>OX371263.1:1857510-4257510 GCA_947311025.1 Lypha dubia
AAATTCTCAAATACAATTGAGAAATCGGACTTACATAGTCCATAAGTATGGATCCTTGGCTTTAATTTCCCATTGGTCAAATGAGTGACAAACAAATTTTATAGAAAAACTCTCAAATACAATTGAGAAATCGGACTTACATAGTCTATAAGTATGGATCCTTGGCTTTAATTTTCCATTGGTCCAAATGAGTGACAAACAAATTTTATAGAAAAATTCTCAAATACAATTGAGAAATCGGACTTACATAGTCCATAAGTATGGATCCTTGGCTTTAATTTTCCCATTGGTCAAATGAGTGACAAACAAATTTTATAGAAAAACTCTCAAATACAATTGAGAAATCGGACTTACATAGTCTATAAGTATGGATCCTTGGCTTTAATTTCCCATTGGTCCAAATGAGTGACAAACAAATTTTATAGAAAAATTCTCAAATACAATTGAGAAATCGGACTTACATAGTCTATAAGTATGGATCCTTGGCTTTAATTTCCATTGGTCCAAATGAGTGACAAACAAATTTTATAGAAAAATTCTCAAATACAATTGAGAAATCGGACTTACATAGTCCATAAGTATGGATCCTTGGCTTTAATTTCCCATTGGTCCAAATGAGTGACAAACAAATTTTATAGAAAAATTCTCAAATACAATTGAGAAATCGGACTTACATAGTCTATAAGTATGGATCCTTGGCTTTAATTTCCCATTGGTCCAAATGAGTGACAAACAAATTTTATATAAAAATTCTCAAATACAATTGAGAAATCGGACTTACATAGTCTATAAGTATGGATCCTTGGCTTTAATTTCCCATTGGTCCAAATGAGTGACAAACAAATTTTATAGAAAAATTTTCAAATACAATTGAGAAATCGGACTTACATAGTCAATAAGTATGGATCCTTGGCTTTAATTTCCCATTGGTCCAAATGAGTGAAAAACAAATTTTATAGAAAAATTCTCAAATACAATTGAGAAATCGGACTTACATAGTCAATAAGTATGGATCCTTGGCTTTAATTTCCCATTGGTCCAAATGAGTGACAAACAAATTTTATAGAAAAATTCTCAAATACAATTGAGAAATCGGACTTACATAGTCTATAAGTATGGATCCTTGGCTTTAATTTCCCATTGGTCCAAATGAGTGACAAACAAATTTTATAGAAAAATTCTCAAATACAATTGAGAAATCGGACTTACATAGTCCTATAAGTATGGATCCTTGGCTTTAATTTCCATTGGTCCAAATGAGTGACAAACAAATTTTATAGAAAAATTCTCAAATACAATTGAGAAATCGGAATTACATAGTCCATAAGTATGGATCCTTGGCTTTAATTTCCCATTGGTCCAAATGAGTGACAAAAAAATTTTATAGAAAAATTCTCAAATACAATTGAGAAATCGGACTTACATAGTCTATAAGTATGGATCCTTGGCTTTAATTTCCCATTGGTCCAAATGAGTGACAAACAAATTTTATAGAAAAATTCTCAAATACAATTGAGAAATCGGACTTACATAGTCCATAAGTATGGATCCTTGGCTTTAATTTCCCATTGGTCCAAATGAGTGACAAACAAATTTTATAGAAAAATTCTCAAATACAATTGAGAAATCGGACTTACATAGTCTATAAGTATGGATCCTTGGCTTTAATTTCCCATTGGTCCAAATGAGTGACAAACAAATTTTATAGAAAAATTCTCAAATACAATTGAGAAATCGGACTTACATAGTCCATAAGTATGGATCCTTGGCTTTAATTTCCCATTGGTCCAAATGAGTGACAAACAAATTTTATAGAAAAATTCTCAAATACAATTGAGAAATCGGACTTACATAGTCTATAAGTATGGATCCTTGGCTTTAATTTCCCATTGGTCCAAATGAGTGACAAACAAATTTTATAGAAAAATTCTCAAATACAATTGAGAAATCGGACTTACATAGTCCATAAGTATGGATCCTTGGCTTTAATTTCCCATTGGTCAAATGAGTGACAAACAAATTTTATAGAAAAACTCTCAAATACAATTGAGAAATCGGACTTACATAGTCTATAAGTATGGATCCTTGGCTTTAATTTCCCATTGGTCCAAATGAGTGACAAACAAATTTTATAGAAAAATTCTCAAATACAATTGAGAAATCGGACTTACATAGTCTATAAGTATGGATCCTTGGCTTTAATTTCCCATTGGTCCAAATGAGTGACAAACAAATTTTATAGAAAAATTCTCAAATACAATTGAGAAATCGGACTTACATAGTCTATAAGTATGGATTCTTGGCTTTAATTTCCCATTGGTCCAAATGAGTGACAAACAAATTTTATAGAAAAATTCTCAAATACAATTGAGAAATCGGACTTACATAGTCTATAAGTATGGATCCTTGGCTTTAATTTCCCATTGGTCCAAATGAGTGACAAACAAATTTTATAGAAAAATTCTCAAATACAATTGAGAAATCGGACTTACATAGTCTATAAGTATGGATCCTTGGCTTTAATTTCCCATTGGTCCAAATGAGTGACAAACAAATTTTATAGAAAAATTCTCAAATACAATTGAGAAATCGGACTTACATAGTCTATAAGTATGGATCCTTGGCTTTAATTTCCCATTGGTCCAAATGAGTGACAAACAAATTTTATAGAAAAATTCTCAAATACAATTGAGAAATCGGACTTACATAGTCTATAAGTATGGATCCTTGGCTTTAATTTCCCATTGGTCCAAATGAGTGACAAACAAATTTTATAGAAAAATTCTCAAATACAATTGAGAAATCGGACTTACATAGTCTATAAGTATGGATCCTTGGCTTTAATTTCCCATTGGTCCAAATGAGTGACAAACAAATTTTATAGAAAAATTCTCAAATACAATTGAGAAATCGGACTTACATAGTCTATAAGTATGGATCCTTGGCTTTAATTTCCCATTGGTCCAAATGAGTGACAAACAAATTTTATAGAAAAATTCTCAAATACAATTGAGAAATCGGACTTACATAGTCTATAAGTATGGATCCTTGGCTTTAATTTCCCATTGGTCCAAATGAGTGACAAACAAATTTTATAGAAAAATTCTCAAATACAATTGAGAAATCGGACTTACATAGTCTATAAGTATGGATCCTTGGCTTTAATTTTCCATTGGTCCAAATGAGTGACAAACAAATTTTATAGAAAAATTCTCAAATACAATTGAGAAATCGGACTTACATAGTCTATAAGTATGGATCCTTGGCTTTAATTTCCCATTGGTCCAAATGAGTGACAAACAAATTTTATAGAAAAATTCTCAAATACAATTGAGAAATCGGACTTACATAGTCCATAAGTATGGATCCTTGGCTTTAATTTCCCATTGGTCCAAATGAGTGACAAACAAATTTTATAGAAAAATTCTCAAATACAATTGAGAAATCGGACTTACATAGTCTATAAGTATGGATCCTTGGCTTTAATTTCCCATTGGTCCAAATGAGTGACAAACAAATTTTATATAAAAATTCTCAAATACAATTGAGAAATCGGACTTACATAGTCTATAAGTATGGATCCTTGGCTTTAATTTCCCATTGGTCCAAATGAGTGACAAACAAATTTTATAGAAAAATTTTCAAATACAATTGAGAAATCGGACTTACATAGTCTATAAGTATGGATCCTTGGCTTTAATTTCCCATTGGTCCAAATGAGTGAAAAACAAATTTTATAGAAAAATTCTCAAATACAATTGAGAAATCGGACTTACATAGTCCATAAGTATGGATCCTTGGCTTTAATTCCCATTGGTCCAAATGAGTGACAAACAAATTTTATAGAAAAATTCTCAAATACAATTGAGAAATCGGACTTACATAGTCTATAAGTATGGATCCTTGGCTTTAATTTCCCATTGGTCCAAATGAGTGACAAACAAATTTTATAGAAAAATTCTCAAATACAATTGAGAAATCGGACTTACATAGTCTATAAGTATGGATCCTTGGCTTTAATTTCCCATTGGTCCAAATGAGTGACAAACAAATTTTATAGAAAAATTCTCAAATACAATTGAGAAATCGGAATTACATAGTCCATAAGTATGGATCCTTGGCTTTAATTTCCCATTGGCCAAATGAGTGACAAAAAAATTTTATAGAAAAATTCTCAAATACAATTGAGAAATCGGACTTACATAGTCTATAAGTATGGATCCTTGGCTTTAATTTCCCATTGGTCCAAATGAGTGACAAACAAATTTTATAGAAAAATTCTCAAATACAATTGAGAAATCGGACTTACATAGTCCATAAGTATGGATCCTTGGCTTTAATTTCCCATTGGTCCAAATGAGTGACAAACAAATTTTATAGAAAAATTCTCAAATACAATTGAGAAATCGGACTTACATAGTCTATAAGTATGGATCCTTGGCTTTAATTTCCCATTGGTCCAAATGAGTGACAAACAAATTTTATAGAAAAATTCTCAAATACAAATGAGAATTCGGACTTACATAGTCCATTAGTATGGATCCTTGGCTTTAATTTCCCATTGGTCCATATGAGTGACAAACAAATTTTATAGAAAAATTCTCAAATACAATTGAGAAATCGGACTTACATAGTCTATAAGTATGGATCCTTGGCTTTAATTTCCCATTGGTCCAAATGAGTGACAAACAAATTTTATAGAAAAATTCTCAAATACAATTGAGAAATCGGACTTACATAGTCCATAAGTATGGATCCTTGGCTTTAATTTCCCATTGGTCAAATGAGTGACAAACAAATTTTATAGAAAAACTCTCAAATACAATTGAGAAATCGGACTTACATAGTCTATAAGTATGGATCCTTGGCTTTAATTTCCCATTGGTCCAAATGAGTGACAAACAAATTTTATAGAAAAATTCTCAAATACAATTGAGAAATCGGACTTACATAGTCCATAAGTATGGATCCTTGGCTTTAATTTCCCATTGGTCCAAATGAGTGACAAACAAATTTTATAGAAAAAATCTCAAATACAATTGAGAAATCGGACTTACATAGTCTATAAGTATGGATCCTTGGCTTTAATTTCCCATTGGTCCAAATGAGTGACAAACAAATTTTATAGAAAAATTCTCAAATACAATTGAGAAATCGGACTTACATAGTCTATAAGTATGGATCCTTGGCTTTAATTTCCCATTGGTCCAAATGAGTGACAAACAAATTTTATAGAAAAATTCTCAAATACAATTGAGAAATCGGACTTACATAGTCCATAAGTATGGATCCTTGGCTTTAATTTCCCATTGGTCCAAATGAGTGACAAACAAATTTTATAGAAAAATTCTCAAATACAATTGAGAAATCGGACTTACATAGTCTATAAGTATGGATCCTTGGCTTTAATTTCCCATTGGTCCAAATGAGTGACAAACAAATTTTATAGAAAAATTCTCAAATACAATTGAGAAATCGGACTTACATAGTCTATAAGTATGGATCCTTGGCTTTAATTTCCCATTGGTCCAAATGAGTGACAAACAAATTTTATAGAAAAATTCTCAAATACAATTGAGAAATCGGACTTACAGAGTCTATAAGTATGGATCCTTGGCTTTAATTTCCCATTGGTCCAAATGAGTGACAAACAAATTTTATAGAAAAATTCTCAAATACAATTGAGAAATCGGACTTACATAGTCCATAAGTATGGATCCTTGGCTTTAATTTCCCATTGGTCCAAATGAGTGACAAACAAATTTTATAGAAAAATTCTCAAATACAATTGAGAAATCGGACTTACATAGTCTATAAGTATGGATCCTTGGCTTTAATTTCCCATTGGTCCAAATGAGTGACAAACAAATTTTATAGAAAAATTCTCAAATACAATTGAGAAATCGGACTTACATAGTCCATAAGTATGGATCCTTGGCTTTAATTTCCCATTGGTCCAAATGAGTGACAAACAAATTTCATAGAAAAATTCTAAAATACAAATGAGAAATCGGACTTACATAGTCTATAAGTATGGATCCTTGGCTTTAATTTCCCATTGGTCCAAAAGAGTGACAAACAAATTTCATAGAAAAATTCTAAAATACAATTAAGAAATCGGACTTACATAGTCTGTAAGTATGGATCCTTGGCTTTAATTTCCCATTGGTCCAAATGAGTGACAAACAAATTTCATAGAAAAATTCTCAAATACAATTGAGAAATCGGACTTACATAGTCTATAAGTATGGATCCTTGGCTTTAATTTCCCATTGGTCCAAAAGAGTGACAAACAAATTTTATAGAAAAATTCTAAAATACAATTAAGAAATCGGACTTACATAGTCTGTAAGTATGGATCCTTGGCTTTAATTTCCCATTGGTCCAAATGAGTGACAAACAAATTTCATAGAAAAATTCTCAAATACAATTGAGAAATCGGACTTACATAGTCTATAAGTATGGATCCTTGGCTTTAATTTCCCATTGGTCCAAATGAGTGACAAACAAATTTTATAGAAAAATTCTCAAATACAATTGAGAAATCGGACTTACATAGTCTATAAGTATGGATCCTTGGCTTTAATTTCCCATTGGTCCAAATGAGTGACAAACAAATTTTATAGAAAAATTCTCAAATACAATTGAGAAATCGGACTTACATAGTCTATAAGTATGGATCCTTGGCTTTAATTTCCCATTGGTCCAAATGAGTGACAAACAAATTTTATAGAAAAATTCTCAAATACAATTGAGAAATCGGACTTACATAGTCTATAAGTATGGATCCTTGGCTTTAATTTCCCATTGGTCCAAATGAGTGACAAACAAATTTTATAGAAAAATTCTCAAATACAATTGAGAAATCGGACTTACATAGTCTATAAGTATGGATCCTTGGCTTTAATTTCCCATTGGTCCAAATGAGTGACAAACAAATTTTATAGAAAAATTCTCAAATACAATTGAGAAATCGGACTTACATAGTCTATAAGTATGGATCCTTGGCTTTAATTTCCCATTGGTCCAAATGAGTGACAAACAAATTTTATAGAAAAATTCTCAAATACAATTGAGAAATCGGACTTACATAGTCTATAAGTATGGATCCTTGGCTTTAATTTCCCATTGGTCCAAATGAGTGACAAACAAATTTTATAGAAAAATTCTCAAATACAATTGAGAAATCGGACTTACATAGTCTATAAGTATGGATCCTTGGCTTTAATTTCCCATTGGTCCAAATGAGTGACAAACAAATTTTATAGAAAAATTCTCAAATACAATTGAGAAATCGGACTTACATAGTCCATAAGTATGGATCCTTGGCTTTAATTTCCCATTGGTCCAAATGAGTGACAAAAAAATTTTATAGAAAAAATCTCAAATACAATTGAGAAATCGGACTTACATAGTCTATAAGTATGGATCCTTGGCTTTAATTTCCCATTGGTCCAAATGAGTGACAAACAAATTTTATAGAAAAATTCTCAAATACAATTGAGAAATCGGACTTACATAGTCTATAAGTATGGATCCTTGGCTTTAATTTCCCATTGGTCCAAATGAGTGACAAACAAATTTTATAGAAAAATTCTCAAATACAATTGAGAAATCGGACTTACATAGTCCATAAGTATGGATCCTTGGCTTTAATTTCCCATTGGTCCAAATGAGTGACAAACAAATTTTATAGAAAAATTCTCAAATACAATTGAGAAATCGGACTTACATAGTCTATAAGTATGGATCCTTGGCTTTAATTTCCCATTGGTCCAAATGAGTGACAAACAAATTTTATAGAAAAATTCTCAAATACAATTGAGAAATCGGACTTACATAGTCTATAAGTATGGATCCTTGGCTTTAATTTCCCATTGGTCCAAATGAGTGACAAACAAATTTTATAGAAAAATTCTCAAATACAATTGAGAAATCGGACTTACATAGTCTATAAGTATGGATCCTTGGCTTTAATTTCCCATTGGTCCAAATGAGTGACAAACAAATTTTAAAGAAAAATTCTCAAATACAATTGAGAAATCGGACTTACATAGTCCATAAGTATGGATCCTTGGCTTTAATTTCCCATTGGTCCAAATGAGTGACAAACAAATTTTATAGAAAAATTCTCAAATACAATTGAGAAATCGGACTTACATAGTCTATAAGTATGGATCCTTGGCTTTAATTTCCCATTGGTCCAAATGAGTGACAAACAAATTTTATAGAAAAATTCTCAAATACAATTGAGAAATCGGACTTACATAGTCCATAAGTATGGATCCTTGGCTTTAATTTCCTATTGGTCCAAATGAGTGACAAACAAATTTTATAGAAAAATTCTAAAATACAAATGAGAAATCGGACTTACATAGTCTCTAAGTATGGATCCTTGGCTTTAATTTCCCATTGGTCCAAATGAGTGACAAACAAATTTCATAGAAAAATTCTAAAATACAATTGAGAAATCGGACTTACATAGTCTATAAGTATGAATCCTTGGCTTTAATTTCCCATTGGTCCAAATGAGTGACAAACAAATTTTATAGAAAAATTCTCAAATACAATTGAGAAATCGGACTTACATAGTCTATAAGTATGGATCCTTGGCTTTAATTTCCCATTTGTCCAAAAGAGTGACAAACAAATTTTATAGAAAAATTCTCAATTACAGTTGAGAAATCGGACTTACATAGTCTATAAGTATGGATCCTTGGCTTTAATTTCCCATTGGTCCAAATGAGTGACAAACAAATTTTATAGAAAAATTCTCAAATACAATTGAGAAATCGGACTTACATAGTCTATAAGTATGGATCCTTGGCTTTAATTTCCCATTTGTCCAAAAGAGTGACAAACAAATTTTATAGAAAAATTCTCAATTACAATTGAGAAATCGGACTTACATAGTCTATAAGTATGGATCCTTGGCTTTAATTTCCCATTTGTCCAAATGAGTGACAAACAAATTTTATAGAAATATTCTAAAATACATTTGAGAAATCGGACTTACATACTCGTAGTCTGTATGGATCCTTGGTTTAAATTTCCCATTTGTCCAAATGAGTGACAAACAAATTTCATAGAAAAATTCTAAAATACAATTGAGAAATCGGACTTACATAGTCTATAAGTATGGATCCTTGGCTTTAATTTCCCATTGGTCCAAATGAGTGACAAACAAATTTCATAGAAAAATTCTAAAATACAATTGAGAAATCGGACTTACATAGTCTATAAGTATGGATCCTTGGCTTTAATTTCCCATTGGTCCAAAAGAGTGGCAAACAAATTTCATAGAAAAATTCTCAAATACAATTGAGAAATCGGACTTACATAGTCTATAAGTATGGATCCTTGGCTTTAATTTCCCATTTGTCCAAATGAGTGACAAACAAATTTCATAGAAAAATTCTAAAATACAATTGAGAAATCGGACTTACATAGTCTATAAGTATGGATCCTTGGCTTTAATTTCCCATTTGTCCAAATGAGTGACAAACAAATTTCATAGAAAAATTCTAAAATACAATTGAGAAATCGGACTTACATAGTCTATAAGTATGGATCCTTGGCTTTAATTTCCCATTGGTCCAAATGAGTGACAAACAAATTTTATAGAAAAATTCTCAAACACAATTGAGAAATCGGACTTACATAGTCTATAAGTATGGATCCTTGGCTTTAATTTCCCATTTGTCCAAAAGAGTGACAAACAAATTTTATAGAAAAATTCTAAAATACAATTGAGAAATCGGACTTACATAGTCTATAAGTATGGATCCTTGGCTTTAATTTCCCATTTGTCCAAAAGAGTGACAAACAAATTTTATAGAAAAATTCTCAAACACAATTGAGAAATCGGACTTACATAGTCTATAAGTATGGATCCTTGGCTTTAATTTCCCATTGGTCCAAATGAGTGACAAACAAATTTTATAGAAAAATTCTCAAATACAATTGAGAAATCGGACTTACATAGTCTATAAGTATGGATCCTTGGCTTTAATTTCCCATTGGTCCAAATGAGTGACAAACAAATTTTATAGAAAAATTCTCAAATACAATTGAGAAATCGGACTTACATAGTCTATAAGTATGGATCCTTGGCTTTAATTTCCCATTGGTCCAAATGAGTGACAAACAAATTTTAAAGAAAAATTCTCAAATACAATTGAGAAATCGGACTTACATAGTCCATAAGTATGGATCCTTGGCTTTAATTTCCCATTGGTCCAAATGAGTGACAAACAAATTTTATAGAAAAATTCTCAAATACAATTGAGAAATCGGACTTACATAGTCTATAAGTATGGATCCTTGGCTTTAATTTCCCATTGGTCCAAATGAGTGACAAACAAATTTTATAGAAAAATTCTCAAATACAATTGAGAAATCGGACTTACATAGTCCATAAGTATGGATCCTTGGCTTTAATTTCCTATTGGTCCAAATGAGTGACAAACAAATTTTATAGAAAAATTCTAAAATACAAATGAGAAATCGGACTTACATAGTCTCTAAGTATGGATCCTTGGCTTTAATTTCCCATTGGTCCAAATGAGTGACAAACAAATTTCATAGAAAAATTCTAAAATACAATTGAGAAATCGGACTTACATAGTCTATAAGTATGAATCCTTGGCTTTAATTTCCCATTGGTCCAAATGAGTGACAAACAAATTTTATAGAAAAATTCTCAAATACAATTGAGAAATCGGACTTACATAGTCTATAAGTATGGATCCTTGGCTTTAATTTCCCATTTGTCCAAAAGAGTGACAAACAAATTTTATAGAAAAATTCTCAATTACAGTTGAGAAATCGGACTTACATAGTCTATAAGTATGGATCCTTGGCTTTAATTTCCCATTGGTCCAAATGAGTGACAAACAAATTTTATAGAAAAATTCTCAAATACAATTGAGAAATCGGACTTACATAGTCTATAAGTATGGATCCTTGGCTTTAATTTCCCATTTGTCCAAAAGAGTGACAAACAAATTTTATAGAAAAATTCTCAATTACAATTGAGAAATCGGACTTACATAGTCTATAAGTATGGATCCTTGGCTTTAATTTCCCATTTGTCCAAATGAGTGACAAACAAATTTTATAGAAATATTCTAAAATACATTTGAGAAATCGGACTTACATACTCGTAGTCTGTATGGATCCTTGGTTTAAATTTCCCATTTGTCCAAATGAGTGACAAACAAATTTCATAGAAAAATTCTAAAATACAATTGAGAAATCGGACTTACATAGTCTATAAGTATGGATCCTTGGCTTTAATTTCCCATTGGTCCAAATGAATGACAAACAAATTTCATAGAAAAATTCTAAAATACAATTGAGAAATCGGACTTACATAGTCTATAAGTATGGATCCTTGGCTTTAATTTCCCATTGGTCCAAAAGAGTGGCAAACAAATTTCATAGAAAAATTCTCAAATACAATTGAGAAATCGGACTTACATAGTCTATAAGTATGGATCCTTGGCTTTAATTTCCCATTTGTCCAAATGAGTGACAAACAAATTTCATAGAAAAATTCTAAAATACAATTGAGAAATCGGACTTACATAGTCTATAAGTATGGATCCTTGGCTTTAATTTCCCATTTGTCCAAATGAGTGACAAACAAATTTCATAGAAAAATTCTAAAATACAATTGAGAAATCGGACTTACATAGTCTATAAGTATGGATCCTTGGCTTTAATTTCCCATTGGTCCAAATGAGTGACAAACAAATTTTATAGAAAAATTCTCAAACACAATTGAGAAATCGGACTTACATAGTCTATAAGTATGGATCCTTGGCTTTAATTTCCCATTTGTCCAAAAGAGTGACAAACAAATTTTATAGAAAAATTCTAAAATACAATTGAGAAATCGGACTTACATAGTC
Organism: Lypha dubia; assembly: GCA_947311025.1. Lineage (NCBI taxonomy): Eukaryota > Metazoa > Arthropoda > Insecta > Diptera > Tachinidae > Lypha > Lypha dubia. Next base: position 1,869,426 of record OX371263.1, read on the forward strand.
TATAAGTATGGATCCTTGGCTTTAATTTCCCATTTGTCCAAAAGAGTGACAAACAAATTTTATAGAAAAATTCTCAAACACAATTGAGAAATCGGACTTACATAGTCTATAAGTATGGATCCTTGGCTTTAATTTCCCATTTGTCCAAATGAGTGACAAACAAATTTTATAGAAAAATTCTCAATTACAATTGAGAAATCGGACTTACATAGTCTATAAGTATGGATCCTTGGCTTTAATTTCCCATTTGTCCAAATGAGTGACAAACAAATTTCATAGAAAAATTCTAAAATACAATTGAGAAATCGGACTTACATAGTCTATAAGTATGGATCCTTGGCTTTAATTTCCCATTTGTCCAAATGAGTGACAAACAAATTTCATAGAAAAATTCTAAAATACAATTGAGAAATCGGACTTACATAGTCTATAAGTATGGATCCTTGGCTTTAATTTCCCATTTGTCCAAATGAGTGACAAACAAATTTCATAGAAAAATTCTAAAATACAATTGAGAAATCGGACTTACATAGTCTATAAGTATGGATCCTTGGCTTTAATTTCCCATTTGTCCAAATGAGTGACAAACAAATTTCATAGAAAAATTCTAAAATACAATTGAGAAATCGGACTTACATAGTCTATAAGTATGGATCCTTGGCTTTAATTTCCCATTGGTCCAAATGAGTGACAAACAAATTTTATAGAAAAATTCTCAAACACAATTGAGAAATCGGACTTACATAGTCTATAAGTATGGATCCTTGGCTTTAATTTCCCATTTGTCCAAAAGAGTGACAAACAAATTTTATAGAAAAATTCTAAATTACAATTGAGAAATCGGACTTACATAGTCTATAAGTATGGATCCTTGGCTTTAATTTCCCATTGGTCCAAATGAGTGACAAACAAATTTCATAGAAAAATTCTCAAATACAATTGAGAAATCGGACTTACATAGTCTATAAGTATGGATCCTTGGCTTTAATTTCCCATTGGTCCAAAAGAGTGACAAACATATTTTATAGAAAAATTCTAAAATACAATTGAGAAATCGGACTTACGTAGTCTATAAGTATTGATTCTTGGCTTTAATTTCCCATTTGTCCAAATGAGTGACAAACATATTTTATAGAAAAATTCTAAAATACAATTGAGAAATCGGACTTACGTAGTCTATAAGTATTGATTCTTGGCTTTAATTTCCCATTTGTCCAAATGAGTGACAAACAAATTTCATAGAAAAATTCTCAAATACAATTGAGAAATCGGACTTACATAGTCTATAAGTATGGATCCTTGGCTTTAATTTCCCATTGGTCCAAATGAGTGACAAACAAATTTCATAGAAAAATTCTCAAATACAATTGAGAAATCGGACTTACATAGTCTCTAAGTATGGATCCTTGGCTTTAATTTCCCATTGGTCCAAAAGAGTGACAAACAAATTTCATAGAAAAATTCTAAAATACAATTGAGAAATCGGACTTACATAGTCTATAAGTATTGATTCTTGGCTTTAATTTCCCATTTGTCCAAATGAGTGACAAACAAATTTTATAGAAAAATTCTAAAATACAATTGAGAAATCGGACTTACATAGTCTATAAGTATGGATCCTTGGCTTTAATTTCCCATTTGTCCAAATGAGTGACAAACAAATTTTATAGAAAAATTCTAAAATACAATTGAGAAATCGGACTTACATAGTGTCTAAGTATGGATCCTTGGCTTTAATTTCTCATTGCTCCAAATGAGTGACAAACAAATTTTATAGAAAAATTCTAAAATACAATTGAGAAATCGGACTTACATAGTCTATAAGTATTGATTCTTGGCTTTAATTTCCCATTTGTCCAAATGAGTGACAAACATAAATGTGCCCACAAATATCCAAATTCCCGTAGATCTGAACAAAATTAACACAATTTTAATCTTTAAAATTTTATAGAAAAATTCTCAAATGCAATTGAGAAATCGGACTTACATCTATATATATATAACCGAATGTGTGTTTGTTTATTTGTTTGGTTGTTTGTTCCTTATAACGAGGGTGGTAGCGAAGCACACCGGGATAAGCTAGTATATACATATATAAATTAAATATATATATAAATTAAATCTATAAATTAAAAATTAAGTCTTTTAAGTTATTTAGCTCTCAGTTTCAGTTAAAAAAGGGACCTATGGATGAAAAAATCGATTTTTACTTTTGTGTTGATTCTTAAAATAGACAATACGCTCTTTCTAATGCAGCAAAGCGCAGTTTTCTAACTACATTACTTTTGTCATAAGTAAGCTTTAAAATACACCTTTGATAAGAAAATAAAAGATATAAAGTTTTTTGTAATTGATCTAAATTACTTGAAACTCGCCTTTCGGGGTTTTCGGGACCGACGATTACGAATCTGGTATTAAATTTAAAAAATCCTAAATGGTGGATAAGGTTTTTGTTTTTAATTGATCAGATTTGTTTTAAAATCAGTACTTACAGGTTTTTGCGATCGCTGATAAGGAACTTGAAGTCGGGTTTTTGAAATTCGAAAAGGTGGATCCAATTTTATTTCAGTATTTATTTTACAAACAAAAAAGAAAAACATAACATAAAAAAAACTTACAGCCTAACCCACGATGTCGATCGATATCGCTCGCTTGCTTTTTCAACGACAAACAGCTGTTTTGCGCCCCACTAAAAGTTTTCAGCACGACAAGTCGATCGACAATGAAAGCGAGCGATAACGTAAACATTTTCATACAAATTTCCGACCCACTAAGAAATATTATGCGACAACAACTGTCAAAATCAGTCACGAAAGTTTTGTTGTCGACAGAGAAATTAATTTGACAAAATAATTTAAAAAATGTTATTTTATATGAATGTATGTATGTATGTAATAATTTTAAAAAAATTCATGATGGGAAATTAATAGGTATTTACATAAATATGTACATACATACATACATATGTATATTAATAAATATATTGTTGTACAGATAATAATTATTGATTAGCATTTAACAGGCAAAACCGAAGCCGCTGCAGGGTCTTGTTGAATTTGTGAAATTAACAAATTACCAAAAATTATTTTGATATAAATATTTTTCACAAAATTCATTTATTGAAAGCATATGTTTTGTGTTTAAATTTGTAGCAAGGCATATCCAAAAGGTGAGCTTACTAGCACACCTACCTCAATTCGCTTTATATTAAACTAACTTTATATTCATGCTAACTGATACAGTTTTAAAGCATACATAAATAATTGTTACAGCTTGGAAATCATTCGCAAGAAAATGTTAAATTTATTAGCGTTTTTTGGTGAAAAGCGAGTACTTTATGCCAACAATATACATGTTGTTTTAAGATTGTTGTACTTGTTACGGAACTGTGCATACCTGGTCGTTGTGCCACGTTCAAATGGCCATATTTATGGCTCAATTTACATGAAATATTTGATGTGGCAATATAGTCATTTGACAATGATTACGTTAAACACGTAAAGCCAGACGACCGACAAGTCGATAGTTAGTGGGTCGCTTCTACGAACGATAATGAGTGAGTTGCTGTCGCTCTATCGACTTGTCGGTCGATATCGTGGGTTTGGCTGTAACAGCCTAACCCACGATGTCGATCGATATCGCTCGCTTGCTTTTTCAACGACAAACAGCTGTTTTGCGCCCCACTAAAAGTTTTCAGCACGACAAGTCGATCGACAATGAAAGCGAGCGATAACGTAAACATTTTCATACAAATTTCCGACCCACTAAGAAATATTATGCGACAACAACTGTCAAAATCAGTCACGAAAGTTTTGTTGTCGACAGAGAAATTAATTTGACAAAATAATTTAAAAAATGTTATTTTATATGAATGTATGTATGTATGTAATAATTTTAAAAAAATTCATGATGGGAAATTAATAGGTATTTACATAAATATGTACATACATACATACATATGTATATTAATAAATATATTGTTGTACAGATAATAATTATTGATTAGCATTTAACAGGCAAAACCGAAGCCGCTGCAGGGTCTTGTTGAATTTGTGAAATTAACAAATTACCAAAAATTATTTTGATATAAATATTTTTCACAAAATTCATTTATTGAAAGCATATGTTTTGTGTTTAAATTTGTAGCAAGGCATATCCAAAAGGTGAGCTTACTAGCACACCTACCTCAATTCGCTTTATATTAAACTAACTTTATATTCATGCTAACTGATACAGTTTTAAAGCATACATAAATAATTGTTACAGCTTGGAAATCATTCGCAAGAAAATGTTAAATTTATTAGCGTTTTTTGGTGAAAAGCGAGTACTTTATGCCAACAATATACATGTTGTTTTAAGATTGTTGTACTTGTTACGGAACTGTGCATACCTGGTCGTTGTGCGCTTTCAAATGGCCATATTTATGGCTCAATTTACATGAAATATTTGATGTGGCAATATAGTCATTTGACAATGATTACGTTAAACACGTAAAGCCAGACGACCGACAAGTCGATAGTTAGTGGGTCGCTTCTACGAACGATAATGAGTGAGTTGCTGTCGCTCTATCGACTTGTCGGTCGATATCGTGGGTTTGGCTGTTAAATTAAGTTTGCTTCTTAGATATTTTTTCTTCGATTTCACTTTTGATTCTGAACTATCATTTCTTCTTTTTATTGTCATAGCTACCCATTCCTTATCTTTATTTTTTTGTTGAACCAAAATTTGTTTTGCGTGTGGTGCTACATCGTCGGCTTTCTTCATGTCGGAAACTAGTCTCGAATATTTTTGAACAAATACAACTGTCTTTCCAAAGATAAGCCTTGAGGAGTTATAACGTTCGGCATTAAATCATTTACAGGTTGTAATACGAGTTCAAATCTACAAAATTACAAAATGATGAAACTTCGTGATTCCAACCAATGGTTTGTAAACTCTGACATTTTGAATTTGGGAAGTCTGACTTTAGATTCATAACCAGCTACCCCGAAAAACCCTGAGTGACGAGTTTCAAACAAATTCAATAATATTAAAAAAAAAAATAGTCCGCCAAATTGGATCCGCCATTTTGAATTTTTAAAATCCAATACCAGATTCGTAATCAGCGACCCACAAAACCCCCTTATAACGTGTTTCGAGCTATAAAAGCGTTCAGGCGTTTCAAAATTAACTTGTTAATTTCAAAATCGTTTTTCTCCAAAACTCATTTCTTGCCCATAGGTCCCTTTTAACTTAAACTGACACATATTATTTATTAAACAATGATATAACTGAATATGTGACGCGCAAAATAGAAAGGGACCTAAGGGTAAAAACCGGTTTTGTTCAGGAGAGCAATTTTAAAGATTTAAATACGTGTATCTTTGGTGTACCATCACTTTCATATCTCTAGGAGGGAACACTTTTGGGGCATGGGATCGGTCTCATTCGATGCTCAGATGTTGTCCACATCAAAAGAAAAAAAAAAGTGAAAATTGATTTTTTACCCTTAGGTCCCTTTCTCTACGCGCCGTCACATATATGTAGAAAAATTACCACAATAGAGTTGATGACTTTTAAGATGAAACTAATACTATAAAATTTTTTCCCCCATTATTACTTAAGAAATATTTAAGCAACACAAATAAAAATTCAAAATTTTCTTTTTAAATGTTAACAGGAAACGAAAGCCCCAATAAGGGCTCACCACCTTACTATAATCTTAAGGACAGCAAGGTCGAAAAAAACAAAATTGTTCAAGACACTGCTCTTATTTCCAACGAGGGTTACAGTTATGTTACGGAAGTACCATCCCTTTCAAGTCACCCAAATCATTGCAATATACCGAAAAAAGTTGACTACTGTCAACCAGCTGATAATGAAGGCGAACATGGATACGAAAATAGCCGTGTTCGAAGAACTCATCGAAAAATTACACATAATGAAAAAAGGTACCATTCAGGTAAGCTTAAACTTGTTTGAACTGCAAAAAATCGTAGTAACACACAACACTTTTATCTAATAAGTTATTCGTTAGATTTTGAACTATTCAACACATGGCGCCGTGTGAATAAAAAACTAATTTAATCTAATATGTACCAGCAAATTTTAAGTTGAAACTAGCTTTAATGTGAGCAAATATTTCAGTTCATTGGCAGCTATGATTTTTAAATAAAACTTTGTAATTTTTCATCATAATTATAAAAGCAAAGCACTGCCTCTTTCGGCTCCATGAAAAATGGTCCCAAATGCCCACAACAATACGACCAGCGCAATGCAATGTTAGAAATCATTAGATAGCATTGTCCTTTTACAGGAGAATCTTGTGTGCATTTTTGAATATTAATGAACAATTTTAATATGTTTTACTTTTATTACCAAAGATTATTAAAATTAAAAATGGCCCCAAACTAAAAAATAGCCTCAAATCAAGAAAGATTACCACAAATAAAAATTGAAATACGTATTCTTTTGAATATTTTGGGATAAGTTTTCTTCATGTAAAAATAATATGGAAATTACCCCCAACATGTCTCCATTATAAAAACAAAAAAAAATGTTTTTAAGTTATGTTTTCTATTTTAGTGAAACTTTTTTATTTTTAAGCTTGGGGTCATTTTGCAATTTGGGGCCATTTTTAATTGGGGTCATCCTTATCACATTTGTGGGAAAAATGTGACCAACAGAGAAACTAGAATCGTATCTACTTTAATTTGAATATGTTTTCTAACTATGGGCTCGAATTTATATCTGATTTGCAAATTTTTTTTGTTTGGAAATTAGTAATCAGCGAAAGCTAAAATGTTTAAAAAAGTAAATTCGTTATTTGGTTATATAAAGAAAATTCAAAAAATATCAAATTTTTATATATATGTATGTGAAAGGTAGTACTCAAGCGTGTCATAGAAAATTTTTGTTTTAAAATTATTGTAACCAAAGCGTTTCAGAATAGTTATGTTTTTATTGAAACTATGCTCTTTTAGGTATGCTTTCGAAAATTCCAAACCTGCAATTAAAAAAGTGATGATGCTACCTTGAGACCTAGTCTTAGTTTTAAGTATTTGCAAAAATATTATTTTCACCCCGCGAAAAATAAGAAAAATTGGGCGAAAAGACTAAAAATCCCAATTTTAGGATTTTTTCGAATTTCTTTTGTAATTGCGGGATTATCAGAAATAAATGTTAATATTTTTATTTTCCCTGCATTTAATACAGCATTAATCATGTAAGTGCAAATTTTGGCCGAAAATATTTATAAATACAAATTCTGAAACCTAAATGTCTTCTTAGTACACACAAAAATAAATGTGGGTAGATCTAACCAATCTTGTTGGTTGGAATTGCACCAAGCAATGAAAATAGTTAAAACTACTAATAAAAATTCTAAAATAACAGATTACAAAAATATTGGTAACTGCACAATCTTTGTGGTTAAGTTACAAATAAAACTGTAAAACGTAAAATAGAATATGGTTACAGTTAAAATTTTTACACATTTTTATCCTGGAACAAAACTGAATTAATATTTTTATTACTTAGCTAATTTTAATGTTACTTAAAGTACGGTCACATCTGGCAAACATTTGCCCAAAAAAGCGTAACCATTAAATAAGAATGTGATGAAGGCATAGCACTGGTCACTAAAAAACTGTTCCGACAACGATTGATGCTGTACCAAGCTACTGTGCTCAACAGCGTCCTCCTTCGTCGGTTAGCAGAAACATCGGCGAAGTAAAACAATTAATAAAATGTCTGCTAATACAGCTTAACAAAGTTAATAATGCGTCTACTTAACACTGGAGGCGGACGCCTCAACACTGCTAAAAAAAATCAACATAACGCGCAAAGCAGAGTTGTAAAAGAGTTAATCCTTCTAAATTTTAAACATCTATCTTCTCTACTCTATCCCTCTCCCTGAGTTCCGGCACAATGCACTGCATATATAGAGGTCATTCCCCGAGTGCTGGTCCTAATTAAAAAAAAAAAATATCGTACTTAATTCGGTGATTTGGTATTATAATTATTATCTTTGTAATTAGGGTCCAATTTAGTTCTTTTTGCCTGTTATAAATTTAAAAATTTTAAATAAATTAACCACACTACAAAATCCCAAGAAAAAAATCCATGTACTTTGATTTCATTATGACAAACGGCTGTGAGGCTGCAGTACAAATAAGTAACTCGAGTTTTTTTATACCTGTTGTGAATTCCGAAAAAAATAATAATTTTATTGCACCCAGTTGGCTATGATTTGTTTTTTAGATTTTCTTTGTAAAAAATTTTCATTACTTCTAAAATATTTTGTAGTGTTTGGTGATTGTGTATCAATATAAAAATGGAATTAAAAAAAAAAAATAAAATAAAAGTAAAAGTATTGTGAAGAAACACAGGATTTATTAAATAAATAATTAAAAATAAATCCATATGTTAATTCGATAGTGCGTTAACTACCAGGAAATAAATTCTAAAAGGAAATTTTATTCTTAGATAAGACTGGGAAATAGTGTGTTTTTTTTTTTTTTTTTTTTTGAGAAATTAATGTATCTTTTATACCTATGTACATACATATGTATGTTAATTTTCTTATAGAAATCATAGCTAATGCATACATACATATGTACAAGAGATTGGTGATCCAACAGCACGTCTCGTCTTCACCTTCATCTGCCTAACTTGGAAATATTGTTCAGAATCAATATCTGTTCAAAAACAAATTCTTTAGAACCTGAATTGAAAAGGAAACACACACAAACACTACAAAACATTTGTTACACCAGGATTAGCAGCCTAGAGTCTGCTTTCCCGGTTAAGTGACTCCGGAATTTCGTTTGCAATCCTATTCATCCTTCAATCCTATATCATTTAAAATAAAACCCTGCTTGAACAAACATAATAATCATATGTGCCGCAATAATAGTTTAGTCAGATTTTTTTTATACATACATAGAAAAATGTAGAATTTAATTTTCATATTGTAGTTTCTTTTGTTTATTTTTTTTTTCTTGCAATTTAATTTTGTAACGTCAAATTTGTATGTTATTAAAATTAATTTTGACATGTCTCTCTTAATAACTTTTCTAGCCTAATACCTATAAATTATGTTTACACAATTTACACACACATCAACAGAAAACTAAAGTTTTAGTAACAATATGAATTGTTAAGGAATTTGTTATCTTTTTAATTCCATGAAAGGTTAAGGATCTATTAACATACCTGTCTGTATTGGGCTATTTATAAATGTTTATAGTAAATGGCATGGTTGGGAGGGTAGAGACGAAATGAGGGGAATTTATCATCTGCACCTTCCATTAAGGCTTCATTTCTTTATTTTTAGTTTGTTTATTTTTTTTTGTTCAATTTCGCATAATAGCTATCTAAATTTTAAAATATCATGCAATGAATCGTAAACTAATTTGAAAGGGACAAGAATCACCCCAATTTCCATGAGCACGGCCGGTTTGTTAGGTAGCACAGCTCCCTGAAAATTAGAACTTTTAACGGTTTGGTTCGTTACACGACAACCTTGTTTACAGAACAAAATGTGCGTGTGAGGGAAATTTACATTCAATAGATTACTAGATTTTAGCAAAGTAAGAGGTATGCGGATTTTTTTGTCTTTAAAATTTAAACAGAACAACAATTTTTTATGTGTTTCTCTTTGTGGTGGACATTGCTCTAGAGCAGAGCCATGATTACTGAGCTGTGGTTTCAACAAGACGACTCAACATGTCACACAATTGATTTAGTGAAGGCAACGTTTGACAACCGCATAATTTCACGTTTCGGACACGTGAATTGGCCTCCAAAATCCTGTGTTTTAATGCCGGTAAGACCGAAACGATTGAGCACTTAGAGGACAACATTCGCCGCGTTACTGCCGATATACGGCCACAAATGTTGGAAAAAGTCATCAAAAAATGGACCTACATATTCGACTACATCCGAGTCATATTTAAATTATAATGCCAGAGGAATATGTTTCGAATAAAGAAAATTTCATGTCAATTTAAAAAATTCATCTTGGTTTTATTCCATTTCAAAGTTATACACCTTTATAAAAAACATCCTTTATATAAAAAAAAAAATGCAAACTGGACGAAATTTGAATTCCCGATAAGCACAACGGTGGAACCTTAAATGTTATTTTTTGTAGTCGAATATTTCCTAAACTGTAAGTGAAAACCCAAAAATGATATGCATTTTTTTTTAGTTCTTGGATAGAAAAATCTACTTGCCAATATTTTTTCTGGTCTTTAAATAAAAAAAAACACATCCATAAATGATGTATGAAATTTTATTACAATCGGACTACAGAAACTTGCTACTACGTTATTTTATGATTTTTTCAATAAAGGCAATACTCTAGTAGAAGTTTATACTTCTTTGTTGCAATTTTAAACAACACATTTTGTTAAAAAGGAAAAATATATAAAATACAGAGTACAACACAAATGAGAAATACTTATGTACATGTTGTTATTTTCAACACACAATACTTACGTTTGGAAATAAAAAGAGCACCTTTTTCAGCATCAGTTCTTGCCCAGTCACCATTAGAGGCTCGTAATTGAGGTTTGCATATCACCGGCTGCACGCCATAGCGAATAATCTGTTTGTGGTGTTACATCGAGTTCTCGAAGAAATTTTTGCAGCGAAGCTGTTTTTTGTGTTTGTAAAAGTTTTCTGAGCTGTTCGGTATACTCCTTAAGTCTTAATTTTAGCTGAGGGGATCTGTAATGATGACATTCTCGTCGAGCTCTCCGTTTTTCAGTCAATATTGTTAAATCTGACTTGTTGATTTGTTTGATTTGAAGAATCATTAAGAGCAGCTTGTTTAACAAGTGCTTCAAGCAACCTAATAGAGTTATCTATGTCAGAAGGTGTTGTTAACGGCATATTTTCCGAGCAATGGGCGCTGAAATATTTTTTTTATTGCAATCAGTTAATACGTGCAGATGTCATCGTTAAATCATATGTTAGTATTGCAGTTTTATGAGAGAATATAGTGACAATAGTAGGCGATAAAATCAATCCAAGTTGCTTCAATTTTAATCATTTCGCTGGCAACACCTTTCACTATTCCAAGTCGATAACATTAGAAATTTGTTGTCGATCTGTTGGCCAATATGTTGGCTGACCACCAATATGTTGGCTGACCACTTTTCAATACAAATATTTGTTGCTTGAAGATATTCTTTATGAAATGAAATCATGTAATAAGTAGTGTTTTATGCGCGATTTTATTAGAAGTCCCGAGCCACCACATGGGTCCTTGGTATCGTAAAAATTATATCCACTAGTTTTAAAATTGCTTCGTGACGTCAAATGAGTGTCTGAAATGAGTATTACATCGATTTGTTGATTCATTATGAAATATTCTATTTCATTTTTATGTTGGCTGATGCCGTTTGCGTTCCAAAAACAGATTTTTAAGTTCATGGTTTGTTTAATACAGCATGCAACAAGGTAGACAGCATTTTCAACATTTCCTGCATCATACAGGACATGTTGAGAGTAAAAGTATTTACTGTTTGAATTAAGCTCTCTATTGAGGTTTCAATTCGACTATAATTAGAACCTGTATCTTCATTTGCTGGTACCGTTTTTTGCGCCGTAGTCTGGTTACTTTTTAAAATATTAGCGTATGAAAATTGACCATAAGACTAACCACAGTCTCCAAACATCATGAGTCAGTTCAACCCTTCGTGCAGTCTACTTTTTCCTTGTTTTTTGAATTATTGCGAGCTTCTAGCTTCTCTTTTCTAATAAAAGCTTCCAAAAACTTATTTTTTTGCGAGCAACACGTTCTTTGATCAGAGCACATCCATCTATGGTCGATCAAGCGAACTTTATACTTCAGGTGATCATTTCAGGTTAATAATTTTGTATCTAATATATTTAAAATTTTTGTTTTTAATAATCTATACGTAACTACATATTCATGTAATAAGAACTAATATTAAGTCTATGCTTATCATACAATATCATTAATAAATACTAAAAATTAATAATATGTCATACTATTTTTTAGAAGTTCGCCAAGAAGCAGTCCAACAAGCACTTGCTGCTATGAAATCAAGGTCCAAGCCAAATCTGCCAATGCCATCTAAAAGAAGTTCAGTTCTTAACAAAAGCCCAGAAAAAGCCAATGAAGATACAGGTATACCTTTAATCTGCAAATTTCCATCATATTAGTTTAAATGTCTATATATTTGACACAGAATCCTCAACAGGTGATGAATCAATTCCAGAAGAGATATCTCCGGATAAAGAATATAATTATCCTCGCGATCATGTTGGAAGTATTGTTGAGCAAAATATAAGAGCACCGGTACGGGAATCATCAAGAGGGATATCATCTAGCAAAAATAGTCAACTAGAGAGAAGGCAAAAACAGGAGCTGCCGCCATTGGTAAGTATTTTATTTTGTTGTAAAGGCGGTGCAGAAATAGGTCTTAAAATATGTATAGCATTGGTTTTGACAAATCAATTTAAGAGGCATTTTTTTATTTAAATATTATAAATCCAGATTTTAAATAAAATTTAAAACCTAATGATACAACATAATCGTAATATTTAATACTAGCATACCCGCCCGGTACTTCGTTACCTGTAATTTTTAAAGTAAAAAATAAATAACAATAGGATCCCACATTCCAAATTTCATATTCCTGGAACCATTTTTAAAAATATTCCCTTTTGGGACTGCTTTACCCCCTTAAAGTGCGAATTTCTAAAAATGTATATATTGGTTCGAGTCTACGTCCTGAAAGGAACCTACATTCCAAATTTCATAACCCAGCATGAGTAACCAACTTGCTTAAGTGTTCGAGCTCTCAAATCTCTTATTTTGTTGCTTCGCCACAGTACATTGAGGCTCACCATTGGTAGACCGAAGTCCAACCAGCCATGAGCAGTGGTCTGGTCGAGCATCACGCGTTAAACCAATACCTTTTTCAGCTTTTGGTAGCAACCACAGCCACCACGTGTACTCCTGAAGGAGATCTCACTAATAACCGGTCACCTTCTTTTTAATTACAATTTCCGTTTGCCACAATTTGCAGATTGGTATAAAATAATGCTTAATTTTTATCCATTTATATGTGGCTTTTTACGATTGTTCGCTTCCTCGTTGTTTTCCATGTTTATCAGCACGCTTTACGGACTAAATTATTCTCTGTGTAAATTTTTGTCGCCACATTAAACGTGAATTTGAAAATTCAACAACATCTTGGCAAGGTGTATTAAACAAGGTGACATCGGGAGGAAAAATGTGGCAGAACGACCAAAAAATTTCTTTATCTTGACAAATTACGAGTACATTCGTTTTTGATTCCTGAATCAATGTTAAATTATTGTTATTGCATCATTTCCTTTTCCAAAATATGTAGATGAATAGATTCTATCGTGGATCCAGAAGAGGTAAAGTCAGACCTACAAAATAATGGTTTCAAAATAAAATATGTTTCAAACATTAAAAATAGGGAAAAACTTCCCCAACCTATTTTTGAGCCGAGCTACAGCCAGGTGACTTGAAAATAAAAAAAATGAATATCACCCAATATATAATTTGAGGTATTTGTGGTACAGAAGAATTAAAGGAATTACAGTTGAGCAGCCACATAAAAGAGCTGGACCTATACAATGCCTGAACTGCCAAGAATTTCGGTGACTACAATATAACACACTTTCTTAAATGGGTTTGAATGTAGTATAAACACCGGCAAGTAATTTAAACGACTTGGCTGGTTGATGGTTATGTCAAGAGTGAGTTTTATTATATGTATATTCCTTTTCTTACTCGCTACTTATAATTGTATTTTTCTTATGAACCTAGTTGTATAAAATTACTAGTTGTTGTTGTAACAGCTCTTATGCTGTTTGTGACGGGAGTTCTTTCCTAAAAGTGTGATAGAATAGGAATAATTAAAAGAAAAAATGTTAGATTTAATTGGTTTTATTGGGGTGTGTCATTTGGTGGAATTGGGGTTGGGAGTTGGAGGAACTCTGCCACCTCGGTTGGTCTTAGCCATAGGTCTATTGGGCTAAGGGAGGTTGATCTATTCGGGCAGTTGAACAAGTGCTCAGTGTTGTGCGGGCTCTGGAGACAATCTGGGCATCTGTTTATAGTGCCGGGGACAATGCTCTCTTGGTAGCAGTTAAGTATACTGCTCCAGCCGGCTCACAGTTGTGCCAAGATTGAGCGGGATTGTCTGGGGAGCTGCCGTTCGCTATCTGCGATCGCGGGTGGTCTTGAGTTAAGGACCTTGTTGCATCTATATCAGCTTGTTGTTTCTATGACCGCTTGTTGATGCAACTTCTTGAGGGCACTTGTGATGGACATCTGTGTAACGTCTGGTGGAATGGCGTTTCCGATGTCTTCACTGTAGTGCCGGAAGTCCTTACGGATGCGTCTCGGGAGAGGGTCCTACAGCACTAGTTGGTGGTTGGGGTGTGTTGGCAGCTGACATGCCATCAGGAATTGCTTTGAAAGCATCACATTATGCTGCCTGACGGGCAGCATTAATGTCTCCCCATGCAGGTGGTAGCGATTCTAAGCGCATTGTTATGTGTGGTTTGCAGAGATCTCCACTGTGTGTCACTAAGGAACGGGGTCCATATTGGTGCGGCATAATTTAAGAGGGAACGACCGATGGCTTTATACGTCGTTACAAGTACCTCTTTAGTCATGCCCCAGGAGGTGCCCGAGAGGGCTTTCAGGACTTTGTTCCGGGCTTTCACTTTTTGGCTGATATATGTGGCGTGCGAGGCGAAGTGAAGGAGGCTGTCGAATACTACGCCCAGTATTTTGGGGTTACGCACCGTAGGTATGCGTCTTCCCTCGACAGAGATATCTAATTCCATCCTTACCTCTTTGGTCCAAGAAGTGAAAAGTGACACTGACGACTTTGAAGGTGATAGCTTCAAGTTACGTTCCTTCAGGAAGTCTGTAATGGCGGCCAAGTAGTTGGTAATTTTGGCACTTATGTCGGGTATGCTGACACCTGACGCCAGGATGGTGCAGTCGTCAGCATATGATACCAGTGAGACTTCCTGTGGGGGTTTGGGATGTTGGCAAGATAAATGTTGAAGAGCAAGGGTGATAGTACTCCTCCTTGTGGCACGCCCATTTTTATCTTGCGGTAACTTGATTTTTGGTCTCTGAACTCTACGAAAGCTTGTCGTCCATTGAGGTAGTTGGCGATCCAGCGTTTAATATCGTTGGGAAGCCTGGAGTTCAAGATGTCGTTAGTCAGCATCGTGTGATCGACCGTGTCAAAAGCCTTGGATAGGTCTAGTACTGTGACAATTGTGCGTTGACACGGTCTATGCTGATTTAGGCCATTAGCGATCTGGGTAGATATCAGATTCAAAGCCGTCGTGGTGGTATGGGCTTCCCTGAAGCCATGCTGGTGAGTGGCGAGCGGGAGGTGCTCTTTCAGGGATGGTAGCAGTAGCGCTTCCAAAACCTTTGCTACTGGTGATACAAGCGATATTGGGCGATAGGAATCTCCTTGTGTAGCGGGTTTGTCAGGTTTTGGGATCGGGATTATTCTAGCCACTTTCCATATATCTGGAATCACCAGTTGGTGTATTGACAGATTTAGGATCCGTGCTAGGAAATCCAGTGCCACTGTTCCAAGTTTTTTCAACATCAACATTGAGATGCCATCAGGTCCAAGGGCCTTGGAGGGTTTAGCTTTGGAGTTAATTTTCTCGATTTCAGCTGATGTGAAGGAGGGGCATTCCAAGTCCCGTTTTAGGTTCTTGGTTCTCCGCACGACAGACCTTTTGGACGGGTTCTGCTGGGGGGATGTTCGATAAATTGTCTGCAGAAAATTGTAGCGCATTTTTTGGCATCTGAGTATTGTGTGTTGTTGAAGCCTATAGCAACGAGATTTTTCTGCTTGCTTGAGCCAGATAGACTTTTGATTGTTGACCATAGCTTTTTTGATTCTATAGAACATTGGTTGAGGTGGGCTAACCATTTATTGCGGCGATGTTCGTTAACTTGGGAAGTTATCTGTGCCGTGAGTTGTTCTATGCGTTCATCAGCTGGGTTGCAGGCGCGTAGGAGATCGCGTTCTTGTGCCAGGCGCGCTGCACTTGATGGAAAGTGTGGTCTGATGTTTAGGATTCTTCCTGCCGGGATAAAGCGCTTGGCCGCCCTGAGGATAGTGAGTCTAAGGGCTTTCTCCCCCTTCCTGGCACAAGTAGGAAGGGGTAGCTGACGGAGTGATTCGTCAATGGCGTTTGTGAAGCTTGTCCAGTTGGCTTTGTTGTAGTTCACAAATGAGCGTTTATCGGACTCCACGAAGTCACTAGGCTTGTCTATTTCGACCAGGATGGGAATATGGTCTGAGCTGAAAGCAGTGTGTGTTTGGCAGGTGATGTGGGCAAGTAGTGACGAGCAGACAATAGAGATGTCTGGAGAGCTAGAGCATCTAGCTGTAACTCTGGTTGGGGAGTCATCATTTATGGCAGCGAAGTCGGATTCGTCTATCTGGTCAGCAACAAGAGTGCCGCGGGGGTCGTTTGGGAGCAGTGAGAACCAGCTCGTGGTGAGCATTGAAGTCGCCGAGTATCAGTCTGTTATCCCCATGCAGGAGGTGGGATATGCTTGGGTGATAACCCGCCCCTATGCTGTTAACGGGCGGGATATAGACGTTGACGATCTCCAGTTCAATATCTCCGGTGTTTATTGAAATGCTTATGGTTTCTCAGTACGGGTCGGATTCGGAGAGAGCAGGAGGGGCGGTGAGTCTGTAGTTGACATTGCGTTCAATTATGAACGCAAGACCCCCACCATGGTCTCTTTCTCTGTCTCTCCGAATTATGTTATAATTCCCGCACGACGAGAGGCTGCTCCGGTTGTGTAGCTTTGTTTCCTGGATTGCGGCTATGGGTATTTGGTTTGCGTGCATGAAGTCTGTAATCTCCGCTACCTTATTCCTGAGACCATTACAATTTAGTTGCATGATTTCGTGTAATCTTTTTTTGTGGGTCAGGTTTTTATTCCAATATTACTTGTAAAAATATTTTTCTTAAATAACACAAAATAGCCCTAGTAAACATATTGGTCAACTATTTAACTCAACATGTTATTGTATCCTTTGCTCTGCTCTATCGAACAAGGTTACTTTAATCCAACAGAAAGTAGAGTGCAAAATTTAATAATCTCACTTATTAAAACATGAGAGCACGCTGTACTACCATGTCTGATAGGTAGAATTGCTTGTATATTAATCTAGAGACTGTCGGTTTGATTCAGGCCTAACGCCCTTAGTGTTTTCAATAGTTATTAGTTTCGCTACGCGCGTTGTGTTTAAAAAAAAAAAACATCATTGAAATCCATTTCCAACATATACGAGTATACATATGTATTTATGTTTGTATGTATGTCGTTGATATTATATATTTGCTATTGGTATTGAGGTTTAATATTATTTTACTTGATACACAGTTTAGTTGCCTAAATAATGCTGCGAATATCATTTTCTTATTTGTTGCAGCCTGCCTCGGATTTAACTTGTATGGAATCTTCAATGCCAGCATGTCGAAAAGACAATTGTGAATACCTGGATAACATAGATTCTTCAAAATCTTGTGAGTAAATATTTACGTAATAAATCATTTCATAGCTATGTACATACCGAGGTAATGGCCAATAATACGTGTTGCCGAAACTTTACTAAGCAAAATTATAAATAGTATATCTTCTATAAAGTATAATAAATATATTTTTGAATTATTATTTGAGTTATTATTTCAATATTATTTTAAAGTAGTTATTTATTTGTCCTATTTTAACCATGAATGTATGCATGTATATGATTGGCAATCAAATGACATACATACTGCTACGAAATAAAACCGAGTGCCAATAAATGCAACGCTTAACTGAAACTTGGCAGCACCTTCCATAGCTTTCAAACAATAAGGGTAATCACGATGGGTAGTGCAAAGTGTGCAAACGATGCAAATGTGTGCAAATATACACACATTTGCACAACATAACAACAAAATGTATGTATTTGCAATTTGCTTAATTTTGCTTCGTTTGCACTAAAAAAACCATGAGCAAAGATAGTAGTGCATATTTTATCAATTGCAAACGAAAATAAACAATAACTTGTGACATATAGACTATCATATTTTTATGTTTAGAAAAAGAAAATTTAATTTTGTAACTAATTTTAATTTAATTTAAAAAGTTTTAGTCTTCTTTTTTTAATTTATTGGTAAATAATAAATTTATGCATTTGTAACTTGACATCTGAAGTCAGTGTTGCCAGAATTTTTGATGGGCTGCCACATTTTTCTGAACAAAATTACATGCTCTTCACTAAAATGCAATAAATTTAAAAGTACGCTCACGAAGTACACTAATATGCACAGCAAATTTGCATAATGCATATTTGCACAATCACCATCGTGATTACCCTTAATATCAGCAGTTTAAATTCAAAATAACGGAAATGGAATTTTCCGGAAACGTTTACATAATGTAACGAGAATTTACAGATTATTCAAGAAGAAGAAGTCAGTGTAACGGCCAAAATAAACTTAACTACAAAGTTATTAGCAACATCAGTTGTTAAGTAACATAATAAATATGTATGTATTAGCGTCTGTTCTTAAAGGCCTCTTTACATGGTAATACATGTATACCGTTATGTCAAAAATTTTAAAAAATATTATCATGTAAACGCAAATTGGTATGAGTAAGTGAGAATACGGATAAAAAATCTGACAAGCGCTCGGTAAATGTTTATTTTCTAAACCATTTTAGAAACTTACGTATACTCATTTTATCAGAGGTGTCTTTTTAAGTAAACTTTGGCAGCTTTAAGAGTATATATTGAAGGTAGCATCATTTCTATGCAATAATTACAAATACAACTAAAACAAATTCATGTTGGTTTTTGTAAATATTGTAGAACTGTAACCACCAGCTATTTCATAGCGCAGACTTTTGATTTTTATTAATATTATCCGTGTAAACATTAAAAATAACTGCAACAGACTTTTGTTCTCTCTTCTTATACACAAAGAGAATTTCATAATATTTTGATTCTACAAAGTGTTAATACTTTGTATTACCATGTAAACTCACCTTAAGTAAACAAATATCATTCATCCCAAAACTCACTGTCTAATGGCATGTATGTCGATTACGTCAGTCATGTATGTTGGTTTTCAAAAACTTCTGATATTCTGATGTCTGTCGCACACCAACATACTCGTCTAGTAGCAAGTCTGACATAATTCATATAAAAATTCAGTTCACTTGACGTGCGTATCGGAAATTTGTGAAAAAAAAAATGTCTTTTGCTAATGTTATTTTCTGCGAAGAGTTCATTGAGGTATATAAAAGCTTGCCACAATTGTGGCAAATAAGTCAGGTCTGTACCACAACAAACAATTGAAAATTAATGAATATAAAAAATAACTTTCCTACAAATTTCCGCTTTATTGCCATGCTTTCGCTTCAAAAATTTCTGTGTACTGAAGTATGCCGTCAGCGTTGGGCAATATAATAGCAAAACGCAAAGTATGCCATCGTGCATGTCTGCAGAAAAGGATGCGTGTCTAATACCAGAGTTGGGCAAAATACATGGTTTGCGGTATTTAAAATACAAAATACAAAATACTTGCTGATCATGTATTTAAAATACAAAATACAAAATACTTACACATCATGTATGTATTTAAAATACAAAATACAAAATACTTCCACGTCATGTATGTATTTAAAATACAAAATACGTATTTGTATTTCAAATACGTATTTCAAATACATGTATTTCAAATACTGCCCAACGCTGAAGATGTATTCACTTTACAGGTGGTGTTACTAACACAGGCTCACACCATTCTTGCTAGTGAGAGGCACGTACATACGTTGAAAATTGTTCGCCCTTATGTTGACTCCCAATGCAAAAAGAACCATGCTATTTTTTTTATTGTTAAACTTGTTGTCGTAACAGTACTACCTGTAAAATAAAATCGCATTGTGAAAAAATGCTTTAGAATTGACAACTGAATTGCGGTGATGCCAACTCTAAGAATTTGTATAGTTACGTTTTTTAGCGATTCTAGTTTTTTGTTATTGGTTTGACGCATGATAAATTAAGGATAATCACGCTGGGTAGTGCAAAGTGTGCAAACGATGCAAATGTGTGCAAATATACACACATTTGCACAACATAACAACAAAATGTATGTATTTGCAATTTGCTTAATTTTGCTTCGTTTGGGCTAAAAAAACCATGAGCAAAGATAGTAGTGCATATTTTATCAATTGCAAACGAAAATAAACAATAACTTGTGACATACAGACTATCATATTTTTATGTTTAAAAAAAGAAAATTTAATTTTGTAACTTAATTTTAATTTTATTTAAAAAGTTTTAGTCTTCTTTTTTTTTTTTTAATTTATTAGTAAATAATAAATTTATGCATTTGTAACTTGACATCTGAGGTCAGTGTTGCCAGAATTTTTGATGGGCTGCCACATTTTTGTGAACAAAATTACATGCTCTTCACAAAAATGCAATAAATTTCAAAGTACGCTCACGAAGTACACTAATATGCACAGCAAATTTGCAAAATGCATATTTGCACAATCACCATCGTGATTACCCTTATTATAAATAGATCAAAATGCAAACAACCATCACCGCACTATCCTACACAGTCGCGCGATTTGCAAAATATGACATGTGTGCTAAAAATGTATGTATTTTTTGGCAAGTCGTGCGATTTGTAAAATTTTATGAAAATTTTCATAAAATAATAGTTTTCATGCGATCAGAGGAGTATTTATTGTCAACCAGATGTTTTGGCATCAGATTTCTATGATAGTGTGGCACCTACAACACCACTTTGAAACGATTTTTTAAAGTCGGTCAGATTTTTGCAAGATTTTCCTGTGAATGAATCGTACGATTGTGTAGGATAGTGAAGCACGGCCTTAAACTGACAAAATATATTTTGTTAACTATGTTTTTAAAATACAAAATACGGCAATTTTTTGTATGTATTTAAAATACAAAATACAAACTACTTCTATTTATTGTATGTATTTAAAATACAAAATACAAAATACTTGCAGGACATGTATTTAAAATACAAAATACAAAATACTTTCAGGTTATGTATTTAAAATACAAATACAAAATACGTATTTGTATTTTAAATACGTATTTCAAATACATGTATTTCAAATACTGCCCAGCCCTGTCTAATACCCCTTTAAAATACTCATGCGTACTAACATACACATACGCACAGCAAAATAATCAAAGTGCGAGACAACAAACAAAGACGTTTCTCGAAATTGCCAGACAACTGGATGGTTTACGTCAGCACAAGTCAGTGTGTATTCGATAATCAACGTGTAATTAACAACAAGAAGGACCAGTGTTAATAAAACGTGTGTTTATTGTAATTAAGTGTTAAATAAACAGTGTTGTTAAGAAGTGACGTTGTGAAATTAAATATCCGTGTTTTATTTTCAATATAACGAAAAGGTCTAAAAACGTAACAATTGGCGTAGAAGTGGGATTGCAAAAAAAAAAAAACAAAAAAGAACATTTGTAAAATAAAAGGTCACAAATTAATATAAAAAAGAACACCTTTACAATAAAAAAGAAATACATTATTAAAAAAAAAAGAAGGCCACCATTAAATAAATGTTATAATTAAATTGGAAATTAATAAATATGAGTACAAACAGCGTGGTATCGACATCGCGACGTACGAATTTGAATATAAAGAGGAAATGCGCCTGCATTTAAATTCAATGTTTGCCGCTATGATGAACAAAATTGAAGCCAAGAATGAGAAACTGCTAGCTGAAGTTAAGGCTGAAGTTCTAAAAAGTTCCCATACCAAAAACGAGAAGCTAATGTAATTTTCTGAGGTCATCAACAAAAGAATAGATGCCATTGAAGCAACAGTCAGCAAATTTTATGAAAAGCTTTCTGATCTTGAAAGTGAAGTGCATAACTTTGAAATCAGTGGCGTAGATGTTCACGTAAAACTTGTTGACGAGAAATTTCGTGAATTAGAAAGAACAATAAGCAATCTTCAATAGAGTTGTTCCAGAGCTCTCCAGCAGGATGAAGACGCCTTGCTTTGACGGTAGCGCCCCGTTGGACATTTTCAAATATCCGTTCGAAACAGTTGCCAACATAAATGGATAGAGCAAAGAGGAAAGGGCCATAGAAGTGATTCTGGTGCTGAAAGAAGCTGCTGCGGAGGTACGGCCGAAACATCATATCTGTGCTGCAACGTAAGTACGGTGGTGCACATAAACAGGATATATATCGAATGCAGTTGAGATGTAAAACACGAAAGCCCAATGAGTTTCTGCAGGATTTCGCAATAGAAATCAAGCGGTTGATACAATTGATTTACTCGGGTGTAAATAACCCATTCCTGGACCAAATGAAAACAGATGCGTTTGTAAACGGCATACAACTAGAAGTGTATGCTACGCAAAAATTAAACTTTACAGAAATGGTTGCGAATGCACTTACCCAGGAAACTGCCAGAGTACTTGTTAAGCAACAGATATGCAAAGTGCGGAATATAGAAGTGACTGCTGAAAATTACGATCTGCTCCTCATTCAAATGATGGACACAATAGCGCATGCACTAGAAGATCATCAAAGCAGAGGAAAGTTTAAGTGCTATAAGAAAAAGATCTTGATCTGATTCACCAGAAATAATCAACGCCAAAAAACATGCCATCAACCTGCATATGGGGCAATAAGTGATGCTTTGGCGCAACGTAGAAATACCTCTTGATTTTGGATGAGACAATCAGACTCACTTACGAAAATTAATCGCTATCGAAAAGCAGGCAATACCATCACAGTCTGAATCTTTACTATGGGCACGCATGGAAGGAGATTGTGAAGACAGTCGGTTGTGGGTAGAACCAAGATAGATGAAGAGTGAGCTATTAACAGCAAAAGCCCTCGTAAGAACTTCCCAAGGACGAAATTTGCCTATAAGGCTACTTAATTTATCTAGCAATGAAAAAGTTATAACCGGAAATTCAGATATTGTTATTTTACTATATTTAATTTATACACGATACAGCTTTTCTAAGTGGTTATGAAAGGGTACATATCAAAACTGAAACTTGGCTAAAACAATGGTGGATAAAAGTTTATAAGCAGAAATGTGTACATGTCACTTTTACGTTACGCAGGAAAACATGCCCTCTATACAAATCAACACCGAGACTATATATCAACACACTGAATTCAAATATCTAGGCGTTCATCTTGATCGTCGTTTAACATGGAGATTGCACATATACGCAAAGCTGATCCAAATAAGATTAAAAGCACCTCAAATGCATTGGCTTTATGGAAGAATATCTATACTAAACTTAGACTGTAATTTTCTATTCAAAGAAAATTTCAAAGGCGCCAAAACAAAGTTCTAAGTACAATTACAGCAGCTGCTACGTCAGAAATTACCTAATTCATAAAGATCTAGATGTTCCGTTGGTGAAGACAGTAGTTTCAAAACACGCGACGAAAGGATACTCTTTCTCTCAGCCGTACACGAAAGATGTAAGTCATCAAAAATCAGCTGCTTAAATTAAAATTTTTTTAGCATTGGCTAAACATATTTAACATTTTTAGATTTAAGATTTGAATAACTTATTGATGTTTCAATTTATAATTGAAGATTCAATAAATAATAAAACTACAAACAGAAAAATTAATTTTTTCTCTTTCCACCCAAATGTGTAAAACATATGTGTGGGTTTTTTGTTTGTTTGTTTTTAACTTACATACATGAGTAAACCGTGTGAATGTAGTATTTGCAACTTTAAACGCTTATAGTGTCCAAAATAATGAACCGACAAAAACCCACAATACGTTCACTTCTGTGAATATCTTTAATTTGGTAGAGTCGTGTAAAAATCTGTTGTATAGTGTGTGCATGAAGGGCAACACAAAAAAAAAGTAATTGCCTATTAATTATTTACATAAAACATAGACATGTATATAATTCTTTGTTAGCTACTTTTAATAAATTTAAAATTAATAACTTAAGCGTTATTTGGCATTGCTTTGTACTTAATTACAGATGCAGCACCAGACATAACACAATTCAACAATACTCGTCGAGCTGCGGACCGGGTAACACGATATGTTAATATATCTCAAACAGATTTGAATGAAGATAGCAGTGGAAAATGGAAAGTTTCAGCTAAAATCCAGCAATTGCTCAACACCCTTAAACGTCCTAAACGGCGACCACTTCCAGAATTCTATGAGGATAATGATATCGAACTGGAAATAGCCGCTAATCCAAAAGATCCAAATGCGCCCAAACCTGAGGGTAGCACTATGAGTTCTGTCCAAGGTGAACAGTTATCGGTATCAGCAAGTTTGCCCCGATCTCTTGAGTCAGCTGTGCAACGCTTTGGTGTAAACTCATTTAAGTCTCCTATGGCTACAGTTATTGATCCTAATGGAAAAATTACGACAACTTTAACATATGGCAAACTTTTATCTAGAGCAGTGAAAATTGCGTATGCATTATCAACGAAGATATTTACAAAAGGGCCCGAACAAGTCACATTAAAACCTGGAGACAGGGTTGCACTAGTTTATCCTAATAATGATCCATTAAGGTAAATTAAGTTAATGCTATTATTTTTGATACGAGTGCGTAAAGTTCTTCCGTCATATTCATAAAAGATTAGTAAAGTTAAAGTACACATTAAAATTCGTACACTAAACCTATAGCAATTTTAATAATCGTTTATGAATTTTAATTTTAACTCACACATTATAATTTATTCATATAAGACTGGTTACACAAGTTTACAAAAAAAAAAAAAAATATTTGCATTTATTCAATGAATCATATAGTTTCAAGAACAAGGACATAAGATAAGTAAATACATGCGTAGTACAGAATTAGTTAACTAGTGTGTATCGAGTAGTTTCACTTTAATCGAAAAGTATTCAGCTAGACAGCAGTTAAAAATCGCTCTTCATAATACAAAAGTTAGTCTATATCATTCAAAAAATAATACTTTCGCCGAATTCTTTAGAAAAAAAGGTGAGTTTTGCTACTCTCATGATATTAATGATCTTTTTAAACAAATAAAAAAACAAAAACCAAAGTGCAATGAATTACACCTTTTTATAGCTTGTTCAAAGGCAAGCATAAAATCTGTTATGACCCTTAAAACAATGTCCAAATTAATTAAATTCATAAAATATAAATTTCACAATTTGTTATGCATATGAGGGGTATATAAGCAAAGGCCCCAATATCCACTTTTTTACAATCTGATATGCTATCTTGTTGTGTTTAGTGATTGCTATCGAAGTAAATATGGCAAATCCTCTCTCTTATCACTTAGAAATGCGTGTTAAAAATTAAGAATTAATGCTAAAACGGCGATGTCCATTTGAGATAATCGTTTTTGCTATGATCATCTAATTTGAAAAAAATCCATGATATTTTCTTATTTTGCGATACTAAACTAGTATTGTTATTTTCTCTCAATATTAGGTATATTCACATCACTGTGATGATCCTTTTTTTAGTGCTGATGAGAGGTGTAGCGGCCTTGAAATGGGTATACTGATACGTTCTACTAATCTGATGCTAATGTTTTTCAAAAATAAAAGAACTCATAGTAATTTGAATTTTCATTAATTCAATAAAACTGAACTTAAGCCTAACAATAATAATTTCTAGTTTAAAAATATATAAAAAAAAACGAATTATTTTAATAATTTTGTTTGTTATAAATTTGTTTTAGTTTTATAACAGCTTGGTATGGTTGTATGTTTCGGGGACTAGTTCCACTTCCTATTGAACTACCACTATCAAGTTCGGATACTCCTCCACAACAAGTCGGCTTCCTTTTAAGCTCTTGTGGAATCCATGTTGCACTTACGTCAGAAGCTTGCTTTAAAGGTCTGCCCAAATCAAATACTGGAGAAATTACAAAACTTAAAGGATGGCCGCGTTTACAGTGGTTTGTAACAGAGCATTTGCCTAAACCACCGAAAGATTTTACGGTTGGAAATATTCGAACAGAAGACACATCGACTGCGTACATAGAATATACAACTGATAAGGAAGGAAGTGTTATGGGTAAGTACAAAACATCCACTATTTATTAATTTACATACCACTTAGCTGGAAAATTTTAACAGCTTAATCAAGTATTAAAATCGTATCATTGAATTTTTAACTCTTAATTAATCTCAACTCTTTATATATGCCGTCAAAATTAAAATTGCATTATTTTATACAAGAGAAGAAGTAATCTTACAAATATACGTTAAAGAGGCCGCAAGTTGGTTGCATTGCATTTTGTACTTATTTCAACTCAACTTGGCTGAGCTGTAAACTGTAATAGGGTCATGATATAATTCTATATAATATTGAGAAAATTTAAATTTTTGTTAAAATATTTGCAAAAAATAATATATTTGTTATGGGTTAACAAATCTATATCTATATACTTACTTATATTATAAATTAATCATAAATGATTCAAATATTATTAATTCGTTTGAAAAATTCAAAAGAATCTTGACCGAAAGTCCTGTTCTTAAGTATCCGGACGTTGAAAAAAAGCTTCAGCTGCTTACAGATGCTACTTTAAATTCATTTGGCGCGGTTTTGCAACAGAACACTCATCCCATTTGTTTTACTAGCCGAAACTTAAACAATCATGAACAACATTATTTGGCGACTGAAATAGAACTCTTAACAATCGTCCTTATTTAAAATCAATTAAAATAGTTTGTGTATAAAATTTCAAACCAGAGAATTGAGTCCTTGACTTTATAGATGGTTAATAAAGGTTATTGAGTTTAACTTAATTGTAAATTTTATTATAGGTTAGGTTATCATTCCATATTTTCTTAGCAGGATAAATACATTTTCTGGTAAGATAATTTTTTTTATGATGTAATTGGTAATGGTTCTATAATGATATAAAGTCTATGCAACTGATATTCTATTGACACAACCGATTTCTCCAACCATCTTTTTCTGGGTGCACGCAGGTTTTAAATTCAAACTAAAATTTTTAGAGCAATTTACATTAACAGTTTATTAACCACTGATAAGATTAACCACGAACATTTGTTTGTTGTTGTTGTTTGCCGATATCGAAAGAAGATCTAAGCGAAAGAAAGCTAGGCACTCAAATTCGATTCAATTTGCGTTCGTCACGAAAGTATTCATTAGCTTACAGTTACATTGAAATATGTAAATGGAAACGCCTTATAGCACAGCAAGTACAAATGTAAGAAACAAAACGGTTATTATTAATTTTTAAATGAAAACGAATTTTTTTTTGTAGATTGTGGCTAGACGTAGAAAATTATGTCGCGGCTGATGATGAAGATGCGGTGAGAAAGCTCAACCTAAGGAAATTATGGATGTGGATAGTCCTAAGGAAACCGGTGATACAATATAAAAATATTAAAAAAAAAATTATCAGCATCAAATACATAGTCAAATATGTAGATGATATATTGGCAGTTATAAACCACAATGACAAGAATACAATTCTCAATGTTTTCAACAAATATCACCCAAAAATTCAATTTACCACTGAAGAAGAAAATAATAGATGCATAAACTATCTAGACACAACCCTACACAGGGAAAAAGGCAATATCTTACTAGATTGGTATTCAAAAGAAATTTCATCGGGCAGAATAATTAATTTCAATGCAACACAGCCTAAAAGTCAAATTATACGCCAAAAGTCATATTTTCAGAGTTCTCAACATAAGTGATACACAATTTCACATAAAAAACATACAAAATATTCCAACAGTACTCAAAAACAACAGCTTTCCTACCAAATTAGCAAATTCCTTAATAAATGACGTTAAAATAAAATTAAAAAATAACGCTAACCTAAGAACACATATCGAAGGAAATAATAACACAACAAAATTTTACAGTGTATCATTTATTCCTGGTTTGACAGACAAAAAAGAAATTAAAACAGCTGTTGAAACAAAATACATAAAATTTGCATAGAAATCAAACAACCTTTTATACGAGTAAAAGCGCAAACTGATAAACAACAACAATGTAATGTAGTTTACGAATTACAATGTAAGTAAAACAACGAAGAACAATGCAACCTTATATATATTGGCACAACTAAAAGAAATTTAGAGAACAGAATGGCAGAACACAGAAGTGATATTGAAAAACAAAAAACATCAACAGCTTTGTCAACACACATCATCAACAACAGGCATACGGTTGATTAGGATAATGTGAGAATTTTAGACAGAGAAAATATAGAGAGAAAAAGATACACAATCGAAAGCTTGCGCATACAAAAGAACATAGAGAGAAGATGAACATAAAAGAGGACACCAATAACATCAGCGCTAGTTATATTGTTGCAATCAAATAACAGCACCAACTGTGTTTTTACAGTAACGGGTCCGCCATTTAACGTTTTTTTTTCCAACTAGTGCTTATTTCGTGAATGGTAACACTTAGCTCATGTCTGATTTGACAGAAAATTAGTTTTATCCTTCCGCTGAACGAATATGGTTGTGTATACGCTTGAACAACGCTTCGCTAAGTGGGCCTGCGATCGACTTACAGAAGATGTCGATTTTGCCAAAAAAAAAATCATCTTTTCAGATGAAGCTCATTTTGATCTTGGCGGGTATGTAAACAAGCAAAATTGTCGCATTTAGGGCACAGAAAACCCGCACGCATACATTGAAAAGCCGACGCACCCAAAACGAGTCACTGTTTGGTGCGGATTTTGGTCCAGAGGCATAATTGGGCCATTTTTCTTCGAAAATGAGCAAGGAGTGGCCGTTACAGGCAATGGCGATCGTTATCGGGCCATGTTGAACGAATTTTTGTTCACAAAAATTCAAAAGGAGGATATTGGCAACATTTGGTTTCAACAGGACGGCGCTACGTGCCACACACCCCAACTCGATGTTTTGCGCCCTGTTTTTGAAGATCGCATTATCAGCCGCAGAGCTGATGTCGTTTGGCCACCTCGGAGCAGCGATTTGACACCGTTGGACTATTATTTGTGGGGTTCCGTCAAAGATAAGTGTAACGCCGACAATCCAGAGACAATTGACGCTTTAAAGAACAATATTCGTGAAGCAATTGGTGAAATACAGCTGCACACAATCGATAATGTGCTTAAAAATTGGACCGATCGTGTAGGCGCTACTGCATGGCCAGCCGAGGCAGCCATTTGAATGAAATTATTTTTCATTATTAACCGGAAGGATTGTACTTTCAAATAAAAAAAGAAATTTGAGAAAATATTCAGTAGTTTTTTTTATAGCATTTTCAAAAAAAAGTTATCTGGCGGGCCCTTTATATTTTTATTTATTAATTTTTTAAAAAAAAATTTTCGGCATTAAAAAATGTCAAAAACAATTTTATATTGCAATCCTTTTTAATTGAATATTTGTATTATTGTAAGTAAAAAATGTACTGTGTTAAACTTTTCAAAATATACATATGGGCATTTCCACTGTGGATATCTACTTTTTGTCACGTAACGTCACCAAGCCATTAAGCTTGTTTCTCGAAGAAAGTTTTGTATATTATCTCCTTTTTTTGTATTTTAGCATACACTTCTAATTACGTCAACATTTAGTAAGAGTAGGGAAAATTCGAGCAGCATGGCTCTAAAATACAAGTTTAGTTACATGGTGACGTTACGTGACAAAATGTAGACATTTCTATGGAAATGCTCATCACTAATAGCCACATTACAGAGCCGTGCGAAATTGCCGAGACTTGAAAGCAAAAAGACTTCAAACAATAATTTTTTTTATTTTCTTTTCTATTACTAAGTAAAATTCATTTTTTCATTTCATTCTGGCTAAATAATTTCTAAAGAGAAAAATAAACTCCAAAAATAAAAAAAACATAGCCATTTTGTTGATTTTTTCTGGTAAAGTGCCAAAAATGGTAATTTTTTTAAATGTTTGTATGGGGAACCCCCAGGGGTGGTTCCAGGGGGTGTGCCACTGGCATAGGTGGTTCGGCCCTCCAAAGTTAGTGGGGGTCGGTCATACATTTTGACTCGATTGAGGCACTCTAAATGGGTCAAAGTGAGATTTTTCAAAAAGTCGGACATCAAAATACATTGTAGAGGTATGGTTCCTTCGGCAAAGTTTCTTATTTTATATACGCTTTTTTTAATATGTTGTTTTATAATGTTTTAATATTATCGCAGTACGAAGCGTATGAGTGTTATTTTCTCTTTTGAAAACCACGAAATATTCATCATACGCACCAGCAGCCAGTTATTTTTAATTAGTCTTGTTATCGTGCTTAATTTTTCCTTAATCTAGCACTGAAAACTAAACCGATATCCCCCAATTTAAAAATATATTTTCATTCATGATTTACTAATAGAATAATTAGTAAAATGAAAATCCATCCTTTTAGGCCACACATACACATAAACCTCAGTTCATGCGAAACATCAAAGCTCTCTTTTTTCTTCCCAATTAGTATCCACTTTACGAAAATTGTAAAGATGGATAATTGAACGCTGATGAGAGGTGTAGCGGCCTTGAAATCGGTACTGATACGTTCTGCTAAACTGATTGGATATAATAATAATAATATTTTTTAACATAAAAAAAACACATCGAACTAAAAAATTATAAAAATATAGTTTAAAAATAAATTGGACTAAAAAGTAAAAAATAAATATATGTAGTTTAAAAAAACTAAAAAACACGCTTTTATAGCATATGAAACTAAAAAAAAATGTAATTAAGGAAAACTAAAAAACATGTTTCTGAAGAACATCGAACTAAAAAGTTAAAAATAATTTTCAAAATAAAAATAAAACAAAAATAATTTTCAAAATAAAATTAAAACAAAATTGAATGAAAAAATACTAGTATTATTGAGAAAAAAGCGTGGGCGCTTGAAATACAAGAAATATGGCACAAAGCGCCCACGCTTTTTTCTCAATAATACTAGTATTTTTTCATTCAATTTTGTTTTAATTTTATTTTGAAAATTATTTTTGTTTTATTTTTATTTTGAAAATTATTTTTAACTTTTTAGTTCGATGTTCTTCAGAAACATGTTTTTTAGTTTTCCTTAATTACATTTTTTTTTCTTAGTTTCATATGCTATAAAAGCGTGTTTTTTAGTTTTTTTAAACTATATTTATTGATCCCTAGAATACGATTTTCCTTGTAATTTGTGCGATTTTTAAATCGACCCGCCCTAATATACATACATAATTTCTCGTCTTGATTTTAAAAAAATACAACAAAGTCGCTTTTAAAGGACAAGCAAATCAAAACAAAAAGAAAAATATAACTGTAATAATGTCGATTATTTATGTTACGAAAAATAAAATTCAACCCTCATCGCGCCATAAAGAGCATAGCCCTAAAAAATCGTCAGAAAGACATAAGTATGTTATAAACTAGTATAGGTTATTTCAGATGAAACCAAAAACGCAAATGTGAAACTAAAAACTATATACTGTTTGAAAATAGTAAATTTTGAGAAAGAAGCAATTACAGATGGATCGTCAAACTGACAAAGCCACTGTAAAATAAATAATTGAATTATTCATAGGTTAAAAATGTCACAAGCATTATTAGAAACACGAAGAAAAAGCTTCCTGCGTTTATTATACAATATTATGGGTTGGTGAACGGTATAAAAATCTTATTAATCTACATCACTCTTTAAGTTCTTAATCTTGATTACATGTTGTTCTATGTTACAATTTTCTCAATTATTTCGTAGTATTTTAGTGTATATTCATTACCAAATTTTAAAAGTATATTTATAATTTTATTTCAATTGCAGGCATAACAGTTACAAGATTAGCAATGATGAACCACTGTCGAGCTCTCACTATGGCATGTCATTATACAGAAGGTGAAACTATGGTATGCGTCTTAGATTTTAAACGTGAGGTTGGCCTTTGGCATGCGGTTTTTACTTCTGTTTTGAACGGAATGCATGTATTGTTTATCCCATACGCTTTAATGAAACTGCGGCCATCTTCTTGGATGCAGCTAATTACGAAACACAGAGCTTCTTGCTGTCTAGTCAAAAGCAGAGACTTACACTGGGGTCTTTTAGCCACAAAAGATCATAAAGATATATCGCTATCATCACTTCGGATGCTGCTAGTATCTGATGGAGCAAATCCATGGTCATTGTCATCGTGTGATCAGTTTTTAAGTGTTTTTCAAGCTAGAGGCTTGAGACCGGATGCAATTTGCCCTTGTGCTAGTAGCTCAGAAGTGTTCACAGTATCCCTTCGTCGTCCTGGTGGATCATCAAGTGGATCTAATCAATCCGCAACCGGTAGAGGAGTACTATCCATGGCAGCCCTATCGCATGGAGTTGTGCGAGTGGATAGTGAAGATTCCTTGACATCACTGACTCTTCAAGACTGTGGGCAAGTAATGCCTACGGCAACTATGGTTGTTATTAAATCTGATGGCAACGCAGTTCTTTGCAAAACAGATCAGGTTGGAGAAATATGTGTTACGAGTGGATCATCAGGCTCAAGCTACTTTGGCTTAGAAGGATTAACAAATTCTACATTTAAAGTACAGCCAATTTTAGAGGAAGCAGAATCTGAAAAAGATGGTGTGATTGCGAAAATAAAACCAGTTAGTGATGAGCTTTATGTCCGTTCGGGTCTGTTAGGATTTCTGGGTCCTGGTGGACTTGTATTTGTTTGTGGCTCACGTGATGGGTTGATGACAGTAACTGGACGTAAACATAATGCTGATGACATTATTGCTACTGTACTGGCGGTTGAACCAATACGATTTATATACAGAGGAAGAATAGCCGTATTTAGCATAAAAGTATTAAGAGATGAAAGAGTTTGTGTAATAGCCGAACAACGGCCCGACTGCTCTGAGGAAGAAAGCTTTCAATGGATGTCTAGAGTTTTACAGGCAGTAGACTCCATACATCAAGTTGGAATATACTGTTTAGCACTGGTTCCACCTAACCACTTACCGAAGACGCCCTTAGGAGGAATAAATCTTTGCGAGGCTAGACGAAGATTTTTAGATGGTACATTGCATCCTGCAAATGTTCTTATGTGTCCACACACATGTGTTACAAATTTGCCGAAACCCAGAGAAATTCATCAAGGTAAATTTCATAGTATTAATAATTTTGAATTATTTAGAAATACATATGTACATAGTTATGCCGTTTGCTCACATTTTCCAAAAATATAAGGGTATATAACACTGTGACACAAAAAAAAATACTTGTAAGTGACACTTTATGGTAGTATTTGTAACAAGACTCAGTTTTTAAAACTTGCGAAATACTTCCAAAATCAGGACTTTTTGCTTTTTGGTACCTCTTTGTACTAATAAGCAGTAACTCAGTCAAAGGGTGCCGCCGTGCCTGATAGGTAGCAATGCTAGCCTAGTAGTACGGAGGTTGTCGGTTCAATTCCGGCCAATTCCAATTCGCTTTGCGGCTTGTGTTTGTTTAAAAAAAAAACAGTTCAAAATTAATAAACGGATCTAGGAAGAATGCCTCTCCCATGATATACATACATATGTATGTACATATATGTTAGGTAATTTATATTGAGAAATCATGGCATAATTTTTATCAAAAACGATTTTTTAAAGTTGGCCAAATGTACTCAGTAATTAACTTTTTAGAGAAACAAAAGTGGATAGAATTTAAACAAAAACTTTATATGTATAAAATTTTTACTATTGTCTTTGACGTTTTCTTTAGCACTAAAAAATTGCGTAATATATATACTTATATATGTATGTTCGAGTATGTATGTATGTATGTATGTATGTATGTGCTTGCCTACAATTTAAGTTAAACTGTGTTCAAAACGAAACAAAATTTTATATGTATTAAAAATTTATTTTTGTAATTAACATTTTTGAATAAAAACATCTATTAGTTTCCGGCTAACAAAGACATACATCGTACATACATATCTTTAGAATTTTTGCGATCAATTGGTTTGTGGGCCGCTGTGACCTAAAGGAAATATGAGAGTTAATTACCAAGAAAGTTTGGTTTACTATTTATTTATGTACGAAAATAAATAAATCCACATATTTTCACTCAATATTGAAGAAAATAAACGTGTTTAACAAATTTATTTCGTATACTCGTACATAGATTTTTGGCACAAAACTTTTAGACCTATTGGCAAAAAATTCCGTTGAGAAAACTTTAAAATTCATGAAAATAATTTTGGCTGCTACCCTAACGCACGTACATTATGAAATGTAGCTTATTTGCGGATAGCAGTGGTCGAAGTATTAATGTAATTAATTGACTATATTTTTGAAATCACAGTATACAGCACATGATCTCAAAAAACGTATTCTTCAAAAAAAATGTTTAATATCGAGGTTTTTTTTAAGTTTTAGGTGCTTATGCTGCAAAAGGCTTCAAGATGTAAAAAAAATAATGATTTCCTGTAGCCTGTTCCAGTTCAGCGATGAACACGGCGAACATTTCCATCAAGAGAGGCTCAATAGACCAACATTTTAAAAGATACAAATAAAATAAACAAGATTTTAAAATATTTCTAGTCGACATCAAACTATTAGTGCTGAATGAAAAAAGAACAAAAAGTGTATAGTTGTTTCTTTTAAAAAAAGTTTAATACATCAGTAAATTTCCAGCTGATTTTGTAACACAAAAATGTATTTCTTTCATAATAAAACATATTTTTATATACATAAATTAAAACTGTGTACAAACATCAGCAAGACCGAAAATATGCAAAAAAGGAAAAAAAAAATACATTGTTAAAAAATTATAAAATGATTTCTCCAAACAATCTAAAAAAAATTTAAAAATATTTTCGAAGCATATTGTTTTAGTTCGTTTTCAATAGTATCTTTACATTATTGGGATGCTTTTTATAGTTTAAATAACATCCATACATACATACATTCATATTTAGTAGAGCGACTCTTAATGGTTTTATCGATGTTCCTTTTCCCAAATTAAAATTATGTTTTGTCTAAGAGAATTCCTTTAATATATCAGGGGTTCGTAGTTTATAGTATGTCTAGATTGGACTTTTCTTGTCAAAATTTGAGTTTTCTTCCTAGAAAACACACAAACCAAAATATTAGTAGAGACATTATTTTCAGAAGCTAGTTTCAATCAACACATACATACCATGGTATATGACATACATAGTTATATCAGCTAAATAATAACGCCATCTTAGAACATCAAAAAATTTACTAAAAATTGCGTAGAAATTCTTATCACGTCATTATTCTCTTCAATCATGGCTTGTATATTTTTAATAAGCATTTTGACTTACGCTTACCAGATCGAAATCGACATGAAACCTTGACATTAAAAAAGCTTTGTTTGGCTTGAAATAAAAGAGAACAATACATTAGTAGTATTTCACAAAATTTTAGTGCTTATATGTCACTTTTTAATTACAATTTCCGTTTACCACATTTTGTAGATTCCAATGAAATTATCTTTCTTATTTTAGTCATGCGGTATATTTCGCTGTTTTCGATGGTTCAATTTCCCCGCTATTTTACATGTTTATCAATACTACATGTATACATTTTTATCAGTTAAAACCTGATTTTCGCCACATTTTAAGTTAATTTAAAAATTCAAATATTGTACATAATCATTATAAACAGATTTAGTTAAAAAACGTATTGAACTTGCTCCTCTATATTTGATTTTATTATTATGTAAACCAAAAACAATTTTTTGTGAGTTATTGCCATTTTTCTAAAAAAAGATTAACAATTATTTCATGAAAACAGTAAAATTTTAAATTAAAACCATTGCACCCAGTCTTCACGAAAGATTTCTTATTTGTAACATAAAAAATAACGTCGGCAGAATGACGTCACAGAAAAATGCCTATGTTCAAATTTCTGTTAATGGTGGAGTAAACGTACTTATGTTTAAACTTAAAATATAAAAAAATTTCACAAATAATTAAAAAACGATTAACGATTATATACTTGATTCTTGATATCTTTTTCTACACCAAAACAAACAAATTATACAGAAACTACCCCATACACAAGCAAGCCCATTTCATTATATTTGACAGCTTGTCTTCTACTATAATTGCTCAGCCTTATGTTCTAACATATGTTAAAACACACGTAAATTTCTAGTGTGAATGTGGGATCTCACGATGGACGCAATGCACCAATATTGCACAGTATATATTTTGCTGAAATTGGGCACAATAAAGAAGTTGTCCTAATCAAATTTTACGCAGTGACACGATTGCCACATTTTATAAAAGTTAGATTGTCGTAAATTGGCAATATAAATGGCGCTGATTTAGTGGCAATAATTGCCGCATTCCAGTCACATGACTATTCTAGTATACGCCAACTCTGAGAAACAGCTGTTGTGCTAGATGGCAAATTTTGTCTTGTTTATATAAATTAGAAAAAATTTATACATACATAGTATATTAATTATCGTGTGTGCACTTGATAAAGAGGAAAATGAAAAACTGTAAAACGAAATGTTAAACGAAGTCTGTGGGTAAGAGAGTGGCTTACAAAAAGAAGCACTGGCGCATATGAAAAAATGATGATTGAGTTTTGTGAAATAGAAAATCAAAACTTTTTGTTCAAAATTTCATTAGAATGGATGATGAAACATTTAAGGAATCTTTACAAGTCTGGAGAGGAGTATTCCAAATACATGGGTGCTCTTCTACATCTTACATCAAGCTAATTATAGAGCTGTAGATCCAAGATGATGTTGCACTTGAAATTTTTTTTTTTTTTGGCACATAAAGAATTTTCGCGTTTATGGAACCTTCAATTCCTATATACTCCTCCAACTCCATATTTTAAACTACATATAAATTATAATTACACAGTAGCACATTTTTCAACTTCAAAATCTTGAACCAATTGAGCTTATGATGGTAGAAGAAAAACCCTAGCTGATTTTAATTTTCTTAATATAAAACTGCTCTTTCTGTCGATAATTACCTCTTTTATTTATTTATTAACTCTTGCATATTTCATACATATTTTACTACCAAAATACCACTTACACTGTTTCATAATATGCTTAATTGGTTGGATTTTTACATTTTAATACTAACAACATAAAAAGGTGTGCAATCTACCGCAAAACTAAGTTCATCTGGATGTGGTATTACAGACAATTTCGTGGGGCCCGCTTCAGTCATGGTTGGAAATTTAGTGCAGGGGAACCGACTAGCTATTGCTCATGGACGTGATCTTGGACCCTCTGAGGACAACGAAAGAAAGGTATTTTCATATATACCATATACTATATATATATATATATACAATAAGACACATATATACATACAAGTATATATATATATGTAAGTATATATTGTATATACATTTTGTTTTCTAATTACATATACACATAGTAAGTTGTGTTGACATTTATTGTTTTCACAAATCTTCAAGCCAAAATTAATTATTTTTTTTCTCATTTCATTGAAATTAATTTCAAATCTATTTCGTTTCAACTAAAATATTTATTACATATCGATGGTCTCAAGTAGAAATGCCTTCCACTCGGAGACCCAATTGGATCCATTGTGATTCCCTTCATTTATAATTTATTGACTAATTAGTCTCCTTACTGCCCAAGGAAAAACAAAGAGCCATTATCATCCATCATTCAGTCATTTAATTTCCATGATAAAGCCCCTGATATACTCAAGTTTGCACTTCGCGATATCACTAATACCCTCATGGAAACGTCTGCTCAGCCATCTTTGCCTATGGCGTTGCAGCCTTGGGCAATGACAGATGATATGCTGTATAGTTTCTGGCTCCTCTTCATCCCCACAAATGCGACAGATACCTGGAGTGCCATTTTCCCATATGCTGGTCCTCGCTCTAACCGAGCAATGGCCAGTCAAGGCGCCTACTAACGCGTTTTTATAATCGTCGCAACTGAATATTAAAAATTATTTAAAGTTAAAATCACAAAAAAAAAATAAAACAAAAACAAAACATTGATTAAACAGATATTATACTGGTTTTATTTTATTTTTTGCTTGCGTGTAATATACATACATATTATTTGCATACACAAACTCATAAGTGAACAAAAAATAAATATAGTTTAAAAAAACTAAAAAACACGCTTTTATAGCATATGAAACTAAAAAAAAAATAAATGTAATTAAGGAAAACTAAAAAGCGTGGGCGCTTGAAATACAAGAAATATGGCACAAAGCGCCACGCTTTTTTCTCAATAATACTAGTATTTTTTCATTCATTTTTGTTTTAATTTTATTTTGAAAATTATTTTTGTTTTATTTTTATTTTGAATATTATTTTTAACTTTTTAGTTCGATGTTCTTCAGAAACATGTTTTTTAGTTTTCCTTAATTACATTTATTTTTTTTTCTTAGTTTCATATGCTATAAAAGCGTGTTTTTTAGTTTTTTTAAACTACATATATTTATTTTTCACTTTTTAGTCCAATTTATTTTTAAACTATATTTTTATAATTTTTTTTTTATGTTAAAAAATATTATTATTATATCCAATCAGTTTAGCAGAACGTATCAGTACCGATTTCAAGGCCGCTACACCTCTCATCAGCGTTCAATTGTCCATCTTTACAATTTTCGTAAAGTGGATACTAATTGGGAAGAAAAAAGAGAGCTTTGATGTTTCGCATGAACTGAGGTTTATGTGTATGTGTGGCCTAAAAGGATGGATTTTCATTTTACTAATTATTCTATTAGTAAATCATGAATGAAAATATATTTTTAAATTGGGGGATATCGGTTTAGTTTTCAGTGCTAGATTAAGGAAAAATTAAGCACGATAACAAGACTAATTAAGAATAACTGGCTGCTGGTGCGTATGATGAATATTTCGTGGTTTTCTAAAGAGAATAACACTCATACGCTTCGTAGTGCGATAATATTAAAAGTTACAAACATACCCACAGGTGAAGTTAATAAAAGCTATATAAAAAAGATAACTCTAAATGAGTTCATCTTCTGCCAACAACAACAACAAGAAACCTACAAGCAGTAGAAATGCTTATTTAACTGTTGTTGCTCATGACGACAATAAAAAAAAAGAATTAAACACAAACCTGAATTCTACACTAAACACAACTACTCGTGCGCGATCATGCTCTCCGTACATGTTAAATAGTGATCAAGAAGCAACAACAATTGCACCTATTAGCAAACTTGTCAGCTTAGCTGTACAATCAAACAAACAAACAATAAATACCCAGGTATCTAAATAAAATAATTACAGAAAAATAGTCTCAGACTTTGAGACAAAAAATAAAAATTTTTATACATATCAGCTGGAGAGTGCTAAAGGTCTAACCGTTGTAATAAAAGGTATAGATACTAGCGTGGAACCAGAAGAGGTCAAGTCTGGCCTTGAAAATAGTGGCTTCAAGATGAAAAATGTTTCAAAAATAGAGAAAAAAACCCCCAACCAATATTTAAAATCGAGTTACAGTCAGGTGAAATAAAGATAAAAAAAGAGAGTTACCGTTGATTAGCCACAGAGCTGGACCTATCCAATGCCTGAACTGCCAAGAATTTGGGCACACGAAAACTTATTGCAAGTTGCCTACAGGTGATCCCAAATGTTGCAATTGCGGCGGAAATCACACTGCCAACTATAGAGGCTGCCCCCTTTACTCGTTTTTTTAAGAATTCATCAAAAAAAAAAAAACTAATGCTACTCCCGCTCAGCCTAAAACCCCTTTTAACTACCCACAGTTACCTCAACCGTCCAACAGCCAGAATCAATATTCAAACGATTTCAAGTCTAACGCAACTAGTGCTCAACAACAAGCTAATAATAAATTTTTTGGTACGCTAGTATTTTAAAAATCAACCACAGTACGGCGCTTAAAACCGTAACAGTAAATGAAGATTCCGGTTCTAATTTTAGTCGTATTGAAGCCTCAATTGAGAGCTTAATTCGAACAATAAATACTTTTACTCTCAACATGTCCTGTATGATGCAGGAAATGTTGAAAATGCAATCTACCTTGTTGCAGGCTGTATTGAACAAACCATGCACTTAAGGATCTGTTTTTGGAACGAAAATGGCATCTGCCAACATAAGAATGAAATAGAATATTTTCTTCTGGATAAACAAATCGACGTAATGCTTATATCAGAAACTCATTTGACATCCCGAAGAATTAGTGGATATAATTTGCAACACCAACATATGATTTACCGATGATATCTGCACGTATTAACTGGCTGAAATACAAAAAATATTTGAGTGCTCATTGCTCGGAAAGAGTGCCTCTGAGAACACCTTCTGACATAGACGATTCTCTCCGGTTATTTGAAGCACACGTTAAACAAGCTGCCTTTAGTGCTTCTTCAAATAAAACTAATCAACAAGTGAAATTCAACACTATTTTTTTCTGCAGATATAGAAAGGCTATTGACTGAAAAGCGGAGAGCTCGACGAGAATGGCAACGCTACAGATCGCCTCAGCTAAAATTAAGGCTTAAGGAGTGTACCAAGCAGCTTAGAAAAGTTTTGCAAACACAGAAAACAGCTTCCCTTCAAAAATTTCTTCAAGAGCTAGATGCAACACCACAAACAGATTATTCGCTGTGGCGTGCAGCCAGAGGACTTAAAAGGCCGGTATGCCGATATGCAAACCTCCATTACGAGCTTCGAATGGTGACTGGGCAAAAACTGATGCTGGAAAAGGTGCTCTTTTTGTTAAGCACTTAGAAAGAGTATTTACCCCGAACATTTCTGCTGATATTGTTGAACTGCCACCAGTAGTCTCTTTACCAGAAATACCGCTGCGATTTAACATTGTGGAGATTGAAAAGGCCATTACTAGTCTTAACACCAAAAAAGCCCCAGGAGTCGACAAAATAAGCAACAAAATGCTTCAAGAGTTGCCTTTCATTGAAAAAAGAATATTACTATTCATTTTTAATAGTATTCTACGCCTAGAACACTATCCAATAAAATGGAAGGTTTCGATGATTACTATGTTACCAAAGCCCGGCAAGGATCATTCAAAGGTTGAATCGTATAGGCCTATTAGTTTATTGCCCAATATTTAAAAACTATTTGAAAAGCTGTATATGAGCAAGCTGATGCCTACAGTGACTAGAAGTGGATGCATTCCAGATCATCAATTCTATTTTCGCAGACAACATAGCACAATTGAACAAACTCACAGACTTGTGAATGTTATTAGAGACACTTTTGAAAAAATAAATATTGCTCTGCGCTCTTTATAGATGTCTCTCAAGCTTTCGATAAAGTATGGCACGAAGGTCTTATCCACAAATTAACGCCAAATCTTCCCGCAAACATCGTCAGACTTTTAAAAAAGTATTTAAAGGAACTTAAATTTGTGGTTCGAGAAGGCAATTTTTTAAGCCCTTCGCAGTCTATCGATGCCGGAGTTTTCCAAGGCAGCATCTTTGGTCTCTTGCTGTACTTAATATATGCCTCTGACTTACCGTTAAGCAATAACATTCATACATCAACATTTGCTCATGATACAGCTTTTCTAAGCGTTCATGAAAATCCAGTAGATGCTTCCCGCAACTTACAAGATTACATATCAAAATTAGAAAAATGGCTCAAACAATGGCGTATAAAAGTTAACGAGCAGAAATGTGTACACGTCACTTTTACGTTGCGCAGAGAAACATGCCCGCCTATACAAATCAACACCGAGACTATACCGCAACACACTGTTGTCAAATGTCTAGGCGTTCACCTTGATCGGCGTTTAACATGGAAATCGCATATAGACGCAAAGCTGATCCAAATTAAATTAAAAGCAGCCCAAATGAATTGGCTTATTGGAAGAAACTCTATACTAAGCCTTGACTGTAAACTTCTCTTATACAACGCGATCCTGAAACCAATATGGTCCTATGGAATCCAGTTATGGGGCACTGCCTCAGCATCAAATGTCAAAAAATTCAAAGGCGACAGAATAAAATTCTACGTACAATAACAGTAGCCCCCTGGTATATCCGAAACCAGCGAATTCACAAAGACCTTGATGTTCCGTTGGTGAAGACAGTATTTTCAAAACCCGCTAAAAAATATATATAAATACATTTGAGTTGCACCCAAATGTACTTGCACGCAAAATTCTACATTATAGAGGCCACACCCGGCTGAAAAGGAGGGATACCCTTTTTCTCAGCCGAACACAAGAGATGTAAAACTACAAAAATTAACCGCTGAAACTAATAAATTTTGTTTAGCATTGGCTAAACATATATTAAACTTTATTTTTATTTTTTTAGATTTAAGATTTGAACAACTTACTGATGTTTCAATTTATAATTGAAGATTCAATAAACAATATAATTATCAAAAAAGAAAAAATATTAAGAACATTTTTTCTTCTTGCGTTATTAAATAAATCATTGGATTGTACAAGGAAATCTGTAACATACATTACCGACCAGTCTTCTGCAATCAAACATATAAACATCAAACCAATTCTTTTTTACAATAAAAATAAAACTGTATAGGCAGAAAAAGTTTTAAGTATTGTTTGACAATAATTGCTGTTCATTAGTCTCGCTAAAACTCGGGAACTTCATCGTAAATTGTAATTAATCAAAGTGAGAAAAGATCTCGCGCAGTTAGCAGTAAAAAGGCACTATCACAAAAGATCAACATAAAAATAATCTGAAAGATAATTAACAACTTTTATATATATTCACCTTTAAGACCTTCTCTAGACTTCCACACATAATTCAAGACCAAAATTCAGATAGATAGATGTGTAAATCTTAATTGTAACAAAAAGTTTTGTGATAATTTGAAAATTGTTGTTGTCCAAACTAAGTTTAGCCACCTTATTCGATTTCATTGTTTCGAGTTCAAGGCTCTGACTTAGGTGAGGTTGGCCCGATTGGTGCCCTGGGTGACGCCATCTTGTATTTGCCATTTCAAATTTTATAATTCTGACAGAAAATTCGTAATCAGCGACCCCAAAACCCCAAAAAACGATATGTAAGTTGATTATAATAAATAATATATGATATACCGTGGCGGTGGAATAGGGGTGAAGGGGTGAATTTCCGTACATTTAAATCATCATCGACCCCAAAAACCCCTAAGATTCCATTTTGAAGGGAATTACTTGAATTTTCGAATTTTGGCCAGCTTTTTGGCAATCGGCCGCACTGTGCGGTGTTTTGAAATTTTGTACATTGTATAATTATTGTACTGCGGCGTTATGAAATGTGATGCTTTGTTCAAACGCAAAGCAAGTGACGTTTTGGAAGTCAGCCTATATATGTATAAGTTCTGACCGGTTCTGTACTTTTTATATTTTTTTCAATTGACTGTTGCTTTATTAGATAAGGATTTTTGTGTACACGATACTTTCTTGATTGTTTTTGTAATTATGTGTATGATACCAATTTCCTGGTTGCTTGCTTTATAGAAAATGCTGCTCTTTTTCTTATTAGCAACTATTATGTGTGTTCCAGATGACGCCGGATCAGTTGGAACTAATGAAAGGAAACTCAATATTTACTAACAAATTACAAAACTTTTCCCACACTTCTGAACGCATGAAATAAAAAAATTTTAGTACAAACATTTCACTAGTGCTAACCTTTAAATTGTGAACTTAATTTTCAAATTAAATTTTATTTTAGTGATTTTAAACGATTGAAACATATCAGCGTCATTGACAATATCAGACTCATGGTTTTTTCTTTTCTACAAAAAAATAGTCATCTCTATGCAGAAAGTGTACTTTGGTGTTCGTTTCTTAAAAATGTTTTGTTCTTTAAAAGGGTGGTGTGTTTGATTCTAAAAAAATCGCCCTCAATAATGGTGGAAGGCATTGCACTTTATGCCCCGTAAAAATCGACAGTGTTGATAGTGCCCTGTACATCTTAGCGGTTAAAAACGGGGCGTTCCACTTATTCATAAGTTGTGTGTTGTTCTAGTGAAATAACAAGTTGCATTATTACAGGGTTGGCAATACATATTATAAATATACCTTTCAACAAGGTGCCTTTTTGTGTGTACAAAAGAAAACACTATCACTTGATGTGTCCATAAATTTTCTCATATGCACACATGTACTAACAACTTTCGGTTTCTTAAAAAAAAACCTTCCATTTTGCTTTTTAATTAATATTTAAGTAAAAACTGCTTGTTCCTTTAATTGCAAATTCATACGTAAACAGCTGTTTATTTAATTCTTCTCCGAACTTAAAATATTTTTTTTTTTATTTTTATTCTTATTTTAGCTCTCTTTCCCCGTTCGATATCGGCCGAGCCTCCAGAGTGGTAATTTTTTGTTTAAATTTGTTCCTTTACTTTTATATTTTGATTGTTCTGTTTTACATTATATTTTTGTAGTTATTAACATATCGCGTAGTT
Source organism: Lypha dubia (assembly GCA_947311025.1). Classification (NCBI taxonomy): domain Eukaryota; kingdom Metazoa; phylum Arthropoda; class Insecta; order Diptera; family Tachinidae; genus Lypha; species Lypha dubia. The sequence goes on from OX371263.1 coordinate 1,913,864, forward strand.
ACTGGTTTGTCGCACGGAACAAAAATTTTTATTCGAGAAAAATGATAAAGAATGTCTGGAATATTTTTAAAACTAAACTGCACGATACCTTTTAATTTCTAATAAACGAGGGCTATGACATATTTTTTTATTGACACTTAAATTCGTTATAACTTTTTGCAAAAGTTATTAAGAATTAATTAAAATCCGTTTTGTGCCCCATGTGCTATTTTGTAATATGTTTAAATGTCTTTCAAGTAGGCCAAAGAAATGTATTTACAAGCACAAAATAGAAAGCATATTGTGTAATCCATGAAAGATAACACAAAAATCATTTAATAAAAATACTTTGGTTATCTTTATACATAAAATTAAATTCCTGTTCGTTTGACTCCTTGAAAGTCGAGAACGGCAGCACTGATTTGGCTAATTTTGTTCCTTAAATACATACTAGAAACGAAAATTTCACTTTTCAATGTGAAATAGTTGCTGTCGCTTGTCTTTTTAGAAATAAAAAATTGGTACTTGCTTGCAATGCATTGTTCCAGACCCTATGTTCTGGGATAGGGATAGGGTAGAGATAGATGTTCAAAATTTAGAAGGCTATATTCATTTACAAATATTTAGAGATGCGATCAAAAATTTGTGTGACGTCCGATTGTTTTGTATGGATAAAAAATAGTTCTGTTTGAGACAAGTTTGATTTACTTTCAAGGTAGTTTTAATATAAAAACTAAAAAACATTACATCCAAAAAAGTGTTATGTAATTATTAAAGAAAACAAAAATGCAATATTTTCTTAAAAATAATGATTCACTTCTTGAAAATATAACTTTTATAGCTAATAAAAACAAAGTTTAGTTTTTCATTGAAACAACAGACAAATGCAAAAACGAGATTTAATTAAGCCTTTAAAAAATAAAATTAACAGTTTTTTAAAATTACAGATTCACTCTATGATATATACAGACTGCATTATTTCTCTGATCCACGATCTTTGAATACATCATGCAGCATAACAATTACTAACAATAATAGTTTTACTTATAAAGGGTGGACAAATTTGAGGTTGGGAAGTAAATTTGCTGTCACATGATGAAATGTCAACAATTAAGCTGTCATCCTTTGACATTTATTTAGTAAAAATATAGGAAATTTGGACAATGGAATGGTGAAAATGTTACTGTATCAACTGAACGAAAACAACGCATTTTTCAATAAAATCATCTTTTGTGATGAGCAGTATTGCCAAGCGTAGGGATTTTTCCCTTTTTGACAGATTTTTTTTTTATTTTCAAATGTTGGGATTATTTCAAATTATCAATTAAAAATATTTTATTTAACATTAACTAGTTTATAATCTAGCAAACAAAAAACTTTACTTGCACGATATCCTAACAACTAGAACGAAGAAAGCGATTCTTCTCGTTGTAATAAAATTATCCATGTATCTGAGGGTATGGCCACACCATATAAAATAATTTTAACCATATGGCATTATTACAGACATATGTAATAAATAATGAAATTATACATCATAGCTCCCATCTATAAGGCCATATCCAAAAACTGGGGATATTTTTTGGTAGTTGGGATTAAAAAATGTACTCTATACATACAACTTTTGCAATGTTCATAAAAAGTAAAATAATTTTGAAATATGTACATGGTTTAATACAAAATGTCCATTAAAATTTTTTTTTTTTGTAAAACAATTTAAATTTATATTGATTTTTAATGAATGCTTCAGCTAGCCTCTAAATGTTACAAACCTATATACTTTGGAAAATTTGCGTCGAGTAAATTTCGAAATATGTTGAATGTTATTGCATAACAAAGTTTATAGTTTACAAACAAACATAAACCGCGTAATTCTCTTTTTGGCATTTACATATTTTTTATATATATAAAAAAGACGTGTGTTACTCGGGGACTGGCGCGGTAAAGCTATTGCATAGCATTTTTTTTATCAACTTATGCAATTATATTATTACGTTTTGTTTAATAACTCCGTTGTTATTCTGGCAATACTGTATGTTAATGAAATCAATAGCATACTTTAGGGGTTAACATACATTGGGCGATTTAAATACTTAAAAAAACAAAAGACTTAAGAAACAAACTTAGTGTTAGCTTTTTCATCGTCAGGTTTTTTCGTTTCAAAAACAAAAGTCTTAAGAAGCAAACGTTTCAAAATTTCTTGATTCGGTCGCCTCAAAACCCGCGATAAAAGCTATCAAATCAAATGTCCACAAATACTACTTTCTTTATCCTCCTTCCAGCAATAAAGTTTCCTAGTTCCGGCACAATACACTGCCCACGTAGGTTCATCCACTGCTGTCTAAGAAAAAAAAAAAAAAACTGCGCAGAAAGTGTTTTTCATTTATATATTTAATTATGATAAATAATTTGCCCAATTCACAAGCCTAGTTGTATCGCTTATTGCTGTATATGAAAAGACAATTTCAAATAAAATTTATGTCAACAAAAATTAATTGTTTGAATTTTGTTTTTGTTTTGAGAAATTTTGTTTGAAATTGTCTTCTTATATAACAATAAGCGATACAACTAGGCTTGTGAATTGGGCAATTGTTAAATTATATGTTTCAACAATGGATATATTATTATTTATACATATGTTTAAGATGATGTGTGTTTGTATATTGTTGTAGAACAACAACTTTAGGATTTGCCACTATCCTGTTGCGATTGAAAAGCTGACTTGTACCTACCTAACAACAACCAAAATTTTTTGTCGTTATCTTCACGATAACAAATATTTAAAAAAAATATTGAATTGCAAAATCATCAAATTGGTTAAGTTTTTTAATATTGAAAACTATCCTTAAATTTAATTACTGAATCGCACTATTGGTAATTAATATGCCTTGATGTATTCAACATAGAGTTTCACATATGAACAAAATAGTTACTCATTCCACAAGTTTAATACATACACAATTTTAATGTGTTTTAAATATGTAATTAGATAAAAGTGTAAAATGTATTAAGGGTATTCAATAATACAACGTCAAATATTTGTGCAAATGTTTTTATTTTATTTAAGAAAATAATATATTCTTAAATAAATTAATTTATTTATTGATATAACATTCCTGGTGTTGGTTCATAACCGAACAAATATTTATTACCTCTGATTTTTCCTTATATTGTAATTTATTTGGAAGAACTTATCTTTGTTAAATGTGGTTATTAATTATATATCTTCATCAAAATAAAAATTTATATATATTTTCAGCACCAATTGATTACTAGTGTTCTACGATGGAGGGCTACTACATCACCTGATCACGTACTGTTTACACTTCTTAATTCTAAAGGTAATCAGCATTTATTCCACTAAATCGTTTTTTTTTTTGAAAAACCATACAAGTATATTATAAATGTTGTGAAATGATTTTTCATAAACACCTTTAGGGTTATATATGAAAGATCTTAAAAAAGATAAACTCGAAGGACTAATTGAAATTGTTTGTTACTAATTTGCATTTAATGAGGGAATAATTCAAGTTTTTAATCACACTTATTGTATTCTTAAGCTTAGAAAATTTATTTCTTGTAAAATGGTGTTTATGACTTAGTACAAAAATGCAAAGCATCACATTTTAGAATTGTGCCACGATGAGTCTTCTGAGGACGTTTACAGAAGATTTCATCAGCATTAACAGAGTTAGCCGAAACTGTTAAGCTTTGTTCAGAAGCTTGTAAAATCTTTTGTATTCAGAAAATGTGTGACATACGCAGCAAGGTGAACTTTATATATAACTTAAAATATAATTCACGGCACTCATTTTTAAGGGCACATATTAGAGTTGGACAAAGGAACTAGGTCGTTCCTTTCGTTCATCGTTCCTGTTGCTTATTTTGGACATATATCTATGTATAAAAAGTGTGTATGCACCAATACAACAATAAAAAACCACCAAGCATGCTGTCAAAAATAAAAAGCTACAGAAGTTGATGTAATAAATATGGATAAATTTTAATTAATAAAACCTGATAAAATAGGTAAATTAAAGAAAAAATATATATTAAATTGAATGTGCCATTAATTAAAGTGCGACGTATAAGAAAAATTTATAATAGTGTTGCGGACTATGGCTGACTTCCAAAACGTCAATTGCTTTGTGTTTGAACAAAGCATCATATTTCATAACGCCGCAGTACAATAATTGTACAATGTATACCATTTCATAACGCCGCCGCCAAGTATTTTTCACGCAGTAAGAAAGCAAACACGGCATCGGTTTTATAGTTGTTGCATTGCTTCTGAACTTTGCATATGTATGTGATTTAAATACAGTAGCAATACTGTATACAAACTTTGTATACGAACGTTTTGGAAGTCAGCCTATTTTATATGTAGATTTTGACGTTTATCAAAAACAAATAATGGCTCCGCAAGACGGTTTGCAATTACGTAACGTAAAAAAAGGACACTCAAAATTAAATAAAAATTATTGGTATTAAGTTAATTACATACATAGATATATTTTATATCAATAAAATAAAAATATAATTCAAACAATGTAATATTAGTGACTAGTACAAGTAGTTACATACATATGTATGTACTTATTTTAATGTTTAAAACAGAAATTAAATACGCCTAGAAGTTCATACGTCGTTAAAAAAAAATTAATTAATTAATCAAAATTAACAAAGAAATTAAATTTAGCCAATAATACAAAAATAACAAAATTCAATAAATAAAAATAACTAAAAACAATAGTTTAAGGATTATATATTATTGATATTTTTCTGAAGAATGTATTTTTTTTATTATATCAATGTTATTTGATAAAAACAATTTAAATTCTGCACAGTCCATTTGAAAGCCGACAGAAAATTTGACACATTGAACATACACTTTTCAGTGTTGCCAGGCAATTCCTGTCTTGGGTGGTTATAAATTTATATTGTATTGAGTTTAAAATTTCGGTATTTTGAGAACATAAAACTTTTAATTTTGGAAACTAAAGAAGAACATTAGCCATCAAAAAAAAGGACAAAAAGGACAATTCAATTAAAAAAAGGACAATTTATTTTGTTTAAATTTTAAAGGACGTTGTGTTAAAAAAATGGACTGTCCTTTAAAAAAAAAAGGACGGATGGTCACCGTAGTGATAAGATCCTCCCTTACAATGTTCGAATGCAGACTGGGCAAGAATTGAAGACTAAAAAGTTTCCTTGATCGTGTGTCAGTTGTAAATTGCATATACTCGAAATATTTCTGATTTCTGTAAAAATGGGTGTTCCTTTCGGGCAACGCACCAGCAAAAATCATGTTCAGCGATGACGCATATTTCTTAATGAATAGATACGTGAACAAACAAAATTGTCTAATTTGGGACGATACCAATCCACATGAGATCCAAGAGCGTCCAGTGCATCCCAAAAAAGTTACTGTTTATTGTGGATTTTGGGCTGGAGGCGTCATCGCTCCATATTTGTTTGAGAACGATGTTGGCGTGTGGACATCAACGACATCTGGTTTTAACATGACGGCGGTACGTGCCACATTGGATATTCGCTCGAGCGGTTTGAGGACATGGTAACATCACGTGGAGGTGATGAGAAATGCCCACCGAGATCTTGCGATTTGACCCCGTTAGACTTTTTCTTGTGGAGTTTTCGAATAAGCCACAAGCCACAGCTGTGCTCAACGCCAACAATTTGTACTACAGAGTCATGGAAAGTTTTACATTTTGGATGCCACCTACTTAGAGCAGGTGCAGCGGACATTTGTACGCATAATGGCATCAATATGTATTTCATCGAATAAAAAGTTTCAATGATATCTCACACACACTTTGTTTTATATAAATTTAAAGATAGGAAGCACTTAATGAAATAGCCTTTATTTACTTTTAAGGAGATTGAAAATGTTATTGCTGTTTTAAACTCTAAAACAGCTCCAGATATTTGTAAAATAACCAACAAACTAATTGAAGAACTATCATATATAGCAAAAAGGTTAAACCCCTTATTTATAAACAAAGTTAATAAGGCGGTAATTCTTTTATTTTAAATAGGAATGTAGGGCTGGGGTACTATCCAGAGAATGGAAATGATTACCATGATAACAATGATTACTGTAGCCCTCCAAATATCATACGAAGTATAAATCTCATCGGCTTATAACACTTCTATGACCAAGCTGACCCCCATTTACTCACTGGTAATATATACACTGTAGATCACCAATTCGCTTTCCGAAGACAACATAGCACTGTAGTGCAAACAAGTTATAGAAACCTTCGAAAAAAATGTTTGTTTTTTTTAAATTATTTTTCCTATGGCACGAAGGTCAAATCAACAAATTAACGCAAAATCTTCCCGCAAGTATTATCAGGTTTTTAATAAGCTATTCAAAGGAACTACAATTGGTAGCTAGCTACGGAAGGCAATTTTTAAGCCCTCCGCATTAGATTGAAGCCGGAATCCCTCAAGGTTCTTTACTTTACTCTTTGACAATCACTCGTCAATATCTGCTGATGACAAAGCTTTTCTAAGCATTTATGAAAATCGTCTAGAAGCTTCCTGCAACTTACAAGAGTATATACTTCATCTGGAAAAATAACTAAAAATAAATTGGCTTATTGGAATAAACTCTACATTAAGCCTATATTGAATATTTCTACTATAAAACTCGGCATCAAATGTGCAAAAAGTTCAAAGGCGACAAAATCAAATTCTTTATACAATTACAGCATTCAATATGTCAGACATCAACAAATTCATAAAGATCTAGATGTTCCGTTGGTAAAGGCTTTTTGCAATATTCTAAATGTATACGCTACATAAGTACGTAAGTCAACAACCGTTCAAACTATTATTTTCTTTAGCATTGCCTAGACATATAATTCTTATTTTTAGATTTAAGATTCAAATGTTATATCAATTTAAAACAATTAATTTAAAAAGCAGTACCAGTGATACCAACAAATATAAAAATTAAAAAAAATTCTTGATGAGGTTGGACTTGTCTAACAAAACGTCCGCTGTTAAAAAGAAATGGAATATTATTTTTTTTTAATTTCGAATGACATTTGTACATAACTTGCTTTTTTCTCTTTTATTATAAGGTACAATTTCCAAAACGCTAACGTGCTCAGAACTGCACAAACGAGCAGAAAAAATAGCCGCCCTTTTACAGGAAAAAGGAAAAATCGAGCCAAATGATCATATTGGTACGTGCATGCATATGTTTACAATCTGATAGTAAAATATAATCTTAAAAAATATTATTTTTTATTACAGCACTGATATTTCCTCCTGGATTGGACTTACTGTGCGCTTTTTATGGCTGTCTTTATCTTGGAGCTGTACCAGTCACGATTAGGCCTCCACATCCTCAAAACTTGATTACCACTTTACCTACTGTTAGAATGATTGTTGATGTTTCAAGAAGTGTAATTGTGCTATCTATTCAATCCATTATAAAACTTTTAAAATCAAGAGAAGCTGCTGTTTCCGTCGACCCAAAGACATGGCCTTTAATGTTTGACATTGACGACAATCCAAAGCGTAAATTATCTTTCATTGCCAATTCTCAATTAGATTCTACGGCCTATTTGGACTTTAGTGTGTCTACCTGTGGGAGATTGAGCGGTGTTAATATTAGTCATCGGTGCTCTTCATAATTTCTCTAATATTTTGGTTTTTGATTTGTAATAATGTTTGTTTATAGGTCTCTTTCTAGCCTTTGTGCAAGTTTAAAGCTATCTTGTGAACTTTACCCATCGCGACATGTGGCTTTGTGTTTGGATCCATACTGTGGGCTTGGATTTGCAATGTGGACATTGATTGGAGTTTACAGTGGGCATCATTCCATATTAATCGCCCCATATGAAGTTGAATCTAATCCAAGTCTGTGGCTGTCAACACTCTCACAACATAGAGTGCGCGATACTTTCTGCTCTTACGGTGTAATTGAGCTGTGCACAAAAGCTTTGAGTAATTCTATTCCACTTTTAAAGCAGAGAAATATTGACTTAAGATGTGTTCGTACTTGTGTGGTCGTAGCAGAGGAAAGGCCGCGCGTACAATTAACACAACAGTTTTGCAAACTCTTTCAAGCCTTAGGCTTAAATACACGATGTGTATCGACTTCATTCGGTTGTCGAGTTAACCCTGCTATATGTGTGCAAGGAGCAAGCTCAGCAGAAAGCGCCCAGGTTTATGTTGACTTAAGGGCCTTAAGAAACAACAGAGTAGCTCTTGTGGAACGCGGGGCACCAAACTCTCTTTGTCTCATTGAATCTGGAAAATTGTTGCCGGGCGTTAAAGTTATTATTGCCAATCCTGATACAAAGGGGCATTGTGGTGACTCCCATTTAGGTGAAATTTGGGTAAGTTAATATTAAAATTGCAAACTAAAAGATACATAAACGTATTGTTGTAAGTCCTACAACTGATTCATCGGTGTTTTATATTGAATTTATTTAGAAAAAACCATGTTTGAAAACTAAAATTAATTGTAATACAATATTAAAAAAGCACATTCTACACATCTTAAATAAATTTCGGTTAGTCTATTATTGTTGAAAATTTTTTATTTTATGTTATTATTACGAATAAACGTAATTATTATTTAAACTGTAATCTTGATATAAAAAACAGAATGTGTGTTTGTTTGTTTGTTTGTGTGTTTGTTTGTTTTAAATTATGTTACTCCTACCACGTAGTTTTTAACAGATTTTATAATGTAAAGTGAGCATAACTTCGCCATTTGTGGATCAATTTTCAAAATTTTTCAGCATATGGAAAAGGTACAGATTGTGAATGAGTATACGTCAGCACCTGCCTTTACGGCTTATCTGACGGTGTACTTAAACACTTAGTGTAGATTAAGCGTTCACCATCGCCCCTGAGCCACCCCACTCAAGAAACCCGAAGGCATCCCCGAGGGGATGACAACAGGTAGCAACTTCTCAGACATGACCAAGGCCCGTCATGTCCAAACACCTTGCTAAAGTGAGCGAGCTACCCAAACTCTGGAATCCTGTTGGTTCACAACAGCACATAGAGGCTTCGCATCGGTAGACACGAAGTCCGCTAAGCGAGCATCAGTCTTTAACCGACACCTCTCCCAGCTTTTGGTAACAACCACAACCACTACGTGAACTCTCGAAAGAGACCTCAACCAACAACCGGCCCATGGGATCCTGTAACCGGTGTAGTAGAGGAGGACTCTACTTCCCGGTTTAAACATTCCCCCATGTGGGCTGCCGGCCCCGTAGTGCCAGTTCAAACTACTGGTAAAGTTTCGAAAGGAAATCCCAAAAGGGATTAACTTTCTATTGGTTTTGGTCATGGGCTAGACCTTAGGTACCCTTACACCTTCTATGTAGACTTACGTGGCAAGCCACTACGTTCATTATAAAATATATGCACATTCCGTTGCTCTGTTAATTCAGAGATTGGTCCGAGCATATAAGTTTTATGGGTAACTGACAAAACGTTATGTCTACAAAAATCAGTTACCCTATACCCCGGGGAGTATTGCATCTTGTTGTTGAGAATCAACAAGATGAACTATCTACCCCCCGGGGGGATGGAAAAGGTACATTAAATTTTTTTGTTTTTGAAAATTGTGCGTAGGGGCAGGGTGTCGCAAATGGCCCGCTACAATAATTGTTTATTAAATAACTCCGCCATTTTTTAGCCAATTTTCAAAATTCTTTTTGCATATGGAAAAGGTCCAGAAAATTTTTTTTAGAAATTGTTTGTTAGGTCGAACGAGGGGGTGGGGGGCGGTAGGGCGTTGCAAATGGCCCACCACACTAATTGATTATCAAATAACTTCGCCATATTTAGTGCATTTTTTGACTTACGTCGATGATATTTGGAACATATGGTATTTGCATAATTTGGAATACGTACCAGGAGAAAAGTGGGTGGACCCACGCCCCTTTTCGCCATATTTTGGGCATTTTTTGACCTACGTCGATGATATTTGGTACATATGGTATTGGCATAATTTGGAATACGTACCAGGAGAAAACTGGGTGGGACCACGCCCCTTTTTATGAAAATTAAAAATCGTAATATAGTCTTAACTACTGGACCGATCGTCATTAAATTTTCACAATAGGATATATAAATACCTTTAATTTTATTTTATAACTCGGGGGGTAGCGAAGCACACCGGGATAGGCTAGTAATGTATAAACGAGAAATTATTATTATTGGGATTAAGTTCAGTTTTATGGAATTATTGAAAATTCAAAATTAGTATGAGTTTTTTATTTTTGAAAAACATTTACATGTGCAATCAGATTAGCAAAACGTATCAGTGTACCGATTTCAAGGCCGCTACACCTCCCTGTTTGCAAAACTATCAGCCGTACACGAGAGATGTAAAACAGCAAAAATCAACCGTTGAAACTAAAAATTTTGTTTAGCATTGACATATATTTAATATCTTTAGATTTAAGATTTGAACAACTTATTGATGTTTCAATAAATAATAAAATTTATCTTAAAAAAAAAAAAAATATTTCCTGCTACAACCACGAATATAGTTGTGCTAAGGGCAACGTATTCTGCTTCACTTGATGATGTTGAAACAGCCGTAAACCTTTAAAACATAACAATTTACGCACTCTATCGACTTTATAAGCATAACCAACTTAAGATTTTGAATTGTTATTGGTGTATGTAAGCTTGTTCTTTAAAGTGCTTCTTTTCAAATTTGTTTTATAGATGATTTTAGAAATGTTCAAAAAGTTTTGCACTACTAGTTGCAACTAACAAGTCATCCACATATGTACATGATTACACATGAAACATCTAAATGGTCAAGCAGTAACCAGTTTCAATCTGGCAAAAAACTGCTAAAACCTTTTTTTTGAGGTCCCACTGCTTTTCAGAAGCTTTGGAGGCCCAAAAAAAATTGATCAACAATCGGGTCGTAGAGTCGGACCTATAGTGTCATATCCGTGTTTTTTTGTGTTATTATAGAATTTTAAAGAATTCTGTTTTATGTTACAATAATATAAAATAATTACAGATACATACATATATAATTAATTAGACTTAAGTTCGATTTTCGTTTAATTTTTAAAGGGTAATCATGACGGGTAGTACAAAGTATTCAAATGATGCAAATGTATGCAAATATACACACACTGGCACAACACAACAAAAAAATTTATGAATTTGCAATTTGCTTCATTTTGCTTCGTTTGCACTAAATAAACCAAGAGTAAGATAGTAGAGCATATTTGATCAATTGCAAATGGAAATCAACAACAATTTGTGACATACAGACCGTCATATTTTCAAAGTTTTTCCATAATTCGTATACAAACACAAAGATGCAGAATACTCGTTTATGATTTTTTTATTAAAGGGAAAAATATCTTTGACCGTAATTAATATTAACATTTATATTTTTAGGTGCAATCACCCCATAATGCTAATGGTTACTATACCATATATGGTGATGAGACTGACTACAATGATCATTTCAGTGCAAAACTTGTAACTGGAGCAACTACTGAAGTTTATGCAAGAACTGGATATTTGGGATTTTTAAGGCGAACAGAGTGTTCACAATCTGTTTCCATTTTAGATGAAACGACTCCAAGTATTGCTAGTCGTGATAGTGATAATGATTCGCTTAATTCATTACACCAGTGTCATATTAATTTAATTTCTAATACGATTCCGTTAGATCAACAACCGAGTGATCTCGATCAGCACGATGCCGTATATGTCGTAGGAGCTCTTGATGAAGTCATTGCCTTGCGTGGAATGAATTTTCATCCTATTGATGTTGAGAGTTCGGTTTTAAGATGTCACAAAAAAATAGCAGAGAGGTATTAACAAAATATTTAAAATTAAATTCATGTATTTACTTTAAATATTACATTTGTAGCGCTGTATTTACATGGACAAATTTGTTGGTTGTTGTTGTGGAATTGGATGGAAATGAATCAGAAGCTCTTGATCTGGTCCCTCTTGTCACAAACACTATATTAGAAGAGCATCAGTTAATAGTTGGAGTTGTGGTTGTTGTTGATCCAGGTAATTAAAATGCTTCCTAATTTACTATAATTAGCACAAATGTTTAGTTTAGGATATAATCTTTGTACTTGTGCCGTTTTGAAGATGCAATCAACCATAATTTTCTATACATCTTTTCTGTAATTCACGCGATGTAGAAGTTTTCCAATAGAACGTTTTAAAGGCAATACGATAATAACAAAGTTAAAAAAATATTTTTCTTACACAAGTGTTTCAATATATTTGCTAATGATGTAAACAGTAACGATAACTTAAAAGATGATACGAGAAGATACCATCCATAACTTTCGGCAACATTATAACTTAAGAGAAAGAATTTATTTGTAATGCATAACAGAGATGGCGTGGCAACTATTTGGCAGTTACGAAAGAGATAGGCGTTACACACATAGCGTTAGACATCATCTGGATTTTACCAGAAGTTTATTAGTTGTAATTATAAAGTGTTATAAACCCAAACGAACTTGCAGAAAATAGTAATTACGAAAAGGTCGCAAAACAAATTAAGTGGTGTCAGAAGCGCGATTGAAAAAATAAAAGAACAGTGAACTAGTTAATTAAAAAAAATTAATCAATTTGGAAACCAATGCTGTCTTTATTGTCTTGAACGCAAGACATTTATGCCGAACGGAATTGAATTTCTAAAATATTTCACTATAGACATTGGTACAACTAATTTATACTGGCAAAAGTCTTGCGATCGTGGATTGCAATTGCCATTCGTAATGCTGAAATCAAACTCGCAATGTGCTGATAAAGAAACTAATGGAATCGTTACTAATGGTTTTGTTTTCTCGAAAAAGTTTAGCAGTATAATGCTTTTTTGAATAAGTGAATTTATTGAAAAGTCTCCATTAAACTTAAAGATGATAGAACTTTGCGGAAGTTGCGGTTGCTGTGAAGGGAAATTAGAACCCGCTCACTTGGGTTCTGATGTGGTCCTATTGTGTTACCTGTAGAGAAGAAGGGAAAGGTTAGGCAGAGGATGGTCAAGAAAGGTCGAGAAGAAAGAAAGAAACAGTGAGAATAAGAGTGAGTTGGTAAACGATGCAAAGGTTATTTCGAACTTTTGCCTAAAAAAGCGAAGGCGATGATCACCCAGAGCTGGGCAGAGGCATAAAAGGTGCATGATGTTTTCTTCTTCTTCTAGGCGAAATACGGCATACTTTATCTTTTCATGACGTTCATAATTTTTTACTCGCCTAACTTTGACATTTATGAGGACAGTATTATACAAACCAAAATAAATTCACAGCTCTTATGTTTTTTAACCAAATCGTCCACAGTCGCGATCTACAAACCAAAAAAATTAAATAATAAAACCCTAAAATAAAACCGCTTATTACGGGCTAGTCGCATTCTACAAATAGACTATTAATCTCGATAATGTAGTAGCATTGTTCAGGAGTCTCTTTATTAATTATTATTTACAAGAGTATTTGGTTGGTTGGTTTACGTGGCTGCCTGCTACGCGCAAGCATTCAAGTAGAATCATTGAGATTCCGTTTTGACAGACCACTCCACTCGTCAGTGTCAACCTGATTTAGGTCCGAATCCAGACCTCAGATTCGGAGTAAGATTCTAGATCCATCCCGTCGAATTAAGGTATCTAATGAGGTCACCTAGACCTATCCCTGATACCTCCGAGAGATCGTCTATTATGCTGTTGCCTAGAAATTTGTGTCTCGAATGGTGTAAGGCCGGGCATTCGCAAAGAAAGTGGAACACTGTTTCCTCTTTGCTTTGATCCCGGCAACTACCGCAGAACGCATTGTAGGAAAGGCCCATCCTGTTAGCGTGTCTCCCGATAACCCAGTGCCCCGTCAATACTGCGACGAGCCTGCGGTTTCTGTTAATTAGTTGTGTTGTGCGCTTAACGTTGTAGCAAGCCCACATTTTCTTAGCCACCTTGCACGTGCTCGACCTGCGCCACCTATCTTCAGCTTTCTGCCTGAAATGGTTGAGAATGAGATTTCTAATACTGCCAAATGGCATGGCTACCGATTCAGCAATGGAGACGTCCATGGCAGATCCAGCACTGGCCAGTTCATCCGCCTGTTCGTTGCCTTGGAAGTTGTGCGGGAACCCAGATGAGGGTAACGTCTGTCTGACTACCTAGTCTGGATAACGCGTCCTTGCACTAGCTAACTAGGGTAGAAAAAGTAGTGTGTGACCTTAGAGACAGAAGTGCCGCTTGGCTATCGACAAAGATGCCGACTCTTCCTTGGACACCCCTGTCAATCAAAACCCTACACGCCTTCCTTATGGCCAATATTTCCGCCTGAAATACACTAGCTTCATCAGGAAGTCGGAATGAGAGATTTATTCCAAGGTCATTCGAAAATACTCCAGAGCCCACACCGCAGATCATTCTTGATCCATCAGTATACGTCCTGAAGTTAAAGTCTTTTTCTATGTTTCCCCCCTTCCACTCCCGTCTGGATGGAATAAGAACTTTGAACGTACTGTCAAAGTCCAGATGAGGTACCATGTAATCGGTGGGTTTCCTCAGTGTCGCTGGTAGCTGATCTAGGATTTTGGCATGGCCATAGGTCCTTGATCTCCACCTCCCAGATGCCGCTAGTCTTGCCGCACTGCTTGAGGATGCCGCCAATACATGAAGGTCGATCGGAATCAGGTTTAGCATAGCATTCAGAGCCTCTGAAGGACTACCCAACAAGTCGATGTCTAATGTGAGAATCTATTAATCTTTCCAGCGTCTTGACCAAGAAAGATGAAAGGCTGATTGGCCTGAAGTCTTTTGCATTCTCGTGACTTCTCTTGCCAATCTTGGGAATGAAAACTACTCTGACCTTCCTCCAGTTGGTTGGAACGTAGTTTAGAGAGAGACAGAGTTTGTAGAACCTAAAAAGCCAGGGTATAATAGAGCTTTTCGCGCTCTGTAACATCTTTGGTGTAATGCCATCAGGACCCGGCGATTTAAATGGAGAAAAACTGTCGATTGCCCATGAGATTCTCACGGGGGATAAAATATTCTCATTGACAGCATATTGTTGCCCACTAGATGAACTGTCTGACCTAGTCGTGTCCGTACAGCCCGGGAAGTGGGTGTTAAGGAGGATGTCTAGTGACTCTGCAGAGGAGTCTGACCAGGAGCCGTCCACCCTTTTGACGAAGGTTGGACAGGAATGGCTAATGGACAGAGCCCTACTAAGCCTTGCAGAGTCTCTAGTGTTATCTATTGACTCACAGAAATTCCTCCATGACTTTCTTTTGGCGATTTTTATAGCTTTTTTATACGCTGCTAGCCTTTCGCGATATGGTTGCCAGATTTTGTTCTCGTAGCAAGTGTTGAAGGATCTACGTACCTCCTTGCGTAGCTTAGAGAGCTCCGAGCTGCACCATGGAGGGTAACTCTTCTTAGCTTTCGTTAAGGGGCAGAAAAACTCGAAGGCTTTGCTAATAGCCTTGTTGAACACCTCCACATTGTGTTCAAGTCCAATAGTATTGTCGATTTCTGGAACTCTTTTTAGTTTTTCTTTCAAAATCCCGTTGAACCTGTTCCAATCGGTTCTCCTCGGGTTTCTAAAGCATTGTTTTTCTTTGTTTTGTAATATGACCTCAAAGAGTATCCAATTGTGATCGGAGAAGGATCTCTTATTAGATACCCTCCAATTGTCAATTGAAAGCTTGAATTTGTCATTAATGAGAGTAATGTCGAGAACTTCTTCCCACCCACTAAATCGATCCGAACTCGGAAAGATAAAAGTCGGCGAAGTGCCGGAATTACATATAGTTAGTTTATTAAGGTTAATGAAATCTAAGATATGCTCACCTCTGTCATTGATCTCACTGCTACCCCATATTGTATGCCTGGCATTGGCATCACATCAGAGGATGATGTCTTCATTGGCGCCAATGGATGACACGACAGCTTTCGCTTCGGCTGGCGGTGCTTCCTTGTCGTGTGCCATATAGCATGATGCGATAAGGAAGCTCTTACCATCTGACAACTCGACCCTCGCAACTGTAAGGTCCTCTGAGCTAAACTGAGTACAAAGAAAAATATTAATATGTTTTTTGGCTATTAGACATGATCTTGGCTTACCATTTCCTTTAGCATATAGTACGTTGTAGAGGGACCTCGGGAACCCCTTAACCTCGGAGTTTGCTACCCACGGCTCCTGTACCGCGCAGATATCGAGGTTCTCTTCGGCTAGGAGAACCTTTAGGTTGCCTGTTGCACACTTCGAGTGCTTGAGGTTTATTTGAACAACATTTATCGCCATTGCGGAGTGTTCTTCGTTTTTTTTATTGCGGTTCTGACAGCTGCATTCCAACCAGAAGGTTGTATGCAGCCTTGACAGCGTCGCCTTCAGAACCGCTTAAGGCTTAGCCCATCCCAAGTATCACTAATCTTAGCGATACTAACGCTGAGGAACTCCTTTGAGAACGCGTCCAAGCACTTGATTACCCTGTAACCCCGGTGTATCTCACTGGAGTCGAAGCGATGTGCCGGCTTATCCTTATTGTAGTCCATTACGAGCTCAGCCAATTTGGATTCGACGGCACCCCACTCCGTTGTTACAGGGATTAATCTGCCGTTTTTATGGTTCGCCAGAGCCATCAGAAGTTGATCCTTGACTACCTCGTTAAAGGGTCTTCGGATGGATGACGACGTAAGTTGTTGAGGAGAGGACCCCTTTGGTACGACCTTCCTTTTTTTGGGTGACTGACCGCTTTCTGTCTGAGAGCGGTTTCTTTTGGAGATTTTTAATTCTTGCTGGGAGAGCGGTGCCTTTTTGGACGTACTTGGTAGCGAATCCATAAACTTATGGTATTCGTCTACCACGGCCTGGTACCTCACCTTGTCCCCAGCATCAAGCTCGTGCGTAACTCCATTCGCTTCATTCTTGGCAATCTTGTCTAGAATGAAGACGGCTTTGGAGTAACGGGACTTAAGGAGGTCTTTCTGACTCCTTTTCTTACGTTTGCCCTTTGGCCGGTTGTCAGGCTAGACTATCGGTGTTGGGCTTTCGAGGGTTTTTGTGTTTGGTTGTGCTGATAGAGGGGTATTTTGGATTTTACCCTCACCATCCGAGAGGCCGACTACTGTCTCCTGGCTGGAGGCAAGAAGTTCGTCCTCTGAAGAGATGTCTTCCCTTCTCTGTTGTTTTTTGTTTTGGTTGTTATAATTTTTGGAGTTCATATGTTGGTCCCACGAGTAGGCCAGTAAGGGGAGAGACCATCCACGCAGTGATAGCGTGCGTAAACTATACCAAATAATTACAACCGGTCCGTGTCCTGGCACCGGAGGGGAGTTGTTAGGGACTAGTCCTCTTTAACCACTAACTAGCCATTCAGGTCCTCGGCACAGCTACCTTCCACCTTGACCTTACAAGTGGGGGAGTGAAGGGATAATTGGGAGAGGGATAGAGGTTGATGAAGGAGATTATCAGGAAATGGGAAGGAGGAGTGGTTAACCTTTAGTTATAAAGGCCTTTTTATTTCCATATTCCAAGACAGGTCCTGTTTGTGCAGAAGCGTGGACAGAGCCTGGATTGGAATAGAAAACACAGCCGACACTTAAGCCACCACATCGCGACAAGATAGTTAACCAGGTGGCGGTTACAAGAGTATACTGATCATATATGTCAAAATTTTGCTTTCCACATTTCATATAATATTTTTAAACAAATTGAACGCCTACATTATGAATTTCAGTTTTAAATTTACACAAATTTTTAATCGCAAAAATTTTGTTTTCTGATTTTAGGTGTTGTACCAATAAACAGCAGAGGGGAGAAGCAACGAATGCATCTACGAGACGGATTTTTAGCAGACCAATTAGATCCTATATATGTAGCTTATAATATGTAAATAAAAATATCATATACATTCATACATAAATATATATAATGTTGTTATTATTTATTTTGTTATATTAAAAGTGTAACAATATATACTAAAGTAAGAAATATTTCTTAAAGCAACTGTATGACAGACTTTTTGGCAAGTCGTGCGATTTGTAAAAATTTATGAAAATTTTATGATTTTTATGCGGACAATTTTAACTTTGTATTTATTTGTAACTCTTTATTCTTTTTGTTTTATACAACGAAGGGGATCAACCCACAACCAAATCGTTAGTACAATACAGAAATTACAGACAAGGCATTGTATAAAATTGTTACCATCTTTGATACCTTAATTCGCAGAAAATTGATTTTTAATTTTTTGATGATACCTTGGAAAAAATATCAAAATAAGAATTGTTAAGCAAATGAGTAAGTTCAACATAGAAAACGACAAAGTCGATTTTGAAGACATGGATTGATATTCAAGAAATTTAATGCTATTACCGATTTTTGAAAAACTGATAGCGATATACAATTTCGTAAAAATCAACATTATTTGCGAGCAAAAAAAATTATGAAAGGTCTGGGAGTAATAAATGACACAGCTGAGAGAGTACAACAACAGTCTTTTACAAGTTGTATCTAAATGTAGGCATCTTTTTTCAGACTGTTCAAAAGTTACCTTATCCAAGGCATTACCACCTTAATTTGTGATTTTAAATAGTTATAATGTTATGAAAAAAAAAAATCATTAAATAAAATCATATATTTGTCTGTAAATATGTACATTTAAGTAATGAAAAATAATTTTCATTTACATATGTAAGTATGTTTATTTGTACTAGTGATGTTACGTATACTCATATTCGTATTCGACTATTCGCCTATTTTATGATATTCGTATTCGTATTCGCCAAATCCAAGCGAATATATCTCGAATAATTTGCACATACATTTCATACAAAAAGTTTAAAAAACTGCAAAAAATTTAAAAAAATATATTAATTCTTATTTAAAGAAAGAAAGCCTTTTATCTTTGACGCAAGATAATAATCGTATTAAAAAACAAACGAAAATTATATTTCGTAACCATCATTTAAAAGCTAAATGTACGTACATATGTAAATTCATATCATGTTAAGTTAGTAATCAATTCTCAGTAGAGGAATGATGGACTTAAAAAATGGAAGAACTAAAATTTAATATGTGAAAATCCACCGAGACATGTGGCTGCGCAATCTGCCAAACAATACTGAACTACTAATTAAAAGTACAACCAGAGTAAGAAAAACGAAATCTCAGAGTATGTTTGTAGGTAAAATAATTTAAAAATGTTTAGTAGTGGTCTTCAAATTCGGCATCTCAATGTCATAATATTGATTATTAAAGTAGTGTGACAGTTTTTTTTTTTTTTTTTTTATTAATTTATTGTTTCTGACGCAAAGGTAGGGATTTTTTCCAATTAAATCTGAAATATTATGTGGCTCTAAACCTTAAAATTAATATACGTATTAGGCGAATAATGTTCAAATATTCGTATTCGTATAATCGTATATTCGTTACATCACTAGTATGTACTGTAATGTGGTTGTGCAGAATTAGCGCTTCAAACAGAAGTGCCTGCCTAATTAGTTTGCCGGCGAATATGCGCCACTGGCTCTGTTATTGCAGCAGATAAAATACTGATACTTGAGCAGTAGGCTGCTCAAGTATTATAAATAAAAAAGGAGCCTATGGCTATGAATAAAGTGATTGATTTATGTATATACAAATTCATCGAGTTATATAAAAATAACACTATTCTAAAACTACATTTTTAGAATTAATGCTATTCATGCTTCACACCCCAATCATTAGCGAAGGAACGTGCTTCGCCATACAAAATTTTGAGAGCGAAGCAAGTAGATTCATATGGAAGTTTATATGAACTAGCTGCCAAACTTAAGTATTTTGACAAAAAAAAACAAAAACTCTAATTAAAAGTAAAAAATTTAATTAAAACTATAAAGGAAAAAAAAACAATAGAAACATAAAATATGTTATTTCATTTTTAAAAAAGCATAATAATTTTAACTTATTTTTTTTTGTCCATGCTAGTTTTTTCTCGAAATTTTGTAACTTAAAGATTATTTGTATATAAAAAGAGAACTGTCAAATCGAAGCAAGTAGAAGAGTCGTGTAAGCAGCTAGATTCATAAACATGCTTCAGAAAGCGAAGCAAGTGGTTCCATCATGTCGTGTGAACATATTATACATTCGTCAAAATACTTGACATCAAGCTCGTGTACCTACGTGTGCTTGACGTTAACCCATTTATTTGCTTGACGACCTGTCCAGCATTCATTTTGCATTTTATTTTGAAGTGTTAACAACGAGACAGTGTAGAGAAAAAGTGTTGAATATGTCTCTTGCCGACGGAACTTTGAATATGAACTAACAAAAAAAATAACATGTTTATGAACAAAATAGAAAAAAACATGTCTTGTATGTTACAACAACAATAATAATTAACTTTTTTAGTTTTTTATTTAAATTATATTTTATTATTAAATATTTAATAATCTCCTTTTTTGATTTATCTTTTCATTTCCTTAAACGCAATGCAATGAAACATTGGTATTGAATGTTTTGTTTTTTTTTTCATCCGACATATTTAGCGTTTGTTCTCTTTGAAATTTCGTTTTAATTTAAAATATGTACGTGCTTGAAGAGAAAAACCAATATCTTCACCAAAATCACTCGTCAAGCATGCCAAAAATCCAAATTTTTTGATTATTCATCCAGCATCGTCGTCGATGTCACTCATACAAACAAATTTTCAATTATACCAACATAATGCTTGATGTGATTTTAACGAATGTATAATGCCCGTACATACATATAGTACGTATTTGTTTTGTTATCAAATAAGCAGTGGT
This sequence comes from Lypha dubia, assembly GCA_947311025.1. NCBI lineage: Eukaryota > Metazoa > Arthropoda > Insecta > Diptera > Tachinidae > Lypha > Lypha dubia. The sequence continues at coordinate 1,934,637 of OX371263.1, forward strand.
GCACAAAATAAGTTAAACAAAAATATTAATATTTGTTAATATTTATACAGGCTAAAGTTCGTAAATGTTAATAATCAGAGAATTATTAAATAGTAGGGAGATCGATCGAATATTATTCGGCCGGTTTTTTAGGTTTCGCTGAGCCGAGTGTTTTTTGTATATGCATTTTTCGAATATCAAATAAACCGGTTATTTGTATACGATTAACCGGTTATTTGAAACAGGTACAATTGCTTACATATTCCTTATTTTTATTGCACGTAATTGAAGTTTCGTTGTGGGCGGTCAAAGATATATTTTGAGACATACTCCATCTGGCGTGTTGAATAGCTTGAAGTTAAACCAACTTCCAAAATTTGGTGACGACAAGTCAAATAGCAACCATACTAGCAATTTCATGTGTCTTAATACAAGCAATGGCGTCGGAAGAACTAAGACGTCAAATTCCTAGTGTTCAAATATGTACATATCTGCAGGTAGGGAAATCGTAGATATCTAAGAACACAAATATGAAAATTTTACTGAAGCAGGTTGTATATTATTTGTATTATAAATTTCAATTACGCGATAAATTAAAAAAAATAAAATAATATATGTATGTAAATGATTATTTTTATAATTTTTCACTTTTATATAGTTTTCATTTATTTGTATGTTTGTGTTTTTATATTTTTATTCTATTTGCCAAAAAAAATAATTTTCATAGAAAACACAATTGAATTTGACAGCTTGTGTTAAAATGTATTGCTCAGCAATGTGTTCTAACACTTTAATATCTTGTGTTGGCAACAGAATTTTAAAGTTACCACGGCAATAGTTGCCCAACTTATTGCTTGTGTGGTCGCGGTTTTTTAGTTTCGGCGTTTGTGATATATTTACTATACTTCATAAAACGTGTGAATAGAGGGTTTACACTCTTTTATATACATTATAATGTACATACATACATACATATACAGATAAGATATAAATTTATACTTTTAATTTGACCATTAGACGTGGCCTAATAAATGCTATATATGATTTAATCTATTCGTATAAGGAATAAAATACACTGTGATAGTTTTTGACCCGAAAAAAAAATGAACTTCGATGAATCCTCATCGAACTATTAGGGGGAGTCTCCTGAGTGCGAAAATACATTTGGAAGTGTCAGATTGGCTCCAGTTTTTGAGAAATCGGCATATATCCATTTTTCATGGGTATATACCGTAGCATTCATCGAAGTTTATTTTTTCGACTATCACAGTGATATTGATATAAAAATGATTAGAAATTTCGTATAAAAGAGGACTCGAGTCAGCTTCCTAGGATGAATCGTTTAGGTTCTAAGGACATAGAAATACGAATTTTAGTGAAAAATTTATATTTTTCCTAAATTTATAATCAATGAGGCACGTGTTAGTGTTATTCGATTGGGCTGAATCTTTGTTAATCACATTTTCTAGCTCATTGGCAGATTTTAGGTGGTGCCTCGAAATATAGTCCACAAAAAATTCAACATTTACTTCGTAGCCCCCTAATGATCATACACTATATCTTTTTAAAATTATATATTGTGACAACAACTCACTGTTCTTGGGTTCATTTACAAAATGATCACCCAACGTTTAACTGTTGTTATCGAATTGATTCTAATTTCTTCAAAAGTTTTGTGCTGGTATGATAAAAGTTAAATTATACAACAATTTATGTTAATTGAAATAAATGAATAAAATGTGTTTATTCATAACATATTCACATACATACATATGAGCCGTTTATTTTGAAAGTGGCATAAGTCAATTTTTTTTATTGCAATTTTTTTACAAATAAAAAGATACCGTTCAATTGTATTTAGTGTTGCCATTAACCCGATTTTTTTGAAAAAGTGACTTATGCCACTTTCAAAATAAACGGGTCATTTATGTATGTAGAAATTATGTATTCATATGTTTCTATATAGAAATATGTATATGTTTTCATGTGTATGTGAATATATAGTATTTGGAAATACAAATATGTAACTAATTTGGTGAGTGAAATCTATGATATTATTGGGAAAGTGCAACCGCTGTTTGTATGACATCTGCAAGTAATTTTTGTTGAAACGTATTTCAGAAAACTTTTTTATGAATATTTTCTTTTAAATACGGTTAAAACCTTAAACATTTTTTAATGAATACAGTTGTTATATTTTAATCTAAAATCTTAATTTATTGTGTTTATGCAAATGACTGAATTAAAAATTGAATTAAACCGAGTTTTTTTAGTTGTCGCGAAAATACCCTCCAATTTTCAAAGTAGAAATTGACTCGAAATCGTTAGCTATTTCGCTAACGAAAAATGGATAAACTACTTCACTACTTAATGTACATGTACACGCACTCAGTACACGCATGAATGTTATTGCCTGCAACCTCAAATTTTTTTTACGAGTTGAAAAAAACTGTGGCCTTATTCCAAAGAAAATAACAAAAAGATTGTATGGAAGTGTTATGATTTTGTGTTGGCATACAATTGGAAGTTCGTGGTTAGTAAATGTTAAAGTTTTATTAAAAAAACCGTTTTTTTTAGCAAAGTAAAATGAGAAGCAGAATTCAACTAAAACTTTTAATAAAAAAATAAAAAGAACAATTAATTGAAAATTTATTAGAATGTTTTCTTTAAGCAATAGGTCTCTTGATTTAATATATATTTATATTGTTGTTTATATTTATTTTCGATATTTCGCTAACAATTTGTTAGCATCCTCATGAAAATTTTATAAATTATTTGAAATTCTAATATTGATTATTAGATTAGCGATCTAACTGACTAGCGAAATAACTGGGTTTTGCTGACTAGTGATTTCACCGGTCTGATCGTATCGACTACCGTCAATGTCATCCCAATGTTAAAATCGTCAGTCGAGTACTAGTAGTTAGTCTGGTAGTTAGTGCTAACGACTGGTAGTTAGCAAAATCGCTAGTCATTCTCTAGCTACGCCGACTGCAGGGTAGTGCCTGATTGCAATTATTTATGTATGTATGTATCCATCTTGTTCAGTCATGTATACAAAAAATTTTTGTTACTTATCCTGTAGTCTATTTTTTAATACTTTGGTTTTTTAAGCTTTTGACCTTTACCGTGCGGCTTCGCCAGATTTTTCCAAAATAAACCTTAAAAGGCAAACAAAACGTTTTTTTTTTTCAATAAAAATTTAATTGTTTTATGAAATTAATGCCTTTAACTTTATTGTGTTTTTTCCTCATAAGTTTTACGTTTGATAAAAATATTTAGATTTGCTTTCATATTTTCAACAAAAAACAAAAAAGTTATACGTTTAGTGTGCTGAAATTGTACTTCTATAATAATATTAAAAAGAGGAAAGGTTTGATTATTTGTTTGTTTGAAATGAATAGGCTCCGAAACTACTGGACCGATTTTGATGAAATTTTCAGGGAATCTTCAGAATATTCATGCGTGTGACATAGGCTATATGTATGAAGTTTTGATTGGACAAAGAGGCATATAACCCAAAAATTTAAATCGCCTTATGTTGGGCATTTTTTGACCTACGTCGATGATATTTGGTACATATGGTATTGGCATAACTTGGAATACGTACCAGGAGAAAATTGGGTGGGACCACGCCCCTTTTTAGAAAAATAAAAATCGTAATATAGTCTTTTAACTACTGGACCGATCGTTATTAAATTTTCACAATAGGAATTTTATTTTATAACGAGGGGGTAGCGAAGCGCACCAGGTATATCTAGTACTTTATATAGAAAATAATTAAAAGTTTTATCTATACTAATATTATAAAGAGGCAAGCTACAACCGTAGTTGGCTACAGCCTTAAGCCAGCTACTTAATTATTTTGAAAAATATGATATTTTGCTGTTATATAAATTACACGAATTTTTTATATGAAATACATACATATTCAACATACTTATGATTTATGATATATGTATGTATGTAATAGTTGTTTGATTTGCAGATCAGACAAGAATCACTGATGTGATTTGAATCTTGTGATTTTCAGAACATGCCTGTTAATCAGAAAAACATACATGAAAGACATAAACGTCACTCAAAATTATAAAAATAAAATAACCTACATATTTTTAATACTTTTTAATTTTAATATTTTTAATCAATTTATTTATTTAAATGTATGCGCATTAATAGCCCATTTACGTATGCACCGTAAGCAGGTTATAAGTTGTTTGGTTGAAAAACTAACCTTTGCGATAAGCTAGTTATAAATATGCAGTTTTTGAATATACGACTCTATTTTTTTATATTTGTTTCCCAACAAGTTAACAATCAAAAATATCTGTGTTAACGGTATAGTTTTTGATTCAGTTTATACATTAATAATGTAATTGTGCTATTAGATTAAATAAAATAAATAAAATTTGTTTAAGCACTAGTTTGTTTCAGGAATTTTGGTTGTGTCAAAAATGTTTTCATTTTGTACCCATCAAAAATAGAAATTAAACTAATTGTGGCTACATCTACAATGGTATCGTTTTAGCGGCTATATATTAAAGCAAGGCTTTTTAAATTAAAAACAGTACCTTATTTATTTAAGTGCGGCAACTGGCTTCCATTCTACATATCTGCCATTCAGTCCCTCTGTTGGTCTTTCAATATATCTGCCCCTGTTCTCTATCCGGAAACGATATCAACGAGGTTTAGTGGCTTCTACCGAAAACAACGTTTGTTGAATTCAGCCAGTGCTGTTGAAAAATCTACAAAAGGGATGTATAAATATTATATTTTTCCTTTGTCATACAATTAATATTGATATCAACATTGTTTGTTACACTTTAACCAATTTTTATAAAACTAAAAATATAGACCCGTGTCATTTAGAACATATGTATGTCTTTTCAAAACAAGGTCCGGGTGGTTGTCAGGCGCCAAATTTACGTTGCTTTGAAAATGTCCAACATAAGCAATATTTTTCGTTGAAATCTTGGATCGGGAGAGTGATATGGGAAATTTTCACCTCTTTGTTACTATTTAAAAGGTTTTGATGAAACTTAAATTCTTTGGTCACAAGCAATAACAGGCTAAGTCGAAAATGATGCTTTAGAGAAAAATCACTTTTTATATAGAGAAGTGTTTCTGAAAAAATTAAGAATGTGCATTAGAAAAAATTTATTGCAAAATTAAAGGATACTTGCAAGGACAATCCTTAGACAAAAAACGACTATGAAATTCTAATTTGTTAAGGATATATTTACATAATATTTAAAAAGATATATAAATTATTGCGAATGGAAAATATGAAATTGGAAAGAATATGTATATATATATGTATATATTTTTTTTTCTGTACAAATTTTGGTCTGAATTGAAATTTAAAATAAAATGGTACTCCAATCTCCTGTTCCAGTTGAAAACTGCTATAATTTACGTTTAAGGTTAATACACATCTAGAAAACTCAGCCTAAGTTATTCTGTTTCTGACTCATCTTCGACTAAATCTGGATGTATTTCTATAGATTCCTCCTGTGTTGATAAACTTTTATAAAATGAATGAAATAGTGGACTTATAAATGGAAGTAAATCCAGAAGATCCTTTTTCTTTTGTCTTCTTTGTTTATTGAGTTTACACCACGTTTTACCAAATTTAATACTTTAAAAGGAGCATCCTTATCTAATGTGGTTTTATATTCAATTTTACCATCTTGATTTGTGTTTCTCCACATTAACTTTGTTTTTAATAAAAGGGAAAAATTAAAAAAGTGTTCTGTACTCATTTCAACGACGTTAAATGTATGTTTAGAACCTACATCTCTAACAAAATTATACCAGTCGTGTAGATGGTGTATTTGCATATCAGTTCGTTTCTTTTTCCTTCTTATCACAGAGTGATCTACATCGCATTCCATATGCGAATGTCCAGGTTCTAAAAATTTATGATCAATTGCCTCTAAATCCTGATTGATTTGTAGAGTCAATATGAACATTGCTCATACGAATGAGTTCTTATTTTGTCCCATACAGGAATCACTGTAAAAAATTTAGTGATTAATTTGTTTAAGATTAGTTGTATGCTTGAACAAGCACGATGCAATTTGGTTGCCACCACGAGCAGATAATGCTTCATGCCACATAAAGTAATGTGGGGTACCAGCTGTGCAGTCGTGAACGGTCAAATTATATGTCCAAAGTTGTCTTTTGTAAAAACTAATTGAGTTTCTTAAGAAAAGGGCAAACACTGTTGCAAATCAAAAGCATAGACTTTGACTGTAGGATCATTGGCAGCTAAATCATTATCATTTCTTTTCGACTCATAAGCTAAGTCTGCTTTACATTGATGAGTTGTTAGTTCATTTTCTAATCGCGTAATAGGTTACTATCGGCTTCCCTTTGGCAATACCAATATATTCTATATATGTATATTTCTTTTTCGACATACACATACTTTCGCAATGATTGATTTCTTAGGTACATTTCATTTACTTTGTTAATGATTCTAGTTAGCAGTCCTTATGCGTATTTACTGCTTAATTTTTTTTGCTTAACTTTGTTTCTGTAAAAATTATTTTTTTTATATACTTATGTTATTTCTTTTTTTCCTAATTAAATTTTTATTATATTCTTGGTTCCGTAATCTCTCTTCTCTTCATCTCCAACACACACCATCAACTGTAGCGTTTGAATTCTAGGTCTAACCTAGGCCCAATAATTAGTGACAACTGTCTAAATCTACTATGCTCGAAAGATCCTAATAATTTGAAAGTGGCTCATATTAATGCTTGTAGCCTACGTCCTAACCGATTTGTTAAGATGGATGAACTAATATCTTTTGCTAGAAGGGGCGTGTTTGATGTTGTGAGCGTTACGGAGACTTGGCTTGGCTCGCCCGTTTCTGACCAGGCAGTTGATATACCTGGATATACTGTTTGCAGAAGCGATAGACCTTTGAGGACTAGAGGTGGTGGTGTAGCTATGTATGTGGCTAAGTGGATTAAACATAGATGTATATTCAAGTGCCCTGAGTACTTCTCTTGTGAGGGAATTTTTTTAGAAATTAATATGGATTATACTTTATGGTTATTGGGGCTATCTATCTGCCTAGGGGTCACCTAAATTTGTTTGAATATTCTTTTGGGGACGCCTTCTTTCGTTATAAAGATAGGCTGACTTCCAAAACGTTCGTATACAATGTTTGTATACAGTATTGCTACTGTATTTAAATCACATCCATATGCAAAGTTCGGAAACAATGCAACAACTATAAAACGGATGCCTTGATTGCTCTCTTACTGCGTTAAAAATACTATGCGGCGGCGTTTTGAAATGGTATACATTGTATAATTATTGTACTGCGGCGTTATGAAATGTGATGCTTTGTTCAAACACAAAGCAATTGACGTTTTGGAAGTCAGCCATATTGTAGTAGAAAATTTTACATTTAGTTGAGCATGTACTCAAGTATTTATGTTTTAAATTTTATTTATTTGTTGTGGGTTAGCAATATCTAGATATATATTTCGTTGATAGCCATACCAACTCATCAGTAGATGTTTTACCCTTTATGTTTAAAAAATTTTAAAGCTCATCTATTTATACAAAAACTCACAGATATATTTTTGGAAATCACACCCAATTCATACCATGAAATTTTACATGAATTTTATTTCACGATATTTTGTTTTTTGATGGCGAACGGGGTAGAGAAGCAAAAGAGGTAACAAAAAATTCACATTTTCAGTTCTCCGTGAGTTTTTCTTATATTTTTCTTTACACATATTCGTTTTTTGTTATTTTGCTTTATTTCATATTTCATTTTCATGTGGCAATACGCATATTCGTTTGCACGAAGTTTGTACGGAAATAACAAATTGATGTACATACATACATACACATGTCAGATTGTTTTTATACAAATAATAAAGTAAAGAAGAATAACCGATTACGGAGAAAAAAATCAACATTTAAATCATGGGAAAAATCATCGTATGAATCTGTAGTTTTTAGAAGCAACTTTTGAAGAGAACTAAAGAAAAATCGTGAGTTTTATTTCATGGTGTGAATTGGGTGTTACATAGGAAAAAAATAGCTTTCAAAATTTTTTAAACACACACAACAAATAATTTTACATTATGAATGTGTTTACTTTACTACACCTACACAATTAGACAAAAAAGGCAAAAAATGAAAAGTAAATCTCTCCTTTACAAAATTTTACATTTATTTGAGCATGTACTCAAGTATTTATGTTTTAAATTTTATTTATTTATATCTAAATATATATTTCGTTGGTTGCCATATTATATACATAATAAATAAAATATTATATAATACTTAATCTAGTGGCCTGAAGGCTATTTTATTATAAATGGATTCATAATAAATAAATAAAGTTTATATGTGTTTGCGTTTAAAAGATGCCAGAAGTTCTATACTTTGCAAAGTTCTGGGATTAAAAAATGGTTGGGGCAATACGTACTTTTTCGAAACTGTTGAACTCTTCGTCTTATTGGTCATACATACTCGTACTAAAAACTTTTTCTAAACTAGGAGTTTTTCTAACTAACATTGGAATAATATAGCAATTTCAGTTAGCAAATATATTGTTAATTAAATATATTGTTATTAAATAACTTTTAGGCTGTGGAAAAATATCATATAATTTTTTGCTAAACCTTTATTTTATGTAATATTAACCTTAGGGTCGTGTGTTGCTTAACACAGTTTCTAAAATGGGTTTGAATGTAGTTTCAAGTGGCCAGCCAACATATTGGCCTACTGATCAACAAAAAACTCCTGATGGTATCGACTTTGGAATAGTGAAAAATGTAGCCAGCGAAATGATTAAAGCTAAAGCATCTTTGGATTTATCTTCAGATGACTCGCCTACCATTGTCACTATATTCTCACACAAAAATTGAACACCTACAAGTGATTTACCGATGACATCTGCTCGTATTAACTGGTTGCAATACAAAAAATATTTGAGCGCCCATTGCTCGGAAAATATGCCGTTGACTACACCTTCTGACATACATAGATAACTCCATTAGGTTGCTTGAAGCACATGTTAAACAAGCTTCTTCAAATCAAACAAATCAACAAGTGAGATTTAACAATATTTTTTGTGAGGATATAGAAAGGCTATTGACTCAAAAACGTAGAGCTGGAAGAGAATGGTAACGTTACAGATCGCCCCAGCCAAAAATTAAGGCTTAAGGAGTGTACCAAGTAACTTATTTTAAGCCATAGAAAGTAAATTGCTTTGAAATTAAATCCCACCTACTCGCAGCTCTCAATTTGAGAATTTTGGCAGACAGTGTTTGTAAAAAACTTGAACGTGTGACTGCAGTGTAATCTAATAATTGTATAACAACAAAAATACATATCTGCATTTTGGGTCCTTAAAATGACATGGTGACGATGGGACGATTTATACCCTAATTTTGACGATTTTAAATAATTCAAATTTGCAACATTTATTTGTACTATTAAAGCAACCTTGAACTGCAGAAAGTTTTAATTTTTTTTTTCCAATTTTATTATATATTGAATCTTCAATTATAAATTGAAACATCAATAAGTTGTTCAAATCTAAAATCTAAATAAAAAAAAAGTTAAATTTATGGTTAGCCAATACTAAACAAAATTTTTAATTTCAACGGTTGATTTTTGCTGATTTACATCTCTCGTGTACGGCTGAGATTTAGGTATGGCTGTATGTCAAGGCGTGTGTCGACTACTGCAAATCATAGAGAATATATTAAATACGTTTTAACACAATCTATTGTAATTAAAAATTTTATATTATATTATATAAACTTTGTATGTATGTATGTATATCTAAAGCCAAGCTTTGCTCTATTTGAAGTAATTCAAATTATTGAAATTCCGTTTTCTGTTACACGTTTTTTATTGATATTTTTGAAATTCCGTTTTCTGTTACACGTTTTTTATTGATATTTTCATAGATTAAAATCATGATACAATGACTGTTTTTATTATTCATTGTATCATGGATTAAAATAAAAAAAATAAATCGAATATGATTTCAATTAAAATCGATTTGAGTACTAATTAAGACCGTGATTCACTATCTTACATGGTTATGTGCATGGTTCAATTAAAAGGTCTGGGCGTTAGTACAACAATAAAAATCTGCATGCATTTTGCTGGTTATGTCAAAAACAGCTGTCGACAACACAAAGAAAATGTGTTTTGTATGTATTTAGAGGTTATGATGAAACAAAAAGCATAAAAACGTAAACTGAAATATTAATGATGGCGGCCAAAAAATGTAAACAACTTTTGACATCTTTACCATGTTGTTGACGATTTTTAACGTTCAAAACACAACCCTACAACAAACCATCTGGCGATTTGCACAGAACTTGTAATTGGATCATGGGTAGTGTGGACTAAAGATGCAACTGTGTGACATTTTATTCTTTTTTCTTTCTAAGTGTTATTTGTTAGTGCTTTACGAAATAATCAGTAGACTTCAACCATACTTTTGAAAAGTTTCAAATCTCTTATCTTATGCAAAAACTATCAAAATTCACTTTAGAATTAAAAAAATATTTTGATAAATACAAATAGAATAAGCGAATGATTTGAAAAAGCACCAATCAAATGTATACAGACATTTCTTAACCATAAACAAATAAATAAAACTTTTGAACCTAAAAATTATAGAATATCACAAATAATATGTTTAAAAAATGAATAACATTTTCTTTTTAGTTCGTTAAATGATACTCATGCCATTATACTTGCGCGTGGTGGATCGAAAGGAATTACTAATAAGAACATTATGATGTTTAATGGAAGTACTTTACTAGGCAGAACCATTCAAACTATCAACAAAACTGGCCTATTCCAAAGCATTTGGGTTTCTACCGACAGCGATCTTATAGAAAAAGAAGCGTTGAAAAGTAAGTAAGCGGAAAAAATAACAGCATTAAACTTAGCTCGCTTTCACACAATTTAATTTAATGTAAAGCCTGTTACTCTGTTCATAATTTCGTGCGAAATGCTGTCAAACAGCATATAAAACTGTTTTGAATGAAATATTTCCGATATAAAGTTGCAAAAGTAGTACTCTGTTCTTATAGCGGAAAACACTCTAAATGTTAGCATGAAACATGTTTCTAGCAGCATTTTTTCAGCTGCGAAGCAACATAGGCAGTATTTTTTTCGCACGAAATGATAGTCAACAGCTGACCTGTAGTGTGACCACTCTGTTAGTATCGGCAACTTAAAAGTAAATCATGTTTTGACCCACTTTTAAAATAACAAAAACGGTCAATGAGAAAATCAATTAAAAAAAAAAACACTTGTCCTGAAAACTAATGTTTCCGTATGTAAACAAAATCTATTAGTTTTACCAGGTGGCAGTACTGCAGTGACTGATTATACTTTGCTTTGTTCATTTTTAGTTATATTTTAAGTTATTTCCAAGACAAGACAAGAGAAAAAATTTAACCTATTGGCAGCTCAGTTCAAGTTTGTCCGGACAAAATATAAAATTAAACCAATTCAAGCTGAGAATGTTCCGAACAAAATTTGTTCTCTTTTTTTCTCTCTCTCTCTAAAAAAGAGAAACGTCAAACTTCATATAAAAAAAATTTTGTCCAGACAAAAATATTGTTCGGAAACAACGTGTGAATCCAGCCTAACAAACCAATTCTCGTTCCGCGATAACGCGAAATGTAAACTTTTTTCTCGTTTTCATTTTGCTTCTGATTCGCTTAATCCCGAATCCCGAGTTTTTCGGGATCAATCAATCCCGAAATTGTTTACTAATTTTTTTAAGCTATTGCATAGCTTCTATCACTGCTTTGAGGCGACCGAATCAAGAAATTTTAAAACGTTTGTTTCTGGAAAAATCTGTCATTTCTTTTTGAAACGAAAAACCTGGCACTAAGTTTGTTTCTTAAGTCTTTTGTGTTATCAAGTATTTAAATCGCCCAATGTATGTTAACCCCTAAAGTATGCTATTGATTTTGATTTCATTAACATACAGTATTGCCAAAATAACAACGGAGTTATTAAACAAAACGTAATAATATAATTGCATAAGTTAATAAGAAATGCTGTGCAATAGCTTTACCGCGGCAGTCGCCGAGTGCCACATGTCTTTATTTTTTTTTTTATTCTTTTATATATGTTTATTCATATCTACTTACATATATATTATTAAAACAAAGTCATCATAACTTTCCCCTATAAGCAAGTTCATTGTCGATGCCATTGCTCTTGCGAGAGTCAAATAAAAATATAATAGTTTTTTCCTAATCCAATAACAAAATACACAGTTTTGCTGTTTATTGCTTTCTGAATTGCGTTTATAGCACGGGCACATGAACAGATAACACCCTTAACAGGCATTGGATTTGTATGGATCTATAGCACTAATCAAAAGTTTAGAAACGCACAGAATGAAAAATGAATCGCGTTATATCTATAGAAAGGTAAACCTTTTAAGCCACGTGTAAAGTGGAGACATAATTAGCGAACGTAGCAATGTGCTCGCGATATGGGTAAAGTATTTCGAGAATGAAAATACATCCCTAACAGAGCGTCTGGAAATAAACACAACTAATAGCGAAGAATGTGACCCTCCGTCCTTAGAAGAGGTTAGAAAAAGTGTATTAGCAATGAAAAATAATAAAGCCGCGGGAAGTGATGGCCTCACAGCTGAATTAATAAAACAGGTGGGAGACAAATTTGTATTGACTTTCCACAATCTCATATCCAACATATGGACAGACGAAAGTCTACCAAATCAATGGAATATTGGCATTATCTGCCCCTTACACAAAAAGGGTGTTAAACTAGAATGCAGTAACTAGCGTGGTATACCTCTCTTAAACATAGGCTATAAGAGCCTATGTAATATACTAAACCAAAGGCTTGATGTGTATACCGAAAACATCATAGGCCAATATCAGTGCGGCTTTCGTAGTGGAAAATCAACAACAGACCAAATATTTAGTTTAAGGTAAATTTTGGAAAAATTAGCCGAATGGAAAAATGACACCCATCATCTATTTGTTGGTTTTAAACAAGCCTACGATTCCATAGACCGCGTCAAACTATACAGCGCACTAGGTGAATTTGGAATACCTAGTAAATTGATGAACCTCATTAAACTCACTATGTCAAAAGTGCAATGTGCAATAAAGATACACGATGATACATCTAGAATATTTACCACCAACGTAGGTCTTCGGCAAGGTGATGGACTCGCATGTACCCTCTTTAATGTAGCGTTGGAAAAGGTCATAAGAGATTCGATTATAAATACAGCGGGAAAAATTTAAAACAAGATGACACAGATTCTTGCGTCCGTCGATGATATAGACATCATAGCGAGGAATAAAAATGAGCTTGAGAATACGTTCCTTAAAGTCCAAGAAAGCGCCATGGAAATTGGATTGAAGGTCGATAGGCCGCATACTACCTGTCCTATTATATGCTTGTGAAGCCTAGGCCGTATCAAAGAAAGATGAAATTAAACTGGAAGCATTTGAGCGTAAAGTTTTACGCAAAATATATGGCCCCGAATGTGAAAATAGTGTGTGAAGAGTCAGATACAATCATGAACTCAAAAGACTCTACCAAGATATAAGCGTGGTTAAACGAATTAAAATATCATGTATGCGATGGGCTGGACATGAACATAGACTCGATAATTCAAATCCGACGAAAAAGATAATGGAAATGGTTTATGGTTTTTATTAGGTATTCTACACCTTGCTACATGTTAGCAGCCAGTTTAAGAAGATGATTTACACATGATCATACAGGAACCTAATGAAATCAATAAGGAATACCTTTTTGAAAAAATCAATAAGATGGCCTAATGAAATCAATAAGAAATCCATTTTTTTTACAATTCATTTGAAAACCTAATAGAATCAAAAAGTTTTTCTCTACGGATTGTTTTTCGGTGCCAAAAATAACGGAAATTGGATAAAAAAAATTGTGAATAACAAGTTTTCTTCTTGATTTTATGTATTTTACTTCTTGATAGAATGAAAAATATTTACCACATAAAAATAATATGAAATCTCTTCGGAAATTTCTTCGCTTCTTTCCGCTGCGATACCCCTTAGCCTAAAAACGTTTTATAGAGAAAATCTTCTTGATTCTATTAGGCAGTTTTGGCTCTGTGCGTGTACTTGTAATAATAATATAAAATATTAATTCTAATGTTTATTCATAAATTCTCAAATTATAGATGATGCTCTGGTATATCGGCGACTTAGTGTGTTTGCTCAAGATCATTCTTCATCAGTGGACGCAATGAGAGAATTTTTATATAAACATAAATTTGTTCAGAGATTCGCCTTATTCCAATGCACATCAGTTTTTTTAAAGGAAATTCATATCATTGATGCCTTCAAAAAGTTTGAATTATATCCATGTGTTTTCGCAGCTACAAAGTAAGTAAATTTTTTTACACGTTTTATTAAAGACTAATAAGCAAAAATCCCTAAAGTAGCATTCACAAATGCTTAATATGAAGCTGAAATTAACTGCCTAACCCACGATATCGAACGATGTCGATCGCTTGATTTTTAGACATAAAAAAATCTATCTTGCGTTCCACTAATAACCGATTTTATCTATTTGTTTAGCTTTTCTTCCAGTAAACAATTAATAAGTTAAATAAAATCGGTTAGTAGTGGAACGCAAGATAGATTTTTTACGTCTAAAAATCAAGCGATCGACATCGTTCGATGTCGTGGGTTAGGCAGTAATAATAAAAGTAAAAAAATTATTGTAACAATAAATATTTACTTCAAATATTGTGAAAATAAAAAAACAAATACAAATAAAGTAATGAATGTAATAAACTTAATTTCGACATTCGTTAGTTTTGTACAAAATATAAATTTAAATCAAATATTGGTCAAAAATTAAACGTAATCAAGAAAGAAACTAATAAATTATTTCCTTTAATTCCAATATATTTTTAATTATGGGTTCGCATTTTTTAAAAACCTTGTATTATAATTAATTTTATTTTGTAATATAAAAACAAACTTATCCCTAAGCAAAATTTGTGGTAACGTTTTTCTGAACAAATATTTAATAAACGTGAGCGTAGCCTAGGATAATAATTTATTATTAAATACATATGTAATATCAATGTATTGGTATTTTTACACTTGTAGAAATTGATTGTTACATTTATTTCTTTACTGTAGCCTAACATCATATTAAAAGTTTGAATGCATACGCACTGGATTGGTTTAGCGTGTTTATGGACGAAAGAATGAACGAATGAATGAATTTACATAATTAAAAAAATTTTGCATTAAAAAATATATATACAAAAAAGCTTCTTCCCACTCAACATTCCACATCCAGAAAAATTAAAATATTCACAGTGTACTATGAATAACAAATAAAGAGACTAAAAAAAAATAAATATTTTCTTGCCCTCTTTTGCATGTGTTTTGTTGTTGCAAATTTTAAAATAAAGCGACAAATGAGTATGTTTCGTATTTTAGTTTGTCTCTTCTGTTTGGTTCGTGTTGTGTATGTGAAAATGACGATTGGTGCTCGGCCCCTAGGCGCTAGTTTGACGATCAATGGTCTATACACATATGTTCATTCGAGTGTAGGCACATACAAATTTTTTTTATTTTATTGTACTTATGCAATACATTGTGCCAGAACTCAAGGAGATGGATAGAGAAGAGAAGATAGATGTTGAAAATTTAGAATTGTGCTTTGCGCGTTCTGTTAATATTTTTTAGCAGTGTTGAGGCGCTTCTGGTGTTAAGTAGACTCATTAACTTTGTTAAGCCGTATTAAGCAGCATTTTATTAAGTGTTTTAGTTCGCCGATATTTCTTCTAAGGGCGATGTTGTGTACAATTGCTTAGAACAGCATCAATCGCTGTCGGAACAGGTTTTAGTGACCAGTGGTATGCATTAATCTCTTAAATAGTCCGACAACAATAAATACAATGCCACACTAACTTAAATTAGATAAATTAATGATGTTGGTTGACTTGCTCTGGTCAGGGTTTGAACCAAGGCTCTAAGTCATTGTTTGCTTAGTAGTCAAGGCGCTAACCAGTTCAGCCAACACCAAAAAAGGTATCATTAAATTCAATATCACATATTTCTGTACATAAGCAAACTGAAATTATTATAAAATTAACGTAAAAATAAAAGGTGCTTGAGCCACATACGGCTTTTAGTTACAATAGTATATCTATAAAATTTACATAAGAAAAGTAATAAGCTTTAATTATAATTTAAATACGTCATCGATTGAATATTCTTCTTTAGCTTCTGTAGAGTCAATCGAAATATCATTATAATATATTTATGTATGGTTTTATCGCATTATTTAATAAGATCGTGTGAAATGTTAAAACTATTGCAACATTTGTTTAGCCTCTTCACACCAAATTCAGCAAATTCTTGAACATCATTATAATTCTAATATTCGTGTTTATGAGATTCTTGCCACTAAAAACGCATTCAACTTCCGCGTTGCTAAAGAGTGTCCCTCCTTCTCCACCGGGTGTGGCCTCTATAATTTAGAATATTGCGCGCAGGTGGATTTGGGTGCAACTCTAGTTTTTCAATATAATTTTTATCGAAACCTTCCATTCTGTTGGATAGTATTGCAGTCGTAAAATACTATTAAAGATGAATAGTATTATTCTTTTTGTACTGTAAGGCAATTCTTGAAGCATTTTGTTGATTATTTTGTCGACACCTGGGGCTTTTCTGGTGTTAAGACTAGTAATAGCCTTTTCAATATCCACAATGTTAAATCTCAGCGGTATTTCTGGTGGCAGTTCAACAACAGATATGTTCGGGCTAAATACTCTTTCTAAGTGCTTAACAAAAAGAGCACCTTTTTCAGCATCAGTTTTTGCCCAGTCACCATTAGGGGCTCGTAATGGGGGTTTGCATATCACCGGCCTTTTCAGTCCTCTGGCTGCACGCCACAGTGAATAATCTATTTGTGGTGTTGCATCTTGCTCTTGAAGGAATTTTTGAAGGGAATCTGTTTTTTGAGTTTGTAAAACTTTTCTAAGCTGCTTGGTACACTCCTTAAGCCTTAATTTTAGCTGGGGCGATCTGTACCGTTGCCATTCTCTTCGAGCTCTCCGTTTTCCAGTCAACAGCCTTTCTATATCTACATATAAAATATTGTTAAATCTCACTTGTTGATTTGTTTTATTTGAAGTAGCATTAAAAGCAGCCTGTTAAACGTGCGCTTGAAACAACGTGAGGGAATCGTCTATATCAGAAGGTGTTCTCAGTGGTATTCTTTCCGAGCAATGAGCACTCAGATATTTTCTGTATTTCAGCCAGTTAATACGTGCTGATGTCATCGGTAAATCACATGTTGGTATTTCATTTGAGTGTGAGTAAATAGTGACAATTGTAGGCGAGTGATCTGAAGATAAATCCAAAGATGCTTCAACTTCAACCATCTCGCTATGTAAACCTTTTGCTATTCCAAAGTCAATAAAATCAGGAATTTTTTGTCGATCTATTGGCCAATATGTTGGCTGACCACTTGACACTACATTCAAACCCATTTTAGAAACGACGTCACACAAAACTCGTCCCTTAGGAGTGATAAAACGTGAACCGTTGAGATTACAAGTTTTTGATAGTAATTTTCGATGCAGATGTTCGTTGCTTGAAGATAATCTTCGCAAAAATCATTCAACAGGTGGTGTTTTATTAGGATTTCCGAACAACCAAAAGCTCTACCTCGAGGATCCTTGGTGTCGTAAAAATTATATCCACTAATTCTGAAACAGCTTCGGGATGTCAAATGAGTTTCTGAGATAAGCATTACGTCGATTTGTTTATCCAGAAGAAAATATTCTATTTCATTCTTATGTTGGCAGATGCCGTTTTCGTTCCAAAAAGAGATTTTTAATTTCATGGTTTGTTTAATACTGCTTGCAACAAGGTAGACTCCATTTTCAACATTTCCTGCATCATACAGGACATGTTGAGAGTAAAAGTATTTACTGTTTGTATTAAGCTGTCTATCGAGGCTACAATACAACTAAAATCAGACCCTTATTCTACATTTGCTGATACTGTTTTTTGCGTTTTTTTTACTTTTTAAAATATTAGCGTAAGAAAATTGACTATTAGGTTTTTGTTGAGGACGAGTAGTGTTAGACTTTAAAACATTTGAGTATTGATTATGGCTGGATGACGGTTGAGGTAACTGTATGCAGTTAAAAAGGGTGTTGGGCTGAGCGGGAGTAGTATTTGTTTTTCTGTTCGTCGAATTTTTAAAAAACGAATAAACAGGACAGCCTCTATAGTTAGCAGTGTGGTTTCCGCCGCAATTGCCACATTTTTTGCCTTGGTATCACCTTTTATTTTGTCACAGTTAGCGGTACTGTTTAACTCACCACATACAACGCTGCATACCGCTTGCAGTAAGTTTTGGTATGGCCAAATTCTTGGCAGTTCATGCATTGGATAGGTCCAGTTTTCTTATATGGCAGTTTAACGGTAACTCTTCTGTGCAACAAGTACTTGAAATTATAGATTGGGTGCGATTAATTTTTTTTAATTTTTAAGTAATTTTTTTCCCTATTTTTAATATTTGAACAATTTTTCACTTTGAAGCCACTACTTTCAAGGCCAGACTTTACCCCTTCTGGATCCACGCTTGGATCTATGCCTTTCATAACTATCGTTAAGCCTTTATTGAAAAGTTTTAGTCTATAAATTCCGGCAGACATTTACAGAATCAATACTTTTTGCTTTTACACACCATGTTTGCATTTTGCAGTAGAAATTTGAGAAGCACACTGTAAATTACATATGTAGTGTGTGAAACCACCTTTACTTTGATTTGCATGTATGTATGTGTTTTTAAGAATAAATTAAACATTAATGGTATCTTGCAGGTCATATAAATTAAGATGGAAAAAGTTTGGGTCTAATTATATTCTGCCTCTGAATTTCAATCCCACTCAAAGACCAAGACGTCAGGATTGGGAAGGAGAACTTATTGAAACTGGAATGTTTTATTTTTCAAAAAAAGAACTTGTTAACAAAAATTGTTTACAAAACTATAGGTAAGATAATTCAAAACTTTATTTTCGATTTATGTACACAACTCCTGCATACTTTAAATAATCTTATATTTTAGTTGTGCCATTGTCGAAATTGAACCGCAAGATGCAATCGAGATTGATGATTTACATGACGTAAAAATGGCGCAGTGCGTACATGAAAGTAGATCATATAACTATTCTTGAGGAGGATAAATTTTTGAGCCCTGCTTACATTTTTTCTAAACGATTCTACTGTTGTTGCCAGCTTTTGAACTTACATACATTAATTTGAATTAAGGTTTAAATAATCTAACACAACTAGTATAAAACTTCAGGGAAAATCGATGTCTGATAAATAAGGCCAATATCTAAATGTTGTCACATTATTGATTAATATTAGATTTTTAATACTATATACAAATAATCGGAGCTATACAAAATTCCAATGTCATTTTATGCCTGTCCCATGATGATGAACGACATTGATCGCATGATTTTTAGACATAAAACAACTAACTTTTATTTCATTAATAACGGATTTTATTTAACTTATTATTTGTTTACTGGAAAAAAAAAATTATATATTAAAATAAATTTACAATGCCTTGTGGTGTCACAATGCGTTGCTAGAAAGCTTAATGATGTGTGTGGTTGGTGAAATTTGTAAGATTAATAATGGCGTTGCTAGGTTTGTCAAAAAATATATTCTATTGTATTAAAAATGGTGCATGTACTAATTTTTGCAAAAAATGACTAAAGCTATTCCAATTTGTGTTCAATGTATAGATTTAAAACTGGTTCTCTGTTGTTAAAATCACTAAACAATAGTTTTAGTATGCTTCCCTTTTAAATTAGTAGAAAAAAAGAATATTTTAATATTTATCTTATATTATCAGCTTCCACATAAAAACATTAAAATATATATGTACATAGCATTACAAGCAAATTGTTCTAATTAATACTGGACCCAAACTTAATTATTTAGAGAACTTTGCCATACTTCTGATTGATGTAAGCTTTTGTGTGATAATTATGAGGCCGGATAGATGCAGCTAATGTTTGGGTCAGGTGCTTATCACTTTTCATGGATGATTCGTATGTATCGAAACCTCGTCCGCTAAAAAAAGTAATATATTATTAAAAAATACCTGAACATATATTATTAAATAATAGTAACATAAATAAATCTTGTTTTCATGATTATTTTTTAACTTCATGGGTTTTTAATTATAATTAATTATTATAATTTGAGGATGGTGTTGGCTGAGGTGGTTAGCGCGTTGACTACTAAGCAAACAATGACTTGGCGCCTGGGTTCAATCCCTGGCCAGAGCAAGTCAATTAACATCATTAATTTTTCTAATGTACATTAGTGAGACATTGTATTAATTGTTGTCGGACTATTTAAGTGATGAAGGCATAGCACTGGTCACTGTTCCGACAGCGATTGATGCTGTTTCCTACTAATGTACACAACATCGCCCTCCTTCGTCGGTTAGCAGAAACATCCGCGAAGTAAAACAATTAATAAAATGTAATAAAATGCCTGCCAATACAGCTTAACAAAGTTAATGCGTCTACTTAACACCAGAGGCGCCTCAACACTGCTAAAAAAATCAACATAACGCGAAAAGCAGAGTTGTAAAAGAGTTAAGCCTTCTGAATTTTCAACCTCTATCTTCTCTACCCTATCCCTCTCCCTGAGTTGCGGCACAATGCATTGCGTACGTAGGGGTCATCCCCTACGTGCAGGCCACCCCCATACAAATAAAATACTAATATATCTCTGCAACTAAAGCACAGAATGTCTTAAAATTAGATGTGTGTTACTTTTATAATGAAACACAACTTCCAGCAAATTGTTGTGGCGGTAGGTCGAAGGGAACGGGCAAATAAAGCACAAAATCTTTAAAAAATCGGCCTATGTTACTTTAAGAACAAAACATTTCAACGATATAGATGGAAAATATACATGTGTGTGTATTTAATTTCATTTTTTTGATGTTTCTTTTTCTCTTTTTTCGCAATAGTTAACTAATATATATTTAAAATTATATTTCATTAATAGTTTAATTTGCTGCAATTTTCTTTTTAATTTTACTAGGTGTAACTATAGTTGTAATTAACATTATTAAATATGTAAGAATATTTAAATAAATAGTCAATTAACTCAATTAAATATTGCATTAAATACATAATATTCGTGTACTTCAATTAATTTTATAAATCTTGATATTATCATTTTATTAAAAATAATTTTAATTAACTAATTTGTTAAAACTTAATTGCTACTAATTATTTTTGTATTGCAAATTTAATTAGTTTTTTAATTGATATTACAATTTTTTTAATTGAATGAGACCGAAAAACGTGAATTAAATCACAACGACTTTGGAGGTGTCTCGTAAATATCCCAACTTAAAGTATTGAAAAGAAAATTTTTAAAAAGTTTTGTGGTACACCGAGATGCGAATGTAGCTTTTAAAATTTTTTTAAATCAGTTTTGACTACTGTGCTTTGGTTGAAGAACAACGAAATATGAAAGTTATGTCTTCAGTGTCTTATATAAATTTGTTTTACCACCAACCTGGAATAATTTGTTCTTAAAACACGTTCCGCCCAAGTTTGCGCCCTCGGGATGTCTCTTGGAACACCAACTTGTTTTTTGTCTAAGTAATCTATTACATCGTCATAGTAGTTTGTTCTGTAGTTATACATGTATTTGTACTGAAGGAACTTTGGTCTGAAATTTATTTTTGTTATTTTAAAACCATTTTAATTTAGTTCATTGCGCTTACCTGACCCAGTGCCTATACAACTGTACAGGTTTTCTGTACCCATCATCTTCTGGTGGTGGCGGAGGGGGTGCCAACTCATCTCCCGCATTTTCTTGAACATCTGTTTGTTCCGATATTACGGCTTCTATTTGATTATTTGTAGTGTCTTGCTGGGGTGTTTCCTTCTGAGGTTCATTTTTTTCAATAGTTTCAGTAGTTTCAGTAGTTTCAGTGGTTTCTTCAGTTGCCCATGGATCTTCTTCATCAGCCATATCTTAAAATATTTATAAAAGTATAGCGCTATATTTCTACGTTAACCTTGTAAATACATTTTTTTTTCAAAATTGATGTTGTTAATGAACAATATTCTTAATCAGTTTTGCTACGTAGCCAAAGTCTTAAAATATTGATAGCGACGACAGATTTTTTTAACGATGTTTAATTTTTGTCGTATCTACATACTCCATTTCAAAAGCTCGTACACCCAGAAAAAAACTATTGGTTGGAAAACGGTTACGCCGATAGAATATTAGTTAGCTATATTTTTACGGCGGTTGTCGGTTCGAATCCGGCATAAATCCTTGGTTGTTTTCTGCAGACAAGCTAATGGCTTCCCTTATTTATTTGTTGATGGTTAAACAATGTCTGTATACATTTCATTGCTGCTTTACCAAATAATCAGTAGATTGTAAACGTACTTTTTTAAAAGCATAAACAAAACTTATAGAATATCCCAGTTAATAAAAAATATTATTTCAAGTCAAAATATCAAAGTAAAAAATTCAAAGAAAAGATAAATTAAGAATATACTGTTTAAAATTAATTAGGAATAGAAGATCTAGGTAAATATTTCTTCATTAATAATAAAGTTATGGTGGTTCAAGCATTAAAGAAAATACCCCTTGAATTGACTTCTTCTTTTTTAGAAATCGGTTAAAAAAATTGTCAGGCACATATCTATGTCCTCGTATGTATGTCGTGTATAATATTGAAGAATTCAGAAATCAGCGAGTTTCACTTTCTGTATTATAGTGTGAGTTGGGCAAAATACATGGTTTTCGGAATTTAAAATACAAAATACTTAAGTATATTTACAAAATATTTATTTCTAGTAATAGTTTAAAAAATTTATTAAATCTTTTTTTTCTAATAGATATTAAAGTCTGCAGAAGTTTTTCATAATAAAAATGATTGCCCTGAAGGTAATCTAACACATTGACTATAGATTTAAAAACAACAATTAATTCCTCTAAACATTCCAGTTCTGTAGCGGCGAAAGTGCTCATCTTACCAGATAATTCATTTAATTAGGATTCACTTTTCATAAGTTGTACTATAGAATCACAAAAAGAATTCCATCTTGTGAGCCACGGATATATTTATTTATTGATGGGCAAGGCAATCTCTTATAATTTCTGCCGATTTGGGCGTTCTGGACATATTTCATAGTACACTTACTAAATCCCGAATAATGAATTGTATTAACGTAGGAGTTTTTTACATTATTATTCATGTCTGTAGTGAACAAAAAAAGTGGCTGGCACATCTGATGTGTCGGGGTAAATATGTATGTTCATACATATGTACGTCTGTCTAATTTCATCATCTGATATATTTACTAGGAACAGTTCATCTTGATATAAAATACCAGAAGCAAATGACCCTATCGTAGCGTTAATAGTATCTAAAATACATACATACTCGTATGTATATATTTAATAAATTTACATACATAAATTATTTTTATGTTTACATACACACATACATACATATGTATGTATATATTTGGCTGTATTCACAATTATACCTTTTACCTTTAACATCATCATCAGAAAGGTCGGGCACGTAATCCGCAAAACCGAATTACTAGAAGGACTTTACGAAGTTTGGCCCATTGTCAGATGTTACTTGTTAATTTTTTAACTCAAACAAAGATTGAATTTCTGAACGGTTTGACGAATGATCATTATAAATCATATAATGGATCAATATGTAAACAACCCCCAATCACCTGACGAAATATATTTTGTAAGTTATGTAGATATTGAATATACATACTTATATAAAAACGACTTGCAATATTGTGTATTTCAAATACTGCCTTGGCCTGATTTTAGTACAAAACTGTTGCTATTTACAATTTTTTGTACCATGAATTTTTCGTATTTATATAATACTTTCATTGTCAACCAAAAGTAGACTAAAAATAATTATTTGTTGTGTTGTTTGTAAAATTTTTTTAAACTATTGTGCTTTGCGTTTCTAATTCTCGCGTAAAGCTCTAGAGTTTGGGTATAACAAAAAAAAAAGAGTTTGAAAACTTTGCAAGCATATTGATAAAGATCTACTGATGAGTTGGTATATAGCCACCAATGAAATGCTGCATACATATACATATGTAGATTAGCTAACCCATACTAAGAAATATTGTTTTTCGAATAACTCCTGCATTTACAGATTTTTATATAATTTGTTTTTGCAGTTTTATAGCATAATATATTTTGAAAATTGTGGCAAGTAGTGCCTTCCGCGTATCATAAAAAAGTATTTTTTATCCAATAACTTCCCAATTTATTGACTGATTTAATTTTTAAGCTATCGCATAGTTTTTATCGCACGCTTTGAGCACGGCGACTGAATCAGGAAATTCCCCAAAAACAATACACTGATTCCATAAATAACACTAAGGAGCTGTGCACATATTACGTAACGCTCCAAGGGGGGGTATAAAATCTCTGAAAACAGCGTTACGTAATATGTGCACAGCCCCTAATCCCACAAAATTAAATGTCTTCACTAATCAGCCTAGTCCACAATCACACCAGCAAAGTATCCCACTCATAGCAGCGCCATTGAACCACACATTTCCGGTTATCAAATTTGTGTGCATTTTTATTTATTCGTTATTCAGATTTTTTTGGCTAAAATTATGGCTTTATAGGGTCCCGACATGGTCCAAATCGATAGAGACTGTGGACCACGGGCCTGAGGAACCATTTTCTCTCGATATATGTAAATAATTATAATTTCATAAGTTGATAAAAAAAAATGCTGTGCAATAGCTTTACCGCAGCAGTCCTCGAGTGCCAGACGTTTTTTTTTGTACTAGAGTGCTTTAAGTTTGGTCCCATAATTGGTTGATTTCGTATAACTCCTCAATTTTTTAAAATTGGTCATAAAGAAATGTAAGAGGCCCATTTAATAAATGAAATCGCGATTTTTTTTTTTTTATCGAAATAAGTGTTTTTTATTTTTTTAAATAAAAAATAACTTTGACAATCTCTTCAAATAATGGAATTTCAAACATAAATTAAACATACAACTGAATTTATGAGCACTTTCATGTTTTAAAGTAGGTTAGAAATAAAGAGCCACCGCTCAAATAGCTACATACGATTATGTAACAAAAATTCATTTCGATGCGATGACAAAAATACATTTTTTAAGAGTTGCATCAGCGGTAGTGAGGTGAAATTTTTACTATTTCGATTGTGTGTCGACATTAAATTTTTCAAAGAAGTAAGGTCGCCATGTAAAATTTAATTTGATACACAATTAAATTCAAAAACTATAGTCTCTTTAGTAGCATGTTTTAGCATTACAATTCAAAATATCAGAAAGGATCGAGTGAAAAATGTTATAAACGAAGCTAGATATTGCCACAAGAATGGATACATCTGAAGTCAAAATTAACATTTAACATATACAGTACATTCTTTATAATATATATTTTCCGTGAAAAACAATTTTCTTTTTATAATAGTTTACACTACTGTAAAAGCGCAATGCGCATTTCATGATGGTTTTGCTCAATACACAAAATAAAAAGCGGAACAAAAATGAGCAAGGGAAGTTACTTTAACTAAGAAAAACTCTTTAGCATGAAATAAAGTATTAAACAGTTAAATTAATTTTTATTTGCCGTGTACAGTACCCCTTATTTATTTTCTCCAACTAATTATAATAAAATAATCTGATATATCGCAACTAAAATGATATATTCAGGATTTATCTTAAAAAAGGTTTCTTTCAAGAAACTTCTTTTCTGGAAAGTATCGTTAGTTCTGTATCAATATCAGTTCTGTTGTAAACACTATCAAAGCATTTAGATTACTAAAATGAAAATAATTTACCTCTTTTTCTGCTTTATTCCAGCGAACGACTTATTTCAAGAGAAGTATAAAAAAGACTAACGAACAAGCATACAGAATTTCGAATACGCGATAATGATGACTTTTTCAATACTGCATTATTTCATTAACACCTATGCGGAAATTGATATTATCATCCCAATAGATCTTTACAAATTCTCTTATGTATATTTTCTAAAACTTGCAAATAAAGTAAAGAATTACAGCCTTATGCAAAAAAATTTTACACAGGTTGGTAAACCAATGTTAAGCAAAATTCCTTAAAGTTTCATGCAAAAATGATTGTTAGCTTAACACACGTCATGTAAACCGATGTTAACATCAAATAATTTAAAGCAGCTACCCACCCACATACTTTAAAACGATGTTAAATATTTTATTGTTTTAACGAATAAAGTTTTTGTGAAAAAATTTATGAAAACATTTTAAATTAAAATACTTTAAATTTAATGAACAGAATTGGTAAAACTAATTTTCATTTTATGTGAACATTATTTTTCAATGTGTAATTTTACATTTAGAACGTACTTATGTATAAACCAATTGGCGGTCTTTTATCGGCAACGAACTTATAACACGAGGATTGATGGCTTCTCCCTCCCTTCCAGATGACCACTTCAAAGGGAAATAAAAAAACAAATTGTAAAATTAATAAAACTGGACATTGAAGTAGACCGCAGGGGTTGTGGAACCTCACCAGAACTGCAAGTTTTGGTAGCTTTACGTTTCTAGGGATGAAGGGAAGTAAGTAGAAGATTTCGTGACAGTAAGCTGAATTCACATTTGACTGTTTTTAGTGTCAAGACGTTACCTTCACGGCCAGACACAGCACAGGCAGTAGAAATTGTGCCAGAGTGTTTCGCTCTTTAGCAAAACGCAATAGAGAATTTATAAACATACATATGTACCATCTTCTGTTGAAGAAGTGGAATTGGCAAAAGGCTTTAAAGCAATTAGAAATTTTCCAGGAGTCATTGGCTCAAATGACGGCTGCCACATAAAAAATTAGAAAACTGGTGGTGATGCTGCGCAATATTATATCAACAGAAGAGGATTCTGCTATTCCCAGCTGAAAATATTGGACCTTGTGGCAAGATGGAGAGGTAGCACACATGATTGCCGCATATTTAATGAATTGGCAATACAAGAACGGTTCGAAAACTGCGAATTTCGAGGCTGTTTTCTTGGTGCTTCCGGCTATAAATGAACACAATACTTATTTTTTACTAAATTTTCAAAATATTCACCAAAAATTACTTAACAAAATAATGGAAATCTACAGAAATTTTCAATGATGTACATACAACCAACACAAGTGAACAAAGCTCGTAGTTCAAATAATCGATTTAAAATTTTAACCGATTAATTGAAGTAATTTAAATCCTTAACAAAAAAATAGCCATATGACTATAAATGTATTTAGTTTATGTTGTTACTTCCGAGCAACCAAAATATCTTCATAATCGCTTAAGATTTATGAGGTCATCAAGAGGAAATGGCATCATGCAAATTCGACACCGGGATACAGCGTCTGAGAGACAACTGTTCATATCTACTATCCGTCTGTGGAACCAACTTCCTCAAAATTTTCAAACTATTGGCAACGCAAATAAATTTAAACATTTGCTTATCCAATTTTACCGGATGTAATTTTCTGTAAACGTCAGTCGTACTAAGGTATGTCATGTATTTTATTATTATTTTATATTATATTACTGTCTTTTTTTTTGGATATTTTTAATTTTTTATATAATGTTATTATTCCTAATTTATTTATGTGTCTATTGCTTATTTTTTCAACACATTGATTTTTATTGATATAACTTTTCTGTTTCTGATACTTTAAATTATAAGATACTAGCTTTTTCCCGCGGCTTCGCTCGCCTTGAAGCCATACTATAGTAAATTGGATTGGATATTGACGTGAATGTCGGTAATACAGTGCCACGGTATTACAGCACTCAGGGTTGGAGCTTCATTACATTGAGCTATTTTACACTGGATTAATTATGGTGGCATAACTTGACAGTTTTTAGGCGAGTGGGGTGAGGAGAGCGGTTTTTCGTTGGCACAATTTTTCAACCAGCCTCAAACCCGCATTAGCAGCACAAAACTAATACATACAGGCTGACTTCCAAAACGTCAATTGCTTTGTGTTTGAACAAAGCATCACATTTCATAACGCCGCAGTACAATAGTTATACAATGTATACCATTTCAAAACGCCGCCGCAAAGTATTTTTAACGCAGTAAGAGAGCAAACAAGGCATCGGTTTTATAGTTGTTTCATTGTTTCCGAACTTTGCATATGGATGTGATTTAAATACAGTAGCAATACTGTATACAAACATTGTATACGAACGTTTTGGAAGTGAGCCACACACTTACGAATACACAGGTTCTGTGTTGTCTTTTTTACAGACCGTATTTACTCGTTGGTTAGCTATCGTCGAGTGAACATGAATTTCCAAGAAGAAGGGGTTGGTCACGCCAACAAAGGCTGACTTCCAAAACGTTCGTATACAAAGTTTGTATACAGTATTGCTACTGTATTTAAATCACATACATATGCAAAGTTCCGAAACAATGCAACAACTATAAAACCGATGCCTTGTTTGCTTTCTTACAGCGTTAAAAATACTTGGTGGCGGCGTTTTGAAATGGTATACATTGTATAATTATTGTACTGCGGCGTTATGAAATGTGATGCTTTGTTCAAACACAAAGCAATTGACGTTTTGGAAGTCAGCCAAACTTTATGCATTTATTTTTTAATAAAACAGTATGAAACATTCTCAATTCATTTTTAATTTTTTGTATAGGTATTTTTTATTTTTTTATTTTATTTATTAGCAGAAAATATTTTTTGTAAATAAAGCGGTTTATGTTTATTAATTGTTAATTGATTAAATTTCTCAATAAATCTTTTAAAAAACATAAAATTTCTTAACGATTAATTAAAAAAATTCTCACAATTTACTTAAAAAACTACAAAAGTTCTAAGAGAATCAATAAGTTACATACACAATTAAATTAAAAACTTTGAAAAATGTTGGCTAAATTTTTTTTATTAGTAGGTAGAGAAGTTGTGAAGCAATTTAAAAAATTTTTTTATTGATGTTTAAAATTTTCCCTCATTGCAAAAATATTCAGTAAATTCGTTTCTTATACTTGAAATTCCTCCTAAAATAATTGCCAATTCATCATCACTTATTATTCTCGAAATATTTCTGACAACTATGTTCCGTAATGTGCACAACGAAAGACAAACTTCAAATGAATAGAAACAACACTAACACACACAAAGCTGAGTACACGTATACATTATATGCCAGATGAATTAGTCTAGTGTAATTTGGAAAGAACAAAAATTGTGCGGCTTAAAAATTGTTCTAGTGTAAATATGCTCATTGAAAAACAATTTTTTATTTTTCGTAAGAAATAAATATTTTTTTTTAATAAAAAGTATCCAATGTTACTTCTAATAGCTCCAAGACTATGTGTACATAGTTTCATGATGATCGGTTTAATAGTTTTTGCGTGAAGGCGTTACAAACAAACTTACATTCACATTTATACATATATTAGTATGATTATGTCTTGTTGTATCAGAAATTCGAAATTTAATAAAGAAACAAACTGACAAACAAACAAGCAGATTAGAAGAAACATATTGAGTTCTGCTTTTGAAAGGAAAGCTCAACAGTCGAAGAAAGAGAAAGGAACGTCGGTACTTAATAATGTTGTTCCGGGCAAGTCATTTGCAAGTAACTTTTATGATAGCAGAACTGAGACCCGCAGACTGGCCATAATAGATAAATTCCTAGAAATATAGGAATATTTTGGTATTGGGTCCTTGGAATTTAGGATCTCAAAATTCCTTCGTGTTTGTTAATCAATGCCAACGGACACTGCTAAGGAGGAGTACGGCAATACCTTAAACATAATGACGTATAACGTAAGCTCTCTAATTGAGACCAGTAGGAAAATAGAGTTGAATAAAATGCTTTTGGACAATGGAGTAGACGTAGCTTTTATTCAGGAAACGAGGGTGTCAATTAATATAACGAAAATTTATCGAATTTTGTATTCAGTAACACCTTTAACGATATTCGCTATCGGTATGTTAACGACAATAATTTTTCGGTTGTTATAAAATAAATAAAAGTCAGCAGTTGCATCGTAGCACGTTCGTTATGGCAAGAACAAAATTGATATTTTAAAATAAAATAAAAAA
The DNA here is from genome assembly GCA_947311025.1 of Lypha dubia. Classification (NCBI taxonomy): domain Eukaryota; kingdom Metazoa; phylum Arthropoda; class Insecta; order Diptera; family Tachinidae; genus Lypha; species Lypha dubia. The sequence continues at coordinate 1,964,841 of OX371263.1, forward strand.
ACACATTTTTTAGAATTTAAAAAAATTAATGTTAAATTTAATGAAATTTACAGATATGAATTTTAAATTGCATGTTTAAAAAGTAGTAATATTATTATTTATGCATAGAAGATTCTGTGTTTTTGTATATTGATTTAAAATATCAATTTTGTTCTTGCCATAACGAACGTGCTACGATGCAACTGCTGACTTATTTATTTCATAACAACCGAAAAATTATTGTCGTTAACATACCGATACCGAATATCGTTAAAGGTGTTACTGAATACAAAATTCGATAAATTTTCGTTATATTAATTTTAACAATACTATTATCGTAATAAAAGTTACTGAATCGCACTACTGGTTAGTATTCAAAACAACGTTTGTTCTACGCTCTAAGCCCCACATTTGAAAGTTATTATCAACATGTGAGAAAGCTGCCTGGAATTAATTTCGTTAAACTTTCTAACTTTCTGGGAAACAAAAAAAAGTTTAAATTACAAAGCAATCATTCGAGATTTGCTTGAAAATTATGTATTTAAAAATTGGCAAATATTACTTAAATACAAAAAAAAAATAATTTAGTCACTAAAAATACATTTCTTACATTCATATTTGGACTACTTTCTACAAAATCTGATTTCTGTAAGTAACGAGCATGGTGAACGCTTTCATCAACGACTTAAGCAACGTTATCAGAGAGTATGGAATGAAAATATGATGGGAGATTTTATTTGTTTCCTTATAAGATAATCAAACTCAGAAAATCATAGAAGAAAAAACAAAAGTCAAAATCATTTTTAGATCATACTTTGAACATGAACATAATACCGTACTCAGATAAACTGTTATTGGAATTTTCTGAATTACAGCAAAAAAATTTTTTTTGTCAAAACTTTAATTTTTGTTTGTTTTATTTTTATATCTAATATGTAGCTGTATAAAGAAAAAGTGAAACTGGTAAGTATTAGCTGCTTTCTATTTTTCGTAAATCTTTAGAAATCAAAAATTTCACAAGTTTTAAAAAAATTTTTTTTATCAATTGTTCTTCAATAACTCCAAATATATTGGTTATATTAATTAGTGATATGAGTGTAACTTAAAGTTGGCATAATTTTAATTTTTTTGATATTTAGCATAACAAAATCGAATATGTACGTAATTTTAAAGTTATGATAACATGTATGAATCAGTCTCTTTCTTTTACCCGGGAAAAAGAAAGATGACTTAATTCGCATTAGGTACTTATTTCATCAAGCTGTAATTTGGGAAGCTCCAAAGTCCAATGAAAGGGAAATTCAATGTTACCGTTGTCAGAAGAGGGGGCACATGGCCCATAACTGCAATAGGAAAGTGCGATGTGTTAAATGTGACCAGGATCATGAACCAGGAGAGTGCTTAGTAGAAAAAGGAAATGGGTCAGAGCCTGTTTGTGTAAATTGTAATACTATTGGCCACACGGGCAATTTTAGGGGATGCCCTTTTTTTAAACAATACAATTAAATTATTTCCTGTTAACAGGTCTAGACCTACCCATTTTACAAGTACTAATATAATAGCACCCTGCTTGACCTATTCTTCGTAAGTAATGAAAACAAAGTTTTTGCGGCACCAGCCTTTTCAAAACATTATCTGATTTGTGCAGTATACGACTTTGCCACAGAGAAACCCGACACAACATTTATTTACCGTGACTTTAGTAGTCTTAATATCTTGGCTTTGGAATCAGATCTTAACAATATACTATGGGATCAAATTTATTGCCTGTCGTCAGCTGATGAACAAGTATCTCTTATAAATTGCATTATTTTACAACTTTATAACAAGCATGTTCGTTAATATTCTCTTGCCATTAGAAGAAGAAAACATGGATCTAAATTAAAACAATCTCTCGTGTGAACTTAACAAAACAATACAAGGTCTTACAAATTTTTTTAATCAAAATAGGACAAGCTGTTTTAATATAATATATGATTTCATGTATTTTGACAAGACAAAGAAAAGATCAGAAAAACTAGAAAATCCTTTTAATGCAATCCTGTCCCTATCATCGACACCTACTTTAAGTGAAAGGGTGTTTTCAACGTCAAATTTTATTAAAGAAAGAAAAACCCTGTTTAAGAAGCCAACATCTAACCTCTATAGCATTTTTAAAAGACTATTTTAACATATTTGATTGAAGTCTCTTCAACAGTAAATTTTTTTTTTTCATCAAATATAATTTTTTATATGCATACTATTATTTTTAAAAAGTTTAACGACTTTGTACGTAGTACAAATGAATTGTTATTTTATTGTTTATTTTTAACTACATTTTTGTTTTATTGTTATTTTTTCTTTGTTTATTAATATAATAAAAGTATCAAATCAAACACACATGTATATTTGTTACGTTGGATACAATTATTTGAAAATTTTTTGAATTATTTGAATTATTCGAGTTATTCGAAGAATTTAAAACACTTACTCGACTAATCGAGCAATTTTAAAGTCCCAAAATCGTTTAATTCCTCACTCGAATAAAACGAAGAGTCAAATAAATAGATATTCTAATTGTTATACATACATACAATATATTTATTCTTCCTATCTATAAGATGATTAATAAAGAGACATTAAAACGAGTCAAACACAACACTTTTTATAACTTTACAGGAGAGACAAAAAACATCATAATAATGAATTCTTCAAATTGCATCTAAGTATAATCATGAGCTTAGATTATAACCTAAAGCTAATTATTTCTTTTTGTAAGTCTTAGAAACCAAAAAGCCATAACAACAGCCAGCAATTTAAGCAAAATATTGTAAACCTGAAGTTGTCTAATCTGTTTGTCAAATCATGCCTTATTTTACGCATAATTAATCAACCACACTAATTCCAATTAAATATTTTTTTATTTACATAGTATGTAAATAAATTATTCAGTTCAAATCAAAAATAAAAAAATATTTCATTGAATTAATACTAAAAGCAAAATAACAGAGGTAAATTTATATATTTAGTTTTCACCAGGAATAGTGTCATAAAACTACTTTGTTTAATATGGATTGCTATTTTGTTAGGCCTTTTCGACTTCTACAAAAAACCTTTTCTTGTTATCACCTTCTGAATTTCTTTAAGAAAATTGCTATTTTTTGCAAGTAGAACGAACGCTGAAAAGCCAATGTTACCAATCAGAAACCAAATTTTAATTTTTTTTTTTAATTTAGGCCCTTTAGCGTTTCAGGAGACGATATGCATGTACGTGTAAGATCCATTTTAATTAATAGTTTCCATCGGCCGCCTCTGATAAAATGTGTTTATAACCATTGACCCCTGGGCTCATATTTTCTCTTCGAAAATGAAATGGCACCTGAAAGAACAAACCGAAAACAAAACAATAGAATAAAAATATTGTTTAAATAATATCTGTGTTTTTAAGAAAAAAATTTCATGTATAGTAATTTAGTATCAGTTCTGAAAATCATATCTTACTTCTATTTTGCTTAAGACAATATCCAAAATGGGATTAAATTTATTTTCAAGTTGACGGCCACCGTATTAGCCAACCGATCCAAAAAAGTTTTAATCGGATAAAAATCTATTGATTTATCTTCAGACCAAGCACACACTGTTATGTGTGCCCGACTACGCAAAAGTTTTTATTATTTTTTACTGAACTATACTACATTTTACTAAATTGCGTTCTTTTACACAAAATACAGTAGCTGAGAACACAAATTGAGAGCGTAAGTGACAGTTCTTAACTGAGTACATACTTGCAAATTTTTCGCAACAAAGTTTTGTAACACAAGAAACCATATGATTCAAAAGGTAAAGAAACAATAAATATAGTTTAAAAAAACTAAAAAACACGCTTTTATAGCATATGAAACTAAAAAAAAATAAATGTAATTAAGGAAAACTAAAAAACATGTTTCTGAAGAACATCGAACTAAAAAGTTAAAAATAATTTTCAAAATAAAAATAAAACAAAAATAATTTTCAAAATAAAATTAAAACAAAAATGAATGAAAAAATACTAGTATTATTGAGAAAAAAGCGTGGGCGCTTGAAATACAAGAAATATGGCACAAAGCGCCCACGCTTTTTTCTCAATAATACTAGTATTTTTTAAGTTTTCCTTAATTACATTTATTTTTTTTTTAGTTTCATGTGCTATAAAAGCGTGTTTTTAGGTTTTTTTTAAACTATATTTATTTTTTACTTTTTAGTCCAATTTATTTTTAAACTATATTTTTATAATTTTTTAGTTCGATGTGTTTTAAAAGTGTGTTTTTTCGATTTCTTAAAATATATTTATTTTATTCATATTGTTGATGATTAAACATATTGTTTCAAGAACTTGGAAAAAAATAAAAAATTATTTATAATCAGTTCATAAATGACAGAGTTATGGGATAATCAATATTTTGTGGTGGTGCACAATTTCCCCCTATATTATGGGACCAAACTTATCGGAAACCCATTCAAACACAAAAATAATTATGAAAATCGGTCCATCGATATTAAACATTTTAGGCAAACAATTTGTCACCGGTTTATTTAAAAAAATCCGTGTTGCCCCTTTTAAACATAAAAAGAATTAAAAAAAAATTGGGTCATACATGATATGTACTTATTATGGAGATTCAAACATTAATGGAAATGCCCCTTGAACTGATACCTCCTTCTTTTGAAGTTCCTTTAATGTTCCCGATGCCATTTGAAGTAAGTACTTGCCACATTGACTTACAATTTGAAACAAATTGAAAATTTAAATATTTAGAAGTTATTAAATATTCAAAAAAAAAATACTAAAAATTAAAAACCTCTGCTGAGTATTGAACACGAGCCAAGTGTGATTCTTTTTTTACTGGCTTAAAATTTGTTTTCAAAAACTCACAGCGAACGCTACTAATGTCCTCATAAGAGAACATGTGGAATATTTGCTAACTAAGTAAAGAGTTGCTGCAAAGTAATGCGGACGGTATGTATTTTCTAGTTGAAGAGTATGTTGTTGGGTAATGGCAACATATTACCCATTTTTTTGCTGGGATATAGTTTGCTTAACAGAAAAATGTAATGCATACTTTTTGGATGCTGTTTATCAATATTAAGTCTGATCATTGAGGCGTATGTGGAATATGGAAATTTAATTTATTACACTACGCAGTGTTGAACTAAAATTACAAACATACCCACCCACAGGCGAAGTTAATAAAAGCATATATAAAAATGGTGCAATTTGTAACGAAAATATATAAAAAAATAAAAATTCAATTAAAAATTAAACAAAGCTAAAAGTAAATGAACATTAAATTGAAGTTGTTTAGCAAGATTTAATTCTGACTCCTACAGATGAAGTTCTCTTCGAGGATGTACTGCCACAGGACCTAGAAGAACGAAAAGAAGATCCACAAAGCATATTGCCACTGAGTATAACAACTGCAAGTGTCCTACCAACTTCAAGTCGCCAAAAAATACAACGTTTATTGTTATTTATGTTTATCTGACTAAATATTCTTTCAACATTTGCTGAATAATGTAGTAAAACTAGGATTTTTGTAATAAATTTAATCAAAATCATTTCAGAAAACCAACTTTTTTCTTCATTAATAATATTAAATGGATTGATTTGGCCAAAAGCTTTATATTAATTTTCAAAATCAAATCTTGATAATATCTGATCACAAAGCTCTATATAAAAATTAACACAATTATTATTTTTCTTTTGCACTAATTTGTGCTTCTTCAAATACATCTGTGACAAATATTCCTAAATAAATGTCTTCAAAATTTAAAAATTGTTTTTGTTTTTATAATCATCTGGCTGAGCGCCCCGGCTTCGCATGGAAGCTATTTAGTTTTATAAATTTCGATTTACCTAATCAAAGCACATCACGACGTTCACGAAAAGTCATAACATACGAACGCGTCGATAAACCATCTACACGACCATACGAACAAACCGTAAACATTTAATCGAATTCGATTTGACCGTTCGTGAGTTATAAAGTCACAACACACTTGCAACAATTTTTTATATACATATATATATATATATATGTATATAGATTAAATAAAAGTTTACAGTTTTAAGCAAACTAAAAAATTCAGCAGTTCAGTTGCTTTATTAGTTCAAATAAATGTTGCAAACTTGAATTATTTAAAATCGTTAAAATTAGGGTATAAATCGTCCCATCATCACTATGTAATTTTTAGGACCCTAAATCGTCAAAATTACGATAAATCGTCACATCTGGCAGCTATGCTCGCGAGTAAAATCGAGTAAATCTGAACACTACTTTTAAGTCGTCTGACATGTTTTTATATATGTACATATTTATGTATGTATGTACATATGTATATTGATACTACATGTAAGTTTATTGTATATTTATATTGTTTTGATTGAAATCACAGTGGGTACTATCTTTTACCTGTTTTTCTTTTTAAATTTTTTAATTTGGCTGAAGATATCCAATGATATCCAATGGATATCGAAATAACACAAAAATAAATAAATAACATCATAATAAAAGTGGCCTCAAGCTCGAACATTCGTCTTCTTTTTAACGCAAATTATTGAATGTGGTCAAATCAAATGTACTATTAAATACCGGATTCAAAAAAGGGTACCGTAATATATTATTGAATTTATTTTCGTATATACATATGTATATGTATGTATGTATATAATATTTAAAAATGCGATTCGTAAAGAATACTGAAATACTGCTTTGCTATATTAAGGTAACGCTATGTACATACATACATACACGATTTTTATTTTACTAATCGTTCATCAGACCTCCCTAAAAAGAAATACTTACCGTCCCAGGAGCTGGACATGGAATGGCCACCGTAGCGATTTCACGTAATTTGTTCATTAGACGTACGCTATGATAAAAACAATAAATGATATACCACATTGCTGCATAGCACAAGAGAACAGCAGCTGACATTGAAACTATAGACAAGTAACAAATAGTGCTTTAATAATTGACGACAAAACCGATCATTTATCTTCAGACTTACAGAAGCATAATTTTCCGACAGTATGTTTCACCAATTCCATATCTACAATCCAGACTGTTAGTACGATTCCAGCAAAAAAGAAGGCAACTTGCATTATTAGCCATATTAAAACGAATTCATCTCGGCTTTTGTGGATTCCTATGATTAGAGCAATGCCACTTAACAAATAAACCGCACAGCAACATACCAATGTAAATGCAAAAACACGTGACGTCATTGTAAAGTCATTCGCAAAATGAAAACGTATCCGGTTCAACACTAAATCCGGTAGACTGTAATATGTATTTTCGCTTTCATCTTCCATGTCAGCAATGGCTCTCGAGTTGGCCTCCTCGATATGGATATAGGCCAGTATAACAATAAAGAGCAAAATATTTGCAATTACCTATGAAATAAACGATATACATAAGTACATACATATGTATGTATGTGTATATATAATATGAGGAACATGCATATCTACAACATACAAACATATGTACATATGTATATATGTACATATGTACATACGTAGATATGTAACTTACAAATTGATTTATACAAATAAGAACAGCTGATAGACGTATATGTTTGGGTCGTATAGGTAACTTTAAAATATGTAATATATTTTCGAAATAACCCGGGATCACTTGTTCTGGTAACAACATTATTTTAGTATTTTTTTTTGCAATTATTATGTAACTCAATAATAATAATTTTATTTAATTTTTGTTGTCATATGTTTGAATGTAATGCGTTTTGGTGTTAACCATCTACATACATATATTGTCACAATTTCACTATATTGTATTTCGCTTCTAGCAGTTGATTGCTTAATCAATAACCACTACTTTTTTATAGTTTACCATCTACTGTATAGCATTTGTAAAATTACACTGCTTTAACAGATTCACAATAAATACTGCATAGATCAGCTTTTCTATTTTCGTATATTCTTCTTTTCTTAAGTTTAAGAATAACAACGGGTGTTTTTTATTTAATTTTAATTATAAACAATTTGTTGCAGTACGTGTACGAAGTTATTAACATATTTAAGCCCGAGCAAGATTAACGAAACCATCAACACTCGTAACCTTACCGCTATAAACTGTTTCAATTACTCTTACATAAATGTGCGGTTACGTATACTTGCGGAAAGCTCTAAACTTTGCTTGTTACTTAAATACATAAACTTTCCACATCGTTTGCGTTTTTTAACAACAAGGAAACAAGCAAGAATACATCAGAATAAAAAATCCTCATCACATGATAAGCTCTGTAGAGAGGCTATCAGTTACCATATTGTAATAAGCATATTTCAGCTAAATATGTTTATTCGAATTATAACACAATCAAAGTTGTATTTAAGATATCTTGCGCATGGAGTTTCTATACAAAATATTCCATGGAGCTTTAATAATTCAAGAGACTTCTGATACCTTATGGAGATTACAAAAAAAAAAAAAAAAAAAAAATTCTAAAATTTCGTTTTCGGTTCATACATACATACATAATTGTTTTAAAGAAAGAACTCCTTCGATATTGGCGTTCACTACTACAAATTGCACAAGAAGGTTAATATTTTAAGCACTATTGTTTCTATACATAGGTAATGTTTTAACAGTTTTGTGTTTACTAGTCTGATGTTTTGTGGTTTAATTTATATTGTTTTTATATACAATATGGGTATATGAAGCCGTTCATTTAATTAATGTATGCAAAGAAAGAACCAAAGATAATTGTTGTATTTATTCTCATGGGTGTTCATGAAAATTTTTAAATAATTAATTTACCACCTGCTAATCGAAAAACGACCCGCTGGAGTTACGCATACTTACAACAAATGTTTGCTGCTGGTTTCATAGCATAGGTAGACGACTTATGAATGAGAGACTAAAGCGCTTGAAAGGGTGGTTTCCTTTAAAAAATCACATAGATATATAAATATAACCCTAATATGCTTGGTATTATTGCTGCAGCGAAAAGTGTGTGCGAACATACAAACACATGCATGTGTTAAGAATTTGAAGGCCGCAACTGACGGTGGTTTTACACACTATGTATTTTACAGTGTGCTTGTCAAATTTTCCGCTGGAAAATGCAAACATGGTGCGTAAATGCAAAAAAAAAAATGCTTCTGTAATGTCAGCCTGAATTTACAGTGTAAAATTTTTCAATTAGTGCGTGTTCTATTTTGAACTGACAAAACATCTGACATCAGCTGCTTTGCAACTCAATTGCTTCTGGCGCCAAGAACAAATGTTTGTTAGCAAATATATATTAAAAAAAGTTTATTTATAGTAAAATCTATTTATTAATATACATATATTATCTTACTTTAAAAACATTGAAGCGAAGCCAATTCCAGTATATCTTCTCAGTAACCAATTTCGCTTCATATACATACATAGTACGTTTTATCTTTACCTTCTCTAGCTTAATTTTTTTTTATTTTTCACTTTTCTCCTGGTAGGTATTCCAAATTATGCCAATACCATATGTACCAAATATCATCGACGTAGGTCAAAAAATGCCCAAAATATGGCGATTTAAATTTTTGGGTTATATGGGCGGTGCCACGCCTCTTTGTCCAATCAAAACTTCATATAGCCCATAATTCATCCGAGAGTTCCAGTTAAATACTGTGAAAATTTCAGGAAGATCGGTCCAAGGGTTTGGCCTCCTATAAGGAACAAACAAACACACAAACAAACAAATAAACAAACACACATTCGGTTTTATATATTAAGATATGCCTACAGTGTGAACACCCCAGTTGTTAATTTTACAAACAGCTGATTGGGATCGGACCTATTGACTACGAATACTTTCTCAGAATGGAGTATTAAAAAGGCCGTAAAATAGCTAAGGTATGATCGGTTTCCAAAATTGATGTAAGCGACCTAAATACCCCAGCAGAATTGCATCATAAATTTCTGTTGAAAAGCTTTGGAAGACGGCATACATATCGAATAAAAGTATTAACATTTCGATAAAGATAATTTTGTTATAAATACTTAAAAATTTTAAATAAAACACAATGTGATGTAGGCAATGTGTATTCTATTTGAAAAAGATTTTGGCGTAAGTGCATAAGCACGTACATTCATACACATATATCTTAACATTTAACTTTTTCAATTAAAATTATTAACTATTATATATGTACATACGTAAATATGTTTATATATGTATTAACTCTGCTTAGCCCTTCGGACTTCGCACAGGTGCCACAGTTGTTGCTGCAGTTTTGGTCATAAAATTTACTTCCGTTGCTTCACTATTCATATCAGACATTGCCATACCTTCGGTTATGGTTACGCTTCTGTTGGTGCTTCGTATTTCGGTTGGAATACTAATTTGAAATTGTAACAATACCACCAAATAAGTAACCATTGTGGTTAATAGCTGTAATAAATAAAAAAAAAAACATGATTAAATTTTTATTGATTACATTAGCAAATCGAAAATTTTTTTCATACTATTTGTGGAATTAGTCGAAATTCTTCATGTTACTTACATCTTAATAATTCACAAAATATCATTGCATTGTATTTCGTTTGTATAATTTTCAAACAGTGAGGGCTTTCGCTATTTATTTATTCATTTTATTGCTCATTTAAAATTTTTAACCAGCGCAGCAAGACAAGTTAATATGTACGCATGTTAATATTAATACATATGGAGCCTTAACACCAATAGAGTCATAACTACGGTGACCATCCGTCCTTTTTTTAAAAAGGACAGTCCTCTTTTTTGACACAACGTCCTTTTAAATTTAAACAAAATAAATTGTCTTTTTTTTAATTGAATTGGCCTGTTTTTCCTTTCTTTTTGATGGCTAATGTTCTTCTTTAGTTTCCAAAATTAAAAGTTTTATTTTCTCAAAATACCGAAATTTTAAACTCAATACAATATAAATTTATAACCACCCAAGACAGGAATTGCCTGACAACACTGAAAAGTATATGTTCAATGTGTCAAATTTTCTGTCGGCTTTCAAATGGAATGTGCAGAATTTAAATTCTTTTTATCAAATAACATTGATATAATAAAAAAAATACATTCTTCAAAAAAATATCAATAATAGATAATCCTTAAACTATTGTTTTTAGTTATTTTTATTTATTGAATTTTGTTATTTTTGTATTATTGGCTAAATGTAATTTCTTTGTTAATTTTGATTAATTAATTAATTTTTTTTTAACGACGTATGAACTTCTAGGCGTATTTAATTTCTGTTTTAAACATTAAAATAAGTACATAAGTATGTACATATGTAACTACTTGTACTAGTCACTAAAATTACATTGTTTGAATTATATTTTTATTTTATTAATATAAAATATATCTATCTAATTAAGTTAATACCAATAATTTTTATTTAATTTTGAGTGTCCTTTTTTTGTCGAAACATATGGTCACCGTAGTCATAACTCAAAAAGAAATTTCAAAGATGAGTTTAAAGTTTAGAATTCGCTACCGACTTAAACTAAAAACTGATTGGATATAAATAATATGTTTCAATATAAAAAAAACTCTTAGTAATTTTGAATTTTCATTAATTCAATAAAACTGAACTTGAGCCTGATAATATTACTTTTCATATGTACATTTTCTAAATGTGTAACGAAAAGGGCACCTTTTTCAGCATCAGTTCTTGCCGTCACAACTCGAGGCTCGTAAAGGAGGTTTGCATATCACCGGCCTTTTCAGACCTCTGACTGCACGCCATAGCAAATAATCTGTTTGTGGTATTGCATCTAGTTTTTGAAGGGAAGCTGTTTTTTGTGTTTGTACATTCCTTAAGCCTTAATTTTAGCTGAGGCGATCTCGTCGTGCTCTTCGGTTTTCAGTCAATAGCCTTTCTGTATCTACAGAAAAAATATTGTTGAATCTCACTTGTTGATTTGTTTCAGTTGAAGAAGCACTAAAGGCAGCTTGTTTAACGTGTGCTTCAAATAACCTGAGAGAATCGTCTATGTCAGAAGGTGTTCTCAGCAATGAGCACTCAAATATTTTTTGTATTTCAGCCAGTTAATACGTGCAGATGTCATCGGTAAATCATATGTTGGTGTTGCAGTTTTATGAGAGAAAATAGTGACAATTGTAGGCGATTGGTCTGAAGATAAGTCCAAAGATGCTTCAACTTCAACCATCTCGCTGGGTACACCTTTCGCAATTCCAAAGTCGATAACATCAGGAATTTTTTGTCGATCTGTTGGCCAATATGTTGGCTGACCACTTGAAACTACATTCAAACCCATTTTAGAAATTTTTTTAACAACACACGAACCTTAAAAATGATTACGCGGATCCCATAATGTGTTTTTAACATTGTAGTCACCAGCTGCTAGAAAACGGAATCCCAGTGTTGTATAAAATGCGGTATATTGACTCTCTGTAATTGCAAACCTGGGAGGAGAATAAACGGATGATACTACAAGTTTTTGATAATAATTTTCAATTCAAATATTTGTTGCTTGAAGATAGTGTGTAGTAGTGTTTTATTCGCGAATTTATTAGATTTCCTAAGCCACCACAAGCTCTAACTAGAGGGTCCTAGAGCGTATGAAAATTGACTATTGGTTGTTGCTGAGCAATATTCGTGTTAGATTTCAATACTTTCGAATATTGTTTCTGACTGGTAGACTGTTGAGGTAACTGTGGGTAGCTTAAAAGTGTGATAGGCTGAGAGGAGATATTATTCTCTTTTTTTTTCGACGACCGCTTAACATTAGAAACAACGGAAATAACGCACCTCCTTAAACCGCCATTGTGCCAAAATTGTCCCTATACATATATACCGTTTTTTAGAATATGACATAAATTTTATGATTTAAAGTATATTGTAAGATATTTTTTATGCTCTCTTATAATGCTATAAAATATCTAAAACACAATACAAAAAATAAATCTAGTGTAAAATATGAAAATCAAACGGAAAAAAATCTGCCGTAAGCCTGATTAGTTGTACTAGTTCCTTAGATCTATTGACTGATACGGCTCGAACATAATTATTGCAGATTTATATGTAGTATGTACCTTACTAATTGAAAGCAATATAAAACACGCACCCCTTTAAATAAATTGCGGTTGACATCAAAGAATCCACCACAGTTAATGTTCGAGGGATTAATTTCGGTGGCGCGAAGAAACATGTTAATTTCAGTCTGAGCGTCAGAATTCATCCAGTTCAATTCAACCATAAGTAACTTCTTTTGAAAATTAGTGCGAACATTGAAGGATGCATAGTGAGCTTGATCACATATAAAAAACAAAAGGCAAACGTTCCAAATAGCCGTGATTGCAAGACCAACATCTTTTATTCCGAATCCTTCTGATATCTGTGACATAAGGCCATAAATAGAAAGTGTAATTATAAAAAATAGATAAAGATTAAGAAATGTGAACGTGTAACATGTAGCTGTGCCGGTATCTCTCGTTAGTTTGCTTAATCTTAACCAGAGAGCACGATAGTCAGCTACCATAGCAGCAGGACCAACATGCCGCAATGCCTATTAACATAAATAACAATATGATAACTAGTTTACATATACATTTTCCATAGCACAAAAGTACCTTTTGAAAACGTTCCGCTAGTATATTTGCTGTTGTACTTAAAGCTTCACAAATAAGATACCACCACGCACCCAACATTGCTGTTAAATTGTCCAGAATACAGTACGGTATGACCTTAACAGTACACATTCATACATATATGTATATAACTAGAAAGTTTAGTCAACATTAAAGACGGATTCATATTTTACCTGTACCAGATCGAAATCTGCCATTGTTACATGTGTAATTACCACTGAAAGTAGTGAGAGTAGAGGCAAATAGATCGCTATATTCCGCGATTTTAAACTTAAAGGGACACTATGGCCAGATATTTGATAATAAAGAATCTGTAAACATTTATGTAAGCTCATACTTTACTAAAACGGCTCTGATAGTTTAATTTTTATGACGCTTACTTCAAAATCATCCCAATCATTAATAAGTCGTGAAATTTTATGAGTCTCCCACCACATAATTGGTATTAGAACTACCGGCAGAATATTAACCAAAAACAAATAGGCTATCACGGCTTCCTCGAATGGCCCACTTAACGACGAAACAATTATTATGCGATTATTGACAACATAAGACACGTAAGCCTAAAGAGAAAAAAAATATTTTTATGAGTAGAAAATTAAAATTTTTGGAATGGAGCTAAGAAAATTAATTATATGTATGCACATATGTACATACGAGTATGTTTAAAAAATCAATATTCTTTGCACATATATCGAACTAATATGCAAAAATAGGAAAAATGGCCTCAAACTGAAAAAATTATAAATGTACCAAAGTCTTACGTTAAAAACCACAAAAAAGTTTTGAGGCCATGTTTAATTTTATAATTTTTGTTTAATTAACATATTTGTTACGGGTTGGCTAATCTACATGTATGCATTTCGTTGGTTGCTAAATACCATATCACCAACATGCTTGTAAAGTTTTAAAACTCATTTACATACTCCCAAGTAAGAAATTTGAATTACAAAAAGCACAAGCACAATATTTTAAAATCTTATACAAACATCGCAAGAAATAATTTTTATTCGATATGAATCTGTTTATTTTTCTTACAACCTTAATACAATTAGATTATAGTCAGTCCATTTTAAAACGGGCCGAATTTAATACCAAAATTTCACACACTTTTAAAATAATTTAATAAATAATATGGTTCCGATATAAGATAGTGTGTAGAAAAATATCAAAATTCAAAAATTTAACAATAGTTTTTGTTGGAAAATTATGCACTAATTCTTCTTCTTAAATCCGTTTAGAGTGCAACGCCAATGAGTGCCAAGAATTATAAGAGGCTGTAAAGCGGTACGTTCTTTTCGACAACATAGATGTAAACAAACATGACGTGGGTGTAGAAGCGGCAGATAGCGAAACTGTTCAGCAATTACAAGACAACAATCGAGATATTAGGGGTCAGTATGAGCCTATGGGAAATCCTTTATCCCCAACTATAGCAGACATTGTGTCAAGTACTATTGGATGATGCAATTGAGGAACCAACGAAATATGTGGATGTCATTTTTGCTGTGATAAAAAAATCTGACGAACAAATTATACTAAAAACCCTTAACGCGTACCATAACAAAATACAATTTACAACGAAAACGGAGAAACATAGTGCAATACCTTATCTATGTATATATTTATATAATTAATAACAATGGCAAAATTATAAAAAATTGGTACAAGAAGCCTACTTCTTCAGGAAGAATGATGAATTATTTTTCGACACAACCTCTACAAATGAAGATAAACACAGCTACCAATTATATTAAAAAAGTATTCCAATTAAGTGACAAAATGTACAAAAGACAAAATATAGACACAATATGGGACATATTAAATAGGAATAACACCATCTCACATAATAAATAATTTAATAAATAAAATCTTTAAAAATTATAGCAAAACTTCCACAAATCAACAAGAAAGAAATTAAATTAAATTTTATAGTGTACCCTACATACCACATCTTACAGAAAGCAGAGCATTAAATAATATAATTAAAGATCCTACAACAACAATTGCACTTAGATCAAACAGAACTTTAAGAAACCTGTTTACAAACAATAAAACAAAACGTTGTTTACGAAATTAAATGTAATGGAAATGAAATGAAAAAGAAAGCTGTGACTTAGTTCATATTGGCACAACAAAAAGAAAGCTAGGGACGAGAATAAATGAACACAAATCTGTAATCGAAAAGGGAAAGGAGACGACGGCGTTATCCCGTCACGCAAAGGAATGCAACCATATTATTGATTTAGAAAATATTAAAATATTGGACAGGGAAAAAAAAGAAAACAAACGTTACACTCTCGACAGTCTAAGGATATAACACAAAATACAAAGGACAATGAATACAAAGGAAGATAAGGAGAATACCAAGCTACGATATTCTGCTGCAATAATTTAATTAGTTAAAGTACGAGTACTATGATATTAGCGTTACGTTTGACAAAATAAATTTGTGTCGTGAAGTCCAGTTTTGATTAATTGAAATATAAATAAATAAAACATCAGCGAAATTTGAAACAACAAAATTTGGAAGTTAAAAATGTTATGCTAGCTATTTTGATAAAATTTATTAAATTATTAAATTATTGTGTTGTTGCTAGATTAAATGAATATAACAAAAATACCCCTAAAGAAGTTTGAAAAGTTGGGTGCTTAAAATAAAATGAATTAGTTTTGTTTTATTTAAATTTAACACCTATCAATAAACATTAATAACATAGTTCATTATATATATTTTTCATTAAAACGAAGATTTTCTTATTATACCGTTTTCTGTTTGTATTTAGCCGAATGAGCATATACATACATACATAACTGGAAAAAAATTGAATAATTTTGATATCTTTTTTATACACACAAAAATTATTAACAAATTACCATTAAAAAGGCGAAGAATATAATCGAATATGCGAATAAAACCGAGCCAGTAATGAATTCAGCCTTTCCTGGTCCTGGACGTTTCATCGGCAATGCTCCTATCGTGCTGAGAAAGTATTTTATGGGTAATACGTTTCTATAAAATATGTTCTGAAAGAAATTAAAATGAATATTATTAATGCTAAGTGCAGTTTTGATTCCATTAAGGAAAATCCAAATTACTAAGAGTTTTATTAACATTAGGATATCCTATGCAGAATGTTTCAGTACCGCTTATCGGTATACTATTACGTTATAGAAATTGTCCATCCTGGCAGGAACATTTGCTCAAATTAAAAAAGTTTGGCTCTCAAATTCAACTCTTTCAGTGTGCAGATGCGTTTTTATAATCGTCGCAACTGAATTTAAAAATTATCAAGAATTTAAAGTAAAAAAATCGAAAAACCAAACATTTATTAAACAGTTATTTTACTGGTTTTATTTTATTTTTTGCTTGTCTGTAATATACATAAACTTCATTAGAAAACTTGTCAGCTTAGCTGTACCAACAAACCTGACCAACGTGCACAAAATTGTAAATGCAGTGAGTGAAATCAGCGAAAATAAAATTCAAACAGGTGTGGACATATACATAACCGTGCTAAAAACGGCAAGAAGTCCCAAATCTGTTCAAAATGCCTAAAGGTGGAAAAAATAACATTAAAAATTCCGAAAATCGTTTAGTGATATTGAATGAAGAAGGCGATGAAGACTTCACTACAAAAAGATCGAGTAAATTGGAGGAAATGAGTTATACGTATTAGAGTAATCAAGCGTAGGAAAATCAACGAAACAAAAATTCAGGTATCTCAAGAAAATAATTACGAAAAAATATTCTCAGATTTTGAGACCAAAAATAAAAATTTTTATACATACTATAGAATGCTAAAGGTATAGCCGTCGTAACAAAAGGTATAGATTCTAGCGTGGATCCAGATCCAATAGAGAAAAAATCCTCCAACCAATATTTACTGTCGAGTTACAGTCAGATGACATAAAAAAAAAAAATTAATCACACCCCATACATATATAATTTGAAATACCGCTAGATATAACATTGTGGAGATTGAAAACGCTGTTACTAGCCTTAACACCGAAAAAGCCCCAGATGTGAACAAAATAAGTAACAAAATGCTTCAAGAACTATCTTATGTTGCAAAAAGAATATACTGTTCATTTTAATGGCATTTTACGACTGCAACACTATCCAACAGAATTGAAGGTTTGGATGATTACTATAATACCAAAGCCCGGCAAAGATCATACGAAGGTTGAATCCTATCGGCCTCTTAGTTTATTGCCCAACATTTCAAAACTGTTTGAAAAGCTGTTTATGAGCAAGCTGATACCTATAGTGACTAGTAATGGAGGCATTCCAGATCATCAATTCGGTTTTCGAAGACAACATAGCACTATTGAACAAACTCACAGACTTGTGAATAATGTTAGAGACACTTTTGAAAAAAATAAATATTGCTCTGCGCTCTTTATTGGTGATTCACAAGCTTTCGATAGAGTATGGCACGATGGTCTTATGTACAATTTAACACAAAATCTACCCGCAAACATCGTCAGTCAATTTGTTAAGCCCTCCGCAGTCGATTGAGGCCGGAGTTCCCCAAGACATTATCTTCGATCCTTTACTTTGTTTCTTATACGCCTCTGACTTACCGTTAAGTAATAACATTCACACGTCAACATTTGCTGATGATACAGCTTTTCTACGCCTTCATGAAAATCCTATAGAAGCTTCCCGTAACCTATAAGGGTACATATCAAAACTGGAAACATGGCTAAAATAATGGCGTCTAAAAGTTAATGAGCAGAAAAAGCAGGGAAAATGCCCACCTTAACAAATCAACACCGAGACTATACCGCAACACACTGTAGTCAATTATCTAGGCGTTCATCTTGATCGTCGTTTAACATGGAAATCGCACATAGACGCAAAGTTGATCCAAATGAAACTAAAAGCAGCCCAAATGAATTGGCTTATTGGAAGAGATTCTATAGTAAGCCTAGACTGTAAACTTCTATTATACAATGCGATCCTAAAACCAATATGGGCCTATGGAATCCAGTTATGGGGCACTGCCTCCGCATCAAATGTAGAAAAAATTCAAAGGCGACAAAACAAAATTCTACGTACTATAACAGCAGCCCCATGGTATATCCGAAATCATCGAATTCACAAAGATCTCGATGTTCCGTTGGTTAAGACAGTATTTTCTAAACACGCGAAAAAATATATTAAAAAACTTGAGTTGCACCCAAATGTACTTGCACGCAATATTGTACATTATGGAGGCCACACCTGTCTGAAAAGGAGGGATACTCTTTTTCTCAGCGGTACACGAGAGTTGTAAAACAACAAAAATCAACCGTTGAAATTAAAAATTTTGTTTAGCATTGGCTAAACATATATTTAATATTTTTAGATTTAAGATTTGAAAAACTTATTGATAATTTAATCTATAATTGAAGATTCAATAAATAATAAAATTAAAAAAAAATAAAATAAAAAAAATATTTGAATCCTAACATGGCTATAGATCAAAATACACCTACTAGTCAATTTTCAAACGAAAATTAAGTATACGGCTCTAACTTTAGTCGTCTTGAAGCCTCAATAGAGAGCGTAATACAGTAAATATTTTTACTCTTAACCTGTCCTGTATAATGTAAGATATGTTTAAACTGCAGTCTACCTTGCTGCAGACTATTTTAAGCAAACGTTTTGTTTTTGGAACGCAAAGTCAATATGGCGCACTTTATAAATCACTAGGCCCCCGTTTTCTAGCAGGTGGCAACTAACGTTTTAAAGTGGAGTTGAATGTACTTTCAAGTGGTACTGGCCAACAGATCGATAAAAAATTGCTAATATTATCGACTTTGAAATAGTAAAAGGTATGCCCAGCGAAATTATTGAAGTTAAAGCATCATTGGATTGGATCGTCTACTATTGTCTCTATATACTAAGATAAAACTTCATCATTGTGACTTACCGACGTATTAACTGGTAATTATATTGCGCCGAACACAGAGTTTTCTTTAAATAAAAATTATTATAAATAAATAAGGGTAGTCACGACGGGTAGTGCAATGTGTGCAAATATACACATGTTTGCACAACACAACAACAAAATATATATATTTGTAATTTGCTGCATTTTGCTTCGTTAGCTGAAACTATATCTGTCCGGATTAGGGAGGTTGTACTGTATATGCAAAATATTCGAGATATATTCGCTTGAATTTGGCGAATACGATAACCTTGTAATAGGCGAATAATCGAATATGAGTATTCGTAACATCACTAGTCCATATACATACACAAGTTCCTACATACATACATCCGTATATGTACATATGTATATTACTATAAAATTAAGAACAATGTGTTTTAATAGAATACGTATTCTCAGTTTTGTTGAACTTTCATGTACGAACAATTTTCGTCAACTGAAAAACTATTTTTATTATGACATACATACATACATACACACATACATGGTATGCATTTTCTATTGTCTATATATTAAACAATACCTAACTTACTGGTATAAATTCATGATTCATGGAATCAATAGTTGATATTGATTCACGATTGGTGTTTTTTTCCGTGTTGTAATTCCTAAATCCACTATCCAATCGATCCAATAAACCAATTGAATATTTACGCACAGAAACGTTGTTTGCGACCGGCTTAACATTAAGAAAAATAGCATCCTGCTTCTTTTTTCTATTATAATTATTCCACATTTTGATTTTTATGTTTTTAATAATAAAAACTTAATACAACTGTTATCACCTCAAGCAATTATTTGCAAGTGATTGAATAAATTCGAACTTTTAGCTCGACGAGTAAACACTGAATTTTATAAAGTCATACAAATGCTTAATGGTCGGAATAAATAATTTCTCTTTTATTTATTTGGTTATAAATTCATGAGCTAAGTTATGAGGGATGGATCTGTTGTATATTTCAAATTCTATTCTTTAAGTGGGTATATACTTTTTATGTTTGTATGCACAAAATACTGCTTCAATTAATTATTATACCCTTCACCAAAAATAGTAATGGAATTTATAGGTTTTTTTAATAAATAGATACACGATAGATTTTCTCTATGAAACGTTTTTAGGCTAAGGGGTATCCCAGCAGCAAGAAGTGAAGATTTGTAGGAAGAGATTCCTTATTACTTTCATGTGGCAAATCTTTTTAATTTTTTCAAGAAGATAAAATTAAATCAAGAAGAAAACTTGTTATTTAAAAAATTTTTTACTCAATTTCCGTAATTTGTGGCACAAACAACAATCCACAGAGAAAAACTTTTTGATTCTACACGCAGAGAAAAGACATGATTGGAAAATGTTCATATCAACTAAGTATATCTGCCACAACCAAATAATTATTCATTGAAGCAAATATGGTTGCATTAAACATTTTTCAATTATTAAAATATTTGATGCAATAATAAAATAATCATTCTGGGTTGCGTCCCGTAAAACTTGAATGTATCAAAAAAAATATTTTCGCTGATGTTACGAATATCAATTTTTAGTATTCTCGAATACGAATGCGAATACGAATATTTGAAACAGTATTCGCCGAATACCAATATTACTTTTAAGGTTTAAAGCCACTTAATATTTCCAATTTAATTGGAAAAAATCCCTTCTTTTGTGTCAATAACAATAAATTGACAAAAAACTGTCACACTACTTTAGGTATTTAACATTATTATGACATTGAGATGCCGAATTAGGAGACCACTACTGAACATTTTAAAATTATTTTACTTACATACATACTTTAAGATTTGGTTTTTCATACTCTGCATGTGCTTTTAATTAATAATTTAGGGTTGTTTGGGAGAACATATGTTTGCAGATTGCGCAGCCACATGTCTCGGTGGACTTTCACATATCAAATTTTAGTTCTTCCATTTTTTAAGTCCAACATTCCTTTACTGAGAATTGATAACTTACTTAATATGATATGAATTAACATATAATAATTTAACTTTAAAATGATAGTTACGAAATATAATTTTCGTGTCTTTTTTAAGAAAATTATGATCTTGCGTCAAAGATTTCTTATTTTTCAATTTTATTATTTGAATTCAGTTTTGACTCGCATTGTACAGACGCGTTTTATAATCGTCCCAACGGAATATTTAAAATATATCAAAAATTTAAAGTCTCAAAAAAATATATATATAAATGAGTTCATCTTCTGCCAACAACAACAACAATAAATCTACAAGCAGTAGAAATGTTAATTTAACTTTGGTTGCTGATGACGACAATACAAACATGAATTAAACACAAACCTGAATACTACACAAAACACAATTACTCGTGCGCGATCATGCTCTCCGCACAGGGTAAATTGTGATTAAGAAGCTACAGCAATTGCACCAATTAGCAAACTTGTCAGCTTAGCTGTAAAAACAAACAAACAAACAATAAGTAACATGGTGACCAACGTGCACAAAATGGTACATGCGGTGAGTACAATAAATGATAAAAAAATTCAAACAGGTATGGACAGGTACATTACCGTGTTAAAAAGGGAAAGAAGTCCAAAATCAGCTCAAATAGCTTCAACAGCGAAAGTTGATGAAAAAAACAAAATAAAAAATTCAGAAAATCGTTTTGCGATTTTATCTGAACAAAACAATGAAGACACAACTACAACAAGGTCGAGTAACCTCCACCGATATATCTAAGAGAGTAGAACTCTAGCTTTTTGGTAAAAAGCCTTATCTTCTTAATTGGAGAAAATGAGTTCTATGTAACTCCAATTAAGCGCGGCAAAATCAACGAAACTAAAATTCAGGTAACACAAGAAAATAATTATAAAAAAATTGTCTCAGATTTTGAGACTAAAAACAAAAACTTTTATACATATCAACTGAAGAGTGCTAACGGCCTAACAGTAGTTATAAAAGGAATAGAATCAAGCGTGGATCCGGAAGAGGTAAAGTGAAAATAGTGGCTTCAAAGTGAAAAATGTTTCAAACATTAAAAACAGGGAAAAAATCCCCCAACCTATTTTTAGAGTCGAGCTACAGCCAGGCGACTTGAAAATTAAAAAAAATGAATCGCACCCAATCTATAATTTAAAATACTTGTTGTATAGAAGAGTTACCGTTGAGTTGGACCTGTTCAATGCCTGAACTGCCAAGAATTTGGCCACACCAAAGTTCACTGCAAGTTGCCTACCGTTTGCGTTGTATGTTGTAAGTTACGCAGTAGCGCTAACTGCAACAAATTGAAAGGTGATCCTAAGGCAAAAAAATGTGGCAATTGCGGCGGAAACCACAGTGCTAACTACAGGGTCTGCCCTCTACTCGATTTTTAAGAGTTCGTTAAACAAAAAAACTAATGTACTCCCGGTCAGCCTAAAACCCCTTTTAACTACCCACATTTACCCGTCTACCAGCCAGAATGAATATTCAAATATTTTGAAGTCTAAAGCTAAGATCCCACTATCGGCGCAATGCACCAATTTTCGTCGCAATTGCATGTGCCGATAGTGTGACCGCACAAAATTTTTCAAAATGCGACAATCTGCGCCGAAATTGTGCTGAGTATGGACAATCAAAATCAACCTTGATGCGCCGATAATGTGAACCCATTATTGCACAATGTTAAGCAATCAATTTGTAAAAAATGCGCCGATTTTTGTCGGCCACTCGTGCGCCGATCACAGTCGACAACCAGTGCCGATACACGGGCTGGAAAACCGAATTTTGAAATTGCACCACCTCTTAAAACTATTTTTTTAAGCTTAGTTGTACCAAAATTAATTTTTTATTATCTTTTATGCATTTAAATTTTATTTATTTGTTCTGGGTTAGCAAATCTACACATATGCAAAAAATTAATAAAATTTTTAAAAACAAATTCTTGAGTATTTGCTCGAATAAATGTTATATTTTATTCATATATTTTTAAAAAATTGTTATGGGTTAGGTAATCTACATATGTATATGCATTTCGTTGTTAGCTTAATACCAACTCATCAGTAGATATTTACTATTCATGTTTAAAAAGTTATAAAACTCATCTTCTTATACATAAACTCGCAATAATAAGTTTGCGAATTACTAAAGCATACGCAAAATTGCTTTTAAAAAACTTTGAAAGCATCACACAAATAATTTTTTTTCATTCGATATAAATCTGTTTTCTTATAACTTTTATACAGTTACACAACCTTTTGTTGGCAATAAAAGTATTTATAAGGCAAAATAAAAACAAACTTCCCTTTTACAAAATATAACCTTTTACTCAAGTATTTATGTTTTTAGTAAAGATCAACTGATGAGTTGATATTTAACTACCAACGAAATGCACATATGTAAATTAGCTAACCCATAAAAGTAATTATATTTTAAAAACATATATTCCTAAGTATTTGCTCTAATAAACTGTTATATTTTATTCATATATATTAAGACATTATATATAACATTTGTACTGTTGAAAAAAAAACCTAGACGATTTTGCTAAAAGATTGCATTTGTAACGATTTTACCATCCCTGAAAACATCTGTTTACAAATTAACAAGAATAAAAAGTACGTGTGTAATAAATTCAATTAAAATTCATTAATTTTCTATTATTATAAATTAATACATTAATTATATACACAATATATACGGCCAAAGCAGTTTTCTCTTTTTCATTGTAATAAGTGCCGAACTTTAAACTGTATCTGCCAACAAGCAAATAAACAAACACATACATACATACTCGTACATACATGAATTAATTTGCCCAATAAGCACGATAGTGTGATCGCAATGTACCGATTAGTGTCGCAATTGATATTTGGCCGATATGAGCCGAAAAATATTGTCACAATATGCGACGATAATGGGACCGCCCAAAAATTAATTGTGCAATGTTTTTACATGTGTGCCGATATAGCACGATAATAATTGTCGTAGATTGTGCTGTTTGCGCCGATAGTGGGATCTTAGCTTAACACGACTATTGCCCAACAACTACCTTATGGTCAATTTTCATACGGTAATATTTTAAAAAGTAACCAGACTACGGCGCAAAAAACGGTACCAGCAAATGAAGCTACAGGTTATAATTTTAGTCGAATCAAAGCCTCAATAGAGAGCTTAATTCAAACAGTAAATACTTTTACTCTGAACATGTCCTGTATGATGCTGGAAATATTGAAAATGCAGTCTACCTTGTTGCAGACTGTATTAAACAAACCATGAACTTAAAAATCTCTTTTTGGAACGCAAACGGCATCTACCAACATAAAAATGAAATAGAATATTTAATTTTGAATCAACAAATCGATGTAATGCTCATTTCAGAGACTCACTTGACATGTCGAAGCTTTTTTAAAATTAGTGGATATAATTTCTACTTCACCAAGGACCCCCGAGGTAGAGCTTGTGGTGGCTCGGGAATTCTAATAAAATCGAGAATAAAACACTACTTATTACATGATTTTTTTGAAAAATATCTTCAAGCATCAAATATTTGTATTGACAATTATTATCAAAAACTTGTAATATCATCTGTCTATTCCCCCCGCTCCCAGCAGATTTTCAATTACCCAGAGCCAATATACGGATTTTTATAACTTACAGTGTCCCCGTTTTCTAGCAGCTGGTGATTACAATGCCAAACACACATACTGGGGTTCACCTTTAATCACTCCTAAGGGTCATGTGTTATTTAACACAATTTCTAAATTGGGTTTGAATGTAGTTTCAAGTGGTCAGCCAACAGATCGACAAAAAATTCCTGATGTTATCAACTTTGGAATAGCGAAAGGTGTGGCCAGCGAAATGATTAAAGCTGAAGCATCTCTGGATTTATCTTCAGATCACTGGCCTACTATTGTCACTATATTCTAACACAAAACTTCAACACCTACAAGTGATTTACCGATGACATCTGCTCGTATTAACTGGTTGCAATACAAAAAATTTTTTGAGCGCCCATTGCTCCGAAAATATGCCGTTGACAACACCTTCAGATATAGATAATTTTATTAGGTTGTTTGAAGAACGTGTTAATCCAGCTGCATATGTATGTACATATGCTTATATTTATTTTGTAAAATTGCAGTATTTTAGCATTACATTTTTAAGACAACAATATTAATAAATTTGCTATATTATCTTATAAAAAACCTATGTAAGTATACATACATATGTATCTAAACCTATTCGTACAGTTTGCACGTGACATGCGATTCGCTCTTATAAATAAAACTCATCGGAAAATATTTATGGATTTATGAATGAATTCATATGGATTTATTCAGATTTCTGCTCCACCATATTTATTTTTTAATATGATTAGGATACATAACTATGAAACTTTATTTATACTTTATTTTAGAACTTTTTCGTATTAAATTAATTTAGCATGGTTGCCACTACTTTCTCTTGCTTTACGATGGCAAGAGAAAGTAGTAGTGGCCATTTAATATAATTTCTTTGATATTTCCTTTGGTGCCGTCATAGCATTTCACTAAGACTTTGAACATTTTTCAAAACAAATGTTTCGTTCAGTTATTTGCTAACATTCTTATTGTGCGTTTGTTTTTCTTGAGTTCCGCACGGAAAATCGTTTAAAACAAAAGCATCGGTCCACGATAGATTTATGAGATTTACAAATATACATACATAAAAATAATGCAAATCTAAGCAGTGTAGTTACATATTTAAGTGGCGCCCTTTTTCTGACATAAAATATTAATGTGTATAAAATGCGACAGACACGGCGGTACAGAAAAATTAATTCTGTTTGAAAATATTTTAAATGCAGCCATATGTACATAATTATGTATGGATGTGTATGTTCGTGTTCACATCTACCCTTAACTGGAAACATCAACCGAATATATATATGTAAATATATACATAGCTTTATGCATATTCGTGTATGTATGTACATATGTATTTATAAGATGCTTCTGCCAAAAATGTTTATTGATTTAGTCTAATTTTTATTATTGCCGTTTGAACGGCCGCGTGCTTCTACATATTTACATATGTATGTATGTATGTATACTCGAATTTTGAAGCAAATTTTCATATAGCAAAAAAATTTATGAAACAGGTATTTACATAATGAATTAAAAAGAGGTTTAAAAACAAGCATTAAATTTAAAAATAAAGTTCCAAAATACATATACATACATATATACATACTCGTATACACACACACATACCTATACAAATGTATGTTCAGCATCTAAAGATGTATTAATAAAAACAAGTCAAATGAAAATGCTTTAAATAAATATATAGATACATACATAGATACATATACATATGTATGTAAATAGGTATGTATGTACGTGTTAATATCAATAAAAATTTCGTATGTTTGAAATTAATGAAAAACGTTCAGCTCTTTTGGAAAAGTGCACACGGGTGGAATTTAACTTTAACTTTGATTTCCGTTTCCGCTTAAAATAGTAGTTATGTATATACATACATATGTGTGTATAAATTTTTTAATTGTCCGTATTAAAACGAAATATAAAATTTATATGTATGTAAAAGATATTCAATTAATGTACTTATGTACTTATTTATGTACATTGTACATACATACATACATACATTCGTTCAAGCTCATTTTAAATAGTAAAAATTATGTTCTTTTATTAAAACAACATGTATTTTTATTAAATACCTACATACCTACTTATGTACATAATAAATTTTGTTATTATGTGTACATACATATGTATAAATGCGATGAAGATTGTGGGTTCGATGCCCAAGAAGACTTCGCTACAGGGAGTGAAAGTCTTTATTATTATTGTCGTTTAAAATTAAGTTATAATATTATCATATGCAATTATATTTGTAACATTTAATAAATGAATAAAATATGATGTGTACATATTAATGCATACATATGCACATACATACATACATACTTATTTATACATACTACTTTAATCTGTTAGTGTAGATGTTTTAACAGGGTAACATGTTTAAATAAAACCAAGAAAATTTATGAAAATATCCCAGCGGCGAACTTTTGGAGGCCTGCATTTATAAGAGCTTTCGTAAGGCCTTCAGAAATATTTTTTTCTTCAATCCAAGAATATTTTGAGTAATTTTTTGGGTTGCTAGTTGTTGATGCAAAGAGAAAAATTTTTAAATACTATTACTCATTTTAAGGCCGGCATCTTTGTCATAATAGTCGAAGTTGTGTTTGGTTGGAATGGCATATATTTTGTTGTTTGTTATTTTTTATAGCGGAATATTGTTTGAAAGAATAATATTGTGTTTGTGTTTTTCACATTTTTGTGTGGATAGCTAGTTTTCATTGACAAGAAATTTTTGCTGAACAATATATTACAAAGAATTTATTTTCATTTTGTATGCTAGTAAAAAATTTTACTATGCAGCTATTGCTGTCGTGTAAGCTACTTATTATTTTATTTAGTTTGCAAGTATATATTCTTTTTTAGAAAACTGTAAATGTATTTGTTATCAGGTAAATATTTTTAGTTTCTCTACTATTAAAAATGGAAATGGATCATATTTTCTCAGTAGTCGGTAGTATAATAAATAAAAATAAAAAAACTAATTTTAAACCCTGGTATAAATCAATAAAAAAATAAATTGTTAACAACAACATGTCATCAAATGTTAAAAAAAAATCTGAAATTGAATATAATATAGTAATCACTATTTTTTAGAGTTGATATTTTGGCTTTTTCATGGCTTTTTACTACGTTTTTGCATTTCTAGAAGTAATTTAAAAATAACTTTATGACAGGTCTAGAGTCAATTTAGTAATTTAGTAAATAAAGCTGAATAAAGCCTTCTACCAGGCCTGTGTAAGAAGGGAACTTAGAAGGCCTTGGGTGGTTAGGACATCGTGTGTAAGAAATGTATGCGTATGGGATGGTGCAGGAAGGCTTTGTGTCTGCCAAATAAGGCCTTTCAAGAGGCCAGCTTAGCCCTTCTTTCCGTCGCTGAGACATATAAGCAAGCAATAATGACAAAAATTAACCGCAGCATATAGAACATACATATGTACCTACATATATATATATGAGCTAAAAACCTGCGTATTCAAAATATTAAAAAATAAAACTGAAAAAGACTCAAGATCAACGGAATAAAAGCAAAATAAATTTAAAAGAAAATTGTTGAGCTATTTTTAAACAAATGTATAAAAATAAATTTTTTTTTATTATTTTACATACAAATGCATATGTATGTACATATGTACATGTAGGTATATAATAAATATCTATGTGTGTACATATAAATAAATATATAAAAACATATAAGTACAAGCACAAAAACGCTTCAGTTTATTAGAGAAAATATGATCAAACTCACTTTTAATGCTAAAAATTTTAATTGTACTCATTTATCTATTTATATATGTATGTACATATTGTACATACATATACATATACATATACATATGTTAAAACCCTATGAGAATTTTTATTATCTAATTGGGATCCATGCAAATGAAACCAAAATTGTTGTTTTTCAATTCAGCTTATTTATAATTTTTCAGTTTTTACATATTATTCGATCGAATATTATTCGGCCGGTTTTAACCGGTTTTTTAGGTTTCGCTGAAGCCTGGATTTTTTACATATGCATTTTCCGAATATCAAATAAACCGGTTATTTTTATATGATTAACCGGTTATTTGAAACAGGTACAAATGCTTACATTTTCCTTATTTTTATTGCAAATATGCACGTAATTGAATTCTCTCTGAGAGTAAATCGTAATGCAAACATTTTGTAAGATTTTTTTATGTAGACAAGTGTCATAAGCGATCTGAAAGACTTGAAAAATTACTTAATGCTCTGAAGTCAATAAGCCCAACAAGCACGCTAAGTGAAATGACATTTTCGATTTCAAGTTTTATAAAAACAAAAGAAAAAAAAAATATATATATATGTACATTAGACCGTCTCACTTTTCATTTTTTTCGAAATTCCTTCATGAACATCAATTTTCTTAATCTACTTTAAAAACCAAGCATTTTGGAGTATAAAACTTAAATATTGATGAACGGGAATGGTCTCATAAATCGTTTTTTTTTTTTTTGTATTTTTTATGAAAAATTACTTTTTTCCAAAAAATTAAAAAATCTTTCTTTAGTAATTTGCCTCTAACTTAAGCAGTTCTTCACAAATTACAAGGAAAATCGTATTCTAGGGATCAAAATAAGAATTTTTGCCGAAGGAACCATACCCCTACAATGTATTTTGATGTCCTGACTTTTGACCCGAAGGGTCAAATTTTGAAAAATTTTACTATGACCCATTTAGAGTGTCTCAATCGAGTCAAAATGTATGACCGACCCCCACTAACTTTGGATGGCCGACCCACCTATGCCAGCGGCACATCCCCTGGGGGGTTCCCCATACAAACATTTAAAAAAATTATCATTTTTGGCACTTTACAAGAAAACATCAGCGAAATGGCTATGTTTTTTATTTTTGGAGTTAATTTTTCTCTTTCGAAATTTATTTAGTCAGAATGAAATGAAAAAATGAATTTTGCTTAGTAAAGCCCAGTATTCCACGCGGAATGCTGTCAAAATGCGTGTATAAAAAATTTGCATGGAAAATTCGTGAAAAAATGTTGCAAGAGTGGTATATGAAATGTTGCTGGCAACATTTTAAAATACCTGCGAAATAAAGCACGATGCCTTTATTTCATACGGAATTTTGACTGCTGAACATACGATACAAATTTATAAACCACATTTTAAATGTCATATTTTCCATGTGAAGTATTTGCATAATGTTGCAAGGCATTCCCAACTGTCGTGTTACGATTTTGGGCACAGGACCCGTCGCTGTAAATAATTATAGGCTTTGATTT
Organism: Lypha dubia; assembly: GCA_947311025.1. Taxonomy (NCBI): domain Eukaryota; kingdom Metazoa; phylum Arthropoda; class Insecta; order Diptera; family Tachinidae; genus Lypha; species Lypha dubia. The sequence continues at coordinate 1,995,227 of OX371263.1, forward strand.
GTCTTTCAAATTCTGTAAATAGTCCAGCAAGCTGTGGCCTTCAGCTTCATGACATACGTAGCAAGCAACATTTTTTTTTTAATTTCATATTTGTGAGTAAGTGCACACACAGTTTTGTTTTAAAGTAGTTTGCTCCAGTTGAAAGTAGGGGAATTGTTAGAACTGCTTGCAAGTCCACGGTAAACATTTCAATATCACCTCTTGAACAACGTTCCTTATATTCGGCTTTATTTTTTCCTGGCGCACTCCTTACTTGTTATGTGAAGTTTTACAACAACACGGAAGAAGATATATTGTCAGACAAATCGGAATCACTGCTGGGATGGTACACGCATTCACTTGCTGAAAAATTGGATTTGGACGAAACTCTAAAGTGATCAAAATCCACTGAGACAAAATGTCCTGTTTCTTCATTCAAAATTACGTTTCCAGTTTGTTGTGTTTTAGGTTCTTGGCAAACATTCTTGAAAACAAAATACTCTGTTTCAGCATCAAGAACACCGAATGTATCACTCACTTTACAATAAAAACTAAAACTCCTCAGAATTATTATTTTAATTAAGCAAACCAATATATACAATTATGTGTATAGGCACCAAGAATTTATATCACAAATACTACAAAAAAAATTTGCAAAATACTACTGGACTACTCCTATACATACATCACTTACTTACTAGCTAATATACATAATCACTTCAATGCTATTGTGAAGAAGGATAGAATAAAGAGACACATTTTGATGGGTAAATTCTTCTTTGTTAAGCTGTATTAGCAGGAATTTTGTTAATTGCTTTACTTCGCCAATGTTTCTGCTAACAGACGAAGGATGGCGATGTTGTGTACATTAGCATGGAACAGCATATCGCTGTCGGAACAGGTTGAAGTGACCAGTGCTATGCCTTCATCACTTAAATAGTCCGCAAACAATTAATACAATGTAGCACTAATGTACATTAGAGAAGTTCATGATGTTTATTGACTTGCTCTGGCCATGGTTTGAACCCAGGCCCGAAGTTATTGTTTGCCAACACCACCATCTAAAGTTGCTTGAAGTTGCGTATTGTTCTTAAAGTAACACACCCCGTATATTAAAAGATTCCGTGCTTATATGTATCTATGTATATTAATAATTTACTTGTAGGGATGGTGCCCCCATCCACCATCGAATTTAAAATAAAATATTGCGTATATTACTTTCCCTGTCAGCAAAAATATGGTTCAAAAATTTCCGCTTGACTTCGAGACACACTTCTTCCCGAAGAAATTATCTTCCGCAATACGAAATCGATTATTGCCGCAATAATATATTTAATACAGGCAATACACGAATATATTTCTCTCTTTGCTGGGATATTAAAGTACTTATGTATGTGTGTATGTAATATATTTAACAGTAGCTAACGTATTTATGTCTGTGTTTATTTAACAAAAATTAAAAATATTTTTTCTTTAATAAAACAACTGTCTGTATGTACAGACGAAGACCAGAATACTAAAATATATAATTGAAACTATTTTTTCATATATTATTGCAGATAATTGAGCAGAGTGTAAAAAGACATTCTACCGAAAGTGAAAGTAAGCAGCCTAACGAATATTTATGGAACTATGTAGATAAAATAACAAAAGATATAAAATCAAATAGGAGAAATCAAAAAAGTCTTGATAGCAATATTACATTCTTATTGAACTAATCCCACTTATAACGCTGCCATTTGTGTGCCGTAATGAAAAAAGCAAATCATCAAATGTAAGAAAACCAGGAATAAAATAACTTATATAAGCATGGTACAACCACATTTAATGTAATATTTATATTAATGTATGTACATACATACATATGTATAAAATCTAAGTACAACTAGTATTGTTGTATGTCTCCGCATAGCAGAAAGTTTTTGAACGTAAACGAACATCAATAAATAACGGAAGCGGAAGCAGGAACAAATTATTTACAAATTAAAGCTTCCATGTTGCAAAAAGACTGCTAACACGTTCATTCTGATATTGACGAGAATAAGGAGTCGTTAACTTTTCTTTTTAAATACAACAAAAATTGTGTGTGACACTGTATCAGGATAAGGTATGAATTTAAATGAATTGCATGTGCCTTAGTGGGGAACTGTGTTCACTGCACCTTAAATTAATCATGTTAACAATAAACGGCAATTCATAAATGAAGCTATACAATATTACATGTGGATTTTTCAACTGCAATTAACCGTTTTTAATATTACAAAATAAATATTTTATTAAAGAACAAACTCATTAAGTAAATATTTACGATCTATACACAAATTGTTCTACAACTAATGTATAAAAACTAATTAAGGAGAACGTAAATGCAGTTCTCGTTTCCTATTTAAACCTTTGATAATATATATACTATGAATGAAAAAAAGATACATACGTAAAACTATTAGAATTTAATTTCTACTCAACTTCTAAATGCAATAAAGTAACAAATTATTAATATAAGTATACACAACGAAAAGCAAAATTTATAAATTGTATACCAACGTCATCCATTTCCTTCACATCAGCAACAGTAATGTACACATTAATAATCAAATATTTAAAAGCCACATTAGTTAGTTACATATTTGTATTAAATGTTGATCACAAAGAAAGAATATAAATTTCATTGAGTTTTAGTATCAATAAGCAAATTAAACTTTTAAGTTGGTAAGAGTCTGTTGTGATATAAAATAGTTAAGAAACCGTAATATAAATGCTGTAAACTATTTAATACATTTTAAATTAAGTTCAAAATATATATGTATGTATATGCACATATATAATACATAAAGAAAGATTCCTCAAAAATAACATTTTAAAAGACTACCTTTATGAAAGACATCATATAGTAATTGCAAAATAACATTTCTATTGTTAAGCAACTTAAGACTATGTAGGATAGTCTGTCTAAGTAAAATCATAAAGTAGAGTGAAGCAAATTCTAAGCATAATTTAAGCCTTTCCAAAAAAATAATTGAACATATTTACAACACATTTATTTATGAACGTTATTTTCTGTTTAATTTATTTATTGTTTTATACATTAAAATATGTTATTTCATAAGGTATAACTAAAAGGTTAATCTTCAAGTGATAATATTTATTCATTTTTAATGCATAAGTATCAAATGCTTCAAACATCGTCAATATTCATACCGTCCCTGCAGCAACAGCAACAAGTGTTACCACCGGCTGGTTTTGACAATGAAAACATTGGTGAATTCGATTCGGCAGCCATATCTATACAAGATTTTATCGATAGCATACAACGCAACGACAAAGAACATTTTACCATTAATGACACTTTAATAACGGGCCTGGCAGCCAACAGTAGCCAATTTTATAATGCAACAAATTTTGGCACACAATCATTCAATGACACGCAGTTCTCCGACATATATGACCATGTAACTTATTTGCCCTGCGAAAATGTCTACAATCCAAAGGATCATAATACTATAGTAGAATTTTGGGTATGCGGCATATGTTTGAATATTGTTGGCATCCTTGGTATTATTGGTAATGTTATATCTATGATTATATTATCTCGCCCTCAAATGCGTTCTAGCATCAACTATTTGCTCATTGGCTTAGCATGCTGTGATACTGTTTTAATTATAACGTCTGTGCTATTGTTTGGCATACCGTCCATTTATCCCTATACAGGTCATTTCTTCCTTTACTATAATAACATATATCCTTTTATTTCGCCGGTCTTGTTTCCTGTGGCTTTAATATCGCAGACGGCTAGTATATATATGACATTTACTGTGACGTTGGAACGTTACGTAGCAGTTTGTCACCCTCTTAAGGCCCGAGCTTTGTGCACCTACGGGCGTGCTAAAATTTATGTGATAGTATCAGTTCTCTTTGCAGTTCTCTATAATCTTCCCCGATTTTGGGAGGTGGTGCCCATTGAAACAAGTATTCACAACAGTACGACTGTATTACACTGTGTTCGGCCGTCTGAACTGAGACAAAACCAAACTTATATCACAGTTTATATATTGTGGTGTTACTTCATTGTAAACTATGTCATACCTTTCCTCACGCTCGCCATACTCAACTGCCAGATATACAGGCAGGTGAAAAGAGCAAACCGAGAACGCCAACGATTATCACGTTCTGAAAAACGAGAAATAGGTTTAGCGACCATGTTGTTGTGTGTAGTGGTAGTTTTTTTTGTATTTAATTTTTTGGCCCTGGTACTCAATGTATCAGAGGCGTTTTACAATTTCATCGATCACTCACTGGCCAAAATTTCCAATCTTTTGGTAACCATCAACAGTAGTTGTAACTTTCTGATTTATGTCATTTTCGGCGAAAAGTTTAAACGCATATTCCTGTTAATATTTTTTAAACGGCGGCTAAGCCGTGACCACCCCGATCTTATACACTACGAAAGCTCAATATCCAATAATGGTGATGGCACTTTAAATCGTCGGTCTTCGGGACGCTTCTCACGACACGGCACTCAACGTAGTACCACCACTACCTATTTCGTAACTGGGTCGGGTGGTAACACATCGAATAATGGTCGAGCATTTAAAAGTGGCAGCATGACGGGTGCTATTAAAATTAAACGTGGCCGGGCACCGTCCCCGAGCCCAATAGTGTATTATCCTGCGCGGGACGTTCAACGCACTTCGCCGATGACGATAATGTCCAATAATAATACTCCCTTAGACTGTGATTATATTGATGAGAAAAATTGTCAAATGACTACTGGGTTCTGAGTTAAGCAATCTAGAGAACATTTCGTTTATGATAATTAAATAATAAATTTCAACATAAATTGTTCACATTTATTTTAAAAAACAAAAACTATTTGCTACCACTAAATTGTGTAAACTGTTATGCGTTGTTTAATGTTTAGGGCCATTTTACAAAACAATAACAACTTATAATGTCATGGTTTCATTTCCCTAAAATTTCTTAATTCCACATAACATGCTTCGTTCTTTATTCGTGCTTTACAACCCAATCATGAGCGATGCAACTTGTTTCGTCGTTCAATATTTAGACAGCGAATCAAGAGACTCATATTTAATCTACTTGTGAATCATGAAAAATTACTACCTCTTTCAATTTTTATCGCAAGTTTACCTGAGCTAGATGTAAAACCTAAAAACTGTAAAAAAAAAAGAAAAAGTTATATTAAAATTAAGAAGCCTAAAACAACAATGGGTGATTCTAATGGCTCGATTATGGATGGCAACCGAACCTCAGTTGCGTTGGCAGTTGCTGAAAATGGTATTACGAATGGCAACTGAGAGCTGCTGACAGTTTCAGTTGCTATTTAGTGCTTTTCTGGCAACCAAAAATTTTCAGTTGCCGGCTGGCAACGCACTGAAGTTCGGTTGTTATCCATAATGGAGCCATAAAGTTTTTTTATCAAGAACTATGTAAATGCGATTTTATGTTTGTTTATAAAAGAGATGTTCTGTTAAATTGAAGCAAGTAATTAAACTCGTCGTGGAAATATAGCATTATTGTGAAACGGCGTTTAAGGAACACAACTAAATAGCTTTAAAAAATATCGATTAAAAATCCCCTCATTTATGTATGTATATACATTCATAAGTTGTTTATAATGAAGCAAACAAACTATACTACTATAAAATAATCGTACCAATTAATATACATGTTTAAAAGTATGAAAATAAGTATGTATATGTATATGTAACTATCTTAAATAAATTATTTGTAACTTAACACCATGAATTAAAATGGTACGAAAATCTTTTATTTGCGCATTATTCTCCGGTTTGTATGAATATTAACTGATTTTAATAAACATTTATATGACGGTGGGTGTGTGATTTCAGAATCGATAAAAAATAAACAAAGTTTTCGTATTTTGTTTGAATTATTTTTTTATCTGGATGTACTGAATTGATTTCCTGAAAATTTGGTCACAATTTTTACATACCAAAAGTTCATACATGGTTTTAACATTAAAACCATAAACATCTAATTTTACGTTTACACTACAAGTTAAATAAATTCAAATTTTAACGCACAGGTTGTATTAGAAATTTGTTCAACATAAAATAAATCTTCCATAGAAATAAGTGTTTAAAGTGCTTTATTTTTTTTTTTAATTTTATAATTATTTTTATATATAGATACGAGGTTTGTTCAAAAGAAAAGGTGAAACGTATTTATTAAATCATCAATATCCATTTTGTCGCCTTCAAAGTATCCCTACTCAGATATAATGCACTTATGCCACCGCTTCTTCCAATCCACTAAAATGCGCTTTTCGGTATAGCCATCAGCTCGTTCTTCGAATTTTATAGAAAAATTCTCAAATACAATTGAGAAATCGGACTTACATAGTCTATAAGTATTGATTCTTGGCTTTAATTTCCCATTGGTCCAAATGAGTGACAAACAAATTGTATAGAAAAATTCTCAAATACAATTGAGAAATCGGACTTACATAGTCTATAAGTATGGATCCTTGGCTTTAATTTCCCATTGGTCCAAATGAGTGACAAACTAATTTTATAGAAAAATTCTCAAATACAATTGAGAAATCGGACTTACATAGTCTATAAGTATGGATCCTTGGCTTTAATTTCCCATTGGTCCAAATGAGTGACAAACAAATATAATAGAAAAATTCTCAAATACAATTGAGAAATCGGACTTACATAGTCTATAAGTATTGATTCTTGGCTTTAATTTCCCATTGGTCCAAATGAGTGACAAACAAATTGTATAGAAAAATTCTCAAATACAATTGAGAAATCGGACTTACATAGTCTATAAGTATTGATTCTTGGCTTTAATTTCCCATTGGTCCAAATGAGTGACAAACAAATTGTATAGAAAAATTCTCAAATACAATTGAGAAATCGGATTTACATAGTCTATAAGTATGGATCCTTGGCTTTAATTTCCCATTGGTCCAAACGACTGACAAATTAATTTTATAGAAAAATTCTCAAATACAATTGAGAAATCGGACTTACATAGTCTATAAGTATTGATTCTTGGCTTTAATTTCCCATTGGTCCAAACGACTGACAAATTAATTTTATAGAAAAATTCTCAAATACAATTGAGAAATCGGACTTACATAGTCTATAAGTATTGATTCTTGGCTTTAATTTCCCATTGGTCCAAACGACTGACAAATTAATTTTATAGAAAAATTCTCAAATACAATTGAGAAATCGGACTTACATAGTCTATAAGTATTGATTCTTGGCTTTAATTTCCCATTGGTGGATTTACATAGTCTATAAGTATTGATTCTTGGCTTTAATTTCCCATTGGTCCAAATGAGTGACAAACAAATACAATAGAAAAATTCTCAAATACAATTGAGAAATCGGACTTACATAGTCTATAAGTATTGATTCTTGGCTTTAATTTCCCATTGGTCCAAATGAGTGACAAACAAATACAATAGAAAAATTCTCAAATACAATTGAGAAATCGGACTCACATAGTCTATAAGTATGGATCCTTGGCTTTAATTTCCCATTGATCCAAATGAGTGACAAACAAATTTTATAGAAAAATTCTTAAATAAAATTGAGAAATCGGACTTACATAGTCTATATAAGTATTGATTCTTGGCTTTAATTTCCCATTGGTCCAAATGAGTGACCAACAAATTTTATAGAAAAATTCTTAAATAAAATTGAGAAATCGGACTTACATAGTCTATAAGTATTGATTCTTGGCTTTAATTTCCCATTGGTCCAAATGAGTGACAAACAAATACAATAGAAAAATTCTCAAATACAATTGAGAAATCGGACTTACATACTCGTAGTCTGTATGGATCCTTGGCTTTAATTTCCCATTGGTCCAAATGAGTGACAAACAAATTTTATAGAAAAATTCTTAAATAAAATTGAGAAATCGGACTTACATAGTCTATATAAGTATTGATTCTTGGCTTTAATTTCCCATTGGTCCAAATGAGTGACCAACAAATTTTATAGAAAAATTCTTAAATAAAATTGAGAAATCGGACTTACATAGTCTATAAGTATTGATTCTTGGCTTTAATTTCCCATTGGTCCAAATGAGTGACAAACAAATACAATAGAAAAATTCTCAAATACAATTGAGAAATCGGACTTACATACTCGTAGTCTGTATGGATCCTTGGCTTTAATTTCCCATTGGTCCAAATGAGTGACCAACAAATTTTATAGAAAAATTCTTAAATAAAATTGAGAAATCGGACTTACATAGTCTATAAGTATTGATTCTTGGCTTTAATTTCCCATTGGTCCAAATGAGTGACAAACAAATTTTATAGAAAAATTCTTAAATAAAATTGAGAAATCGGACTTACATAGTCTATATAAGTATTGATTCTTGGCTTTAATTTCCCATTGGTCCAAATGAGTGACCAACAAATTTTATAGAAAAATTCTTAAATAAAATTGAGAAATCGGACTTACATAGTCTATATAAGTATTGATTCTTGGCTTTAATTACCCATTGGTCCAAATGAGTGACCAACAAATTGTATAGAAAAATTCTCAAATACAATTGAGAAATCGGACTTACATAGTCTATAAGTATGGATCCTTGGCTTTAATTTCCCATTGGTCCAAATGAGTGACAAACAAATTTTATAGAAAAATTCTCAAATACAATTGAGAAATCGGACTTACATAGTCTATAAGTATGGATCCTTGACTTTAATTTCCCATTGGTCCAAATGAGTGACAAACAAATTTTATAGAAAAATTCTCAAATACAATTGAGAAATCGGACTTACATAGTCTATAAGTATGGATCCTTGACTTTAATTTCCCATTGGTCCAAATGAGTGACAAACAAATTTTATAGAAAAATTCTCAAATACAATTGAGAAATCGGACTTACATAGTCTATAAGTATGGATCCTTGGCTTTAATTTCCCATTGATCCAAATGAGTGACAAACAAATTTTATAGAAAAATTCTTAAATAAAATTGAGAAATCGGACTTACATAGTCTATATAAGTATTGATTCTTGGCTTTAATTTCCCATTGGTCCAAATGAGTGACCAACAAATTTTATAGAAAAATTCTTAAATAAAATTGAGAAATCGGACTTACATAGTCTATATAAGTATTGATTCTTGGCTTTAATTACCCATTGGTCCAAATGAGTGACCAACAAATTTTATAGAAAAATTCTTAAATAAAATTGAGAAATCGGATTTACATAGTCTATATAAGTATTGATTCTTGGCTTTAATTTCCCATTGGTCCAAATGAGTGACAAACAAATTTTATAGAAAATTTCTTAAATAAAATTGAGAAATCGGACTTACATAGTCTATATAAGTATTGATTCTTGGCTTTAATTTCCCATTGGTCCAACTGAGTGACCAACAAATTTTATAGAAAAATTCTTAAATAAAATTGAGAAATCGGACTTACATAGTCTATATAAGTATTGATTCTTGGCTTTAATTTCCCATTGGTCCAAATGAGTGACCAACAAATTTTATAGAAAAATTCTCAAATACAATTGAGAAATCGGACTTACATAGTCTATAAGTATGGATCCTTGGCTTTAATTTCCCATTGGTCCAAATGAGTGACAAACAAATTTTATAGAAAAATTCTCAAATACAATTGAGATATCGGATTTACATAGTCCATAAGTATGGATCCTTGACTTTAATTTCCCATTGGTCCAAATGAGTGACAAACAAATTTTATAGAAAAATTTTCAAATACAATTGAGAAATCGGACTTACATAGTCTATAAGTATGGATCCTTGGCTTTAATTTCCCATTGGTCCAAATGAGTGACAAACAAATTTTATAGAAAAATTCTCAAATACAATTGAGAAATCGGACTTACATAGTCTATAAGTATGGATCCTTGGCTTTAATTTCGCATTGGTCCAAATGAGTGACAAACAAATTTTATAGAAAAATTCTCAAATACAATTGAGATATCGGATTTACATAGTCTATAAGTATTGATTCTTGGCTTTAATTTCCCATTGGTCCAAATGAGTGACAAACAAATACAATAGAAAAATTCTCAAATACAATTGAGAAATCGGACTTACATAGTCTATAAGTATGGATCCTTGGCTTTAATTTCCCATTGGTCCAAATGAGTGACAAACAAATTTTATAGAAAAATTCACATATACAATTGAGAAATCGGACTTACATAGTCCATAAGTATGGATCCTTGACTTTAATTTCCCATTGGTCCAAATGAGTGACAAACAAATACAATAGAAAAATTCTCAAATACAATTGAGAAATCGGACTTACATAGTCTATAAGTATGGATCCTTGGCTTTAATTTCCCATTAGTCCAAATGAGTGACAAACAAATACAATAGAAAAATTCTCAAATACAATTGAGAAATCGGACTTACATAGTCCATAAGTATGGATCCTTGACTTTAATTTCCCATTGGTCCAAATGAGTGACAAACAAATTTTATAGAAAAATTCTCAAATACAATTGAGAAATCGGACTTACATAGTCTATAAGTATGGATCCTTGGCTTTAATTTCCCATTGGTCCAAATGAGTGACAAACAAATTTTATAGAAAAATTCACATATACAATTGAGAAATCGGACTTACATAGTCCATAAGTATGGATCCTTGACTTTAATTTCCCATTGGTCCAAATGAGTGACAAACAAATTTTATAGAAAAATTCACATATACAATTGAGAAATCGGACTTACATAGTCTATAAGTATGGATCCTTGGCTTTAATTTCCCATTGGTCCAAATGAGTGACAAACAAATTTTATAGAAAAATTCACATATACAATTGAGAAATCGGACTTACATAGTCCATAAGTATGGATCCTTGACTTTAATTTCCCATTGGTCCAAATGAGTGACAAACAAATTTTATAGAAAAATTCTCAAATACAATTGAGAAATCGGACTTACATAGTCTATAAGTATGGATCCTTGGCTTTAATTTCCCATTGGTCCAAAAGATTGACAAACAAATTTTATAGAAAAATTCTCAAATACAATTGAGAAATCGGACTTACATAGTCTATAAGTATGGATCCTTGGCTTTAATTTCCCATTGGTCCAAATGAGTGACAAACAAATTTTATAGAAAAATTCACATATACAATTGAGAAATCGGACTTACATAGTCCATAAGTATGGATCCTTGACTTTAATTTCCCATTGGTCCAAATGAGTGACAAACAAATTTTATAGAAAAATTCACATATACAATTGAGAAATCGGACTTACATAGTCTATAAGTATGGATCCTTGGCTTTAATTTCCCATTGGTCCAAATGAGTGACAAACAAATTTTATAGAAAAATTCTCAAATACAATTGAGAAATCGGACTTACATAGTCTATAAGTATGGATCCTTGGCTTTAATTTCCCATTGGTCCAAAAGAGTGACAAACAAATTTTATAGAAAAATTCTCAAATACAATTGAGAAATCGGACTTACATAGTCTATAAGTATGGATCCTTGGCTTTAATTTCCCATTGGTCCAAAAGATTGACAAACAAATTTTATAGAAAAATTCTCAAATACAATTGAGAAATCGGACTTACATAGTCTATAAGTATGGATCCTTGGCTTTAATTTCCCATTGGTCCAAATGAGTGACAAACAAATTTTATAGAAAAATTCTCAAATACAATTGAGAAATCGGACTTACATAGTCTATAAGTATGGATCCTTGGCTTTAATTTCCCATTGGTCCAAATGAGTGACAAACAAATACAATAGAAAAATTCTCAAATACAATTGAGAAATCGGACTTACATAGTCTATAAGTATGGATCCTTTGCTTTAATTTCCCATTGGTCCAAATGAGTGACAAACAAATTTTATAGAAAAATTCACATATACAATTGAGAAATCGGACTTACATAGTCTATAAGTATGGATCCTTGGCTTTAATTTCCCATTAGTCCAAATGAGTGACAAACAAATACAATAGAACAATTCTCAAATACAATTGAGAAATCGGACTTACATAGTCTATAAGTATGGATCCTTGGCTTTAATTTCCCATTAGTCCAAATGAGTGACAAACAAATACAATAGAAAAATTCTCAAATACAATTGAGAAATCGGACTTACATAGTCCATAAGTATGGATCCTTGACTTTAATTTCCCATTGGTCCAAATGAGTGACAAACAAATTTTATAGAAAAATTCTCAAATACAATTGAGAAATCGGACTTACATAGTCTATAAGTATGGATCCTTGGCTTTAATTTCCCATTGGTCCAAATGAGTGACAAACAAATACAATAGAAAAATTCTCAAATACAATTGAGAAATCGGACTTACATAGTCTATAAGTATGGATCCTTGGCTTTAATTTCCCATTAGTCCAAATGAGTGACAAACAAATACAATAGAAAAATTCTCAAATACAATTGAGAAATCGGACTTACATAGTCTATAAGTATGGATCCTTGGCTTTAATTTCCCATTGGTCCAAATGAGTGACAAGCAAATTTTATAGAAAAATTCACATATACAATTGAGAAATCGGACTTACATAGTCTATAAGTATGGATCCTTGGCTTTAATTTCCCATTAGTCCAAATGAGTGACAAACAAATACAATAGAAAAATTCTCAAATACAATTGAGAAATCGGACTTACATAGTCCATAAGTATGGATCCTTGACTTTAATTTCCCATTGGTCCAAATGAGTGACAAACAAATTTTATAGAAAAATTCTCAAATACAATTGAGAAATCGGACTTACATAGTCTATAAGTATGGATCCTTGGCTTTAATTTCCCATTGGTCCAAATGAGTGACAAACAAATACAATAGAAAAATTCTCAAATACAATTGAGAAATCGGACTTACATAGTCTATAAGTATGGATCCTTGGCTTTAATTTCCCATTGGTCCAAATGAGTGACAAACAAATACAATAGAAAAATTCTCAAATACAATTGAGAAATCGGACTTACATAGTCTATAAGTATGGATCCTTGACTTTAATTTCCCATTGGTCCAAATGAGTGACAAACAAATTTTATAGAAAAATTCTTAAATAAAATTGAGAAATCGGATTTACATAGTCTATAAGTATTGATTCTTGGCTTTAATTTCCCATTGGTCCAAATGAGTGACAAACAAATTTTATAGAAAAATTCTCAAATACAATTGAGAAATCGGACTTACATAGTCCATAAGTATGGATCCTTGTCTTTAATTTCCCATTGGTCCAAATGAGTGACAAACAAATTTTAGAGAAAAATTCTCAAATACAATTGAGAAATCGGACTTACATAGTCTATAAGTATGGATCCTTGGCTTTAATTTCCCATTAGTCCAAATGAGTGACAAACAAATACAATAGAAAAATTCTCAAATACAATTGAGAAATCGGACTTACATAGTCTATAAGTATGGATCCTTGGCTTTAATTTCCCATTGGTCCAAATGAGTGACAAACAAATTTTATAGAAAAACTCACATATACAATTGAGAAATCGGACTTACATAGTCTATAAGTATGGATCCTTGGCTTTAATTTCCCATTAGTCCAAATGAGTGACAAACAAATACAATAGAAAAATTCTCAAATACAATTGAGAAATCGGACTAACATAGTCCATAAGTATGGATCCTTGACTTTAATTTCCCATTGGTCCAAATGAGTGACAAACAAATTTTATAGAAAAATTCTCAAATACAATTGAGAAATCGGACTTACATAGTCTATAAGTATGGATCCTTGGCTTTAATTTCCCATTGGTCCAAATGAGTGACAAACAAATACAAAAGAAAAATTCTCAAATACAATTGAGAAATCGGACTTACATAGTCTATAAGTATGGATCCTTGGCTTTAATTTCGCATTGGTCCAAATGAGTGACAAACAAATACAATAGAAAAATTCTCAAATACAATTGAGAAATCGGACTTACATAGTCTATAAGTATGGATCCTTGGCTTTAATTTCCCATTGGTCCAAATGAGTGACAAACAAATTTTATAGAAAAATTCTCAAATACAATTGAGAAATCGGACTTACATAGTCTATAAGTATGGATCCTTGGCTTTAATTTCCCATTAGTCCAAATGAGTGACAAACAAATACAATAGAAAAATTCTCAAATACAATTGAGAAATCGGACTTACATAGTCCATAAGTATGGATCCTTGACTTTAATTTCCCATTGGTCCAAATGAGTGACAAACAAATTTTATAGAAAAATTCTCAAATACAATTGAGAAATCGGACTTACATAGTCTATAAGTATGGATCCTTGGCTTTAATTTCCCATTGGTCCAAATGAGTGACAAACAAATACAATAGAAAAATTCTCAAATACAATTGAGAAATCGGACTTACATAGTCTATAAGTATGGATTCTTGGCTTTAATTTCCCATTGGTCCAAATGAGTGACAAACAAATTTTATAGAAAAATTCTCAAATACAATTGAGAAATCGGACTTACATAGTCCATAAGTATGGATCCTTGACTTTAATTTCCCATTGGTCCAAATGAGTGACAAACAAATTTTATAGAAAAATTCTCAAATACAATTGAGAAATCGGACTTACATAGTCTATAAGTATTGATTCTTGGCTTTAATTTCCCATTGGTCCAAATGAGTGACAAACAAATTTTATAGAAAAATTCTCAAATACAATTGAGAAATCGGACTTACATAGTCTATAAGTATGGATCCTTGACTTTAATTTCCCATAGGTCCAAATGAGTGACAAACAAATTTTATAGAAAAATTCTCAAATACAATTGAGAAATCGGACTTACATAGTCTATAAGTATGGATCCTTGACTTTAATTTCCCATTGGTCCAAATGAGTGACAAACAAATTTTATAGAAAAATTCTCAAATACAATTGAGAAATCGGACTTACATAGTCTATAAGTATGGATCCTTGACTTTAATTTCCCATTGGTCCAAATGAGTGACAAACAAATTTTATAGAAAAATTCTCAAATACAATTGAGAAATCGGACTTACATAGTCTATAAGTATTGATTCTTGGCTTTAATTTCCCATTGGTCCAAATGAGTGACAAACAAATTTTATAGAAAAATTCTCAAATACAATTGAGAAATCGGACTTACATAGTCTATAAGTATTGATTCTTAACTTTAATTTCCCATTGGTCCAAATGAGTGAAAAACAAATTTTATAGAAAAATTCTCAAATACAATTGAGAAATCGGACTTACATAGTCTATAAGTATTGATTCTTGGCTTTAATTTCCCATTGGTCCAAATGAGTGACAAACAAATTTTATAGAAAAATTCTCAAATACAATTGAGAAATCGGACTTACATAGTCTATAAGTATTGATTCTTGGCTTTAATTTCCCATTGGTCCAAATGAGTGACAAACAAATTTTATAGAAAAATTCTCAAATACCATTGAGAAATCGGACTTACATAGTCTATAAGTATTGATTCTTGGCTTTAATTTCCCATTGGTCCAAATGAGTGACAAACAAATTTTATAGAAAAATTCTCAAATACAATTGAGAAAACGGACTTACATAGTCTATAAGTATTAATTCTTGGCTTTAATTTCCTATTGGTCCAAATGAGTGACAAACATAAATGTGCCCACAAATAGCCAAATTCCCGTAGAGCTGAACAAAATTTACACAATTTTAGGTGCTGTTTATAGGGGTTGGTCGCGCCAACAAAATTTATGCATTTACATATGTATGTATGTTTTAATAAAACGGTATGAAGCATTCTCAATTCGTTTTTAATTTTTTTTATAGGTATTTTATATGTTTTAATTTTTTTTTTTTTCTTGAGTACATTCTCAAATAAATGGAAAATTTTATATATTGGTATTTTACATATATGTTTTTATTTTATTTTTAAGAAGAAAATATTTTTTGTAAATAAGGCGGTTTATGTTTATTAATTGTTAATTGATTAAATTTTTCAATTAAGCTTTTAAAAAACACGAAATTTTTTAACGATTAATTATAAAAATTCTCAGAATTTACTTAAAATATTACAAAAGTTCTAAGAGAATTAATAAGTTACATACACAATTAAATTAAAAACTTTGACAAATGTTGGCTTTTTATTAGTATAGAAGATTTGAAGCAATTTAAAAATTTTTAATATTGATGTTTAAAATTTTCCTTTATTGCAAAAATATTTAGTAAATTCGCTTCTTATACTTGTAATTCCTCATAAAATAATTGCCAATTCATTATCACTTATGGTTCGATTATGGATAGCAACCGAAATTCAGTTGCGTTGCCAGCTGGCAACGCTGGAAAATTTATGGTTGCCAGAAAAGCACTATATAGTAAAGTAAATTTATACCAAGTATATGCAAGTCTACAAAAACAAAAAACCTCATGTATTTTGTTTGTGTAAAAATAATGTCTGAATGTCAAAAACAGATGAGAACAACATAAAGAAAACAAAAACAATTTGTAGAATTATGTATAACAAAGCAAAACAAACCAAAATGGCGTACGTAAATTGTAAACAACTTTTGACAGTCAGACATTACCACTAAACGAGAAAAAAATTAATCAGCTGTTTAGATGCATATACTTGGTATAAATTTACTTTCCTAAATAACAACTGAAACTGGCAGTTCTCAGTTGCCAGTTGTCATCCGTAATACAATTCTCAGCAACTGGCAACGCAACTGTGGTTCAGTTGCCACCCATTGGCGGTGTAGTTACTCATAACTGAAAAGGTTGGCCACATCTCCAATAATTGTTTCAAAATATACTTTAATATGAATACAAACTTATATATGCTAAGAATATTTCTTAAAAAATAATTAGATTGTTTCATACATACCCACATAAAATCTCGTACACGATTTTCATCAATTGTGTGTAATTTGTATATATACAGGGTGGTTATAAAAACCAAGTCAGAGTTTCCATTTATCAGAATGGAAAATCGATTATGATTTCAATTGGTGTTATGAAAACGCCTTGGTTTTGTCTTGCTTCGATAATAAACAAAAACCATGTTCGAATTAGCTGTTTTGCTTTGTCAACATTTTTTCTACTAGTATGCTAGTAGAAAAATATTTGTTTTAAGCACAAATTGAATAATATATTTACGAAAACACGGAGGACCAGTAGCATTTACATACATCTGTTCATTGTAGATACTAAAGTTCTGCATGATCTACCTTTTACATAAGCATTCTGATGTGTTCATCATAAAATGTATATGTTCGAACACAATTAGCTTTCTGAACAGATGTATGATATAACTCCGACGTCAGTAAGCAGAAGTTTTTTCATACCATAAACAAATGTACT
The DNA here is from genome assembly GCA_947311025.1 of Lypha dubia. Lineage (NCBI taxonomy): Eukaryota > Metazoa > Arthropoda > Insecta > Diptera > Tachinidae > Lypha > Lypha dubia. The sequence goes on from OX371263.1 coordinate 2,012,518, forward strand.
CTGTTTTTTATTAATTAAATATGATTTTGTGCTCATGAACACTTGCCCGTGTTCGTGAAAACGCTTTTCCTTAATCGCTAATTTATTTTGTCTACTTTTTCGCCAACAAAAATAGAAATTATTTTAAAATAGGCTACAGCGACTTTGGTAATCATGTAGCTGTGTTGCCGTCAAAATAATCGCTTTCATACAAATGCGTGTATATTATTTTTGACAGCATATAGCCTTGGCTTGCTGGGGTCTATGTGTTTAGAGCATAAGGGTTAAGACGGCGCAATGTTGCTGCCGAAAATATATCTGCACTTCATTCGCCGTCGAACATCATTTGACGGCCTGTTAATCTGTCAAATCTGTCAGATTAGGGGATTTATCCCCAAATCGGGGATTTTTTTTTCAAAATGGGGATGAAAAATTTGGTTTAGGGGATTGGGGAATTCATTGAGGATAATTTATATGCTTTGGGGAATTTATGAGATTTTTTGGGAATTTTTATTTTGTATATAAAAATTGGTTTATTTTTTGGACTATTATTTAAATATCAACATATTTTAATTGTTCTTTTTGGGGACTTGTTTTTTATACCTAAAAACTTTATTGAAACAAATGCTAAAACATTTGCCATCAAATCTCAACATTTTCAAAACATATAAGCAATTTTCTCCAAACATGTGTTGCAACCCATTAGGACAGCCCAAATTTAGTTCAATCATAAAAATACTACAACCAGCGTCAAATGAAAATGTTCCAAGAGATATTTTTGAGTCACAGTGGAAAAAATGCCATTTATAAGGTGGAATCATTTATTTGATATACAAATAACAAACAACTTAAATATGTTTTGGACAGAAGTTTATTCATATCAAGATGCCGCTGGATCACGGCCGTTTAAAGACCTGGCAGAGTTGCTATTAAATTTACTTTGCGTATCAACGAGCGACGCTTGCGTTGAAGGAGTTTTTCGGCAATGAACACGGTAAAAACAAAAATTAGAAACAAAATGCAGTACGAGTTGCTCGAATCTCTGTTGAGAATTAATATACATTTTAAAAATAATGGAATTTGTTGTGAAACTTTTGATCCATCTCCAGAAATGGTTTAATTCTAAAAGCATGTACCAAAAGATTTCTTCAGAGAGCGGTAAAGAAGATTTGGACCCCGAATTTTTTGATTTTATCAGTCAAATTAACTAATTTGTTAGAACACATATACAAATATATACTTAGAAATGGACTATAGTGCAAATAAAGTATTCATAAGTTAATACTTAAGTGAATTGAAATTGAAATAGTATTATGTATTTTTAGTGGGGATTTTTGGGGATCGTATAAATTGCTTTTTGGGGAATTTCGGGGATGAAAATGTTCAAATTGGGGATGCGACTCAAAAGAAATCTGGGAGCCCTGTGTTAAACGTACAATTTGTTGTGAAGACTTGCTATCACAAAATCCTGTGGTTGCTAAAACTATAATTTCCAAAGGGATAGTTTCAACTTAAAAAAATGCGTTTGGTAAGTTTTTTTTAAGTTTGTTTACTGACTATAATATTTTGATGATCTCTTATAGTATTGCCTCAGTAATGACTTGGCCAAGCCATGCTATGTCATTACATTCAAAGGACTGCGAATTATGCTGGATTGTGGTCTGACTGAACAGGCGGTTTTAAATTTTTTACCTCTTCCGTTTGTACAAAGTGCAAAGCTTTCAAATCTGCCAAATTGGATACCTAATCGTGAGCACGACCCTCAAATGGACGGCGAATTGAAAGAGTGTTGCGGACGTGTGTTTGTAGACTCATCGCCAGAATTTACATTACCTATGGACAAAATAATGGATTTTAGTGAAATTGACGTTATACTTATATCTAATTACCTTAATATGTTGGCTTTGCCGTACATAACTGAACACACTGGTTTTGAAGGAAAAGTGTATGCAACAGAACCAACATTGCAAATTGGAAGGTTTTTTCTTGAAGAATTAGTAGAGTATATTGAGGTGGCACCAAAGACCAGCACGGCTCAGTTGTGGAAAGATATGTTATATTTATTACCATCCCCATTGTGCGAGGCGTTTCGCCCAAAGAAGTGGAAAAACATATTTAGCTTACGCGATGTGCAAAATAGCCTGGCCAGAATGACCATAATGGGATATGATGAAAAACTAGACATATTAGGTGCGTTTATAGCCACACCTGTTAGCTCTGGATACTGCTTAGGATCAAGCAATTGGGTGCTGAGTACAGCGCATGAAAAGATATGTTACGTTAGTGGTTCTTCAACACTGACGACTCATCCCCGACCGATAAACCAATCTGCTTTGAAACACGCCGACGTTTTAATTATGACAGGTTTAACGCAGGCTCCCACTGTAAATCCAGATACCAAATTAGGTGAATTGTGCATGAATGTTGGTGAGTACTAAAAAATAAGATAGTTTACCAACGCACATCCAATTAAAAAATCATTAAATATCAAACCTTAACCGGAAAATTACCTTAAGCGACATTGTTTTTAATTTATTTTTAATAAATTAAATTATTGGAAGTTTTTGTACCACATGTTACAATTTCATGGTCACGCAAGTTACGAATTCATAAAATCAATTTTGTTTAAGAGTGCATTGATGGTTTCTTTGTATTTTTTCGCGGCAGTGGCCTATCGCTTAAGTTATTTTAGCGGTTATGACTTTATATTCCGATAGCAAATAAAAAATATAACTTAACGTCTACAACTGCGATGAACTCTGATATATCAGAGAGAACGTCGCACATAGGGGTATTTGGCCATTCTAGGCGGACATTCCTTTTTTTTTTTGTTTATATTGCTTCTAAAAACTTATTGGGTGCCCCTAAATTGACTATTTATGTATGAAAATAAGAAAAATCGGCCCAAGGGGAAAAAAGTTCCCCTTAGAAAAACTAATCCTATGTACTTCCGAAAAATAAAATTTTGTTTTAAGTTTTCCCGTACTTTTGCTTAGAAAATGGAACTGTTAACGTCGGCGAAAGTTCAAAAACCTAAACTTGGACCCACGTACATCACGCTCTTCATTAACAGCACATCCCTTTGTGGTCGATATGCCAGTGAGCCGCACTACGCATTACAGAGAAAATTCGTACTTTAGGCGAGCTGTTCGTATGTGGAATAAACTGGCTGCTGATCCAAAAACAAACTCATTCTCTAGTGCAGTGGCACTTCCAGAAAAGGTCTTAGCAACGACTAGTTATATTCCCCTGAGAATAGAGAGAATAAGTCTATTTCTTTATTTCTAGAATCCGTTAAGATTATTTCTGTAAATTTATTTTTAAAGGGAAACAATTAAATTAATGACTGCAGTACAGTTTCTTACAAAACAAAATTTGGATAAATATTAATCTTAAATTTAATAAAAATTTTTTAAAATAAAATTTTATAACGTTAGAACGGAAATTGTGGTGGTTAAGTTGCCCCAATTGTCCCCTCTAATTTTTAAATTGTCAACGGTAACGCTGATTATGCAAGATAAAAGGTGTAGTTCACCTGTGTTAATAACAGCATTTGTTAAGTAAATTCGCCTTGATTACCATTTTCGTGCGACATTCCGCTTTTGCTTTGCCCTGCTACAATTCTCCAGATTTTGTATGGTAAAATCATCATCTGATAAGCTTAATAAATATTTTTAAATAAAAAAGTTTCAACAAGTTTTATAATAAAAACAATTATATATTTTAAATTTTTCTTGTTTACTTAAATAATTTTTTCATATATTGCATACTGCTTGTGTAATTTTGTTTGTATACCTTTTGCATCATATCTGATTTTGTTGTACTAAATTTACTGCGAAAAATGTCTTCAGTAAAAATATAAGTATAAATACACAGTCAAGAACTGACTACTTTACTCTAATTTGTGTTCTCATGTACTGTGTAAACGAATGCAAATTTATAAGGTTATATAAAAAAGAGTAAAAACTCTTAGGCATTTAATATAACTTTAGTTTGTATGTGATCTAGTTATCGTGCCCCGTAAGCATTTTGTCCATAGAATGATTATATATTTTTTTTAATATGCGTTGGTAAGCTAGATTTTGTTCCAATAAGAATTTGAAATAGTAAACGTTTTTGTTATATCAAAAATGAAAAAGAATTTATAAAACTCAAATATTATTGCAGCTCTAACAATTCGTAACAATGGTTCTGCTCTTATACCATGCTATCCTTCGGGTGTTGTTTATGATTTATTCGAATGTCTAACGCAAAATTTGGAAAATGCTGGACTGAATAACGTACCTATGTTTTTCATTTCACCGGTCGCAGATAGCTCTTTAGCATATTCTAATATTCTCGCTGAATGGCTTAGTTCAGCAAAACAAAACAAAGTTTATGTTCCAGATGATCCATTTCCTCACGCCTTTTACTTAAGAAACTCAAAACTAAAACATTATAAGCACGTATTTTCAGATGGTTTCAGCAAAGACTTCAGACAAGTATATAAATGCATATGTGTACATACATACATACAGTAGTGGTCATATAATTGAATTGTTCATCAGATCAGTAACTTTTCCGTTTAAGTCGCCAGCCTGTGTGTAACTGCTGCATGGGATCCATATTGCTGCAGTTTCGCATTCGACCTGAAACCAGAGCCTATTTGTCCTCTTATAGTACAGCCCGCTAATAATTATGACGTACGCTCCCTGCTCAATAGAAATTTGTGGTAGGAGTGCGTCCGCCACTTTTCTTCTATGGATGTTCGCTTGAAGTATTTTCAGAGCGCCCGTTGTTTTTTGTTTTTACAATTTCTCGAGCCTGGCTGTTTCCTTCGTTTGTGCAGATGTTTGGAGGGTTCCTGCATTCTTTTAGTTTGTGACCCTTCTGGCAACATCTAATGCATTGGCCCATCCCTTTTCTATCGGGAGATGTGCATTCCGATTGGAAATGGTCCTAGTTCGGCAGTTTGTCATAGCAACTTTTATTTTCTTCCTTTTGTGGAGTTCGTTCGCTGCTACTGGAAGTGAAACAAAGGCCCTCCGTTGTTTTCTGCTGTTTGTGGCTGTGATGTCAGCTTTATCGGTGTTCTTTGTATTATTTACAGCGGTTATGACTTCTTCTTCTGTAGACAGAGTAGAGATCATTTATCTCTATTGTGGCTTTGGGTTTTCGGTCTTCTATCGTTTCTTTCAAAGTTTCTTTGATAGCGTCGTAGTATTCGTCTTTCTTTCCTCCTTTTACCATCGGAACCATTATTGCCCCTGTTTTGGTCGTCCGGATGGATTGAACCTCTGTATCCTTTTAAGTGGGGTTTTCCGTCCCCTTAATATGACCCAATTGATCCTAGATTTCTTTTGTTCGATGCAGAACAATTTACTTATAGATATCATACCTTTATTTTTAAAAATTTTTGCTACGGAAAAAGATATCGCATACGGAAGTCAATTTCGACAAATATTTGATAAATGTGAACGCAGCTTTACAACAGAAAGATTACAAATTTTAAATTGAAAGAGATTACCATTATATTTTAATTATATGTCCATCAACGTATGTATGTACATAAATAAATTTTTTATTAACAAATATTTTAATTTAATTAAGCCTTGTGTGGTTTTTTGTGGTCATCCGAGCTTACGATTTGGAGATGCTGTGCATTTTATTGAAATGTGGGGAAGCAACACCAATAACTCTATAATATTCACAGGTGAATAGACAAAATACTCTTTAATATATGATGTATGTATGTAATTATATATAAATATGCTTATATGTTTCAGAACCTGATTTTCCGTACCTGCAGGTATTAGCTCCTTTTCAACCGCTGGCTATGAAGGCGTTTTATTGTCCAATTGATACATCTCTTAATTACCAACAAGCTAACAAATTGATTAAAGAACTTAAACCCAATGTTCTAGTTATTCCTGAGGCTTACACAAAACCTCACCCTAACGCATCTAATCTCTTCATTGAGCAACCTGTAAGTTATGCAAAATTTATTGTAACATTTATACATATCTAGGCCAAGTTCGGCCACACAGTGTGTGTATTTACACGAAACCATTCGAGCTGTTTTTACCCCCCTCATAACTTTGATCCTCCTGATCATAGGCAACCTGTAAGCTTGGCAAAATTTGTTTGCCTTTCTAATATGGGAAAGAATTCTTTAAAAAATATTGCCAAGCTTACAGGTTGCCTAGAAATGAGGTAGAATTGTACCTATCATGAATTTAATCCATATTTTGATCTCAGTACTTTTTACGGCCGAAATTTTTTGGATAGGAACTTGGCCTTATTTTCACATTTATGTTTTTGTGCGGATATAATATACACAAGATATTAATGATTTCAAAATATGATCCTAACTGGCATGCAATGACTTTAAAGGAAATCATGTCAATCGATATTAAGAAATAATTTCTATTTACATTATTTCCACCTTTAAATGGAAATACTGGGAGTTATTTCCGATATGATTATATAATATAGTGGCTTTGGTGAATAAACATATTTTATCCAGCCGGTATCTGAACGGACGTATGAATTTTCTGTTTTGTGTACGATTAATAGTGGCTTTGCTAAGAAAATATCTGTTAAACTTGCTTATAGGTCTGTCTGGGTACTTTTCCAGTAGCAAATACTCAGTAACTTTTTTTGGGAGAGTAAGACCAATTTTACTCTGTCGGCTGAAAATATCTCAAAAAGTACACAAGAAAACACCTGATCGGTGTATAAACAATTGAAATAAGAAAGCAAAAGCATTTTAGCATATGTGTACGCAAAAGTGAATTCTCGCGGTAAATTAAAATATTATTAATTAAAGTATATTTGGACGTTTCTAGCATGAAGTAAAATGTTTTGTTTATTATAAACGTTAAAAATCAACACAATTCTAACTATTTACCTCTGCCATTGTTAAATTTCAATTTTTAATTTCAATTCACAAAAATTATTTCATGCAAATAGTAAATGAAAACAGCTGTTCAAAGTAGTTGCAAAATCTTGCAAGCAGAAATTTCTCCAGCAACATTTTGCAAGTTCTCTGACTTCCAACTGTCAAAAAATTCTCTTTTTGCCTCTCTCGCTGCAATAGATTTGGAGTACGCAGACAACATTTTGTAAGATTTTGCAACATTTTGCACAAAATTATGCAAAATATGTGTACGCAGACAGACCTTATATCTAATGAAGATATTAAAATGTGTTTTTAATCATATAAATATTGAAGTTTATATTACAAAAATTTACAAAGGAATGAAAAAAACTTGGGATTTGTGTTTTTTCAGAAAAAAACTCTATTTTCAAATTACAAAAGTTTGGTTTTGGTTATGATGAATGCCAATTCCGAGTACGAGTTCATTTGGAATCTTTGAACCATGAAGAAATTTTAAAGGACGTGCCTCTAACAGATGCTGCCAAGAAAGAAGAATTTTTTAAGAAAAATTGCAAAGCAAAGAAACGCTTAGTTGCATTTGTTGGAAACAAATGTTTGAGCTATATTCGCGAGAAAAATACAGCTAAAGAAATGTGGGATTGCTTGAAAGAAATTTGATCCTCTTATTACAGCCCTTCCAAATCTTGAAGGTGAAATAAATTATGATATGTTAAGGTATTCGCACCGTGATGCTCGAATGCCATATGCCGAAAAATATGTGGATTGAAGCTGCGCTAACGGGTTTATATCTTATTAACAGAAGTGGCTTTAGATGGTAACGTTACACCTGCAGAAATTTGGTACGGTTACAAACCCAATGTCAAAATGTTGAGAATATTTAGATGTAAAGCATACACCTGGATAGCAAAACAAAGTAGAACCTAGCATGATGATAAAAGTAAATGTCTTGTTATGGTTGGTTATCTTCCAAACGGGTATAAACTCTGGGATATGAGTTCGAAAAAGATTATTACCGCCAGAGATGTTAAATTTGATGAGACAAATTATCCATATAAAGTAATTATTTAGAAGGGAAAGAATTTACAGTAGACGACGTTGAAGAAATAAGAGATATCATGTTATGCCTGTTACAGAAGATGCAGTTGAAGAAGACATAATTACTGCAGACAACTGTAAAGAATCTGAAAATAAAAATAAACAATTTAGTAACAAAGTAAAAATAGAAACTAGAAAAAGCAGTAGAGAACGGAACGCACCTTTAAGATATCTGGATTATTTTACTAGTAATTCAGCCACTACAGAAACATTTCTTTGCGCTAGAGAACCCGAAAACTATTCTGAAATATCTAGTAGACTTGATGGTGGTAAATGGTTTAAAGCTATTGAGGAAGAATTACATAGTATGGAGTCTAATAAAGTTTGGGTATTTCAAAACACATTAAAAATACTCTGCTACTTAAATCTAAATGGGTTTTTAAAATTAAGCACGATATAAATGATAATTCCGAACGATACAAAGCCAGAATGGTTGTGAAAGGGTTTTCACAAAAATACGGTATAGATTACAATGAAACGTATGCTCCGGTCGCAAAACTTACAACGGTACCAGCTTTACTTGCAATATAATATAAAAAATCTCCATCTTCATCAATTAGTATAAAAACTGCGTTTTAAACGGCGATTTACGTGAAGAATTCTACATGGCAGTACCAGAAGGGGTATCGACGGAAAAAGGTTTATGTTGCCGTTTACTTAAATCTCTTTATGGATTAAAACAATCACCTAACTCTTGAAATGATAAATTAAATGAATTACTTTTGAATATTAGTTTTAATCGATCTAAACATGATTATTGTCTATACTCGAAAATTGTATATAATTATATATGTTGATGCTTGCTAATTCCCGGTTCGAACCTAAAGATTATTGAAAAATTGAAGAAAGAGCTCTCGTAATGTTTTGAAATCTTTGATTATGGAAATCTGAAGCACCTTTTAGGTATAAAATTTAAAGTTAGCAATGAGAACACTAAAATATAACAAGAAAACAATATACAAAATTTATTCGATAAGTTTGCGATCGCCGATTGTAATCCTATCAAGACGCCATGGAAAAAGGGTTGCAACTGACATATAAGGTAATAAACACTTATCAAGGCTTATCGTGGACTTTTAGGAAGTCTTATGTACTTAATGCTTTGTATGAGACCAGATATGTATATGTTACCGTGTGAGCTATCTATGGAAAATATTGCTCTGCTCTCTTCATTGATGTTCCACAAGCTTTTGCTTAAGTATGGCATGAAGGTTTTATCAACAAATTAACACAAAATCTACCTTAAAATATCGTCAGGCTTTTAAAAAGTTATTTAAAGGAACGAAAATTGTTTACTTCGAGAAGACAATTTTTTAAACCTCTGACTTACCGTTAACCAGTAACATTCACACGTCAAAATTTCCTGCTAATACAGGGCCTGTTCGTAAATTCATCACTCGTTAAGAAATAATAAATAAAACAAATAATAAAATAAAATATTTAACTCTTAATCATCCGTTGCATCAGCCATTTTTATGATTTGTGTTTATTTGCGCGTAATATACTTCAGCGCTGCATTTTTGAACGCATACCTATTGCAGAGTTGCCTCTTTTTGCATATCTGAACGTACTGCGCATAATATGCAGCGCACTGATGAATTTACGAGTCCGGTTTTTCTGGCAATGTCGTTAGACAATGGTGTTGTCTATTCCACAAAACGCGTCGAAGAAGTGAAAATTTATATGGAAAACAAAAACAAAATTGAATACATTTAAAAAATTTGTTTTTGTTTATCAAATAAATTTTACCGCTATTCATAGAGAGAGAAACGCGTTAAATTTCTCACGTATATTTAATTTTAAAAATTTATGAAAAGCAAAAACAATTCTTAAAATTTTGTTTTTGTTTGCATGTCAATTTTCACTTCTTCGACGCGTTTTCTGGAATAGGCACCATTAATTGTAAGTTCAGACGGTTGTAAGAAATTTTCAACACATTTTACTGACATTATTGTTAGATCTGACAGCCTCTTTGCAAAAGAAAAAACCTCAACTGTTTATTTTTACGGTAATACATTTTTTATAAATATAAAAATTGTTTATTATTTACCAGATGGCGGACTATGGTAAGTGATAAAACTGCAATTGTATTTTTAAAGCAGATTATCTCTTAAAATGTAAGGAGTTAAACTATACCTCAGCGACACTTTTTTACACGTCAACTATTAAATTTTTTTATAATTGAAATTAAGATAAACTTAAGCTTAGCAACAAATCTTTTAAAACCGTGAAGGATAATTTCCATTTTTTTAATTATGTAACTATTTTTAAAATTGTTTTTATTGGACTTGAAACGATTTTTTCGCAGCAATGTCTTTGTTTTAGAATTGATTTGTATTTTTTAATTAATTTTTGCTCATTTCATTAATGTGTTCACAATTTTAAATTTTACAGGACAAAAAAATCATTACATTCAAATGCGGAGAAGTTATACGTTTGCCTTTAAAACGTAAACTGGATCGTGTATTTCTTACATCCGCAATGTCACAAAAAATTGTTCCACGTGATGTTGGCAACGGTGTAACTATTTCAACCATGACAGGCATTTTAGAAGTAAAGGATAAAGTTCACAATATTAAACCTTGCAGGGATGAATCAAACGAGCAACCCAGTGGTAGTAATAAGTTTCCACCGCCGACTCGTGAAGATGTTCTGAAAAAGGTTAAGTATGAATATGGTACACTGGACGTAGACATGTTGATTAAACGTCTAACTCAGGATGGCATTACCAATATAAAAATAGAGAGACAAGGGAACATTATAACACTACGCCTGATCAATGAAGATACAACAATTAAATTTGAAGAAAATGAAACACATATTGTTTGCGGTGGCAAACAGTCATTACGCCTGAAATTAAGAGATTCTCTGCTAAAATGCTTACCTAGTTTTTAGATATAAATTTTCTTTTATTGACAAATATATTGAATTTAATATGTTTCTTATAAATAATCAATAATTTGTTTTTTTAATTCTAAAACTCTTTTGCAGCGTTGGCATATATTATCTTCATATGCAATGGCATGACGTCGACAGCGTAGGCATAAGGAACTAACAATATTATTGATTTCTACATCGAAGTCTGCAGAAATATCTGAACAATTTTGTAGCATTACCGATCTTACTTGCAATATTTCACATAATTCTGAATCAGTTGCAGCTTTTTCAAGTTTTGGATGTAAATGCTGCAGCAAATCGATGGTGTTTTTGTTACATTTCACTTTAACGCTTAAGAACAATGAATTCTTTTCCGTAGATTTTTGGTTTATCAATCGTCTTACATTTAAGGCCGTTCCAACAACATCTTCCGCTAAAGTATTTTTCCACTTACTGTTGCAAATAATTTTTTGTTGGTGAAAAGACGAATGAACATCTTGAAGAAATATGTTTATTATTATTAAAAAGTCAGAAAATTTTAAATGATATCTACCATAATAACTCCAACTTTCCTCCACTAAGAAAGGTGCTATAGGCCACAATACCTTATTCAGTATTGTATAACATTTCTCCAATGTAGCACGTATGTCTGCGATTTCTGCTGATGTTCCACAGTACAAACGGTCTTTTATCAAATTGATATATATAGCAGATATCTGATTTGTTACAAAATTTTGTATACTTGCCACAACACGATTGTATTCAAAACATTGGTATAAATTAAAAATCTTCAACAGGAAATTGAAATATGCATTAGCAAATTATTGCAGATTCTAGCACATTTATACTAACCTCATTTTCAAAATCACAGAGTTTGCTAAGTAAATAACGATTTAAATATATGTGTTTATCAAACGCTAAACAATTTGCGTCATTTGTTCGTTCGCCAATCATTCCATTTAAATAACGTAAAGTTGATCGAATTTTACTGAGGCTCTCTACTGATTGTTGTATTAATGTATCGCTAACAGTAATGGTCATATTTTGCGTACCATGCGATGCAACCCACCACCTTAAAATTTATATAATTGAATTAGGCAGAGCTTACATCATAAAAAATTTCTTTTTACCTTAAAACATCAACGCCATACGTTTTTCGTATATGTGTTGGGGACACAACATTTCCCACGGATTTAGACATTTTATTACCCTTTTCATCTACAGTAAATCCGTGAACAAAAAGAGCTCTAGAAATTAATATATAAAAAATTTCTTGATATTAAATGATTTCAAATCAAATACTTATATGGAGCGCAGTTTCTAGATCCAATACTAGTTAATAAGGATGACTGAAACCAACCAGTGTGTTGATCATAACCTTCTAAATACAAATCTGCTATTTCTTTGTCTTTTAAAACGTGCGACCAGCTACTGCCGGAATCGAACCAAATGTCAAAAATATCCATTCCTTTTTCAACATCACTAGCGTTTATACTTAAATTGGTCAATAGATTTGAAGGTAAAATTTCTTCCAAAGATTTTGACCACCAAAAATCTATGTTACCTTGTTGCATAACCAAGTTGCATATGTGATTCAAAATTGTCCTGAAAAACAATATTAAAAGCAAAACGCTTTACAAATTATATGTATACTAGTATGTACATTAAGCTGTGATATATACTCATCGCATAGAACTTTTCTTGATTTTTTATAGTAAAGTACGGGAATTGGTACCCCCCAAGTTCTTTGTCTGGATATACACCAATAGGGGCGTTTCAAAATCTGTGCTCTTAACGCATTTTTACTGGCTTCGGCATTAGCACGTGGATAAATTTCAATTTTTTCAAGCTATAAGCAAACTGTTTAGAAAGTTATATACATATACGGTTAATAATGATATTACTTACCTCTTCAACCGCCCTATTTTTCAGTTTCGATGTATCTATAAACCATTGGTCACTAGCTCTGATTATAACTGGTTTTTTGGTCCGCCAATCAAGAGGATAACTGTGCGTTAAAGTGTCACAGTAAATTACATCATCTTTTAAAACTTTCAATACCAAATCATTGCCCTCTGTTAATACATTTTTACCCGTTAAGTAACTTGGAGCATCGTAATTGTATAAACCTTCTTCGTTAACCAGGGATTTCTAAAAAATAAATGCATAAAAATCTTAGAAACGAGGTCACAGTATATGTATATTTAATTAATCGTGAAGGTATAAACAATATCTTTAAAAATATATTATATGAATTCGATTAATATACATATATTGGCGATACTTTGGGTTTGCCGATATCGCGTTATTTTTATAGCCGATCCAATGATACTAAAAATTCAAAAGTATTTTTTTATATACATATATAAACGTTAAATAGTTATTAGCTATCCAACTTAACAATAGCCGAAAAATGTGTGCTACAAGAACGAATTGCACTTCAAGCTTGACTTTCACGTACATACATATATAATATAAAGTTTAACTTGAAACGAAAGAATAATAACATAATCATTAAAGATATCGCTGGCTTAGCTTACTGTGGATAATATATTTAACCTAGTGAACATTGTTAATCTTAACAAAGTCAACGGAAAAAACACATACGCTTTCTTTGTCCATTTTTCCTGCGCATTTGACGATACCCAGAAGCAACTTATTCTTCAAACTCTCCTGCTTAGGGCCTTCATCTAAAATGATAAGAATTCTGCAAAATTCGTATGAAAATACAACGTGTTCTACATTCTCGGATAGTTTTGTCTTTGATATGGGTGTTAACAAGGCTACGTTTTAAGCCCAGTTATTTTCTCGTTATACGTAAACGACTTGGCAGATGAGTTACCATGTGATGTTAATATTGCTATATGCAGACCCCCCCTCAGATCTACAAAAAATGACAGAAACTTTATATACATACTGTAAATTATGGTGCTTAACTGCAAACTTAAGTAAAACTAAAATATTGATTTCCCGTTCTGGCCCAAGAATCTCAAGTGCACTAAACTGGCAATTTGGCGCTGAAACTATAGAAATTGTGAACAGTTATAAATATTTGGGTGTTGATATCGCATACAATTTATCTTTTAATATCCATTTGAAAAATAAACTTTCTGCTGCTAAGTTTGCAATAAACGCAACGTCGTCAACATACATTAATCACCCCCATATCGCAAAACAAAACAAATTCAAAATAATCCATGATGCAGCACGGTCTATAATCAGGTATGTGATGGAACTCGATCGATTTGAAAAGTAAATCGCTTTTTCAAATCGACATGCATGTGACAGATTTCGATCGATTTCATGTTCCACTATTGTTCCGTTTCCACCACATCTTTTTCAAATACAACTTTATGAAATTATATAATGCAACCCTAAATGGCTTAAACAAATATTTTACATAAATTTTGAAAATTAATATTCAACAACGTAAATTTTATAATTTAAATTTCCAAAATGCCCTTTGTTGCTGCAGTTTCCTTAATTATTTTTGAAGGAAATAATTCGGCGAACTGCGAAAATTTACGACGAAGATGTTTATTAGACAAATCGGACCCCTTAAGTTTGCCAGAAGAAATGTTGGTATTTATATTTTTATATGCATGAACTTTTAAATTCATATAAATACATACAAGCCATATGTATTTATTTTAGCAGATTTATTGACCATTTTCTATTGAATAAAGAAGGCTTTTTAATAATCTTGAACAAGATTGGAAATAGTTTGAGGCGTACATCCATTCCGCCTAATATTCACTTAGCAGGTATTTTAAGATTTTTCACAGAAGGCATCGAACAAAAGTTTCGAAATCTGTCCAAAAATTTGTCCAAGACTTCTTAAGCTGCAAACCTCCGATGCAGAGTCAAAAAAATCTAAAAGCTACTTTTACGAAAAATATGGTATACCCGGAGTTATTGGTTGTACAGACGGCACTTACGTTCCATTAAAGGGTCCAAAAGGGGAGGAGCATTTATTTTTAACAGAAAAGGCTTTTATAGTATAAATGCTATGATCGTAAGTACATACATATGTAGTTTGAATTCGTGTTAAGATTTTTGGTATTTTAGATCTGTGACTAAAAGCCGTTGATGCAACACGGCCTGGCTCCAGCCACGATTCATTTATATTTAGTATGAGCACTGCTCGGAACTTTTTTTATGGAGAAACATCAAAATGGCGAACGTGGCTCGTGGCTTTTAGCTGACTCGGGATACCCCCTCGAAACGCAGTAAATGAGAACACAAATTGAGAGCGTAAAGTAACAGTTTTTAAATGAACATTAAATTTAACTTTTTTTTGTCAAACAAGCACCTACATGCTTTTTAATGGAAAATAACATTTATTTACGTTTTGTGGAGTTGGTATTTTAATTCTTTAAAGTTGTGGTGAAAGTCTAAAGTTCTCGGGTAGTTAGTAATTCACTTCTTTTAAGATAGTCAATAGCAAAAACAAATATTCATGTAAGTACTTTTGAATAAATTTAGTAAATACTTTTGAATAAAAAATGGGAAAGATTACATACATAGATTAATTTGTTTATATTTTATTAAAATATTTTTGTTATACAAAATATTTAATCGAGTACCGAGGAGTAAATTGTTCAAATATCCAAAAATGTAAATATTTTTCAACACTACATTTATTTCATTTATTGCATTACAGATTTTAAATCGTTTAATTTTCCTATAAAACCCACTACAGAGTTGGGTAAGGGTTTTTAATTATTATTTTCTATGCAAAATGTAAATCCTTATTACTTACATATCTATATATGTATGTACATATATAATTTCTTAGTATGTCCGGATGTTTGTATGTATGTCCTATTCTCTTTCCGCAACTTTCTGAAGCCATCTGATGTGTAATGTAGTGTCAAGATAGGACATTTTTCCCTCGTTTTCCATTTCAATGATGAATTTTATTTTAGGATGGTATCCATTGAGAGTGTTTAGAATCTCGTTCTTTTCGTCAATGTTGATCACAGCCAAAATGTCATCTGCTTACGTTTTTGGTTATGTATTTTATATACATAGATGTTTTTGTTTTTTAGTTCAGCTAGTACCACGTCTAATAAATTATCTAAAACAATACCTGCAATCGTTGGTGACAGGGGGTTCCCCTTGACACTACATTACACAGAATTAACAACAAAATATCCTTTGATTGGTATACAAAAAAAAAACCTCATCAGGAAGAATCATTAATTACAATGCTACACAACCAAAATCACAAATAATTAATACAGCTAAGAACCTTGTGCAATGCACAATATAAAATAAATCACGAAAATAGTAATAAACAATAGTTTTCCCCCTCATCTAATAAAAATAGTTACCAATTCCTACAAACATCCACAAAACAACAGAAATGACAGCTCTAATGATGATAATAAACAATATTTCAGCATTAAATATATACCAGGCATTACAGACAAGAAAAACATAAAATCTGTAATAAATAAAATCAATACCTACTTAATTTGTGTTCTCATTTACTGCGTTTTGTGTAAAGCAACCAAATGCGGTAAAGTTCAGTAAAAAATAGTAAAATCTTTTGCGTACCCGAACAAACTTATTAAATACTTTACATTAGGCTAAACTCTTGTACAAAATCTAATACATATATAAAATTCTCGTGTCACGATGTTTGTTATCGAACTCCTCCGAAACGGTTCGACCGCTTTTAATGAAATTTTTAATGTATACTTGGTAGGTATGAGATTAGGTTTTAAAGTATTTATTTAAATATTTTAAACCGATAGGGGCACGAGGAGGGGAGGGAGGGGGCAATTTCTGTATTTACTAAACTATTAACCCAACGGATAGCGTTATGTCCGCCTCATAATTATTTTTGTTGTTGAATGACAGATGCTGCTACGTCCGCCTCATGCAGGAGAATCGTCGTCGTTCGTATTTCAAACAGAACAAAATTATTGTTTGGTATTTTTTTTCATCGGCGGTCATCGTCACACACTTACAATACATTCGCTATTTTTTATATAACACCCAAAATACGCACTAGAAACATTTTGTATCAAAACAACGTTTGCCGGGTCATCTAGTAATTATATATTATGTCAGAATACAACCTGTAACTTACCAAAGGTATGTTTTTATTCAAACATACAAGAAAATCATCAGGACCATGTGCTGGAGCTGTATGGACTAGTCCTGTTCCCTTGGTGTCTTGCACATGAGTAGCGTCTAGAAACGGCAGTGGATTTTCATTTTTGCACATTGGGTTGTAATAAGTACAGTTAATCAAGTCAGCTCCTAAAACGTTAGTATATGTGATAAAAATTTGAAATTCTTGCCAAACGTAATGTATTCATAATTCATTTAATATTCCTATTGGGTATAAATAACGTACTTTTTAAATCCTTATTTTCCCATAAAGATTTGAGCAATTTGAATTGTGCCATTTTTGTGCTTATTTTCTGTAGAGATAAAAGCGTGATTGTTTCAGTTTTTAAAAATTTGTTGTTCGAAGTTATAGACAAAAATAGAAATTGAATATTTTCATGTTTTTGATTATTTTTTTTTGCATTTTGTCGGAACTTACTTCCTAAATGGTCGTTGTTTCTTTAAATATTAAGAACATTTAACCAACTTCGAACTTTTTGTCAGTGTTTTTAAAAATTTTAGGACCTTTTAACAAATTGTAAAATGTTTCGATTTCTGCTGTTTAACTATTTAGATGGTGTTTCCAAATGATTTAATTGTACAATTAGAATGAAAATCACTAAAAAAAAACTGAGTGATTTCTATAAAAATTTTACTCTCAAATCATTCGTTCATTTGAAACGCCAACATAAGAACAAAACAAAATATTTTCTTATGGATAAACAAATCGATGTAATCCTTATCTCAGAGACTCATTTGACATTTCGGAGCACTTTTAAAATTTGTGGTAGAGGTTATGGTGAGTCGGGAATACTAATAAAAATTTTTTTTTTTTTTATTTATTTATTTAACTATCAATATTACAAATTAACCGAGCTCATAGAGCCATATACGGTCAAAAAATTCTACTCAAATAATTACAATATTCATTAAAGAAATTCATAGATACATAAATTTAAAGGAAATAAAGATAAAATCAAATCAAAAATAAATATAGTTGGTATTATTCATAAAAAAATAAAAATGACCACACATGTGTTTAGTAGAAGATTCCAGTACAAATATTTCATAAAACAGACTCCAAATGCATTTAAAATTTTCGTAATTAGAGAAAAAGTGTTTATTAAATATTAGATCCTAAAATAATAGAGCTGTAAGTGTAAGAAAGAAAAAAAAGAATATATACAAACATGGACCTCAATTGCAGACAAAAAGAAAAAAAAAATAAAAGAGAACATTCAAAGGCAGAAACTAGAAATTATAATGAGATATGATAAGAAGGAGCACAGGTATTAAACAAAAATAAATCACAACTCAAAATTATTCTCCTGAATAAATTTTAACACTCTCATTATAAAAACATTATGAGACAGCTCAAAGGATTTTAAAGCACTTGGCAGCGCATTAAACATACGTGCAGCTCTTACATGAAAAGAACGCTCCAAACTAGACGTCAATCTCGGAATAAGAATCTGACAGTTACGCCTCCTACCAAATTTAAAAAATGAATTCAAAAACAAAACATTCCCACTCCTAAACATTTTATAAAAAAACACTAGAACTCTTAATTTTACAAAAATGAGAAATGAACACCCTATAAAGCGAGAAACATACTCAGAAATATGACTTCGAATATTAATGCAGTAGAGATAACGGACAACCCTATTAAAAAGCAGATTTAGCCGCCTGAAAGCAGCACTATTAGAACCACTATATACTTCAAGCCCATACAGAAAAATAGGCATTACAATTGTATGAACAAGCATCGACTTAATATGCACAGGCAAAACAATCCTAATACTATATAAACGCCGCAAAGAATAATTAACCTTAGAGATTACAAGGTTAATATGTCTATCAAAACTTAATTTACTATCGAGCCATAACCCTAAGCAATAAATCTTATCAACAAATTCAATAACGGTTCCATCAAAGACAATAGCCAAGTCCAATGATGGAGCTCCAAATAACATAGCCTTCGTCTTCTTAGGGTTAACAAAAAGTTTGTTATTATTAAACCAAACAGATACATTATCAACACAGTAGTTTACAACTTGTTGTAATACATCAGAAAATTGTCGCTCACCACTAAACATAAGTATCAAGTCATCTGCATAGGCAAAAGAGAAACAGGAAGAAAAACCAAGGCAATCAAATATATCATTAATATAAATAATAAAAAGTGGCGGCCCTAGCACAGAGCCTTGAGGCACTCCACTTCTTACAGGCAAAACTCCAGAGTATCTCCGGCCAATAGAAACATATTGCCTTCTATTACTAAGAAAGGAAGTAATAAGTCTACAAGCCATTACCGATAATCCAAATGTCTGATACAGTTTTCTAATCAAAATATTATGATCCACCTTGTCAAACGCTTTAGTTAAATCAAGAGACAAAAGAATAGTAACCTTGTCCTCACTGACTAATTGACGAATCTTATCAGTTAGACCTAGCAAAAGTGAAGTTGTGCTCCTGCCACACCTAAAACCATACTGAGAGTCACTAAGTAGTAAATTATGATCTATATGCCAAACAAGTTGTTTCTTTAGTAAAATCTCAACCACCTTAGAAAGAGTCGGAAGAATTGATATTGGTCTTAAATTTTCCATTTCCACAGAGGACCCTGTCTTTTTGATAGGAACAATCCTACCTAACTTCCAACCATCCGGAAAGCATGATGTAGTTATAATACTATTAACCAAATGGAGAATAAAATCACTAACAATCGGAAAAACTAACTTAAGATATTTGACCGGTATACCATCACAACCAACAGCATTCGATTTAATAGAATGTAGAGCTTCATTCAACTCTGCAAAATCCACAGCACGAAAAGAAAATCTACGTAAATCTGTTACTCCCGTTGGAAGACAAAAGTCAAAAGACCCATCCTGCTGATTCGTCGCAAAAAAACAATTAAGATCTTCAACATCAACACTATCCAAAGATTGATCACAAGAATCACTAAGACCGTTTGCATGAAGCACATTCCAAATTTGCTTAGAGGTCATTTCATTAATCAGCTCAAAATCAGCCCTTTTTTTGGCATTACGCATAACGGTCTTCGCACGGTTTCTCAATCTGCAAAAAACTTTCCACGTTCTCTCCGATCTATCTCTCAAAAAACACCGATAAGCAGTGTCACGAATTGATAGACTGTACTGAACGGCAACAGAGTTCATCCATGAATCATTACTAAGAACCCTTATTTTAATCTTCTTTTTAGGTACTACAGAGTGCATTCTACACAATGCTTTGAACAAAATATTCGCCTTTTCATTTACATCTGCAGTTCTAAACATAAGATCACAGTTACATGAATAGAAAACATCAATAAACGAAGCAATATTGACGCTATTATAGTCATAGAACTCAGCATGTTGCACAACAGGTGCCATATCAATATCTAACGACACAAAAATAAAAGAGTGACGAGAAATTCCCGGTATCTGAACTTGTCCAGACGAACAAACTGACATTGAAGGCGACAAAAGAAAATAATCTATCAAAGAAGTACTACCAGAGCTTACGCACAGGTGAGTAGGCAAAGAGTTGTGATGACATGAAACATTCAACCTGCTGAACATAGCCCTCATGTTAGCAGCACACAAGGTATTAAACATATTTCCATTGAAATCGCCCATCACAACTATATCTGAATACCTTACAAACAAGTCAGAAGTATCCTCCTCAAAGATCTGAAAATTCTCACCAGTGCCATGAGGAATATAGACAACACCTAGCAAAATGTTTCGCCCAAAACAGTCAATTTCAATAAATAAAGATTCAGCAACACCATAATTAGTACTCACATGGATTGTTTTGAATTTGATTCCCGAAGCTATATAAAAAGCCACCCCACCTCCTCGGCGACTAGGTCGATCGCTACGACATAGAACATATCCCGGAAAAGAGATTGCACTAGAAGAAGTATCATCCTTTAACCACGTTTCCGTAATACCAATAACATTAAACAAATCATTACCTAGAACTGTCCTTAATTCATCCAACTTAGCATTACAATTACCAACTCTAAAACTTTGAATGTTCATATGACCGACATTTAACTTATTATGAAACGAACGCAATTGAGATTCCATATACAGGCCATTACACACCACAGGACCTAGGTTATCGTTCAAATTCATTTATAAAGTTATGTGTAAATATATAATGTTAGAAATCTGTTAAGCAAAATGAAGTTAATGTATAGAAGATAATTCAACTGAAAACAAAATAAAAAAAAACATGTGAAATTACATATTTATATAACAAGTAAGTAACAAAATGGCAATAAAACTATAAAACAACTAAAAATTAGCCACTCATGCGATCTCCTAAGAGTACCAGCTACACCATTAAAGATGAACCACCCACATCAGCTTCCACATAGTTAGGTAATGAATTCCCAAGTAAATCAAGACATTGTTGCGTATTAAGAACTTTATGAGTGCCATTCTGTAACTTAACATTAGCCTTGGGGACATCGGCATTAATGAATGTATATTTAAAAATCGTACCAGCAGCACGTAATTGCATGCAGATGGCAACCAAATTAGCAGCATCGGGGGTGAAATGATCATTAAGAAATACTTTCATTTCTGATGTTCCACCATCAATATTTTTCATCAATAAATATCTCAGCTTCGAAAAGTTTACCATAATTTTGTCACGAGTCTGCACTGAGTTAAGATTCACCAGGACTGCCTTACCACCACTGAAATAGGTAATATGCTGCACATCCGATTCTAGCAAGGGAGTATTACACAACGATGCAATTTTAAGAAAAGACTTTCGTAGATCCATTATACCACACGGTAATCCTTTAATTACTATATTCGCTCTATGCATTCTCCTTAGTAGAACTGAGTTCTGTTTTTCAAGGGCTAAAATTCTTTTACATGATGAAGTGTCCACTTTTTTTATCATTTCAATGTTATGATCAACAGTAGACCTAATGCTATTAATAATTTCCCTTTGCTCGGCACAAAATTTATCAAAAAGCTGTAACATTTTCGACTTGAGATCTGCAATGCTGGCATTAACTTGTTGCTCAAAAACACGACTGTGTTCCTCAAATTGCTTTTCAATATCCACTGACACATTACAAGCACTATTATTAACATCTGATTGATGATCCATCATTTTGTTTTTATCAGTACTAGATCATTGCTGACATACGAAAGAAAAAACGCCCTTATTCTTCAGGAACAGTTTATGTTGTTCCACAGTAACGTTAACGCAATTAATATGGAAATACATATCACATAGAACACATCCAACACTGCTTTGTGTTTTTGTTACATTCTTTTTACAGCAACAACGATATGTTTTTTTCAGCGTAGACATATTACCTTTCCAGACAAAAGCAGCAACAACGACAGCACCAGCAAAAATATTATATTCTGCGCCAGTAAAAAATAAATAAATATTTCCTTGTAGAAACGCACAGGAGAACCAAGCAACTCGTCCAAAGCTTCAAAACCACAGACACTAGATGTAGAAAGCAGGAGCAGCACCAGTACAAATTGCACAAAAAATCACAAGTCAAATAGTTCTTGCGCTTGAAAAGACGAGAACTCAATCTTCCCTTGAAAGGAAGTGTTTATCACCACAAGTTGACTACTTTGTGAAAAAATATCACGCAAAATATACTTAAAATTTTACTTTTATAAAAAAATTTTGCTTAACAAATAAATTTTTGCTTATTCACTTTTCATAGCGTTGCCATCGATTTTAATAAAACTTTAATATTTTACTACATAATTAAAATTAAACATTTTTTATTTAAATCTTTGTTGTATTACGCATATAAAGCAATTTATGCACATTTATTTTTAAACTAAATCTACATATGTAGGTACCCATTAATACTTATTATTGTTAGTTTTAACAAATTATTTTTAACATTCAAAAAATGCGTATTGAAAACTACCTAATTAAGTTATATTTGTGCTTACCTGCAATAATTGCCTTTACTCTGCAATCGAATTTGGTTCTTTTGATAAAATCTCCAACTAAATTGGAAGCTATCAAATAGAGATCAACGGAAGTATGTTTTTCACCATTAGTTTTCAGTTCAAGTACTGAGTATTCCAAGTTTGAATTAAAGCAAATGGCCTGATTACTTGGCAAAGTCCATGGCGTTGTTGTCCAAATCAAGGCAAAAAGTTTGTTATGCTTTTCAATTTTAATTGATGATGGCATAGATGATAATTCAAAACGTACATAAACTGAAGGACTTACAAAATTATTATCATATTCGAGTTCGGCTTCCGCTAACGCTGTTCTGTTATAAATATAAAAGTTTGCAAGCATTGGAAAATCTTAAATATATCTTTTGCTTAGTGTATCTACATTGCTCAAAAAAATATCCGATAGAGAATAAAACAATAAGAAAAATATGTTAATATAATATTTTAAACGAGCAAGTACTCAAGAATCTTATTTGTTGTAGAAATTATTTGTTGTGTTGTTTGTAAAGTTTTTTAAAAACTTTGCTTAAGTAATTCCCATTTCTTATTTGCATCAATGATACATGATCCCACACGCTGTACAAAAATTTAATACATCAACTGTAACCAACTTCACCGCGCTACAATATTAACACAATTAATATTAAAAATAAAAACCGTTACAAATTGTACATACAAAGAAGACGCAACACAACTTACAGCCAATCAAACAAATGGAATTCCTAATAAAGATTTGCAAACTATAATCACCGAAATAAAACAAAAACCAATCTAACAAACAGTTCACCAACAAATGACAGCGTACAAACAAATACACCAGCAAATAACACAAATTCAACCTGCAACAATTACAACAGAAGCCTTTCTAAAATTTCCGTCTTCCATTAGAAGATATTTAATGATGTATGAAATCAACCAAAACACTAAGCAAAACAACGAAAAATATAAATATAAACAGTGCCAATGATTTATATTCGTAACATCACTACCCTGTATACATAGGTATATAGTGGGTCTTGTTTAAAAATTCATTTTTTTTTTTTTTTTGCGTGGTATACCTTTTTCATCTCTGGCGACAACCACTTAGTGAAAATATTTAGTACGCATTTATTTTGATTAGTCATCCGAAAGGACCACTAAGTAGAGGATGCGTGAACGTTATGGGAACGGTAGGATAAAATATTTAGGGATGACTGAAACTTGCAGTAAGTTGTCAACTTCACAGACATTAAGATGAAATCTTAGAGATTTCAGTGGGAGGGCATTCGACGTTAGCTTAACACTAGCTAACTTGAGATTGTGTAGCTAAGGGCTGCAAAGTAATTATGTGACACATTTATAACAGCTTTTCGATTTTTTTAACAGTTTAGATATTTCCAATACTAAGTTCCAGTACACAGTGGCAACAACTTAATTAGTTTAAGATCTGTGATATTACAATTAAGTTGACTATTGATTTTGTGTTATGATGTACCAAATTTTTATTTTTTTTACTTATTTATTACTTACTATTCATATCTTTGTTGTGCACTCTAGTTTTATGATAAATTAAAATATTAACATATTTACAATGATATAAATCGTAATTTGCAAATTAAACTGTGTACCAATATCAAGTAAACACAAAAAAAAAAAACCTAAGTAGACTGTCTAACGGTAAAATTTGTATTGAACAATAAAATTTCGTGTTGCTTTTGAGTAATGGTATTTGTTTAAATTTATTTAACATAAAACACATCCAGCCTTTGCTGTAATAGAGTCATAACTCAAAAAAAGTGATTTTTGAGTTAATATTGCAGAATTAATTCTCATATCGTGCTTCAGAATGTGTAAAAATTTCATTCAAATATCTTGCATACTAAACTTTTGAGACAAATATTAAATTTTCGTTTACCATTAAGTTGTTAGCGAATGCGCAACTTTAAACTCATTTTTTTGGTGTTATGACTCTATTGCAGCAAAGGCTCGACATATACTGTATTGTTTTTATTTCAATAAAAAGTTTGTTATCAAATATATTCCAAAAAAGTTTTTTTTTAAATTATTTTTAATGTATATGTACCTTAATTTAAGTTTGTGTTAGATCTTACAAGAAACAACACCCTTGAAGAAGTTTGCAAAAAACAAACGAAACGTTGGCGGTAGTAACAAAACTAAGCACAGCTAAAGGCGGCGTATGTTTTTTATATATTAAAACCATTACACAAATCCTAATAAAGGTTACATACAGTCAATTACAATTTTAATAATGATTTAAATAGAGTTAGAAATTCTTATTCAACATTTCAAATGGGAGAAATATGCCCCCTAAAACTTCATGAATTAGTTTTATCTTCATCCCTGATAACCAAAAAAAAAAAAAGAAATTTTATTTTGTAATGGTTATTTCTAACCAAGAAAACCAAACTCTTACTTAAATTGGTTGCGATGATCAAAATAGAATATATCTTATAAAAATAGTTAATAATAACCTTTTTATAAATTCATTAATATTATTGGATAAAAATTAGTTTTTTGTGGTTTATCTTATAATTGTTACGTCCCTGCTATTTTTAACTATAACTAATTATACAAGTATTTTACAAAGGACTTCAAATGTATAATGAAATTCCAAATAATGTTAAAACTGACAATAATTTGAATATATTTAAAAGAAAATGTGCAAATTTAATCAGAAATAGTATTAATTTTCCAGATCTTGTTAACAATGTATATAAAATTTTATAAATCAAAAATGGTTTAACCTCAGAAGAGTATTTTAAATACTAATTAATTAATAATAATATCTAATATATACATTTTTCATCGAATGCAGTAAAAATTCCATTATTTAAAAGTTTTCGAGTAACAATTTTAAAAAATGACGTTAAAAACTGTCTTATATTATATGAAACGTAAGTGCCAAAATTAGATTTTGAAAAGAATATGGGTATAGCATATATAGAGGAAATATTCGTTAAGACAGTGCGATATCTATCGAGAAACGATTTACTCAGCGCAATTATTATTTGACATAAATAGGGTAGCAAATCCTTAAGCCCAGCCAAAGGCCGGCTATGAAGGACATCTTTACTCCGCGAAGCTACTATTCGACATACATTTACAAAATCCTAATTTCATTAATCCTTAATGATATTATCAACAGCTTGTGATATCAATATAGACCATATAATCACAATTTTGTACTTGGACTTTAAAACGAAAACTTCGTTTTTATTTTCTATCAGTTTTTTTTCGTTTATTGAGCAATGTAGATAAAATAGAAAAAGTGTTGCTGTGTGTTTGTTACAATATACCTGGAAGACGGCGACCAGTAGACAGGCTTCAGATCTCTATAAACCAAACCTTTTTTATGAAATTCCAGAAACAATTGCAGCTGATTGCATATAAAATTGGGATCAAAAGTACAATAAACTCTCTTATTATTATTCCAATCTGACAAAATTCCCCACGATTGGAATTCAACCCTTTGCCTATTAATAGCATCCAAAGCGAACTGTCGTGCTAAAAATAATGACATTTTTCCTCAGATTTTTAAATCAATGATACAAATAGTCTTACATTTTGACCGTATATTATTGGGGTCGTTTTTTCTGATAGAGCTGTCGGTGGAAGTTAAAGCCTTTAGCTCTATTGGTAGCC
Organism: Lypha dubia; assembly: GCA_947311025.1. Classification (NCBI taxonomy): domain Eukaryota; kingdom Metazoa; phylum Arthropoda; class Insecta; order Diptera; family Tachinidae; genus Lypha; species Lypha dubia. The sequence continues at coordinate 2,039,089 of OX371263.1, forward strand.
CATGACAATCCCAACCAGGTACATAATTAATCTTTTGTCCATTTACCACGCGATGTCTTATTGTTATATCCTTAAGGATCTAAAGAAAATTCCATTTTTAATGAATTAAAATTCGATATGTATGTATATATTACAAACTTTATTAACAGCGTGGCCCATGTGCAAGTCTCCATTTGCATACGGGGGACCATCGTGTAGAATATAGGAAGGTTCTTCTAAATGTTCATCTTGATAATGATACGCTTGAGCGAATTTTTTCTACAAAAAGAGTTCGGATGTAATTGTCTAAATTAATGCAGCTGTACGGTTTAATTTTCTTACTGATATTTTATTTTCAAGCTCTTGTCTCTTTACTGCGGTTAGACGTGATGGAAACTTTGTCTTAGGCAAATTAATTGTAATCGTATATTTGATTTCGTTTGGTTTGGTTGCATAAAAACGATATATTATTTTACTTGGTGCTATTCGATGCATTTTTCTCAATGTTTTTAAATATGTAACAAGATTTTAACAAATTAAAAAACAGGTCGTTTTATTATTGTTTTGTAATGATTATTTTCGGCCGCAAGGTTCAATACAAGGCGAATTTATTACTATTATTAATTCGCCGAGTTTAATATCAGTTGTATCTTTGTTAGGGATGCCAGCCCCAAAAAATACACCTATAAGGAATACTGAATATTTTAAATTATGTTTAATTTTTTCTGGGAAACTGCACATAAGAACTATTGCACTAAAAGCATATTTGGAGCTCCATGTCTGGTTTTATACCCCACTTAGCAAGTTGTTTGACGTTTCCTGGTTTCCATGGAATATGTGTGTTTTACAAAATATACATATCTCTTCCAGAAAACGCGTGGAAGAAGTGAAAATTTACATGGAAACAAAAACAAAATTTCAAGAATTGTTAATTAATTCGCCTTGGACACCATTATTGCGTTACAGTTCGAATCTGCCCATACTATTATAATAATGCAAGGCGAAGTAAAGTGGATACTAATTGAGAAGAATATCAACTATTTAACCAGTTTTCAAGAGAAATAGAATATGAGAATTAATTTTTAATTCCACTTTACGAAAATTGTAAAAATGGACAATTGAACGCTGATGAGAGGTGTAGCGGCCTTGAAATCAGTACTGATACGCTCTGCTAAAAACTGATTGGATATACATATGTACATAAATAATAATATTTTCCAACATAAAAAACTCTTACTAATTTTGAATTTTCATTAATTCAATAAAACTGAACTTGAGCCTGATAATATTACTTTTCATATATACATCAATATAAGTTCAAATAATAATTACGTTTATTCGTAATAATAATAATATATATATATTTTTTTTTTATTTATTAAATAAAAACATTCCCTCTTTTAGACGATATCAAATCCTTTTTTAATTTCCCGCTAGTTTAATTTTTACAGAGTTTTGAAAATAATAAAAACAACTGCATAAAATAAGGTGTGAGCCAATATGTGTATATGCATTTCGTTGGTTGCTAATTACCTACTCATAGTAGATCTTAGATCATTTATGTTTGAAAAGTTCCAAAACTCATTTACTCATCTCATTTACTCATACATAAACTCGCAAATAAAATTTGCGAATTACAAAAGCAGAAGCAAATAGTTTTTAAAGTTTTTTGAAAAACAATTTTTCTTCTATTTTAATTTTGTTTAAATGATTAACGTCAGCACGCACATATCACATTTATAATATATTTTTTTATTTAGTAGTTTACTATTTTATTTGTAGTTTATATCGTTTATTCACATTAAACATTTAAAGATGATTAGTACGACTATGAAAAATACTATACACGGAGATGGAAATTGTGTCCATTAACGACGCTAGACTTTCCAGGTAGACTGTACGTTGGCAATGGGGAATAAACAAACTGTGTAAAAATAGAAAAAATAATGTATGCATAAACAACAACAACAAATTTAACTATAAAACAAAAAAACATTGAATGACACAAACTTTTGGCGTTTTCTGTTGCGTTGACATATAACCCACACAAAAAGATTTTGTCGTATGACTCCACAGCACCTCACCGCTATTTGTCTTAGGATAATAAAGAAGAGATAAGGCGCCACCATATAAACCCTGGTCATCTGGAAGAAACGGTGACTCCAAAAATTTGCTTTTGAATGTTTTATGTAAGCTGGTTACGGCGCAGTCGGCAGTGAAGAGATCAGCACAAATTTCTTTAGCGAGGAAAGTTTTCATTAAGTATTCTCCATTACCAGTTGTGCATGTAGACACGGAAAGATCATCAGTATCGGTCGCCCAGCAGCCTGCACCGTACGTGGCTGCTTGACCAACGCGTCCTGGAACTTTTAAAATTAAGCCACCAGAGCTGCAACCAGCTGCAGAATTTCCTATACTGTCTACACACACCGCTCCGACCGTATCTAGGGCGCTCACTTCTGTATCTTGTGGGGAATTTTCTACCCTAGTACTAGAAGCTTTCGTTAAGTTTCCTACTTTAGCCTTGTAATGATTATATGTAAATTTTGCTTTAGAAGATATAAGACCACTAGCTTCTATCATTGAGCAGCCCAACTCTTCGGCATATCTTTCTGCACCAGGTCCTGCCATGACCATTGGGGGTATACGCTCCATTGAGAGCATTCTATCCTGTCCATCACATAAGAAGCGTGCTAACTGGATAGGATTCCTAACTGTTGATACATTTGTACATGCACCAAAGTGCAAATTGGATCCATTCATTATGGAAGCATCGCATTGTACATATCCGTCCCAACACAAGTTTGATCCAATTCCAGCGTTTGTGTTGCCACAGTTCTCTAGACGTATAATTGCTGCTTCACACGCATCCAAAGCAGATCCTCCATTCTTTAATATATCAGCACCCCTTACACAAGCTTCTTTGATAACTCGTTGGTACTTAGTTTCATCTATTATATTTCCAGCACCTTCGTCGCGAACAGAAAAGAAAACAACACTCTATATAATCTTTATATGAATATGATAATGTACTAACCAGTATGCACAGCTATAAATCCAGACATGTTTAATGTTTCTTATTTTCAAGATGTTAAAAATATAACCAAGCTCTATTGAATTAATTCATTTCGATATATGAAAATATTTCCAAGTCATACCAGTCAATTTGTAAACCTTGTAAACATTAAAGAAAACCTAATTCGACATAAATAAATAAACAAAATATCAGTGATGTCGTTACAGCTCTTTTCGAACTAAATTTCGACCATATTTAATAACTCTGTTTTTCTCGTAACACACAAACCTAGATGGTATCTTGATGAAATAAACAAGGTGGTAGCAGGAGAAAAAAAGAACTTGGCAGCACGAGAAAAAGTAACGGTTAGGTCACTTAAGCTGTCAAAAATATAACCAGAAAAACAGCTCAAAATTTAATTTTGTAACTAATTTTTATTTCATTTATTTAATTTACAAAGTTTTGTTCATCATTTTTTAAAATTTATTTGTAAATAATAGTTTTATGCATTTATAACTTGACATATCGAGCCTTTGCTGCAATAGAGTCGTTATTAAAAAAGTAGTTTTGCAGAAAACGAGTTTAAAGTTTTGAATTCGTTAACATGTTATTGGTAAAAAAATTTTTAATTTTTCTCTCAAAAGTTTGGTATATGATATATTTTGATAAAATGTGTATTGCTGAATTCACAAAACCTCTTGTATCGTTGTATCAAGTGTATTATAGTATCATATACAATAGTGTAAAATATGTTGTTGGTAATTTTCATATAAAAAGAAAATACACCATTACACTTTCATTTCAAATGTTTTGCAAAAATCGTATTTCACACAATACTCAGAGAGTATATGTATATATGCTGAATTCACAACAATTTGTATCGTCTATCTTGTATGAAATACAAGTTTGTTTATATGTTTGTGAACACCTAGTGTATATTGTATCGGCTTGAATCTTGTATTGATGGACAAAAGAAGAACAAGCACCATACAAATACTCTCTGAGAGTATATACTTATACTCTCTGAGTATTGTATGAAATACGATTTTTGCAAAACATATGAAATAAAAGTATAATTGTGTATTTCCTTTTTATATGAAAATTATCAACAACAAATTTTTCACTATTGTATATGATACTATAATACACTCGATACAATGATACAAGAGGTTTTGTGAATTCAGCATATGTATATACTCTCAGAGAGTATTTGTATGGTGCTTGTTCTTCTTTCGTCCATCAATACAAGATTCAAGCCGATACAATATACACTAGGTGTTCACAAACATATAAATAAACCAAAGAATATTTCATACAAGATAGACGATACAAATTTTTGTGAATTCAGCAATAGTAAGTTGTTGTTTGCCTTGAGGTCTTTGTTATTTTAAATAATAAACCAAAAACTCTTATTTGTATTTTATTTATTTATTTATTATCCTTATCCGATATTTCGACCAACTTTGTTCGTCATCTTTATGAAAAATATATTAAGAATTTTAAAAATTATCAGCGTTATCCGTTTTTTATCAAAAACATTTTTATGTACAAAGTAGTTTTTTTACAAAGTTAAAAAATTTTATTAATTTTAAATACTTTGAAATAACTACGCCACAGTTCCGAAACTAAATACCACATAGTCTTAACACAGAAAACAATTGTAAAAATGTTATTGTTTACGAAATTAATTCTTAACAGTGATTCCATCTCTTATAAATGTTCTCGTAACTTTGGGACATAACGCTTTCATGGGAAAATACTACGCAAAAAACAACAATTTGGGATTAGAACTTGTAAAATATCGGTCAGAAATAGATGTTTTAAAATATATCTAAAAATTTTTTAGCAAAAACATAAACATTATTATAGCCTTTTTCCACTAGCATACATTTGAGAGGAATGAATGGAATATGTTGAAAAAGTGAAACTTGCATTTCCATTGGCAACATCTAACATCTACCATCTTCTCAGCTGTCAAAAATATAAAAATACTTACAGCTTAATTTTTTGTGGAAAAAAATAAATAAAAATAAAATTAAAATGGATTTTGAAGAAACATTAATAATTGGACTCGTTCATGCTTTACAAGAACAAACAGAATTGTTAATGCAGTCGTCAGAAAAAAGCATTAACACGAACTTCTTATATGAATTCTTTGGTTTTTTATTTATTCAAAGTTTTTATATGCATAGCAAAAAAAAGCGATTCTCTGAAAGACATGAGTTCTTTCTTGTTCCTCTCAACTCTTCTATTTTGTCCTGACACAAGTCCAGCAACATATTTTCAAAATCCTGGTTCCATACTATACGGAGACCTGTGCTTTTCTTTACTAAAAAGAAAAATAAATTATTATACTTATGTATGTACAACATATAAAGTTAAAAAAAAAAAATAAAAACTTACTTGTGCCACTCATTTCGATGTAAAATATTTTTCTTTTTTTTTCTTACACAATTATGTATGTATGTCATTCACAAAAAATGAAACTATCAATATGTATGTATCTGTCATTTTGCTAGAGATGACATTAAAATTATCGGAAGATGTTGATTGGAACAAAATGGTTTAGGAACATATTTTAAAGATGTAGAAAGATGTTGACTTTTACTACTGTGTATTTCTTATGGGAAGATGTTAACATCTTCTCAAATTGATGGTAGATGTTAGATGTTGCGTAGTGGAAAAATGCTATTACGGAATATAAATTATAATGTAACGTAACACTTACATACATATATAAAATGTTAAATATACACGCAATATATTTGTCTGTTTTCAATATTAGCTTACTAAATCAGAAAGAAAGGAATAGTGTAATAGCCTTTTCCCACTAGCATACATTTTAGAGGAATGAATGGAATATGTTGAAAATGTCAAATTGCATTTCCATTGGCAACATCTAACATCTACCATCTTCTCAGCTGTCAAAAATATAAAAATACTTACAGCATAATTTTTTGTGGAAAAAAAATAAATGTTAAATTAAAATGAATTTTGAAGAAACATTAATAATTGGACTCGTTCATGCTTTACAAGAACAAACACAATTGTTAATGCAGAAAATTTGCGATCCATTATGAAAGATGAATATGAAGATAATTTATGTATGTATGTCATTCATGTACATATGTCATTTATGTATGTCATTCACAAAAAATGAAACTATCAATATGTATGTATCTGTCATTTTGTTAGAGATGACATTAAAATTATCGGAAGATGTTGATTGAAACAAAATGATATAGGAACATCTTTTAAAGATGTAGAAAGATGTTGACTTTTAGTACTGTGTATTTCTTATGGGAAGATGTTAACATCTTCTCAAATTGATGGTAGATGTTAAATGTTGCGTAGTGGAAAAAGGCTATAAGGATAGCAATTTAGCTACAGCGAAAAAAGTAAATTTTAGCTAAGCGATTAGAGTTACAAAATACTGTTTTGGCAGAATCGCTAAAATGTTCGCCCTAAAAATTTTAGCGTTGGAGATTTATGGGTCGATTATGGATGGCACCCGAACCACAGTTGCGTTGCCAGTTGCTGAGAATTGTATTACGGATGGCAACTGAGAGCTGCCAGTTTCAGTTGCTATTTAGTGCTTTTCTGGCAACCACAAATTTTCAGTTGCCGGCTGGCAACGCCACTGAAGTTCGGTTGCTATCCATAATCGAGCCATTAGTTTTAGCTACAAGAATTAGTTTTCCCACCTGGATAGCTATATTGTCGTGACGTGGTGGCTTAACTGCACGCTGTGGTGACTGTCATTGCCTCAGGTACCAGGGGACATGTTCTAGTGGTTTCTGAATCAAGGGCACTGACTTTAAAGGTATGCATACGGAAGGTTGTCCAACTACATCATATTTAGTACATAGTTATGCCACTAGGCGTATAGAACTAGTTCACTCGTACACTTTTTAAGGTCAACGTGATAGAGAGCTGTGCCGAGGTCCTGATTGGCTGGTTTAGTGTATAAAGAAAACTTAGTCCCAAATAGCCAATCCCTCCGGTGCCTATGGAAGGGCCGGTTGTAGATATATGTCTAGTCGCGTGCACGCCGTCACTGCACGGATGGTCTTCCTTTTTACTGGCTTACTCGTAGGAACAAAACGGACGCGTTGCTTGCTGACTCTTTTGCATGACAATATGGTCACGCAGGAGAGCCAGCTTCGAAATGCAATGGAGTGGGACTGTCTCCTGACTCATCCTTAGGAGCCATTGAGGCTCTGAGAAATCTAACTCTGAAGTTCGACGACGAATTGGAGACAACTAGGTCTCTAACTTGCCGGTACTTCGGTTTTTAGGCCGGTAATTTCTTGTGGGTGTGTTGTATGGTGGGAGGCACTGGGGAAAAAAGCCATAGAAAGCTGCTTTCTAAGGTCCAGAGGTGTGCCTAGCTGGTTATTACTGGGGTGCAGAGGAGCACCCCTCAGGCTGCCTTGGACGTGATCCATTACCTAATTCCCGTTGAAGAATTTGTGTTGACGGCAAGGAGTTTGCTTAGGCTAACGGAAGCGGGTTTTGTAAGGTCAGGACTTACAGGTCATACATCACTCTTGAAAATGATTAGTTTTAGCAGACGGGAGACCATATCTGGGTTTACGGACTTCGAGGTTGTAGAGACTAATTTTATTAGAACACCTTCCCTAGTCATTCCGGATAGGGATCTTTGGGTCAAATCTTTACAGATGGATCGAAAATGGAAATAGGCACAGGTGCTGGAGTCTATTTGTCCGGAACAGACATTTGTAGGTCTTTTAGGCTACCGAATGAATGTAGTATATATCAGGCTGAGGTTCTAGCGATCCTCAGGGCCACGGAAATAATAACAGAACACGTAACTAAAGGCGTGGAGGTAACATTCTACGTTGACAAAGCGGCGCTTTGTGTGAAAGTAAAATCCAAAGACTTTTTACATCTATTAACACAAATGAACCGTGGCACAACCGACTAGGCCACTTAAATAAAGGAGCATAGTGTCAAATCGAAGCTGGTCAGCAAGTGTAGGCGATCTCTCAACTTGCTTATTGACAAACTTAGCGTTAGTCTATGTTGGGTACCAGGACATTGATATATTGAGGGAAACGAAATCGCTGATGAGCTGGCAAGAATAGGGTCAGCATTAGATGTCGCAGTTAGTGACAGGTCGGTTAAACCTCTAATCGGTTACTACTACAGGGAACTCAGTAATTGGGTAATTACCAGAACCAATCATTCCTGGAGGAATAGAGGAGAGCTAGATTCAGATAAATCTGATCTATTTCTGTGTATAAATAAAAAAATAATTAGCTGTTGTTAATGCACGAATTCACAGTATTTTCAACTAAAATGTTTCGTTTTTCGTTTCCACTAATTTTCGCATATTGACGTCATTTGTAGTTCTATTTGATATTCGAAAAAGTTTTAACTGTCTGACTGGGTCCAAAATATATGTAATTTTATATTACTTACGTATATTTTATATTACTTCAATCAAGTATAAGATTAACTTAAATCACCTGGAATGTAATCATTTGAAATTTTTATACATTTTATTAGGGGAAGATTTAATTTATATACAAACATACGTATATACATATGTACATACATACGTATAGAGATACATACATTTGTAAATACATTTTATTACTAATTATTACAAATAATACAAACACGTTTAGAACGCAAGCTTATAATTTAATTATTACTGCTTTATCATTTCTTATCACCATCCATTTTGTTTTTGTCAAGAGATGATGATACCATTCCTCCGCCATTTGAAGGATATAATTTTTCTAGGTAGTTAACTGATTCATTAAGAAAACTCTATAAAAGAAAAATAAATAATCATAATAGATTTTGAGATGTGTAAACTAAAAAAATAATTTAAACCTGGAAAGCATGTAAGACAGCCATTATTGCTGGTGAACCAAATCCATGTGTAATCAAGGAGAAGTGTGTTAAGTGTCGTTGCATTGATGGTTCTAATAAATGTTGAGATCTCGTCCCATATTGTGTGGTGCGATCCTGGCTAAGTACTTGCATAAGTTCCTTTGTAATCTGTTAAGAAAATTTTAGTTTTTAAACACTATTATTAAATTTGTTAAAGGTTGAGGTAGTTTTTATAAAAAAACAATTTTTAATTTATCGTTCGATATTATAAAATCAATTTGTTGAAAAAAATTTTATCCCTTTAGGATTTGTTATGATTTTCCTACCCCCGCGCATATATGATAGCATTATTTATGGAGCTCATTGAAACAAGATTTCGTTGTACTTCAACTAAGTGGAACATGGCAAGTAAAGCACATCCACTGAATTTTTCTCTGTTGTCCCGTTTAGACGCAGTGCGCACATCTTCGTACTAGTTAGTTGGATGAGGCTCGTATGCTTTCATCCGTTCACCCGTTCTTTTGTCAATCGATTTCAGAAAGAGCAAGCCCGTTCCGTATCGCTTATTTGCAAACTATATTCTCCTTTTAATATCGATTACTTCGGACTGTCCCGCAACTATTTACTAACTGTTTTTTTTTTCTCAGTTCAAAGATGAGGGTAAAAATTATTGCAATAGAAAATGTAAACAAATTTAATAATGTGAACAAGCTTGGTTTTAGTAAGTTCACATTACCGCGAGTTCACTGTGTGAACCCCTGCACGTACTAGACTAGAGGTTGCTTCGGACATTGTCTTTTATATTCCTCGTATAATGGCTGACATACATTTTAATGTTACAATGTGTTCTCATTTAGTGAGCTGTGAAAATAGTACACACTTTTGTGGTTTATGTTAAAATGATATTCTCACTATAAAAACAGTTTCTTTAATTAAAAAATAAAAAATATTTGTCAAAGCAAATAAACCATTTTATACAGGACGCTGAAATAAATTAATGATTTTTAATTTTTAGGTTTTTGTTAATAATTATTTTTTTATTGTCATTATTTCGACCTAATAAGTTACTTTTTTCATGAAACAATTAATGCTTACCTGCAACTTTCAAATAAAAATTCCCTCAAAAACCCAAATACATAGTTAAAAAACTTGATTATCACTGCCACTTTGTGGTTGGTCGGGCATATACTCTCGAGGAGGATTGGGAGGGGGCAATTACTGTATTTCCGAAACGGATTGGCCGATTTTTATGAAATTTTTTATGCGTATTCAGTAAGTCTGAGAATCGGATACTGTCTCTTTTTCAAACCGCTAGGGGCTTGAGGAGGGGAGGGAGGGGGCAATTTCTGTAATTCCGAAACTATTAACCCAACAGATAGCGCTATGTCCACCTCATAATTATTTTTGTTGTTTAATGACAGATGGTGCTACGTCCGCCTCATGCAGGAGAAGCATCGTCGTTCGTATTTCAAACAGAACAAAATTATTGTTTGGTATTTTTTTCATCGGCGGTCATCGTCACGCACTTACAATACATTAGCTATTTTTTATATAACACCCAAAATATGCACTAGAAGTATTTTGTATGGCAAAACAACGTTTGCCGGGTCATCTAGTAAAAAGTAAAAGTGTAACCAATTCAATAATCTTCTGGTCGAATCATATTATTTTCTGCAATTATAATTGACATCGAGAAAGTAATTGAAATTGCATTATAATTATAGATTACCCCTAGTTAATCACATACCACATTCAATATAAAAGATAAATAAACCAGAATTAACCTATTAAACATGAATTCGCGTTACATCCTGAACCGACTTTGTAATCATTTATTTTTTATGGATAATATTAATTACCTGTTGTGAATGCATCAAAAGCTCTTTCCTTCTGTAAGATTCTTGAGGTTCTGTATTATGTCTTACTATATACTCGGCCAGTTGGCGTGCTGGAAATTCAGTTTCACAAACGAAATGAAAATCTTTGGCCAAATGCGCTGCTTCGCCTTCAACCAACGATGTTAGTAACGTAACATTTGCTGCCTTACGTCGTCCTGCAGGTAGGTTTAGACCAATTTTTTCAAGTTTTTCCCTTAAAAGTCTGCCCCCATTTTTGCTTTTTGCTCTAAAGGTAAAAAATTGCATTATACTTACATAAATATGTACATATTTACAACACATCATCATGTGAAGTATGCTCATAAATACTAACCTTCTTAAAACTCCACCTAATAATGAAGCATTTAAGCATTCTGGAGGAGAGAGTCTTCTCTGTACTTCAGCAATTGTTACCTTATATTTTGAAGTGCTGGACAAAAGGCTTAAGCGACCAGGAACTGCGCAAAATACTTCGCTGGGGGAACCTGAGCTAATATTTCCGACATCTTTCCCACTTTTCATGCCTGTCAAATAGAATAAGAACAAACAAATAATCGCGTTAAAATACTTCCTCTAATAACTAGATACAATACTCGTACAATGTTTGTTTATTTGTTTCCGTCATTGTTGGAAGAAAACAACATGATCATGTTGAGAATGTCATAGCCTCTATAAACATGCAATGAGTAATTAGTGGGCTTATGTTACAATACATTCACAATATTATTATATTGTTTAACAAAAGCATATTATGTACATCTATAGAAACATAGTTTTATTTCTTCAACAACGAAATTACCCTGTGTACTTCCAGGTGTTGTTTTTGTTAACACCCATTTAAGCGTATCTGCTTACCACATTGCAGAATTGCAATTATGTACATACATATGTATGTATATGTACATTCATAAAATTTAATAAGGAAGAAGCCAACAGTCAAAAGACTTTTCATTAGGAATACTATATTTATTTAATTGTTTGTCTGTATGTATGTATGTACTATTGGAAATACGACTCCCTTTAAGTGCTCACATGCATACATATTTATAAATATATATGTACATAAATTCGTATATACAATTGCATGTATATACAATACAATACTCAACGTTTTTTATTTTGCCAAAAAGCCGAATTTTAAGCATTATCATTATTGATTGATAAAGTTACAAAAGTCAGTTTTTTTCGTTAATTGGAATTATTTGTTACGAAAGTACATTTTAGCAGTTGATAGATAAATGTGATCATATAAGTTTTGATCGATCATCTTTTGTTAGTGTAAAAGTACTGTACTTAGTTACGCAGAAAAAACAGATTCGTTGTGCCAACCGAATTTGTTGCCAATAGAACTGTGGCGATTGCATCAACTATCATAGAATTCTGGTGCTATAATTACACAATTTTCATGTATTAGAATTTTAACATCAAAACTTAAACAGCATCCAATAGCTGCATATATTTTCGATTTAAGGTTTATGGAGGTTGCAGGCAAGGTTACTTTGCAAATAGATTCCTAGATATTTTAATGCAGTTACTTCCTCAATTTTAGTATCATCCACAATTATACTGAAGCTGTTACTTGGATCACTGCATGGCTTGAAGCTCATTAACTTAGTTTTATTAGCATTTAGAGCAAATTCAACTATTAATGCAGCATCTCTTTCAATATAGGCTTTGGCTACTGTTTCATGTTTGAATGGATAAAAAATGCAAATATCATCAGCATAGACGAAAAGTTTAACATTTAGACCCAGATGGATAATATCATTCAGATACAAGGTGAACAGTAAGGGACTTAATACACTGCCCAGTGGGACACCACACTCCACTCCACCAATAAAACTTTTTCCTTTATTTATTTGAACAAATTGTTTTCGATTTGTTAGGTAGGTTTTTAAAAGTTCTAGTTCACTACCACAAATTCCATAAAAGCTGAGCTTTTTTTAGCAAAATGTCATGTTCCACAATATCGAAGGCCTTCGTCAAATCAAAAAAAAATAACGCCATTGTTACCTTGATCCAATCCTTTACATATGTAGTTAATTTTGATACCGCCACGCAATTGAATTAATATTTTTAGCTTATTCATTTCAATTTCAAATGTATTTTTGTCCTTCATTGGTAATTTTTTTTTTTTTTTTAATTAGGACCAGCATTGTGCCGGAACGCAGAGAGAGGGATAGAGTAAAGAAGATAGATGTTGAAAATGTAGAAGGCTTAACTCTTTTACAACTCTGCTTTGCGCGTTATGTTAATTTTTATAGCAGTGTTGAGGCGCCTCCGGTGTTAGGTAGACGCATTAACTTTGTTAAGCTGTATTGGCAGGCATTTTATTAATTGTTTTACTTCGCCGATGTTTCTGCTAACCGACGAAGGAGGGCGATGTTGTGTACATTAGCTTGGAACATCATCAATCGCTGTCGGAACAGTTTTTTAGTGACCAGTGCTATGCCTTCATCACTTAAATAGTCCGACAACAATTAATACAATGTCTCACTAATGTATGTACATTACAGAAATTAATGATTTTGATTGACTTGCTCTGGCCAGGGTTTGAACCCAGGCCCCACGTCATTGTTTGCTTAGTAGTCAACGCGCTAACCACTTCAGCCAACACCACCCTCGGTATTAACCAGGAATTGTGGCTTTGTAATATATCGCATGACATTAGCCACATTTTTATTTTAAAATCGACAAATAAAAGCCATAAAAAATTTGTATTATTATTTAATTTTTTTTTTCATATATGGTATTGAACAAAGGCATCTAAAAACGTGTTTAGTCGCTTTTAGGATGGGTTCAAGTACAGTTCGGATTTTTAAACGCAGCATATATTGAAAGTAATCCCAAGATATTTAAATTTGGAATGAGTTGAGGAATTATGAATACCCTTTTTAATATTGACTTACTTTTAATAAGAGGTAGATCGGACATGAAACCAACGTTGTCATCCAGTCCTGCATTTTGACCATCATCAACAGCGTTTTGCAGTGCTTGATGCAAAGCAAGGGGATCATGATCGTGTGTGAGACGACCTCCGTGGGTAGCTCCAGTTGATAAACCACTCCCGTAATCACTTCGCCTGTCAGAATATGGAAATCCGTGTGATAATTGTGTCTACAATCAGAAAATAAACAATTATGTATGTAAATTAAGAATTTTAGAGCCCACTTAAATGCACAACCGGTATATACAATTAATAAAAATATCAGTAGACTAGAATGAGGGAAGTGAATTCTTTGCATTTGTATTGAAATCATAAATTTAGTTTATAAACGCAGAAATTTAAAACGATCATATGAATTCAGGCTTGAAATGTGTTAACAATGTCTAATTTTTCTCTGATTGTTGCATTTCGAACTTTAGCCTATTTAAAATATCAAGAAATATTAAGACTATTTAATCGTTTCTCGATTTGTGAAAGTAAAAAGTTTCTGTGTCTGAATGAGACAACAGGTGGCACTGATTTTATTCTTACTGTAATATTTTCAGTAATTAACTGTCAAATAAAAACGAAACGTCAACGATGAAATTGAATTATTATAGAACGAAAATAATTAAAGGCAAAAAATTTTAAATTATAAAACAATTGCGATTTATAAATATTCTTTACTAGCTTTTTCCCGCGGCTTCGCTCGCCTTGAAGCCATACTATAGTAAATTGGATTGGATATTGACGTGACTGTCGGTAATACAGTGCGACGGTATTACAACACTCAGGGTTGGAGAAGAATAGTACCCGACACCATTCTTCTCTCCCCTCTCACCAACAAACTACCCACTTTCATGAAAGAAAACTTTCACGTGTGAACCCAGACTTCATTACATTGAGCTATTTTACATTGGATTAATTATGCTGGCATAACATGACAGTTTTTGGCGAGAGGGGTGAAGAGATCGGTTTTCCGTTGGCACAATTTTTCAACCAGCCTCAAACCCGCATTAGCAGCACAAAACTAATACATACACACTTACGAATACATAGGTTCTGTGTTTTCTTTTTTACAGACTGTATTTAGTCGTTGGTTAGCTATCGTCGAGTGAACATGAATTTCAAAGAAGAAGGGGTTGGTCGCGCCAATAAACTTTAAGCATTTATTTTTTAATAAAACAGTATGAAAAATTCTTAATTCATTTTTAATTTTTTGTATGGGTATCTTATATTTTTTATTTTACTTATAAGCAGCAAATATTGTTTGTAAATAAGGCGGTTTATGTTTATTAATTGTTAATTGATTAAATTTGTCAATAAATATTTTAAAAAACATAAAATTTTTTTACGATTAATTATAAAAATTCTCAGAATTTACTTAAAAAACTACACAAGTTCTAAGAGAATCAATACGTTATATACACAATTAAATTAAAAACTTTGAAAAATGTTGGCTAAAATTTTTTTATTATATTATATATGTACATACGAAAAGTAATTTTATCAGACCCAAGTTCAGTTTTATTGAATTAATGAAAATTCAAATTACTAAGAGTTTTTTATGTGGAAAAACATTAGTATGTCAAATCAGTTTAGCAGAACGTATCAGTATACCGATTTCAAGGCCGCTACACCTCTCATCACCGTTCATTTGTCCATTTTTACAATTTTCGTAGATTGGATACTATATTGGGAAAGAATATCAAATATTTAACCAAGTTTTTAAATGGAATAGAATACGAGAATTAATTTAATTAATTTTATTCTATTTTTTACATGTTGAAACAATTTTGGTTAGTACGAAATTCCCCATCACTGGTTGGAAATTACTAATAATCAACAGAAACTCATAGTCCGATATCTTCAAAGTATTCCACTTTGTAATTTAACTCTTTGTTGTTTTCACTCTATATTAGGGATATTCACATATTACTGTGACCCTTGTTAGTATGGAATGTAGCTCGTGCCCAAGATGAATTAATATTTTTTATATTATTCCGAATACGCGTAATTATTATTCGAACTTATATTAATGTACATACGAAAAGTAATATTATCTGGCTAATTTTTATGTTTTTATAAACTGACTTTGTTGCAATTTACTTGTTTCGTGTGGAAAGATTTACAATACGAGAAATACAGTTAGACTCTTGAAATTGATTAAAGGTTTTTAAATTTTTTCTTAATATGCGAGTTTTTGCTTTAATTTGGATAAAACTGGTGAAAAAATTGCATTATGTTTATGACATCAGTATATAATGTTTTTATATATCAGTTGCTTAAAATATTGGCATCATCATTGGAACTTAATTAACCTCGCTTTTATTTATCAAATAATTTGAATTTGCATTTTATAAAAAAACTTTACAAATACGCTGTTATTAATCTGGTCGCTTAAATCGAGGTCATATACGAAAGTACATGGAGCATATATGAAATATATGTCGAAGCATACATGAAATATGTATGTACTCGAATATATGAAACCATATATTTTCGATACATATTCGTATGATATACACGAAGTATTTTTAGCTGGTGTTTAAAGATTTCAGATTTGTTGTTTTGAAAAATACTTTAGCAGAGATATAAAGTATTTGTGGTTTCTACTCTGGGTATGTCGAATTGTGTTCTCGCTATATATACTCGTATCTATATATCGAGCCTTTGCTGCAATAGAGTCAAAAATAAAAAAAAAGTTGTTTTGCAGAAAACGATTTAATGGTAAACGAAAATTTTATATTTTGTCTCAAAAGTTTAGTATGCAAGATATTTGAATGAAATTTTTACACATTCTGAAGCACTTAACATTAACTCAAAAATCACGTTTTATGTCTCTAGTGCAGCAAAGGCTCGAAATATATACAAGGTTTTGCAATAAGAGTGATATTATATCTTAAAAAAAACACACTTATTGTTATGGAAATTCAAAAGTTTTTTATTTAATGTGAAGTACAATCGATACAATTAAGTTCTTAATAAAACGGCATTCAAATGGCCTCCACGACTTCTTCTGCAGGAACGAATTCGATGAACCCAATTTTCGAGCACTTTTTCCACTAAATCAAGTCGTATGTCATGTATTTCACGTTCAATATTGACTTGTAAAGCTTGAAGAGAGTCTGGTTTATTTCGAAAGACCAATGACTTCATATAACCCCACAAGAAATAATCGAATGTTGTTAAATCACAACTTCTTGGAGGCAATTCAATATCACAATTTCTTGAAATAATCGGATGCAATCGGATTTTATACGGTTGTGGTTTGCTTGCCTGAGCGGCAGCAATATTTGCATTACTTCGAGCGGTTCTTTGTTTACTGGCACTTGAACATTATGTAAAGAAAATGTAATCTCAAAATTTTCAACAATGCGACGAATCGCGAGCAATCTTGGACGATTATTACGTGTGCCGCCGTGGCTGATAGGAAGCTATTTTAGCCTAGTAGTACGGAGGTTGTCGGTTCGATTCCGGCCTTAAATCCTGGGTGTTTTCTGCAGAAAAGCTAATCGCTTTGCGGGTTGTGTTTGTTTAACAAAAAAAAAAAAAATCATAAAATGGCAAAAGCACATGAAAAGTTGCAATTGGAGAACGATTATTTTGATAATAAAACTGAATTGTTCTTGCGTATATCTCTCCATGATGAAATTGTAAACACTACAATGAAAAACAAATGACAGATCATGACATATTCCAAATCGCCGAAACGTCACTTCAAAATCATATCATCCCTATTGGAAAACCTTTTATATATAATGCATTAAAAAATTTTTTTTTTGCCAAATTTGGTAAAAAGTTTATAATATTTAAACACTGATATTAATAATTTTTTTTTTTAATTATTTTTAATTGTAATAAATTTGTATATGTATGTATATTGGTATTATATTTCTACCATTTCAAAGCCTTCTTGTTTTGTTTTACAACCGAGTTAAATTATTTTAATTTTGGCAACACTAATCAGCAGTTTGAATAAAAAAAAATGGGGAAGGAGCAAGATTGTAAATATTAAAATAAATAACAAAGCAAATAGTTCAAATATTTCTCCATGAACTAACTCACGAAGAAGTATTTTTTGCAATGTCTTATTTTGTTTCAAAAACCATAAAAAACTTTTTAAGGGTTGCAGTTGCTCTTCCAGTACACATACATATACAGTTTTAACGTAGCCAATCGTCTAATTCGTGCCTGGTTATAAAAACATCATTACAGAATAATTACGAATAAGTAGAATTTGCATATATGTATGTATGGATGTATGTATATTTGAACAAATATCTTAGCTTATGTGCGTGCATATCCAGTAAACATTTTTTTCGAAATACATATCTGATATCAGAAGTAATCGCTAATTTTACCGACAAAACTATCCAGAATTTCTGCAGACATTTAATAAAAATAATTTTGTGAAATATTATCCAATTGATAGCAAACTAGCCCACTCATAAGGGACTGTTCACATATTACGTACCAATCCATAGGAAGGGGGAGGCGGTTTAAAGATTTGTTGTTAAAAAGCGTTACGAAAGAATGGCATAAAACTCCGAAAATAGTCTTACGTAATATAAGTATGAATGGCCCCTGATAGTCAATAGTTTTATCAGAAATATTTTTATAGAATATTTTAGAAAGCGAAATTGCCGTTTTTAGATCGTTTTAAAGGAAGTGGAAAATAATTACACATCGATTAAAATGTGCCACAAAACTGTTCTTCATGGTGTTTTACTTAACTTACAGGGTGTGTGGTGGCAAATTCATATTTCAAACTTAAATAAAAAACGTAAAAATTGACACAAAGTTTTATTAAGAGCATTGAACGATAGAATGGAAATGCGGATGTTATTTTTTAAAGAGTATGTCATCTAGATGTCTTCCGTCGAGTTGAACACAGTGTTCAAAATGGAGCCACACGCTGCATTAAACTTGGTCCAATTATCTCATGCGTGGATAAGGCACACCAAACAGTTACCCTGGGGCAATGCAATGGTTTTCGATGTTTCAATCGAGGGTTGCGGGTTTTTGGAGGCCAGTAACGGCAGTTTTGCTTGTTGACGTGGCCGTTTAAGTGCACGCAGAGAAAAGACATGATTGCAAAATGTTCATGTCAACTAAGTATATCTGGCACAACCAAATAATTATTCCTTGAAGCAATTGTGGTTGCATCAAACATTCTTCCATTATTAAAATATTGGATGCTACAATAAAATAATCATTCTGGGTTTCGTCCCATAAAAATTGAATGTATCAAAAAAAATATTTTCGCTGCTACAAGAATATCTTTTGCAAATGAGAATAATAGAAGTTTATTGTGACCATACATTGTTTGTGGTCCGAAAAGAAACAAAATAGTTGTCAATCGTATGTAACTTCAGTCGTTCGTAGAATCTAATTAGAGGAGGAGATGTGAAGTGAAAAAATTAATGTTAAAATTATAATTAGATGATGAATTTTATTTAATTTTATAACAAAATAAAAGTGCACCTGTAATCTTCAACATCAGTGGTTTAATTACATACGAGTACATACTAATTAATATATGGAGTGAATTAAATATACGAAAGTATGTTTCTTTGTAGCATGACGAAAAAATACTACTGAACTGCAAAAGATGGCAATTCGATTTTACATAAATATGCCGATGAATAAGTTAATTATCTTGAATTTTATTAAATTTAATTTCAAAATAAAAATATTTATCAAAAATATAATTTAATTCAATTTAAATAAGTATTTGTGTGTGCATTTTTCTTTTATCTAAGCAAATTGTTTATCTAAACCAGTAAAATAACATTTTCATAGTTACTATAATACGCTCAAATTTCTCAGCATTCGCAAAGCATACTATTTTCAAACAATGGTATTGTCAGAGGAAGATTTATGAAGACGATATTATGTTCCTTAGATGACAAATGCAATACATAGCAGCTGCAATCATTAATCTGAACATGAAATGATAGTTTGCGATTATGATTCCATCAACCATGTTTTTTCTTTGCGTGTGAAAATCAGCCTCGTCGCTCCAAAACCGAATTTCGAACAAAATTGTCGACAAGCGATTACGTAAGAATCATTACTCTTAAAAAATTTCTCAACAGCGAACGCGCGGTGCTCGACCACTGCGACATCGTGACTGACAAAACCCCACAATTGATTATGGCAACGGTGCCAGACTCCCTCCGCACCGTTTATTACTTTTCGAAATAATCGTATTTAAAAATATATATTTGCCACCAGTCACCCTGTAACTGATGTGTACGAATTTCAATATTTCCATGCCGATATATTATAACGATGTACTTACTGAATAAAACAATGACGCTAAAAAATGGTAAATATTGTTTACTGAGACGGATATCGGCTTTGAAATTTTTGTGTTCCTGATTTTTAAATAGTGGCATTGCTGAGTAAAGATTTTTAGCCAAGCAGAAAATCTATACTCTACTAACCCATTACTAACGTTACTGGTTACCTGGAGAAAATCCTTAACACGGGCCGTAGACCCGCTGGTCAGAAAATCCTTACTCTGCAATACAATTTTCATGAACTTAATTTCCATTTTTAATGCTCATTATGTAATATCGTAAACTCCTTGAGAATTTTTTCTGAAAACTTTCTATTTAAAATGAAGTCAACTGAATTGTTTGCTTGGTACTTTTCACTTTAGATATACTTCTATAACCCTGTTAATAAGTGAGTTGTCCATGTATGTATGTTTGTACATAGATACATACATACACAATGTGTTTTTGGCTATGTTTATATACATATACTTCGTATTGGATTCTACTACGAGTATTCTTGAAGAAACATTCTACAAATTCTTTTTATAAAGATTATCCCAACATTATTTTTAGAATGTTGTTGGAATGTTTGCCAATATCGTTGAACAAAAAAGAAAAGACAAAATTAGAGAGATAAAGTTTTACAAAATACATTGTTGGAAAGTCTGAATTTTTGGCACCCTACATTAATAAACAAATGTAAGTACACTGACCTCACAGGGTCATACAATTATTTTTACGTTTAGACTTAAAATTTTCGCAATTTGTATATGGTTGATTTTGATATTTTGGGATAAATAAGCAAAGTTTTTCTTTGAAAATTAGCTACTAAATTATCGTATATGTATATGTACGATCTGTGCAGAATTTTTTATGTATGTCAGCAAGCGTGATCACTTATTGGGCAGGTATTGATTTCTCAAAAAAATTATAAAGCCCGGTCTTCTTTTTTTTCTTGTTTCCAATGAAATTCTTAAAGTTGTTTCTAGGTCTTTCTCTTTGCAAGTTTTTATAACGATCTACAAAGAAAAATAATAGTCCCAAACGTGCTTAAATTAATCTCAAACTGTGTCAAGTAGAAAACTATTGATCCAAGTACGGATTATTTAATCCCAAAAAAACTGATTATTTCAAAATTACGGCATTCAATATCGATCACAATTTCAATACAATTAAAATGTAAATTTAAATTTCGATCGATATTGAATACCATAATTTGCCCCAGAATTATCAAACACTATTCATTTGCGTTTAAAATATTATAATTTTTTCTCTAACAAAACTAAATGCTGATATGATATTGCTTTGAATTGGCCAATTACAATTTGTGTTTTTTTTAAGCATGCCAGAATTTTGTATTATTTGCAGTCTTGTTGCTTTTTTCGAAGACTTAAGAGCAGTGTAGCCAGGTATATATTGTCTAATGTCCCAAAATTAAAGAGTGTTATCCCCAAAAATCCCCATTTTAAAACTGGAAATCCCCAATTTTGTTCCCAATAAATGTATGTACGAGTATATTGAGCATCATAAAAAACAATGTTTTTTTTATTAATTTGATTACATACACTTATTTAAGTTAATGCATTCGTATGTGCTCAATGGAACTTTTGAATCCTTAGAATATTTTAAAATTCCATACACGAAATCAAATTTATTCTTTTTTCTATGCTTTCGAGTTGTAAATTTATAAATAACTCAAAATTTTCCATAATCTAAGTGAATATTTTAAACATTTCTTTTTCTAGTACAGTTAAATGATCTAAAAAAATTTGTTTGCAACAACAATTTTTATAAACTATTGTATAATAATAAGACATTATGACAATATGACTGACATGACTGCAGTGTTAACACCACAAATGATTAATATAACCCGAATCTATTTTGAATTGTAGATAAATCAAATCATGCGAAATAAAGTATTTTGGTGTACTTTATTGTTTCTATAAAGTACAATACTTTATTATAAAATACGGGTGGCAAGCCTAATCGTAACCTATCGAATGGATGGATTACTGTATTCGAAAGCTAGCGTATCGAAATCTTTACAAATTGTAGCAGATTTTTTTACATTCGGATGAAATTAAAAATAAAATTTTATATGTTTATTGCAAATCAAACTAATAAAAGAAAATAAAAAATTTTCGCGACTTTCTTATTAATTTTAGTGAAATAAAATATTGTGCAAATACAAATGTAATTGTAAAACTATGGCTACATTCCTCTTTCCTTCTTCTTCTGATTCTGAAGACGATTAGAAGAGAAATGCAGGATAAAAGCCATCCAATGGCTTTGCCGCCAAATGCATAAAAAATGCATTATTTTATTGTACTTTCGTTGTTTCTTTATATATTTTAGATGTATTAAACGCTTTCGGCTTTTAAAAGACGCATTGAATTTTCTTCTCTCCGAGCTGTATTGCGAAGGCCACACGTCAACCGCACTTCCACCAACATAACACTACTTGATGGGTATGAGTCAAATTGCAGTTTGCAAAACAGCTAACCGATTATAGATATATGAATTAGTTCTATTATATGAGATATGCATATGAATGTATTTATAAAATTACATGTTTTGTCTGTTTTTACACACACATTTTAAAAAATATTATTTTCGAAAGCTACAGGGCTATCGAGTTAGTTTTAAACAGATGATACTCGAGTGCATATGTACTCGTTATTGTATGATATAATCCGAAATTCTGATAGTACTTCTTCGGTAACGAATGCAGTAATCCCAAAAAAGGAAATTTACGAACAATTTTATTCGATCACGTTTGCGGTAATTCGGCCCCGGGAAAATCGATCCAGCCATTCTCAAGTGATGTTGTGACATACATGTCCCGTTTAATTTTTATATGTTTAGAAGATAAATAAATTCGCTACTTGAAAAGCGATTTTCAAATTACTTTTCTTTAAGAAGAAACTGTAATCTTTCGTGCGAGTAAAATATAAACTAGAAACGAATTATGTCGGGGTTTAAATTTTCGTATAGTCGCACCATTTTTAATATGAGGTTTGTTCAAAATGAAAGGTGAATTTTTTTTGTTATGTTGGTACACATGTGTTAGTCATATGTTGTCATTAACAGCCCATTTGGATTAGTAGTTTGTTGTTGACAACTGAAAAGGTTAGTCACGTTTGTGTGTTCTTGGATTTTTGACCAAAATTGCTAAATTATGAGCAAAATTAACGTCGCATTAGTATCACTCACGAGTTCTATAATGACGTCAGCGACAATCCAGGTTCGCTCACAAACCACAAGATTTGGCTCCCTGCGAATTTTTCCTATTCCCAAAACTAAAGAGACCATAGTCATAATCGAAGAACGATAACCGTTAAGCAGAAATACTTTGAGGATTGGAAAAACCGCTGGCATAAGTGCATTTCATCTGCGGGGTATTACAAAATGGATATTGATGAATAAATAAATACTTTGCAAAAAAATTCAAACTTCACCTTTTCTTTTGAACAAACCTCGTATGTATGTTCGATTGGCTTTTTGTATTGAAGTCTCTTATTTTTGCAAAAACTATTTTACTTGAAAAAATGAAAAAGTAAACTTATTAAACTGCTAAAGTAGCGTGATGCCTACAAAAAAATTTTCGACTTTATTAAAGTGTAATTAATGTCTCATAGAGCGTTTGTGAATACTACTTTAGCGGATTTTGCTTATTAGCCTCTAATAAAACGTTTATGAATAACACTGTTTGACTTTTGTAGAATAAAAAAACAACTAAAAATAGTGCCACAGGCTGATGTAGGTATGTATGTATGCACAAAAATATTAAATGTATAATGTTATATTGTTGTGCGTCAAATGTATTAACATTGCATTATTAATAAGCTACTTACCACATGACCTTGAAGTTCTGCTTCTCTGTGAGATCGATGTATTCCTAATTGGTCTT
Source organism: Lypha dubia (assembly GCA_947311025.1). Lineage (NCBI taxonomy): Eukaryota > Metazoa > Arthropoda > Insecta > Diptera > Tachinidae > Lypha > Lypha dubia. Next base: position 2,062,952 of record OX371263.1, read on the forward strand.
GAGTACTTCTTAAGCCAGCTAGTTGATTGTAATGATGCAGGGGTGTATGATGCAAGGTTGGCAGTGGTTGGCCATAAGGATCCGTCCCTAGATACTCTAAAGCACCGTGGTTCTGTAAGTACGCAGGTATCTAATCAATATTAGTATAAATTTTAGTTTTAATTATCAATTGGTAATGCAAAGAATCATTTAATATACTGCATGGGTACATTTATTACCTGTTGTTGGGGTGGACTTTGCGTCGAATGATGAAAGGGGGGCGGAAAATATGGTGGTTGAAAATCAGATTGTAACGACTGATGATGCATTGTGGCAGCAGAACTATGACTTCCTCCATGACCGCTATGACCAGCCGTAGGACCACCCCTACTTCCATGACTTCCTGTATGTGTTGTATAAGCTGGACTATTACCTGAAAGCCCTAGACTTCCATGGCTGGTCAAACGTTCCTGCAAAAAAAAAAATACAAAGCAAATTAAATAAAACAACAGCAACATATATTTCATTTCTTTACAAAAACTTGTATATCAGGGACATAGTCTGCTAATTAATTAATTTGATTTTTTAATTTAAACATTAGGCAAAGCTATTTAATTCTGGCTAACGATGGCATGTAAACATCTTCGTTTTCAAATCTGTAAAATGAAGAAATTATTGTGGCATCGTGTCGGTGACCTTTGGATCACTTGAGCAGAATAAAACACTGCAATCTATATATATGTATCTAGTGTAATGCTTAGCTTAGTGCATTAACTATATAAGCCACTAAATTTGAAAAATATCATTATGTGTTCATGCTATTTCCATTTACCAGATATTTGCTTAATAGAGAGAAATTAGATATATTCAGCCATGTCACAGAGCACAATTCCGTTCGGAAACGGAATCCATTCCGTATTTTGGTGCTTCAGAAAATTAATTACGAAAAAAATTTTAGGAATGAAACATTTTTGTTTTCATGAACGGAACAGCAGTTTCTGTATTTCAAATTAAAGCAATATGTTTTTATTATTGATTATTAAAAAAATTATTTTAAATAATTTCTAATTTCTTCAGGTAGTAAAGATCCAGTAAATAGGACCAACGTAAACCAAAATTATAAGTGAAAAAAATTTATCCTTGAGGTAGGTCTACATTTTTCTTAGGATCAAATATATGTGTGTGTATGCTTGTAAACACCATTGGTTCGTGTGATGAAATAATTTATTTCTGGTTTTTTTTTTGGTTAATGATACTATAGTTATATTTATTTAATATTTTTATTTCCTGTGTAATGTAAGTGAGAAAAAAAAGCCAAATTGTATGAAAATAGTAATAGGTATTTTTTTTGTTTAATTATGTTATGAGTAATTGTTTAGAGCACAAATTATGTAAGGGATTATAATAAAAATTTGAAAGGAAACGGAAATGGCCATGGTAGGGAATGGGCAGCTGGATGTGTCATCTTACTTCCCAAACAACAATATTTTATATAAAAAAAGTAGAGTAGATTCAATAGTTTTTTTTATTGATACGAGGCTCAGGTGAGGGTTGAGAACACACTCCCATAAAAATCTCCGCATTCGAGTTGGCCCCGGTGGAGTTCATCTGAGGTCGCGAAGAGGACATGTAACAGATCTTGAGCTTGAATTTAATTAGTAAATCAAATAGGTTTTTATTAGTATTTAGTGGTTACACTTTTTTGGAAAATGTTTGCCAAGTGTGACCGTACCTTTAAAGTAAGTTTTTAAGAAAGAGGTTAGAGATTAAGATACATTTTATATCTGAATTTAATTTTTAATTTCTTTTTTTTAAATTAGTTTTTACTAGTGATGTAGCTGTTTGAATTCTAACTAGCAAGAAAATTAAAAAAAATCAACTCAAAGAGTAAAAAATGTCGATCTCAATAACGCACTTTTAAGGTACAAAAAACCTACACTATACGTGTTTAACATACATATATAAAATTTACTTATGCGTATTCTATCGTCATTTTCTTGATTTTAAATTTATAAAAATAGAATAGTTAACGCACGACACAATCGTTAACGAACACAATATATAACGAAACTGCAATCATTTATTGGATACATTTGCATGAATTCGCATTGGCAGCTTAAGTTAATTTAGGCCGGCTGCTACTGCATACTTGTGTCCAGGTTATGTCTCAAACGGAATTTAAAGTGTATATAGACAAAGTAGAAGAATGGCTGTTCTCACATGCCGTACGGATGGTTAGTCATGAAACCTTCGCAACCTCAGATACTTTGTCAAAGGACGATCAATACCACGGTTGTAAGATGTGCCGATTTCTCGCCAAACGAGCCGATTTATAACCAGTTTGACATTCTTATTTTCGATTTGGCAACATGGCGACTTTTGGTGTTTTATAAAATAGAAGGCGATTTTAACAGCACCAACTGTGTGTTTACAGTATATTTTTATTTATTAATTTTTCAAAAAATTTTCGGCATTAGAAAATGTAAAAATAATTTTATATTGCAATCCTTTTTAATTGAAAATTTGTATTATTACGAAACCCCTGAAGAAGTCAACAAACAATTGACGAAACGTTGGGTAAAAAATGTAATAAAGCTGTTTTATTAACATTAGCTACGTTAGGCCTTATTAGCTTAAAGAAGAAAAATATCATTAACAACAGATGGCGATTTTGTTGGACGTCGAAATATTTAAAACTTTTCCATCTATTAATGTTAGATATAATTTGAACGATATTTTTACTGTTTTTCCATTGCCAATATCTATAAATAAATTTTGTAAAGCATCAATTTCTTTTCTTGTTGTGGCTAGAAGCGAAGCATCAGAATTATTGGATGAGTCTATTGTATGAAACATCTGCTTATATTGCGCTTGGCCTGTGCTACTGTCAAATCCGTAGCTAAAAATTAACTCACATTTTAAATGATCAGAATTTTCAGATTCCATTACGGCTTCAAAAACGTCCTTTTGCATTCTATTGGCAGTGTGTAACGCAACAGATTCTAAAGGAGCTCTTGGACACCTTCTGGTCGGCATTTTGACTTCACAGCTAAAATAGTGAAGATATATGTATGTAACAGTTTCTCGATTTACTTTCACGACGTATTGCGTTATACTGTGGTGTTGTGAAACTGTTTTCTATGAAAAAATCTAACGCTTCATCTGCAGAAAGAGGAATTGGTTTAGGTTGACTTTCTGAGTACATCTTTTTAATTTGGAATGTCTTGTTGGACTTGCTATTGTTGCCTTAAGAACTGCAGCTAAGTTAGCATTTCCTTCCTTCCTAGCTGAGGTTGCTGCTGCTTGTGCTAGTAAATTGCCCTAATATAGCCGTTGAAAGCTCCGCTGCAGCTCTTCTTTTCCCATATTTCAACTTTTTGTAAAACGTCCAGAGGCGTCCCACAGTGGAAGAAGTAGTTTTAATAGCTGTTTTTTTAATTTGGAAAGATATCGCGCTATTTAGCCATGAAAAGTTTTCATTTTGAAAATGATTTTCTCTTCATCCAATTTTTATCCATTTTGTTTCTAGATACTTGCAGAAAAGGTGTACCTTCTCCACCAATAATTTCTCGCAATCATCCTCAATCTTAGACGCATCAACTTTATTTAAGACATATTGGACAAGCATATAACTTTTTGAGTTTTTTGAGGGATGTTTTAACCAAATTTCAAAAAGTTCGATTTTTTTCAAAGTATAGGAATCTGCAAAAAATTATATTATTCAGATTACGCAACTTTACGCAATATGAGATAAATCCTAGTAAATGAACCACACTTTAGTGTATTCAAATATGTTTACATTTGGTTTGCCAAACGTTAATATTTTTTTAAAAGCTTACATGAAATTAAACTTTTGAAAAAAACCCATTTTATTAAAGGTTATATTAATAATTAAATTTTTCAAAAAAAAATTTTAAAAATTTTCAAGAATTTATGAAACAAATCTTAAGTGCTTATATGACAGATTATTTTCCATTACAAACTTTTTATAAAATATGAACACACTTTTCACAATAAACGCTCAAACTGTCGATAAAAAAGGGATAAATTACGAAATTGTTTCAAGACGTATGGGAACAATGACTTTGACTGCGCACTGTCAAACAGTATTTTGTTTGTACTTTTTTAAAAAAAGTATCAATTTGTTTGAATCGGAGTATTAGTAACTGGTTGGCAAAAAAAAACAAAGCTATATGGATAGTTTCGAAAATTAAATTTCGCACGGAAAAAGCAGGTGTTTGAAATTTAGTGCAACGCAACGAAAACTAAAGAGACGTTCCGTGTATCGCATAAAGCTGTTGCTGATTGAAAAATTTTACTAAAACAAATAATTGCTTCATTCCTCTTTTCTTCAATGCACATCATTAGAATTTTTATTAGGTTTGACCCTTTTGAAGGTTTAAATCTTATTGTTGCAAAATAATGTTTAGCGGCTGCGTAATGGCAAGTATATCTATCGCTTAATATGAAGGCCGCAAATAAATACAAAGCTGCTGAAAGAATCTCGTAACATAAGATCTTTGCATGCCGTATCTCCATCTCTCCACTGAAATATCTGTATCAAAGCCTCTATTATTTGCTCTAGTTAGATTCGTTAAAAATTTCTAAATGTAATTATGCCGATCAACCCATCTAGTTTCGCTGCATAATGAAAGTCTGCCTCCCAAACACTTCATTAAAACACCGTATCTCTTCGCATGGTAATTTTATCCATCATGGTATATCCGGAAACGGCATTTCTTACTAACGATTTTCTAAATTGCTTAGGGGTGTTAGATTACAGTGAACCAAGGAATGCATAAAATCTTAAGCAAGTATCGCCGTTTCAGGATTTACCATGGTGGAGAAAATCCTATGCAGAAAATTTTTAGAAAGCAGTTTATGAACATACATACATATACAATTTGTATTTGTTTTAATTTAAAAAAATTTCTGTAGTGACCGTTCGCAAAGACTTTCTACTCTAAAGTAGATCCAAATTCGAAGCCGGTTTCGTAACTATCTCAGAGAAAAAATATTGATGTAATTCAGAAATTTCTCAGTAAGCGAAGCCGCCCAGGGGCAAATTTTTCGATTAGTCCCTGTCCACACTTGTAATTTTATTGTCTGCATTTCTTCAAAATTCTGTCTTGAAATTGCATTAGTGTCATTAGTGTCACAAATTAATTTAATTTTCGTTTTATTTTGTTTTTCATATAATTGAAGAAATATAATAAAACGTCAAATACACATAGAACCCAGTGTGAATTGCAAGGCAAAAGAGAATTGCCGAACACATGAAACTCTGTACTCCTCCCCAAGCTTCTTATCTCTCTCACCTAAAAAACCAAGAATTGCAGCCAATAAGATTGCAAGTCTGGACGGGGACTATCAGAAGCAATGATGTGATGCGCACGTATAAGACAGTAACGCAATTACAACCTAGTATATTTTTTCGAATGCATTGCCGCATTCCTGGAGTGAACGCCTACCACTTGCACACAAGGTAAGCAGGATAGTAAAGTGTTCATTCATTAAATATAAAAACTCATTACTGTTTCACATACTTTGTAAATAGGCAGTAGACAGTCTATATTCAATCTCGATAACTTTGTGGGAAAGTAGAAAGCGCATTGCACACTACTTCAGAAACATTGTGAGGTAGAGTTCATTGAATACTAAGTATGATAAACTTCATTGAATAGATGTGATGTGGTATATGGGTGTGGTGGAGGGTTAGTGTTTAACGCTCTTTGATGAGTACATAATTAATTAAGAGCCCGATATTTAAAATTGTGTCGCTTACGTGGTTGTACAAATTGAATAGTGATTTGAATGGCTTAAAAAGATAAAACACTTATGTATATACATATCAAAATTTATATCTTTTTGAATATTTGTTTGGCTCCTTTTGCATTTGAATAGTTAGCATCTCTGAAGAAAATAGTGGAAAATAATAATGAGGGTAATCACTCTTGGTTGGAAACTGCTCTTGCATACGTTGCAGATCTCTCAGGTATAGCTACGGTGACCATATTTTTCGACAAAAAAAAAAAGGACACTCAAAATTAAATAAAAATTATTGGTATTAACTTATTACATAGATATATTTTATGGTGGCACGAAATAAGCCCCAATGAAATAAGCCCCAAATCGAAAAATGAAATAAGCCCCAAAAAATTTTCAAATTTTTTGTTTGGGGTTTATTTCATTTTATTTGGGGCTTATTTCATTTTTTAAAAATTTGGGGCTTATTTCATTTTATTTGGGGCTTATTTCATATCCGTAAAATAGATCTAAATTCCTTGCGCCCGGCCGTAGGCCGGTTATGCAGAGAATGCTTGGAACGCGAAGCCGGTGTTCGATATACCATGGAGGATAAATTCCTTGCGCCCGGCCATAGGCCGGTTATGCAGAGAATACTTGGAACGCGAAGCCGGTGTTCGATATACTATAGAGGATAAATTCCTTGCGCCCGGCCGTAGGCCGGTTATGCAGAAAATACTTTGAACGCGAAGCCGGTGTTCGATATAATTTAGAGGATAAAATTCTTGCATTTTATGATTTCTTCTTAAGCTTACATCATAAAGTTAACAAACTTGGGGCTTATTTAATTTTTTTTGGGGTTTATTTCATTTTTTAAAAATTTGGGGCTTATTTCATAAAATTTTTTGGGGCTTATTTCATTTTATTTGGGGCTTATTTCGTATATTTTGTTTGGGGCTTATTTCATTTTTTTTGGGGTTTATTTCATAAAATTTTTTGGGGCTTATTTCATTTTTCGATTTGGGGCTTATTTCATTGGGGCTTATTTCGTGGTGCCATATTTTATATCAGTAAAGTAAAAATATAATTCAAACAATGTAATATTAATGTTTAAAACAGAAATTAAATATGCCTAGAAGTTCATACGTCGTTAAAACAAAAAATTAATTAATTAATCAAAATGAACAAAGAAATTAAATTTAGCCAGTAATACAAAAATAACAAAATTCAATAAATAAAAATTACTAAAAAGGATTACATATATATTATTGATATTTTTCTGAAGAATGTATTTTTTTTATTATATCAATGTTATTTGATAAAACCAATTTAAATTCTGCACAGTCCACTTGAAAGCCGACAGAAAATTTGACACATTGTACATATACTTTTCAGTGTTGCCAGGCAATTCCTGTCTTGGGTGGTTGCAAATTTATATTGTATTGAGTTTAAAATTTCGGTGTTTTGAGAAAATAAAACTTTTAATTTTGGAAACTAAAGAAGAGCATTAGCCATCAAAAAGACAATTTAGTTTTGTTAAATTTAAAAAGACGTTGTGTCAAAAAAGAGGACAGTCCTTTTTAAAAAAAGACAGATGGTCACCGTAAGTATAGCTTTTTTACATATTTTGTTATTGCGTTACTGCAAACTGATGAAAATAAACTAGACTTGCAAGATCTGCAATGATTACAATACTAAGGGTGCGTACAGAGTGGTCGCTTGTTGCCGAGCCGAGCTGGCTGACGCTTATTGCGAGAACCAATGCGAGAAAACTGGTACTATACAAATTAGTACAAACAAGCGCGAACAGGTCATGGTGGGCGCCGAGCTGGTCAGAGCGCAAAGCTGATTGAATGCGAGAAAACAGTTCCAAAGCGTATTTCAGCGCCGAAAACATTATTTATGTTATGTTGTTATGATTCCAACTTGTTTGGAAAGCATAAAAAAAATTAAAAACAAAAATTTAAGAAAAATTAAATAAAACATGCAATCAAAAAATTAAAAAAATAATTAAAATTAAAAAGAAAATAAAAATTAAACAAAAAAATAAAAATTCAAATAAATAATAAACACAAAATAAAATTATAACAATTATAAAAAAAATGTAATAAAAATTTCAAGAATAATTAAGGAAATTCATACATAAATCACAAATAATAGATAAAATATCAGCGCTGATATTCGCAACCACTATGCACAGTCAAACTTGTTTCTCGCATGAACAAGTTCTCGCAATAAGCGTCAGCCAGCTCGGCTCGGCAACAAGCGGCCACTCTGTACGCACCCTAAGCGTGATTTCCAGCGTTGTCAACTTGGTGCGTTTCGCACCTTTTTTGGTGCTTTTCTAAATGTTTTGTGCGAAAAATATCTGAGTTGGTGCGTGGTGCGCTTATTCTTTAATTTTGGTGCGTTTTTTTAATTTTGGGTGGCTCCAAATCATATTAAACACAATTTTTTGTTTCAGTATGAGAAAAAAGAATTTTGTACAAAAAGTAAAACTGTTTCAATACCATTTCATTCAATTTGTGTACAATTTTTACATTCAATTTTACAGACCATAATAAGAGCAACCATTAATGATGTTTAAGAGGCACCAAAACATATTCACAAAAACCGTTAAACCGTCTTGTTGTTATAGATAATTTGTAACATTTCATTATAAGAAATTAGTTTTCCCTTCTAGATTTTCAGAGTACATACATAATTGTTTTTTGTCGTAAAAGTTGTTGTCAAGTCTGTTAAAGAGCTTAGCAAAAACAAAGTATTCTTGAGACTTCCGATCATTGTTCGTTTTTTATAAAATGCGTAAAAGTTTATATAAAGGTTATAACACTAAAATTAACAAAATTTATATTTACTAAAAGAAATATTTAAAGTTAGTGTCAAGAATGGAGTCTAAAAAAGGGAGATCATAAGCGAAATACAAAAGGATTTGGGAATCACAATGTGAGTTTAAGCAATGGATTCGGCTTTAACCAAATATTAACACAAAAGCAAGATGTTTTTATTGCAAATGCGATATCACGCTTAAATGTCCAACCTTGTTCGGCATGCTGGAACACGGAAACACATTGCAGCTTTAAGCCCATTTAGCTACAACCGACAGCAACAACCAGCATTGTACAAAATGTTTTATCCCATTGCAAATATGATATCATGCCATTATCAGTACAATTTGAATACGATGTCGAAATATTATCTAGTATTGAAAAAGGGTGGAGAATGATTCACTTCATGCATTGGCTCAATATTATATCAACATTAGAATTTTGGGCTAAAGTTAAATGTTGTAAAGACGCAAAATTAATTCAATAAAATTTTTCAATAAAAAAAATAATCTGAACTTGGTGCGTTTTTTGTTAAATGGCGCGTTTTTTTCCTCATTTTGGTGCCTTTTGAAATTTCAAAGTTGACAACGCTGGTGATTTCCCCTATGTACATACATATGTATGTATGTACGTCTTCAATACAATCTTTAGAGTAACTAGTGTAAACATTGAGTTATTCGTAATACCCGGTAATTTATATTGGCGATAGTTCACTCTGGTCCAAAGGAAGACAACGCCACCAAAGTTTATTGTTTTTTACCTGCACATCAATAACAGTGGCCATGTCCACATACGCAAGGGTCATGATCAGACAGAGGTTATAACTAATTGCTTATGACGACGACCATTACTTATGTTGGCCTTTTTTAATGTTTTCATTTGCTGAAGCATGAAAGAATTAATTAATTTGGTTTATTATTTTTATTTTTGGTTCACTTAATTATTAACACTTTAATAAAATTATTATTTATTTGATCGTTATAACATGTTTATATGTACATCTATTCACTATTTACGAAATTTGAACATAAGTACATAATTTCATATCACTAAACTTTATGTTTACAATATCTTTTCGACGGTTTGAAATGCGTACAACGAAATCAGCAAATTGAATAACAATAGGTATCACAGATTTAACATCGTTGATAGCTCAGAAATAACTAAACATTGACTGAAAATGTTTGCCATCTAACACCGAAAATAGAAAGAACAACATGAACTACAATGATTGTACAAACAACAATTGGAAAAGAACAAAATAAAAAAAGAAAATAACAAAACGGAAAAAATCTAACAACCAACCAAACCCATCGTTGGTCGAGCTCGCTGAAAGGTAATTCGTAAGTCTGTACAAACATTCTTACATAAAAATAGCGACAATAGACGACGAAATGCGATCTCACGGAGGTAGCACGGCGCGTGAATTTGGCACTATGCGAGCATTTTAAACAACAAGCAACGTGTTATCGCTTCATTTCTTCACAAAATTCATACAAAGATACATATACATATGTACTTACTACATCTGTATGTAAATATGTATATAATTGTGAACTGTGTTTTCAGATTTTATTTATTAGTTTTTTTAGTATGTATGTATTTTGTGTACGTACATATGTACATACATATTTACATATGGATATTGATGTGTGGATTTACTATTCATATTAATGTATGTATGTATGTACATACATATGTATATACTTATTTATATGTATGCCGATTTATGTAATTGTTATTTCTGGTTTTATACATACATACATACTTATGTATGAAGTTGTGAACTTTTTATTTCATCTCTTGTTGCGAAAAAAACCCTAAAATGTGAATTGCCGCCAACAGTAATAATTATAACGGCTCGTACAAATCGCCTTTGGCTATATATATGTATGTGTAGTACTTCGGTGGCTGTACGATTGGTAGTGTTAACCTAGATTGTCACATTTAAAATGGAGATATTTTTGTTTCCATAATTTCTTTAATAAAAATACATACATACATACATACATATGTATGTATGGCTGTACATGCATATGTATATTCTTACTTATTTTTTAACATACAAACAAATGCATGCAGGTACATACATATATGCAGTGTAATCTTGGTTAACGCAACCAATAGAAATTTCGGGCAGTTGCGTGAACCGAGTCAAAAATTAGGTACCGGATTTTGAATTAAAAAGCTCGTGTAAACGAAAAAAAAGCTTACATATTTGAAGAAAATAATTGTACCTATAGGTATTTTAAAATATATACCATAAGTTTGTTTCTTAAGTCTTTTGTTTTTTGAAGTGAAAACTTCTTTTAGCGCGGTACGCATATTTTAGATGAGACTAACTGCCTGTTTTTAGAAAATGAAAACAAAATTGTGAGTGAGAATTTATATTGAAAACAACAATAAAATACGAAAATTTGTTTTTGTTTTCAATATAAATTCTCACTCACTAATTTGTTTTCATTTTCTAAAAACTGGCAGTAAATCTCTGAACTCGCGACACCGAGACGCTTTTTTGTATAGTCTATAAATTTTCAATTGTTGCCACATTTCCCGGGATTTCTGGGATTTTAGTCCAAGCTTTTGGGAATTCCCGAAGGTGGGTTGTGTCTTGGCTAAGCCTTTGTGTCTCGACTAAACACAAGTGTGTCTTGGCTAAGTGTTTCCAAACTAGCAAGTGTCGTCGAATAAGCACATATATCTATCTACATATATGTACATATATATGTATATAAAAGAAAGTCGTGTTAGTTACACTATTTATAACTCACGAACGGCTGAACTGATTTGGCTGAAAATTGGTGGGCACTTTTTACCTGGGGGGACTAGGGTGCACCGTTTTTGTATGAACCACTTCCTGTATAGCTAAAAAGCTGAAATTTGGTACACAGGTAGGTCCCGATAAGCAATTAACGAAAATGATTTTCAAAATGTCACTTTTTATCTAGGGGGACTAGGGTGCCCTTTCTTTATATGGGGCAATTCCAGTATAGCTAGAAAGCTGTACATTAAATAACCTAACCGTTAACTGTTAAAAAACCAAAATTATATATATGTACATATAAATATTTATACAAAAACAACTTAGAAAAAAGAAGTGATATCCGCACAAATGTGAAAATAAGGCCAAGTTCCTATCCAAAAAATTTCGGCCGTAAAAAGTACTGACATCAAAATAAGGAGCAAGTTCTTCATAGGTTCAATACCATCTCATTTCTAGGCAGCCAGTAAGCTTGTCAATATTTTTCCAACAATTCTTTCCCATATTAGAAAGGCAAAAAAATATTGCCAAGCTTACAGGTTTCAGTTTTAACTCTCGCAGTGTACAGACGCGTCTTATAATCGTCGCAACTGAATATTTAAAATTTATCAAAAATTTAAAGTCATAAAAAAAATATACAAAAACAAAACATTTATGAAAAAGTTATTATAATGGTTTTATTTTAATTTTTGCTTGCGTGTAATATATGTACATAAATATTTGCAAACACAAACTCATATAAGTGAACAAAAAAAGGGAACTCTAAATGAGTTCATCTTCTACCAACAACAACAATAAATCTACAAGCAGTAGAAATGTTAATTTAACTTTGGTTGCTGATGATGACAATACAAACATGAATTAAACACAAACCTGAATACTACACAAAACACAATTACTCGTGCGCGATCATGCTCTCCGCAAACGTTAAATAGTGAAAAAACAGCAACAACAATTGTACCAATTAGCAAACTTGTCAGCTTAGCTGTACAAACAAACAATAAGTAAGAAGGTGACCAACTTGATCAAAATGGTAGATGCGGTGAGTACAATAAATGATAATAAAATTCAAACAGGTATGGACAGATACATACCCGTGTTAAAAAGGGGAAGAAGTCCAAAATCAGAGATGGAAAAAACAAAATAAAAATTCCAAAAATCGTTTAGCGATTTTATCTGAAAAAGAAAATGAAGAAACAACTACAACAAAGTCGAGTAAACCTCCACCGATATATTTAAGAGAGCAGAACTCTAGTTTTTTGGTAAAACGCCTTATCTCCTTAATTGGAGAAAATGAGTTCTAAGTAACTCCAATTAAGCGCGGAAATATTAAAGAAACAAAAATCCAGGTAGTGCAAGAAAGTAATTACCGAAAAACAGTTTCTGACTTTGAGTTCAAAACCAAAAATTTGTATACGTACCAATTAAAGAGTGCTAAAGGTCTTACCGTCGTATAAAAGGTATAGACTGTCTATTCGCCCCCAGATTTTTAATTACCGAAAGTCAATATACGGCGTTTTATAAATCGCTGGGCCCCCGTTTTTTAGCACTGGCGAATACAATGCCAAACACACATTCTGGGGTTTACGTTTAATCACTCCTAGGGGATGAGTTTTGGTTGACGTCGTTTCTAAAATGGGTTTGAACGTACTGTCAAGTGGTCAGTCAACATATTGGCCAACAGATCGACAAAAAAATCCTGATGTTATTGACTTTGGAATAGCAAAAGGTGTACCCAGCGAGATGGTTGAAGTTCAAGCATCTTTAGATTTATCTTCAGTCTTGTCCACAAATTAACACAAAATCTACCCGCAAACATCGTCAAGCTCTTAAAAAGGTATTTAATGGATTATAGTTCGAGAAGGCAATTTCTTAAGCCCTCCGCAGTCGATTGAAGCCGGAATCCAGTTAGGGGGCATTGCCTCAGCATCGAATGTAGAAAAAACTCAAAGGCGACAAAATAAAATTATACGCACAATAACAACTGCCCCCTGATATATCCAAAATCAGCGAATTCAAAAATATTCTAAATTATAGTGGCCACACCCGGTTGAGAAGGAGGGATACTCTTTCTCTCAGCCGTACACGGGAGATGTAAAACAACAAAAATCAACCGTTGAAATTAAAATTTTTTTTAGCATTGCCTAAACATATATTTAACATTTTTATATTAAGATTTTAATAACTTATTGATGTTTAAATTTATAACTGAAGATTCAATAAATAATAAAACTACCAAAAAAAAAAAGCTTATAGGTTGCCTTAATATAATTAATTAAAAACAAATATGCGTACCTTGCTAAAAGAAGTTTACACTTCAGTTTCTGTCGGCACTCACGGAGTGCTACCGTATTTTTTTTTAAGTATTTGAATCGCACAATGTATATTAACCCCTAAAGTATGATATTTATTTCATTAACATACAGTATTGCCAAAACAGATTTTTACATGTAGGAAAACACAAAATGACGTACTTACGAGCAATCGTGGTTGACAAAAAATGATATACACAAAAAAAAAAACAGACAATTCGTAGGTTTTTAAGCTTTTTCGCGCAGCCACAGGCGGAGACACCAAAGGCGTCGACGTGAATGAAGGAGAAACCTTGTTTTTTTTTTAATTTTACCGTGTTTTTAACACAAAAAGGCTGATTTTAATACACTTTTTGAGAATTTTTTTGGGTCGGGAATATTGAAATTAGTAATTTTACCGTAACTCCGAAAATAGAAGCCGTAGAGCAGTGAAAGTTGCAGCATTCGAAAAATCGAAAAAATTAGTAATTCGCCCAAATTATCTCCAATAACAACCGAGTTATTAAACAAAACGTAATAATATAATTGCATAAGTTGATAAAAAATGCTATGCAATATCTTTACCGCGGCAGTCCCCGAGTGCCACACGTCTTTATTTTTTTTAAATAAATCTTCTGAAAAGTATATTTTTTGTAATTTTTAATAACATATTTACACAGAAATATATTTAAAAGTTGCTAGGAAACTTCATGCGTTGGACTCAACAGACGTTGTTATGCGATAATTTTTAAGTGATTGTAGCGAACAGAAGCTACCAGCCGTGTAACCCAAAAATAATATTTTGTAAATTGTATTTAGATATCATAAACAATTTTTGCAGTTACGGCATGCTTTCAAACAAGTTTTTCAAATTAAATTTTTACCTGAGGATTTAATTTGTAAAATTAAAGAAATCAGATAACGTGTTTTTGCTCAAACCTGATCTAAAACTAGTGACTAGTATGTTCTGTGAGGGGCTATCAGACGAAAATACAAAGAAATCATCTACTGTATGTTTGAAAAATTAATATTATTTTGGCATAAGTTCAATATTAATTAATTAATTAAAATTTAAATGACCAAAAGTTTTTTGAGACTAGCAGAACGCATCAACATACCAATTTCAAGGACCTTCCATCAGAGTTCGTGTGTTCGTTTTTACTACTTATAAAGATGTATACTAATTCGGTTAGATTATAAACTACATATTTAACCAAATTTTCAACAGAAATAGAGTTCAAGAAACTGTTTATAATTACTTTCACTAAATTTTCATATGTTGAAATCCTCAAATCCTTATTTATACATTTTGTTATTGTATTGCTGCAAACTGATGAAAATAAGCTAGAATTGCAAGATCTGCAATGATTACAATACTAAGAGTGATCTCCCCTACTAATTGCAAATTAACTATTTTGCAAATGACTACAAATTGGTTTAAATCTCATGCAGATATCAACCAAACATATTTCATAGAAGCAGAAATAAAAGCAAAAAAAAGTAAATGAAAAGAAAATAAAATAAAAAAAACACGCCATGAAGTCAAATGTCACATCTTAAAAAAAACTAAATAATTTCAATATTTAATATAATATTTGCTATGAGCAGTACAAACTTTCGTATGTACATACATACATACATACATGGATATATATTTCATCTTATTTGTTTTCACTACAACTTTTATTTTAACTTGAATTTCCATTTAATGTCGTTATAAAAAGATGCCTTATATTTTTATATGATTTGTTATAATAATTATTATTTCTATATACATATACATATGTACA
Organism: Lypha dubia; assembly: GCA_947311025.1. Classification (NCBI taxonomy): domain Eukaryota; kingdom Metazoa; phylum Arthropoda; class Insecta; order Diptera; family Tachinidae; genus Lypha; species Lypha dubia. The sequence continues at coordinate 2,078,346 of OX371263.1, forward strand.
TACATAAATATATACTTGTATACTATGTATGTATGCATATAAAAAAAAGTGTTTTTTAAATAATTTAGTATAAACCGATTATATTATTAACCAATTTTTTAATAAACTACAAGTTGGTTGAAAAATATGTAAGTAACTAGTAGTCAATTAAAATAATGAGTCGGCGACAAGGAAAAAAGTCACTTAATCAACTAGATGTGGTTATTAAAAAACCAATTTGAAGTTACTTAAAGATGTGTTTGATTTCCTACAGGGTATATAGGTATATATATATATATGTATGTATTGTACATACATACATATATATATGTACATATGTATATAAAATATGTTTGTATGGGTATATGTCCTAAATCTGTTTCTAATGAAATCTTACACAATAGCAAAGGGTTGCTACAAAAATGCAAAAAAATATAAAAAGCAAACTCCTTCAAGAGACGTAGTAGTATGTAGTTTACGTTTGTCGTTAATGTTATCGAAAACCCATTTTTGCATCCGGTTGTTTTGTGTGACATATTTCTTGTAACACAAGGACAATGTATTCCTATTCAATGGCCTCTTTTACTCTGAAGCTGTTGATGATGAGCTTAGTTATCAGTGCTTAATGTTGCGATTATTACAACTATTATTACTACAACTTACAGATACAAGATAACTCTAAGTGAGCTAATATTCAACAATTTCAAATTTGGATATTTATTATACTTATGTATGTATGTATGTGTATGCCAGCTACAAAGTTTCTATATTTTAAAAAGTGGTATTAATATAGTTGTGTGTGTGTATGTATACGCGACGTGAAAGATTGTTTGTGGCAGTGTTTTAATACACAATGGTAAAAATTACGCGGTATTCCCTAAGAGGCCTTTTTAAAGAATTCCAAAAGCTTGATATAAAAGCCAATACAACTGCTACGTTGGATTTATCTCGAATAAAAATTGTTTGCTGTGGTCACCACACTGTGGTGCTAAAACTATTGTGCTTTAACATTTGTAATACTCCGACTTAGAAGTTTGCGTTTGAAAACGTTTTAAACATACGCTGGGAGTACAACTGGGACGAACGGCGAATGTTTCGTTGCGAACATTCCTCATCAAAACTAAAACTCATGTATGCATATGAATATGAACACAACACCGACGTCGACGAAATTCGTCGTGCGTGACGAACTCTCTTTCAGCCCAATTACGAATATTCCCTAGGAATTTCTCTCCCACGGAAAATATTTTTCTCGAGAAAACATTTCTCCAATTATAAATTTTTATATGTAAATAAAAGGAAAAAATCTCATGCGGAATTTATATTCATAATAGGAGGAATGGGAAAAGGAAAAAAAATTCCCCAGAATTATTAAAAAATTGCTTTTCTTTAAATCACCAATGAATTCAATCAAACTTTAACTCAATTAATCTTTTTAGTGATGTGAATGTATGCGAGAATTTTTAATTCATGAGGAATGCATCATACATGGGAGTAATTAAATAAATTGACTAATTAATTGTCGATTTCAGTGGCATTGACTTATAAGCAATGCTATTTAAATTTTTGGCATAATCATTATTTTGCATAATGATAATGCTTTTAAATGAAATAATTTCATTTCTAATTAGTTGAAAAGTAAAAGCATTACAAATAATTAATGAGAAAGTTTTTCAAAAGCAGTATCATTATTAAAAGTCAATATTATTTTACACACATACACATACATAACTATACATACATAAGCCGAGTGATTTGAAATGACATTCGCCCATGTTCTGACACTCGCATGAATATGAAATCGCATGCGTTTTGAAAATCGCCAAACTTATTTCTACATGTTCTGTCGTTCACGCGTTTTGCTTGCGTTTTGCTATTTTTTTTATATCAAGTAAAACAGCTGTTTAAATTAAATCGCCAGTACTGAAAAAAACAATTGGCACAGAAAATTGTGAAAACATTTTAAAGTTGATATTTTAAACTTAAATAGTTTGGAAGTTTTATTAATTTTTACAAAATATTTAAGAAATCATGTTTAGTTTAATTTGTGCATTGCTTTATTGTTAGTTTAAACTTCAGTTCAAGTAAAATACATCAGTTCACTTCAGTACTTGCTTGCGAGTTGAAGTCGCAAAACTTCTTGCGATTGTGAACTCCAGAACACCTATCATGCGATTTCATCTCGCATCGCAAAAGTTAGGCGAAATGCGATTGACAGAGCATGCCTGATTGTTTCTAGAATCTACCATAACCTAATTTTATGTTGGTTTTGCACTTTTTTTTAAATGTGTAAATGGCCCGATTAATACACGATTTTCAACAAAACCATAAATTATTTAAGTTTGTACGAAACTTTCCAAATGGAAAACGTTTTAACATAACAACTAATTTCTTATGTACACGAAATCGCAAATTATTTATTTAATAATTATGTTAAAGGATTCTTTATCATTTCAACTAAAAATAGACATTTTAACCTGCTGATATTACTCTATCAAAAGTATTTTGAGTTTGCTTTCGCAAGCACAAATTCTTCAAAACTTTGGTCAGTAAGTCGTTGGCGACGCTGTTGATTTACCATTCCAGCCAAGGAAAACAACCGTTCTACTGGTGCTGACGATGGAAGAGGTGTATTGCTTTTTAGAAATATTTGTTTTATAGATGTACATATATTTTTCTAAACTTTGAAGGACTCGTCACGTAATAACTGTATAATTGAATGGGAAATTACGTGACGAGTTGTACGTTCACGGATGTAACGATTTGGGCCCAGATATTACATACATATGTACGTCAATTTATACAAAATAAACATAGGTTATAAAACTATGTATGTATGTCGAAAAGTAAGGACGTTTTAGTATTAAAGGAAGCCCATATTTTCTTCTTCTTGGCTATTTCTCATATCATTCAATCTTTAAGGGCAATCTTTATTAAAATAGTAGTCAATAATTTATTTAATTACCTTACGTGAACGTATCCATTTTCCTTGTTGGGAAAAAAATTTCTGGCATACATACATATGTAGCTAGGTTTGTATTTTAATTAACAATTTAATTTTTTCAAAAGCTTTTGTGACCATATTTTGTTTTATACAGATAGTATTAATAATTTTTTTTATCAATTGTAATTAGTATTTCAAAGCTTTCATTGTTTTTTCATTATAAATAGTAGAAAAATTATATTTAAAAAATAGCATTAGCATTTATTGGTACTGAATTTTTTTTATTGTAAATGTTTAAAATAATGCCAATGAAAATTCAATGCCAATGAAAAAGTCCAATGTATGGAATGCATTCGTGTTTTAATTTAATTCACATTTTGTGTAAAATTAATCAATTAAACTTTTTGTAAATCATTTTGAATTAAAAACCAAATTTTAATCACTCTTTTACAGCTCTGCTCAGCAGAACTTAAAGAAAATTGTGTAGAAAGAAAAATAAAAAAAATTTTGACAATAGTCAATGAAAATATGTAAAAAAAAAACAGAACAAGCTGCGCTCTTACACGTACTTGTATACATACGAGTAAGTATACTTTGGAAGTATCTACGAATAAATTTAAGTTCATGTAGAAAATTACATTTCTCAAAGAATTATTTTCGATCGATTAAGCGAGCTGCGATTAATCGACTTAATACTACAGTATCTATTAAGTATTTTTGTATATGAATCAATTTAATGTTCAAAAGAATAGCTGGTGTGTTTGTTGATTCTAAACAGTATTGAAAAATGCTGAATAGGTTTAAGTTGATATCTTCGAATACATATTCGGTAGTAAGTTTGTTTATAAATATTACACATCATTGTAATTTTATTCGCGGTGCCGATAGGATTGACATTAATTTGACATAAACGCTTGCATTAAGTGGTGGAGTATCATTTGAAAACAACAAGTTTATTATTGTTATTATTATTACTCGTGTCCACTGTTGATATGCATTGTAATCCGAATATGGTGCGTTTGTAACAAGTGAAAACCATTGAGGCAGATAAAAGCCGCTATACAACGATAACTACTTATGATCAACTCCACATGAAGATTCCTTAAGTAAAAAAAAAAATAAATAAAATAAATGTATATGTACTCGTATATGAAAAAGTGCTTAAGTATGCTGATTTCTATTTTAATCTTTTAGCATTTAAATGGAAAATAATTCAACAGGTAATTTAAGAACATTAGCGTAGATAGGATTGTCTTAGCGTAGTGGTGGTCGAATCGAATTACCTTTTCTATTTGAAAAATTGTTAAATATGTAATTTATTTCTCAGAATATCTGGAATAAATTTTAAAAACAACTATATTCTACATTTGAAATTAATTACCACAAACTCGATTAAATTTTTCGAGCAGATCCTATATCTTACTAATGTTTTAAATGAGAAAGTTCGTATGGTTGTGTGTTTGGATGTTTGTTCCAATATAACGAGAAAGCATGTAAATGGACTTGAATTAAATTTGGTAGACGGATACCATATGCGCCAGATTAATATATAGGCTACTTTTTTAGTGATAAAACTGGACAAATTGGGTTTTTTGGTACTGTTTATTACTTTGATATACTTTTTATACATAACTAATACAATAATACAATATAAGTACTTTCTTTGGGTGTAAAATTGTACTTTGGGTACATTTTAGCTGTATGAAAATATGAAAAATGTTCAAAAAAAATTTTCATACATTCTGGGAGTTATTGTATTTTGAAATAAGCTCCAAAATCATGGGATTTATTTCATTTCATTTTGGAAGTAATTTCTTTTTTTTTTTTGAATTATTTTATTTTATAAATAAAATTGCAACTGAAATAAGATTCGAAGAAACTAGTTTTTTGTCATCTATCATCGAGGGAAGTTTTTGGGACTTATTTCAATTTTTTTTTCAGAGTAACCCCCCGGGCTTCGCTTACTGAGGAATTTCTACGTTGCATCAAGATTTTTTTTAGATATTTCCAAAACCGAAACTAACTAAATCATGTTACGAAACCGGCTTCAAATTTAGATTACTTAAGAGGAAGAAAGTCTTTGCGACCGGTCAATACAGAAATTTTTTGTAATTAAAACAAAAACAAATTAACTGTTAAATTAAACTGCTTACTAAAAATTTTTTGCATAGCCGGCATTCGGCCGGGCTTAAGGATTTCCATGGTATATTCTGAAACGGCGAATCTTAATAAATATTTTCTGCATTCCTAATCTAACACCCCTACACAAAGCAGAAAATCTTTAGTAAGCAACGCCGTAGATATGTCCTAAATTTTAGTAAAAAAAATTTCCTTCAAAATAGTTTAAAATATTTCTATATATTTTCTATACATATATATATAATTATAATTTTATTAATATGTATGTATGTGTGTAGAATGGTTTTTCTTAATCAAATAAAATGTTTTTATAATGAAAAAAAAAAAACAAAAGTTCATAATGTCACTTCAAAAGAAAAATACTTTCACTAAAATTTTTATTTCATTTTAGTGCTTATTTTCTAAAAGCAAGAAAGTTTTTACTAAATTTAAGTACATTTTATCATACCAAAAAATGATTTACTCCTTAAAAGTTCATAAAATTTTGAATACCTACATATGTACTTAAAAACGGAAAACGGTTATCCTCAATTTATGTATATATTTTGTTATCATATAGAAAATTTTTTAAAAATTAAAAAAAAAAAATAAATTAAACAGTAGTATTAACTAATCGCGGCCCTATGTTCCACTGGGAATTAAAGGATTAAATATATATAGATATATATATATATATATATATTAACTAATCAACAATTTATACTTATAAATTGAGTGTAACCCAGAGCACCGGGTACAGCTAATATTATTGTTTGGATATTGTCAGGTAAGTTATTCCAGAGACTGGTAATGGATATTAGAAATTGCCGTTGAGATAGATAACAGGCTCTTTTTTTTGTTGTATGTATATTATATTCATACTAATAATATTTGATAAAAAGGCTTTCTCAACCCAGCATCAGACTGAAGTTCGAATAAAATTTCGTATAATAATATGAGAAAACGAACAATAAATCCACACATGCGTATACATAATTATTTACAAACAACCATACCTACAATTTCATACATACATGCATGCATATACATACATATATGTATGTGTATGTACGTATAACAAAATCAACAATAGGCTCATAATTGTTTTTTTAATATTTTTGCTTATTAGAAGCCAGCAAGTTAGACTAAAAATAATATTATAAACGTGGCTTAATCAAGTGGTACGCAAGCACTGGCACAACTTGATTATGGCTTACAAACTAAAATAATTTTGATTGATTACTTTGGATTATCTTGTCATTTACCAACATCAAATAAAATATTTTTCAAACCAGAAACTGGTTCCATGGGTATTTATTTATTGTTTTTTTCTTAAGAATCTATTGATTTTACATGTTAAATGCTTAGATGGTGTGCTTTGTTATGTGTGTTTTTTTGGTAGGTTAGAATTTAATTTGTTTTTAAAAAAATTTTGGTTCAAAAATAAATAAACAAACTTAAGTTCATAGAAACAATATATTCGTACATAAATATTTCATACAGTAGTATCGCATATCATCCAAATTGGTAATTTGTTAAATTAGAGTCTTTGCTGGTCTGCAGAATGAGTTTGATTATTTATGTACATACATACACATGCATGTATGTATGTATGTAGGTATTACATACCTACACGGAACGATTTCATTAGTCAATATTATATGTGAAAGCAATTTAGAAAACAGGCATTTCAGGGATTTTATTTCCGTGCAACTTATCTTTTTTGATATTAGGGACGATATTGACGAAATTTTGCTTGCGTATCTAACAAAGATCTTCTAAGATTTGTGTGCGTAACGTCAAATTAGAATAAGCCTCACAAAAGTTTTAGAATTTGGTGAAAGCGGTACGTCCTTCTCTTTTCACTTTTAAGTTTTTATCTTATAGCCCAGTTAAAGTAAATGTAATGTAAATTTTATATGAGTAACACAAATCATGCTATACTTGTTTATTAAAGTATTATGGTTCGAAATGTCCATATACATACAAACATATACTTACATATTTGACACCAGTTGGATTTTTAAACTAAAACCCAAAACAGACTATTTTAATGTTCTTAATTTACGTTGCATTAGATAGCTTTTTAAAATCTTGACGATGTTTGCGGGAAGATTTTGTGTTAATTTGTGTATTAGACCTTTGTGCCATACTTTATCTAAAGCTTAAGGAACATCTATAAAGAAAGCAGATCAATATTTCTTTTTTCAAAAGTGTCTCTAATAACATTCACAAGTCTGTGAGTTTGTTCAATTGTGCTATGTTGTCTGCGAAATAGTTTTGAAATGTTGGGCAATAAACTAATAGGCCGATAGGATTCAAGCTTCGTATGGACCTTCGTATAGACAGATGATATTACAAGTTTTTGATAATAATTTTTAATACAAATATTTGTTGCTTGAAGATATTCTTCACAAAAATCATGTAATAAGTAGTGTAGGGGGGGCTATAAAATCTCTTAAAAGAGCGTTACGTAATATGTGCACAGCCCCTTAAGCATTTGACATGCATTTCGTTGATTTTTGACCGTAGCTTAAGCTACCTACGATAAGCACATTATAGTTAGTGTTGACGTCATGTGCCCTGCAAAACCGTCAAATAAATGAAATGGTTCATTCATTTTGTTCAAGAGTAACCATAATGACTGATTTCAATCAACCATTAAACTTTAATAAAAACTTTCATTGAAAAAATATATGATGGAATAAAATTAATATATTTTTTTAAAAACAATTAATCTGACTTAATTAATCTCATTCATTTACATAAATTATTTAATTTTATTATTAAAACTTTTAATTCATATAAAAGTTAAGAATTTTCGCTGCCAATACAATCCAATTTCAATTTGATCATCACAACAGTATAGCATGGCTGGGCGGTAGGTCTGCAAAGTACCAAATTTGGATCGTTGGTGTCAGATAAATTTTGATTTTTCGCTGCCGTTGAAAAATTGCTAATAATAATAATTATTATAATCTTGAAGCCGAAAACACAAGACCCAAGTATAAGACAATATTTGCATATAGATATACACACATACATACATAGAAACGAGTACACAAGTTGTCTGCTTAATCATGAAAAAAATTTAACTCTATTGTTAGATATGATTACGATGAAACTTGAAATATAAACTCTGGTCAATACTCCCGAAATTCAATTTCAGCTCTGTAACAATAAAAAAAACATGAAATCAATTCAATATAAAATTAAGAAAAGCTGTCGAACTACTATACAAGTTATATTGAAAAAGACAAGAGGCTTCTTAACATTCATTATTTCTATATTCTCTTTCGTATGTTGAACTGCAAGTACTTTTACAATATTTATTTATGCTATTTAATTTTATATTATCGCAAAAATATGTACGTCTCAATGATGGTACAGAAATTTATATATGTATATATACTTACATACATTAGGGGTGTATGATTGTTAAAATATGTATGAACAGAGTTGTCAATTATTCGCCTTTCAAATTTGTTCGAATAATTCAAATAATAGTTTTTGTTTCAAGCTAAAAAATTATTCGATTAATCAATGAGAACAAGGAATGAAAAAATGCTTAAAAATTATTTATTGATAAAAAATAAATGTTTGCTATTAACAAAAAAATGCATATACAATAACCAAAATAAATTAAATATAAAATAGTTAATATTTTTATTAACCAAAAAAAAAAAAAAAAAAAACATAAATTATTAACACATAAAAAAACTTAAAAATGTAATAAGTGAGATGACTTTGAACTGATGTATGTCGATTTTAATACTTCGAATACACATGTTTTATTCACTCAAAATATATCAAATGATTTTTTTTTTGGTAAATCAGACAATTTAGGTTGTTCTTAAGAAATAATTTTTTTTTGCTTTCAAACGATTTTTGGTTTTTGTTTTTAATAAATTAGATTTTGAAAAAAACTCTCGCTAATAGTCGAGGTGGATGATATGGTGAGAAGAGCATAAAATAGTCTACATATTCATTTTTTTTTTGTTCTTTTTTAGATTTTTCCAAATTTACCATATCGTCTTATATATCGCTAAATTCTTTTTTATTTTCTGAATTTTATTAGTACAAAAAATAGAAGAATAGAATTATTTATTCGCATTAAATTTTGTTATTTTCCTTACTAATAACTTCTTCTATATCATTACTTTTATCTGAATTATTGTGGTTACTTTCAATATAAAATATTCTAGAGTATAATTCATATGCATATTCTTTAGTTTAAAATTTTGAGGAATATTTTAAAAACTTTCATTGCTCGGAAAATTTCCAGAGTTTAAAAATATTATTAACGTATTTTAAGGTTTTATACGTCTCTCATTTGATCTTATTTTAATGCGTTTTAGTAAATCTGTCCAAAAAAAGGGCAAATACTCGATAATCGGTACCCACTTCTCAATTCTTTGCCAGCACTAATACACACCCATTTTGCGCAAACTCATATATTTTTCGTATTCATTTAAAAAAATTTTACAGTTTTCTTAATAAACGAAAATTTCTTAATTTAAATATACATACCATGATACAATGACTATAAGGTAGTCTTAGAAGCCCAGCTGACAATTATTGTAAACCACTTGTTTTTAATTTCAGGTGTCAAATTTTGATTTGTATTTACATACTTATTTACATGGTATAATAAAAACAGGTAAAATCGTCCTGCCAGCTGTAGAAGAATATTTTTGTTTTACAAATGTCAAATTATATGTAGCAGAGCAATAAGCTGATCAAAAATTTGTTGTCGTCTAAGAAAAAAAAAAATGGTATTTCAACCCGCCGGTGAAGTATACAATTTTTATTGGAAATTTTATATGAAAAATAGAAATATCTACTGTAAAGAAAAATTTTATATCACAATAATAAACAATGTATTTTTAACAGTCGTCAATTGCTTTGTGTTTGAACAAAGCATCACATTTCAAAACGCCGCAGTACAATTATTATACAATGAATACCATTTCAAAACGCCGCCGCCAAGTATTTTTAACGAAGTTAGAAAGCAAACAAGGCATCGGTTTTATAGTTGATGCATTGTTTGGGAACTTTGCAAATATATGTGATTTAAATACAGTAGGAATATTGTATACAAACTTTGTATAAGATCGTTTAGGAAGTCACCCTGTATCATGTAAATATACATACATACATATGTATGTTTCAAATAGATACAAATCAAAATTTGACACCTGAAATTAAAAACAAGTGAATTGCGACAACTGTTAGCTGGGCTTGAAGATTCCCTTTTAGTCATTGTATTTACGCTCATTTAATTAATTGTTTGTATTTATTAAGTTAAAGATGCTCATTGATTTATTGAAAAAATATGCAGTTTGCTTAGAACAGCTGGATGATCATTTTTGTTCCATTGAAAAGTAGAAATGCCTGTGCTCACTTTTTATTTACGAAGTAAATGCAAACTTAAATGAAAATAACAGTATCTTTTTGTAAACAAGTACTTATTTAGAGACATTTATACATACATATGTACTTGTACGGATGTGAATAATGAGAAATTTTAGTTCGACATCGCTGCTGATTGATGTTATCAGAAACAACATTTAGCGCCAAAAATTCTTATTTGCGTAGAGTATAACAGTAACAAATCTATCACTAAAAATCAAATGTGCTTACTTGCAAATAGATGGCACCAGTTCAGTAGCACACCTCACAACCACTTTATATTGAGTAGTTGCAATAGCATTGCCATAACTAAATTATTTTTAAAATCAGCTAGCATCTTTGCACCTAAGTTCCAGTGCTGCCAGAAAGAAGCTGGATGAAAAAAGAGTAAAAGGCTAAAAAGATTTGGAGCGCAGCTAAAATATTAAATTTTAGTTTTTATCAATAATAATTTCAAGTTATGAAAAAAATAAATGCTTTGGAATATCTCGAGATGCAATTTTTATATATGTTTTATTTATTTTTCAATAATAATTTAAATTTATTGGTGTATACCAATTCTTTTAGCAAATTTAAAACAAATTATAATAATATCACATACAAACTTGTATTATAATTGCTCAATAATTCACAAGCGTAGTTGTATCGCTTATTGTTGAATATTAAAATTCAATTTCAAACCAAATTTCTGAAAACAAAAATTGATTGTTTAAGTTTTGAGAAATTTTATTTGAAATAATTTTGAATTGATTAAATATACATACATACATATCAAAGTATGTATGTATATCAATATCAAGTACATGCATCTCGGCAACAACGTAAAAAATAAAAAAAAAACATTAGGCTTTTTTTGTTTGTGCAAAATTAATTTACAATTGTCAAAAATAGCGCAGTAGCAGAGCTTTAAAGGAATGATTCCTTTTGGAAAGAATCAACGAATCATAAACTCTTGAAATTTTTTTAAAACATTCAAGAGTTTTTTATTAATGATTCTAATCGTAGTGAAAACAGTGAATTAAAAAATACCTCTTCTTTAAATCACCAGTTAATTCACTCAAAATTTAATTCAATTAATCTTTTTAGTGATGTGAATGCATGCGAGAATTTTTAATTATGATGTATGCATTCATGTTTTAATTAAATTCACATTTTATGTAAAATTAATCAATTAAACCTTTTCTAAATCATTTTGAATTAAAAACGTAATTTTAATCATTCTTTTACAGCTCTGCTCAGCAGAACTTAAAGAAAATTGTGTAGAAAGAAAAATGTAAAAATTTTGACAATAGTCAATGAAAATATGTTTAAAAAAAACGATCAGCTGTGCTTTTGCATGTACTTGTATAAATATACTTTGATACATATAAAATTTCGTCAATCGGAATGTGTATTTCCTTAAGGAATTGCTGAAAATTGTTGATTTAGTGAAAGAAAGCTTCATCTAAGATATCAGAGGTAGCGGAACGTCTCTTGAGCTACAGGTTATGATTGCCTTGCGCTGTTGTGGCCATGGAGAGGTAAGGTATGATTTCATGTTATTATTCTTCGATAATAGCGCAGATATATGCTCTTACACAACCAACAGTATCGCGGATTTGCGGAAGAATTGCTTGCGCTTTGGCTTGTCATGCCAATGACAAAATTAAAATGCCAGTTTCTTTGGAGGAGGAAGCAAAGTCAGAAACAATTTTTCGATAATTACTTTCTTGCACTACCTGGTTTTTTGTTTCGTTAATATTTCCGCGCTTAATTGGAGTTACATAGAACTCATTTTCTCCAAGGAGATAAGGCTTTTTACCAAAAAACTAGAGTTCTGCTCTCTTAAATATATCGGTGGAGGTTTACTCGACCTTGTTGTAGTTGTGTCTTCAACGCCTTGTTCGGATAAAAACGCGAAATGATTTTCGGAATTTTTTATATTGTTTTTTCCATCTCTGGGAACTTTCGCTGTTTAAGCTATTTGAGCTGATTTTGGGCTTCTTCCCCTTTTTAACACGTACCTGTTTGAATTTTATTATCATTTATTGTACTCACCGCATCTACAAATTTGTGCTCGTTGGTCACCTTGTTACTTATTGTTTGTTTGTTTGTTTGTTTGTACAGCTAAGCTGACAAGTTTGCTAATTGGTGCAGTTGTTGTTGTTTCTTGATCACTATTTAACTTTGTCCACTGGTTTAATAATTTAGGACCAGTTGGAAATATAAAGAAACTTATTTATTGTTGCACTTTTTCACTTCACACCTCATTTTAATTTTTAATTTATTTAATTTTGTCTTAAGTTGGTTGTTTCTTCATTCGCTTTAACTATTACAATAAAATACAAAGCTCACTTTTTACGTCACACAAAGAGCTGACTGATGTAAACAACATAATCTATATACATATATAAAATTAAGTGCAAAACTTCCTGTGCGCATACTCCTCCTAGCTTGCCCGATTCAATGAAATTTTCAGGGGTGATTGGGGTCTGTGTGGAGGGTGCACATAAGAAATTTACTGGGCGTGGCCCCTCCCACATAAATTAAATAACATCATATATCTTGACTATTGTGATAGCAAGAGTTTTGAAACATTGCAATAGTACATATGTTACTCATGTGATAATCAGGACAAAAATGGGCGGGATCGGACAAGTGGGCGTGGCAGCTATCATATAAAATAAATATTTAATATCAAATATCTAGAGTTATATAATAGTTAGAGCCTTCAAACTTTGTAGGAGTGCATAAATTAATAATATTAGCAGCTGAAGTGAAAATGGGCGTGATTGGACAAGTGGGCGTGGTAGATCTCATACAAAGTTTTAACATATAATATCTGGAGTACTATGACAGCAAAGTTCTGAAACTTTGCACATGTACATATTAAACTAATCTGAAGAGTTGTGAAAAAAATAGGCGGGATCGGGCTAATGGGCGTGGCAGCTCCCATACAAAGTAAATATTTAATATCATATATCTACAGTACTATAATAGCCATAGTCTTAGAAATTTGTGCACGTTGATTATATTATGAATAGTCATGGGAAAATTGGGCGGGATCATACCAGTGGGCGTGGCAGCTCCCATACAAAGTGAATATTTAGCTCATATACAAAATTAATATTAAATATCTAGGGCTCTATATTAGCTATATAGCCTTCAAATTTTGTACGAGTCCATCAATCTATATACATATATAAAAATTAATCCCTTTTTTCTTTGGTCACGGCATCACGTGTAAATGGCTGGACCGATTTGGACGATTTTTTCTTTCTAATGATCGCCATGGTCCAACTTTTTTCGATTTACCTAAAATCAGAAAACGGCTCCATTGATTTGACTAATTCTTCTTTCAAATGTTCGTATTAATCTATTTTAAGTTTTCATCGAACGAAAAATTTGCCACGCCTACTTTTACGCACGCCCCTTTTTAGGAAAATTAAAATCGTAATTTACTCTTAACTACTGGACCGCTCGTCATTAAATTTTCACAATAGGATATTCTTACGAAATAATAAATTCTTGCCTATATAAAATTTTAATTGGACAAAGGGGCGTGGCACCGCTCATATAATCCAAAAATTTAAATCGCCATATTTTGGGCATTTTTTGTCCTACGTCGATGATATTTGGTACATATGGTATTGGCATAATTAGGAATACGTACCAGGAGAAAAGTGGGTGGGAACACGCCCCTTTTTAGGAAAATTATATATCGTAATATAGTCTTAACTACTGGACCGAACGTCATTTAATTTTCACAATAGGATATTCTTACGAAATAATAAATACATGACTATATAAATACTTTCAGTTTTATTTTATAACGATGGGGGTAGCGAAGCACAGGTTTTTTTCGGATTTTTATTATTGTTTTGCCGCAAGATTGGCAGTCCTGCCTTTTACTAATAAAAAAACAGAGACAGCAGGCGAATGTCTACAATTATTAAAAAACATTGACATCGCAACATTGTGTGTTTTTTCCACATTTAATTCAATCGATTTGCTACATTTATTCGAAAAGAATACTTTATCGGACTTACATAGGCTATAAGTATGGATCCTTGGCTTTAATTTCCCATTGGTCCAAATGAGTGACAAACAAATGTTATAGAAAAATTCTCAAATACAATTGAGAAATCGGACTTACATAGTCTATAAGTGTGGATCCTTGGCTTTAATTTCCCATTGGTCCAAACGAGTGACAAACAAATTTTATAGAAAAATTCTCAAATACAATTGAGAAATCGGACTTACATAGTCTATAAGTATGGATCCTTGGCTTTAATTTCCCATTGGTCCAAATGAGTGACAAACTTAATTTATAGAAAAATTCTCAAATACAATTGAGAAATCGGACTTACATAGTCTATAAGTATGGATCCTTGGCTTTAATTTCCCATTGGTCCAAATGAGTGACAAACTTAATTTATAGAAAAATTCTCAAATACAATTGAGAAATCGGACTTACATAGTCTATAAGTATGGATCCTTGGCTTTAACTTCCCATTGGTCCAAATGAGTGACAAACTTAATTTATAGAAAAATTCTCAAATACAATTGAGAAATCGGACTTACATAGTCTATAAGTATGGATCCTTGGCTTTAACTTCCCATTGGTCCAAATGAGTGACAAACTTAATTTATAGAAAAATTCTCAAATACAATTGAGAAATCGGACTTACATAGTCTATAAGTATGGATCCTTGGCTTTAATTTCCCATTGGTCCAAATGAGTGACAAACTTAATTTATAGAAAAATTCTCAAATACAATTGAGAAATCGGACTTACATAGTCTATAAGTATGGATTCTTGGCTTTAATTTCCCATTGGTCCAAATGAGTGACAAACTTAATTTATAGAAAAATTCTCAAATACAATTGAGAAATCGGACTTACATAGTCTATAAGTATGGATCCTTGGCTTTAATTTCCCATTGGTCCAAATGAGTGACAAACTTAATTTATAGAAAAATTCTCAAATACAATTGAGAAATCGGACTTACATAGTCTATAAGTATGGATCCTTGGCTTTAATTTCCCATTGGTCCAAATGAGTGACAAACTTAATTTATAGAAAAATTCTCAAATACAATTGAGAAATCGGACTTACATAGTCTATAAGTATGGATCCTTGGCTTTAATTTCCCATTGGTCCAAATGAGTGACAAACTTAATTTATAGAAAAATTCTCAAATACAATTGAGAAATCGGACTTACATAGTCTATAAGTATGGATCCTTGGCTTTAATTTCCCATTGGTCCAAATGAGTGACAAACTTAATTTATAGAAAAATTCTCAAATACAATTGAGAAATCGGACTTACATAGTCTATAAGTATGGATCCTTGGCTTTAATTTCCCATTGGTCCAAATGAGTGACAAACTTAATTTATAGAAAAATTCTCAAATACAATTGAGAAATCGGACTTACATAGTCTATAAGTATGGATCCTTGGCTTTAATTTCCCATTGGTCCAAATGAGTGACAAACTTAATTTATAGAAAAATTCTCAAATACAATTGAGAAATCGGACTTACATAGTCTATAAGTATGGATCCTTGGCTTTAATTTCCCATTGGTCCAAATGAGTGACAAACTTAATTTATAGAAAAATTCTCAAATACAATTGAGAAATCGGACTTACATAGTCTATAAGTATGGATCCTTGGCTTTAATTTCCCATTGGTCCAAATGAGTGACAAACTTAATTTATAGAAAAATTCTCAAATACAATTGAGAAATCGGACTTACATAGTCTATAAGTATGGATCCTTGGCTTTAATTTCCCGTTGGTCCAAATGAGTGACAAACTTAATTTATAGAAAAATTCTCAAATACAATTGAGAAATCGGACTTACATAGTCTATAAGTATGGATCCTTGGCTTTAACTTCCCATTGGTCCAAATGAGTGACAAACTTAATTTATAGAAAAATTCTCAAATACAATTGAGAAATCGGACTTACATAGTCTATAAGTATGGATCCTTGGCTTTAACTTCCCATTGGTCCAAATGAGTGACAAACTTAATTTATAGAAAAATTCTCAAATACAATTGAGAAATCGGACTTACATAGTCTATAAGTATGGATCCTTGGCTTTAACTTCCCATTGGTCCAAATGAGTGACAAACTTAATTTATAGAAAAATTCTCAAATACAATTGAGAAATCGGACTTACATAGTCTATAAGTATGGATCCTTGGCTTTAACTTCCCATTGGTCCAAATGAGTGACAAACTTAATTTATAGAAAAATTCTCAAATACAATTGAGAAATCGGACTTACATAGTCTATAAGTATGGATCCTTGGCTTTAACTTCCCATTGGTCCAAATGAGTGACAAACTTAATTTATAGAAAAATTCTCAAATACAATTGAGAAATCGGACTTACATAGTCTATAAGTATGGATCCTTGGCTTTAATTTCCCATTGGTCCAAATGAGTGACAAACTTAATTTATAGAAAAATTCTCAAATACAATTGAGAAATCGGACTTACATAGTCTATAAGTATGGATCCTTGGCTTTAATTTCCCATTGGTCCAAATGAGTGACAAACTTAATTTATAGAAAAATTCTCAAATACAATTGAGAAATCGGACTTACATAGTCTATAAGTATGGATCCTTGGCTTTAATTTCCCGTTGGTCCAAATGAGTGACAAACTTAATTTATAGAAAAATTCTCAAATACAATTGAGAAATCGGACTTACATAGTCTATAAGTATGGATCCTTGGCTTTAATTTCCCATTGGTCCAAATGAGTGACAAACTTAATTTATAGAAAAATTCTCAAATACAATTGAGAAATCGGACTTACATAGTCTATAAGTATGGATCCTTGGCTTTAATTTCCCATTGGTCCAAATGAGTGACAAACTTAATTTATAGAAAAATTCTCAAATACAATTGAGAAATCGGACTTACATAGTCTATAAGTATGGATCCTTGGCTTTAACTTCCCATTGGTCCAAATGAGTGACAAACTTAATTTATAGAAAAATTCTCAAATACAATTGAGAAATCGGACTTACATAGTCTATAAGTATGGATCCTTGGCTTTAACTTCCCATTGGTCCAAATGAGTGACAAACTTAATTTATAGAAAAATTCTCAAATACAATTGAGAAATCGGACTTACATAGTCTATAAGTATGGATCCTTGGCTTTAATTTCCCATTGGTCCAAATGAGTGACAAACTTAATTTATAGAAAAATTCTCAAATACAATTGAGAAATCGGACTTACATAGTCTATAAGTATGGATCCTTGGCTTTAACTTCCCATTGGTCCAAATGAGTGACAAACTTAATTTATAGAAAAATTCTCAAATACAATTGAGAAATCGGACTTACATAGTCTATAAGTATGGATCCTTGGCTTTAATTTCCCATTGGTCCAAATGAGTGACAAACTTAATTTATAGAAAAATTCTCAAATACAATTGAGAAATCGGACTTACATAGTCTATAAGTATGGATCCTTGGCTTTAATTTCCCATTGGTCCAAATGAGTGACAAACTTAATTTATAGAAAAATTCTCAAATACAATTGAGAAATCGGACTTACATAGTCTATAAGTATGGATCCTTGGCTTTAATTTCCCATTGGTCCAAATGAGTGACAAACTTAATTTATAGAAAAATTCTCAAATACAATTGAGAAATCGGACTTACATAGTCTATAAGTATGGATCCTTGGCTTTAACTTCCCATTGGTCCAAATGAGTGACAAACTTAATTTATAGAAAAATTCTCAAATACAATTGAGAAATCGGACTTACATAGTCTATAAGTATGGATCCTTGGCTTTAACTTCCCATTGGTCCAAATGAGTGACAAACTTAATTTATAGAAAAATTCTCAAATACAATTGAGAAATCGGACTTACATAGTCTATAAGTATGGATCCTTGGCTTTAATTTCCCATTGGTCCAAATGAGTGACAAACTTAATTTATAGAAAAATTCTCAAATACAATTGAGAAATCGGACTTACATAGTCTATAAGTATGGATCCTTGGCTTTAACTTCCCATTGGTCCAAATGAGTGACAAACTTAATTTATAGAAAAATTCTCAAATACAATTGAGAAATCGGACTTACATAGTCTATAAGTATGGATCCTTGGCTTTAACTTCCCATTGGTCCAAATGAGTGACAAACTTAATTTATAGAATAATTCTCAAATACAATTGAGAAATCGGACTTACATAGTCTATAAGTATGGATCCTTGGCTTTAACTTCCCATTGGTCCAAATGAGTGACAAACTTAATTTATAGAAAAATTCTCAAATACAATTGAGAAATCGGACTTACATAGTCTATAAGTATGGATCCTTGGCTTTAACTTCCCATTGGTCCAAATGAGTGACAAACTTAATTTATAGAAAAATTCTCAAATACAATTGAGAAATCGGACTTACATAGTCTATAAGTATGGATCCTTGGCTTTAATTTCCCATTGGTCCAAATGAGTGACAAACTTAATTTATAGAAAAATTCTCAAATACAATTGAGAAATCGGACTTACATAGTCTATAAGTATGGATCCTTGGCTTTAATTTCCCATTGGTCCAAATGAGTGACAAACTTAATTTATAGAAAAATTCTCAAATACAATTGAGAAATCGGACTTACATAGTCTATAAGTATGGATCCTTGGCTTTAATTTCCCGTTGGTCCAAATGAGTGACAAACTTAATTTATAGAAAAATTCTCAAATACAATTGAGAAATCGGACTTACATAGTCTATAAGTATGGATCCTTGGCTTTAATTTCCCATTGGTCCAAATGAGTGACAAACTTAATTTATAGAAAAATTCTCAAATACAATTGAGAAATCGGACTTACATAGTCTATAAGTATGGATCCTTGGCTTTAATTTCCCATTGGTCCAAATGAGTGACAAACTTAATTTATAGAAAAATTCTCAAATACAATTGAGAAATCGGACTTACATAGTCTATAAGTATGGATCCTTGGCTTTAATTTCCCGTTGGTCCAAATGAGTGACAAACTTAATTTATAGAAAAATTCTCAAATACAATTGAGAAATCGGACTTACATAGTCTATAAGTATGGATCCTTGGCTTTAACTTCCCATTGGTCCAAATGAGTGACAAACTTAATTTATAGAAAAATTCTCAAATACAATTGAGAAATCGGACTTACATAGTCTATAAGTATGGATTCTTGGCTTTAATTTCCCATTGGTCCAAATGAGTGACAAACTTAATTTATAGAAAAATTCTCAAATACAATTGAGAAATCGGACTTACATAGTCTATAAGTATGGATCCTTGGCTTTAATTTCCCATTGGTCCAAATGAGTGACAAACTTAATTTATAGAAAAATTCTCAAATACAATTGAGAAATCGGACTTACATAGTCTATAAGTATGGATCCTTGGCTTTAATTTCCCATTGGTCCAAATGAGTGACAAACTTAATTTATAGAAAAATTCTCAAATACAATTGAGAAATCGGACTTACATAGTCTATAAGTATGGATCCTTGGCTTTAATTTCCCATTGGTCCAAATGAGTGACAAACTTAATTTATAGAAAAATTCTCAAATACAATTGAGAAATCGGACTTACATAGTCTATAAGTATGGATTCTTGGCTTTAATTTCCCATTGGTCCAAATGAGTGACAAACTTAATTTATAGAAAAATTCTCAAATACAATTGAGAAATCGGACTTACATAGTCTATAAGTATGGATCCTTGGCTTTAATTTCCCATTGGTCCAAATGAGTGACAAACTTAATTTATAGAAAAATTCTCAAATACAATTGAGAAATCGGACTTACATAGTCTATAAGTATGGATCCTTGGCTTTAATTTCCCATTGGTCCAAATGAGTGACAAACTTAATTTATAGAAAAATTCTCAAATACAATTGAGAAATCGGACTTACATAGTCTATAAGTATGGATCCTTGGCTTTAATTTCCCATTGGTCCAAATGAGTGACAAACTTAATTTATAGAAAAATTCTCAAATACAATTGAGAAATCGGACTTACATAGTCTATAAGTATGGATCCTTGGCTTTAATTTCCCATTGGTCCAAATGAGTGACAAACTTAATTTATAGAAAAATTCTCAAATACAATTGAGAAATCGGACTTACATAGTCTATAAGTATGGATCCTTGGCTTTAATTTCCCATTGGTCCAAATGAGTGACAAACTTAATTTATAGAAAAATTCTCAAATACAATTGAGAAATCGGACTTACATAGTCTATAAGTATGGATCCTTAGCTTTAATTTCCCATTGGTCCAAATGAGTGACAAACAAATTTTATAGAAAAATTCTCAAATACAATTGAGAAATCGGACTTACATAGTCTATAAGTATGGATCCTTAGCTTTAATTTCCCATTGGTCCAAATGAGTGACAAACTTAATTTATAGAAAAATTCTCAAATACAATTGAGAAATCGGACTTACATAGTCTATAAGTATGGATCCTTAGCTTTATTTTCCCATTGGTCCAAATGAGTGACAAACTTAATTTATAGAAAAATTCTCAAATACAATTGAGAAATCGGACTTACATAGTCTATAAGTATGGATCCTTGACTTTAATTTCCCATTGGTCCAAATGAGTGACAAACTTAATTTATAGAAAATTTCTCAAATACAATTGAGAAATCGGACTTACATAGTCTATAAGTATGGATTCTTGGCTTTAATTTCCCATTGGTCCAAATGAGTGACAAACTTAATTTATAGAAAAATTCTCAAATACAATTGAGAAATCGGACTTACATAGTCTATAAGTATGGATCCTTGGCTTTAATTTCCCATTGGTCCAAATGAGTGACAAACTTAATTTATAGAAAAATTCTCAAATACAATTGAGAAATCGGACTTACATAGTCTATAAGTATGGATTCTTTGCTTTAATTTCCCATTGGTCCAAATGAGTGACAAACTTAATTTATAGAAAAATTCTCAAATACAATTGAGAAATCGGACTTACATAGTCTATAAGTATGGATCCTTGGCTTTAATTTCCCATTGGTCCAAATGAGTGACAAACTTAATTTATAGAAAAATTCTCAAATACAATTGAGAAATCGGACTTACATAGTCTATAAGTATGGATCCTTGGCTTTAATTTCCCATTGGTCCAAAAGAGTGACAAACAAATTTTATAGAAAAATTCTCAAATACAATTGAGAAATCGGACTTACATTGTCTATAAGTATGGATTCTTGGCTTTAATTTCCCATTGGTCGAAATGAGTGACAAACAAATTTTATAGAAAAATTCACATATACAATTGAGAAATCGGACTTACATAGTCTATAAGTATGGATCCTTGGCTTTAATTTCCCTTTGGTCCAAATGAGTGACAAACAAATTGTATAGAAAAATTCTCAAATACAATTGAGAAATCGGACTTACATAGCCTATAAGTATGGATCCTTGGCTTTAATTTCCCATTGGTCCAAATGAGTGACAAACATAAATGTGCCCACAAATATCCAAATTCACGTAGAGCTGAACAAAATTTACACAATTTTAATCTTTAAAATTTTATAGAAAAATTCTCAAATACAATTGAGAAATCGGACTTACATTGTCTATAAGTATGGATCCTTGGCTTTAATTTCCCGTTGGTCCAAATGAGTGACAAACAAATTTTATAGAAAAATTCTCAAATACAATTGAGAAATCGGACTTACATAGTCTATAAGTATGGATCCTTGGCTTTAATTTCCCATTGGTCCAAATGAGTGACAAACATAAATGTGCCCACAAATATCCAAATTCACGTAGAGCTGAACAAAATTTACACAATTTTAATCTTTAAAATTTTATAGAAAAATTCTCAAATACAATTGAGAAATCGGACTTACATTGTCTATAAGTATGGATCCTTGGCTTTAATTTCCCGTTGGTCCAAATGAGTGACAAACAAATTTTATAGAAAAATTCTCAAATACAATTGAGAAATCGGACTTACATAGTCTATAAGTATGGATCCTTGGCTTTAATTTCCCATTGGTCCAAATGAGTGACAAACAAATTTTATAGAAAAATTCTTAAATACAATAGAGTAATCGGACTTACATAGCCTATAAGTATGGATCCTTGGCTTTAATTTCCCATTGGTCCAAATGAGTGACAAACAAATTTTATAGAAAAATTCTCAAATACAATTGAGAAATCGACCTTACATTGTCTATAAGTATGGATCCTTGGCTTTAATTTCCCATTGGTCCAAATGAGTGACAAACAAATTTTATAGAAAAATTCTCAAATACAATTGAGAAATCGGACTTACATAGTCTATAAGTATGGATCCTTGGCTTTAATTTCCCATTGGTCCAAATGAGTGACAAACATAAATGTGCCCACAAATATTCAAATTCACGTAGAGCTGAACAAAATTTACACAATTTTAATCCTTAAAATTTTATAGAAAAATTCTCAAATACAATTGAGAAATCGGACTTACATAGCCTATAAGTATGGATCCTTGGCCTTAATTTCCCATTGGTCGAAATGAGTGACAAACAAGTGTTATAGAAAAATTCTCAAATACAATTGAGAAATCAGACTTACATAGCCTATAAGTATGGATCCTTGGCTTTAATTTCCCATTGGTCCAAATGAGTGACAAACAAATTTTATAGAAAAATTCTCAAATACAATTGAGAAATCGACCTTACATTGTCTATAAGTATGGATCCTTGGCTTTAATTTCCCATTGGTCCAAATGAGTGACAAACAAATTTTATAGAAAAATTCTCAAATACAATTGAGAAATCGACCTTACATTGTCTATAAGTATGGATCCTTGGCTTTAATTTCCCATTGGTCCAAATGAGTGACAAACATAAATGTGCCCACAAATATTCAAATTCACGTAGAGCTGAACAAAATTTACACAATTTTAATCTTTAAAATTTTATAGAAAAATTCTCAAATACAATTGAGAAATCGGACTTACATAGCCTATAAGTATGGATCCTTGGCCTTAATTTCCCATTGGTCGAAATGAGTGACAAACAAGTGTTATAGAAAAATTCTCAAATACAATTGAGAAATCGACCTTACATTGTCTATAAGTATGGATCCTTGGCTTTAATTTCCCATTGGTCCAAATGAGTGACAAACAAGTGTTATAGAAAAATTCTCAAATACAATTGAGAAATCAGACTTACATAGCCTATAAGTATGGATCCTTGGCCTTAATTTCCCATTGGTCGAAATGAGTGACAAACAAGTGTTATAGAAAAATTCTCAAATACAATTGAGAAATCGACCTTACATTGTCTATAAGTATGGATCCTTGGCTTTAATTTCCCATTGGTCCAAATGAGTGACAAACAAATTTTATAGAAAATTTCTCAAATACAATTGAGAAATCGACCTTACATTGTCTATAAGTATGGATCCTTGGCTTTAATTTCCCATTGGTCCAAATGAGTGACAAACAAATTTTATAGAAAATTTCTCAAATACAATTGAGAAATCGACCTTACATTGTCTATAAGTATGGATCCTTGGCTTTAATTTCCCATTGGTCCAAATGAGTGACAAACATAAATGTGCCCACAAATATCCAAATTCACGTAGAGCTGAACAAAATTTACACAATTTTAATCTTTAAAATTTTATAGAAAAATTCTCAAATACAATTGAGAAATCGGACTTACATTGTCTATAAGTATGGATCCTTGGCTTTAATTTCCCGTTGGTCCAAATGAGTGACAAACAAATTTTATAGAAAAATTCTCAAATACAATTGAGAAATCGGACTTACATTGTCTATAAGTATGGATCCTTGGCTTTAATTTCCCATTGGTCCAAATGAGTGACAAACATAAATGTGCCCACAAATATCCAAATTCACGTAGAGCTGAACAAAATTTACACAATTTTAATCTTTAAAATTTTATAGAAAAATTCTCAAATACAATTGAGAAATCGGACTTACATAGCCTATAAGTATGGATCCTTGGCCTTAATTTCCCATTGGTCGAAATGAGTGACAAACAAGTGTTATAGAAAAATTCTCAAATACAATTGAGAAATCAGACTTACATAGCCTATAAGTATGGATCCTTGGCTTTAATTTCCCATTGGTCCAAATGAGTGACAAACAAGTGTTATAGAAAAATTCTCAAATACAATTGAGAAATCAGACTTACATAGCCTATAAGTATGGATCCTTGGCCTTAATTTCCCATTGGTCGAAATGAGTGACAAACAAGTGTTATAGAAAAATTCTCAAATACAATTGAGAAATCAGACTTACATAGCCTATAAGTATGGATCCTTGGCTTTAATTTCCCATTGGTCCAAATGAGTGACAAACAAATTTTATAGAAAAATTCTCAAATACAATTGAGAAATCGACCTTACATTGTCTATAAGTATGGATCCTTGGCTTTAATTTCCCATTGGTCCAAATGAGTGACAAACATAAATGTGCCCACAAATATCCAAATTCACGTAGAGCTGAACAAAATTTACACAATTTTAATCTTTAAAATTTTATAGAAAAATTCTCAAATACAATTGAGAAATCGGACTTACATTGTCTATAAGTATGGATCCTTGGCTTTAATTTCCCGTTGGTCCAAATGAGTGACAAACAAATTTTATAGAAAATTTCTCAAATACAATTGAGAAATCGACCTTACATTGTCTATAAGTATGGATCCTTGGCTTTAATTTCCCATTGGTCCAAATGAGTGACAAACAAATTTTATAGAAAATTTCTCAAATACAATTGAGAAATCGACCTTACATTGTCTATAAGTATGGATCCTTGGCTTTAATTTCCCATTGGTCCAAATGAGTGACAAACATAAATGTGCCCACAAATATCCAAATTCACGTAGAGCTGAACAAAATTTACACAATTTTAATCTTTAAAATTTTATAGAAAAATTCTCAAATACAATTGAGAAATCGGACTTACATAGCCTATAAGTATGGATCCTTGGCCTTAATTTCCCATTGGTCGAAATGAGTGACAAACAAGTGTTATAGAAAAATTCTCAAATACAATTGAGAAATCGACCTTACATTGTCTATAAGTATGGATCCTTGGCTTTAATTTCCCATTGGTCCAAATGAGTGACAAACAAATTTTATAGAAAATTTCTCAAATACAATTGAGAAATCGACCTTACATTGTCTATAAGTATGGATCCTTGGCTTTAATTTCCCATTGGTCCAAATGAGTGACAAACATAAATGTGCCCACAAATATCCAAATTCACGTAGAGCTGAACAAAATTTACACAATTTTAATCTTTAAAATTTTATAGAAAAATTCTCAAATACAATTGAGAAATCGGACTTACATTGTCTATAAGTATGGATCCTTGGCTTTAATTTCCCGTTGGTCCAAATGAGTGACAAACAAATTTTATAGAAAAATTCTCAAATACAATTGAGAAATCGGACTTACATTGTCTATAAGTATGGATCCTTGGCTTTAATTTCCCATTGGTCCAAATGAGTGACAAACATAAATGTGCCCACAAATATCCAAATTCACGTAGAGCTGAACAAAATTTACACAATTTTAATCTTTAAAATTTTATAGAAAAATTCTCAAATACAATTGAGAAATCGGACTTACATAGCCTATAAGTATGGATCCTTGGCCTTAATTTCCCATTGGTCGAAATGAGTGACAAACAAGTGTTATAGAAAAATTCTCAAATACAATTGAGAAATCAGACTTACATAGCCTATAAGTATGGATCCTTGGCTTTAATTTCCCATTG
This sequence comes from Lypha dubia, assembly GCA_947311025.1. NCBI lineage: Eukaryota > Metazoa > Arthropoda > Insecta > Diptera > Tachinidae > Lypha > Lypha dubia. Next base: position 2,104,559 of record OX371263.1, read on the forward strand.
GTCCAAATGAGTGACAAACAAGTGTTATAGAAAAATTCTCAAATACAATTGAGAAATCAGACTTACATAGCCTATAAGTATGGATCCTTGGCCTTAATTTCCCATTGGTCGAAATGAGTGACAAACAAGTGTTATAGAAAAATTCTCAAATACAATTGAGAAATCAGACTTACATAGCCTATAAGTATGGATCCTTGGCTTTAATTTCCCATTGGTCCAAATGAGTGACAAACAAATTTTATAGAAAAATTCTCAAATACAATTGAGAAATCGACCTTACATTGTCTATAAGTATGGATCCTTGGCTTTAATTTCCCATTGGTCCAAATGAGTGACAAACATAAATGTGCCCACAAATATCCAAATTCACGTAGAGCTGAACAAAATTTACACAATTTTAATCTTTAAAATTTTATAGAAAAATTCTCAAATACAATTGAGAAATCGGACTTACATAGCCTATAAGTATGGATCCTTGGCCTTAATTTCCCATTGGTCGAAATGAGTGACAAACAAGTGTTATAGAAAAATTCTCAAATACAATTGAGAAATCAGACTTACATAGCCTATAAGTATGGATCCTTGGCTTTAATTTCCCATTGGTCCAAATGAGTGACAAACAAGTGTTATAGAAAAATTCTCAAATACAATTGAGAAATCAGACTTACATAGCCTATAAGTATGGATCCTTGGCCTTAATTTCCCATTGGTCGAAATGAGTGACAAACAAGTGTTATAGAAAAATTCTCAAATACAATTGAGAAATCAGACTTACATAGCCTATAAGTATGGATCCTTGGCTTTAATTTCCCATTGGTCCAAATGAGTGACAAACAAATTTTATAGAAAAATTCTCAAATACAATTGAGAAATCGACCTTACATTGTCTATAAGTATGGATCCTTGGCTTTAATTTCCCATTGGTCCAAATGAGTGACAAACATAAATGTGCCCACAAATATCCAAATTCACGTAGAGCTGAACAAAATTTACACAATTTTAATCTTTAAAATTTTATAGAAAAATTCTCAAATACAATTGAGAAATCGGACTTACATTGTCTATAAGTATGGATCCTTGGCTTTAATTTCCCGTTGGTCCAAATGAGTGACAAACAAATTTTATAGAAAAATTCTCAAATACAATTGAGAAATCGGACTTACATTGTCTATAAGTATGGATCCTTGGCTTTAATTTCCCATTGGTCCAAATGAGTGACAAACATAAATGTGCCCACAAATATCCAAATTCACGTAGAGCTGAACAAAATTTACACAATTTTAATCTTTAAAATTTTATAGAAAAATTCTCAAATACAATTGAGAAATCGGACTTACATTGTCTATAAGTATGGATCCTTGGCTTTAATTTCCCGTTGGTCCAAATGAGTGACAAACAAATTTTATAGAAAAATTCTCAAATACAATTGAGAAATCGGACTTACATTGTCTATAAGTATGGATCCTTGGCTTTAATTTCCCATTGGTCCAAATGAGTGACAAACATAAATGTGCCCACAAATATCCAAATTCACGTAGAGCTGAACAAAATTTACACAATTTTAATCTTTAAAATTTTATAGAAAAATTCTCAAATACAATTGAGAAATCGGACTTACATAGCCTATAAGTATGGATCCTTGGCCTTAATTTCCCATTGGTCGAAATGAGTGACAAACAAGTGTTATAGAAAAATTCTCAAATACAATTGAGAAATCGGACTTACATAGCCTATAAGTATGGATCCTTGGCCTTAATTTCCCATTGGTCGAAATGAGTGACAAACAAGTGTTATAGAAAAATTCTCAAATACAATTGAGAAATCGGACTTACATAGTCTATATGTATGGATACTTGGCTTTAATTTCCCATTGGTCCAAATGAGTGACAAACAAGTGTTATAGAAAAATTCTCAAATACAATTGAGAAATCGGACTTACATAGTCTATATGTATGGATCCTTGGCTTTAATTTCCCATTGGTCCAAATGAGTGACAAACAAGTGTTATAGAAAAATTCTCAAATACAATTGAGAAATCGGACTTACATAGTCTATAAGTATGGATCCTTGGATTTAATTTCCCATTGGTCCAAATGAGTGACAAACAAATTTTATAGAAAAATTCTCAAATACAATTGAGAAATCGGACTTACATAGTCTATAAGTATGGATCCTTGGCTTTAATTTCCCATTGGTCCAAATGAGTGACAAACAAATTTTATAGAAAAATTCTTAAATACAATAGAGTAATCGGACTTACATAGCCTATAAGTATGGATCCTTGGCTTTAATTTCCCATTGGTCCAAATGAGTGACAAACAAATTTTATAGAAAAATTCTCAAATACAATTGAGAAATCGGACTTACATAGTCTATAAGTATGGATCCTTGGCTTTAATTTCCCATTGGTCCAAATGAGTGACAAACAAGTGTTATAGAAAAATTCTCAAATACAATTGAGAAATCGGACTTACATAGTCTATAAGTATGGATCCTTGGATTTAATTTCCCATTGGTCCAAATGAGTGACAAACAAATTTTATAGAAAAATTCTCAAATACAATTGAGAAATCGGACTTACATAGTCTATAAGTATGGATCCTTGGCTTTAATTTCCCATTGGTCCAAATGAGTGACAAACAAATTTTATAGAAAAATTCTTAAATACAATAGAGTAATCGGACTTACATAGCCTATAAGTATGGATCCTTGGCTTTAATTTCCCATTGGTCCAAATGAGTGACAAACAAATTTTATAGAAAAATTCTCAAATACAATTGAGAAATCGGACTTACATAGTCTATAAGTATGGATCCTTGGCTTTAATTTCCCATTGGTCGAAATGAGTGACAAACAAGTGTTATAGAAAAATTCTCAAATACAATTGAGAAATCGGACTTACATAGTCTATATGTATGGATACTTGGCTTTAATTTCCCATTGGTCCAAATGAGTGACAAACAAGTGTTATAGAAAAATTCTCAAATACAATTGAGAAATCGGACTTACATAGTCTATAAGTATGGATCCTTGGCTTTAATTTCCCATTGGTCCAAATGAGTGACAAACAAGTGTTATAGAAAAATTCTCAAATACAATTGAGAAATCGGACTTACATAGTCTATAAGTATGGATCCTTGGATTTAATTTCCCATTGGTCCAAATGAGTGACAAACAAATTTTATAGAAAAATTCTCAAATACAATTGAGAAATCGGACTTACATAGTCTATAAGTATGGATCCTTGGCTTTAATTTCCCATTGGTCCAAATGAGTGACAAACAAATTTTATAGAAAAATTCTTAAATACAATAGAGTAATCGGACTTACATAGCCTATAAGTATGGATCCTTGGCTTTAATTTCCCATTGGTCCAAATGAGTGACAAACAAGTGTTATAGAAAAATTCTCAAATACAATTGAGAAATCGGACTTACATAGTCTATAAGTATGGATCCTTGGCTTTAATTTCCCATTGGTCCAAATGAGTGACAAACAAATTTTATAGAAAAATTCTCAAATACAATTGAGAAATCGGACTTACATAGTCTATAAGTATGGATCCTTGGATTTAATTTCCCATTGGTCCAAATGAGTGACAAACAAATTTTATAGAAAAATTCTCAAATACAATTGAGAAATCGGACTTACATAGTCTATAAGTATGGATCCTTGGCTTTAATTTCCCATTGGTCCAAATGAGTGACAAACAAGTGTTATAGAAAAATTCTCAAATACAATTGAGAAATCGAACTTACATAGTCTATAAGTATGGATCCTTGGCTTTAATTTCCCATTGGTCCAAATGAGTGACAAACAAATTTTATAGAAAAATTCTTAAATACAATAGAGTAATCGGACTTACATAGTCTATAAGTATTGATCCTTGGCTTTAATTTCCCATTGGTCCAAATGAGTGACAAACAAATTTTATAGAAAAATTCTTAAATACAATAGAGTAATCGGACTTACATAGCCTATAAGTATGGATCCTTGGCTTTAATTTCCCATTGGTCCAAATGAGTGACAAACAAGTGTTATAGAAAAATTCTCAAATACAATTGAGAAATCGGACTTACATAGTCTATAAGTATGGATCCTTGGCTTTAATTTCCCATTGGTCCAAATGAGTGACAAACAAATTTTATAGAAAAATTCTTAAATACAATAGAGTAATCGGACTTACATAGCCTATAAGTATGGATCCTTGGCTTTAATTTCCCATTGGTCCAAATGAGTGACAAACAAGTGTTATAGAAAAATTCTCAAATACAATTGAGAAATCGGACTTACATAGTCTATATGTATGGATCCTTGGCTTTAATTTCCCATTGGTCCAAATGAGTGACAAACAAATTTTATAGAAAAATTCTCAAATACAATTGAGAAATCGGACTTACATAGTCTATATGTATGGATCCTTGGCTTTAATTTCCCATTGGTCCAAATGAGTGACAAACAAATTTTATAGAAAAATTCTCAAATACAATTGAGAAATCGGACTTACATAGTCTATATGTATGGATCCTTGGCTTTAATTTCCCATTGGTCCAAATGAGTGACAAACAAGTGTTATAGAAAAATTCTCAAATACAATTGAGAAATCGGACTTACATAGTCTATATGTATGGATCCTTGGCTTTAATTTCCCATTGGTCCAAATGAGTGACAAACAAATTTTATAGAAAAATTCTCAAATACAATTGAGAAATCGGACTTACATAGTCTATATGTATGGATCCTTGGCTTTAATTTCCCATTGGTCCAAATGAGTGACAAACAAATTTTATAGAAAAATTCTTAAATACAATAGAGTAATCGGACTTACATAGCCTATAAGTATGGATCCTTGGCTTTAATTTCCCATTGGTCCAAATGAGTGACAAACAAGTGTTATAGAAAAATTCTCAAATACAATTGAGAAATCGAACTTACATAGTCTATAAGTATGGATCCTTGGCTTTAATTTCCCATTGGTCCAAATGAGTGACAAACAAGTGTTATAGAAAAATTCTCAAATACAATTGAGAAATCGGACTTACATAGTCTATAAGTATGGATCCTTGGCTTTGATTTCCCATTGGTCCAAATGAGTGACAAACAAGTGTTATAGAAAAATTCTCAAATACAATTGAGAAATCGGACTTACATAGTCTATAAGTATTGATCCTTGGCTTTAATTTCCCATTGGTCCAAATGAGTGACAAACAAATTTTATAGAAAAATTCTTAAATACAATAGAGTAATCGGACTTACATAGCCTATAAGTATGGATCCTTGGCTTTAATTTCCCATTGGTCCAAATGAGTGACAAACAAATTTTATAGAAAAATTCTTAAATACAATAGAGTAATCGGACTTACATAGCCTATAAGTATGGATCCTTGGCTTTAATTTCCCATTGGTCCAAATGAGTGACAAACAAATTTTATAGAAAAATTCTTAAATACAATAGAGTAATCGGACTTACATAGCCTATAAGTATTGATCCTTGGCTTTAATTTCCCATTGGTCCAAATGAGTGACAAACAAGTGTTATAGAAAAATTCTCAAATACAATTGAGAAATCGGACTTACATAGTCTATATGTATGGATCCTTGGCTTTAATTTCCCATTGGTCCAAATGAGTGACAAACAAATTTTATAGAAAAATTCTTAAATACAATAGAGTAATCGGACTTACATAGCCTATAAGTATGGATCCTTGGCTTTAATTTCCCATTGGTCCAAATGAGTGACAAACAAGTGTTATAGAAAAATTCTCAAATACAATTGAGAAATCGAACTTACATAGTCTATAAGTATGGATCCTTGGCTTTAATTTCCCATTGGTCCAAATGAGTGACAAACAAGTGTTATAGAAAAATTCTCAAATACAATTGAGAAATCGGACTTACATAGTCTATAAGTATGGATCCTTGGCTTTGATTTCCCATTGGTCCAAATGAGTGACAAACAAGTGTTATAGAAAAATTCTCAAATACAATTGAGAAATCGAACTTACATAGTCTATAAGTATGGATCCTTGGCTTTAATTTCCCATTGGTCCAAATGAGTGACAAACAAGTGTTATAGAAAAATTCTCAAATACAATTGAGAAATCGGACTTACATAGTCTATAAGTATTGATCCTTGGCTTTAATTTCCCATTGGTCCAAATGAGTGACAAACAAGTGTTATAGAAAAATTCTCAAATACAATTGAGAAATCGAACTTACATAGTCTATAAGTATGGATCCTTGGCTTTAATTTCCCATTGGTCCAAATGAGTGACAAACAAGTGTTATAGAAAAATTCTCAAATACAATTGAGAAATCGGACTTACATAGTCTATAAGTATTGATCCTTGGCTTTAATTTCCCATTGGTCCAAATGAGTGACAAACAAGTGTTATAGAAAAATTCTCAAATACAATTGAGAAATCGAACTTACATAGTCTATAAGTATGGATCCTTGGCTTTAATTTCCCATTGGTCCAAATGAGTGACAAACAAGTGTTATAGAAAAATTCTCAAATACAATTGAGAAATCGAACTTACATAGTCTATAAGTATGGATCCTTGGCTTTGATTTCCCATTGGTCCAAATGAGTGACAAACAAGTGTTATAGAAAAATTCTCAAATACAATTGAGAAATCGGACTTACATAGTCTATATGTATGGATCCTTGGCTTTAATTTCCCATTGGTCCAAATGAGTGACAAACAAATTTTATAGAAAAATTCTTAAATACAATAGAGTAATCGGACTTACATAGCCTATAAGTATGGATCCTTGGCTTTAATTTCCCATTGGTCCAAATGAGTGACAAACAAGTGTTATAGAAAAATTCTCAAATACAATTGAGAAATCGGATTTACATAGTCTATATGTATGGATCCTTGGCTTTAATTTCCCAATGGTCCAAATGAGTGACAAACAAGTGTTATAGAAAAATTCTCAAATACAATTGAGAAATCGGATTTACATAGTCTATATGTATGGATCCTTGGCTTTAATTTCCCATTGGTCCAAATGAGTGACAAACAAGTGTTATAGAAAAATTCTCAAATACAATTGAGAAATCGGGCTTACATAGTCTATATGTATGGATCCTTGGCTTTAATTTCCCATTGGTCCAAATGAGTGACAAACAAGTGTTATAGAAAAATTCTCAAATACAATTGAGAAATCGAACTTACATAGTCTATAAGTATGGATCCTTGGCTTTAATTTCCCATTGGTCCAAATGAGTGACAAACAAGTGTTATAGAAAAATTCTCAAATACAATAGAGTAATCGGACTTACATAGCCTATAAGTATGGATCCTTGGCTTTAATTTCCCATTGGTCCAAATGAGTGGCAAACAAGTGTTATAGAAAAATTCTCAAATACAATAGAGTAATCGGACTTACATAGCCTATAAGTATGGATCCTTGGCTTTAATTTCCCATTGGTCCAAATGAGTGGCAAACAAGTGTTATAGAAAAACTCTCAAATACAATTGAGAAATCGGACTTACATAGCCTATAAGTATGGATCCTTGGCTTTAATTTCCCATTGGTCGAAATGAGTGACAAACAAGTGTTATAGAAAAATTCTCAAATACAATTGAGAAATCGGACTTACATAGTCTATAAGTATGGATCCTTGGCTTTAATTTCCCATTGGTCCAAATGAGTGACAAACAAGTGTTATAGTAAAATTCTCAAATACAATTGAGAAATCGGATTTACATAGTCTATATGTATGGATCCTTGGCTTTAATTTCCCATTGGTCGAAATGAGTGACAAACAAGTGTTATAGAAAAATTCTCAAATACAATTGAGAAATCGGACTTACATAGTCTATAAGTATGGATCCTTGGCTTTAATTTCCCATTGGTCCAAATGAGTGACAACCAAGTGTTATAGAAAAATTCTCAAATACAATTGAGAAATCGGACTTACATAGTCTATAAGTATGGATCCTTGGCTTTAATTTCCCATTGGTCCAAATGAGTGACAACCAAGTGTTATAGAAAAATTCTCAAATACAATTGAGAAATCGGACTTACATAGTCTATAAGTATGGATCCTTGGCTTTAATTTCCCATTGGTCCAAATGAGTGACAAACAAGTGTTATAGTAAAATTCTCAAATACAATTGAGAAATCGGATTTACATAGTCTATATGTATGGATCCTTGGCTTTAATTTCCCATTGGTCGAAATGAGTGACAAACAAGTGTTATAGAAAAATTCTCAAATACAATTGAGAAATCGGACTTACATAGTCTATAAGTATGGATCCTTGGCTTTAATTTCCCATTGGTCCAAATGAGTGACAACCAAGTGTTATAGAAAAATTCTCAAATACAATTGAGAAATCGGACTTACATAGTCTATAAGTATGGATCCTTGGCTTTAATTTCCCATTGGTCCAAATGAGTGACAAACAAATTTTATAGAAAAATTCTTAAATACAATAGAGTAATCGGACTTACATAGCCTATAAGTATGGATCCTTGGCTTTAATTTCCCATTGGTCCAAATGAGTGACAAACAAGTGTTATAGAAAAATTCTCAAATACAATTGAGAAATCGAACTTACATAGTCTATAAGTATGGATCCTTGGCTTTAATTTCCCATTGGTCCAAATGAGTGACAAACAAATTTTATAGAAAAATTCTCAAATACAATTGAGAAATCGGACTTACATAGTCTATAAGTATGGATCCTTGGCTTTAATTTCCCATTGGTCCAAATGAGTGACAAACAAGTGTTATAGAAAAATTCTCAAATACAATTGAGAAATCGAACTTACATAGTCTATAAGTATGGATCCTTGGCTTTAATTTCCCATTGGTCCAAATGAATGACAAACAAATTTTATAGAAAAATTCTCAAATACAATAGAGTAATCGGACTTACATAGCCTATAAGTATGGATCCTTGGCTTTAATTTCCCATTGGTCCAAATGAGTGACAAACAAGTGTTATAGAAAAATTCTCAAATACAATTGAGAAATCGAACTTACATAGTCTATAAGTATGGATCCTTGGCTTTAATTTCCCATTGGTCCAAATGAGTGACAAACAAATTTTATAGAAAAATTCTTAAATACAATAGAGTAATCGGACTTACATAGCCTATAAGTATGGATCCTTGGCTTTAATTTCCCATTGGTCCAAATGAGTGACAAACAAGTGTTATAGAAAAATTCTCAAATACAATTGAGAAATCGGATTTACATAGTCTATATGTATGGATCCTTGGCTTTAATTTCCCATTGGTCCAAATGAGTGACAAACAAGTGTTATAGAAAAATTCTCAAATACAATTGAGAAATCGGATTTACATAGTCTATATGTATGGATCCTTGGCTTTAATTTCCCATTGGTCCAAATGAGTGACAAACAAGTGTTATAGAAAAATTCTCAAATACAATTGAGAAATCGGATTTACATAGTCTATATGTATGGATCCTTGGCTTTAATTTCCCATTGGTCCAAATGAGTGACAAACAAGTGTTATAGAAAAATTCTCAAATACAATTGAGAAATCGGATTTACATAGTCTATATGTATGGATCCTTGGCTTTAATTTCCCATTGGTCCAAATGAGTGACAAACAAGTGTTATTGAAAAATTCTCAAATACAATTGAGAAATCGGGCTTACATAGTCTATATGTATGGATCCTTGGCTTTAATTTCCCATTGGTCCAAATGAGTGACAAACAAGTGTTATAGAAAAATTCTCAAATACAATTGAGAAATCGGGCTTACATAGTCTATATGTATGGATCCTTGGCTTTAATTTCCCATTGGTCCAAATGAGTGACAAACAAGTGTTATAGAAAAATTCTCAAATACAATTGAGAAATCGGGCTTACATAGTCTATATGTATGGATCCTTGGCTTTAATTTCCCATTGGTCCAAATGAGTGACAAACAAGTGTTATAGAAAAATTCTCAAATACAATTGAGAAATCGAACTTACATAGTCTATAAGTATGGATCCTTGGCTTTAATTTCCCATTGGTCCAAATGAGTGACAAACAAGTGTTATAGAAAAATTCTCAAATACAATTGAGAAATCGAACTTACATAGTCTATAAGTATGGATCCTTGGCTTTAATTTCCCATTGGTCCAAATGAGTGACAAACAAGTGTTATAGAAAAATTCTCAAATACAATTGAGAAATCGAACTTACATAGTCTATAAGTATGGATCCTTGGCTTTAATTTCCCATTGGTCCAAATGAGTGGCAAACAAGTGTTATAGAAAAACTCTCACATACAATTGAGAAATCGGACTTACATAGTCTATAAGTATGGATCCTTGGCTTTAATTTCCCATTGGTCCAAATGAGTGACAAACATAAATGTGCCCACAAATAGCCAAATTCCCGTAGAGCTGAACAAAATTTACACAATTTTAATCTTTAAAATTTTATAGAAAAACTCTCAAATACAATTGAGAAATCGGACTTACATAGTCTATAAGTATGGATCCTTGGCTTTAATTTCCCATTGATCGAAATGAGTGACAAACAAGTGTTATAGAAAAATTCTCAAATACAATTGAGAAATCGGACTTACATAGTCTATAAGTATGGATCCTTGGCTTTAATTTCCCATTGGTCCAAATGAGTGACAAACATAAATGTGCCCACAAATAGCCAAATTCCCGTAGAGCTGAACAAAATTTACACAATTTTAATCTTTAAAATTTTATAGAAAAACTCTCAAATACAATTGAGAAATCGGACTTACATAGTCTATATGTATGGATCCTTGGCTTTAATTTCCCATTGGTCCAAATGAGTGACAAACATAAATGTGCCCACAAATAGCCAAATTCCCGTAGAGCTGAACAAAATTTACACAATTTTAATCTTTAAAATTTTATAGAAAAACTCTCAAATACAATTGAGAAATCGGACTTACATAGTCTATAAGTATGGATCCTTGGCTTTAATTTCCCATTGGTCGAAATGAGCGACAAACAAGTGTTATAGAAAAATTCTCAAATACAATTGAGAAATCGGACTTACATAGTCTATAAGTATGGATCCTTGGCTTTAATTTCCCATTGGTCCAAATGAGTGACAAACATAAATGTGCCCACAAATAGCCAAATTCCCGTAGAGCTGAACAAAATTTACACAATTTTAATCTTTAAAATTTTATAGAAAAACTCTCAAATACAATTGAGAAATCGAACTTACATAGTCTATAAGTATGGATCCTTGGCTTTAATTTCCCATTGGTCCAAATGAGTGGCAAACAAGTGTTATAGAAAAACTCTCACATACAATTGAGAAATCGGACTTACATAGTCTATAAGTATGGATCCTTGGCTTTAATTTCCCATTGGTCCAAATGAGTGACAAACATAAATGTGCCCACAAATAGCCAAATTCCCGTAGAGCTGAACAAAATTTACACAATTTTAATCTTTAAAATTTTATAGAAAAACTCTCAAATACAATTGAGAAATCGGACTTACATAGTCTATAAGTATGGATCCTTGGCTTTAATTTCCCATTGATCGAAATGAGTGACAAACAAGTGTTATAGAAAAATTCTCAAATACAATTGAGAAATCGGACTTACATAGTCTATAAGTATGGATCCTTGGCTTTAATTTCCCATTGGTCCAAATGAGTGACAAACATAAATGTGCCCACAAATAGCCAAATTCCCGTAGAGCTGAACAAAATTTACACAATTTTAATCTTTAAAATTTTATAGAAAAACTCTCAAATACAATTGAGAAATCGGACTTACATAGTCTATATGTATGGATCCTTGGCTTTAATTTCCCATTGGTCCAAATGAGTGACAAACATAAATGTGCCCACAAATAGCCAAATTCCCGTAGAGCTGAACAAAATTTACACAATTTTAATCTTTAAAATTTTATAGAAAAACTCTCAAATACAATTGAGAAATCGGACTTACATAGTCTATAAGTATGGATCCTTGGCTTTAATTTCCCATTGGTCGAAATGAGCGACAAACAAGTGTTATAGAAAAATTCTCAAATACAATTGAGAAATCGGACTTACATAGTCTATAAGTATGGATCCTTGGCTTTAATTTCCCATTGGTCCAAATGAGTGACAAACATAAATGTGCCCACAAATAGCCAAATTCCCGTAGAGCTGAACAAAATTTACACAATTTTAATCTTTAAAATTTTATAGAAAAACTCTCAAATACAATTGAGAAATCGGACTTACATAGTCTATATGTATGGATCCTTGGCTTTAATTTCCCATTGGTCCAAATGAGTGACAAACATAAATGTGCCCACAAATAGCCAAATTCCCTTAGAGCTGAACAAAATTTACACAATTTTAATCTTTAAAATTTTATAGAAAAACTCTCAAATACAATTGAGAAATCGGACTTACATAGTCTATAAGTATGGATCCTTGGCTTTAATTTCCCATTGGTCGAAATGAGCGACAAACAAGTGTTATAGAAAAATTCTCAAATACAATTGAGAAATCGGACTTACATAGTCTATAAGTATGGATCCTTGGCTTTAATTTCCCATTGGTCCAAATGAGTGACAAACATAAATGTGCCCACAAATAGCCAAATTCCCGTAGAGCTGAACAAAATTTACACAATTTTAATCTTTAAAATTTTATAGAAAAACTCTCAAATACAATTGAGAAATCGGACTTACATAGTCTATATGTATGGATCCTTGGCTTTAATTTCCCATTGGTCCAAATGAGTGACAAACAAGTGTTATAGAAAAATTCTCAAATACAATTGAGAAATCGGATTTACATAGTCTATATGTATGGATCCTTGGCTTTAATTTCCCATTGGTCCAAATGAGTGACAAACAAGTGTTATAGAAAAATTCTCAAATACAATTGAGAAATCGGATTTACATAGTTTATATGTATGGATCCTTGGCTTTAATTTCCCATTGTTCCAAATGAGTGACAAACAAGTGTTATAGAAAAATTCTCAAATACAATTGAGAAATCGGACTTACATAGTCTATATGTATGGATCCTTGGCTTTAATTTCCCATTGGTCCAAATGAGTGACAAACAAGTGTTATAGAAAAATTCTCAAATACAATTGAGAAATCGAACTTACATAGTCTATATGTATGGATCCTTGGCTTTAATTTCCCATTGGTCCAAATGAGTGACAAACAAGTGTTATAGAAAAATTCTCAAATACAATTGAGAAATCGAACTTACATAGTCTATAAGTATGGATCCTTGGCTTTAATTTCCCATTGGTCCAAATGAGTGACAAACAAGTGTTATAGAAAAATTCTCAAATACAATTGAGAAATCGAACTTACATAGTCTATAAGTATGGATCCTTGGCTTTAATTTCCCATTGGTCCAAATGAGTGGCAAACAAGTGTTATAGAAAAACTCTCACATACAATTGAGAAATCGGACTTACATAGTCTATAAGTATGGATCCTTGGCTTTAATTTCCCATTGGTCCAAATGAGTGACAAACAAGTGTTATAGAAAAATTCTCAAATACAATTGAGAAATCGGACTTACATAGTCTATAAGTATGGATCCTTGGCTTTAATTTCCCATTGGTCCAAATGAGTGACAAACATAAATGTGCCCACAAATAGCCAAATTCCCGTAGAGCTGAACAAAATTTACACAATTTTAATCTTTAAAATTTTATAGAAAAACTCTCAAATACAATTGAGAAATCGGACTTACATAGCCTATAAGTATGGATCCTTGGCTTTAATTTCCCATTGGTCGAAATGAGCGACAAACAAGTGTTATAGAAAAATTCTCAAATACAATTGAGAAATCGGACTTACATAGTCTATAAGTATGGATCCTTGGCTTTAATTTCCCATTGGTCCAAATGAGTGACAAACATAAATGTGCCCACAAATAGCCAAATTCCCGTAGAGCTGAACAAAATTTACACAATTTTAATCTTTAAAATTTTATAGAAAAACTCTCAAATACAATTGAGAAATCGGACTTACATAGTCTATATGTATGGATCCTTGGCTTTAATTTCCCATTGGTCCAAATGAGTGACAAACAAGTGTTATAGAAAAATTTCCAAATACAATTGAGAAATCGAACTTACATAGTCTATAAGTATGGATCCTTGGCTTTAATTTACCATTGGTCCAAATGAGTGACAAACATAAATGTGCCCACAAATAGCCAAATTCCCGTAGAGCTGAACAAAATTTACACAATTTTAATCTTTAAAATTTTATAGAAAAACTCTCAAATACAATTGAGAAATCGGACTTACATAGTCTATATGTATGGATCCTTGGCTTTAATTTCCCATTGTTCCAAATGAGTGACAAACAAGTGTTATAGAAAAATTCTCAAATACAATTGAGAAATCGGACTTACATAGTCTATATGTATGGATCCTTGGCTTTAATTTCCCATTGGTCCAAATGAGTGACAAACAAGTGTTATAGAAAAATTCTCAAATACAATTGAGAAATCGAACTTACATAGTCTATAAGTATGGATCCTTGGCTTTAATTTCCCATTGGTCCAAATGAGTGACAAACAAGTGTTATAGAAAAATTCTCAAATACAATTGAGAAATCGAACTTACATAGTCTATAAGTATGGATCCTTGGCTTTAATTTCCCATTGGTCCAAATGAGTGACAAACAAGTGTTATAGAAAAATTCTCAAATACAATTGAGAAATCGAACTTACATAGTCTATAAGTATGGATCCTTGGCTTTAATTTCCCATTGGTCCAAATGAGTGACAAACAAGTGTTATAGAAAAACTCTCAAATACAATTGAGAAATCGGACTTACATAGCCTATAAGTATGGATCCTTGGCTTTAATTTCCCATTGGTCGAAATGAGTGACAAACAAGTGTTATAGAAAAATTCTCAAATACAATTGAGAAATCGGACTTACATAGTCTATAAGTATGGATCCTTGGCTTTAATTTCCCATTGGTCCAAATGAGTGACAAACAAGTGTTATAGAAAAACTCTCAAATACAATAGAGTAATCGGACTTACATAGCCTATAAGTATGGATCCTTGGCTTTAATTTCCCATTGGTCCAAATGAGTGACAAACAAGTGTTATAGAAAAATTCTCAAATACAATAGAGTAATCGGACTTACATAGCCTATAAGTATGGATCCTTGGCTTTAATTTCCCATTGGTCCAAATGAGTGACAAACAAGTGTTATAGAAAAACTCTAAAACACAATTGAGAAATCGGACTTACATAGCCTATAAGTATGGATCCTTGGCTTTAATTTCCCATTGGTCGAAATGAGTGACAAACAAGTGTTATAGAAAAATTCTCAAATACAATTGAGAAATCGGACTTACATAGTCTATAAGTATGGATCCTTGGCTTTAATTTCCCATTGGTCCAAATGAGTGACAAACAAGTGTTATAGAAAAACTCTCAAATACAATTGAGAAATCGGACTTACATAGCCTATAAGTATGGATCCTTGGCTTTAATTTCCCATTGGTCGAAATGAGTGACAAACAAGTGTTATAGAAAAATTCTCAAATACAATTGAGAAATCGGACTTACATAGCCTATAAGTATGGATCCTTGGCTTTAATTTCCCATTGGTCCAAATGAGTGACAAACAAGTGTTATAGAAAAATTCTCAAATACAATTGAGAAATCGGACTTACATAGCCTATAAGTATGGATCCTTGGCTTTAATTTCCCATTGGTCCAAATGAGTGACAAACAAGTGTTATAGAAAAATTCTCAAATACAATTGAGAAATCGGACTTACATAGTCTATATGTATGGATCCTTGGCTTTAATTTCCCATTGGTCCAAATGAGTGACAAACAAGTGTTATAGAAAAATTCTCAAATACAATTGAGAAATCGGATTTACATAGTCTATATGTATGGATCCTTGGCTTTAATTTCCCATTGGTCGAAATGAGTGACAAACAAGTGTTATAGAAAAATTCTCAAATACAATTGAGAAATCGGACTTACATAGTCTATAAGTATGGATCCTTGGCTTTAATTTCCCATTGGTCCAAATGAGTGACAAACAAGTGTTATAGAAAAATTCTCAAATACAATTGAGAAATCGGGCTTACATAGTCTATATGTATGGATCCTTGGCTTTAATTTCCCATTGGTCGAAATGAGTGACAAACAAGTGTTATAGAAAAATTCTCAAATACAATTGAGAAATCGGACTTACATAGTCTATAAGTATGGATCCTTGGCTTTAATTTCCCATTGGTCCAAATGAGTGACAAACAAGTGTTATAGAAAAACTCTCAAATACAATTGAGAAATCGGACTTACATAGCCTATAAGTATGGATCCTTGGCTTTAATTTCCCATTGGTCGAAATGAGTGACAAACAAATTTTATAGACAAATTCTTAAATACAATTGAGAAATCTATAAGTATGGATCCTTGGCTTTAATTTCCCATTGGTCCAAATGAGTGACAAACATAAATGTGCCCACAAATAGCCAAATTCCCGTAGAGCTGAACAAAATTTACACAATTTTAATCTCTAAAATTTTATAGAAAAACTCTCAAATACAATTGAGAAATCGGACTTACATAGTCTATAAGTATGGATCCTTGGCTTTAATTTCCCATTGGTCCAAATGAGTGACAAACAAGTGTTATAGAAAACTTCTCAAATACAATTGAGAAATCTATAAGTATGGATCCTTGGCTTTAATTTCCCATTGGTCCAAATGAGTGACAAACATAAATGTGCCCACAAATAGCCAAATTCCCGTAGAGCTGAACAAAATTTACACAATTTTAATCTCTAAAATTTTATAGAAAAACTCTCAAATACAATTGAGAAATCGGACTTACATAGTCTATAAGTATGGATCCTTGGCTTTAATTTCCCATTGGTCGAAATGAGCGACAAACAAGTGTTATAGAAAAACTCTCAAATACAATTGAGAAATCGGACTTACATAGTCTATAAGTATGGATCCTTGGCTTAAATTTCCCATTGGTCGAAATGAGCGACAAACAAGTGTTATAGAAAAACTCTCAAATACAATTGAGAAATCGGACTTACATAGTCTATATGTATGGATCCTTGGCTTTAATTTCCCATTGGTCGAAATGAGCGACAAACAAGTGTTATAGAAAAACTCTCAAATACAATTGAGAAATCGGACTTACATAGTCTATAAGTATGGATCCTTGGCTTTAATTTCCCATTGGTCCAAATGAGTGACAAACAAGTGTTATAGAAAAACTCTCAAATACAATTGAGAAATCGGACTTACATAGTCTATAAGTATGGATCCTTGGCTTTAATTTCCCATTGGTCGAAATGAGCGACAAACAAGTGTTATAGAAAAATTCTCAAATACAATTGAGAAATCGGACTTACATAGTCTATATGTATGGATCCTTGGCTTTAATTTCCCATTGGTCGAAATGAGCGACAAACAAGTGTTATAGAAAAATTCTCAAATACAATTGAGAAATCGGACTTACATAGCCTATAAGTATGGATCCTTGGCTTTAATTTCCCATTGGTCCAAATGAGTGACAAACAAGTGTTATAGAAAACTTCTCAAATACAATTGAGAAATCTATAAGTATGGATCCTTGGCTTTAATTTCCCATTGGTCCAAATGAGTGACAAACATAAATGTGCCCACAAATAGCCAAATTCCCGTAGAGCTGAACAAAATTTACACAATTTTAATCTCTAAAATTTTATAGAAAAACTCTCAAATACAATTGAGAAATCGGACTTACATAGTCTATAAGTATGGATCCTTGGCTTTAATTTCCCATTGGTCGAAATGAGCGACAAACAAGTGTTATAGAAAAACTCTCAAATACAATTGAGAAATCGGACTTACATAGTCTATTAGTATGGATCCTTGGCTTTAATTTCCCATTGGTCGAAATGAGCGACAAACAAGTGTTATAGAAAAACTCTCAAATACAATTGAGAAATCGGACTTACATAGTCTATAAGTATGGATCCTTGGCTTTAATTTCCCATTGGTCGAAATGAGCGACAAACAAGTGTTATAGAAAAACTCTCAAATACAATTGAAAAATCGGACTTACATAGTCTATAAGTATGGATCCTTGGCTTTAATTTCCCATTGGTCGAAATGAGCGACAAACAAGTGTTATAGAAAAATTCTCAAATACAATTGAGAAATCGGACTTACATAGCCTATAAGTATGGATCCTTGGCTTTAATTTCCCATTGGTCCAAATGAGTGACAAACAAGTGTTATAGAAAACTTCTCAAATACAATTGAGAAATCTATAAGTATGGATCCTTGGCTTTAATTTCCCATTGGTCCAAATGAGTGACAAACATAAATGTGCCCACAAATAGCCAAATTCCCGTAGAGCTGAACAAAATTTACACAATTTTAATCTCTAAAATTTTATAGAAAAACTCTCAAATACAATTGAGAAATCGGACTTACATAGTCTATAAGTATGGATCCTTGGCTTTAATTTCCCATTGGTCGAAATGAGCGACAAACAAGTGTTATAGAAAAACTCTCAAATACAATTGAGAAATCGGACTTACATAGTCTATAAGTATGGATCCTTGGCTTTAATTTCCCATTGGTCCAAATGAGTGACAAACAAGTGTTATAGAAAAACTCTCAAATACAATTGAGAAATCGGACTTACATAGTCTATAAGTATGGATCCTTGGCTTTAATTTCCCATTGGTCGAAATGAGCGACAAACAAGTGTTATAGAAAAATTCTCAAATACAATTGAGAAATCGGACTTACATAGTCTATAAGTATGGATCCTTGGCTTTAATTTCCCATTGGTCCAAATGAGTGACAAACAAGTGTTATAGAAAAATTCTCAAATACAATTGAGAAATCTATAAGTATGGATCCTTGGCTTTAATTTCCCATTGGTCCAAATGAGTGACAAACATAAATGTGCCCACAAATAGCCAAATTCCCGTAGAGCTGAACAAAATTTACACAATTTTAATCTCTAAAATTTTATAGAAAAACTCTCAAATACAATTGAGAAATCGGACTTACATAGTCTATAAGTATGGATCCTTGGCTTTAATTTCCCATTGGTCGAAATGAGCGACAAACAAGTGTTATAGAAAAACTCTCAAATACAATTGAGAAATCGGACTAACATAGTCTATAAGTATGGATCCTTGGCTTTAATTTCCCATTGGTCCAAATGAGCGACAAACAAGTGTTATAGAAAAATTCTCAAATACAATTGAGAAATCGGACTTACATAGTCTATAAGTATGGATCCTTGGCTTTAATTTCCCATTGGTCGAAATGAGCGACAAACAAGTGTTATAGAAAAATTCTCAAATACAATTGAGAAATCGGACTTACATAGCCTATAAGTATGGATCCTTGGCTTTAATTTCCCATTGGTCCAAATGAGTGACAAACAAGTGTTATAGAAAACTTCTCAAATACAATTGAGAAATCGGACTTACATAGTCTATAAGTATGGATCCTTGGCTTTAATTTCCCATTGGTCGAAATGAGCGACAAACAAGTGTTATAGAAAAACTCTCAAATACAATTGAGAAATCGGACTTACATAGTCTATAAGTATGGATCCTTGGCTTTAATTTCCCATTGGTCCAAATGAGCGACAAACAAGTGTTATAGAAAAATTCTCAAATACAATTGAGAAATCGGACTTACATAGTCTATAAGTATGGATCCTTGGCTTTAATTTCCCATTGGTCGAAATGAGCGACAAACAAGTGTTATAGAAAAACTCTCAAATACAATTGAGAAATCGGACTTACATAGTCTATAAGTATGGATCCTTGGCTTTAATTTCCCATTGGTCCAAATGAGTGACAAACAAGTGTTATAGAAAACTTCTCAAATACAATTGAGAAATCGGACTTACATAGCCTATAAGTATGGATCCTTGGCTTTAATTTCCCATTGGTCGAAATGAGCGACAAACAAGTGTTATAGAAAAATTCTCAAATACAATTGAGAAATCGGACTTACATAGTCTATAAGTATGGATCCTTGGCTTTAATTTCCCATTGGTCCAAATGAGTGACAAACAAGTGTTATAGAAAACTTCTCAAATACAATTGAGAAATCGGACTTACATAGCCTATAAGTATGGATCCTTGGCTTTAATTTCCCATTGGTCGAAATGAGCGACAAACAAGTGTTATAGAAAAACTCTCAAATACAATTGAGAAATCGGACTTACATAGTCTATAAGTATGGATCCTTGGCTTTAATTTCCCATTGGTCGAAATGAGCGACAAACAAGTGTTATAGAAAAATTCTCAAATACAATTGAGAAATCGGACTTACATAGCCTATAATTATGGATCCTTGGCTTTAATTTCCCATTGGTCGAAATGAGCGACAAACAAGTGTTATAGAAAAATTCTCAAATACAATTGAGAAATCGGACTTACATAGCCTATAAGTATGGATCCTTGGCTTTAATTTCCCATTGGTCCAAATGAGTGACAAACAAGTGTTATAGAAAAATTCTCAAATACAATTGAGAAATCGGACTTACATAGCCTATAAGTATGGATCCTTGGCTTTAATTTCCCATTGGTCCAAATGAGTGACAAACAAGTGTTATAGAAAAACTCTCAAATACAATTGAGAAATCGGACTTACATAGCCTATAAGTATGGATCCTTGGCTTTAATTTCCCATTGGTCCAAATGAGTGACAAACAAGTGTTATAGAAAAATTCTCAAATACAATTGAGAAATCGGACTTACATAGCCTATAAGTATGGATCCTTGGCTTTAATTTCCCATTGGTCCAAATGAGTGACAAACAAGTGTTATAGAAAAACTCTCAAATACAATTGAGAAATCGGACTTACATAGCCTATAAGTATGGATCCTTGGCTTTAATTTCCCATTGGTCCAAATGAGTGACAAACAAGTGTTATAGAAAAATTCTCAAATACAATTGAGAAATCGGACTTACATAGCCTATAAGTATGGATCCTTGGCTTTAATTTCCCATTGGTCCAAATGAGTGACAAACAAGTGTTATAGAAAAACTCTCAAATACAATTGAGAAATCGGACTTACATAGCCTATAAGTATGGATCCTTGGCTTTAATTTCCCATTGGTCCAAATGAGTGACAAACAAGTGTTATAGAAAAATTCTCAAATACAATTGAGAAATCGGACTTACATAGCCTATAAGTATGGATCCTTGGCTTTAATTTCCCATTGGTCCAAATGAGTGACAAACAAGTGTTATAGAAAAACTCTCAAATACAATTGAGAAATCGGACTTACATAGCCTATAAGTATGGATCCTTGGCTTTAATTTCCCATTGGTCCAAATGAGTGACAAACAAGTGTTATAGAAAAATTCTCAAATACAATTGAGAAATCGGACTTACATAGCCTATAAGTATGGATCCTTGGCTTTAATTTCCCATTGGTCCAAATGAGTGACAAACAAGTTTTATAGAAAAACTCTCAAATACAATTGAGAAATCGGACTCACATAGCCTATAAGTATGGATCCTTGGCTTTAATTTCCCATTGGTCCAAATGAGTGACAAACAAGTGTTATAGAAAAATTCTCAAATACAATTGAGAAATCGGACTTACGTAGCCTATAAGTATGGATCCTTGGCTTTAATTTCCCATTGGTCCAAATGAGTGACAAACAAGTGTTATAGAAAAACTCTCAAATACAATTGAGAAATCGGACTTACATAGCCTATAAGTATGGATCCTTGGCTTTAATTTCCCATTGGTCCAAATGAGTGACAAACAAGTGTTATAGAAAAATTCTCAAATACAATTGAGAAATCGGACTTACATAGCCTATAAGTATGGATCCTTGGCTTTAATTTCCCATTGGTCCAAATGAGTGACAAACAAGTGTTATAGAAAAATTCTCAAATACAATTGAGAAATCGGACTTACATAGCCTATAAGTATGGATCCTTGGCTTTAATTTCCCATTGGTCCAAATGAGTGACAAACAAGTGTTATAGAAAAACTCTCAAATACAATTGAGAAATCGGACTTACATAGCCTATAAGTATGGATCCTTGGCTTTAATTTCCCATTGGTCCAAATGAGTGACAAACAAGTGTTATAGAAAAATTCTCAAATACAATTGAGAAATCGGACTTACATAGCCTATAAGTATGGATCCTTGGCTTTAATTTCCCATTGGTCCAAATGAGTGACAAACAAGTGTTATAGAAAAATTCTCAAATACAATTGAGAAATCGGACTTACATAGCCTATAAGTATGGATCCTTGGCTTTAATTTCCCATTGGTCCAAATGAGTGACAAACAAGTGTTATAGAAAAATTCTCAAATACAATTGAGAAATCGGACTTACATAGCCTATAAGTATGGATCCTTGGCTTTAATTTCCCATTGGTCCAAATGAGTGACAAACAAGTGTTATAGAAAAACTCTCAAATACAATTGAGAAATCGGACTTACATAGCCTATAAGTATGGATCCTTGGCTTTAATTTCCCATTGGTCCAAATGAGTGACAAACAAGTGTTATAGAAAAATTCTCAAATACAATTGAGAAATCGGACTTACATAGCCTATAAGTATGGATCCTTGGCTTTAATTTCCCATTGGTCCAAATGAGTGACAAACAAGTGTTATAGAAAAATTCTCAAATACAATTGAGAAATCGGACTTACATAGCCTATAAGTATGGATCCTTGGCTTTAATTTCCCATTGGTCCAAATGAGTGACAAACAAGTGTTATAGAAAAATTCTCAAATACAATTGAGAAATCGGACTTACATAGCCTATAAGTATGGATCCTTGGCTTTAATTTCCCATTGGTCCAAATGAGTGACAAACAAGTGTTATAGAAAAACTCTCAAATACAATTGAGAAATCGGACTTACATAGCCTATAAGTATGGATCCTTGGCTTTAATTTCCCATTGGTCCAAATGAGTGACAAACAAGTGTTATAGAAAAACTCTCAAATACAATTGAGAAATCGGACTTACATAGCCTATAAGTATGGATCCTTGGATTTAATTTCCCATTGGTCCAAATGAGTGACAAACATAAATGTGCCCACAAATAGCCAAATTCCCGTAGAGCTGAACAAAATTTACACAATTTTAATCTTTAAAATTTTATAGAAAAACTCTCAAATACAATTGAGAAATCGGACTTACATAGCCTATAAGTATGGATCCTTGGCTTTAATTTCCCATTGGTCCAAATGAGTGACAAACAAGTGTTATAGAAAAATTCTCAAATACAATTGAGAAATCGGACTTACATAGCCTATAAGTATGGATCCTTGGCTTTAATTTCCCATTGATCCAAATGAGTGACAAACAAGTGTTATAGAAAAACTCTCAAATACAATTGAGAAATCGGACTTACATAGCCTATAAGTATGGATCCTTGGCTTTAATTTCCCATTGGTCCAAATGAGTGACAAACAAGTGTTATAGAAAAATTCTCAAATACAATTGAGAAATCGGACTTACATAGTCTATAAGTATGGATCCTTGGCTTTAATTTCCCATTGGTCCAAATGAGTGACAAACAAGTGTTATAGAAAAACTCTCAAATACAATTGAGAAATCGGACTTACATAGCCTATAAGTATGGATCCTTGGCTTTAATTTCCCATTGGTCCAAATGAGTGACAAACAAGTGTTATAGAAAAATTCTCAAATACAATTGAGAAATCGGACTTACATAGCCTATAAGTATGGATCCTTGGCTTTAATTTCCCATTGGTCCAAATGAGTGACAAACAAGTGTTATAGAAAAATTCTCAAATACAATTGAGAAATCGGACTTACATAGTCTATAAGTATGGATCCTTGGCTTTAATTTCCCATTGGTCCAAATGAGTGACAAACAAGTGTTATAGAAAAATTCTCAAATACAATTGAGAAATCGGACTTACATAGCCTATAAGTATGGATCCTTGGCTTTAATTTCCCATTGGTCCAAATGAGTGACAAACATAAATGTGCCCACAAATAGCCAAATTCCCGTAGAGCTGAACAAAATTTACACAATTTTAATCTTTAAAATTTTATAGAAAAACTCTCAAATACAATTGAGAAATCGGACTTACATAGCCTATAAGTATGGATCCTTGGCTTTAATTTCCCATTGGTCCAAATGAGTGACAAACAAGTGTTATAGAAAAACTCTCAAATACAATTGAGAAATCGGACTTACATAGCCTATAAGTATGGATCCTTGGCTTTAATTTCCCATTGGTCCAAATGAGTGACAAACAAGTGTTATAGAAAAATTCTCAAATACAATTGAGAAATCGGACTTACATAGTCTATAAGTATGGATCCTTGGCTTTAATTTCCCATTGGTCCAAACGAGTGACAAACAAGTGTTATAGAAAAATTCTCAAATACAATTGAGAAATCGGACTTACATAGCCTATAAGTATGGATCCTTGGCTTTAATTTCCCATTGGTCCAAATGAGTGACAAACATAAATGTGCCCACAAATAGCCAAATTCCCGTAGAGCTGAACAAAATTTACACAATTTTAATCTTTAAAATTTTATAGAAAAACTCTCAAATACAATTGAGAAATCGGACTTACATAGCCTATAAGTATGGATCCTTGGCTTTAATTTCCCATTGGTCCAAATGAGTGACAAACAAGTGTTATATAAAAACTCTCAAATACAATTGAGAAATCGGACTTACATAGCCTATAAGTATGGATCCTTGGCTTTAATTTCCCATTGGTCCAAATGAGTGACAAACAAGTGTTATAGAAAAATTCTCAAATACAATTGAGAAATCGGACTTACATAGTCTATAAGTATGGATCCTTGGCTTTAATTTCCCATTGGTCCAAACGAGTGACAAACAAGTGTTATAGAAAAATTCTCAAATACAATTGAGAAATCGGACTTACATAGCCTATAAGTATGGATCCTTGGCTTTAATTTCCCATTGGTCCAAATGAGTGACAAACATAAATGTGCCCACAAATAGCCAAATTCCCGTAGAGCTGAACAAAATTTACACAATTTTAATCTTTAAAATTTTATAGAAAAACTCTCAAATACAATTGAGAAATCGGACTTACATAGCCTATAAGTATGGATCCTTGGCTTTAATTTCCCATTGGTCCAAATGAGTGACAAACAAGTGTTATAGAAAAATTCTCAAATACAATTGAGAAATCGGACTTACATAGCCTATAAGTATGGATCCTTGGCTTTAATTTCCCATTGGTCCAAATGAGTGACAAACAAGTGTTATAGAAAAATTCTCAAATACAATTGAGAAATCGGACTTACATAGTCTATAAGTATGGATCCTTGGCTTTAATTTCCCATTGGTCCAAATGAGTGACAAACAAGTGTTATAGAAAAACTCTCAAATACAATTGAGAAATCGGACTTACATAGCCTATAAGTATGGATCCTTGGCTTTAATTTCCCATTGGTCCAAATGAGTGACAAACAAGTGTTATAGAAAAATTCTCAAATACAATTGAGAAATCGGACTTACATAGTCTATAAGTATGGATCCTTGGCTTTAATTTCCCATTGGTCCAAACGAGTGACAAACAAGTGTTATAGAAAAATTCTCAAATACAATTGAGAAATCGGACTTACATAGCCTATAAGTATGGATCCTTGGCTTTAATTTCCCATTGGTCCAAATGAGTGACAAACATAAATGTGCCCACAAATAGCCAAATTCCCGTAGAGCTGAACAAAATTTACACAATTTTAATCTTTAAAATTTTATAGAAAAACTCTCAAATACAATTGAGAAATCGGACTTACATAGCCTATAAGTATGGATCCTTGGCTTTAATTTCCCATTGGTCCAAATGAGTGACAAACATAAATGTGCCCACAAATAGCCAAATTCCCGTAGAGCTGAACAAAATTTACACAATTTTAATCTTTAAAATTTTATAGAAAAACTCTCAAATACAATTGAGAAATCGGACTTACATAGTCTATAAGTATGGATCCTTGGCTTTAATTTCCCATTGGTCCAAACGAGTGACAAACAAGTGTTATAGAAAAATTCTCAAATACAATTGAGAAATCGGACTTACATAGCCTATAAGTATGGATCCTTGGCTTTAATTTCCCATTGGTCCAAATGAGTGACAAACATAAATGTGCCCACAAATAGCCAAATTCCCGTAGAGCTGAACAAAATTTACACAATTTTAATCTTTAAAATTTTATAGAAAAACTCTCAAATACAATTGAGAAATCGGACTTACATAGCCTATAAGTATGGATCCTTGGCTTTAATTTCCCATTGGTCCAAATGAGTGACAAACAAGTGTTATAGAAAAATTCTCAAATACAATTGAGAAATCGGACTTACATAGTCTATAAGTATGGATCCTTGGCTTTAATTTCCCATTGGTCCAAATGAGTGACAAACAAGTGTTATAGAAAAGTTCTCAAATACAATTGAGAAATCGGACTTACATAGTCTATAAGTATGGATCCTTGGCTTTAATTTCCCATTGGTCCAAATGAGTGACAAACAAGTGTTATAGAAAAGTTCTCAAATACAATTGAGAAATCGGACTTACATAGCCTATAAGTATGGATCCTTGGCTTTAATTTCCCATTGGTCCAAATGAGTGACAAACAAGTGTTATAGAAAAATTCTCAAATACAATTGAGAAATCGGACTTACATAGCCTATAAGTATGGATCCTTGGCTTTAATTTCCCATTGGTCCAAATGAGTGACAAACAAGTGTTATAGAAAAATTCTCAAATACAATTGAGAAATCGGACTTACATAGTCTATAAGTATGGATCCTTGGCTTTAATTTCCCATTGGTCCAAATGAGTGACAAACAAGTGTTATAGAAAAATTCTCAAATACAATTGAGAAATCGGACTTACATAGTCTATAAGTATGGATCCTTGGCTTTAATTTCCCATTGGTCCAAATGAGTGACAAACAAGTGTTATAGAAAAGTTCTCAAATACAATTGAGAAATCGGACTTACATAGTCTATAAGTATGGATCCTTGGCTTTAATTTCCCATTGGTCCAAATGAGTGACAAACATAAATGTGCCCACAAATAGCCAAATTCCCGTAGAGCTGAACAAAATTTACACAATTTTAATCTCTAAAATTTTATAGAAAAACTCTCAAATACAATTGAGAAATCGGACTTACATAGCCTATAAGTATGGATCCTTGGCTTTAATTTCCCATTGGTCCAAATGAGTGACAAACAAGTGTTATAGAAAAACTCTCAAATACAATTGAGAAATCGGACTTACATAGCCTATAAGTATGGATCCTTGGCTTTAATTTCCCATTGGTCCAAATGAGTGACAAACATAAATGTGCCCACAAATAGCCAAATTCCCGTAGAGCTGAACAAAATTTACACAATTTTAATCTTTAAAATTTTATAGAAAAACTCTCAAATACAATTGAGAAATCGGACTTACATAGTCTATAAGTATGGATCCTTGGCTTTAATTTCCCATTGGTCCAAATGAGTGACAAACATAAATGTGCCCACAAATAGCCAAATTCCCGTAGAGCTGAACAAAATTTACACAATTTTAATCTTTAAAATTTTATAGAAAAACTCTCAAATACAATTGAGAAATCGGACTTACATAGTCTATAAGTATGGATCCTTGGCTTTAATTTCCCATTGGTCCAAATGAGTGACAAACATAAATGTGCCCACAAATAGCCAAATTCCCGTAGAGCTGAACAAAATTTACACAATTTTAATCTTTAAAATTTTATAGAAAAACTCTCAAATACAATTGAGAAATCGGACTTACATAGCCTATAAGTATGGATCCTTGGCTTTAATTTCCCATTGGTCCAAATGAGTGACAAACATAAATGTGCCCACAAATAGCCAAATTCCCGTAGAGCTGAACAAAATTTACACAATTTTAATCTTTAAAATTTTATAGAAAAACTCTCAAATACAATTGAGAAATCGGACTTACATAGCCTATAAGTATGGATCCTTGGCTTTAATTTCCCATTGGTCCAAATGAGTGACAAACAAGTGTTATAGAAAAATTCTCAAATACAATTGAGAAATCGGACTTACATAGCCTATAAGTATGGATCCTTGGCTTTAATTTCCCATTGGTCCAAATGAGTGACAAACATAAATGTGCCCACAAATAGCCAAATTCCCGTAGAGCTGAACAAAATTTACACAATTTTAATCTTTAAAATTTTATAGAAAAACTCTCAAATACAATTGAGAAATCGGACTTACATAGCCTATAAGTATGGATCCTTGGCTTTAATTTCCCATTGGTCCAAATGAGTGACAAACAAGTGTTATAGAAAAATTCTCAAATACAATTGAGAAATCGGACTTACATAGCCTATAAGTATGGATCCTTGGCTTTAATTTCCCATTGGTCCAAATGAGTGACAAACATAAATGTGCCCACAAATAGCCAAATTCCCGTAGAGCTGAACAAAATTTACACAATTTTAATCTTTAAAATTTTATAGAAAAACTCTCAAATACAATTGAGAAATCGGACTTACATAGCCTATAAGTATGGATCCTTGGCTTTAATTTCCCATTGGTCCAAATGAGTGACAAACAAGTGTTATAGAAAAACTCTCAAATACAAATGAGAAATCGGACTTACATAGTCTATAAGTATGGATCCTTGGCTTTAATTTCCCATTGGTCCAAATGAGTGACAAACATAAATGTGCCCACAAATAGCCAAATTCCCGTAGAGCTGAACAAAATTTACACAATTTTAATCTTTAAAATTTTATAGAAAAACTCTCAAATACAATTGAGAAATCGGACTTACATAGCCTATAAGTATGGATCCTTGGCTTTAATTTCCCATTGGTCCAAATGAGTGACAAACAAGTGTTATAGAAAAAATCTCAAATACAATTGAGAAATCGGACTTACATAGCCTATAAGTATGGATCCATGGCTTTAATTTCCCATTGGTCCAAATGAGTGACAAACAAGTGTTATAGAAAAATTCTCAAATACAATTGAGAAATCGGACTTACATAGTCTATAAGTATGG
This sequence comes from Lypha dubia, assembly GCA_947311025.1. NCBI lineage: Eukaryota > Metazoa > Arthropoda > Insecta > Diptera > Tachinidae > Lypha > Lypha dubia. The sequence goes on from OX371263.1 coordinate 2,133,587, forward strand.
ATCCTTGGCTTTAATTTCCCATTGGTCCAAATGAGTGACAAACATAAATGTGCCCACAAATAGCCAAATTCCCGTAGAGCTGAACAAAATTTACACAATTTTAATCTTTAAAATTTTATAGAAAAACTCTCATATACAATTGAGAAATCGGACTTACATAGCCTATAAGTATGGATCCTTGGCTTTAATTTCCCATTGGTCGAAATGAGCGACAAACAAGTGTTATAGAAAAATTCTCAAATACAATTGAGAAATCGGACTTACATAGTCTATAAGTATGGATCCTTGGCTTTAATTTCCCATTGGTCCAAATGAGTGACAAACATAAATGTGCCCACAAATAGCCAAATTCCCGTAGAGCTGAACAAAATTTACACAATTTTAATCTTTAAAATTTTATAGAAAAACTCTCAAATACAATTGAGAAATCGGACTTACATAGCCTATAAGTATGGATCCTTGGCTTTAATTTCCCATTGGTCCAAATGAGTGACAAACAAGTGTTATAGAAAAATTCTCAAATACAATTGAGAAATCGGACTTACATAGTCTATAAGTATGGATCCTTGGCTTTAATTTCCCATTGGTCCAAATGAGTGACAAACAAGTGTTATAGAAAAGTTCTCAAATACAATTGAGAAATCGGACTTACATAGCCTATAAGTATGGATCCTTGGCTTTAATTTCCCATTGGTCCAAATGAGTGACAAACAAGTGTTATAGAAAAATTCTCAAATACAATTGAGAAATCGGACTTACATAGTCTATAAGTATGGATCCTTGGCTTTAATTTCCCATTGGTCCAAATGAGTGACAAACAAGTGTTATAGAAAAACTCTCAAATACAATTGAGAAATCGGACTTACATAGCCTATAAGTATGGATCCTTGGCTTTAATTTCCCATTGGTCCAAATGAGTGACAAACATAAATGTGCCCACAAATAGCCAAATTCCCGTAGAGCTGAACAAAATTTACACAATTTTAATCTCTAAAATTTTATAGAAAAACTCTCAAATACAATTGAGAAATCGGACTTACATAGCCTATAAGTATGGATCCTTGGCTTTAATTTCCCATTGGTCCAAATGAGTGACAAACATAAATGTGCCCACAAATAGCCAAATTCCCGTAGAGCTGAACAAAATTTACACAATTTTAATCTCTAAAATTTTATAGAAAAACTCTCAAATACAATTGAGAAATCGGACTTACATAGCCTATAAGTATGGATCCTTGGCTTTAATTTCCCATTGGTCGAAATGAGCGACAAACAAGTGTTATAGAAAAATTCTCAAATACAATTGAGAAATCGGACTTACATAGTCTATAAGTATGGATCCTTGGCTTTAATTTCCCATTGGTCCAAATGAGTGACAAACATAAATGTGCCCACAAATAGCCAAATTCCCGTAGAGCTGAACAAAATTTACACAATTTTAATCTCTAAAATTTTATAGAAAAACTCTCAAATACAATTGAGAAATCGGACTTACATAGCCTATAAGTATGGATCCTTGGCTTTAATTTCCCATTGGTCGAAATGAGTGACAAACAAGTGTTATAGAAAAATTCTCAAATACAATTGAGAAATCGGACTTACATAGTCTATAAGTATGGATCCTTGGCTTTAATTTACCATTGGTCCAAATGAGTGACAAACATAAATGTGCCCACAAATAGCCAAATTCCCGTAGAGCTGAACAAAATTTACACAATTTTAATCTCTAAAATTTTATAGAAAAACTCTCAAATACAATTGAGAAATCGGACTTACATAGCCTATAAGTATGGATCCTTGGCTTTAATTTCCCATTGGTCGAAATGAGTGACAAACAAGTGTTATAGAAAAATTCTCAAATACAATTGAGAAATCGGACTTACATAGTCTATAAGTATGGATCCTTGGCTTTAATTTACCATTGGTCCAAATGAGTGACAAACATAAATGTGCCCACAAATAGCCAAATTCCCGTAGAGCTGAACAAAATTTACACAATTTTAATCTCTAAAATTTTATAGAAAAATTCTCAAATACAATTGAGAAATCGGACTTACATAGTCTATAAGTATGGATCCTTGGCTTTAATTTCCCATTGGTCCAAATGAGTGACAAACATAAATGTGCCCACAAATAGCCAAATTCCCGTAGAGCTGAACAAAATTTACACAATTTTAATCTCTAAAATTTTATAGAAAAACTCTCAAATACAATTGAGAAATCGGACTTACATAGCCTATAAGTATGGATCCTTGGCTTTAATTTCCCATTGGTCGAAATGAGTGACAAACAAGTGTTATAGAAAAATTCTCAAATACAATTGAGAAATCGGACTTACATAGTCTATAAGTATGGATCCTTGGCTTTAATTTACCATTGGTCCAAATGAGTGACAAACATAAATGTGCCCACAAATAGCCAAATTCCCGTAGAGCTGAACAAAATTTACACAATTTTAATCTCTAAAATTTTATAGAAAAACTCTCAAATACAATTGAGAAATCGGACTTACATAGCCTATAAGTATGGATCCTTGGCTTTAATTTCCCATTGGTCGAAATGAGTGACAAACAAGTGTTATAGAAAAATTCTCAAATACAATTGAGAAATCGGACTTACATAGTCTATAAGTATGGATCCTTGGCTTTAATTTCCCATTGGTCCAAATGAGTGACAAACATAAATGTGCCCACAAATAGCCAAATTCCCGTATAGCTGAACAAAATTTACACAATTTTAATCTCTAAAATTTTATAGAAAAACTCTCAAATACAATTGAGAAATCGGACTTACATAGCCTATAAGTATGGATCCATGGCTTTAATTTCCCATTGGTCCAAATGAGTGACAAACAAGTGTTATAGAAAAATTCTCAAATACAATTGAGAAATCGGACTTACATAGCCTTAAAGTATGGATCCTTGGCTTTAATTTCCCATTGGTCCAAATGAGTGACAAACAAGTGTTATAGAAAAACTCTCAAATACAATTGAGAAATCGGACTTACATAGCCTATAAGTATGGATCCTTGGCTTTAATTTCCCATTGGTCCAAATGAGTGACAAACATAAATGTGCCCACAAATAGCCAAATTCCCGTAGAGCTGAACAAAATTTACACAATTTTAATCTTTAAAATTTTATAGAAAAACTCTCAAATACAATTGAGAAATCGGACTTACATAGCCTATAAGTATGGATCCTTGGCTTTAATTTCCCATTGGTCGAAATGAGCGACAAACAAGTGTTATAGAAAAATTCTCAAATACAATTGAGAAATCGGACTTACATAGTCTATAAGTATGGATCCTTGGCTTTAATTTCCCATTGGTCCAAATGAGTGACAAACATAAATGTGCCCACAAATAGCCAAATTCCCGTAGAGCTGAACAAAATTTACACAATTTTAATCTTTAAAATTTTATAGAAAAACTCTCAAATACAATTGAGAAATCGGACTTACATAGCCTATAAGTATGGATCCTTGGCTTTAATTTCCCATTGGTCCAAATGAGTGACAAACAAGTGTTATAGAAAAATTCTCAAATACAATTGAGAAATCGGACTTACATAGTCTATAAGTATGGATCCTTGGCTTTAATTTCCCATTGGTCCAAATGAGTGACAAACAAGTGTTATAGAAAAGTTCTCAAATACAATTGAGAAATCGGACTTACATAGCCTATAAGTATGGATCCTTGGCTTTAATTTCCCATTGGTCCAAATGAGTGACAAACAAGTGTTATAGAAAAATTCTCAAATACAATTGAGAAATCGGACTTACATAGTCTATAAGTATGGATCCTTGGCTTTAATTTCCCATTGGTCCAAATGAGTGACAAACATAAATGTGCCCACAAATAGCCAAATTCCCGTAGAGCTGAACAAAATTTACACAATTTTAATCTTTAAAATTTTATAGAAAAACTCTCAAATACAATTGAGAAATCGGACTTACATAGTCTATAAGTATGGATCCTTGGCTTTAATTTCCCATTGGTCCAAATGAGTGACAAACATAAATGTGCCCACAAATAGCCAAATTCCCGTAGAGCTGAACAAAATTTACACAATTTTAATCTTTAAAATTTTATAGAAAAACTCTCAAATACAATTGAGAAATCGGACTTACATAGTCTATAAGTATGGATCCTTGGCTTTAATTTCCCATTGGTCCAAATGAGTGACAAACATAAATGTGCCCACAAATAGCCAAATTCCCGTAGAGCTGAACAAAATTTACACAATTTTAATCTTTAAAATTTTATAGAAAAACTCTCAAATACAATTGAGAAATCGGACTTACATAGTCTATAAGTATGGATCCTTGGCTTTAATTTCCCATTGGTCGAAATGAGTGACAAACAAGTGTTATAGAAAAATTCTCAAATACAATTGAGAAATCGGACTTACATAGTCTATAAGTATGGATCCTTGGCTTTAATTTACCATTGGTCCAAATGAGTGACAAACATAAATGTGCCCACAAATAGCCAAATTCCCGTAGAGCTGAACAAAATTTACACAATTTTAATCTTTAAAATTTTATAGAAAAACTCTCAAATACAATTGAGAAATCGGACTTACATAGTCTATAAGTATGGATCCTTGGCTTTAATTTCCCATTGGTCGAAATGAGTGACAAACAAGTGTTATAGAAAAATTCTCAAATACAATTGAGAAATCGGACTTACATAGTCTATAAGTATGGATCCTTGGCTTTAATTTACCATTGGTCCAAATGAGTGACAAACATAAATGTGCCCACAAATAGCCAAATTCCCGTAGAGCTGAACAAAATTTACACAATTTTAATCTTTAAAATTTTATAGAAAAACTCTCAAATACAATTGAGAAATCGGACTTACATAGCCTATAAGTATGGATCCTTGGTTTTAATTTCCCATTGGTCCAAATGAGTGACAAACAAGTGCTATAGAAAAATTCTCAAATACAATTGAGAAATCGGACTTACATAGCCTATAAGTATGGATCCTTGGCTTTAATTTCCCATTGGTCGAAATGAGCGACAAACAAGTGTTATAGAAAAATTCTCAAATACAATTGAGAAATCGGACTTACATAGTCTATAAGTATGGATCCTTGGCTTTAATTTCCCATTGGTCCAAATGAGTGACAAACAAGTGTTATAGAAAAATTCTCAAATACAATTGAGAAATCGGACTTACATAGCCTATAAGTATGGATCCTTGGCTTTAATTTCCCATTGGTCCAAATGAGTGACAAACATAAATGTGCCCACAAATAGCCAAATTCCCGTAGAGCTGAACAAAATTTACACAATTTTAATCTTTAAAATTTTATAGAAAAACTCTCAAATACAATTGAGAAATCGGACTTACATAGTCTATAAGTATGGATCCTTGGCTTTAATTTCCCATTGGTCCAAATGAGTGACAAACATAAATGTGCCCACAAATAGCCAAATTCCCGTAGAGCTGAACAAAATTTACACAATTTTAATCTTTAAAATTTTATAGAAAAACTCTCAAATACAATTGAGAAATCGGACTTACATAGTCTATAAGTATGGATCCTTGGCTTTAATTTCCCATTGGTCCAAATGAGTGACAAACATAAATGTGCCCACAAATAGCCAAATTCCCGTAGAGCTGAACAAAATTTACACAATTTTAATCTTTAAAATTTTATAGAAAAACTCTCAAATACAATTGAGAAATCGGACTTACATAGCCTATAAGTATGGATCCTTGGCTTTAATTTCCCATTGGTCAAAATGAGTGACAAACAAGTGCTATAGAAAAATTCTCAAATACAATTGAGAAATCGGACTTACATAGCCTATAAGTATGGATCCTTGGCTTTAATTTCCCATTGGTCCAAATGAGTGACAAACAAGTGCTATAGAAAAACTCTCAAATACAATTGAGAAATCGGACTTACATAGCCTATAAGTATGGATCCTTGGCTTTAATTTCCCATTGGTCCAAATGAGTGACAAACAAGTGTTATAGAAAAATTCTCAAATACAATTGAGAAATCGGACTTACATAGTCTATAAGTATGGATCCTTGGCTTTAATTTCCCATTGGTCCAAATGAGTGACAAACATAAATGTGCCCACAAATAGCCAAATTCCCGTAGAGCTGAACAAAATTTACACAATTTTAATCTTTAAAATTTTATAGAAAAACTCTCAAATACAATTGAGAAATCGGACTTACATAGTCAATAAGTATGGATCCTTGGCTTTAATTTCCCATTGGTCCAAATGAGTGACAAACAAGTGTTATAGAAAAATTCTCAAATACAATTGAGAAATCGGACTTACATAGCCTATAAGTATGGATCCTTGGCTTTAATTTCCCATTGGTCCAAATGAGTGACAAACATAAATGTGCCCACAAATAGCCAAATTCCCGTAGAGCTGAACAAAATTTACACAATTTTAATCTTTAAAATTTTATAGAAAAACTCTCAAATACAATTGAGAAATCGGACTTACATAGCCTATAAGTATGGATCCTTGGCTTTAATTTCCCATTGGTCCAAATGAGTGACAAACAAGTGTTATAGAAAAACTCTCAAATACAATTGAGAAATCGGACTTACATAGCCTATAAGTATGGATCCTTGGCTTTAATTTCCCATTGGTCCAAATGAGTGACAAACAAGTGTTATAGAAAAATTCTCAAATACAATTGAGAAATCGGACTTACATAGTCTATAAGTATGGATCCTTGGCTTTAATTTCCCATTGGTCCAAATGAGTGACAAACATAAATGTGCCCACAAATAGCCAAATTCCCGTAGAGCTGAACAAAATTTACACAATTTTAATCTTTAAAATTTTATAGAAAAACTCTCAAATACAATTGAGAAATCGGACTTACATAGCCTATAAGTATGGATCCTTGGCTTTAATTTCCCATTGGTCCAAATGAGTGACAAACAAGTGCTATAGAAAAATTCTCAAATACAATTGAGAAATCGGACTTACATAGCCTATAAGTATGGATCCTTGGCTTTAATTTCCCATTGGTCCAAATGAGTGACAAACAAGTGTTATAGAAAAGTTCTCAAATACAATTGAGAAATCGGACTTACATAGTCTATAAGTATGGATCCTTGGCTTTAATTTCCCATTGGTCCAAATGAGTGACAAACATAAATGTGCCCACAAATAGCAAAATTCCCGTAGAGCTGAACAAAATTTACACAATTTTAATCTCTAAAATTTTATAGAAAAACTCTCAAATACAATTGAGAAATCGGACTTACATAGCCTATAAGTATGGATCCTTGGCTTTAATTTCCCATTGGTCCAAATGAGTGACAAACAAGTGTTATAGAAAAATTCTCAAATACAATTGAGAAATCGGACTTACATAGCCTATAAGTATGGATCCTTGGCTTTAATTTCCCATTGGTCCAAATGAGTGACAAACATAAATGTGCCCACAAATAGCCAAATTCCCGTAGAGCTGAACAAAATTTACACAATTTTAATCTCTAAAATTTTATAGAAAAACTCTCAAATACAATTGAGAAATCGGACTTACATAGCCTATAAGTATGGATCCTTGGCTTTAATTTCCCATTGGTCCAAATGAGTGACAAACAAGTGTTATAGAAAAATTCTCAAATACAATTGAGAAATCGGACTTACATAGTCTATAAGTATGGATCCTTGGCTTTAATTTCCCATTGGTCCAAATGAGTGACAAACATAAATGTGCCCACAAATAGCCAAATTCCCGTAGAGCTGAACAAAATTTACACAATTTTAATCTCTAAAATTTTATAGAAAAACTCTCAAATACAATTGAGAAATCGGACTTACATAGTCTAAAAGTATGGATCCTTGGCTTTAATTTTCCATTGGTCCAAATGAGTGACAAACATAAATGTGCCCACAAATAGCCAAATTCCCGTAGAGCTGAACAAAATTTACACAATTTTAATCTCTAAAATTTTATAGAAAAACTCTCAAATACAATTGAGAAATCGGACTTACATAGCCTATAAGTATGGATCCTTGGCTTTAATTTCCCATTGGTCCAAATGAGTGACAAACAAGTGTTATAGAAAAATTCTCAAATACAATTGAGAAATCGGACTTACATACCCTATAAGTATGGATCCTTGGCTTTAATTTCCCATTGGTCCAAATGAGTGACAAACATAAATGTGCCCACAAATAGCCAAATTCACATAGAGCTGAACAAAATTTACACAATTTTAATCTTTAAAATTTTGTAGAAAAATTCTCAAATACAATTGAGAAATCGGACTTACATAGCCTATAAGTATGGATCCTTGGCTTTAATTTCCCATTGGTCCAAATGAGTGACAAACAAGTGTTATAGAAAAATTCTCAAATACAATTGAGAAATCGGACTTACATAGTCTATAAGTATGGATCCTTGGCTTTAATTTCCCATTGGTCCAAATGAGTGACAAACATAAATGTGCCCACAAATAGCCAAATTCCCGTAGAGCTGAACAAAATTTACACAATTTTAATCTTTAAAATTTTATAGAAAAATTCTCAAATACAATTGAGAAATCGGACTTACATAGCCTATAAGTATGGATCCTTGGCTTTAATTTCCCATTGGTCCAAATGAGTGACAAACATAAATGTGCCCACAAATAGCCAAATTCACATAGAGCTGAACAAAATTTACACAATTTTAATCTTTAAAATTTTATAGAAAAATTCTCAAATACAATTGAGAAATCGGACTTACATAGTCTATAAGTATGGATCCTTGGCTTTAATTTCCCATTGGTCCAAATGAGTGACAAACAAGTGTTATAGAAAAATTCTCAAATACAATTGAGAAATCGGACTTACATAGCCTATAAGTATGGATCCTTGGCTTTAATTTCCCATTGGTCCAAATGAGTGACAAACATAAATGTGCCCACAAATAGCCAAATTCACATAGAGCTGAACAAAATTTACACAATTTTAATCTTTAAAATTTTATAGAAAAATTCTCAAATACAATTGAGAAATCGGACTTACATAGTCTATAAGTATGGATCCTTGTCTTTAATTTCCCATTGGTCCAAATGAGTGACAAACAAGTGTTATAGAAAAATTCTCAAATACAATTGAGAAATCGGACTTACATAGTCTATAAGTATGGATCCTTGGCTTTAATTTCCCATTGGTCCAAATGAGTGACAAACAAGTGTTATAGAAAAATTCTCAAATACAATTGAGAAATCGGACTTACATAGCCTATAAGTATGGATCCTTGGCTTTAATTTCCCATTGGTCCAAATGAGTGACAAACATAAATGTGCCCACAAATAGCCAAATTCACATAGAGCTGAACAAAATTTACACAATTTTAATCTTTAAAATTTTATAGAAAAATTCTCAAATACAATTGAGAAATCGGACTTACATAGTCTATAAGTATGGATCCTTGTCTTTAATTTCCCATTGGTCCAAATGAGTGACAAACAAGTGTTATAGAAAAATTCTCAAATACAATTGAGAAATCGGACTTACATAGTCTATAAGTATGGATCCTTGGCTTTAATTTCCCATTGGTCCAAATGAGTGACAAACAAGTGTTATAGAAAAATTCTCAAATACAATTGAGAAATCGGACTTACATAGCCTATAAGTATGGATCCTTGGCTTTAATTTCCCATTGGTCCAAATGAGTGACAAACATAAATGTGCCCACAAATAGCCAAATTCACATAGAGCTGAACAAAATTTACACAATTTTAATCTTTAAAATTTTATAGAAAAATTCTCAAATACAATTGAGAAATCGGACTTACATAGTCTATAAGTATGGATCCTTGTCTTTAATTTCCCATTGGTCCAAATGAGTGACAAACAAGTGTTATAGAAAAATTCTCAAATACAATTGAGAAATCGGACTTACATAGTCTATAAGTATGGATCCTTGGCTTTAATTTCCCATTGGTCCAAATGAGTGACAAACAAGTGTTATAGAAAAATTCTCAAATACAATTGAGAAATCGGACTTACATAGCCTATAAGTATGGATCCTTGGCTTTAATTTCCCATTGGTCCAAATGAGTGACAAACAAGTGTTATAGAAAAATTCTCAAATACAATTGGGAAATCGGACTTACATAGCTTATAAGTATGGATCCTTGGCTTTAATTTCCCATTGGTCCAAATGAGTGACAAACAAGTGTTATAGAAAAATTCTCAAATACAATTGAGAAATCGGACTTACATAGCCTATAAGTATGGATCCTCGGCTTTAATTTCCCATTGGTCCAAATGAGTGACAAACATAAATGTGCCCACAAATAGCCAAATTCACATAGAGCTGAACAAAATTTACACAATTTTAATCTTTAAAATTTTATAGAGAAATTCTCAAATACAATTGAGAAATCGGACTTACATAGTCTATAAGTATGGATCCTTGGCTTTAATTTCCCATTGGTCCAAATGAGTGACAAACAATTGTTATAGAAAAATTCTCAAATACAATTGAGAAATCGGACTTACATAGCCTATAAGTATGGATCCTTGGCTTTAATTTCCCATTGGTCCAAATGAGTGACAAACATAAATGTGCCCACAAATAGCCAAATTCACATAGAGCTGAACAAAATTTACACAATTTTAATCTTTAAAATTTTATAGAAAAATTCTCAAATACAATTGAGAAATCGGACTTACATAGTCTATAAGTATGGATACTTGGCTTTAATTTCCCATTGGTCCAAATGAGTGACAAACTTAATTTATAGAAAAATTCTCAAATACAATTGAGAAATCGGACTTACATAGCCTATAAGTATGGATCCTTGGCTTTAATTTCCCATTGGTCCAAATGAGTGACAAACAAGTGTTATAGAAAAATTCTCAAATACAATTGAGAAATCGGACTTACATAGCCTATAAGTATGGATCCTTGGCTTTAATTTCCCATTGGTCCAAATGAGTGACAAACAAGTGTTATAGAAAAATTCTCAAATACAATTGAGAAATCGGACTTACATAGCCTATAAGTATGGATCCTTGGCTTTAATTTCCCATTGGTCCAAATGAGTGACAAACAAGTGTTATAGAAAAATTCTCAAATACAATTGAGAAATCGGACTTACATAGCCTATAAGTATGGATCCTTGGCTTTAATTTCCCATTGGTCCAAATGAGTGACAAACAAGTGTTATAGAAAAATTCTCAAATACAATTGAGAAATCGGACTTACATAGCCTATAAGTATGGATCCTTGGCTTTAATTTCCCATTGGTCCAAATGAGTGACAAACAAGTGTTATAGAAAAATTCTCAAATACAATTGAGAAATCGGACTTACATAGCCTATAAGTATGGATCCTTGGCTTTAATTTCCCATTGGTCCAAATGAGTGACAAACAAGTGTTATAGAAAAATTCTCAAATACAATTGAGAAATCGGACTTACATAGCCTATAAGTATGGATCCTTGGCTTTAATTTCCCATTGGTCCAAATGAGTGACAAACAAGTGTTATAGAAAAATTCTCAAATACAATTGAGAAATCGGACTTACATAGCCTATAAGTATGGATCCTTGGCTTTAATTTCCCATTGGTCCAAATGAGTGACAAACATAAATGTGCCCACAAATAGCCAAATTCACATAGAGCTGAACAAAATTTACACAATTTTAATCTTTAAAATTTTATAGAAAAATTCTCAAATACAATTGAGAAATCGGACTTACATAGCCTATAAGTATGGATCCTTGGCTTTAATTTCCCATTGGTCCAAATGAGTGACAAACAAGTGTTATAGAAAAATTCTCAAATACAATTGAGAAATCGGACTTACATAGCCTATAAGTATGGATCCTTGGCTTTAATTTCCCATTGGTCCAAATGAGTGACAAACAAGTGTTATAGAAAAATTCTCAAATACAATTGAGAAATCGGACTTACATAGCCTATAAGTATGGATCCTTGGCTTTAATTTCCCATTGGTCCAAATGAGTGACAAACAAGTGTTATAGAAAAATTCTCAAATACAATTGAGAAATCGGACTTACATAGCCTATAAGTATGGATCCTTGGCTTTAATTTCCCATTGGTCCAAATGAGTGACAAACAAGTGTTATAGAAAAATTCTCAAATACAATTGAGAAATCGGACTTACATAGCCTATAAGTATGGATCCTTGGCTTTAATTTCCCATTGGTCCAAATGAGTGACAAACATAAATGTGCCCACAAATAGCCAAATTCAAATAGAGCTGAACAAAATTTACACAATTTTAATCTTTAAAATTTTATAGAAAAATTCTCAAATACAATTGAGAAATCGGACTTACATAGCCTATAAGTATGGATCCTTGGCTTTAATTTCCCATTGGTCCAAATGAGTGACAAACATAAATGTGCCCACAAATAGCCAAATTCACATAGAGCTGAACAAAATTTACACAATTTTAATCTTTAAAATTTTATAGAAAAATTCTCAAATACAATTGAGAAATCGGACTTACATAGCCTATAAGTATGGATCCTTGGCTTTAATTTCCCATTGGTCCAAATGAGTGACAAACAAGTGTTATAGAAAAATTCTCAAATACAATTGAGAAATCGGACTTACATAGTCTATAAGTATGGATCCTTGGCTTTAATTTCCCATTGGTCCAAATGAGTGACAAACAAGTGTTATAGAAAAATTCTCAAATACAATTGAGAAATCGGACTTACATAGCCTATAAGTATGGATCCTTGGCTTTAATTTCCCATTGGTCCAAATGAGTGACAAACATAAATGTGCCCACAAATAGCCAAATTCACATAGAGCTGAACAAAATTTACACAATTTTAATCTTTAAAATTTTATAGAAAAATTCTCAAATACAATTGAGAAATCGGACTTACATAGTCTATAAGTATGGATCCTTGTCTTTAATTTCCCATTGGTCCAAATGAGTGACAAACAAGTGTTATAGAAAAATTCTCAAATACAATTGAGAAATCGGACTTACATAGTCTATAAGTATGGATCCTTGGCTTTAATTTCCCATTGGTCCAAATGAGTGACAAACAAGTGTTATAGAAAAATTCTCAAATACAATTGAGAAATCGGACTTACATAGCCTATAAGTATGGATCCTTGGCTTTAATTTCCCATTGGTCCAAATGAGTGACAAACATAAATGTGCCCACAAATAGCCAAATTCACATAGAGCTGAACAAAATTTACACAATTTTAATCTTTAAAATTTTATAGAAAAATTCTCAAATACAATTGAGAAATCGGACTTACATAGTCTATAAGTATGGATCCTTGTCTTTAATTTCCCATTGGTCCAAATGAGTGACAAACAAGTGTTATAGAAAAATTCTCAAATACAATTGAGAAATCGGACTTACATAGTCTATAAGTATGGATCCTTGGCTTTAATTTCCCATTGGTCCAAATGAGTGACAAACAAGTGTTATAGAAAAATTCTCAAATACAATTGAGAAATCGGACTTACATAGCCTATAAGTATGGATCCTTGGCTTTAATTTCCCATTGGTCCAAATGAGTGACAAACATAAATGTGCCCACAAATAGCCAAATTCACATAGAGCTGAACAAAATTTACACAATTTTAATCTTTAAAATTTTATAGAAAAATTCTCAAATACAATTGAGAAATCGGACTTACATAGTCTATAAGTATGGATCCTTGTCTTTAATTTCCCATTGGTCCAAATGAGTGACAAACAAGTGTTATAGAAAAATTCTCAAATACAATTGAGAAATCGGACTTACATAGCCTATAAGTATGGATCCTTGGCTTTAATTTCCCATTGGTCCAAATGAGTGACAAACATAAATGTGCCCACAAATAGCCAAATTCACATAGAGCTGAACAAAATTTACACAATTTTAATCTTTAAAATTTTATAGAAAAATTCTCAAATACAATTGAGAAATCGGACTTACATAGTCTATAAGTATGGATCCTTGTCTTTAATTTCCCATTGGTCCAAATGAGTGACAAACAAGTGTTATAGAAAAATTCTCAAATACAATTGAGAAATCGGACTTACATAGCCTATAAGTATGGATCCTTGGCTTTAATTTCCCATTGGTCCAAATGAGTGACAAACAAGTGTTATAGAAAAATTCTCAAATACAATTGAGAAATCGGACTTACATAGCCTATAAGTATGGATCCTTGGCTTTAATTTCCCATTGGTCCAAATGAGTGACAAACAAGTGTTATAGAAAAATTCTCAAATACAATTGGGAAATCGGACTTACATAGCTTATAAGTATGGATCCTTGGCTTTAATTTCCCATTGGTCCAAATGAGTGACAAACAAGTGTTATAGAAAAATTCTCAAATACAATTGAGAAATCGGACTTACATAGCCTATAAGTATGGATCCTTGGCTTTAATTTCCCATTGGTCCAAATGAGTGACAAACATAAATGTGCCCACAAATAGCCAAATTCACATAGAGCTGAACAAAATTTACACAATTTTAATCTTTAAAATTTTATAGAGAAATTCTCAAATACAATTGAGAAATCGGACTTACATAGTCTATAAGTATGGATCCTTGGCTTTAATTTCCCATTGGTCCAAATGAGTGACAAACAATTGTTATAGAAAAATTCTCAAATACAATTGAGAAATCGGACTTACATAGCCTATAAGTATGGATCCTTGGCTTTAATTTCCCATTGGTCCAAATGAGTGACAAACATAAATGTGCCCACAAATAGCCAAATTCACATAGAGCTGAACAAAATTTACACAATTTTAATCTTTAAAATTTTATAGAAAAATTCTCAAATACAATTGAGAAATCGGACTTACATAGCCTATAAGTATGGATCCTTGGCTTTAATTTCCCATTGGTCCAAATGAGTGACAAACAAGTGTTATAGAAAAATTCTCAAATACAATTGAGAAATCGGACTTACATAGCCTATAAGTATGGATCCTTGGCTTTAATTTCCCATTGGTCCAAATGAGTGACAAACAAGTGTTATAGAAAAATTCTCAAATACAATTGAGAAATCGGACTTACATAGCCTATAAGTATGGATCCTTGGCTTTAATTTCCCATTGGTCCAAATGAGTGACAAACAAGTGTTATAGAAAAATTCTCAAATACAATTGAGAAATCGGACTTACATAGTCTATAAGTATGGATACTTGGCTTTAATTTCCCATTGGTCCAAATGAGTGACAAACTTAATTTATAGAAAAATTCTCAAATACAATTGAGAAATCGGACTTACATAGCCTATAAGTATGGATCCTTGGCTTTAATTTCCCATTGGTCCAAATGAGTGACAAACAAGTGTTATAGAAAAATTCTCAAATACAATTGAGAAATCGGACTTACATAGTCTATAAGTATGGATACTTGGCTTTAATTTCCCATTGGTCCAAATGAGTGACAAACAAGTGTTATAGAAAAATTCTCAAATACAATTGAGAAATCGGACTTACATAGTCTATAAGTATGGATACTTGGCTTTAATTTCCCATTGGTCCAAATGAGTGACAAACTTAATTTATAGAAAAATTCTCAAATACAATTGAGAAATCGGACTTACATAGCCTATAAGTATGGATCCTTGGCTTTAATTTCCCATTGGTCCAAATGAGTGACAAACAAGTGTTATAGAAAAATTCTCAAATACAATTGAGAAATCGGACTTACATAGTCTATAAGTATGGATCCTTGGCTTTAATTTCCCATTGGTCCAAATGAGTGACAAACAAGTGTTATAGAAAAATTCTCAAATACAATTGAGAAATCGGACTTACAGAGCCTATAAGTATGGATCCTTGGCTTTAATTTCCCATTGGTCCAAATGAGTGACAAACATAAATGTGCCCACAAATAGCCAAATTCACATAGAGCTGAACAAAATTTACACAATTTTAATCTTTAAAATTTTATAGAAAAATTCTCAAATACAATTGAGAAATCGGACTTACATAGCCTATAAGTATGGATCCTTGGCTTTAATTTCCCATTGGTCCAAATGAGTGACAAACAAGTGTTATAGAAAAATTCTCAAATACAATTGAGAAATCGGACTTACATAGCCTATAAGTATGGATCCTTGGCTTTAATTTCCCATTGGTCCAAATGAGTGACAAACAAGTGTTATAGAAAAATTCTCAAATACAATTGAGAAATCGGACTTACATAGCCTATAAGTATGGATCCTTGGCTTTAATTTCCCATTGGTCCAAATGAGTGACAAACATAAATGTGCCCACAAATAGCCAAATTCAAATAGAGCTGAACAAAATTTACACAATTTTAATCTTTAAAATTTTATAGAAAAATTCTCAAATACAATTGAGAAATCGGACTTACATAGCCTATAAGTATGGATCCTTGGCTTTAATTTCCCATTGGTCCAAATGAGTGACAAACATAAATGTGCCCACAAATAGCCAAATTCACATAGAGCTGAACAAAATTTACACAATTTTAATCTTTAAAATTTTATAGAAAAATTCTCAAATACAATTGAGAAATCGGACTTACATAGTCTATAAGTATGGATCCTTGGCTTTAATTTCCCATTGGTCCAAATGAGTGACAAACAAGTGTTATAGAAAAATTCTCAAATACAATTGAGAAATCGGACTTACATAGTCTATAAGTATGGATCCTTGGCTTTAATTTCCCATTGATCGAAATGAGTGACAAACAAGTGTTATAGAAAAATTCTCAAATACAATTGAGAAATCGGACTTACATAGTCTATAAGTATGGATCCTTGGCTTTAATTTCCCATTGGTCCAAATGAGTGACAAACAAGTGTTATAGAAAAATTCTCAAATACAATTGAGAAATCGGACTTACATAGTCTATAAGTATGGATCCTTGGCTTTAATTTCCCATTGGTCCAAATGAGTGACAAACATAAATGTGCCCACAAATAGCCAAATTCCCGTAGAGCTGAACAAAATTTACACAATTTTAATCTCTAAAATTTTATAGAAAAACTCTCACATACAATTGAGAAATCGGACTTACATAGTCTATAAGTATGGATCCTTGGCTTTAATTTCCCATTGGTCCAAATGAGTGACAAACAAGTGTTACAGTAAAATTCTCAAATACAATTGAGAAATCGGACTTACATAGTCTATAAGTATGGATCCTTGGCTTTAATTTCCCATTGGTCCAAATGAGTGACAAACAAGTGTTACAGAAAAATTCTCAAATACAATTGAGAAATCGGACTAACATAGTCTATAAGTATGGATCCTTGGCTTTAATTTCCCATTGGTCCAAATGAGTGACAAACAAGTGTTATAGAAAAATTCTCAAATACAATTGAGAAATCGGACTTACATAGCCTATAAGTATGGATCCTTGGGTTTAATTTCCCATTGGTCCAAATGAGTGACAAACATAAATGTGCCCACAAATAGCCAAATTCACATAGAGCTGAACAAAATTTACACAATTTTAATCTTTAAAATTTTATAGAAAAATTCTCAAATACAATTGAGAAATCGGACTTACATAGTCTATAAGTATGGATCCTTGGCTTTAATTTCCCATTGGTCCAAATGAGTGACAAACAAGTGTTATAGAAAAATTCTCAAATACAATTGAGAAATCGGACTTACATAGCCTATAGGTATGGATCCTAGGCTTTAATTTCCCATTGGTCCAAATGAGTGACAAACAAGTGTTATAGAAAAATTCTCAAATACAATTGAGAAATCGGACTTACATAGCCTATAAGTATGGATCCTTGGCTTTAATTTCCCATTGGTCCAAATGAGTGACAAACATAAATGTGCCCACAAATAGCCAAATTCACATAGAGCTGAACAAAATTTACACAATTTTAATCTTTAAAATTTTATAGAAAAATTCTCAAATACAATTGAGAAATCGGACTTACATAGTCTATAAGTATGGATCCTTGGCTTTAATTTCCCATTGGTCCAAATGAGTGACAAACAAGTGTTATAGAAAAATTCTCAAATACCATTGAGAAATCGGACTTACATAGCCTATAAGTATGGATCCTTGGCTTTAATTTCCCATTGGTCCAAATGAGTGACAAACAAGTGTTATAGAAAAATTCTCAAATACAATTGAGAAATCGGACTTACATAGCCTATAAGTATGGATCCTTGGCTTTAATTTCCCATTGGTCCAAATGAGTGACAAACAAGTGTTATAGAAAAATTCTCAAATATAATTGAGAAATCGGACTTACATAGTCTATAAGTATGGATCCTTGGCTTTAATTTCCCATTGGTCCAAATGAGTGACAAACAAGTGTTATAGAAAAATTCTCAAATATAATTGAGAAATCGGACTTACATAGTCTATAAGTATGGATCCTTGGCTTTAATTTCCCATTGGTCCAAATGAGTGACAAACAAGTGTTATAGAAAAATTCTCAAATATAATTGAGAAATCGGACTTACATAGTCTATAAGTATGGATCCTTGGCTTTAATTTCCCATTGGTCCAAATGAGTGACAAACAAGTGTTATAGAAAAATTCTCAAATATAATTGAGAAATCGGACTTACATAGTCTATAAGTATGGATCCTTGGCTTTAATTTCCCATTGGTCCAAATGAGTGACAAACAAGTGTTATAGAAAAATTCTCAAATACAATTGAGAAATCGGACTTACATAGCCTATAAGTATGGATCCTTGGCTTTAATTTCCCATTGGTCCAAATGAGTGACAAACAAGTGTTATAGAAAAATTCTCAAATACAATTGAGAAATCGGACTTACATAGTCTATAAGTATGGATCCTTGGCTTTAATTTCCCATTGGTCCAAATGAGTGACAAACAAGTGTTATAGAAAAATTCTCAAATATAATTGAGAAATCGGACTTACATAGTCTATAAGTATGGATCCTTGGCTTTAATTTCCCATTGGTCCAAATGAGTGACAAACAAGTGTTATAGAAAAATTCTCAAATACAATTGAGAAATCGGACTTACATAGCCTATAAGTATGGATCCTTGGCTTTAATTTCCCATTGGTCCAATTGAGTGACAAACAAGTGTTATAGAAAAATTCTCAAATACAATTGAGAAATCGGACTTACATAGTCTATAAGTATGGATCCTTGGCTTTAATTTCCCATTGGTCCAAATGAGTGACAAACAAGTGTTATAGAAAAATTCTCAAATATAATTGAGAAATCGGACTTACATAGTCTATAAGTATGGATCCTTGGCTTTAATTTCCCATTGGTCCAAATGAGTGACAAACAAGTGTTATAGAAAAATTCTCAAATACAATTGAGAAATCGGACTTACATAGCCTATAAGTATGGATCCTTGGCTTTAATTTCCCATTGGTCCAAATGAGTGACAAACAAGTGTTATAGAAAAATTCTCAAATATAATTGAGAAATCGGACTTACATAGTCTATAAGTATGGATCCTTGGCTTTAATTTCCCATTGGTCCAAATGAGTGACGAACAAGTGTTATAGAAAAATTCTCAAATACAATTGAGAAATCGGACTTACATAGCCTATAAGTATGGATCCTTGGCTTTAATTTCCCATTGGTCCAAATGAGTGACAAACAAGTGTTATAGAAAAATTCTCAAATATAATTTAGAAATCGGACTTACATAGTCTATAAGTATGGATCCTTGGCTTTAATTTCCCATTGGTCCAAATGAGTGACAAACAAATGTTATAGAAAAATTCTCAAATTCAATTGAGAAATCAGACTTACATAGTCTGTAAGTATGGGTCCTTGGCTTTAATTTCCCATTGGTCCAAATGAGTGACAAACAAATGTTATAGAAAAATTCTCAAATACAATTGAGAAATCGGACTTACATAGTCTATAAGTATGGATCCTTGGCTTTAATTTCCCATTGGTCCAAATGAGTGACAAACAAATGTTATAGAAAAATTCTCAAATTCAATTGAGAAATCGGACTTACATAGTCTATAAGTATGGATCCTTGGCTTTAATTTCCCATTGGTCCAAATGAGTGACTAACAAATGGTATAGAAAAATTCTCAAATACAATTGAGAAATCGGACTTGCATAGTCTATAAGTATGGATCCTTGGCTTTAATTTCCCATTGGTCCAAATGAGTGACAAACTAAATTTATAGAAAAATTCTCAAATACAATTGAGAAATCGGACTTACATAGTCTATAAGTATGGATCCTTGGCTTTAATTTCCCATTGGTCCAAATGAGTGACTAACAAATGTTATAGAAAAATTCTCAAATACAATTGAGAAATCGGACTTGCATAGTCTATAAGTATGGATCCTTGGCTTTAATTTCCCATTGGTCCAAATGAGTGACAAACTAAATTTATAGAAAAATTCTCAAATACAATTGAGAAATCAGACTTACATAGTCTATAAGTATGGGTCCTTGGCTTTAATTTCCCATTGGTCCAAATGAGTGACAAACAAATGTTATAGAAAAATTCTCAAATTCAATTTAGAAATCGGACTTACATAGTCTATAAGTATGGATCCTTGGCTTTAATTTCCCATTGGTCCAAATGAGTGACTAACAAATGTTATAGAAAAATTCTCAAATACAATTGAGAAATCGGACTTGCATAGTCTATAAGTATGGATCCTTGGCTTTAATTTCCCATTGGTCCAAATGAGTGACAAACTAAATTTATAGAAAAATTCTCAAATACAATTGAGAAATCGGACTTACATAGTCTATAAGTATGGATCCTTGGCTTTAATTTCCCATTGGTCCAAATGAGTGACTAACAAATGTTATAGAAAAATTCTCAAATACAATTGAGAAATCGGACTTGCATAGTCTATAAGTATGGATCCTTGGCTTTAATTTCCCATTGGTCCAAATGAGTGACAAACTAAATTTATAGAAAAATTCTCAAATACAATTGAGAAATCGGACTTACATAGTCTATAAGTATGGATCCTTGGCTTTAATTTCCCATTGGTCCAAATGAGTGACTAACAAATGTTATAGAAAAATTCTCAAATACAATTGAGAAATCGGACTTGCATAGTCTATAAGTATGGATCCTTGGCTTTAATTTCCCATTGGTCCAAATGAGTGACAAACTAAATTTATAGAAAAATTCTCAAATACAATTGAGAAATCGGACTTACATAGTCTATAAGTATGGATCCTTGGCTTTAATTTCCCATTGGTCCAAATGAGTGACAAACTAAATTTATAGAAAAATTCTCAAATACAATTGAGAAATCGGACTTACATAGTCTATAAGTATGGATCCTTGGCTTTAATTTCCCATTGGTCCAAATGAGTGACTAACAAATGTTATAGAAAAATTCTCAAATACAATTGAGAAATCGGACTTGCATAGTCTATAAGTATGGATCCTTGGCTTTAATTTCCCATTGGTCCAAATGAGTGACAAACTAAATTTATAGAAAAATTCTCAAATACAATTGAGAAATCGGACTTACATAGTCTATAAGTATGGATCCTTGGCTTTAATTTCCCATTGGTCCAAATGAGTGACTAACAAATGTTATAGAAAAATTCTCAAATACAATTGAGAAATCGGACTTGCATAGTCTATAAGTATGGATCCTTGGCTTTAATTTCCCATTGGTCCAAATGAGTGACAAACTAAATTTATAGAAAAATTCTCAAATACAATTGAGAAATCGGACTTGCATAGTCTATAAGTATGGATCCTTGGCTTTAATTTCCCATTGGTCCAAATGAGTGACAAACTAAATTTATAGAAAAATTCTCAAATACAATTGAGAAATCAGACTTACATAGTCTATAAGTATGGGTCCTTGGCTTTAATTTCCCATTGGTCCAAATGAGTGACAAACAAATGTTATAGAAAAATTCTCAAATTCAATTTAGAAATCGGACTTACATAGTCTATAAGTATGGATCCTTGGCTTTAATTTCCCATTGGTCCAAATGAGTGACTAACAAATGTTATAGAAAAATTCTCAAATACAATTGAGAAATCGGACTTGCATAGACTATAAGTATGGATCCTTGGCTTTAATTTCCCATTGGTCCAAATGAGTGACAAACTAAATTTATAGAAAAATTCTCAAATACAATTGAGAAATCGGACTTACATAGTCTATAAGTATGGATCCTTAGCTTTAATTTCCCATTGGTCCAAATGAGTGACAAACATAAATGTGCCCACAAATTGCCAAATTCCGGTAGAGCTGAACAAAATTTACACAATTTTAATATAAATACTTTTAATTTTATTTTATAACGAGGGGGTAGCGAAGCACACCGGGATAAGCTAGTAATAATATGATATAATAAAATAATTTAATTTATAACAAAAATTAAATATAGAGAAAACGAACTTAAGCCTGAAAAATTAAAAAGAAAAAAAATTTTCTTTGATTGAATAATTTAAAATGTGGATTCTGCTCTGCTGCTATTGAATAAAGTAATTTGAGTTTAAAATTGTTCTTGATGTTAGGAAATACAAATTCCGTGTCTAGAAACAATGTTTTCATGCAATTGTGCCGTGGCTTATTTCCTATGGGTTCTTGAGCTTGGTCATTTTTCATTTCCGTCCGGAACGCTTGTTTGCAACGGTAGCTACCTGTATTATCTGGAATGAGGTTTGTTGAACACATTTTTATAAAACTTACGGGCTTTTGTCGTTTACAGAATTCCACATTCTGCACAAGAGCTGAACTCTAATGTGCGTATGTACATGTTATTAGATTTCCACTGCGACCTAAAATACATACATACATACATATATAAAATATAGTATTTGGTAGCGTACATTGTAAATTTTTACATATCAAAAGTAAATATCACTGGATTAAGTCAAACAAAATTACAATTTAGTTCTCCTAATCGAATAAATTAAAAGCCTCAACTTTGATTATTTGATTAATGGAACAATCATAAGACCGAGTAAAATAGAAGTCGTACTACATGAAAATGTATCGCCACTCGAACTTTTTCTTCTACTGCATTCCTACAAGTTGTCAGAAAATTTTAAGACAATTTATTAAAAGCTGCTGTCTGTTGAAAATGCTATTTAAAACTAATATTTAGCAGAATAAAATGCTGTAAAACAATGAAACTTTTAAAACTTAATTGCAATTTTATCTAAGTTTAGATCATGTTAAAGCAAATTGCTTTATCTTTAAACAGAATACAGATTTAGTAGGTATAAACGATTCATGATTTTTATCCATTTAAAGGGCTAAATGAAAAAGTTAAAATGTTAAACAAAAGATCGAAAATAAAAACTAATCAACACACAAAAAATTACTTCCGACGAATTCAATTTTTTCACCCACTCTTTGACTGCAGTGAAATTAAATACCAGATCCAAAATAGCACTGTTTGTATGTATATACTCATATGTATGCATCCGAATGAGGGCTTATAAAGAAGCGAAGCCATACGAAGGAAGCCGTCATTCAGCCAGTAACTAACTAAACAACGTGCATCTCAACAACTGTTGAATGAGGATGCGTTTCGTATATGCCGTATTTGATTTAAATATGCAGATCATATTAATATATTCGTATGTAAAATACAATTTGCGAGCAGGTATGTTGTTACTGGTATTCAATCGTATGTATGAATTAGTTTAGGACCAAGTCTTTTGACTTAAAATTCAAGTCAATGCTCCAAAGAATATACGACAAGACAACCTGACTTCAAATATACAAATCTACTACATACATACATTTATGATGTGCATACTACATTCATACCCAGCGATCATGTTTTGTATAATCGACCAAACAGCCTCCACAAGTTGGCAAATTCATATACGAATTTGGCTAGCAAATTAAGAGAGTGGTTGGCAGGAAAGCAGACTTTCTCGCCTGAGGAAGCTCTAAAATGTTTAATGCAACATGTAGTTTCTACAGAGTTCTGTACGATTCTGTTCTACATGTCTGATATACAATAATGTGGCAAAAGATCGGCAATTTTTCAGGTTTTTCTGAAACTTTTCACGACTTGCCTTATAAATATCGAAGAAAAGTTTGGGATAAGATTACATATTTATTAGAAATGTCTAAGGGAATTATAAGCTTCTGCGTTGACTGTATGGTACAGTTTAAAATATTTTCTGGAGTCGGCAAAATTTGTTCACTGGGTATATACATTCATAATTACGTTTGTATGTGGCTATAAATTAAACGTGTCGAGAAGGGCATCTTTAAGAATTTAAATACTCGTGCAAAAGAAAAATCATAATAATACCAAAATACCAAAAATAAAAATATAAAATGAAAAAAGTCTTAAGCAACGATAATCGATTTTCGTTTATTACATTTTTGCACTTGAATACTTTTATATATTTCGGACAATGAATGCGTGTCCTGGTGGAGGTCAGTCGTTCGTCTTTTATCACTTTGCAACGTCTATCTACGTACGATTATTTTAATATTTTGGTTTGTAGAATTTAAATAATAAAGTAGTAAAATTCATTCATAAATGTAATCAAACTCAACAGAAAATTTGTCTGTCTTAATTCTAAAGGTATTTCTTAACAAATGAAAAAAATATATGTATGTACATACATGTACATAAATAAAAATAATAACCACCACGTACATAACATTCTAAAGATTGCAACATACAGTACATATTCGTACATAGATACATAAGTACATATTTATATGTACATATTCTTACATGTGAGCATACGCATATCTTTTTAAGATCATGTATTCTGTGTCAGAGCTCAGCAAAATTTTATCTTCGGAGTTCAGAAAAATGTTCGCCAAACGTCGAACTTTGATATAATTTTTGTACATGTTTAAGAATAGACGTACAATTTTTATTTAAGTTTAAAATTGAATTTTAAATTTAAATTAATGAAAAGTCAGACCTATGTATATCTTAATAAATAGTAAAGGACAGAATATGCTACCTTAAAGGAATAGATTGCAGCCAGAGTCGAGTGCGGAAAGATTAAAAAATTACCTGCCGTAGCTACATGTTTTCGATAATTTTTAGAAGACAGACGCTGTTTGACTTTCGTGTCATACTTAATTAAAAGGTTCTGAAACATCCTGAAGAGCGCTGAACCATATTTCTTATTTTTAAAAGTTTCTTTAACAACATTCACAACCTTGTGATATTACTCGATAATTGGGGTGGGGTCATCATGATCATAAATAGATTTTCAAATAGTTTTTATTGCTTATGCGTCGATATGATTCAATCTTCATATCGTTTAAGCCAGCAATATCATTTTTAGTATCCATAATATTAAATCTCATACGAATGTCTGTCGCAGCGACGACTTGTGTCAGTTTAAAAATACCACCAGATATATTTAGAGTAAATCAATTTTGCAAGTGATTAACCAGCAGAGAACTTTTTGCGCAATCGGATCTAATATAAATCATTATTGTTGTTTGTGTAACTATTGAACGTTAAGATTGATAATGTTGTTTTTCTTTTCAATAAAAAAACTCAGCATCGAGATTGTTCCTTTTTCGGACTGCCAATGCAGTTGGTTGCATCAACTACTATAAAATTCCACTGCCACAACTAAAATCTTCAAGTAGTACCACTGTATTTTTAGTTATGGCCACTAACCTAATACACAGTTGCAATAGCAGATAAAATTGGTTAACACCATTGAATTTTAAATGGAAGCTAATCGGGATTGTTTACGCTCATCTTTATCCTGGAACACAGTTGAATTATTATTTTTAATACCTAATACGAAACTAAATTGTTTTACTTTCTCATTTGAATTTAAAATTTAGTTTTGGCCATTATTGGTATTGAACATAGACATGTATATGCTTGTAACACATCGCAATAGACAGCTCAGCAACAATAGTGTTTTAAAATTGACGAATATTGAATAGGAACTAATTTTATAATTATTGTGTATGCAAACCGAATAATCGGTTAGGAGTATCAAACAAACCTTAACATATAATAATAAATTATAATAAATCTAACCAATATCTACTCGTAGTTGCAACAATCGATTAAAAGTAGTTTTTTAACGTAAATTTTTAAAAAAATTTTTTAGTTGCTAATATGTACCAATAACACTATGCAACAAAATTTAAAATATATAAAATCCTTTTAATGGCAACCAACGGTTGTCTAACTGTTTAGGTGTAGAAAAGTAAACACATTCATAATGAAAAATTATTTGTTGTGTATGTTTGAAAAGTTTTGAAAAGACTATTTTTATGCTTTGTAATTTACAAATATGGTTGTGAGTTTATGTATAAATAGATGAGCTTTGAAACTTTTTAAACATAAAGGGTAAACATCTACTGATGAGTTGGTATGACAATCAACGAAATATATATTTAGATATTGCTAACCCGCAACAAATAAATAAAATTTAAAAACATAAATTCTTGAGTACATGCTCAAATAAATGTAAAAATTTTATTTAAAAAATTTAAAATATCTTGTATGTAATACTATTTTTCTACTAATTTTCCGGTAGGCGTAGAAACTGGAGTTATGGGTAAAAATACGGATTTTCGTACCCATATCTCAATATCAACCGATTTAAAATTTATTAACAGATTTAGAAAGAAGACACTTGTATCTACTAACCGTATATACTATTTTAGTTCATTACAAGAATATGTGACTATTTTTTTTTTGGCAAATACATAAATACATTCGGTTGCATATCAAAATTCTTACATATGAAATATTTTTGTACTTTACCCTGCGTAAAATTATAACTTTACGATAAATAACCCAAAACGTATTCGTTATTTCTCTTTAGAAAATGGGGAAACAAAAATTAAGGATGGGTAAATGGTGCGAATACAAATACAAAAATTTGTTAAATTTTATTATATAAAGCACTTTCTAATTCTTTTCTTAACTTAACTAAACGGTACAAAGAAATTTCGCTTAGTATCAAAACAATGTTGATTGTATACTCTACCTGTTAACAAAGCTGCCAGATTTTACGATTTCTGGTCCTAAAAATGACATTGTGACGATGGGACGATTTATACCCTAATTTTGACGATTTTAAATAATTCACGTTTGCATAATTTTATTGTGCTATTAAAGCAATCTTGAACTGCTGAAAATTGTGATGAGCAACTTTTTAAAAACTATTTTGCTTAAAACTGAAAACATTAATTTAATCGATTATAAAACAAAAACAATTTTTGAAATTTTAAAGACATTTATTCAGGGATATTTGCCAGAGACATATTGGAAGAAGCACAAATAAATGAAAAAGATAAATATGGTATTATTAATAGTTGTGATAGTTTTTATATAGAGCTTTGTGATCAGATATTATCAAGAATTCATTTTGAAAATAAATACAAAGCTCTTGGCCAAATGAATCCATTTAATATTATTAATGAAGAAAAGAGTTGGTTTTCTGAAATTATAAAAGAATTTTCCTATTTTGTTGAAGAAAGTGAAAGGTAGCAGCTAGATATGGAGTTCAGACAATTAAAATTATTGTCCTGATAAAAACATAACTATTAGATTTTTTGAAAAAAAAAAAATATCAGAGATGCAAACGAGAGATTCTTGTCTTTTGTTTCTGGTTTTGAATATATTTATTACAAAAATATTAGTTTTAAAACATTCTTCAGCAAATGTGGGAATAATATTTAGTCAGGTAAACAGAAATAAGAGTAAAGTAAGAAAATCAAAGAAAAAGTCGTCTTTGGAAGCAATATTATATTCAAAATATTACTTAAAGCTAAACAAATGTAGCTGCTATGATCTAACAGTTGTACCAGAATTAATCAACATATATTTGTAAAATATAATATATTATATTATATTATGTAAATGTATGTACATATAAGTCTATTTTCTTTAACAATTATATTTTGATTATATAAATCTTATTGTAGTTTTTATACATTTTTAGAAAAAGTGTTTCCAAAAATGAAATTTAAAATGCATATTTTACTGAATTGGAAAAAAAAATAACTAGAGGATTTGCATTTTTTATTTGTTTCCATACAATGTATATAAATCTAAAAATCTATGCCCGTTAAGTATCTATAACTACGGTGACCATTTATTTACTTATTTTAATGTTTCAAACAGAAATTAAATATCCCTAGAAGTTCATACGTCGTTAAAACAAAAAATTAATTAATTAATCAAAATGAACAAAGAAATTAAATTTAGCCAATAATACAAAAATAACAAAATTCAATAAATAAAAATTACTAAAAAGGATTATCTATTATTGATATTTTTTTGAAGAATGTATTTTTTTATTATATCAATGTAATTTGATAAAAAGAATTTAAATTCTGCACAGTCCATTTGAAAGCCGACAGAAAATTTGACAGTTTGAACATAGACTTTTCAGTGTTGCCAGGCAATTCCTGTCTTGGGTGGGTATAAATTTATATTGTATTAAGTTTAAAATTTCGGTGTTTTGAGAAAATAAAACTTTTAATTTTGGAAACTAAAGAAGAGCATTAGCCATCAAAAAGAAATGACAAAAAAGGACAATTCAATTAAAAAAAGGACAATTTAGTTTGTTTAAATTTAAAAGGACTTTGTGTCAAAAAAAAGAACTGTCCTTTTAAAAAAATGGTTAAGTGGCAAATCACAAAATGCATATAAAATATGTATCAATTAACTCTATGATAGGCCATTCCCATGCAAGACTGAATATTCTCCATCATCGGAAGTGTTAGAGCTTTTCTATTACCTGGATATCGGGCCCGTGATTTGTTGTCACTTTTATTCCTACTTGGCTTATGGCACCCAATTATAAGGCCAACTTCTTGTGTATTAAAAATATCTTTTTATGTTTAACTTCAATTTAAAGTTTTCCGCCTCTTAAAAAGCACTAAATTCATACTTACATACATAAATACGAGCATGTATGTACAAGTACATAACTTTATGAATTTCATCAGCTTCTTAAATGTTTAATGTTGGAAAGATTACGTAGTAGGTATAGCTGATTTTCTGAGCAAATTCCTTTAATTTTTAGTTTGTACACCAACAAGAAAAACGTTCTTTCAATTCTTTTCTTTTGTTGGACGTGTCTGTATGTATGTTGGTGTGTATAGCTACAGACCAGACTTAAGATTGGCACGAGCCCAACGCACGTTTGAAACACACGTAAATTGAGTTTTAATTTACAATTTATAACAAACGTATCTATAAAACTTTACACACATACTTTAACGAAAATTATTGATGCTTACAAATAGTTTGTGTGCACTGAACTATTGTGACTGGCAAATAGTTGACTGTGTTAATAAATAATTTTAAGATATGTAGTTGCAATTACACATCTTTTGGGATTTTGTTAATAAAAATCCACGACGATATGCTCACTATATCTCTGATTTGTCGATTTTGAAAATTTAGTTGATACTTTAAACAAAATAACAGTTAGTATTGCTGTACGCCTCCCACATTTTGTTGTTAAATGACCCATACATATTTCGTATATATATACACATATCACATCATTCGTGGAGTTACATATTATTTAATAGATGATTATCCCGGCTTCGCCCGGAAGCTATTTTCTTATATATTTTCAATTTTACATTAAAAAATCCCACGATCACACACTTCTTTCTACCTTTTTTTGCAACACTGCTTTCATTTTGAAAACAATTTAGTGAAAACAAAGAAGGCTGTTAGAAATAGAAAAAGTTAAAAAATACCGAAAGAGAAAAGTAATAAACATTTATTATTGAAAATTGTAAAAGCTTATGAAGGAGTCTTCAAAATTGAAGAAAAATTACTCTTTTGTAATATATGCTGCTGCAAAATATATAGTTCGAAAAAGTGTAATGTGGAACAACATATAAGATGTAGAAAACACCAATTGGCATTTTCTTAACAAGAGAACCGTCCGACCCCAACTGCCAGAAGATTTCAAAAGGATTTTTGTACTCGTAAAGCATTTTTAGAATCTAATAGTCCAATAAAATAAGTTAGGCTGACTTCCAAAACGTTCGTATACAATGTTTGTATACAGTATTGCTACTGTATTTAAATCACATACATATGCAAAGTTCGGAAACAATGCAACAACTATAAAACCGATGCCTTGTTTGCTCTCTCACTGCGTTAAAAATACTTTGCGGCGGCGTTTTGAAATGGTATACATTGTATAACTATTGTACTGCGGCGTTATGAAATGTGATGCTTTGTTCAAACACAAAGCAATTGACGTTTTGGAAGTCAGCCTTACTTGTCCGAGTTTTAAAAATTTTATTGAGAAATTTTCTCAAATATCGGTTCCATCTGAAACAACCATTCACCAGAAATACAAACCAGGATTGCATAGCGAATCTATAGAAAAAATGCGTGAAGCAGACAAAGGCAAATATATGTATGTATATGGATTTCTGTAGATGAAACGACTGACAGCGAGCGGAAATATGTTGCAAATTTTATTTTTGGAGTCTTAGAAGATTTGAGTGACAATGAATTTGAAATATTGAATATTCAAGTACTTGAAACGGCAATTGGTGCATCTATTGCAACATTTTATAATGATTTCTTAGAAATATTGTGGCCTGATGGTAAATTAGAAACCAAATCGAGTCTAGACTTGATATTAATTTTCTGCACTTATGTATAAAATATGACAAAGCGTTACTTGTAGTAAAGGATGCAAATGCTTCATTTGACTTGCTTTGCACATGGTATACATCGACTAGCCGAATTTATTCGAACAAACTTTGAAGAAGTCAATAAATTGATTTCTTGTGTTAAAAATATTTTTTAAAAGGTAAATATTGATATTATAAAAAGATATGCTAAAAAATACTTTTATAGTCACCGAGGAGAAAACAACTGTTTCTATAAATGTATCATAATGTAGGGCTGCCACTGTCTCCATGCCCAACTCGTTGGGGTACTTGGTTAGAAGCGGTAATGTACTACGCTGAACATCTTGAAGAATTTAAAGCAGTTGCTTTTGAGCTTGATAGGCAAGATGCTGACTCAATTGTGCAAGCCAAACAAATATTTTAAAACTCTGAACTAAGTTGTCCACTTGTATTTTTTTTTTTTTTAGATAAATTTTATTATTTATTGAATCTTCAATATTATTTGAAACATCAATAAGTTGTTCAAATCTTAACTCTACAATTGTTAAATATATGTTTAGCCAACACTAAACAAAATTTTTAGTTTCAACGGTTGATTTTTG
Organism: Lypha dubia; assembly: GCA_947311025.1. Lineage (NCBI taxonomy): Eukaryota > Metazoa > Arthropoda > Insecta > Diptera > Tachinidae > Lypha > Lypha dubia. Next base: position 2,164,686 of record OX371263.1, read on the forward strand.
TTGTTTTACATCTGGTGGGTGTGGCCTCTATACTCTAGATTCTAGAATATTATGCCCAAGTGGACTTGGGTGCAACTCGAGTTTTTTAAAGTATTTTTTCGCGTGTTTAGAATATACTGTCTTAATCAACGTGACATTGAGATCTTTGTCAATTCGATTATTTCTGAAATATCAGGGGGCTGCTGTAATAGTACGTAGAATTTTGTTTTGTCGCCTTTGAATTTTTTCTACATTCGATGCTGAGGCAGGCGGTGCCCCATAACTGGATTCCATAGGACCATATTGGTTTTAGGATCGCATTGTATAATAAAAGTTTACAGTCAAGGCTTAGTATAGAGTTTCTTCCAATAAACAATTCATTTGGGCTGCTTTTAGTTTCATTTGGATCAACTTTGTGTCTATGTGCGATTTCAAGGTTAAACGACGATCAAGATAAACGCCTAGATATTTGACTTCAGTGAGTTGCGGTAAAGTCTCGGTGTTGATTTGTATAGGCGGGCATGTTTCCCTGCGTAACGTGAAAATGACGTTTACACATTTTTGCTCATTAACTCTTATCCGCCATTGTTTTAGCCATGTTTCCAGTTTTGACATGTATCCTTGCAAATTCCGGGAAGCTTCAACAAGATTTTCATGAACGCTTAGAAAAGCTGTATCAGCAAATGTTGACGCGTGAATGTTACTGCTTAACGGTAAGTCAGAGGCGTATAAGAAACAAAGTAAAGGACCGAAGATACTGCCTTACGGAACTCCGGCTTCGATCGAATGCGGAGGGCTTAAAAAATTGCCTTCTCGAACTATGTATAAATTTTCGTTCCGTTAAATAGCTTATTTAAACTTGACGATGTTTGCGGGTAGATTTTGTGTTAATTTGTGGACAAGACCTTCGTGCCATACTTTATCGAAAGCTTGTGCAACATCAATAAAGAGTGCAGAGCAATATTTCTTTTTTTTCAAAAGTGTCTCTAACAACATTCACAAGCCTATGAGTTTGTTCAATAGCGTTATGCTGTCTGCGAAAACCGAATTGATGATCTGGAATGCATCCATTACTAGTCACTATAGGAATCAGCTTGCTCACATACAGCTTTTCAAATAGTTTTGAGATGGGGAAATAAACTAATAGGCCGATAGGATTCAACCTTCGTATGATCCTTGCCGGGCTTTGGTATCATAATAATCATCGCAACCTTCCATTCGTTTTGATAGTATTGCAGCCGTAAAATACCATTAAAAATGAAAATAGTATTATTCTTTTTGCAATATATGGTAATTCTTGAAGCATTTTGTTGCTTATTTTGTTGACACCTGGGGCTTTTTTGGTGTTAAGACTAGTAATAGCCTTGTCAATCTCCACAATATGAAATTTTAGCGGTGTTTCTGGTAAAGATACTTTTAAATGTTTTTTATTTCAGCTCCGTTTCCAACTATTTTTTATTGTTTAATAGTATTTATATTTTAATCTTTTCTTTTAGATTAATACTACCATTAATTTTACAAAATATCTTTCAACTCAGTTGAAATAATTATGAAAAATCGGATCGGATTATAATAATTGAAAGTGAAACTTACTGGTATTCTTATAGCATGATTATTTGTTATGGGTTAGCTAATTTATATGCATTTCTTTGGTAGCCAAATACATGAATGGTAAAGATCTACTTTTATCTAAAATCATCTGTTTTATTAATGTTTCAGCACTTGAAAAATACAATCACGCTTTGTGGCAATAACTCATGCTATGTGCGATAAAATTGCTGATATGCAACAAAGTGTGACGATATTCGCTAATATTTTAGATGTGGCACTTTTTTCGGTTCTAGCAATTTTTGGTTTCGTTTTGAAAGTGGTTCTTAACTTACTTATTTTTTTTTTTTTCTTTGTGATTTTTTTACGTTTGAGGATTTTTCCAGTTTAGATCTTTTTTCGTTTTTGTAGTTTTTCATTTTGTTGATTTTTTTAAGAACACTAATATTCAGATAGAAAAGTCTAGGCTAAGCTAACCATTAAATATAAGCATTCCTGTTTAATAAACAAGTATAATATATTCCAGATTTATTGATTGGGAAGACGATGTAATTCGTTAATGCTTAATATCCAGAATCTGTGATTATAAAAATATAATTTTGTAAAATTGGTTCTATTGTAACTTTGTAAGTTAGCAAAAATTAGCAGAAGAATTAGATTAGTTTAAATCGGGTCTAGAACCTTTCCTACACCGTGACAGGAAGTCTTGCGATTGTACCACGGTAAACGTTTCCGTCACAGTCCCGACGTGATTTATCGCGCACTGTTCTCCAACTTCTTGTAAATGCCTTCACTGCCAGAGTCACTTGATGATTCCACCCCGTAATAAAAAAAATAAGTACATAAATAAAAACAATATGCATACATAATATGTATGTACATATACATGTTGATGGAAGCATACCCACAATTACACATATACAGAAGTATGTACATATGTACATACATACACATACTAAATTAGTAAAAACAATTCACAAAATTCCTGTCTGCAAAATTTACATTCATATTCATTTAAGATATACATACATATGTATGTACGTCGTTAATGTAGAATCTCGTTTAAACTGCTTTGAGTTTTGATTCCCACCCCCGTTCAATTAACCAAATTATACGCTGTCCTGGTCATCTTCTTGGAATTTTCTTTTTGCAAGAAACAAATCAAATTTGAATCACTATTATAAGGAAATTTCATACAACACTCTTTATCAACACAAAATTTGGCCCAAAAAATAAATAGAGCACACAGAGCATCGAAACAGGGCAAGGCGTAAGTTGTCGCCCACAAACATCGGTACAACATTCGCTTTTGTGTTCTTGCAACAACAAAGGCATCATGATCAAGAACCGACTAAAAATCAACAAGAACTTTAACTTGAGTTTTTAGAAAAAAGTCAACGATACACTTGCGTGATGCGTTGCCAAAAATAATTTATGAGAATTAGCCACATACAGATAGAGTTTGCGTGCGGTGGCGTTTTGTCTGCAAAAGAAAAACGCAAAAGAAATATGTACGTTCTTCACACGTATATAGATATGTATGTATGTATGTTTGCATATATGTACGGATATGTTCATAAGCATGTATATATTTATATATCCATACATATATGTATGTAAATACTTTCAGACATAAATAATTGTACAAATATATTAACGTGTAGTATCTTTAAAAATCAAAAATTCCCACCAGAAATACCTACTTAGTTCGAATTGATAAAAACAAAAAACTTCAATATTCAAAATTTGTTTTTCATAATTCTAAAAATGTGTGTATGTATGTATGTATGTAAATATGTATACCAATATGGACGTATTTATGTACATAATAAGTATGTCGATAATTCGGCGAAGTTTTAAAATGTTTTCATTTTATTAAGTATGTAGGTGCTCCCTGTATTGAAAGTTACATTCTTACTTAATATGTATGTATGTATGTACAATCGTACACGTATGTATGTGAATATGATGTTGATTAGGACATATGTAAGTACATATATGACAGTGCTTTGCCTGTTCATACATATATACGGAGGACACTTCAGATACATAAGTGTATATACTTATATCCATTTTGATCCCTGCCGTTTAAGTTGCTCACGTATTTTTGAATCAGAATTTGCTAAAATTTTATCATTATTTACTCGTATAACACTTAAATGAAGCTTAAAGACAAAAATGTTGTAGTTTTTACTATATTATAGAGTGCGGTCATGGAATAGCCCATACTGTTTTATCGCATCGCATCGATACCAAAATCAATTGATAATTATTTTTGCGTGCAGTGCACTCAGCATCAATCAGTGTTCACAAAACTCCAGTGCATTACTAGTGAAAAATGTGAGTTTATATGTGTGTTGAATATTTTTTTCAGTTGATTGACAACTGATGGGGAAATTAACAAATCTGAATGAAACAAGAAAATGGTATTTCACTTCGCATTCTAAAACATTGTTGAAAGAAGGGTTGTCAGATTGTAGATGTTTTCCAAAAGTTTGCTAAGATATTTTTTTTGTTGTATATAACATACATATTGGCAAGCAATTCCAATAAAGAATACGTAAATCTAGATCTAGCATGTGCGAAAATAATTTAGCATAAAATCATATCATCTAGGATTTTGAATTTTTGTAAAAAATGTCGTATTGTTGAAGCCAACTTAAAAATATTTAATCATCAGTGAGAAAATAACAGCTTCAGAGACAAACAGTAAATGAATCTTAGATTATAGTAAAAATACTAATTCGACGTAATGAATAATTAAGCAATTATCTAGTTTAGGGATAACGATTAACAACCGTATTCATAAACGATTATTAAATATACGTCCAGGCCCACGGTATCGAACAATATCGTTCGTTGGATTTGTAGATGTAAAAAAACGAGCTTACTTTTCACTAATAACCAATTTTATTTAACTTATTATTCTTTACTGGCACAAAAGCTAAACAAATAAAGAAAAAAGAATTGCTAGAAAAAAGGTCGTAAATCAGTTGGTTTCATTTATAATATCAGCGGGCGTTACTGTTGATTTAAGGTACGTATTATTGTATGGGAAAAGCGGTTATACTGCGTAATTTATCTTTACCAACTTTCCCCAGAAGAACTAATAACTTTGGGTTAACCGAGAGAACATTACCACAAAAAAAGTAATTCGGCAACATTAAAAAAAAAAATTTATAAAAATATTGTGCATTTCTTTAAATTTAAAGTGTTGAATGTTTAAAAAGTTGAAAACAAAGTCCATTATAGACAAGCTGGTTAAAATCTGTTTCTGGTTTAACTTAAACTCAGTTTAATAGCGAATTAAAAACTGCTGTACAACAAATATAGTAATGCAAATAATTGATGGTCTAAACAAATGAAAATAAGTTTCAAACACTTTTAAAAAATTTTATTTAGATATCATAGAAGATTTTGAAAGAATGCTTTAGAAGCAGGGCTTCCATATAAAATTTGCGCCTAAAATTATATTTTGAATTTACGATCACAGCTGAGTTTATAAAAATTTAGATTAGTTAAACATGAACTACATTAAAAAGGAAATCAACACTTAATACTGATCCATAAGCTCGATTTTTGCAACCCGAAAACATCAGGCCTGTTGCAATTATCGAAAAGTTGCAATGATCGACCATTTTCATAAAAAAACCCTCTTTCATCCTATATTTTTAGATAAACAATTAATATATTAAGAAAAAGAAAATAAGCTGAAACATTTATGTAAATATTGTGTTATGTACATAATATACGTACGTACATAAATCTGCAAATAAAAAATTTGTACTATAAAGATATACTAATACTAATATACTAATAAAAAAATACGTAAAGGGCACTATACATTCGTCAAAATGCTTGACATCAAGCTCGTGTACGTGTGCTTGACGTTATCCCATTCATTTGCTTGAAGACCTGTCCAGCATTCGTTTTGCATTTTATTTTGAAGTGTTAACAACGAGACAGTATAGAGAAAAAGTGTTGAATATGTATGTTGCCGACGGAACTTTGAATATGAACTAACAAAAAAAAATAACATGTTTATGAACAAAATAGAAAAAAAAACATGTCTTGTATGTTACAACAACAATAATAATTAACTTTTTCTTAGTTTTTTATTTAAATTGTATTTTATTATTGAATAATTAATAATCTACTTTTTTGATTTATATTTTCATTTCCTTAAATGCAATGCAATGATACATTGGTATTGAATGTATTGTTTTTTTTTTCATCCGACATATTTAGCGTTTGTTCTCTTTGAAATTTCGTTTTAATTTAAAATATGTACGTGCTTGAAGAGTAAAACCAATACATTCATCAAAATCACTCGTCAAGCATGCCAAAAATCTAAATTTTTTGATTTTTCATCCAGCATCGTCGGTGTCACTCATACAAACAAATTTTCACTTATACCACCATAATGCTTGACGTGATTTTGACGAATGTATAGTGCCCTTAAAGTGTAAAACATAAAATATATATACATACATATATTGTACATAAGTAAAACGCAAATGTTTTTCCGACAGCACTAACGATTTGGAAATGTTGTTGAAATGGCATTCTTTGGCTAAATGTGACCACTTTGATAAAACAACGTTCCTGGACAAGAAATACCAAAAGAAAGGAAGCTTTAAAAATGAGTAAAAAATAATAGTTTAACGATCGCATATGGGTACGATAACATATTAAATATTAAAATTGTTTTTATTTAAAATTTAAACTGAAGTATATGTACATTATATGTATTCATTTTTAATGGTATTTTACGGCTGCAACACTATCCAAAAGAATGGAAGGTTTCGATTATTACTATGATACCAAAGCCCGGTAAGGATCATACAAAGGTTGAATCCTATCGGCCTATCATTTTATTTCCCCATCTCAAAACTATTTGAAAAGCTGTATGTGAGTAAGCTGACTCCTATAGTGACTAGCAGTGGATGTATTCCAGATCATCAATTCGGTTTTCGCAATCAGCACAACACTATTGAACAAACTCACAGACTTGTGAATGTAGTTAGAGAAACTTTTTAAAAAAAGAAATATTGTTCAGCGCTTTTTATTGATGTTGCACAGGCTTTTGATAAAGTATGGCACGAAGGCCTGGTCCACAAATTAACCGCAAACATCGTCAGGCTCTTAAAAAGCTATTTAAAGGAACGAAAATTTGTAGTTAGGGAAGGCAATTTCTTAAGCCCTCCGCAGTCGATTGAAGCCGGAGTTCCTCAAGGCAGTATCTTCGATCCTTTACTCTACTAAATATATGCCTCTGACTTTAAGCAGTAACATTCACACGTCAACATTTGCTGATGATACGGCTTTTCTAAGCGTTCATGAAAATCCTGTAGAAGCTTCACGGAATCTACAAGGGTACACCTCAAAATTGGAAACATGGCTAAAACGTAACTCTTACGTTACGCAGGGAAACATGCCCGCCTATACAAATCAACAACGAGACTGTACCGCAACACATTGTAGTAAAATATCTAGGCGTTCATCTTGATCGTCGTTTAACTTGAAAATCGCATCTAGACGCAAAATTTAACACAAATGAAATTAAAAGCAGGCTAAATGAATTGGCTTATTGGAAGGAATTCTATACTAAGCCTAGACTGTAAACTTCTATTATACAACGCGATCCTGAAACCAATATGGTCCTATGGAATCCAGTTATGGGGCACTGCCTCAGCATCGAATGTCGAAAAAAAAACAAAGGCAACTGAATAAAATTCTACGTACAATAACAGCAGTCCCCTGGCATGTCAGAAATCATCGAATTCATAAATATCTAGACGTTCCGTTGGTGAAGACAGTATTTTCAAAACACACGAAAAAATATATAAAAAAACTTGAGTTGCACCCAAATCCACTTGCGCGCAATATTCTTCATTATAGAGGCCACACCCGGCTGAAAAGAGGGGATATTCTTTTTCTCAGCCGTACACGAGAGATTTAAAACTACAAAAATGAACCGCTGAAACTAAAAAATTTTGTTTAGCATTGGCTAAACATATATTAAACTTTATTTTTTAGATTTAAGATTTGGACAACTTATTGATGTTTCAATTTATAATTAAAGATTCAATAAATAATTAAATTATCAAAAAAAATCTAGTTTTCTCAAAGTTGACATTTTATTCTAAAGCTATACGGAACTCTTAATCTGCACAAAATTTTATGTTTTCGGATGTCATGCTAAAATATCGATATTTGGGTATTGAAAATTCTGATTTTTTTTGTGCTTTCCTTACAGATTAAATCAAACACTATAAAAAGAAAAGGATTTGTGTAATTGGATTTTGTGCTTATTAGATATTTTGCAATAAGGAACTTTAGTTTATTATTTAGTTTAACAGTGTTTCCATTGTTGATAAAATAGCAGTTGTTCAGGTCATAAGACTCGATGTTTACTTTAAGTTCCTTAAAAATATTAAAAATAATTTCATTAATTTCACCTTGATACTTCGGTAATCCATTTATTAAGATATCAGCTCTATTTAGGCATTTTTGTAAGATCTCATTCTGGTCTTCAAGAAAGTTGATTTTGTTTGTTGTGGACTCATCAATTGCTTTAATTAGCTTATTACAGTTGCTTAAATCCGTCTTTAGCTCAGTGAATTTATTTTGCAGTTCAATCTTGACCTCAGACAGGGTAGTATCAATTACATCAAATTTTAATTGGATATCCGCAAGTCCCTTACGTAGCTCATCACGCAGATAACATGCTTCAGCATCACCACGATTATTCTTGCAGGAGTCACAAATGAAATTAATAGAGCCTTTTGCTTTAGCAAGTACAGCTAACTGATCTGAGTTAACACCGACACAATTAGCATGGAACCATTTGCCACAAAGAATGCAGGAAACACTGCCCTGAGTCTTGGTTGTATTTTTCCGACAAGATTGAATCGAGCAATTAATATCTCCTGGCGCCATATTGATGAAACAAAATATGTGTGAGTAAATGGACAATCAGTAACAAGCAATGAATTAATTATTATTGTTGTTTCAGAACGAAAAAGTCCAACAGCAAATTATTAGTTAATTGATTATTATTTACTATTGAAAAATTTGTTAAATTTTGCAAAAATTTTCAATAGCCGACAATATTTTTCTATCTTTTCATTATGGAGATGTACATTATTTAAGACAACTTATTGATTTTGGATAAAAATATTTGATTTTGAATGAAATTTTTAAATAATTAAAATTAAATAAATTAAATTAATTTCTGGCACAAAACATATCCGTTTCTATCGATATTTTTTTTTATATTTAGCTTAAGTGACAAGCCTCTGTCACGAAAAAATACAAAGAATCATTCAATGCACTCTTAAAAAAATTAATTTTGCTATAAATTCGTAGCGGTTCCGTTGCGTGGCCATGAAATTGTAAGATATTATGCAAATGTTGCAATTTATTTATTTTCTTAAATAAAAAATTAAAATTGAAAACCACGACGCTTAAGCTATTTTTGCGGTTATGACTCGATATGTTGTTGAAGGACAGATAGTGTTACGTCCGCTTATCAAAATTGGAAAAACGGGTTGATGAGTGGTTCCCCTATATAAGAAAATCGCTTCCGACGAAGCCGGTCCAATCATCTAGTAAGTATATGTAAATTTAGCCGCAAGAGTTCTTTTAAATAAACAACTGTTTTTATTTAGCAAATAAAAATAGGAAGAAAGAGATGTTAAATTAAAAATATATAAAAGAGGGACTTGTACAACATTAGTATATTATACTCATAGATGTTTTAAATACGAACGAAACGAAAATCATAAATCAACAGAGGTACATAACAAGTATTGAAAGCATTTACACATTAATACTGACGATGTTTAGAGGCTTCTACCGAAAGCAACGGTTGCTCTATTCAGCCGTGTAGACGAAATCTAAAAATGATGTTAAGATATTAAACTTTTCCTTTTTTGCTTCAAATATGTTAACAAATATTTCTCTGATTATTAAATTTACGAACTTGAACCTGTATAAATATAGTATTTATTTTTTTTTTTTTTATTAATTCACTATTTCTATAAAATTATATAATAGTATAGTAAGTATATGAAAATTTCACGTGAGTTCATACTGAACTTTTAAAGAAATATGTTGGATTATGTACAAAGGTACAAAAATATTTTTTATTCCAAATAGGTTATGTATAAATTTTTCATATGGTGGAAACAGAACCCTAGAACCAAATGGTTCATGAAACATTTCTCACTTTCCAGATATACTTACAAAAATGATGTACTTAAAGCGACACATAATATTTATCGTCACTTGTTTATTAAAAAGCTTTTTTACTGTTACTAAATAGAATAGCATCTATAAGATATAAAAAAATGACAAAATATTCAAAGTCAGTCAATACGCAAAGTGTAGAAATTAAATTTTTAATTTCTGCAATAAACACGACATTCGGAGTACCGTTACATTGTTTTTGTTCCCATTTCTTTGCTTTGATATGCATTTCTTTATTATTTGGACTCTCATACTAAATTCAAACTTAAGCTAAAAATAAAAAAAAAATTCTATTTAGTTCCCCTAAATTGGAAAAATCTGATAACAATTTTCATGGGCCCATGCGTGATAACAGCATGCTCGGGTAAACAAGTGTTAGAGCAAGTATTTGTGTCGTGTATAGGCAGGCACTTTGTGCGATTTAACGCTTTACTGTAGGATATCAAACAGAATTTGATATTTACTGTTGGTGCCAGTATGATCAGTCTCGTCAGATTAGGGGATTTATCCCCAAATCGGGGATTTTTTTTCAAAATGGGGTTGAAGCATTTGGTTTGGGGATTGGGGAATTCATTGAGGATAATTTTTATGCTTTGGGGAATTTATGAGATTTTTCGGGGATTTTTATTTTGTTTATATAATTTGGTTTATTTTTTGGACTATTATTTTAATATCAACATATTCTCATTGTTCTTTTTTTAGTACATAAGTGTTTTTAGTGTGGTAACTAAAACTTTGTTTATTATAAAAATTATCAGTGGTAAGTCTTCCGGCAAATGGTAACAATTTATTGATCTTTAACATTTGCTGTTGGCAAGACATGGGTATTATTTCATGTGAATGCTTCATTCGACGCCGTTATTAAATTAAAGACGACTTGTTTTTTATACCTAAAAAGTTTATTGAAACAAATGCTAAAACGTTTTCCATCAAATCTCAACATTTTCAAAACATGTAAGCAATTTTCTCCAAACATGTTTTGCAACCCATTAGGACAACGCAAATTTAGTTCAATCATAAAAATACTACAACCTGCGGCAAATGAAAATGTTCCAAGAGATATATATGAGTCACAGTGGAAAAAAAATGCCATTTATAAGGTGGACTGATTTATTTGACATTCAAATAATAAACAACTTAGATTTTGGACAGAAGTTTATTCATATCAAGATGCCGCTGGATCACGGCCGTTGAAGACCTGGCAGAGTTGGTATTAAATTTACTTTGCATATCAACGAGCAACGCTTGCGTTGAACGAGTTATTTCGGCAAAAACAAAAATTAAAAACAAAATGCAGTACGAGTTGTTCGAATCTCTGTTGATAATTAATATACATTTTAAAAGTAATGGAATTTGACACTTTTGATCCATCTCCAGAAATGGTCAAATTGTTTAATTCTAAAAAAAATTTCGTTGAAATGTCTTATTTTTGCAACATTGTACTACACGCTTTTTTAATACAACCAACCACCCAACGCACGACTTCGCTGAAGAATTTTTTTAAAGAAATTAATATTGTACCAGACTACTGGTATAGTATGTGGCGAGAGCTAGCAGCTCAATTTCTAGATTGCGAGTGCATGTTGTCGTATATTGGCTGCTTTAGCTATTTATAATAGCTAACTTAGCAAATATTATACCTCAGTATATATAGTGACATACACACAAATGTTAATAGGAAGCAAGAGTTATTAAATTAAACATGTATAAAATAAAGCTATTAAAAAAGTGGGAATTTGGAATCCCGCGGAGGAAGCAAACCGAGACTTCTGGAAATCCAAATGCTGACATCATCATAAAAACCTTCAGAATACATTTCTATGGAACACAAAATGTCCAGATCTGATGAAGGCTAGAATTTGGAAAATTATACTGAAAGCAGTAGTTTGCTATTATTTTAGCGTTAAGTGAAAAAATGTGAAATAATAATTAAAAATAGAGAGTTGTATCTAATCTAATAAAATTAATTTATTCTTCTATTACAATATTCATCACGCATGGATTCACTTTTTGTAATTACCCTCATTGTTTTAAATGATACATTGTTTTTTTACAACTGTGTCCATCACCACATTACTGGAATTAACATAATATACGTTGGAGCTGATACAATTGGTAAGATGTCCCCAACTTTACTTGAAAAATTTAATGATATACCGAATATTCCAGGCATCAGAATGATGCATTCGCTTTTCTGTGATGAGAAATTTAAATTAAGCACAGCTCTAACGGCCTACTCAATAAAAACAAAAATATCATATATATTGTTAAAATTTCATTATTTAATCGTAAATAAAATAGTCTATTTCTTGTTAGAAGTGTTGCTACACACTATAAATTGAATATTAAGTTTTTTGAAGATATTTATGGGAAAATGCATGGTGATAATAATAATAAAAAAAACACATATAGAAAAATCGTACATTCGCGACCCGTACGTTCGCAACCGATACTTTAAACAAAAACCAAAAGAAATATTTTATTGCATAAATACTGGATAGATACCTACATTAATACACTTTTAAAATAAATTAATCGCTTTTGAATATTCCGCTCCATTTCGCAAATTTTTTGCATTTAACTACTGTCAGCCAAAGTTGACTTCTATTTTGCGTACGTTCGTGACCACATGTTTATAACTATCATTATGAAAACTTAAAATCAATAAAATAAAGCTTTGGCACCTAAATGCTATCGAATCGCAAAAAACATGCTAGGAAAAGTTTTGTTTTCTATATTTCGTGACCCCAGGAAATGCCCATATTTAGTTTCTCAGATATGTGAATATATATACATAATTACTTTGAGTGTGAGTACCCGTTTTCCTTGTCCTATCGCCTTGAAATTTTGATCCAAGTTTTCTTTTAGTCTTGCAGTAACCCATAATATTCATTGATTTATTTACTCAGATATGTGAATGGGGGTGCACTCTCCCACCAAACAATATTGAAAAAATAACGATTGTAATATTTCAAAATGATCGGTCTTACCGTTTACCGTTTGGTTTCCAGTAAGGAACATACCTACAAACAAAAATTCAATTTTATATACTTGTGTATATACATTAGTTTAAATATACGAGTATGCACTGTAGAGTAAAGGAGAAGAAAGATTATCCGCCATATTTTGCGGATGACCATTGTAAATCATCGTATTTGTCGAATTCAATTTAAAATGTAAATTTATTTCTCGCAACTGAAATTGTGTTAAAAGCTCTAAAGAGATAAATCCTTCTTTGGAAAAAATAAATATAATTTAAGCTAACTGTAAATAAATAAATAATAATTAAATAATTTTGCACAATTTCAAACGGGCAATATAATGAATGTACATAAGTACTCGTATGTACGTATATTATTATATGATGTTTATCGATTCGAAAATGTGGTTTCATTTTGATTTCTGGTATTATTTGTATCAATTATCACTTTAACTGACTTCAAATAAATAAGGAAGTTAGGGGCTGTGCACATACTACGTAACGCTCCAGGGTGGGGGGTTAAAGATTTGTTACGGGTTGTAAATTTTGAACTGAAAAATTATTTAAAAGCGTTACGGTGGGGGAGGGAGGTGTTATAAAATCTCTGAAAACAGCGTTACGTAATATGTGCACAGCCCCTTATCTCTATAACTCAACGATTTATAAACGTTTTTCAAAATTGTTTTTTTTTTCAATCGGGGTCAAGTTGATTACCTAAAGTATAGATTATTGAAAAGTTCTTCCGTTTATGGACCCATTTTTTGTTTGAACGGGTTTGCATGCAGTTTTATTTCATATAATTTTTTTTTAAGATCACAAGCAAGGTTCTCCACCCCCACCCCCTCCCAAATATTAATTATAGCATACATCATCTATTTTAAACCAATTCTTGTTGTGCCATAATTTCCAACCTTTCTGTATTGAAGTATTTGTATTTTTGCCAAAACTATTTGATCAGTTTTTGTATTCCAAATCTTTGTGCGATGGGTTGCTTCTGGTAAGCAAGGGACTAACGGAGAAATCTTTAATACATGCTTAGCGATAATCAAGAGCGCAAGCGAAAAGAATTTTTAAAATTAGTTTAACTTACCATCATAAATTTTTGATCCTCAAATTGGTGATCATTTGTTCGGTGTAGGATGTGCATCTGGAGCGAATTAGTTGATATATTTTTTGTGCAAAAATCAATATGTTTATTATCAAGGTTTGGATTTATTTTACTATATTGTAGAATTGATTTGGTTTTTATACATTTGTATTGATTTTTCCGCAAGTGGTTTTCTACGAATGCACATGTAGTTAGTTTCGTGGATTTGTATGTATGTGTGTATGAAATGACGAGTATTTCGACTGTGTTAACAATTTATAAAAATATCACAACGGCATGTTTCTTGTTTCTTATTCATTTATTTACGTTTAAATTTAATAATAATTCTTTTGGTATATTATACAAACATACATAAATAAAAATTTCAACTATTTAGATACCTATATTTTTTCTTTTTACTCTAAAAATACATCCATATGTAAGTATTTATGTATGTATCTTTGTCACACAGTAATGAATAAACAGGTACGCGCGACTGTAAATATATATGAATGTGTACATACATATGCATCTATACGAGTATATGTATGTATGTAAATATTTTGACGGGAATTGTCACAGATTTGTTTTAATAAGGCAACAATTTAGTAAAAACATTAAAATTGTGTTATTTATGGTTAAGCGTGGATACGTGCGTATTTGTGCTTTAAACAGCGATTGCAATAAATTGATTTTTTATAGAAAAAATATTTCTAAGCACTTTGTTTGCCGTTTTTAATTTATTATGGCTTTTTGGCAAGTCTTTCTTTTTAAGGATTTCTTGATTTTATTTCACTGATTCAATAGAAGCATATTATAACCCGCAACCGAAATGCCCTTGCGCAGCCACAGACAGTAGTTTTCGACTGAAGCTCTGTTTTTTGGTTGGACATAAAAACCTTGAGGGTATGTATAGTAAATGCTATGTACATATGTATGTACGTATGTATGTATATAAAACGTTTTTTTTTTGGCTGCTGAGCAAACATTAACAAACAAAACCGTATATTCTTAAAAACCGACAGGCAAACTGCTACCAAACCCGAACCATTTCTCTGGTGTTGGTTTTTTTTACTTTATTATGAATAAATAAAACTGATGAGATACATCTCGCAGATACTTGTTCTCTTTCGGCTTACATTTTCTACCTTTAAATTTTGTTAAAATTTTTTTTTTTTTTTTATTCTAAGAGAACTTATATAGGTACTGTATATTTCTCTTAAAACAGAACCACAAAGAGAAATAACCTATACAAGCACTTCGTTATAGGAATGCAAAATTAGATTTCCAAATTGTACAGTACAATATTTACTAACTTTTAAGATGTAATTTTTTTATTTTTTTAAGGATTTTTATTACGAATTAACTAAAAAACGTATGCAAAATTAATTTGTGAGTACATATACATACATATATACATACATACATGTGTATGAACAAATTGAAGTTCACTGATTTCAAAAACTTATTTACGTACGTATGTACATATGTTTGTATGTACATATACATTTGTTACCGATAAATTTAGTTTTTCGACATACATACCTACATAGTTTTAAATAATTTTCATAAAACTTCAAGCTTAAGGTCAATAATCATCAATAAGAATAATTTTTATTAATTTCTCAATGAAAAATATGATTTTAAAACAATATGTAATAGGAAAACTTATTCTACTACAATAATTTTTTAAGCAAAAAAAAAAGTCAATAGTAAAAAAACAAAAAATTCTATTACAACTTCATAAACACTATTAGAATTTTTCTTTTATTTTTATAAATCAAATCCATATAGTTTTGATCTACATGATCTGTATCCATTTTATATTTTATTCTTTGTGTAATCGAACTGTAAAATATTGTTAATGTTTATGTAGTACATAAGTATGTATTTTAAAAAGTACGCAAATGATAATTAGTTGTTGTGATCTGAATTTCAACCTGAAACGCAAAAAACAAAATATCGAAAATATATTTTTAGCCCGTTGCAAAATAATTAATATAAGAAAATATATTTTTTGTATTAATTCCGATGCATATCAGCAGTATGCATCGCGAGAAAAAACTTAAAATCCACCGAATAATAGTTGCGATTTTAGTAATAAAATATCAAAAAAGAAGTACCTAGATCTCACAAGTAAATTTATTTGTCAACGACATAGGTACCTATCGCAAATTTACTTACTAACAAACTCTTAATAATTTAATAATTGTACCAGCACGAATTCAGCAAATCTTTTGTTTTGATTAAATTTTATTGATTTTTACATATTTTTTTACGAAAATACCGAATGAAGAATATTGATCCAGTAATTCATGAAATGTCACAAAACATCAATTCATTTACATAACTTTTTCATTGCTGATGCCTTCTACCAAATGGTACATTTGTTTCCTTTTCTTAAAGACTTATTAAGGTCTACATCAGGCAGCACTCGCTACTGGTAATTTATATGTTCATATTTTTCTCTCATTACGAAACATTTTTAATATTAAAGGCACAATCCTAGAAGTTCTTCCGGAAACTAGATTTTTCATGTACATTTTCCAATATGTACATATGTACATACTTAAGCACGAGTTTCAGCTAATTTAGCTTCCGTTGGCTATTGGTGGGGGTTAGTTGCAGGGTTACCTACAGAAACTTTAAAAATTTTGCACAAAAAGTCGTTCTTCAAAATTATGCACATCGCATTTTGTGTGATATTTTCTTACAAAAAATATTTGTATATTAATATTAAAGTCTTTTATTGAAATTAATCTCTGTGATCGGGATTTTCTTGAAGCAAACAAATAATTTATCACTCATGAACTTTGATTTATTTGATGTTGAATACAGAATTACAAAATCAGGTAGTATTGCGTTTAGGCAACGCTGAGTTTAAAGGAAAAAATTTATATTATATTACAACATGCTAAGAAAGATAAAAGTTTAATTTTTTTAAGCGGTCGACAAACAGAACATTGAATTATATTCCCGCTCAGCCTAACAATATATTAAACTATCCACAGTAAGCTTAGCCGTCTACTATTTTCAAACGTTTTGAATTCTAACCAGACAATACATAGTTAAAAAACGATCTAGTAGTAAATTTGCAAATGCTAATGTTTTAAGTTCTAACCAGACTACGGCGCAAAAAACGGAACCAGCAAATGAAGTTTCCGGGTCTAATTTTAGTCGTTTTGAAGCCTCAATAGAGGGCTTAATACAAAGAGAAAATACTTTTACGCACAACATGTCCTGTATGATACAGGAAATGTTGCAAATACAGTCTACATTGTTGCAGGCTGTATTAAAAAAGAAAAAAAAATCTTTTTTGCGGAAAGTAAATGGCACCCGACAGCATAAAAACGAAATAGAATATTTCCTTATGGATGTCGATGTCATGCTCATCTCAGAGACTCATTTGGCGTCTCGAATCTATTTTAGAATTAGTGAATATGATTTCTACGACACAAAGGACCTTGTGGTGGCTCGGAAATGCTAATAAAAACATGAATAATACACTTCTTGTTAATCACGGCTCACATTTAATCACTCCTAAGGGTCGTGTTTTGTTTGACACACCGCCAGTGCGACGTCAATGTAGACAATCCTCCGTAAGTTAACTTTCACTAAGGGAAGCAGCGTTTCAAAATATTACAGAAGAGATACCTCTCAAGGCCGTCTTTGCTAGCTAAGGGTTTTAGGAATTTTTCCCTTAAGGTATTTAGAAAACCGGCTACGGTCACTAAAAATTATATGAATTATTTTATATATCATGAGCCCATAAAAAACTCTGCACTTATTTTATATTTTTTGGGTTTTATTTCATTGGAACTTGTGTGAGAGGTTTTTCGTGATGAAGCAAGTTCAAAGTTGGGGAATAATTTAATTTTTTTTATATATTTAATTTAATATTTTTATATTATTATTATTACGAATAAACGTAATTACTACCCTTTTTTATTTTTCATATTTAATTTTTTTGGACTTATTTAATATTTTTTTTATGTCCCGTGGTGCTCAGTTTCTTTCAAAAACTATTTCTTGACTTGATAATTAGAGAACCTGAATTTAATAAACGTTTATTGTGAACGTAAAATCACCGGTTTACTGTTAAAATTACGTTTTAGCTTTAGGTGTGGAAAAAAATGTACAATTGCAACAATGTATAATTAAAAATAATGAAGCTTGTTATACAGTCGAATTCGAATCTCTTATTCGCTGCTTAACTTAAAATAAATATTTTAAGATTCGCTTAATAGAAACATGTTTTGCTTATTTTTCATTTATGGTCCGTCATTTTATATTCATTACTTTTAGTTTATAAATTAATTGCGTTTTTGCTTGGACGGGGTTGTTGCAGTTTGATGCAAAATTTTTTTAATATTTAAAAGGGTAAAGTTGCACCCACGATATTTGATTTTCACCTAACTTCTATAAGTAGAGGCACACTTAAACTATTTTATGTTTGATGGGGTTCCCTTGCAGGGTATTTTTTAGTTCGAAGGGCAAGCTGGCTGCTAAAAATATTGGTTACCGCGTAACTCTACCAAATATGTACCCATTTAGGAAGCATACGCTTGCAGTTTAGTTCCACACAAATTTAAATTTCAGCCTGGCGTATTAATTAATAAATAAATCCGCTATTTATGGACCGATTTCAAGTTTTTTTTAGAAGGAGCTTTAACGGGTTTTGAACTTTCTTTTTCTTACGTTGATTTTATATATATTTCGATTAAAGTCGGTTTATTTTTGCCAGAATTATTTGTAGATGCTGTTTTGCGACGACGAAAAACACAAATTAATCCCTGCAAATCAATGTAAATATATCTGCATATTAAAGTTACAAACAATATTCATAGGAAATATAAAATTAATTCAATATTTTCTTAAATGTTTAAGTTAAAAAAATTTAATTATTTGTTGTGGGTTACCTTATTTTTATGCTGCATTTCGTTTTTGAAAATGCTAACTCACGGTTACAAAAAAATATATATATATGCAGATTAGAATAAAAATTGTTTGTTGTGTTGTTAGTATTAGTTTTTTTTTTAAGTATTAGGCATTTATATTGTAATTCATAGTTCTTGCTTGAAAGTTTAAGTATAAGTGTATCAGTTTGACAAATTTTCATTAGCAACCAACAAAATGCATCCTGTAGATTTGCTAACCCAAAAAAATAAGTGCAATTTTTTAAAATGTTGAATTAAAATACATGGAAAAACTTTTCAGTAGTGCTTCAATAAATTTTAATAATGCAACAAATTAAAAACAGTTTTTGATATTACTTTGTTATGATCATTTAATTGGTAATTTTAGCCCAAACGATGAGCATAGTCTATAATCAATAACACTAATCGTATTACTTTCCTAATGACCAAAAAATGTGGAATATGCATGACGTAATTATAATCCGAGCTTTCCTGACTGTTTGTAATTTTGATTTTGGCAATCATGCTTATTCTTTGAGTGTATCCTACTTCACGTACACCATTTTTCTCTACTCTACTCACTTTGACCACATGTGTTAATCAGAAAACTTCTCAATGGCCCATCGTTCAAAAAGCTTTCCCCAAAATAATGAAAATATTTTTGCAGAAAATATTAT
Source organism: Lypha dubia (assembly GCA_947311025.1). Classification (NCBI taxonomy): domain Eukaryota; kingdom Metazoa; phylum Arthropoda; class Insecta; order Diptera; family Tachinidae; genus Lypha; species Lypha dubia. Next base: position 2,184,126 of record OX371263.1, read on the forward strand.
CATTATTTATTTATGTTTATTTTAAATTACATACACACTAACAATCTTTATTATATTTATGAAATATGTTTGTAGTACGCAAATGAATGAAACTATGTAAATATATAATAACGGAGGATGAAAAAGTAATTTCAGTTTCAAATGTTTGAATTGCCACCGTGCACAAGTTGTGTTCATATTATTCATTAGGTGAAAGGATAAACTAAGTAACTAACAAAAATTTCTAAACTTTCCATTTTTTTTTTTTTTTGTAAAAATCAACCAAACTAAACACGAAAATTATGAGTCTTTTCGCCAGCATCTTTTAGTGCTCTATTTGCTTTTTTCCTCTTTGTTATAAAAATTAACAAAGTGTAGCTTGCGATTTTGCATTTTACATAACGATATACATATGTACATACATATAAGTAGGTATATATGTATGTAATAGATATAAAACATAACAGTTTTATAAGTTATGCTGTCTTATTCTTATTGAAATGTGTTTTATGAACTTTAAATCAAAAAAATAATTCTTTGATCAAGGCCGTTAGTGAACAAATTATAATTTTATTATTTTAGATTATATTAATGTATGCAACGTTACCGTTGATCATTTCCGAAAATGGGGTCAAAAAGGGGATTTTCAATATAAAAGACTCTAAAAAAGGTATTGGTTAAGAAACAATGACTACGTAACATAAAGAAGAATTCAGAAAATGCGATAAATTTTTAAAAACAGAGATTAACGAACACATATACATACATATTTAAAAAAAATAATTTGTCCAATTTTTATAATAAACCCGTTCAGTGGAAGCACTACTATGTGGCACAAATTTGTAAGAGATTGAATATGTATAAATTTTTGTATAAAACAGGCTTTTAAATATCCTATTCATACTAAAAGGTTTCAGTTAAAATATATATATTTTGCTTTCAATATTGATCGTTGAGATATCGGTAGTATTTTTGCCCGACATATCACATGTAGCACATTAATTAATCAAAGTCAACATCTGTTTTCTCTACTCTATCCCCTTCCCTAAGTTCTGACATAAACCGTTGCTTAAGTAGGGGCAATCACCTAATCGGTGATCCTCCAAAAAAAAAAAAAAAAAAAAATAGTGTCATTAGTTTGAAAAAATTAAAATTGATACTTTTGATTGATTACTTTAAATTATATATTTTCCAAGTGCAATGCTTTTTTCTTTTACTTGGGCGCGGATACAAAAATAGTGGAGTAACGACCATTGCAGCCGATTCAATAGCTGCCCACCTAGTGTCATTAACAAACAAAGTGAATTTAAATTAAAGGGGCACAAAAACAGGCAAATTAGGTAAAGGAGGTGCTTTAGGGACAAAACGGCAACGCTGCATAATGTAAGTTTAACAAAAATCGTTCTCTTAAAAAAAAAAAAAGATTTTTGCATGTGTAATTTTAAAGAGCAATATTAACACATTTATCTCTTACAAGGCTTTCTCTTTTAATTTAGCACAACTTGTATGTAAATCTGCATATTAAACAAGTTTCATATATTGTGTACCGACTTTTGTAATCAATTCTTGAAGTTGCAATTTGAGTTTACTCTCGCAGCCATTTATGTTTTCGGAAGACACACCTCTACTCATTACTTATGGGTTGGCCTTAATACAAGATTGTACTGTCTGTGACGAACATTCACATAAATTCTATTATACTTGTGCTCGCACATTTGCCTCAGTTTGTGCTTCTGATCGAATCAATACACTAAAGAAGCATTCAGGCAACAGGAAAACAAGGCATGCCCTTAAGGGAGGAGGCGTTTGCTACTGGCTAGAACTTAGGCAATGGCATACTACATGCTTTGCTGCAAGAAAACTTTTTACACACTTCAGTATTTTATGAATGTGGTACTTAACCATGTATTGTTGGAAAATAAATAATGGAATAAATAGCAACAAACATGTGATTGTATTTGTGTGTTAATATAGATATGTAGGTGTGTATACGCGTACTTATCGCATTCGTAAGTATATGTGGAACTGTGCGCATATGTATTCGTAGACACATCAACATGGATACATCCATACATACATTTTACCACCCCTGTTGCAATAAAATTCATATTTCGCCATTTAAGGGATGTTAAATAATTAATATTGATTTTTTTTCTGTGTAAGCAGTAGCATGGTATTAGGAAAATCTTCAGATTAACATTTTATGAACTTAAATATTGCAAACAAATGTTTATTTAAAATTAACAAATTTAATTTGTTTTACATAGGTACATATTTCTAATAACTTTTGAAAGTTGGTGGAAACTTTTGAAATGTAGGTAAAGTCTACTGACGGCGATATACATACATACATACAGGCATAATTTATTGCAAGGTTTTGTGATGTTGGCTGAAGAGTTTAGAAACTTGAATTGATCCCTAGATAGTGCAAATCATCAACATACATATTTAATTTCTCAAATATTCCTTAGTGTTGCATTGTATTAATTCTTGTTTGCCTGTTTGAGAAATGAAGGAATTAGATTGGTTGGAAGTGCTAATAAAACACAAAGCGCCCTCCTTTGTCGGTTCGCAAATCGTCGGTGAAGTACTAGGATGTTCACACGGACAGCAAATATCGAGTTTAGTTCTCTCATTCATGGTTTAATCGCTGATGTAAGCAATATTTAGTAGCTATCAGTGATGATTCTGTCGCTTATATTACTACTTAAATTTAGCATAGGAGTGTCATAGGTCGTTTAATCGGTGCGCTTTCGCTTAAAGAGTAAGCAGCGATGTCAGTGAGTCGCATTTCAATTGTGTTTACTTCATAAGCGAAGTATTAAGCATCGTTAATGATACATCAATAAATCTTATAGGTATTTGCAAATATAGTCAACTAGCTCTTCGATTACATTGTAATGGAAGCTATAATGAGTGGATAAAATTAATTAGATTACACATAGATAATCTATTAAGTACTTATATCGTTCGCTTAAAATGTCATCCTGATGTCTCTGATTATTATCAGGTACTTCATTCAATTTACCGGTGGGTAGCTATCAAAAAATATATTATCACACAAAAAAAAAATGTGAACCACTGTTGCCACGTCCAAACAATTTGTGTGACCAAAATATTCTTGAAATCTAAACAAATGAGCAAAAACAATAACCAAAACGTATATTTTTCTCTTTGTCTTTCGTATGTCATTTATTTTATAACGCCAAAGTTGCGGCTTTCGACTCAATGAGAAATCGAGGATACCCACAATAAAACCGTAAAGGACCAAGAAAAAATTTTTACTAATAAAACTACTGTGAAAAGATCCCACACTAAGTTAAATTAGTAATACTAACATATTAATAGTAAAAATAATAATAAACACAATTTTTATATACCTACCTAGCAGAAAAAATTTCAATAGCAGTACTAAAAGTTATGCAACATCATCATATCCCAATGTTATTTAAAAACCAAAAAATGGGAGATATGATTCTTTTTGAACATCACCTAAAAGAATGGACAAAATTGCAATCAATTACTATTCAAGTTATAATTCCACAACAGTCAAAATCATGGTCGCAGTGCTCATCCCAGTTATCTTCATCTTACACAGTTGCAGGAAGTCCACACGGGACCAACACGCCTGATATAAGCTTTGGCCCGAATATAAAAAGCCAAGAGGATTTCGATATGGGCAAAACCCTCGTTACGAACGCTACATTCGTACGCGTTTTCGGATTGAAATATAACAATTTTTTGGTCTTTCAAAAGACATACCTTCAAGTTATACACAGTGTTTAGTGAGATTTGAGTGTACTTTCGAATGTCATCAAAATATTTTTTTAACAGGTATAAGTTGCGAAAAAATTGATCTCAAAGTATTGTTTGTTACGCACGCTACAAAAAATGGAAGTAGCTTTGAAGGTTGAGGTATGTTTTCGTAATTTTTAGCAAATTTTGCATAATAAATCAGAAAAATGAAATACCTTAAAGAAAGATGAATATAAGAGAATTTTAAAATAATGTTGTAGTTTTTTTTATCAATGGCCGTGAAACCAACGTTACGCACGCTACGTTTCGCATGCTACATTTTTGCCAGTAGTATATTACCTATATAGGTAAATAAATCATTTTTACATCTTCGTCAACCGTATTTTTTGTTTGAGCTACCTCCTCCTCTTTCAACTATCGAAATAAATTTTTTTTATTTATAAAATTATATATGTATATATCTAGTCTAATATTCCATAAAAAAAAACATAAAAAATAAGTTGGATATATTTCAACAAATTTTGGTTGGTGGACTGTTTCTGGGATTTGCCCATATGTAAGATTATTTTTTTCATATATATTTTATTAAGTGTTTATTAAATAAATACATTTCAGATTGACAAAGTTTTTGGTGTTCTTTTTGGCAATCGTGCAGGCGTTCTTGAGAACTGGCCAAAACATTTTGTTAACATAAAAGAGTTCTTCTAAATAACTTACGACATAAGGCCATGAAAGATATTTTAGTCCATTTGGAGGATTCTCAATGCAGTAACGGTAAATAGAATTAAATCATAAATACACACAATACAAACTGATTTTCATGTTGTTCATTTTGTAAAAGAATAACAACTTTCCACGAAGTGTATTGTTTTTTTTTATTTTAATATATATGTACATAAAGTTATTCTTTTGTAAGATAAACAATATGAAATTTTGTTTAAATTGGCTCATTATTCAGTCAAAATTTAAATTAGCAATAAATTGTTTTAAACATAAGTATGTATGTATGTACGTAAATAAATTAAATACAATACATACATACATATATTTTTTCTTTTATAGACAGTGCGGTTGTTAAACTTATGTGGTGTATCCATAGCTATTTTATTCCATCTATTACTGTCGTAAAAGAAAACAACAAGAAGTCGTTTGCAAAATAGACACTGCGAAACTCACAGAATGATTTTTTGTTTATCGGAAATAGCGCACAGCACATACATGATCACATACACAACCTAGCATCTGAGCCTGGTTACGTTCAACCATTCATATTGGCTATTGGAAAGGAGGACTTGAAAACTTTTTTGTGTATTTAAATACAATATCTTTTCAATTTCCCAGTTTTTTACGAGCTTTGGAGATTTGTTTTAAATGTTTTCACTTATTTAATTTAGAATATCCTCCAGCTTGTGTACAGTTTTGGAATTTTATTGAATCTTATTTTTATCAGATGAAAAGATCAAAAAAGTCTTCTTCAAAAGTTACTGTAATGACCGATCGCTTCGAGATAAAAATTAAATACATATCAACAGCTAAACTGCAAAATAAATAGTGTTTTTAAAATGAATTTAATATATGTATGTTTGTACATATGTATATGTTTCTTCCTAAGTTCAATAAATAATAAAATAAATAAACAAACGATTTATTACTTTTTACACGCTTACAAAGTTTTTCATCCTATATTGTTGCCTCACAGTAAAATATTTACTGTCTTATTCATAATAAATATTTTGGTTTTTATTAGTTTTCGAGGAATCATACTCAGAGAAAACAGATTAGTTGTGGCAACCGAATTGTGGCGGTTGCACCAACTATCACATAATTTGCTTGCTACAACTACAATTTTCGTGTAGTTTTTAGTTATGGCCATTAACCTAATACGTACTTAGTTGCAATAGCAGATAAAATTGGTTAACACAATGAAATCTTAAATGGAACCTAAAAGAGCGATTGATTTCAATGTTTTGCATCATTTCTTAAAAGTTCGTGTTTTAGATATAATATCTGTATGTATGTATGTATGTATGTATGTACATATGTATGTATATGTATACATTTAATTGTTGAAAATGAATTGCATACACGTCTATGTATGTATGTAGGTGTTTACGCACTGACATACAACATATACATACATACATTCGTATGAGAATGTACAAATTTATATATAATACTCTTAAAACATAAAACTGCATCTGCTCTTTAGCAAAATAAAACTAAAAGATGAAAAGAATGTTGAAAATCAAATCCACAACTTCTACAATTTACAGTAGGGGATTTTGAGAACAAAAATAGAAATAAATATGGGGCAGTCCGATTGTAATAAAATTGCATACGGCATTTAAGGAGGTGTTTGTTAGAGTAACTTCGGGTAATGTGAACTACCAATTTATTTATTTCTAACGGTAGAAAATTAAAAAAATTTTTGTTTCTATCAAATAGTAAATGTCTTGCCTAAATATCATTCTTATCAAAAATTCGTATGCAAAAGATCTGGATAACCCGAAATAGTATGAAAAAACTTGGCGGTTAATGTGGACCAGTACAAAATATGAAACATAATTTATGAATTACCAGTAATATTTTTTTTATTAATTTGGATACAATAATAATATAACTAAAATATGTATTTCTTCCAACCGCAATAATTACCTAACGTTAACAAAAATAATAAAATAACAACACCATTTTCACGGGCAAGATCTATATTTCTAGTATGACTATAGCCTCCGTCCAAAATTAATAACTTGGCTCTACAGGTGAATTATTTGTTATTTTTAAAAAGTGACGAAATGAATTTTGGATATATCGTTTTGAACCCATCCGGATAACTTACAAGCACAGTCAGACCCAGGTGTGCCATTCATGTTTACTTTTTTCGAAAAAAAAAAAAAAATTGGATGAATAAAAGATCCACTCATGCATGCAGAAGTCATTGCTCAAATTTACCGTTCTAGTGGCAACAACTATTGGAACAATAGAACGTAGAGTTTCGTCATTATTCCATAAAGATGTTACAGGAAAATTTGTTTCATTTCATTCTCTTTTTTTATAATATAAAAGAACAATTCTACCTTTTCTTTAGTAAACCCTTTTGCTCTATCGAAGCGACGACCGGTTAGCTCCATCAAATTTATATGACTTCCCCATTAGCAAAATAGTGAACCAAGCAATATAAAACAGATAACATTTAATTTTTCTTAGTCAAATACATATATCCTAAGCTGTATGTAATTTTTTAGATCTTGAATAAGAAAATCCACGTGCAAAATTTCTTTTTTTTATCAGATGAAAAATATCAGCTTGGCATAAATTTAAATTTTTCATAACATCGAGGTTACCCACTTGGTGGTCTTGGAGCTCTGCCCCCTTTTTATTTTTGATATATCAAGCAAAGTTTGAATTTGAACTCAAAAAAGCCTCCTTAAATGCCGTATGAAATCTGCCAGATTTATTTTAATTTCTTTTAAAAATCGCCCATTGTGCAATGATATCATAAACTCCACTCACTCCACTACTGAGGAACCGATTTTTTGTTTTTGGCAAATATAAAATACACATACATATGTACAAGCATACACTCATAGACAAATACATACAATGCGCTGCAACACTATCATAACTAAAAAATAACGAAATTTACAAATTCAAGCTGCAGAATTAATAACCATCATATGTATTGTATAGTTCATTATGTTGTGTTCATATGTACATAAGTATATCAACTCTTACGGTCTTAATTTACGCTGCATTTAAGTTGAAAACATTAAAATTAATTATTTGGACTTATAGTGTTGTAGCAAATGAGCGCTGTGTGTATGTACATATGTACATATAATTTTCTATTTGTTGTTTACAAATTTTACTACACATGTTTTGCATTTAATAACTTTTCCTAACTTTCATTAAATTGAATAAAAATATAAACAACTTTAGTTGCATTTGCTACGATCATGCTCGTATAGTTAAAAATTGGCTTGAAGCAGTTAGAGATAAACATTTTTTAAAAGTTTAATTTTTACCATGTTGCACCAGTGGCCTATGTTTCAAACATAATTATGTATGTATGTATGTGTATATGCGTTTATATTTACTTACATACATACATAAGTATGTATATATCTATATATACTTACATACATAAGTACTTAGTATACTTGAACATTGCTGATTTGGTTACTGCCTGATGAGAATATTTGCGTGGAGTTATTGTTTTGGATTTTAAAATACAAACTTTGTGCATACATCCTCATATTCTTACGTACATAAGTATATATTTGCCAAATATTCCTGATATCTGGAGGCGCAATTAACAATCACGAATAACCCCAAGCGAGTGTATGCAGTACACTCTACAAAAGTAGTAACCACAATACAGTGTATCGTGTAACTAAGGAAGTCTGTATGTATATACATTTGTATGAATGTGTATGTACAGATATAGTATACGCAAAACTCCATGGCACAATTTTTGCATCAAAGTATATCTATCTCCCTCATTCTTTTAATTTATATTTGAATACTGTTTCCATCATTATTAAAAAAACTGACAATATTTTTATAATATGGTTGAACTTTTTTGTCAGATCTATATAGTAAATGCGCGAAAAACTTAAATCGATACATGAAATATGTATATTAAAAAAACGCTTTTCGAAATACTTGCACAAAAACACAAATGTGAAAATACGGCCAAGTTCCTATCCAAAATATTTCGGCCGTAAAAAGTACTGAGATCAAAATAAGGACCAAGTTCTTGATAGGTTCAATACCATCTCATTTCTAGACAACCTATAAGCTTGGCAATATATTTTTTGCCTTTCTAATATGAAAAAGAATTCTTGGAAAAATATTGCCAAGCTTATAGGTTGCCTAGAATTGAGATGGAATTGTACCTATCAAGAACTTGGTCCTTATTTTTATCTCAGTACATTTTACGTCTGAAATATTTTGGATAGGTAATTGGCCTTATTTTCACATTTGTGTTTTCGTGCGGATCTCAATTCTTTTTTCTAAGTTGTTTTTGTCTAAATATTTATATGTATTGCTTTCTAGCTATACTGGAAGTGCCCTATACAAAGAAGGGGACCCTAGTCCCCTTAGATGAAAAGTGCCCGGTTAAAAATTATTTGTTGTTAATTTCTCATCAGGACCTACCTGTTTACCAAATTTCAGCTTTCTAGCTATACTGGAAGTGCCCCATACAAAGAAGGGGCATGATACTCCCCCCGATGAAAAGTGCCCTTTTAAAAATCATTTTCGTTAATTTCTCATCAGGACCTACTTGTGTACCAAATTTAAACTTTCTAACTCTACTGGAAGTGCCCCATACAAATAAGGGGCACCCTAGTCCCCCCCCCCCCAGGGTGGAAAGTGCCCGTTTTTAGATTTTTCTGGTTAATTTCTTGTACCGAGTTTCAGCTCTCTAGCTATACTAAAAGTGCCCAATAATATTGATGAGTGAGTGAGAGAGTCAGTGAATCAGTGAAAATGTACTAAAATATGGACTTTTCACACCTTAATATCTCGGGAAGCTTTTACGGTAGAACTTTCAAATTTAACCTGTGAGGTCAACTCTGTAAGGAGACCTTATGTTTCAAGTTTCATTATATTATGATCAAGTGGAGAAGAGATTTGGGGGGGGGGGGGGTAAAACCAGCTCGAATGGATTCGTGCAAATATACACACTGTGTGGCCGAACTTTGCGAACTACGGTTTCAATTAAAAATTAAAAAAAAAACGGTTCAACCGAGTACAGTAGTTTCCTGATTTAACGAACCTAATTGTTGTCAGGCTTGTTTGTTAAAGTGAATATTTCTCCAAAAACTCCAAAGACATTTAGAAATTATTTAATATTTGATTAAAATTAAAATAACTAAAATAATTATTTCCTTAAAAATATTAGGAACGGAAAAATTCGCAAGAATTAATACAAAAATCATTTATTTAAAAAATTGGTTAAGGACGGTCTGATTTTTTGGAAAATATATCTTATTCTTAATTGTATTTTCTTCAAGCTCTCTCAAAAGGATTAAATTCGATATCGAATATTCATGTTTTTGCTTTATTTTCTTTAAATTTTCTTTTTTTTATAATAATATTTTCAAACTTTGAGAGCAATAACGTAAAGGGTTCGCCAGATTTTTTGAAAATAATGTTGGGGCCGCGGCTTCAAAAAGGTTGAAAACCACTGAATTAAAGTAACAAAAAAAGTAAGTAAAAAATTAAATTTATCGTATTAAAAATATTAATTCAAATGTGTTCCAGGATAAAAATGTGCAATAATTATAACTGTAATAAAACCACAGTGTCTAATACATAGCAGTTGGTTTTACAGATTTATTTGTAGCTTAACTACAAACTCTGTTCAGTTCGCTTACTATAACGAAAAGTATTTTTGTAATTATGTTCGATACGTTTCATTACAGTAAGAATTGATTAATTTTCTTTAAGATTGCCATTTAAGGTTTTATTAATTTTTTTTTTTTTTTTTGGTAGGAAGTAATACGGTCGAGGGAGAAGTCTGAAGAATACTACTGTAGATTCTAAAGAGTGTTTCAGATAGAGAGAGAGAGTTAGCGACAATTTGAATACATATTAGTGGTATCTTTTATATCTACATATACGATTTTTAAATAAAAAAAAAACTTTTAAAAAATATCAAGACTGAATTAAATTTTCTTTAATTTGACCAGTAGCAAATACTCATCTGCATATGTGCAATAAGACTTCTTTTGAATTCAACTGCGTGAGTATTGAATGTAATTGAGCTTGAAATAAATTTAAAATTTGTTCGAAGAACGTACAAACAAATTACTTTTAAGCAGTCCTTCATATAAATACGTACATTCTTTATATGTGTATTTATTTGTACGTACAGTATGTGTGTACGTAGATATGTATCTTGTGCATTTACTACCAGCCTCAAATAAAAACAATTACCTAGTACGACGAAGATATTCATTTTAAACACGATTTTAGAAAATAAGCAGCAGTAATATCAATCCTTGGGCATTGCACGAGTTTAGTTTCAGGCAGTGCATTTATGCTACATCCCTAATAAGGTGTTGTGATCCACCGAATATCCATTGCATATTTATTTGCACACAAAACAATATGTATACATACACGCAAACAAATACTCTCTTATACGGATATCCATAATACTGAAAGTACTTTCGTAAATAAATTCAAACATTATATTGAACAGCAGCTTCAAAGATTTTTTGCTAAAAATGGAGGAATACAATTCTCTGCCACTGTTGAGAGTTTAATCATTCTACTACAATGAGTACACTTTAGAGTAATCACTATAGTACTGTTTGCTCGATTAATCGGAAAATTCATATAATGTTCGATCAAACAAGAATTTCCTATTTCGAGCAATTTATGTCGATTAAAGTTAGTAAACAATTTTATAAAGATTTCGTTTTTTCGAATGTACTTTTGCAGATATCTTAATAAGCACAAATAAACAAAAAGATTAAAATATATAATATTCAAATTAATCGTTTAGTAGTACATTTGAGTAGCGTACTTTGCGTAACGTTCCTAACTTTGATAAAAAAGCATGAAGCAAACGGTGCATGACAGAATAAAAACTTTGACGCACTGTTGCTATGTCTATGAAAGCGGTTGACAGTGTTTACATTTCATTGTCAAAGCGCACAAAAAGGTGAGAGTTGCCTAACTTTTTGCTTCGCCCTGCGTTAAAAGTACTTTATGTGACATGTTTCGTACAATTATGTATGAAATGTACATATAGATGTCAAAATAAATCTTTAAAGCAACGCGAAGCAAAAGTTTTGTGTGCCGTGGCCTTTATTCTTCTGTCAATTTTCTATTCGACTGGGAGCATAGCGCCCCAAATAAATGTTTAATTCTTAGAGTGAGTTTTTAAAATAAAAGAACATATGCATACATATAACAGATTTTTTTTTAATTTTATAGGGTTTTTTTTCAATCTTTTCTAAGCACTCAATTTTCTTTTCAGAAATAAACTTAATAAAATCCAAAAATGTCTTCTTCTTTTGCATAATTGCAGTGTTGCTTGGAAAAAAAACATTACCATTCGATGTATAGTGTTGCCAATTTTTCTCTTCAGTATGGCTATTTTGCACGGTTGAAGCTATCACTTAAAAACAGTAAACATAATTAACCTCGATTAACTGCTGTTTCCATAATACAGACAAATGACTTGTATAGAAATTTTGTTGGGAATCACTCAAAAAACTGAGTGGTTTTCATACAAATTTATTACTCAAACCAATTGTTTGTAATATAGAAACCGCACAGAGTTCGCATATCCCCAGTCATGACTCATGAGTATAAAGATTTTTGTTACACATATAGCCTCAGTACTGACTCATGAGCGTGAGGATTTTTCTACTAAACATTTTGTGAGCCACTCATGAGGTCTGCTCACGGATTACTTTTATTTGTATTACTATTAGCGCTGCCATATGTGCTGTTTCTTCTGTTCACTTTGTTTAAGTTTTGTAGTTTCTAAAATTGTTTATAAATAAAATATAAATTCTTATATATTTTTAGTGACTTCAAGAAATGGAGGAGGCTATCATTTATGAAACAATTTTTAAAAGTCTTTCTTGTTTGAAAGTGTGCGCTTGCCGTTTTGTCCCATAAAAATGTAAGTTTTAAAAAGGTACTTTAATCATTCGTTGCAGTGATATATAAAATGATATATGGCTACCTATTATTAACTTATAATTTGTACTAAGATCTTTCTTTATTGCAAAAATTATTTTATTACAAGTTTACGTAACTATACAAAGCTATTTCCACTTATCTTATATTATCTTAACATAACCATTGTAAATTTTCGTTTACAAACTAAAACGAAATCGTGTCTGTCATGAGTTCTGAACGTTTTCAATTAGAATGAAAATTTCCGAATCATAAAATATAATATCCCAGTAAAAATTACTGCTTCGCCGTAAGCACGGTTGTAAGGGAATATAAGGTGATATTAGCTTACAAACCTGCTTACGTATGGCATGATATTTGTTCGCGATGTCCCACTTTGGAGCATTTCGTTTTAAGTGCTTATTTCAGAGCAGTGAGTATGAAGTAAATTCATGGAACGAAAACAATATCAAACATTCGTACTGTCGTCTTATTATGTTCGTTACACTTCGTAAAATTTAAAATTTAATCATTGCCTTACAATAGTGCTTTCTAGTATGCACTAGTGTAGGGCTAGTGTGTTTTTGGTTTTTGTTTCTACATTGATTAAATAAATTTATCAAAAAATTTTACATTTTCTGCCATACATTTCTGCATTTGTTAAGATGATACATATGTGCTTAATATGAAGCACGTTCTTAAGGCAGAAAAAGTATGTACCGCTTCCAAAAATTTGATTATTTTTTGCTGGGATTTGTTGTCCGGCATACTTCCGAATAGTTTTGCTCGATTGGTGGCATATTCCTTATGAATGATGCAAAATATAGTAGACTCAATCATTAATCCGAACATTAATAATAGTGTGCGATTATGATTCCATACATCAAAGAGAAAATTTACCTGACACCTCAATATGCGTGGCTTTTCGAAATTCCTATTTTGTTAGAAGAAGAAGATGAGCTTGCATGCCGCAAAGCCTGTCTCCTACCCTCAAGTTCTTTTTTGTGTTTAAAAGGGTGTGCTTTAATATGTTTATTTTCGATCTACTCCCCAATTTCAAAATTATTTTGTTAACTGAAAAACACTCTTTTATAGCTTATCGGACTAAAAAGTACGAAATAAATTGGGGCTCGATAAAGTTGTTCAAATATCAATATTTTGTTTTTAATTCTATTTATGTACATATATTATTCTTAAGACGCTTCACTATGAAAATTAATGATTTAATTAAATTGTTTGACTTGAACTTTTGTTTAATCTAATTAATTGTCATGGCAAATAAAATCGTCAAGTGTATAATTGTATTGTTAAACAGAAAGAATCAGAGGTAACTAACTAAATGAAATTATATTGTAATAAACAGTAAAAAAAAACTCTTATTTACATATCCTTTTATTCGATTTGAAAGTGGAAATACAACTTATATAATTTTCTTTAGGTTTATTTTTTAATGCTTATCCCTAATGGCAAATGCTCCCTAGTCCTCTTGATTTAATTTTTTTGTTTTATGTAATCAAATTGTTTAGCAGGTAAAAAGTAAAAGATGAAGTTATCCAAGACAAATAAGAAACAATTTGAAACTTTGTAATTGAATTTTGTTGTTGCGGTCACTTACATCGCAGTGTACAAACAAGAGAGAATAAACTAAACATTCAATTATAATGCGAGTTCCTACTACATTCATACATACATACAGACATAAATTATAACACTTTACACAAAATATTGTGAATTTAAATAATTGCAAAGCAGACTGCTTTTGTGTCAAAACCTCTATATTTGTTATTCATAAGAAAAAAATACTATAACATTATAAAAAAGTTGTCAAAAATAAGATAAATAATAATACAAAACTCCAAACGAGATGTTTAACGATGTAAAAAGATGATCCAGTTGAATTTATAATAATTTTATATGGACCATGATTTTATTAGGCAAAATGCCGATATTATTTGAAACAGCTACATACATATACAAATATGAAATTAATACATCATTTTTACTACCCATGGAAAACGTTTTTTTTTTTTGTAGCACCAACACTCAGGGGATGACTCCTACACCTACAGAATCAAATTCTTACAGATTACTTATCGTAGCTATTTATAATATTAAAATAACAAAAATTTTAACATGTTATAACTGATATTAAAATTTAAAAAGGTATTACATACATGTAAGCATCTGGCAATCGGTTCGTTATTTGCATTGTTCGTTCTACGAATAATTTCCTCTAAAATCTCTAGGACGACATTAAATAGTAAAACAATTTTTAATTTCTGGACAAATAATATTATCAGATAATATATTATAAGCAAGAAGTAATGAAGAACATGTTTTACGATCGCTTAAATATATTGCAAAGTAAGCAACTTCCTGCTAACATCATAAGATGGTGTATCAAAAGTTCAAATTAACTTTAAAGCAGTTTTTGTAAATATTTTTTCAATTCGCTCAATGCAATTAAATGATCTTACATGAAAAGGATTCCAGATAACACAACCATGTTTCAAAACACTTCGAACTAAAATCCTTAAAATCTTTAGAATAAAACCAAGTATACTATCAGCCCTAGAAATAATAAAGTCTATCGTGTCTGTCATGAGTTTCACATCCGTGTGAAAGTGAATCTTTTCCGAACTTTTTTGTGTCCTGACATTCACTTCCGTACAATTTTTTCGTTTTACATTCGACTGCACTACGCTGTGTGAAAGCAATTAGAATCTCATTTATTACACAATAAAACTAATTTAATTTGAAAAAAAAATCTGTTTTGAAGTTAAGTTTGATATCTTATCTACCTAATTCGGAAGTAAAAACCAATATATGTTTGATAATAACACATGGAAAAGGAGATTTAAAAAAATTCTCACAAAAAAAATATTCGGAAGTATGCCGGACAACAAATAATCTATTTTGTGATTCGAAAATTTTCATTTTAATTCAAAACGTTCGGAACAACGAATAAAAAATTACTTATTTATTGACAAAAAATAAACATTTCATACAAAAAACTTAAAAATAAAATAGTTGAAATTTTTATTAACAAAAAATACATAAAACTATTAATTCAAATAAACATGTTTTATTCAGTCAAAATATATGAATTGATTTTTTTTTATTTGTTAAATCAGACAATTTGGGTTGTTCTTAAGAAATAATCTTTTACAAATAAAAGTTGACTCAATTTTTTAGCTTTCAAACGATTTTTGGTTTTTGTTTTTATTAAATTAGATTTTGAAAAAAACTCTTTCGCTAATTGTCGAGGTAGGTGATATAGTGAGAAGAGCATTAAATAGTTTATCTAATTTTTCTGTACTTTTTTAGATTTTTCCAAATATACCATATCGTCTAATATATCGCTGAAGTCTTTTTTATATTTTGAATTTTGAATTTTGAATTCTTTTAACATAATTATTTAATTCGCATAAAAGATTGTTATTTTCATTACTAGTAACATCTTCCTTATCATTACTTTCATCTGAATTATTGTGATTACTTTTAACATAAAATAATCTGGAGTACAATTTCTTCTTTAGTTTCACTTTTTGAAGAATATTTTAAAAAACTTTCATTGCTCGGAAAGATTCCAGAATTTAAAAAAATATTATTAACGTATTTTAAAGTTTTATACGTCTCTTATTTAATCTTATTTTAATGCGTTTTAGTAAAGCTGTTGCAAAATAATTATTAATTTTTTTCTTTTTTTTAATCCAACAATTTGGTATACTTTAGAACAACGGTTCTCAAATGGTGGTCCGTGGACCCCTGGGGGTCCGTAGCAACCATCCAAGGGTTCCGCGTGAAGAGCCCAAAAAACAGTGTTTTCAAAAACAATTGTATTAGTTTTTATTTTAGATTTATTATTTTTTTTTTTGATACGTACATATTCGTACATATGTATGTATTTATGTTTTAAAATCTTCAAACACAATCAACAAAATATTAGTGCAATCGCTTACTTTTCACTGCTTTGCTTTGCAGTGCAGTGTTGAGGCGCCTCCGGTATTAAGTAGACGCATTAACTTTGTTAAGCTGCATTTTATTAATTGTTTTACTTCGCCGATATTTCTGCTAACCGACGAAGAAGGGCGATGTTGTGTACAATTGCCTAGAACAACATCAATCGCTGTCGGAACAGGTTTTAGTGACCAGAGCTATGCCTTCATCACTTAAATAGTCCGACAACAATTAATACAATGTCTCACTAATGTACATTAGAGAAATTAATGATGTTAATTGACTTGCTCTGGCCAGGATTTGAACCCAGGCCCCAAGTCATTGTTTCCTTGGTAGTCAACGCGCTAACCACTTCAGCCAACACCACCCTCTAAATATACATATAAATAATTTTCACAACAAAGATGAAAGCCATGCCGCAGGTGGGGGCACTTATAAGCAATTTATTTCACCACCAGTTGAGGAGGCAGCAGTTAATTTATTGGACATGCATTCGATTATACAAAATAAAAATGCTTTTGGAATAAAAAGACCACGAGTTGTATCGCATGAATCTGTGCCAAATAAAACCTCTAATGAAATTCTGAAAGAAATGGACCAACGATGTTCATACTTCGTCTGCGTCCGTACATAAGAGAAAAAATGTGTGAATATGTTTGTTTGCTGTCTCAAATTTTTTCGTGCGATGTTCATTTCTTGTGTACTGCATTCATCCTCGTCTTCAGAGGATGAAAAAGCTCACACTGAACATTTTAGTTAATAAAAAATTAAATGAATAAAAAATGTTCCAGATAACAGGGTGTATCATAATAATTTAAAAATGCACAAACTTTTATATTTTGGTTCAATTACAAAAATATCTTAGGCGTAAATTTTACACGATATCATTGAATTTTAAATTCGACTACAAATACGCCCGTAGTCGAAATACACCTGCGCCAAACACGATTAGGGTGAATGCTTTTTGAAATTTTGCAAAAATATTAACGGCAAAAATTTAAAAGCAAAAATAAATTATAAGTCCATAAAAAACGCCAAATTATTAACCGGACATGTGGCAACTACAATATTTAAGCGCCATTCTAACGTTTTTTTTTATTCGTAAACGAGTGGAAACATATATCTAGAGAAATAATAATTAAGCATTATCAAAATGGCTTGTCTGTTAGAGAAATAGGTGCTGCTGTTTTCAGAAGTAACTCTACTGTCCAAGACATCATTAAGCGATAGAAAGGATTAAATTCTGTGGAAAACAAGACCGGGCCTGGACAACCACAAAATTTTCTGCTTCTGATAAACCTTGGATTTTGAACCAAATAAAAAAGAATCCGAAACTAAGTGCACCGAAATTAACAAAACTGGTTTCCGAATGTCTGAACTTAGCCGTGAATCCTGAAACAGTCCGTAGTATGCTCCGCAGAAACAATTTTCACGGTAGAGTTTCACGAAATAAGCCATATGTGAATAAAATTAATAATACAAAGAGACTTAGTTTCGTTAAAGAACACAAAAATTATGATTTTTCGTACTGGATCACGGTATTATTTACAGGCGCAAGTATGTTTAACATTTTCCGTTCGGATGGGCAATCGTACGTTTGGAGAAAACTAAACGAAGAACTTAGAGCTTGTAATCTTCGTCCTACAGTAAAGCATGGCTGTGAAAGTGTGATAGTTTGAGAATCTATGTCAGCGGCGGGGACGGGTCAGCTGGTTTTTATAGATGGAATAATGGAGCAGTACAAATATATAGCAATATTGAAGGAAAATTTTGCAGCCAGTGAAGAAAACTGCGCATTTCAGACAATTTCAAATTTTATGAAGACAATGACCCGAAGCTCAAAGCGCACAATACTCGAATGTGGTTGTTGTATAACTGTCCCTCAGCTTTGGAAACGCCGCCTCAATCTCCTGACATTAATGTCATAGAAAAATGTATGGGCTTATCTTGAAAATAAATTAAAATCGTGTTAAATTTCAACTGTCGCTGACTTGAAAATCTAAATCAAGGAATTATGGGAGAAAATCGAGCCTGATTAATGAAAAAAATAAGTATAATCAGTACCCAGGAGATTGAAGGACATTCTCAAAAATAAAGGACTACTCACGAAATATTAAAGCAACAAAAACTTAGTTTCGCACAAAACTTAGTTTGAAGTGTCCGGTTAATAAATTGATGTTAATTTTTTGGTTATCAGAATATTTTTGTTTTAACTCTTAACGAAATTATTTTATTTTTATTGTTGTTTAAGTTTTTTACAAAGTTTATTTCAATAAATCTAGGTTATTTAATTCAACTACTGTAACTATAATCGTAGTAGGACAATATACAAGACAATTATTAAGAATTTAGAAGCTTGATTCGGAATTTTAAAATAGTTTTTAAAATCTTACCAACTTTAAATATGTTATACATAAATACGATACTTCCAGCATTATCAGTACATAGTACGAGTGATATTATTATTTATGATTATTACCAGAAAATGTTGTTCTCGTCATCAAAAACGAAAATCACCATACCACTTACTAATCTTCTTTATTATAGCAGTAAGTAGCAAAATTCATGTTCGCGAAAATCATGTTCACATTATATCCAAACGAAACAGTATTTTACTTAATATATTTTTCTAAGGAATTTGAAAACAGGTTTCTTGGAGACAGCAATTAAAGTTGTCAAGGTATCACTGCAAAATAACAGGTTTTCCAATGAGAGTGATTTGATTTCTTAAAAAAAAACACATTTATTGTTAAAAAATTAAAAAATTTTTTATTTAATATGAAATACAATCGATACAATTAAGTTAAAACAAAACGTCATTCACGTGGAGGCCCCACGACTTTTTCTGCAGGAACGAATTCGATGAACCCAATTTTCGAGCACTTTTTCCACTAAATCAAGTCGTATGTCATCACTGGCAAGTTCAATATTGACTTGTAAAGCTTGAAGAGAGTCTAGATTAGAAATATCTAAAGACCAATGAAATAGTCTAATGGTGTTAAATAATAACTTCTTGGAGGCAATTGAATATCACAATTTATTGAAATAATCGAATCTCCAAACTTTTCTCGCAATAATTCAATTGTTGCATTTGCTGTGTGGCACGTAGCCCCGTCTTGTTGGAACCAAATGTTGTCAAGATCAACTTCTTCCAATTTCGGCCATAAAAAGTTGGTTATAATCGACCTATACCGCTCTCCATTGACAGTTAGTCCCTGTCAAGACTTGCAATTTGTTTTTTTAGGTGAGAGAGGTAAAAAGCTTGGGGAGGGGTACAGAGTTTCATGTGGTCGGCAATTCTCTTTTGACTTGCAATTCGCACTGTGTTCTATGTGTATTTGACGTTTTATTGTATATATTCAATTGTATGAAAAACAAAATAAAACGAAAATTAAACTAATAAGTGATGCATTACAGTTTTTTAAGTTAAAAATATTGAAAATAAATTTTTCTGTGGTGGTGTAAATACAAAAATTGCAATATTAGATTTTTATAATGTGGACACTTATGCAATTTCAAAGCAGAATTTTAAAGAATTGCAGACAATAAAATTGCAAATCTGGACGGGGACTAACGGTGTTACCAGCTTCATTTCGAAAGAAGTACGAACAAATTGCGGTCTTCAGCAACACTTGCCTGTACGGCAGCAATATTTTCATTACTTCGAGCGGTTCTTTGTCTTATTGGCACTTGAACATTATGCTAAGAAAATGTAAGCTCAAGATTTTTAACAATTCGACGAATAGCGAGCACACTTGGACGATTATTACGAATTTGAGAACGATTATTTTGATAAGAAAACTGAATAATTTGTAAACGTTGTTCTTGCGTTATATCTCTCCATGATGAAATTATAAACCCTACTGAATACAATGAAAAATAAATGACAGATCATGACATATTACAAATGGCCGAAACGTCACTTCAAAATCACATCATCCCTATTGGAAAACCTTATATAAGTTAGAATCCCTTTAAGTATGCGTAGTATTTTGTAGCTTCAACTATAGTTTTAGTGGTGAATTTATAGAACTGCATAAATAACTACTGTATAGTAGAACGAAATGTTGACATCACTGTGTTAAATTCAATAGACTAAATGCGTTTCATTTAAAATAGAATAGTGACGGCAACTAATGGCCAACAGAATCATAAATGTGGCTAAAACAGCAATTTGCTACGATTTCTTACATGTGTGAGAGTGCTTTTAATCATGGAAAGAAAACAATGTATGGATGTGACTGACTGACAACGTGGTTGAATCTGTCAGTTTATGGATTTACAAAAGTAAGTTTCGGCATGCATACGTACATATTTATGTATGTACATATGTATGTATACATGCATACATACGTACATATGTATTTGTAAGATAAAAATGAAATTTTAAAATATTCAAATGCAGTAATGTTTATAAATGTCCTGCGGCCACTTCGTTCAATTTGCAGATGCAGACAGATTTAAAATGTGCGCTTCTCCGGCAGTCCATTGGTTCTGTTTGTAGTTATATTTTAGATATTGTATTATTCGGCAAGTTTTTTTAATCGTATAGAATAGCTTACTCTACTACTATATGAAAATTCATATGTACGTACGTACGTATGTACGTATTTTTTTACGATACTCGTAGTATATTTGTACATAAGTACATGGTGGTGAATGTTTCAGCTCTTTATAAAGATTTCGTGCTACAAGGAGTTGTTTGGCTTTGTTTTTATATCTACATACATACGAATGCTTGTACATACATATGTATGTACATACATACGAGCATAATATTTATATTGATACTGGAATTCTGTATGACTGTGTACAATATACATAAATACATACATACATACATACATACATACATGCATACATACATATGTACAAATTTCTAAATATAATATAAAAAAAATAGCCTGAAGAGTTATGTCCTCATAGTTGTTGGTCGATATTTGCAGCAGTTGCATAAGGCGGATGTTTACGGTACGTATATAGCGATTGTGTATTGCACCTTTAATCCGCTCAAAAAACATTAATGGAATAAAAAAAGCATCTAAGCTCTTGAAAACAAGCCACTAAAATATTTACAGAAACATCAGTGCATGTAAGTTGTACAATTCATGCCACTTAAATAAGTACACTTGGAAGGAAATTCGTATGTACTACATACATAGGGTGGAGTGTCGGAAGTTGTTGTTCGATTTTCCATTTTGAATGGAAAAAGTATTGAGATATTATTGGATCTTCAGTTTCTATGGCAACTTCAAATAATAATTTTCGATGTTGTACCGAATTATACCTACTCCAATGGCAGTATGTACATACTAGAGTTGTCAATTATTCGCCGTTCAACATTGTTCGAATGGATCAAATTATACATAGCTTTTGATCGCTCGATCAAACGATTAAAGCTAAAAACTTTTTCGATTAATCGATGAGAACAACGAATATAAAAATGCTTAAATATTATTTATTGACAAAAAATAAATGTTTGTTATTAACACAAGAATGCATATACTTACATATAACCAAAAAAACTTCAAAATAAAATGTTTTTTTTTTATTTTTATTACCAAAAAAAAAAAAAATACATAAAATTTTTAATACATAAAAAAATACTTAAAAATGTAATAACTGACATTACTCTGAACTGATGTGTAGGTCGATTTTAATACTTGTAGAGAAATAATTCAAATATGTACATACACATGTTTTATTCGGTCAAAAAATATCAAAGGATTTTTTTGTTAAATCAGATAATTTAAGTTTTTTTTAAGAAGTTATCTTTTAAAAATAAAAGTTTACTAAATTTTTTTGCTTTCATACGATTCTTGGTTTTTGTTTTTGTTAAATTAGATTAAAAAAAACTCTTTCGCTAATTGTCGAGGTGGGTTATATAGTGAGAAGAGCATAAAATAGTTTACTTATCTAATTGTTTTGTTCTTTTTTTTTATTTTTCCAAATATACCAGTAGTGCGATTCAGTAACTTTTAACAATTCGATAAATTTATTTAATGAAATTTTTACCAAAAATTTTTTGCAATTTAAAAAAAATAATGTTAAATTTTTTGGAATTTAGTTAAATGAATGTTAAATTGCATGTTTAAATAATGGTAATATTATTATATATGCATAACAGATTATGTATGTATGTTTGTATATTGTTTTAAAACAACAAATTTTTATTCTTGGTATATCCAATATGCAACGATTTAACAGCTGACTTTTATATACATATATATTAACAACCAACAAATTATTGTCGTTACCTTACCGGCAACGAATATCGTTATTAATTTTACTGAATACGAAATTCGATAAATTTTCGTTATTTTAATTTTATCGATACGATTATCGTAATAAGAGTTACTGAATCCCACCACAGATCGCCTGATATATCGCTGCAGTCTTTTTTATTTTCTGAATTTTTAATATTTTGAATAGAATTATTTAATTCGCATAAAAGATTGTTATATTCATTAATAATAACTTCTTCTATATCAATTACTTTTATCTGAATTATTGTGGTTACTTTCAACATAAAATAATCTAGAGTATAATTCATTTGCATATTCTTTGGTTTCCCTTTTTGTAGAACATTTAAAAAAACTTTCATTGCTCGGAAAATTTTCAGAATTTAAAATATATTATTAACGTATTTAAAAATTTTATAGTCTCATTTATTTTTATTACAATACGTTTTAGTAAATCTGTTGCAGAAGAATTATTAATTTTTTTGTTGTTGATCCAACAATTTTTTATACTTTAGGACACTTAGGTTTCGAGGGCCGTCATATCCTAGAAGTGACGAACATGTGTCCGTCAGTTACGGTCCTTTTGTGATACCTTATCGCAGACAGGGTTTATTCATTCTGTCGCCGATGCAAACAATCCCGATTGTGTCAGAAAGGCGGACAAGTTCTTGCGCCCTATATTCGCCAGACTGTCTAGGGTAGCAGTTCTTATGCCATTCAGCGCCGGACACTGACATAGAAGATAGAAAACTGTTTTTTCTTCTTCCTCATCATTACAAGTCCTGCAGTATTCGTTGTAATCTAGATTCTAGACCCATCCTTAGGCATGTGTCCCCCCTATACACCAGTGTCCCGAGAGAACCGTTACCAATAGTCTTGTATGACATTCATCAAGCCTGAGCAGATCGCGTGTCCTCCTCAGACTGTAAAGTGGCCAAGTGGACATTGTCACGCAGCAGGTGCGTTCTTGTTTCCACCTCTGTCCATCGTGGAGGAAGGACACTTGTTACACGTGACTTTGTTTTTTTTTTCATTTTTGTTCTTGGAAAATTTACTTCCAAACAGATCTTATTTTAAAAGATAATTATATAATTTAAAAAATTGAATGCAATAACAACATTTTCTACTTACATAATAAGATTTAAGCAATTGTTTGTATTTCGAACTTATTCACCTGAGAGTGAAAAACCCCAATTCTTAAAATTTTTTTAACGTTTCATTTAAAACATAGAACAACTGCTTGGTGTATTCACAGTTTGAAAACAACTAAAAATATCCAAAATAACAAGTATTCGGTTGGTATAAAAAACAAATTAAAAAAATTTTTACGTATGCATTTTAAACTGAACAACATTTGTTCGATTAATTGACATTATTTAAAATTTTGTAAAATGAATGAATACATCGTATAGAGAACTTCTTACTGATCCCAATTCAAAAAGGTTTTTCTAAATTGGATAAAAATTATAGTTGGTGGAGCTGCTTAAAGTCGACAATTTTCACCTCTTTGATTTTGAAAAAAAAAAAAAAAATACACTTTAGATTTGAAGTGTCAGAAACATTGCCTTTCATCATTACTTTTTTGGTATTGTTTTAAAGGTACGTTTATTTTTAAATAAAACAGTAACAAAATGGTCATCAGATGCCCTACTTTTTCGGCAGTGGCCGTTTTTCAAACACCCTATATTTAGGTAATTTTTGCAAATAAAAATGAGCATATCTAAAAATGGCCAAAAATGGTCCCACCCATATATTCTGAGCATATTTGCTACACAATACTTTAAATAATTTAACTAAACTTATCCACAAAATATGACAGGTTTTCTGGAAATATAAAGAAAGCTATTACAATCTCATATCGCAAGCGAGAATAATTTTTTTGCAATTTTTAAAGTATGTTACAAATATGTATTCAAAATGTGAAAAAAAAATAAATATTTCTCTACACATTTATGTATGCATAGAAATAGAATTTCTATATATATTTGTACAATTTAGTGTGTAAATAACTGCCAACTTGCCTCAACAATGCCTCATTGGCGCTGAGGTCTAAATTGAAATGAATGTAAACATTATGTACAATTATTTTTAAATAAAAAATACTTACTTCTAAGAGTAATAATGTTAAATTCATACATACACAAAACAGCAATAAAACAATTAAGTTTTGATCCTTTGGTTCTTGTAAAAAATGCTCAATGGCTTAATTTGTATGTAATCAACAAAATCAAACCCCAATAAAATATACTTACCTACGAAGCAATAACACTGTTAGAATTTTTTGTGCGTATTTTACTGATCCTACGGAATCCAGTTATGGGGCACTGCCTCGGCATCGATCGTAGGAAAAATTCAAAGGCGACAAAACAAAATTCTACGTACAATAACAGCAGCCCCCTGGTATATCCGAAATCACCGAATTCACAAAGATCTTGATGTTCCGTTAAACGAACATTATTATGAATATTATTAGTTTATTTGTATGGGGGTGCCCGCTCCCATCGTTCTAACGCTCCAAAGCTTTACTTCTAAATATTTCATGAAATTATGACTACTTAAAAACGGAAAACGGTTGTCCGCAATTTAAGTACATTATTTTTTCTCATATTGTATTTTTTTTATAAATTTAAAGAAAAAATAATAAACAGTTCGTAGTAATTAAAAAAAAAATTACAATTAATATACATATACAAAAAAGCAAGGGCCTGTGCTAATTAGATGTTCAAAAACTAACATTAATCAAAAATATACTTAAATTTAAAAATCAAACCAAAAAAGTTTGTCTTAAGTAGAACAAAAAATCAGGAGATTGGGCATTGTAGGATATAATTCGCTGGCAGCACTGTAATGTTTAATATATACTAACAAATAAAAAAAAAAAAAATAAAAAAATTCCCCAGCTAGCATCCAGTAGAAATAAGTCGCGTATTCTATTTGTACATATTTGTAATTGTGTATAAGTAGAGTATGTAATGACGTTCAACGAAGCTACCTAACAAGTAGTGAAAAAGCATTTCCACATGAATACTGACTAGTTTTAGTGGCTTTTACCGAAAAGCAACGTTTGTTTCTATTCAGCCAGTGCTGTTGAAAAATCTACAAAAGGGATGTATAAATATTAAATTTTTACTTTGTTGCTCGAAATATGTTAACAATGTCTACCTAATATTTCTCTGATTATAAACATTTACGAACAAATATTAATAATAAACAGTTCGTAGTAATTTAAAAAAAAAATACAATTAATATACATACATATTAAAGCAAAAAGTTTTTAAATTATTTTACTTTTTACAAAACATGATTTATTTTTGTAAGAAATTACGAATTTAGTTCTTATGTATATGTATGTACAGGTTTGTAAAAGGTAGCAAGGTGTAGTATCGACGTGGTAAGAGAGCATATCTACAAAGTTTTCGGTTTGAGTCCCAATTGACTTTGAGTTTTATTAAACGATTTTCAACCCCCCTAATTCCTGTCTTAAAGAAGCATTATGGATGCTCGCTCTGATAAAAGGGAAGTATAATGTAATTAATGATCATACATAAAGAGTTGTACATTTTAATTAGTTACAAGTTATTAAATTAGATTTTTCTATTTGTTTGAATATTATAGGCATATAAATACATACATAAGTATGTATGGACTTAATAACACGTAATGTAGGAGAACGTAGAATTAGTGGACTTTCACCCTCACGCAGAACAACGGTAACAACCTCGAAATGTAAATGTTCATTAAATTTATATTAGGAATGTCATAGTTAATAGCAATATAATCATTCATGTGTGTATTCCTTCGACTTTTTAAACTCATTTACTAATAAAATTGACGAGTAACATCTTTCATTAGCACAAATATTTTTTGCATTTGCAGACAGTAATTATAGTGAACTTTAGAATTAAGTGGCATGAAGAGGCAACAGTAAAAAACAACTGGTTTATGTATAAAAATTATAGTGAAGAGGAGTCCATTAGGTTATAAAATCATCATTGCGTGAGGCGCCTTACTTCAAGCGATCATACTTAAATTCAATGTGAGAAAATTATCAATGCGTTGGAGTTGAGTTTAAACTGCACCGTTTAAATGGAGGTTCACCTTGATACACATATATTCGCATAAAATGCATTCAAAACAAAACTAATATATAAAAAAAACAACAAAAATGAACAAAAGGACTAATTGTGAATGATAAACACAAGCAACAGTAAAAATAACAAATATAAAATGGACAATGAAATCATTAAATATCTGCTAATTGTTGTTTCATCTCAACCACTCAGATATACCTTTAATTGTTCTTTTCCCCTGCACGTATGGAAGGAAGTATGTACATGTGTAGTCGTAAGTGTCGTTGCATCCATCCACATACATAAGACATACCTTCAAAACAATGTGGCTACTAATCGTGATATTTAATTTTAAGATTAATTTCGAGAAACACAAAACATGTTTAATCAAAAAAAGTCCCGATTTTTTAATCTCATTTTTAACAGACACCGATAAAGTTGGTTGAAGTTAGTATGCTACCCAAGTAGCAAAATTTGGGGACATCTAGTCCTTCATCATATATGACGAATATTGAATTATTGGAGGATGCATATTAACATTACCTTAGTCTTTGTTATATTTATCTTAATAAGTACCACATTCTTTCTGTACAGCTGCGATTTTGGCCGCCATGTCGTTGTAGTTGTGTGAAAGTAGACAGATGTCATCAGGTTAATCTAAATCCTCTAATCTTCTATTAAAACCCCACGAAATTCCTCTGCTCTCTTTGGTTGCTTTGTTCATAATATTATCTAGGACCATACTAAAAAGCAGAGATGATAGAATGTAACCTTGCCTTACGCCATTAGTTACAACGAATCTGTCGCTTAACTCTGCAGCTTACATTCTCGTAGAGGGCTTGAATCAACGATATTATTTTACTCGGTGGTCCCTCACACGCAAGGGCGTTATAAATAGCTGCATGTGATAGGGTATCAAAAGCCTTCTCGAAATCTATGAAAACTAGATATAAAGGAGATCTCCACTCAACGGACTGTTCTATTATGATCCGGAGACTGTTTACGTGGTCTATGCAGGATTTCTGAGGTCGAAAACCAGCTTGCTCATTGCGAAGCTCAGGATTAATTGGTGCTGAGAGTCTTTTATTTATGATCTGCGCTATAACTTTATTCACTGTGTTGATGAGCGTGATACCATGCCAGTTCTTGCATTGAGATAAATGCCTTATTTTGGGATGTTGATTATGAACCCTTCCTTCAGTTCATCGCATAGTTGGTTAGTTTTCCAAAATTCTTCGATAGTATCTGTGATGAGATGAGCGCTAGCTTGAAGTGATGCTTTCAGCAGTTCGAGGGAGCTAGAACTTTGCCTCAAAGAGTAAATCAAAATTCCGAACGGTTTGCATGATATGAGCCTGAGAAAATGATCAGTTTTTTGCAAAAATGCCACAAAACCCCTAAAGATTTAAGGCTCGGTGCATGACTTGGGGCAAAACTGGGGCACACGGGTCTTTTTTTTTTTTGGTTATATTATATTTTCATGCCTGAAAAAATTACACGCAGTGTTACGAATATCAATCTTTAGTGTTCGTAAATACGATTAAGAGTATCTGTAAAAATATTCGCCGAATACAAATATTAATTAATATTTCATATTTAATTGGAAAAAAATCCTTCCTATTGTTTCAATAACAATAAATTGAACAGAAACTATGTCACTACCATAAGTATGTATGTATTTAACATTATTATGAGATGGCGATGCCGAATTTGAAGACCACTGCCGAACATTTTTAAATTTTTTTACTAACGTGTACGTACATTGAGATTTCGTTTTTCACACTTTTCTGCGCCTTTAAATTTTCGCTGATGGCGCACCCACCATTTTCGGTGGACTTTAACGTATGAAACTTTAGTTCTTATACGTTTTAAGTTTAACATTCCTTTTCTAACTTAACACGATATGAGCATATGAGACTTTAATTTTTGAGTGATACATAGCTGCAAAATATATATGTATGTACATATTTTTGTTTGTTTTTAAGAAGTTTATTATCTTGCGTCAAAGACAAAGCGGGTTTTCAAATAAGAAAATAATAATAAATTTTTGTACATTTTATGTACTTCTTAAATTTAATGTATATATTTTTCTTTGGAAAGTATGTGCAAAATATTCGCTTGAATAAGGCGAATACGAATATCATCAAATAGGCGAATAATCGAATACGAGTATTTGTAACATCACTAGTGCATACGGGTAAGGAAATCAGAGTTCTTACTCATAGCTCAAGTTTTGTAGTTGTCCGGAAAATTACAAAACCAGATTGTAGTTGTACTGGACAATACCTACCAGAAAAATAGTATCACATCTTAACCAACCAATATTTAACGGATAATCTTATATCCGGCATAAACATTTTATTAGCTGCTTGTAATTTTGTGAGATATAAAGTGAATAAAACGGGGGGTAATTAAACATGTTATACCGTGTCTATTTTATTAGAAGAATGAAGTTTTAGTAAAAACCGCAGAAACGAAACGTTTGTTCAACAGTGTATAGCCTTTCTGCTATAGTCCATAGTTTGTGTCCTGCTTATCTGCTAAGTAGTTTGTAAGATTAATAGGTATCCACATTCTTCTTATATAATACCACTGTGCAACGGATGCATTGTTTTTTATATACGAATATGTAGTTCATATAGTGCGTGAGATTTTTGTGTACTATTGTTTCATAAAAAACTTCGACTATGTCTCTCAAGGAGAACAAGTACATTAGGGAGTTACAGATTTTTACAAACATTACTACACTATTAAAAAATCAGACTTTGATTAATTAAGTAATTATTTTATTGTTTAGAATTTTATACATGCAATGAAACAGTTTATATCTAAGCAAAGAGAGTATAATACCTTTTTGTTACCTAATACTTAATTTTGGAAATTTTACTTAATTTGAGTTCAAATTGGTTGTCATATGGCGCCAATGCTGTTTTGTACAGCAACTCGGTGAAAATTTCCTTGAAGTTAGGAAATAAAAACTTCGTTCGTAACAGGAAAATTTTACTAAAAACTAGAAAAATATTTATTAAAAACCAGTTCAGTGTTTATCCCAAATTTAGTAAAAATTTCGTCATGTGCGCCACATCTGCCATCTTGCTGCGCATTTTCATTTCCTTGATTTACCCTCTTCTGAACCGGCTCATCAGCTAGAAACAATATTTTGATGTCATCAGAACGTTAGAACGTCTGGAGTGCTTCTTTACAATATGTATTTGTATTATCTGGAATGAGGGGTAATGAAAATATACATATTTTAAAAAACTTACGGCTTTTGGGAATCGAACCAAGGAACTTCGGTTTCTCTAATCACTTCACTATTTCAAGGTACTTCAAAATTTCTTTAAAATTATTTTCTTTAAATTTTGAAAAAATTTCCAATATGAGAACAAATATGAACTTAAATTGAGGATAGCCGTTTTGCGGTTTAAAGTATTCAAATTTTTATGAACTATTCCTATTTCCTAAATCATTTTTTTACAACTAAAATAAAATAATTTGAATCGTTTGACAAAATGTTCTTAAATTTAATAAAATCATTATCTGTTCAGATAGCGCACATAGAATTTCATATTAAAATTTGATGAATAAAATTTGATGTAAGTTCCTCTGATAATAAACCTAAATTTTTAAGGAAAGCCTTGTAGGAATAGGAGGGGAAAATTTTATCCCAAAGCCATTATTAATAGAAAATTATTTTCTGGTATCTGTACAATTACGATAGTGAGGGTCTGTGTTAAACTGTCTGAAATAGGGGATATTTTTACCTCAAATGTAAAGTAGTTCGATATTTTTACAATTTAATAATATTAAAAATTATTTAAGGATGTATGTTAAAACTTAAGTAATACTTTTTCATATATTTATGAAAGACGCACGAATGATTTGAGTTTAAAATTTTTATGGGAAGCACCATGATTTTTAAACAAATGATTTTTAAATTTCAAAGTGAACCATGTGGAATCATAATATTAAGCTTTAGCTCAGTTCTTTATTGAATTAATGAAGTTAGAACTCAAAGAGTCTTAGGAACATTAGAATATCTAATCAGACTAGCTGAACATATTATATGTGGTGGACTTCTAGACTAACCAAAAATTATTTCGACATGTAAAAATGTGATAAAAGACGTCATAAAAAATTCTTGAATTCTATTTCTCTTGAAAAATTTGGGTAAATAGTTGATATTCTTCTCCAATTAGTATCCACCTCCAGAAATGGTAAAAATTGACAAACGAGCACTGTGTCTGATTTTATATTCTAATGTTTCTAAAACTCATAATAATAAGCAGGATGGAAGTCATTAAACTAAAATAGCAGGAAAGTAGCATTAACTAATTATAGTTGCTATAGATTTTTCGTGACGTTTGAATAATTGCTCTATGGACATTAAAAAAAGGATATACATCTAGAATACGAAAGATTGTGTCGTCCTTGGCTATTTTAGAATAAATCAAAATATATTGGTTTTCCCCAAATTTGTATCGGTTCGATTTACTTCTGCTTTTTCTCATTTATTTTTAAATTGCTGTAAATACGACACGAATTTTTTTTAGACAATTATTTGATGTTTCAGGTTTAAACAATTAAATGCTGTAATTATTTTAACTCATACAGTTCCGGTTCACTCTACTACACTATTAACAGTAAACACTAACATTTTTTAAATACGACGGAAGTTACCACATGCGTTTCATCATCTTGATATTGTTGCTTATGCATATTTTTTATGCGTGAAAAACAATGCGTTGCAGCGAAATATACTTGTATTTGCATAAAACGAGTATGTATGTACGTAGATGAATAAGTGCACACTTATGTATATGAAAATTGTACGATAACATCATAAACGTATATGTGGGTAGGTAAATTTCAAAAGTCTTAGTCAGTTCGCAAAAAGAATGTATGTACATTTTAGTATCCATGAATATGCAAATTTAAAAATATTATAATGCCGACTTCTCAATGAACGCGAAATATTTTAATGCTAAACCGGTCATTATTATTTGATATTTTGAATAAAGTTTTCGGATATATTTTTAAAAAGCTGTGCATTTAGCCCAGTTATCATTAAAACCAATTTCTTTTACTAACTGTTCCTATATTGGCGGACTTCGAAATTTAAAAAATCTATATGCTCTTGAAACTTCTGCATATGTTAACTATTTAATGGCTTTGTACCTGCAAAACTTTTATACTTTTAAAACCATTAAAATCTCAATATTTTACTACTTTACATAGTTCACTTGTTAGAATATAGTTGCGGATGCATCGATACCATTACTGATAAGATTCCGATACGTTTGAACGTTAAGTAAGAAATACAAAAGTTGGGAAGCTGTTTAATTGTATAAAAATTATAGAATCAGAGATTATATAGATTATTTTGTGAGTAAAATCTTGGAAAAAGTTAAATATGAGAAAATATAGAAGATTTGGCATTGTATAATTCGTTGGCAACACTGTAATGTTTAATATATGGTGAAAAATAAAAAAATGCCCCAGCTAGCATCCAATTACTACCAATACTGACGATTTTTAGTGCCATCTACTGCAAACAACGTTTGTTCTATTCGGCCAGTGTAGTTGAAATCTAAAGGAATGTTTGTTGGTCGAAATATGTTTACAATGTCTATTTAATATTTCTCAGATTGTTAACATTTACGAACTTTAGCCTGTATAAATATTAACCAATATTAATAATAAAACAGCAGTTCGTAGTAATTTAAAAAAAATTTCAATTAATAAACATACTTATATAAAATATTAGATATTTTTTGTGTTAAATGAACACAAAAAATGTTAAATGAATAACAAAACGACCAACCTACTAAATAACGTTTAATTTATTTTTGTAAGTTAAAGAGGGACCATTTTTTACAATCAATATTAGCAACAGTAGGATTTTCAATTCAGCATCTTTTTATAAGATAATTTTTAGATATATATTTTGCGATTTACATGCACATAACATTTGACATAGACTGAGTCTTTAGAGTATTTTGTTGTCAAAATATACATAATCTTAATATTGAATATAAAAAAATATATGGAGACTTACGCTAATACTAATATTAACCAACGTATTTTCGGTAGTAACTCATATTTTATTAACCATCTTTCAATGTAAACATATATTGGTACAAATGTTTTTTTTTTTAATAGTAGGTTTGCAAAGGTATTAGGGTGGAGCGATTCTTTTATAAAAATTCGTTTAACAAACCATAATATGTATAAATGTAGTATTATTTATTATATTGTACAGACCGAAATAAAGTTATATTGATGTAAAGAATCAGTTTTATACACAGGTATGTAATAGAAATCGACCGATTTGAAATAAAATAAAATGAAATCCAAGATTAAATCATATCAAATACTTTTCGGTGTGATGGAAATCGGATCAATTTCATTATTCATTTTTGTTCACATGTCTCTTAGAAAAACTTACTTTTTCTCTTTTGTTTAAAAAATAAATAAAAATTTGACGCTGTTGCAGGAATCTATTTACATAAATATGTTTGTGTACTTTTTTGCATTTTTTTTTGCAAAGTTTTGGCAATTTTTAATCAAAATTATGGCGAACGGTGTAATTTTGCCGATCAGTTGTGCGTTTTATAATCTTTTACATTTACCCAAGATTTCGCGATTTTTCGCCATTTGTTGGTTAATACAATTTATTTTATATTCCTTAAGGTTTTAGCGATTTTTAATTAAAATTGTGATATCTTTCATATTTTTGCAGTTTTTCGCAATGTGCGTAATTTTTGCAAAGTTTTTAGCATTCTTACATCTTTTGGGACTTTTAAACAAACATAAATTCAAATTTTAGCAATTTTTTGCATTTTCACAATTTTAGCTAATTTAAATCAGTTTCACGGCTTGCATTGAATATGGGGTTTCCTGGTTCTTACGATTTTTTTTTCTTTCGCGACAGCTTTGATTTTATGCAATGCAAAAAAAAATCGAGGAATGATTTTGGAGAATTTTTTTGATGCAAATAATAAAGAACAGAGGTATGGGACTAAATCATTACCATTCAATACATTTTAATGCAATTTATTGCAGACAAAAAACAAATACATAAAAAGTTTTTAAATCGGCTCGATATGAAATAGTTAAAAGAAAATTCAAATTTCGTTTTCCATCACAACCTTTTTATTAAAGTTTTCATAGAACAAAATGAAAGATTAAATCGAATACGATTTGAAGTAAAATCGATATGAAAACTATATTGAAGTGAGCATCAGAACTTTATACGTTTTTGTATCGATTTAAATTCGAAATCGATTTTCATCACATATCTGATAATTTCAATTTTAAATTTATAAATGCAAACCAAATTCAATTTTAGTTAGATATCGAGCTGCATATTTTTATGGTTTTTTAAGCCATTCATATGTATTTTTTGTTTAGTTAAGTCTATAGTGATATTAATCTCCTGTAGTATATTTTATCGATAACTCGAATTATCACTGAACATTTGTTTAGACTTATGTTAGTATATGACAGTTTCTTGTAGCAGTTCTAGCATTAATGTTCATATTAGCTTTACACATTTTTCAATTATTTCTACATCATTTCAGGACCGGTCGTCTTACGCAGAAAATAATTCCTCATAGACTAAATTTCCTGCAATATTTCAAATTGACCTCCCCTAATATACATACGTAAATGTATATGTACAACGTAAGTGCATGCATACAGACTTTAACAGACAACTATACAAATATTATCGTGAATAATTATACATACATAAAGAAGCATTATATGAGAAGAGAGGAAAGCTATTGGGGGTCATTTCCAAACAGTGGGGGTCGATCAATGTTTACAAATAAAAACACTTTAAAACTTAAAACACGAAGAAAAACACTATTTTAAGTTATCGCATCGGAAGATTTATTGTTAAAACTTTAAGATTATTGGATGACTTAATAATATTAAAAACAATAATGTCTTTGTAAACGATCTCACTTTTATGGTGCAGGCAGGTATGACCATTAAGGCCGTCAATTTTTTTTTAATTCAGATATTTAATCATCTTGCATTGCCTGTATGATACAAATAATACCTGACTGCACTAAATGAAAGGATTCTCTGCGAAATTACTATTATTTGTGTATAATACAATTGAAACAGCTAGAAGCCGATACTAATTTAAGAAAGTAATATTTAATTATGTGCTATCAATGACAATTCACCATTCATAATCATTATTTATAATTGTGATTTAATGCCGAAATAATTTTGATTGCATCAGATTGTGTTATCATTTGCAATATTGGTCTTGATTTCTCACATATAAATGTGTGTCAAACATTTTGTCTTTAATTGCGCACAATAGCACATAGTTATGTATATTTGTACATATGTATGTATGTATGTACATAATATCTGAGAAATCTACGTTTCTGCATAATAAATTCGCTGGCAAATATATTTTTTTAATAGTAAAATTGTAAGAAAAG
Organism: Lypha dubia; assembly: GCA_947311025.1. NCBI lineage: Eukaryota > Metazoa > Arthropoda > Insecta > Diptera > Tachinidae > Lypha > Lypha dubia. The sequence goes on from OX371263.1 coordinate 2,219,244, forward strand.
GTGTTGTTGACCCGTAACTCTACTTAATGTTTAAATTTATATTTAATTTATTATTATGAACAATTTATTAACAATTTGATATAGAAATAAAAATATGCAAAACAGAAAAATTCAAACTGCGGTATATTTTTTCCTGGGGATTGTAAATAAAATATAGGTAAATAAAATATAGCATTATGATCAGGATTTATAGGTCGTTCAGAATTAAATAAGTAATCTTTGTGACATTTTTCACGAACTCGTTTCCAAAGACTTTAGGGCTAACTATAATGTGCATAAGCAACTGCAGAAATTTTTCGCAGTACAGTTTAGTAAAACAAAAAACATATGATTCAAAAGGCAAACAAACAAAAAGTGTGAATTTGTGACTAAAATATTTATCAAACTAAAAATTTAAGTCTAAAGTACTTAAGTCTAAAGTACTTAGTAAGTAGCAAAAATAAATATTCATTTACTTTGAATAAATTTAACCACACACAAATATGCCAAATCAAATAAAATAATAAAAGAAGAAATGGGAAAGATTACATCAATTAAATTGTTTATATTTTATTAAAATATTTGTGTTATAAAAAGTATTTAGTCGAGTACCGATGAATAAATTGTTCAAATATTAAAAAATGTAAAAATTTTCAACACCACATTTATTTTCCATCAGCTGTTGCCTAAATCTTACGAATTTTCCGTTCGCGTACTTTTTTGGGCAAACAGTTTTTTGGAGATTAAAAGCTGCTGTTTACTCATTTACTGCATTTTACTGTAAAAGTAAACAAACGGACCTATAGTTAGCCCCTTATGCTTATACACAAATATTTGATATTATTTGTTTCTTATATACATATGAGCCATTCATTTTGAAAGTGGTATAAGTCACTTTTTCAAAAAAATCGAGTTAATGCAACACTAAATAAAACTGAACGGTATCTTTTCATTTGCAAAAAAATTGCAATCAACAAAAAAAAGTGACTTATGCCACTTTCAAAATACACGGCTCATATAATTTGCTGTCTTACATTTTATATTTAATGTAAATAAACTGTTAATTGCAAAATTACGTTGTTTTGTTTTATGAAAATTTCAACAAAAAGTTCCCGCTCGCCCCCACAAAACGTTAGTGCTGGAACCCCGCCTGATACATACATACATATGCATATGCATCATACATGCTTTGTATTAACGTATTAAATATCATAGCAATTCTATTACATAATTAATTGTTATTGCTGTTACTGATTGTTAAACACAACTGGATATGGAGGTTGCTAATATACAAATTAAAGCGCGTGCCGACCCCCACTGGTATATTTTATTTTTGAAGTCAGAATGGAAATTAAAGATACGCGTGAAACATGATATATGTCCAGTAATATAAATCATGCAATAGTTAAAGTTGATCATGCTTATTTACACTTATTTGAGAACCGTAAATATGTATGTATGTACATAAAAATGTGCATATGAGCAAACATATGACTTCACTAAAAAATACATGCTGCTTTGTTATACTTGAAGATGTGTCCTATTTTTATAGGTTTTTAGAGTTTAAAAAAATTTAAATTTTATTTGGTCGAACCGTCGACTTTGTAAAAGTTAATTTTTTTTATAAAAGATATAAATTCAATTGGTTTCTGAATTGATGTGTAGAGATTCAGCGAAAATTGCATGTTGTCAACCGCTGATCTTGTCTTTTCATATGTTTTTTCATATTTTTCTAAATAAAATTCCTGTTTCATAAAACAAAATCTTAATATACTCTACGATATTGATGACTAATATTCGAATGTATGTATGTACTTATCTTTATGAGAGAAGGAAAACTGATTAAAGTTCAAAAACTGCACTATTATACGAACGTTGATTCAAACGAAAACGTAAGTACTATTGAAAATGCCATTCCATTACTCGTATTTCAAACATACTGATGAGTACATATTATTTAAATATGCAGAGCCTTGTAAGCAACTAGTAGCCTTATCTATTTGTGTAACCTTTTAAACTGCAGAATAGTTGAGAATTTAGTGTCGGACTTTGTCAACAGTACTACTCTCTATACAACCCATACAATACTTTGTGCTATAGATATTTAGCATGTGATTACCACTGCGAATGTACTAATGACATTAAGAATGTTTCCTAGGTATTGATTACTTAGTTGTGATGGGGCCAAGTGGAGACATTAGAACCAGAAATTTACCAGTACATTTCAATAATTTAAGTCATCCTTGAATTTACAAGATGGCATTGAATGAGCTTGACTGTTAAGATATTTTGATGACTTTCAAGTTCCAAGTTAATTCTTTAGCACTAAAGATAAATTTATTGCAAAATTTAATTTTTTCCCTGCGCCAACACAACACATTCGTGTCAACACAGTTAATTTATTTCATCACTGATAATTTGTGTCAACATACACAAGCTGACACCCAATTTTAGTAAACAAAATCTCAAGTATTTGTGAAAAAAATTAAACATCTTTAACAAAATTATAACAGTATTTCGCATTTTTAGATTTTAAGAAAAGATTAAAATTGCAAGTTCAGTTTTTCAAATCAAGCTCATTTGCACAAAGCCAAGTTATTGCACATATTAGGGGAAATCACTCTTAGTATTGCAATCATTGCAGATCTTGCAAGTCTAGCTTATCTTCATCAGTTTGCAGCAATGCAATAACAAAATATGTAAATAAGCTATACCTGCAAGATCTGCAACGTATGCAAGAGCAGTTGTTAACCAAGAGTGATTACCCTCATTGTATCTGGCTTATTTATGTACATATACATATATTTCATGTTATTTGACGTATAATTGTGGCTCGAATTTACAAAAGCGGCAGTCATCGCCGATTTCGAATCAATCGCCTTGATTCATTGTTTTTGACACACAGAAAGATTTTTACACTAATAAAACACCTGTTGCTCTTGTGGCTTTCTAATTATTGTATGATGGACAGATTTAGCTTATTTATTATACCATAATTCTACATTAGATTTTTGACAAACTCGACAATTCTCTTTTGTTTTTTCTCTTTAACCAAATCTAATACAAATCTTGAGACTTCTATTATAATGTGTAACGGCCTGAAAAAAAGATTCACCAACAACAAAAAAGTAGGTTCAAAAAAAATCACGATTGCCAAAAACTTAGAAGGCAATTTAAATGTGTATATTCGTATAATCATTTTATTGATAGAAAAGTTGCATTTTAAGAACTGCAGAGATAGACCATAATATGTTTACAAAATTGAGTTTTTAATAAGAGATGATTCTATTTGAAAAAAATACTATGTTAACATGTTTTAGCAATGTTGTTTATATGAAAATATTTGGAAACTTGATAGATTTCAGTTAGGTTTTCCTTCCATTCAACTTGCTTGTATAACAAAAGACGGCTGGTTGTCATTTTGCAGTTTTTTATTATGAAATTAATTAAGTACCTTACAAATAACCAACACGTGACTAAGTAATGTATCCTTTTTATTGTGGTATTATTTTTGGGCTTCAAATAAAAAACAAACAGAATAAAAAAATCAAAATATTAAAAAAGAAACATCAAGAGCCAGACCCATGTCAAAAACAAACATCACTTTTATTAAAGTCACCCCATTGAATTAAAAAAAAAAATTAATGCAAAATTTTCTTACTATTAAATCAGGTGAAAATTAATAAAGTGTACGATTCGTTGAGAGGGTGGAAACTACGTAGTGCAGAGTAGTCTAGTTGCATATTGCAAAGAGTAAATTTGGAGAGCTTGTTTTTAAAATAACATATGCATCGCGTTGAACGTCGTTCGGTGCTACTCACACTTTTTGGCTTTCAGCTTTTCTTACAAGTATCTATAATAAGATGATGTCTTTACACTAATCACTTCAGTTCCGACATTTTAGGCTTGCACAATTCACCACTTAGCGAAGCTCTTAAACACTTTTGAAACCGTAAACAAGGTCACGTGCTTGCTTCATTTCATTTTCTCTTTTTTTGTTGGTGGCGTTTTGTATATCTATCAACCCTTAGCTTTAATAAGATGCATTTTTTTTCCTTAGATGAATGATATTTTCAATACTCGTATGTACATGGCCAGTGGCGTTTTCAATATTAACATAAACATGAATATAGAATGTACAACAATCAAACTTGTGTATGGGTACAAAATTTCTTGATTATAAGTGAATGGGCACACATTTTCATAGTTATTAAAATTAAATTAAGGGCGAAAATGATTTGATAAAAGTCTCATTAAAGTCGGTTTCTTTAAAAATAGATTTGAAATAAAACCTAGTTTTCTTTAACCATTTTCTGATCAGCAATCTTGATAAGCAGCGTTCGGCGATAAAAATACCTCAAAATATTAGAAAACGTTGACAAATAATAAAAACCGCCATATTCTAGATGGAAATTGTTTTTTTATGGTCATAGAGAAATTATCATAAATTTTTTTTTCAAAACACAATCATGCAAACACTACATCTGAAACTACTGAATCATTAATTAATTAATTAAAACTTAATGTTATATTACCGTATATAAAAATTAAAGCAGAACAATTAAATGCAAAATCAAAATACATTTTAAATATAAATGTATGAGTAATACGTGCGGATGTAAAATACTGTACCAATAATAGCTCATAATGTATCTTTCACTTATGTGAATGAATATTTTTAAATTGTCATACTATTTGTTCAAATCGGTTGAATACTGTGGCCATAAAGTCCGTCACAGAAAATGGTCTGGCCTACTAATTCTATGGATATTGGCGATAATTATGCAGCAAATTATTCACTTCGACAAACAAGTTTTAAATAAATTTTGTACTGTGTAACTAAAATAATGTATTCTTTTCATGAAAAGTTCTCTAACCTGCTGAATTCTTATTGTATACTCTGTTTAAGATTCTGATTAAAATAAAGTGTGGTTAATTTCGGCTTTTGGCTTGTTGAATAAATGCATCGTGCCGGCACTAAGGAAATAGATAGGGTAGAGAAGATAGATAGATTGTATGCTGTCAATTTAATAATTGTTTAACCTTCCCGGCGATTCTACTACAGACGAAGGAGTGCGCTGTAATGAACATTATCAGAGAACAGGATCAATCGCTTAGGGAACAGTTTAATGACCAATGCTATGTCGTCATTACTTAAAGTGTCCAACAACAATTAATATTACGCCATAATAATGGATATTACTGAAATTTATAATGTTAATTGTAGTTCGCGAATGACGCGAAGTCGTCCTAGTAGCCAATTAGATTTTTTTCTTGTAATAACACGATATTCTCACAGATGTCTCCAAAAAAATTATAAAACTAGCGCTCGCTTCGGAGAAACTGTGGCGTTTTATAAGCAAACTGTGTATTACATTCAAGATAGGTATCGAATGGAAGAAATCTCTAAAAGAGATAACGACATATTATAAAAAAATCAGAGTACCCTGATAACATTTTAACGGGAGGAGTTGTGAAAGAGGTCACTGACGTTTCTCACGAATTCCTCAATCACATGAGTCGTACAGGCTTGCGCTGGGAACACGAAGTTTCGAGTGAGTAGGTATATGCACTACTGCTATAACCCGAATACCCGACTAGTTTAGGCTCGTTAAAAGGAACTGACTCATACCAAAAGAACAGGTCAAAATTACAATACGACTATACCAGAAGTTGTAATGATATGATCTAAATTTTCTTAGCCACTGTGTATGGCTAGCGAGCTTAAACTAAAATGTTTGGCTCTGTATGAAAATGTAGGGGCTAAGTTCAGAGTAGCACTCAGAAACCGAATTAACGTACATATAAAATGCAGTAAATTCATAACTTTTGACTACAATATTGGCTTACAATATTTTAAAACAATAATAACTTCTTTTTTGCAACCACAGATTACTTTAGAAAACATGTTATTGTTACAGTTAAATGTGGCTATACTCGTACATATCACAGCTTGTTTTTTTCATCGTCTAAATTAAAAATAATCTGAGACTGGTCGTACACATTAGTAGGACCGTTTAAATGCCAGCTATCGAAACATAGGCAGCCTATTGAGTTTAATACACTGACTTGAAAACATGTCCCGCACACCTCAGAGATGATTAGTTGCAATTCGAACTTTTAACATGTGTGTATATAATCATAAGAAATTTGCTGACTTCCCTTAATATTTTTTTCCTGAGTGTACGTAGGTATTAATATATCCATAATGTTCTTTTTGTGAAAATATTTTTTGTCCGTCTGAATATGTACGTACAATTAATAATAACATACAAATGTATGTATGTATGTATGTATGTATGTATGTATGTATGTATGTATGTATATTTTGATGCCACAATAGCTACATAATAATGTATTATACGTGGCATGTATAAAATTTTTAATCTAAATATCTCTTTATTCGCTTTACGAGAACATAAGATAATGCTTATTAGCGAAACAAAAAACATTTTTCGCTCTATTAGAAGCTGGCATATTGTATGATCATAATATTAGTAAATATATATGTATATGTATGTATGTATGTTCATAAATTTTTGATAATTATAAAAACCATTTGGCGTGTAATTGATGTTTAAGGACTATTTTAAACATATACACATACGTTCAAATGCTTTTTATTGTGTTTAAATTACCACTAAGTATGTATGTAAGTATGCATAATTTTGGGCTCTTATATTTTTTGTAGTTTTGCCTTTCATTCCTTTATTGCATTGTATTCATATCTCTAAAAATGTTAAACTTGTCAAAAAGTATTTACAGTATTTTAAACGTAAGGCGGCCTTAGCATTTTAGTGGTTATAACTTCGGTTCATATAACGATATGTTTATGAGAAAAGTAAAGCAGATATTAAAAAACGATTTTCCTTCAGTATGTGAATACTTAGTCTCGGTACGTTTCAAATTGCAATATGTAGATATCGTTACCTTAATAATTTTTTCACATCGGGTATTTATCATATTGCGATGAGTAATCCTTTAACATATCGATATAAGCAAAGAATCTTGATTTAAAAATAAAACTTGTTATGGCCTTTCTGTATTAAGGTAACGATATGCTAAGACTTTTGGGAATTTGAGTTTTTGGTCGGTCTGTATAATATTTCATTACTGTTGTCTGTTAATTGTGTTATTAACTTCGTTTGTAAGTGTCATACACTTTAACCGTGTCAAAGACTTCTTTTGTCAGAAGTATTTGTGTTCGTAATTGATGGATTTATGTTAACTGAATTTTATCTTTATGTTTTATAAACATAATTTTGCAGACGCATTCAAAAAATAAGGTTGAATTGTGTCATTCAATAAAATTATAGATGAATTAAATAATAAGATTTGTGTAACACGGTTTAGCCCAGCGAGACAATATTTAATGAATTCAGAACATGTTTGTCGTTTAACTATTTTTCTTCGGTTTTTAGTTAAAAAGCACGTAAAACCACAGGGATACTTTTGTATTTTAGCACGTTTTAAATTCTTTTTAGAATAAGTACTTTGGCCACAAAGCTTTATTTGTGGTTAACACAAAATTTATGGTCTCATCATGAGCTAATGCTTGTTAAATTTCATTCAAAAATATTTTTGATAAAGAGAGAGAGAGAGAGAGAGAGTTGTAATCCAACACATTTGTGACGCCCAGGAAAGTGAGGAAGTGAAAATGGGCTTGCGGGAATATAACATTAGCGTATTATTTTAAATTTAAGTTTATTTGCTAGAAATTTCAATTCTCCCAATTTATTAATATTTTTCTCGTTTTATACTTGTTTTAAGTTAATTTTCGTCAAAAAACAAATTAAAAGTGTACTTATGTTTTTTTTTTTTTGTAGGACCGGTACTCAAGGGTTGAGAATAGGGTAGAGAAGATAAATGGTGAAAATGTAGAAGGCTTAATTGTTGTATAACTCTGCCATTGCATTTTTGTTAATTTTTTAGCAGCGTTGCAGCGCCTTTGGTGTTCAGTAGATGCAGTAATTATCTTAAGCTCTGGGAGCAGTATTTTTATCAAATGTTTTCTTCAGAACCTGCTTGTACGAATGCTGATGTAAGACTAATTTTTTTTCTTCCATACGTATCTTCTAATCATCAATTTATTATTATCTATGTACATATTTAGCTTTTGTGGCAGTAAATAAATAATAAGTTAAATAAAATCGGTTATTAGAGAAATGCAAGTTATTTTTTTTACATACATACATAACGCGCAAAGCAGCCCATTTGTTTCTAGTTTGTCACCCAAGAAAAAAACAACATTTTAGCTAATGTGAGTACCTCTATAAATATTCCATCGGAGAAATTTTTAACATTTAGCCACAATTGGCATTGTTACAATGTTTTAGGATAACCGTGGATTTTATGATTTGATTAAAAATTAAAACTTTATAAAAATACCGTACAAATATTGGAATTACCTGCCTACCTTTTGGAGGTCTAAATTACCGTTCAATACTGTAAATATCGTACAGTTAACATCACTGCCCATGGGCGCCCTTTTGCCTGACTTTGATATAAAATATCATCACTTAAAAAATGCTTTAATTACGAACTGAAAATACGACCATTAAAATATTTAAGTAAAAACTATATATGTATGTATATATTTATTACAAGCTGATGGCCTTTGCAGCTGATGCTTTTTAATTAGATTTAGTCTAAGAATTGATTTTTGGATGAAATAAAATAATAATAATAATATTTATTAGAATATTATGTCATAACGAGAGCTTTTGAGGCATACTTGTATGGCACATGTACATTTTTTGTAATATGCTCTAACGTTTTAATTATTTAAATATTTTTTTCAGTTAACTCAAACGTGTGTATACGTACATACACACATACATATGTATGTACAAATCATTCTAGCTTACATATAAAGTAGAGTAGTTAAACAAACAATTATTGGTTCGCATGTGCGCATACATACATATAAGGTTTGTGGAATCGCACATTTCATTTAATTTACTTTTACAAAATGTAATCAACTGTTGTGGATTTGTCACCCACATTGTGTGGCGTTTGATGTATTATTCGGTTCATTTGACCGACAGGTCTTGACAAATAAAATACTTTGTCAAAGGCAAATAATGTAAACAAACAATCAGCCACACTTTTTGGAAACGTCGACAAAGCGGGAAGCTAAACACAGAATAAACCCCTTGTTTCTATAAAAGATAATACAGAAACACACACTTACAGTCACACATTAAAAAAACATAATAGAGCCAAAGAGAACCAAAACAAACAGTCAGTCAATTGTCATTAAATCAACCACAATTTTATTGTGGACATATTATAAGTTTTACTTTTACATACATATTTGAGCTCTAAAAACAATTAGAACAGCCGCGCATCGCCAATTACAGGTTATCAATTCCTCCAGATCAAAGGAAATTACTGATAATCCGAATCTCTAAAGACTTTCTGCTAATATTTTGTAGTAGTAGAGAAATTTAAAAACTGTCTTAGAAAAAATGAAGAAGAGACACAATATCGTAAACGCGACCTTAAACACTTTACAAGCATTTTTTCGATGACAGACCACTTTAGCCAACTTTGTGATTTCATATTCAAAAGTTGATTAAAAATTATAAAATTTCAATTTTCTATATGAAAATCTCATTATTCCGCACTGCTAGTAATTTAAATGAATATTATGAACATGGTACAAAGTCTTGTGATACAAGTGAGAGAATCCTTTGCGATAACAACGTGTAAGAAAATGAATTGGAAATGTTGTAACCCTTAACATGTTATTTCGTCTATTTGTCAAATTGAAGTAAATTAAATTTTTTTAAAGTGCAAATCCAAAACAAATAATAAGGGTACTGTTTTTTACTTGCCTCATGTTGATGAGCAGTTGAACTTTTTACATCACTGCCTATGCTACCTTTATGAAAAACATATTCATCTCAAAAGAAAAGTTTTACGCCGGGTTAAAAATTAGTTTTTTTATTTTTATTTATTATACTAGCGACTAGTGAGAAAATATGATGCGTTTCCATTTTTCATAGTAGAGAAACTAAAAATATTTACCTGATAACAAATAAATTTCCAGTTTTCTAAAAAAAATTTTGTACTTGACAACTAATAAAATTTGTTAAGCTATGTATAGACGATTGGCAGATCTTACAATATTGTCAGAAAAATGTTGAGAAAATGTCTGCCAAGCGTCTGAACTTACAATTTTTGTCTTGCAACGTTGCAAGAAAAAGCATTGTCATTGTTCATTGTAAAACAATAATATTGTCAGACATCTGACAATCGTGAGAACACTCTACTTTGCCATAGTCAGATAATTGTCAGACATTGTAAGATCTTTTTTATTGGCAGATGTGTTGAAATTAATGCATCTGACAATGGCACCATTGTCAGATAATTTTTCTATTGGCAATGCTGTCCATAAATACTATTGGATTTGACAGTTCTGACAAAGTTTAACAACACATCTGGCAATTTTTCCACACAACAATCTGACAACCGTGTAAACTGACAATTTTTGTTGGCAGATAAACTTATTGTCTGACAATTGTCTTACAATGAAATTGTAAGGTTTTCTTACAAGCGTCTGAACTGACAATTTACCTTTTGGCAACAATTTTTCATTGTCAGTACGTTGTCAGCATAGCTTTACTAGCACACAAAATGAAAATAAATTCTCTGTAATATATTGTTCAGCAACAATTTCTTGTCAATGGAAACTAGCTATCCACACAAAAATGCAAAACCACACATATAAAAAATATTTTGTTCATACAATATGCCGCTATAAAAAATACCAAACAATAAAATATATGCCAATCCAACCAAACACAACTTCGAATAGTTGACAAACATGCCGATCTTATAATGAGTAATATTTAAAAATTTTTCTCCTTGAATCAACAATTAGCAACCCAAAAAATTACACAAAATATGCGTTGATAATTGCAGCTTCAAATTATATATTTATGCAACAAAATGGTCTTCCAATGGGATCTCCAGCATCTCCAATTATTGCAGATATAGTTATGGAGAAATTATTAGATTTATCTATTCTGAAACTGAATAAGATTCCCAGATTGATGACTAAGTATGTAGATGATCTGTTTTGCATTATTCCTGAAGGTGAAATTGGTAAGGTACTTTTGACTTTTAATGAATTTAATTCCAATATTAAATTTACTGTTGAAAAGGAATATAACTCAAGGATTAATTATCTAGATACTAGTATTATTAGAAAAGGTAATAGATTATTGATAGATTGGTACCAGAAACCAACAGCATCGGGAAGGCTAATTAATTACTATTCTAAACATAGCAAACATATTATTATTAATACAGCTAGAAATTTCATAGAAAGAGTTTTAACTATAAGTGACAAACAGTTTCACAACAAGAATGAAAGGAAGATAAGAAGTATTTTGAGAGAGAATGATTAACCCAGTTCTTTAATTAATAAGTCAATATATAGATACAAACATAAAATAATTAATAATATAGATAGTAAATACAGAACAGAGAATATACAAATCCTTAAAGTATATTCCTGAGATTTAAGAGAGATTGACAAAATCAAAGATTTTTAATAAGAACAAATATAGAATAGCTCAAAGCACCTATAACACATTAAGTAAATTATTTAGTAGAACTAAGGACAAAATTGATAAATGGGATATGCAGATCGAATGTAGTTTACAAAATACCTTGCCGGGGAAATGATGGGGAGAATTGTAGGTACTACAAAAAATAAATGAAAAACGAGAATAGCAGGTCATAAGTCAGATCAGAAATATAGGCATATCAATTCACAGAAGACAGCGTTGTCATCTCATTGTTCCATATTAGTTCACTTTCCTAACTTTGAAAATGTTTCAATTCTGCATACAGAAAATAATTATAAACAGCGTTTGATGTTAGAAATGTTGGAGATAATTAATACACCAGCAACACAAAGAATAAATTTCAAAGTAGATACAGAAAATTTAGCGCAGAACTATAAATATTTAGTTAGTAAAAATCTAAATGTTAAATGATTGTTTCTTGTTACACTATGAATTTTTGTTGTTTTGTTTTTTAATTACATATCTAATTATATTATGGTCCCACAGGAAATTAATCACATTATTGCTCCTTGGTTTTTTTTTTATTTAATTTTTTATTTATAACTTAATTTCCTGTAGGATTTTTATTATTCTTAACTTTTATGAAGCTTATAAAAAATTGTTTAATATTTTTTGATATTTATATATGAAAAAATAGTCTAGATACATACTATACGTTATAATGTTAATTGTGTTGATATATTGAATTCAATGTTAATTTTTTCCTAAAACTATTTTTATAACAGAACATTTTTAATAATTTTTTCTATGTTAAAAAATTTTTTATCTATCCAATACTTAACTCATTTTCAATCATTTTTAAGCTATTGTATAGCTTCTATCACGGGCTTTGAGGCGACCGAATCAAAAAATTTTAAACGTTTGTTTCTTAAGTCTTTTGTTTTTGAAACGAAAAAACCTGGCACTAAGTTTGTTTCTTAAGTCTTTTGTATTGTTAAGTATTTAAATCGCCCAATGTATGTTAAGTATGCTATACAAAGTATTAACACCTTGTAGAACAGTGATGGAAAAATGAAAAATTGAAATGGTACTGTCCGACAACAAAAAGAGTACTTTTTTCAACATTGTGGTACTTTTTATGAAACATATTTTTATTCAAAAATAAAATTAAAAATCCATTTTATAATAAAAAAAAAAAAATTAAATGAAGAAAACATGACATTTGGTTAGCATAATTTTTCAACCAGGTTCAACCCCGCATTAGCAGAACAAAACCAATACATGTACATTAAAAAAAATAAATGTGTGCAAAATACACTAATACACAGATATATGTATATTTTTACAATTTTATGCCACATTACACATCGTGTGTTTTCGAAAGAACAAAAGTTGTGCGAACTAAAAATTAATCTCGTGTAAATTGGACCAATAACATTAAAGGGCACTATACATTCGCCAAAATCACATCAAGCATTTAAAGTTGTAACAGTAATGTATGAGTGTATGAGTGACACCAACGACGCTTGATTTAGATATTGGGTATGCTTGATGTCAAGTGTTTTGACAGTATATAGTGCCCTTAACAACTTTTGCAAAAAACACACACTAACAACAACATGAATAACGAATTTGAGCATTCCTTATTTTCTTGTTTTGAAGCCAATGTTGGCAATGATTATAAAAATAACGCAGATTTCTAAAATGTTCAAAACAAAAAACTAGTACTAAATATGACGTGGGGGTACTGTGGTATTTTTTGTGTGAAAAAGTACTGAAAATAGTACAAAAGTACTGAATTTTCCATCACTGTTGTATAATCAAAATATTATGAAATTCTCTTTGTGTATAAAAAGAGAGAACAAAAGTCTGTTGCAGGTATTTTTTATGTTTACACGGATAATATTAATTAAAATCAAAAGCCTGCGCTACGAAATAGCTGGTGGTTACAGTTCTACAATATTTACAAAAACAACATGAATTTGTTTTAGTTGTTTTTTTAATTATTGCATAGAAATGATGCCACCTTCATATATACTCTTAAAGCTGCCAATGTTTACTTAAAAAGACACCTCTGATAAAATGAGTATACGTAAGTTTCTAAAATGGTTTAGAAAATAAACATTTACCGAACGCTTGTTAGATTTTTTTATCCGTATTCTCTATTACTCATAACAATTTGCTTTATATGATAAGATTTTTTTCAATTTTTGACTTACCGATATACATGTATTACCATGTAAAGAGGCCTTTAACATTAACATTTGATATCATATTGATATCATTAACATACAGTATTGCCAGAATAACAAAGGCGTTATTAAACAAAACGTAATAATATAATTGCATAAGGGGCTGTGCACATATTACGTAACGCTGTTTTCAGAGATTTTATAACAACCCCCCCCCCCCCTTTCGTAACGCTTTTATAATTTTTCAGTGCAAAATTTCCAATCAGTAACAAATCTTTAACCAACCCCCCCCATGGCAGTCACCGAGTTCCACGTGTCTTTTTTTATGTTAAAATTTGGAAACAATTTTTGTGACATTTCATACAAAAACCTATTTATATACTGTAGTTAAATTTCCCTAGACTTTTTCCATAAAGAATTATTGAAAAAATTTTATGACATCCAATACACAAATCAATATTATTAATATCAATTATATATAAAACAAAAACAAAATTTTTGAATTTGTTTTTGTTTCAAATGGAATTGTTGGAAAGATAGAAGTTCTTCGTTATCGGCGAACCGGCACTTAGAATTTCAAATAATTTATAAAATTTTCCTGACGATGCTAACAAATTGTTAGCGAAATATCGAATATAAATATAAACAACAATATATATATATTAGATCAAAACACCTATTGCTTAAATAAACATTCTAATAAATAAAAAGAAATAATTAAAAAAAAATTGTGTTCGACTTAGTGCTGCGTTACTATCGATTTTATCTGCTATCGATAATTCCGGCTTTACTATCGATCTTACTACCGACTGAATGTTTGTACGTACGTAAGAAAATTTTAACTCATTTTAGATATTCAGGCAATTTGTTGTTAACAATTTTTGTTTACATTACTAACTGCAACCGCGGCGTCGCCCGCCCTGCATTAAGTTTTGATTTACTACTTTTAAGAGAAAAGTACAATGACATATTTTTAAAAATAGTAGAATTAATCCCGTTTAAAAATTTGTTTCTCTTTGCAACACGCATACATATTAGACTGTCTCAGTTTTTATACTTTTTTCGAAATTCCTTTATGAACACTTTGAGTTGAGAGCCCACTTCCCGTTCATCAATATTTAAGTGTTATACACCAAAACTCTTGGTTTTTAGAGTATATTAAGAACATCTATGTTTATGAAGGAATTTCGAAAAAAACGGAAAGTGAGACGGGCTCATACATATCGATGGCTTAATATAGAAAGCTATTTTGCTTGTGCTTTTCGTAATTCGCAAATAATATTTGTGAGTTCATGTATGCGTAGATGAGTTTTAGATCTTTTTTAACATGAATGGTAAAGATCTACTGATGAGGTGGTATTTAGCTACCAACAAAATGCAGCTAGATTAGCTAACCGATTACAAATGATAATTTTTAAAAACATAAAATATTAATTAATATCTGTGATTACATATATTCTCCTACAAGGAGCAGAGAACCGCTTAATTCAGACAATTTCTTCACTACCGCTAATTTGTTTATTTAATATTTTCTTCTTTTTTTTAAATTTTCTTTAGCATAGGGTATATAATTTATGTGGTAGTACGAGTATGTATACATATGTTGAAAAATAAAATTCAAAATTTCAACGAAGAATATATGCACGTTGTAAAAGCGGCTAAAGGAAGTAAAATATATTTGCATGCGGTCTTGTGCCGCATCGAAGTTGTTAAACTTCGTTCTCTGTGTATGTTATTTCAAGTTGAATATAAAGTTTCACCGTTGGATTGAATGAAACACTTTTTCATAATATAAACGGGAATCGCATTTTGTGCAATTGTGAAAAGTTGTAATGAAAACGAAAATTAAAACTTTTTTTTCATTTCACATTATCATAGAACGAGAATCGACGTCCAGTTTGCAAGAGAGTACGAGTATATTACAAATAACAAGTCATGTCAATGATTGGCGTACTGTGATTTTTAGGCGCGAAAATAAATTTAATATGGATGTGACAAATGGCTGACAATTATGGCTGACTTCCAAAACGTCAATTGCTTTGTGATCGAGCAAAGCATCACATTTCAAAACGCCGCAGTACAATAATTATACAATGTATAACACTTCAAAGCGCCGCCGCCAAGCAAAAACAAGGCATCAGTTTTATAGTTGATGCATTGTTTCGGAACTATGCATAGGTATGTGATTTAAACACAGTAGCAATACTACATATTCAAACTTTGTATACGAACGTATGCCTATTATTTTTACGATGGGAGGAAAGATGTGCTATTTTTAATTCGACATCACATCAGAGAGGGTACATTTTTGGTTTGGGGTGTTATAACGTATTACGGCACAGTCGATTTATAATTTCAAATTGCAAAAATTACTGAAGAAACCTAGAAGAATTTTTAAAATCAGTTTTCCCGAAATTAAAAGATATTTTGGACCGATTCCATGGTTCTGCAACAAGATAATTAACTCAAACTAAAATGTTCATATTCTCCCTACCTAATCATAATTGAGAAATTTTAAAGTTGATTTTCGCCCAAAGTACAAATTGACGATAAGGACTCATTAATTCAAGCCATAAAATATATTAAATTCTTCTGTAAAATCTAGAAGTGATAGGAGGGACGAAACGGATACATCCAATGCAAAGAAAAAAATATTCAAATGACAACACTCATCTTTTAATAATGTTTTTAATGTTCTATTTGAGGTTTAGCTGTAATAACAATTAACAAATGTCTTTTTTAATTTGAAACTTACTATGAAAGATGTTTGCTCACTTTTTACTCAGTAATTAATTAACTGCAGAGTTTTTTACCGTATGTATTTACAAAAATTACCTGCCAGGCGTTGGCGTCTAATGTGGCCAGGAATGACATGTCAAATTCCTGCAAAAAAAAACATTTTGATGAATACAAGGATATTTTTGACAGAAACATACAAATACACATTTACATACATACATACATATGTATGTATATAAATATCAACAATTAAGAGCGTGTTACACTACAACAACTAACCTTTCTCCGAAAATTGCTTGCGAAATCCAGAGTGAAATTTAAAACTATTAAATTATAAACAAAATACATACACTACACAAGAAAATAGAAAATTTTATATTTCATATAACACAAAATGAACTTATTAGATAATTTAATGGACAAAATTGATATCGTTAGACACAATTTACTTTTTGTAACTAGAAATGGCGAAATATGTTTTATTATTATAACAGTTTATTTCCGTATCCTTTTTTCTATTCTTTGCTTTTGCCTTTTAAGAAATTTTCATTTCATTTTTTTTTTTTTTTGCTCTGTTGCAAAAGGAAAATCACTTTATTTACACAACATATTATTTATATAAGAATTTATTGGAGAGAACTTCCGTATTTCTTTGCGGTTTAATCCAAGAAATTCAGCAAACTTACGCGTTAAGAGTTTCGGTGCAAATGCAACCAGGACCCAGCCTTTGGCTATGCACAACCTGGGGGTGTACTCTTCTCAGCATCTGTTGGAATTGTTAGTTTTTTAAGTGCGTACAGATCCCTTCACCTAAGATACATGCATACCCATTACGAAAAATTTAATACTCACCCACAGATGCAATACATACATAGTTACAAATTTATACACACATTCATCTACATATAATATTGTTCAAATGTGTTAGTGTTTGGGACGTTTGGGTGGAAGAGAGCCATGAAGGTGAAACATAATGTTCGTGTTGATGTACACATAATACGAGTCTGAATGTGTGTACGTTTGTAAGGAGGCAGATGGAAAAAGAGGAGACAATAGTGCCTCAGTGCGTCGGTTATTTAATCTTCCGCATACCTATAGATGTGACCCGAGGAGAATCGGTGCTTGTTGGGAATATTTGCTTTGGCCGAAGCAATTTAATACACACAACACGCAAATGTACGTTCACACAAAATATGTGCATTACGTATGCATGTACGTATATACATACATATGTATGTAATAAGTTTCAAAAGTACAACAAGAGTGTGTTAGAGTCGTCGTTTGTTTATGTAGAAATACTCGATATATTAAAATAGGAATGAATGCTTCAGAAATAAACAGAAAATGCAACGTGTGCAATTCAAATATGAAAAGTCTGCTACATTTTCGGATGTCACTTGGCTGTCAGAAATATACTATCCACGATCAATAAAAAAATAAGACATGGACTAACTTTAAGTAAATAGTAAAAATAAAATCTAAATTTAATTATTATTTTGTTAATATTTAGAAATTTTTAAATCAAATAAAAATTCCTTCTTATACGAAAAAAATTCAAACAGATCGTGTCTTTGAAACTACTTCATAGTGTTAAATAAAAAAACTATTAATATCAAAAAAATTATATTTTATATTATTATTACGAATAAACGTAATTATTTATGCGAACTTATATTTATGTACATATGAAAAGTAATATTATCAGGCTCAAATTGACTTTTATTGAATTAATGAAAATTCAAAATTACTAAGAGTTGTTTTATGTTGAAAAATATTATTATTTTTATCCAATCAGTTTTTAGCAGAACGTATCAGTACCGATTTCAAGCCCGCTACACCTCTCATGATGGACAATTGAACGCTGATGGGAGGTGTAGAGCGGCCTTGAAATCGGTACTGATACGTTCTGCTAAAAACTGATTGGATATAAATAATAATATTTTTCAACGTAAAAAGCCAACGTAGTAAGCCGTGATCAATATCCTGTGAAAAGTGAAATTTGTACTTTCTATCATCAAGGAAAATACAACGACCATTTTCAACAGAAATTAAATCAAAATTTCCAAATTTAGTTCATATTTTTTTAGTGTGCTGCTATCTGTTCAGTTGTTTTTAAACTTTAGACGCTTAAGAAACTGGAAATTAAACTTTAAATTTGTTTTGGTCTATTGTTTTGAGAAACAAATGAAAATTAAAGAATGAACAACTACCTGATATTAAGAATCTCTTTCTAAACTCCATAGAATAGGGAAAGCAACAACATTTTGTTGTTGTTATATAGTGAATGAAGATTGCGGAATAGATTTTAAGTCTCCCTTCGGATCAGAAAAGTGCACTAATTTGAAGAACAGAAATCTGAACCGATTCTCTAGGTTTTTTATTTATTACATATGTATCTAATTAAATGAGATCGATATTATCTGAAAAGTTTTGTTGTAAGATTCAAAATATGTAGTTTGACATTACTGCCACTATTTTCAAATGGCCTGAAATATTATTTTTCTTAGTTTAACGTGGTTGTCGGGTTGGAAAAATATATTACATGTACAGATTTTACATCAGGAAGGCATAATTGTATGTGCATTTGTAATCACATCACATACATAAATACACGATTCGGTCCGTTATTTATTGCCTCGGAGGCAAGTACATACATAAGTACATACAAATGTATGTATGTGTGTATATAAGACCCCCGAATCGTTAAATTGTACATAAAGGATGGTTTATCGTTGCTGTTGGAATTCATTTCACATACAGACACACTAGCATCGATTTAAGCTCATAATAATCATGTCCATGTGTATATGTGCGGCTATATGCTTCTACATGCATACATAAAAATTCATACATATCTATTATATAAACACGTATTCAAATGAATGGCATCACTAACAAAAACCCAACTGCTTACGGTATTCCTGTTTGTGCGATATGCACATATGTATGTATATACATATATTTATGTGTATGTATGGAGTAAGTAAATAAGTTACGCCATGCAATCACTCCACCCACTCTGCTCTGTTTATTTAAGAAAGAAGGTGTAAACATACATACATACATATGTAAATAGGTACGTATATATTTTTGTGTATTATATGTTTGTATTCGCATTGCTGTTGGATAGATATTATTTTGCTGCTACTTTTGTTTGGCTCTAGAGCATAACGCTCTTGGTTATGCCAAATGGTTCAATCTTTGTCTCACCGAATCACAATCGCTTTGAAAAAGAACACATGCCATCCTTGTAGTAATGCTGCATGTATCCAGCGTTGCCAGAACTTTTCGCAGAAAAATTAGCTAAATGAAATCATTTTTAATGAAATCATATTTTAATGAAATTTCTTAAAAATCTGCATTCTATTTAAAAAATCTTCGAGAAAGCTTTACAGAATTCTTTAATTATTTTATTTAAAATAATTAGATAAGAATCGAGTTCCAACAGATATCACATACATATTTGCACAGACATTTCTTATAACCTAAAAACGAAACCATATGCAAGACAAATAAATTGAGTTTATTTTTTTTATTTGTTTTCCAAAATTAATTTATTTGTTATGTGTTAGTTAATCTTTATGCTGCATTTCATTATTTGCTAAATACCAACCAATCAGTATATCTTTACCACCATGCTTAAATTTTTTTCCAGATTTACTGATGAGTTACTATTGAGCAACCTATGAAATGCAGCATATAGATTAACTAACCCATAACAAATAAATAAATTTTGGAAAACATAAATTCTTGAAATTTGGGTGTGGTTAACGTGATTTTGTTTTTCGTTATTTTTAAACAAATTTGGAAAATATTTTATAAAATTTTAATTATTAATATTAGGAGATTATATATGATTTTCAAAAACCAACTTGTTTTCGTTCACACTAGTGATTTAAATGGTATGAAAAATTAAAGTGAAGAGGTATAAATATATTTAATTTAAAAAAATCTATATTTTATGGTAAAAAAATCTTCAAAACTGAATTTTTACATATAACGAACATGAAGTATGCAAAATGCTGATAAGTTTGCAGTTCTGGCAACAGTGCATGTATGCATACGTTCATACATACATATGTATGTGTATGTTATTCAGAGGTCTACATTAACAATGAGATATGGTACGTGTATTTGTCAACACATACATATATTCTCCTGCCATTAGCCAAGTGGGAAACGGAAGTTTTGCTTCTGGGATATATTCATGTTGTTGCTCGGCCATTAGCAAAATAATAGTTTCATGTTTGCATATATGTGTGTGTGTGTACAGCAAATGCTCTTAAGACTCTAAAATTTCTCTTCTGAAAGTTTTTAAAAACTAGTAACTGAATGAGAAAGTACACGAGCTCCTTGAAATTGCTTTTTAATTTCCGTTTGCGTATTTTTTTAGATAAGTTGGAATAGTTTGTCTCTTACTCTCATTGCGCATGCTCAATAGTAAACTCCTTAGACCACATTAAAATGGCAGTGACACCAAAAATCTATTAATAATATTATTTTCATTACCTGATACTCATCTTTAACAAGCATCATCTTACATTAGTTGCTTACAGTTCTGATTTAACGCACCACAAGTTTATTCACGCCGTTCACATTGAAAATTAAACTGTTGGTAATTTTTCCTTGTTTCTTGGAAGATTGACCATGTCTAATTCCATTAATTCGTTATAATTTACGTACATCAGATTTAATAATTAATTATCCTAAATCAGTATTCTTAATTCGAAAATGTTTCAGTTTGAAATAAAAGAAATAGAACAAGTTGGAAAATGCTGGTCAACTTTTGGACTTCTTATACTATTTGGTGCGTTGAACTCGAATCTTTACTCAGTTTCTTTAACTTCTTTTTAATTTCGTTAAACGTTAAACAAATAAATTGTTGTGCACCAAATATTACGATAACTTCAGAACGGTTTGTAATACACACACATACAGTGACACAAAACGCTACAATAATATTATATTAAAGCCGCGCAAATAATGCTTCTTAATCAGCTCAGAATTTAGGGATATTGTAGAACATGTGCCAAATTTGTGTTTTCTTCTCCAGCTGTGTTACTGTTCCGGCCTTCCCACAGAAATGTCTACCGGAATCCAAAATCAATGCTACTAACATCAAAAATGTGAAAATTTCTATGTTGGGATCAATATTAGAGTTAAAATTACTTTTAGCAAAATATTTTTATTACACATTGGCGAATGTACTTTTTTCTCATTTTGGTTACTTTTTTGGCCAAAAAAGAAAATATAACTACACTAACGTGCAAAAATCAAGATTTTACGCTCAATATTAAACCAAATCAATCTTAATAGTCTGTTAAATGAGAAAATCTTAATTTAAGATCAAAATCTTAATTTTTAAAGATTGAAATTAAGATTATACGAGTAATCATTGATCAATCAATCAGAGTTAAGTTATTATTATAGAGTTCAAGAATTTTTTCTTATTAGAAATCTTAAATTATAAATACATTTAAAATTTTAAGAATGTTGTTTTAATGATCGTCTTCATTTGAGATCGGTTTTAATAAATAATGAGTTCTTGTTTAAAATCTTGATATTAAAATTACATTTTTAAATTTTTAAGAAATTATTCCTAATTATACCCTTTTTCCTCTTGATCGAATGATAAATACATACTTATATATAAGTATATATGTATTTAAAAAAAATAAAGAACATATATTTATGTTCTGTAATATTTTAAAATTTTAATTAATAAATTAACTTAGGTCTAACCTAAATCTAAGGGAGGGCTAACAAAATCGGTAATTTAGATAATATACCTTTCATTAAGTAGGGAACTAATTTCATATTCAACTCAGCTGAATAATATTTATCAATAACAATATAAATTTCTCTTCTGTAATCATTAACTGTCCGTAATCGTAGCACTAAACTTTCCTGTACATCTGGTATATAATATGTAGTTTTGGATATCTATATGCAAAAGATGAGCAGGACCATATACAAATGCATTATGTATTCCACAAACCATGAGTTGTCAATGATTTGGCATTATGAAACAATTGCTTGCATTGTTTTTCCCGAAACTCCATTAGAAGTTCAAGCGGAGGAATTGCTTCTTTTATATCGTCTTATTTCATATCCTGGAAGCTTTTAAAAGTCACCTTTGGTCTAAAACAATTAAACTCGATGTCAAACAACAGCTGGGGGGTTATTACGTATTTCGATTCGAATCGGAAGTTTTACGAATTCCTAGAAATGGTGTTACGTAGTACGATTTTCGAAAATTTGTTTCCGAAAGTTCGTAGTTTATGGGACTTGTTTTAACCCCTTTCGGAAAGCAATAAATCCCTTTCAAAAGTGCAACTATGTAGTACGAAAGCAAATGTCAAAAGTGTTGTTAACGTACAAATTTTTTTCGAATGCCACTTTGATTGCGGAAATCTTACAGTTATTGTTTTTAACTACTTAAAAAAATTAAAAATAGACACGGTACTTTTTTATCTGCCTATTTCTCAATGTTGAAAGAATTTTTTAATATTTTTTCATTCTTATAACTCCATTTGAAACAAAAACAAATTCTAATAGTTTTTTGTATTAAACTAGTTGAGCGCCCCGGCTTCGCACGGATGGTATTTACTTTTATAAATTTCGATTTACCTAAAGCACATCACGACTTTTACGAAAAGTCATAACTCACGAACGCATCACCCGATTTCGTGCAAACTTAAATTTAAGAAAAAGGTGTAATTCCAATCCTGCTTAGATTATTAGCAACACCTGTCTGGCATAGAATTTATACAGCTGTGTATTGAAAATTACACAAATTCTGGAATACCGTCAATGCTGGATAAGATTACTACAATTCTTATTTGTATTTAAAATAACACTTCGTTCGGTGTTAAAATTATTCATTATGGAATTACATTAATACTTCTTACGTATTATTTATATAATATTGTAGTTTAATTGTAATACCAAAAAAAGGGTACCACACAGAGAAAACAGTGCCTAATAAATACCTAATAAAATAGAACAAAATTAATAAGACATCTCTACGGTTTTTTTTTTTTTCAAGAAGGAAGTCTTATTATTTTAATAAGGAGAACCTTTTTGAAAAAATCAAAAAGGAAACTTATCGTTTTTATTAGGTATTCTTATTGATTTTTTCAAAAAGGTTTTCTTCTTGATTTTATTAGGCCAACGCAGTATTTTATAAGAGACGTCTATCGGTTTCCAACTTAACAGTATACAACATTGCGTCTGCAGATTGTGAATGTTACACATGGCATGAAGAAAGCATCAATAGGGGCGCTTTTGAAGTGTCAACTGAAATTTAGCTTTACCTAAAAAACGGTGACGACAACGGCTACAAACAAGTGTGTTTGTTTGCTGACGAATGTAGCGGTCAAAACAAAAATTCCATAATGGCGGTTACCTTAATCTGTATAGTAAATAATTCAAAAAATATTGAGAGTATATAATTACAAATATATATACCTTGTCACGGCCAAAATGAAGGCGATTCAGCACATAGTGCAGTAACTTATGCTTTAAAAAAGGCTGGAGACATTCACGTTCCAAGTCAAGTATATTCTATAATTGCAACGGAAGACTCAGAATTTTTAAATTTTAAAAATCCGTCAAAAGACCTTAAGCTTCTATCTACTCGAATGGACGATGAAGAAAAATCTATAAATTGGACTGAAATGGCTGAGTATAAAATTAAAAAAAGCGAGCCAACAAAACACTTTTTCAAGTATAAACATGGTGACTACATACAAATTTTTGGCAGCCGAAATTTCAAACCTCAACATGAGTCCTGTTAAAATATCTCAAAGTAAATATATTGATTTGATTTCGTTAACGACTGGTGATAATCCAGTTATCAAACTCTCAGAACATGTATTATTTTATAAATCACTATCGTATTAAATAATTCCTTTAATTTACATTTTTATTAACCCAAATGCTCTTGCGAAAATTAAAAATATAGTACGTTTCTTTTTTAATAAATATTTATGTATTTTGTTCTTGGATTTCACAAAAAAGCTCCGAAAATTAGCATTTGCACTTTCGCAAGATAATTTGCATCAAATACTGAATTCCGACTCTTAAAATCAAAGAATTTTGCAAAAATAATTTTTAATTTTTTATACTATAAAAGTATATAAATACGGACATATTATGTCGTATTTGAATAAACGAAAAACAATTTTTTTAATAAATGACGTATCTGCTTTAGAATTACCAAAAAGTATTTAAAATAAAAATATTGATCTTTTTCTTTATTAAACACTTAACAAAATATACTACATAACAAATAATGTATAAACCAAATTTCAATCGTATTTTGGCTAGGAAATGACTGCATTTAAGACAAAAAACATTAAAATAGCTCTCCCGTAAAATTTGTTAAATGTTAGTTAGGTCTGTTAGTTAGACAACAGCGACGATATATGAAATTTAAATTTATATGCTAAATATACTAGTATGTATGTACATGCTTTTCTTTAAAAAAAAAATTTTTTCTCATTTTTCAATAAATATTATTTACAAAAATATGAATTATTGTTGAATGATTAATTTTATTTTGTAATTGTTAAATGACATTATCCCTAAGCAAAACTAGTGGTTACGTTTTTTTTAACAAATATTTGATGAATGTGAACGCAGCTTTACGTATAAAGAAAATATAAAAAAATCAAAAAGTGTTGTGATTGGATTTTACATAAAATAAATTAAAATATATTGCAAAAGAAACTTTAATTTATTATTAACAATTCGATATTGAATTATATGTTGTCTTATATGTTATATTTAATTTTATCTAAATTTTATTGTTGATTTGTTTCTATGTCTTATTTCATATATAAGTAAACTGTTAATATTAAAATTACGTTATTTTGTTTTATAAAAATTTTTTAATATTTTCAATTCACAATTGATTTATTTGTATCAGTGTGCCATTCTGTTTAATCCAAATCTTTATACAGAATTTGTTCAGTAAGTAGCACCGACTTGTGTGATAATACACAGAATTGTAAAATTCGATTGGATACAAATTTGGTTATCACAATAAATCTGTTTTCTCGGTGTACAATATTATTAATTGAAGATAGTTTTATGGTCGACATCAAGACACAGTTTTTATTATTTGTTATGCGATTTTTGTGTGTTCTCTCTGGGTTTTTTTTTTTCTATTTTCACAGTTTTTGCGATCAATGTTGGTGTTACGCCTTCCTTGACTGTTAAGCAATTTTTTTTTATTTTTGTTTAAAATTTAGCAGTTTCCAATGTTTTTGGATTTTTCGCTTTTACATGGATGCATGAATTAGCCATAAATATCTTGCCATCTATATACATTTAACTTTGCTGCCATTATCTGTTATATTTACTTGGTTTGGTTGTTCCTACACATTTCTTCATTTATTTGTTTTAAAATTAGAAATTTGTCAAACGTTTTGGGTAACTTATAACAATTCTTTCCAAATAATATCAACCCCATTCGAATACAATCTGAGTACAAAAGCCTTAAAGAGATCCATTAATTGTTAGTGCTAAAACTCTAAAGTCGTTTATACTTTTCCCATAGCAAATTGGTTTATAAAATTAAAATTTAAAAACATTTGCATACACTAGTCGCGTGCAAAATCATAAGTAAGAAACCATATCTAATGTAAAATATGTTCATCCTCAAATTTAGACTTGAACCTCATAACTTGTCTGAACCATGCGCACAGACAAAGAAGATTAAAAGGGCAATCGTTAAACTCCTTAATTATTACTGTAATTTCTAGTAAAAATGTACTCTTACCATTGATGTATGTACATATGTGTATACTTATTTAAATTTATAAATGATTTTAGAATACTTATTTACTTTAAACCATTAATACAAAACGATAATATCTTATAGAAGTTAAGCGATCTTACGAATTATTTTAGGGCGACGCATGTTATTACTCTTTCAAAACAATTAATGATTAACTGAACCCTCCTCCATTATTAGAAATGCATTCTTATTACAAATCATACGTTTTTTATGGTTAAGCATTCATTTAATATATTGGAAAAATAATCATTAAAGTATAAAATTTTTACAAAGTATTAGGTAGGCATATATACATACATATATATAATTTATATACATATTTATGAATGCACATTATGGAAACGCATTTCTTTCAATCATTTCTTTCAGATTTATCAATCTATTCATACAGTAAACTCGCATTAAAATGAATCACTCACTAAAAAAATACCAACAAAATTAAGTAACAAAACGATTTGATTTAATTAATAAATAGTGTAGTACAATAAATATTTTTGATTAAAGCTACGTTCACATTTATTAAATATTTGTGCAAAAAAACGAAACCACTAGTTTTGCTTAGGGATAATGTCATTTAACATGGTATTTAAACTGCAAGTATTTATATACTGTTTAGAATAAATGCGAACCGATAATTAAATAAATATGGGCATTTCCTGGGGTCACGAACGTACAAACCAAAAATATAAAAAATGGCATGGAAATCACAAACATGATGAAAAGCACATTATTTAACTAACAAACACACTAATTGTCAATACACTAAGAAAATCCGTAACCGGAAAAAGTCTGGTGTTTAGAAATTCTATCTTAAGATAATAAATGAATAGAGAAGTTCATAATGGAGGCAGATAATTTTCCAAAACTTACCTCATAATGACTTTAGACGCAGTAGTCTGTAGGATGTCAAAGAAAACATACAATTAATCATTGTGGTCACCATAATCTATATACATTGTATGTACATACATATGTACATACATATGTATATACATATGTATGTATGTATGTACATACATACATGTATAAAAATGAATTTATTTTTTTATTTGTTTGTCTGTTTGTATGTACCTTATAGGAAGCCAAACGGTAAGACCGATCATCTTGAAATTTCGAAACCATATTACTGATGACCGGGAAAGTAAAATAGGCGATTTTTATTTTTTAAATTCGAAGGGGGAGGGGCAACACACTACAAATAAAATATTTTTGTTTATATATCTGTGTTCGTCACAAACAAAAATATTCGTAGAGATTTATGCATGTCTTCAGTACACGAAGAAATCCAAAGGTTCAGTAAAAACTATATTCAAAGATTAAGTAACCATACCAATCCTCTGGCTATTACTCTATTAGACGATACCAATGAGTTATGAAGATTGAAACGAGTTCATGTGTTCATAGGCTAGTCTGCTTTTTATAAATTGAATAGCTTATATTATATTTTATCTATGTAAATTAAATTGTAATTGCTATGTAGTCCATTAAGGCTACTAAACTCCTGTAATTTTTTATATAAATTATCACATTTGCTTATTGTCTTACAGAAGATAGATTGCAAATAAATAAATAATAATAAAAAAAAATATATCTGTGCAAGTAAAGCACAGAATAATTTAAAATTTGACGTGTGAATTTTTTGCTATGAAATTTTTTCTTTAAATGATTTTAGTTTGATTTCATCTTAGGGAACTTTATAAAAGGTTCCTTTCCAATATCTCTAATCTTTTTTACATATCACACCTATTTTGCAAAAATGCATATTTATGTATTTCGTATTTATTTTCAAAAATTTTGCAATTTTCTTCATATATGAAAATTTTTTAATTGAAATTTAATAAACAAATACTAATAAAAAATTGACACCTGAAATTTAAAACAAGTGGTTTACAACAATTGTCAGCTTCCGCTTCTAAGACTACCTTATACTCATTGTATCATGTAATAATACAAGCAAATTAATAACAAAGAAAACTTAAAAATCACATAACCTTCTTTTCAAAGTAGTAATAGGGCATTTTATTTTGCGTATGATCGTTTAAAAAAGACTTTTCCTTATGCATATTTTAAAACTTCATTGCTTGATTATTTTTGCGCGTTTACTATTTTGCAAACACAACGAAATAAAACCAAACTACTTCTTTCTAATAAGTGTTCTTTACGATTATATGCGAAAAATTATGTCTTGCAAAATATCAAACCTTAACACCAACAAAAACATAATACACAACATATTTTATTTCTTCAAAATTTCGTATTCATGCACGCATACATACGTATAAAGGTCGTTTATGGGGAATCCTTGAAAACTTCAGAAATATTTAATTGCGGTTTTCATTAGGGGAGTCATCGTCCAGCTCAAAAATACTAAAACTAATGCATTTACGCACACGTAACGTTGAAATATTTAAATTGTTTGTGGTGCACTATAGGACAATAGCATGAAATAATTCCCATGCAAACATGACTCAAATTCATTATCTTTTTGTGAACTTAAGTTAAAAATTGATATCAAACAGAAACATAAGTAAATGAAACGCATAGCTTTTTAATCTGCTTAAGGATTTAGCATTTTCCTAATTGTACTGAAAATTATAATATTTTTTACTCTCAATATTAGTACAAATTTTTTTTTTTAATTAGGACCAGCACTCAGGGGATAACCCCTACGTATGCAGTGCATTGTGCCGGAATTCTGGGAGAGGGATAGGGTAAAGAAGATAGATGTTGAAAATTTAGAGGGCTTAACTTTGTTAAGCTGAATTAGCAGTCATTTTATTAATTGTTTTACTTCGCCGATGTTTCTGCTAACCGAAGAAGGAAGGCGATGTTGTGTACATTAGCTTGGAACAGCATTCAATCGCAGTCGGGACAGTTCTTTAGTGGCCAGTACTATGCCTTCATCACCTAAATAGTCCGACAACAATTAATACAATGACACACAAATTCACTTTAGAGAAATTGATGATGTTGATTGACTTGCTCTGGTCAAGGTTTAAAACCGGGCCTCAAGTCATTGTTTGCCTAGTAGTCAGTACGCTAACTATTTCAGCCAACACCACCCTCAAACAAAGCGAAACAATTAATTTATTATTTTAAATAGTTTTCTTAAACAACATTTTTAATTATTAATATTTGTTTATATTAATACAGGCTAAAATTCGTAAATTTTAATAACCAAAGAAATATTAGAAAGACATTGTTAATATATATCAAGCAACAAAGGAAAAATTTAATATCTAAACATTCCATTAGATTTCAACGACACGGCTGAATAGAACAAACGGTGTTTTCCGAAAACAAATTTACGAACTTAAACCCGTATAAATATAAACAAATATTAATAATTATAAGCAGTTCGTAGTAATTTCAAAAATTACAATTAATATTCATAACAAAATACGAGTAAGCAAGGGTCTGTGCTAACTATGTAAGTATATGTTCAAACGAAAATTAATCAAAAATATACTTAAGTTTAAAAATCAAACCAAAAAGTTTGTTTTAAGTAGAAAAATAAAATAACAAAAAATTCCCCAGCTAGCATCTAATTAGATTCAGAAGTCGCGTATTCTATTTGTATGGAATGGTGTATAAATGGAATGTGTAATCACGTTCAACAGAGCTACCGAACAAGTAGTTAATAGCGACAAAAACAAGCCAAAGTTTTATACAACTTGTCAGTAGCCACAAATTTTACATTTTCTTTGTTTCAAATACGAAGAATAAGCGGTCAAAAACATACGGAAATTCGTAAAACTTATGTAGTATTTAAATGCACAATGTTGGCTATTTAATGTTGACTTAATTTTGCAGTGAAAAACTCAATTTTGTATATAAATAGCATTTAAAAATAAATGACATATAAATCTGCACTGAATTATTGGGCCTTTAAGACAACATGAATGTAAATGAAAATTACCTGAATGAGTATTTATTATTTACGAAGTCAATTATTGGCCCTTATCTACTAAAGTGGTTGAGTTATCTATCTTCAATACAAACAATGAACAAAAATAAATTTGAAATTGAAATGAGTAAGTAAAAAAATAAAATTTAGATCAGGATAAAAATGAGTATAAAAAATTAGCCCAATAAAGGATTGAGTCATATATGCGACAGGATTGATTTAAGGTAAACTGTGTACGGCTTTCAGTTGGATGCATGGTGATGATAAATGTGGATTCATGCATCCAATCTAAAGTCGGTAGCTTTTGCCTAAAGCCTGACGCTTTATTCAACCTGGGCCCAAATCGTTACATCCGTGAACATACAACTCGTCACGTAATTTCCCATCCAATTATACAGTTATTACGTGACGAGTCCTACGTTCACGGATGTAACGATTTGGGCCCTGATTAAAAAATTTCGTATATTATTCCGAGTGTTAGTTTGGAGTAATTTCTTTTTTCTGTGTTTACTTAAATCTTTTTTTTTTTGTTTTTAGCGATTTGCTAACTGCACGGATTCGCGTTAATTAATTACTTTTGTTTCATGTTTTAGTTTGTATAGTAATACTCGTACAATTATTATTTTATATGTTTTTCAGTACGCGTTTCTGTTGACTTTAAAATGTTCCACCAGCTTTAAAAATATAGTGAGTTGGGCTCTTGGTTTTTCCAAGATATCTTGTTTTCTTTTTATTTTGTTTAAATTTTGGTATCTCTTGTTATCATTTGTATATACATATGCACATATATATTTTTTTAAGGGAAGTAACTATAGACAATCAATGCTTATTACTGATTGTATAACTTTCTTTTGGAAAGTGATAATGTAGAGAAAACACGCAGTGAAAACGTAGAAGATCACCGACTTCCTGTACGCATGTTGCAAAGCATAATCTAAAAAACTGCCTATGCAATACATGTCACATTTATAACATAATTTATTAAGTTATTACATTTAAGTGCACAATTATTTTACAACTCTGCTATTGGACGTTTTTTAATTTTAAAGCATGGCTGCCGCGCCTCTTTTTTAAACTGCATTTTAATTTTACTTTGCCGATAACTCTGTTAATATTACCGATAAAGATGAGAGCTGTAATGTAAATTCCCATAGAACGGTGAGTTCATCACATAAAAAATACAACAACAATTAATACAGATGTGTTACAGATTTATGTGGTTACCTGCCATGACACTCATCCGTGGGGTTACCGGCTCCCGTGGCACCAGTTTATGGTTACTGGTCGAGCATCGAAAAACAACCCCTAGAGAGTAACTTTCTATTGACTTTGCTCTTGAGTAGTGACCATAGGCCTTTTCACTTTCTACCAGACTAACATAGATTACCCCACTACCTTCTACACATTATATGTACATCACAGCATCAAGGTGTGGATATCACTAAGATGTACTCGTATTAACATGTCCCCCAGAGGGAACAATTACTACGATGTCGCACTAATGAACATCAGAAAAATCCGTGAATTTTACGTTTTTAGTACAGTGAAACTTCGATACAACGAATTTCAATTAGATCCGAAAATACTTCGTTATAGCTATTTATTCGCTATGAATATAATCAGTAAAGCCTTAATATAACGAAACTTGAAGAAATGCGAAAAAAAATTCGTTATAAAAGCTTATATTTTATGAAGTAAATAAAAAATAAAACATATTTTTGTTATTCAGTTCATATTATTAAGTTTTAATAAAATATTGTGACAAGATTCAAGTCAACATTTCTAATGCATTACATTCGCATACACATAAAGAATTCCTTCTTTTAATAACGGCACTTTACCATTTTTACTGCGCTTGTAAATACATCAAGACTTCGACTTTACCATACATACTTTATACTGATTTCGTTTTATTGAGGCATTTGAATGAATATTTCGCAATATAGAGGCTTTCTTGCGCAGAATTTGTTCGTTATAGCTATAGAATATTTTTGTATAAAAAACTTTGCAATAAAGAGGTTTTCTCAAGGGACTCAGTAAAACATACGTTATATTGAGTTTTTCGTTATAACGAAGTTCGTTGTATCGAAGTTTCACTGTAAATATTACTTTGTACTCTACACGCTTATTTTCTCAGAGAAAAGGAACCCAAAATAATTCACTAACTATGAAACTTTTAAGTGTCTGTATATTACGGTTCGCTTTTGTCGTCTTTTAATGTTTAACTTAATTAAATTTGTAGTATTTGTTCTATGCTAGTACAGCCGCTAAGTACCATTTTTTTTTTTAAATTAGAACCTGCACTCAGGGGATGACCCCTACGTATGCAAAGCATTGTGCCGGAACTAGGAAAATGGGTTTTGTGAAGGAGGATAAAGGGAGTAGTGTTTGTGGTCATTCGATTTGAACCCTAACACATTGAAAGTGGCTGGAAAGGCCTCTGCGGGGAGTTCCGCTTAACCGAATCCGACTGTATCCTCTTTCTCTTAAAAGGTTGATGTACATTGCATAGTTTTCATGCTCTCTTAGAAAATCTGACAATTATTGTTATACACTAATCTTGTGAAGATTTATTGTCTTACAATTGTCTGGCAAAAAAATGAAAGCTTTTCTGACAATTTTCTTACAAAATTACCAGCACATTGTTTATTGTCAGTACATTGCCAGCAAATCGTAAGATCTTACAAACGTTTGTATAGATAGACCTTTAGTTTTTGAAGCACTTTCTTTAGCTATACATGCTGATACTTTTAAGCCCATAGTGCTTCGTATGCATGTCAAATCAACAAGTCTACTGAACATATATATATATATATATATATATGTATGTATATGTGAAAGTTTTTTTGGACATACGAGTATATGCTCGAAAGCATTTCAAATAGACGTTGTTATATGGAACAGTATTTTTTTTCATGCGAATAAGATCGATGATAATCACTGAAAGCAAAATAAAAATCTAAAACTTTTAAACATTTTATGAGTTTGATAGACGTTGGATGTTGTTGCATTTTTTATTCCCCTTAATGTCCAGCACAAGCCATAACCGGACAGCAGTGGAGGCAAATAAAAAACAAAAACAAAATAAAAGAAAAAAATCGCACTGTGACATTCCAAGACCTACACAAAGATAATAGGGAATATACAAAGACACAAAACGTAGTCAACTCCCTCAATGATAATGTTTTTCTTTAAATCTGCAAAAGCCAGACGGAGGTGGTGCACAAACCGTTGTTACAATATTTTAGCTGCTTTAAAGAATGAAAAGGATGAAAACAAACTTGCTGTCTGTTGTTCTGTCCAAGTTCTTAGTTTGTTCTTAATTTGGAGTGTATGTGTTTGCATTTTGTTTATGTACTGGATCGTTGTTTTGATCCAAAAAAGGAGGAGTAGCGCACATAGCGTAAGGTTCAATTCAATGCCCACAAGCAAAAAGTGGGAGTTGCAATAATTGTTTAATTATAGGATTTTGCAGTTTTGACTTCATTTTTTTTGTTAGTTTATATATGAGTGAATGTGTTTATATGTATGTGTGTATATTTGTTCATACAAATGTACTTTATATCATGTGTTGTACTCCATACACTGCTCCCGCTCTTCATAATTGTTCCATATTCATATCGTCGTGAACACATAGTTGATCATTGACTCGTCGTTGATTGTTACCTTAATGATGCGCCACCACTTAATGTTTGTTGGAGTGTAAGTACGTACGTATGTATGTATGTATAAATGTGCATATGTATGTACATAGAAATGTGCATTAGCTGACATAGACGGCTACGTTATTCATTGCAGTGCGTCACGTTATATTGCTGCACTGTTTGCTATTTTGTCTCTGCTACGAACTATGAAAAGATATTTTAGAATGATGTGATGCTGGGTGATGTAAACAATGGAAAGGTGGCACCAATGTGGCTGTGCTCTTGCGCGCTCACTCTTGGCTGCTGACTGCCCGGGGGCTTTGATATTTTTTAAACATAATATAATATTAAGCCAGTCAGCAGCTCCGTCCGATATGCTAAAAAGTATTGTTTCCACCTTTTGTTTTATACTTTAGAGAAATATGTATGTATGTTTGTGATCGTATACGTCCATAGTTGCATATGGGCTTGAGGGCATCCAGTAATTTTTAAGTTTCTGCTTTCCTTTTGCACCCTACACTTTATTCCGATGTTATTTTCAATTTAGTAAATATATCAATTATGTCGAATATTAAAATTTAAAATCAGCAGATCACTTTTTAAACAAGTATGTCAAGATTTCAATTAATAAATTTTTTAAAGGTCTTTCTTGTTAAGGGTAGCTCGTTTTTGGAATGGTTTACTGGTTGAATTTCGAATTTTTTTTCTCATTCCAATAATGTTTTTAGGTTGAAATTGTTGAATTTATTTTTCTGGATGAATCTTTCCTATGAACTTTAACGTGTATACATGCACGCAAAGAAAAAACATGGTTGATGGAATCATAATTGCAAACTATCATTTCATGTGCAGATTAATGATTGCAGCTACTGTGTATTGCATTTGGCATCTAAGGAACATAATATGTTCTTCATAAATCTCCCTCTGACAACACCATTATATGAACATAGTATGCTCGGCAAATACTGAGAAATTGAGCGCATTATTTTTCCTGGTTTATGTAAACAATTTGCTTAGGTAAAAGAAAAATGCACACATACATAAATACTTATTAAATTAAACTAAATCAAATTATATTTTTGATAAATATTTTTATTTGAAAATATTTATCGAATAAACTTTTCTGGACAAATTAAATTTAATAAAATTCAAAATAATTAACTTATTTATCGGCATATTTATGTCAAATCCAATTGCCATCTTTTGCAGTTCCGTAGTATTTTTTTGTCATGCTGCAAAGAAACATACATTCGAATAGTTAATTCACTCCATATATATATTTTTTTTTTAATTAGCACTCAGGGGATGCCCCTACGTATGCAGTGCACTGTGGCGGAACTCAGGAAGATGGATAGGGTAGAGAAAGAAGATAGGTGTTGAAAATTTAGAAGACTTAACTCTATCACAACTCTGCTTTGCGCGATATGTTAATTTTTAAGGCAGTGGTGAGACGTCTCCGGTGTTAAGTAGACGCATTAACTTTGTTAATCTGTATTAGCAGGCATTTTGTTAATTGTTTTACTTCGCCGATGTTTCTGCTAACCGACGAAGGAGGGCGATGTTGTGTACATTAGCTTGGAACAGCATCAAGCGGTGTCGGAACAGGTATTAGTGACCAATGATTTGCCTTCATATTTTAAATAGTCCGCCAACAATTAATACAATGTCTCACTAATGTACATTTGAGAAATTAATAGTGTTGATTGACTCTGGCCAGGGTTTGAACCCAGGCCCCAAGTCATTGTTTGCTTAGTAGCCAACGCGCTAACTAACCACTTCAGCCAACACCACCCTCAAAGTACTCATATATGTACCTTAAATTAAATAACTTTCAACATATAATTATAATTTTAACATTAATTTTTTCACTTCACATCTCCTCGTCTTATTAAATTCTATGAACGACTGAAGTTATTTACGATTGACAGCTATTTTGTTTCTTTTCAGATCACAAACAATGTATGGTCACAATAAACTTTAATTTTAAACAAACTTTTATTATTCTCATTTGCAAAATATACTCTTGTAGCAGCGAAAAATTTTTTTGATACACTCAATTTTTATGGGACAAATCGCAGAATGCTTATTTTATTGTCGCATCAAATATTTTAATAACTGAAGAATGTTTAATGCAACCATATTTGTTTCAATGAATAATTATTTGGTTGTGGCAGATGCACTTAGTTGACATGAACATTTTGCAATTATGTCTTTTCGCTCCGTGTGCATTGTAGAATTATTCTTGAATAATGTAAGGTTATATAATATAGTTTTGTATAAATGCTTGAATGTATTTTTGTTAATTCGTTGTCAATGTTTTTTTCTGTACATATGTATGTATATCAAACTATTATTATTCTTACTACATACCACTTGTTTTTGGCTAATTAAGCAATATTTGGCTGGAGAGCATGTATAAGTTAAAAGTTATTATACTTAAAAAGTTAGATATAATACAAATTTTTGGAGATATGATGTAAAATGTATCTGGATTTACCAATTTGAGTTTTTGTGATTATCTAAAGGGTTTCCCTGGTGTTGGGTGAAGTGGTTAGCGCGTTGACTACTAAGCAAGCAATGACTTGGAGCCTGTGTTCAAACACTGTTCTTACAATCAACAACCTTAATATTTTTCTCTACTGAGACATTAGTGAGACATTATATTAATTGTTTTAAATGACGCTATTCCAAGCTAATGTACACAACATCGCCTTCCTTCGTCGGTTAGCAGAAACATGGGCGAAATAAACCAATTAATAAAATACCTGCTAATACAGCTTAACAAAGTTAATGCGTCTACTTAACACCAGAGGCGCTGCAACACTGCTCTGGAATAGCTATCGATTTCCCTTAAAAATCTTCAAGGTCGTATTGAGAAATTATTTAAAATATTTAAAATTAACGATATTTCGATGCTAAAGGCGAAGAAAAACTTGAAAGTTTAACCTCGACGATATTAACCTGACAACGTTAACTTCGTTACTATTTGTTATAAACATTTATGTTGAATGAAAAAGATAGTTTTCCTGATTGAAAAAATAGTTAATTTTAGTGCTCAATGTCTACTACACAGTTCTATTTGCAGTAAATGAGTAGTTTGATTTCTATATATGTTTTGTTTATTTTTTAAATAAAACATTTTTAAGTATTAATACCGTTTATTGTTTTTGAACAAATATTTTCAGACAATTAGTTTATTCAGTACACACTCGTACATGGTTTTATTTGAAAATTGTTTTTTCACTGTGTAACACAACACGAAACATAAAGCAATGCTTTTTTAAGTACAAGAAATTTATGAATTTAGTAAAACTTTTGCTACAGTTAAACATATTTGCAGTTCGTAATCATCATAAAAAAGTTTACTTATTTCTGTGCAGTCAAGTTTTTAAGAAATGTTTTTGTTCAGAAATCCCATGCGCTTATTGACTCCACATCTTATATTATATTTTAATAACGATCTTTACGAGAACAAGAAAACATCATGCAAATGTATATTAATATATACATATAATATATAATATTTAAGAAATATGTACATATTTTATACTTTATATACATGCGTATATACATACAAATGTAGATGTGAAAAAGAAGCGCCAAACACTGTTTACCATTACCGATTACCAATATTTTATTAGTTATTTTATCTGCTTATGCAAGCAATATGTATGTATGCTTGCAAATGCTAAGATATGGGCCTTATATTTTGTTTTTTTTTTTTTGTGTTTTTACAAGTGCATTATCGCTCGTGCCGTAACCAAGAGTAGCTAACTACAACGACAATCAACGATGAGCAGTCAACTTAAAAAATTCTTTGCATATTTTTGTAAGAAAGGCTTACAATAGCCGGACAGACAACTGGCAACGTGTAGCATCCATTCCACAATATACTGCATGCATTTGTGCAATCAGTGCATTTGTGTTTTGTATTATTTTGTATTTGATCATACATACATATATATATATATTAACATATACCCACATACATCTATAAATTACGATTTTGTAACAACTTTTAATGAAAGTATTGGTACGACGAAGCAACTAAACGAACCGATCTAAATCTTAAAAAAAATATATGTATTACAATAAGCAATAAGACAATTTGCATATGTACATATATATTTTCTCAACACAATATTATTAGATTTTTACATTTATGCCTCTCTCTTGTCGGAATTTATAAATTAATTTAAAAACTAGCAATTTTCATTTAAAATAACTGTAAAATAATTTGTATTCAAGACCAACACTTTCTTTCTTGTGTTGAAATCAACTTATTTATTTAAGTATAATTATAAAAAAAAAATCGCGATCTAGAACAGTGGTTTTCAAGCAAAAAGCTTAAGTCGTTACAACATGAAAATTTTTTCGAGACATTCTCAAGAGTTTATAAAAAATAAAATAGGTTCCCCACCCTTGATGAACTCAACAAGCAATAAACGAAACGTTGGGAAAAATTATATTATTTACATGAAAAAGTTTAAGGCCTTATTAGCTCATTGTAATATATTAAAAAAAAAACATTATAATTTTGTTATGGGTTAGCTAATCTATATACATATATGCTGCATTGCATTGGTTGCTAAATGCCAACTCATCAGTAGATCTTTATCACTAGTTACTTACTTATACACAAACTGCAAAATAAGAATTAAGAATTACTAATAATATACCTACTATGTTCACACGGACAGAAATTATAGAGGTTCGCGCTCTCATTCTTGGTTCACGGGCCAACCTTGATTGAATCTACATGTTTCGCCATACAAAATTTTGAGAGAACCTACGTGTTTCATATTGAACCTTGTTGCGAACCCGTATAATTTACTATCATCTCTAATTTTGATAACAAATTATCGCTAGTTTATCTGAACTAGTTGTCCAAAATTATTTTAACAAAATAAAATTAAAATTAAATAAATTCGTTGATGCAACGAATTATTCCTTATTTTTCACCCAAGTGTTTGGTTGAGTGTACGGTATAGTATCGGTGTTGATTTGTATAGGCGGGCATGTTTCCTTGCCTAAAGTAAAAGTAACGTGTACACATTTCTGCTCATTAACTCTTATCCGCCATTGTTTTAGCAATGTTTCCAGTTTTGATATGTACCCTTGTAAATTTTGGGAAGCTTCTACAGGACTTTCATGAACGCTTAGAAAAGCTGCATCATCAGAATGTTACTGCTTAACGGTAAGCCAGAGGCATATATTAAGTATAGTAAAGGACCGAAGACACAGATAACCAGAGATGACAAAAAACAAAAAAATTGGACTTGGATCATATATTATTTGTCATAAGTAAGCTTCGTGAAAAAGAGACAACATTAGTTTGTTTGTTATGAAAGTAAACAAAACGAAAAGCAAAAAAAAGTTCAGTTTTTAGTGGAAAATGCTACATAAAAGCACGCTTAAATTTAATAAAATGTGATAATATTAAGTATTTACGGCATATAATTCCAAAATAAAGTGATAAAACAATTTAGTGTGTGCTTATATACTCTGTATATTAAATTTATATACATACGTACATGTATGCTGTAAATTTGCTTACATACACACATACATACATACATACTTGATAAATTCTAATATTTTGCAGATGTATATAGTAATAAAATACAAACGATGAGTGAAAACCAACTTAAATTAATTAATTAATAATATTTTTAATGTGAAGTATTGAAATACATATATGGATATTTAATTAGTTTTGTGATTTATAATTTTAATTTTGATAGAAAGACAGCACAAAGAAAAAAACAAAAACGAAGGATTGTATGAGTGTATACAAACGAGTATGCAAAATCTTCCGTCTCGTGTCATCTCTGGTTATCTGTGCCGAAGATGCTGCCTTGGGGAACTCCGGCTTCGATCGAATGCGGAGGGCTTAAAAAATTGCGTTCTCGAACTATAAATTTTCGTTCCGTTAAATAGCTTTTTTAAACTTGACGATGTTTGCGGGTAGATTTTGTGTTAATTTGTGGACAAGACCTTCATGCCATATTTTATCGAAAGCTTGTGCAACATCAATAAAGAGTGCAGAGCAATATTTCTTTTTTTCAAAGGTGTCTCTAACTACGTTCACAAGCCTGTGAGTTTGTTCAATAGTGTTATGCTGTCTGCGAAAACCAAATTGATGATCTGGAATGCATCCATTACTAGTCACTATAGGCATCAGCTTGCTCATATACAGCTTTTCAAATAGTTTTGAAATGTTAGACAGTAAACTAATAGGCCTATAGGATTCAACCTTTGTATTATCCTTGCCGGGCTTTGGTATCATAGTAATTACCGACACCTTCCATTCTTTTGGATAGTGTTCGAGGCGTAGAATACTGTTAAAATGAATAGTATTATTCTTTTTGCAATGAAAGGCAATTCATGAAGCTTTCCTGGTGTTAAGACTAGTAATGGCCTTTTCAATCTCCACAAGGTTAACTCTCAGCGATATTTCTGGCAAAGAGGCGACTGGTGGCATTTCAACAATATAAGCAGAAATATTTGTGGTAAATACTTTTTCTAAGAGTATAAGAATAAGAGCACCTTTTCATCATCAGTTCTTGCCCAGTCACCATTCGAAGCTCGTAAGGGAGGTTTGCATATCACCGGCCTTTTAAGTCCTCTGGCTGCACGCCATAGCGAGTAATCTGTTTGTGGTGTTTCATCGCGTTATAGAAGAAATTTTTGCAGCGAAGCTGTTTTTTGTATTTATAAAAGTTTTCTGAGCTGTTTCGTACACTCCTTAAGTCTTAATTTTAGCTGAGGGGATCTGTAACGTTGGCATTCTCGTCGAGCTCTCACTTTTTCAGTCAATAGCCTTTTTGTATCTACAAAAAAATATTGTTCAATCTCACTTGTTGATTTGAAGAACCATTAAGAGCAGCTTGTTTAACATGTGCTTCAAACAATCTAATAGAATCATCTGTGTCGAAGGTGTTCTCAACGGCATATTTTCCGAGCAATGAGCACTCAAATATTTTTTGTATTGCAGTCAGTTAATACGTGTAGATGACAGCGGTAAATCATATGTAGGTGTTGCAGTTTTGTGTGAGTAAATAGTGATAATTGTAGGCGAGTGGTCTGAAGATAAATCTAAAGATGCTTCAGCTTCAATCATGTCGTTGGGCACACCTTTCACTATTCCAAAGTCAATAACATCAGGAATTTTTTGTCGATCTGATGGCCAATATGTTGGCTGACTGTATTAAATAAAACTCGACCCTTAGTAGTGATTAGACGTGAGCCCCAGTATGTGTGTTTAGCATTGTAGTCGCCAGCTGCTAGAAAACGGGCTCCCAATGATTTGTAAAAAGCCGTATATGTGTTTAAATTAATAAACCATAACCACACATAAAGTTTGGTAATTTAAATTCCAAGGATTCGTGTCCTTCGCATATATATCCTGAATATAAAAATTGCAATAACGGAAACGAAAAAAGACAACTTATTGAAACTTTGTACAGACACTAGCTATAATATATTTAATAATCCGTCTAAATTTCGTTCAATTCCGATCAAGGATACGCCTGCCTGGAAT
The DNA here is from genome assembly GCA_947311025.1 of Lypha dubia. Taxonomy (NCBI): domain Eukaryota; kingdom Metazoa; phylum Arthropoda; class Insecta; order Diptera; family Tachinidae; genus Lypha; species Lypha dubia. Next base: position 2,260,593 of record OX371263.1, read on the forward strand.
GTGTCCTTTTAAAACAAATAGAAAAAGGAGCAATAAATAAATAAATTTCCTTATTTAATTTGGCACACTAATCACTGATAATAAGTTAATTGTGTAATTGCACACATTTAACATGCATCAGTACAGCCCATTCTCTTTTTCTTTATTTTTAAACTTATGTATGTACATACATACATATGTACATACATACATATTTATCTAAAAAATAAATTGTTTTTTTTAACTTCTTTAACTTATTTTTTGTTATAAGCTATAAATTTAATTTGAAAGATTTTAATTTAATAAATTTAATTTATTTTGTTGACATTTGCCATTGTAGATAAATTGCAGATAATTTTTACTACTGTACATCCTTGTGAACAGTGCTGAATTTCAAGTTTTACTCAATATTCATAACAATTTCGTATTTATTGAGCAATAACTTAATTACAATTTTGTATGGCATATTAGCTCAATAATGGCATTTATTGCGATAATCGCAATATTGTCTAACAGCCAGTTCCATGTCAATATATAGAGGCTGAAGCTTTTTCTATCGATATTTTGTTTTTATTTGAATCAGATACGTTTTCTGCATCTTTAATAAGAGCATCAGCTGAAGTCGATACAACAAGCTAGCCTACTTTTTGGTCGCTGAGAAGCAATCAGAAGCAGCTCATATTTATATAACAATAGCAGTGTTGCTAATTGCATACCTGTCTTACAATTCTACTACAAATATGTTAGCCGTTACGAGAACAGATTTAAATTTTACGTATAACAAACACATGTGAAATTTGAGGGTTTTCCCACAAATCTATTACGTGGCATGTAAACCTTAACTTTGAGGTACAGTGTTTTCTATAAACAAAATTAAAATAATAATAATAAATAAATAAAGTTTCCTACATCGACTTCAACCATTTTCGACCGAGCTCGTGACACTGTGCGTCGTGTATGTTATATACAAACATACCATCATGTTAGAAGAAAAACATATATTGGTGGATACACGGCATCACTGTAGTACCTTTTTAAGGTACAATTTTTTTATATGTATAACTTTTCACTTTTTTAAGACAAAGTACGCATCCACTCAACTGACAGATTGACTGTCGTCTCACAAACATACACACTTCGATACTTTAAGTTGTTAGACGTGATGTGAATAATCAATATGATAACAATCTGAAGGGTCAGAGCATATTTAATGGTCGTCTTTATTTTGACGCATGCAAATTCAAAGATTAAAGTATGATTACTGGTAGTTATGATTCTTATTTTATTTATGTATTGGCTTTCGTCTTACTATCAACTTTTAAATCTTTACAATATGCACGAATATAATAAATATGTACTTACATACATATGTATGCATGTACGAGTATATGAATGAATAAGTATGTTTTTTTAAACGAAATTGAACCATAGATTGAAAGAAAGAAATTTTATTAAAGATTAATCATGATATTATGGTCGAAATTAATCTTGGATAAGCAATTATTTAGAGTAGAACAATTTGTGGTAATAAATTATTCAACCAAAATACCAGAAAAAAAAACAATAAATAAATAAATATAGTAGTTATTGGAGATTTTTATAACATAAAATTTTTTTAACTTTGAGTGATCTCATTATTCAGTTTTTGCGGGATGTGTCTAAATAATTTTTTCTTTAATACATTTATTACTTGAGATAGTCTCCAAATTTAATGTTGAAAAAGTTATCATTTATTGTGCGCTAAGCATGTCTCTATGAATACGCTGTCCCAAACCCCTTGGAATCTCGAAAAAATGTTGGCCAACGATAGTGTTCGATGGTGAGGGAGATTATTGATGCTCTATGTGCTCTTTAAAATTATACTACAGTATAATAAAATTTTTTTTATCGGTTTTAAAATACTGTAATAATAAAAAGGTTTATGTTTTATTTATTACTTAGTCTTAGAGCTTGTAAGGTGGAGCTCTTGAGACTGATGATTTATTAATTGTTTATTAGGTGCTCTCTAGGGGCACCCTTTGCTTAGTGCTAACTAGTAGCTCTTAAGCGAGAATTTTATTAATTGAATTCTAAACCTAATGACATTGGCTTATATACTAATTATGAGAATAATTCTTCACAGAAAAAAATTTTTCACCAATTAACTCTTTACTAAAAAGTATAAAAAAATTTGATTAAATATTTAATTTATTTAATTAAATTTTTAATTGTAATAAATAATTTTAGTATAAAAATTTAATTGATACTATTAATTTGCACATGTAAACAAATTAATAGTATCAATTAAATTTTTATTTATTACAATTAAAAATTTAATTAAATAAATTAAATATTTAATCAATTCATTTTATTATTATTTATTTATTTAATATTAATTAAATAAATTAAATATTTAATCAAATTTTTTTATACTTTTAAGTAAAGAGTTAATTGGTGAAAAAAATTAAATATTTTTTTCTGTGTTAGGGGTACCTTAAAATAAGAGTAAAATAATAGAAATATATATATTATTGTTGGGTAAGTATATTTAGCTTGCCACGATTTATGTATGTATGTATGTATGTGTTCAACAGTTTTAAAATCCAACGAGTGCATACCTGAAAGCAACAGACATCTTGTGTTGTTTATATTTATAAATAAACAAATGCAGTTAATAAATGTGATTCATTTAAGTGCATTGTGCAGCTGCACTTGATTAAACGTACAAGTTCAAATTACCGTCACATAAAATATCTTCCTTGCAGTTTGTCAACGGTTGCATGTTGCGATACTATTGAATCGCAATGCATACTACACACTGTTGGTCACATGCTACAATACAATTGTGGCTGAGATGTCTAACAATATAAATATGTATGTGTTGCATCATGTGATTCTATGTTCCATATAAATAAAGGACAAAAATAAATTTTAAATTGAAATGAGTAACTTAAACATCTTCACTTATTTAATCCATATTCAATACAAAACCATCAAAGCCAAAAACACGTATTACAAGGTAATATATGTATACTAATTCGTAATGCCTTAGTAAAAAATTCAATATGATTGAATTCAATGATTCACTGTTCTTACTTATTTGGTTCCCCAGCCGATCTCATAAAAATATTTAAATATAATTTCCAAACAAAACATGAAGAAATAAACATTGGTTATCAAATAGCAAATAAATATGTTTTTTTTTAATAAAATTTTGTTTATTTTTAAGTAAAATATGTGTTTTTTATAAAAGCCGCCTGACAAGCGATGTTTACCATTAAAGAGCTAAAAAAATATGTTTACCATTCTAGGGTTAAAAACTGCAAACATACTCGGAAGTACGAGTACGTGCGTATATTTTTTTAATGCGATAAAAATGTTTGATAAGTTTATTTAATAACATTTTCTATACTTCTTGCTTATTTGCGTATTTAGTGGTAAAAGAGTGCAACGCACTCTCCAATAAAATTTCCGGATTTTAATACTCACATATGTAAGCAAATATTTTCAGCATTAAATTGAAGTTTTGTAAAAAATTATAGAGTTTTCATAGAAATATCATGTAAAAGAGTATATTTTTTAAATGATTTTTTTAGTATGATGGTTCTTACTTATTGTTTACACATGCCACTAATAGTTCCAAAAACTCAATACAAGCAAGATTTTTTACTAATACACACACATTTTTCGAAATGGCAGCTCCAGTGATAACAGATTTTGCATGCGAGTGAATATTTGGCAGTTGCATGCCACTAAATGTCAAAACGATAAGCAATGTTACCCTGTTCAAAATTTAATGCAACTTTACTCGTTTGCTCTAAAATTCTAATTGAAGTTTTAATTTTTTAAATGTATTTTTATGATTTAATTGTTGAAATACGTATAAAAAAATGGAAGATTGTTAATTATAGCGCATTAATAATTTAATAACAATATAATAATAATACAAATAATAATAAATGTTAACACTTTCCCCAATAATTTGCCCATATGATAATTATATAGGGGCTCTCTTCTCTTTCTTTCTGTTTATTTTTTTTTTTTTTTTTTTTATTTTAGAAGTAAACGAATGTAGTCAAGTTAACGCTTCGGCGACATTTTGAAAATGAATGGCAGTTGCATGTGTAAACGCAAAAACAAATTGCAAGAGATTCGACTTTTTTAAATAGTTTTTCGTTGATAATACGTATACAGCAATGGCATGCCACTATTTGCATGTGTAATTACATCGTTATGGTAGTTTTAGATGCTTATACTGAAGTAGGCTTTAATCTGACAATAATTAGTCAATTTCACATTCAAAATTATGCACTGATTTCCCAAGCCAAATTAAATAACATTTATACTATTGAAAAGGCCCTAGTCTTTTTTTTTTTTTTTTTTCTTAAATCCGTTTAGAAATTTAAAATCGGCTTTTATTCCCCTCTTACTGACTTTGTCACATATGTATGTATATTGCACTTACAAGAAATTGATTAAATTATAACATTTTATTCCAGCAAGTACTCAACAATTATGTAGATCTTTACCAGCATGGTGGTAATGTTCTACTAATGAGTTGGCTTAGCAATCAATGAAATGCAGGATATAGATAAGCTAAACCATAACAAACAAATTAATTTTTGAAAACAGAAATTGACTAAATTAAAAAATAGAAAATATAAAATTTGTTGCTGCATACTATACTTCTTCATTAACAAGGTCAACAAGGATGATAGTTCAATAAGAAACTTCAGTACTATAATATTTTTAAGGAAAGTCATTTTTAAAAAATTTCTCATATTGTTTTTCATTCTGTATTCTGAGACATTTTTAATTGAAGATGAAGCGTGAAAATACTTTCTTTATTAACCAAAATATTTTAGTGTCAATTTGTCTACATATTGGCCGAAAAATATTTATTTGTTATAAGTATACGAGTACATAATGGTTGAAACGTTTCCGATAAATGTAGCTATGGTGCATTGTATACATATTATGTGTGGTTAACCAAACTAATTGTAATTTACACGCTCACTTAGGCACCCCTGTCTGCCAAAACACTTTTTCTGTAGTTCGTTTTTCTACAGTTAAATAATTTACAACCATGCAATTTGTTGCATTCACACTTGTTCGTTGGTAGAAATGAGTACAATTATAAATAAGAGTATGTATGTATATTCAGACACACTACATAAAATATGCACCCAAAACAAAAAAAAAAAGCACAGCTCAAAGAGAAATAACACGTCAAGTTAAGGTATGAATGTATGGATGTATGTACATTAGGCTTGCCAGATCCAGATTTTCAAGAAGCTGCACATTTGAATTAAAAAAGCTGAATATTAAAAATAAAGCTGGACATTTTGAAATAAAATTTTCACGAAAAGTTACCGGTTTATTGTGCAAACAATTTTATTAAAAAATACACATACGTACATATGTATGTCTTTAATATTATTACATTGTTTTTTGTAATACTCGTACTTAACTATAATATTAACATAACAAAATATAACTAAACTAAAGTTTTTTCAGTTCATTCATATGTATGTATCTACATATCGCTTATTTGCTGGAACAACGTCATAACTCAAAAAATTAATTTCTTATTTTAATGCAGAATTAATTATAGGTCCTATATTTAACTTATGTAAAAAATTTGTGTAAAAATCTTGCATATTCAGCTCTTGAGACAAATATCATTTTTCATTTTCCCATTGACTTACTTGTATGTAAATTGAAAACTTCAATTATGATATTTTCCAGCATATGAGCGATATGTATTTAAGAATTAAAATAAATAAATAAAAAAAAAAATTATACTAAAAAGACGCAAACAAAACAAAAAAAGGTACTAGATGTATTTGTACTTTGAAGTAAAGACGTTATAGCAAATTAATAAAAATCTTATTGTTTCTGCCACATACATATTATATTTTGTATTTGCACTTACGGCCTTTACTAATTTAGAGAATTTGCAAAAAACTTTGAAAATTTTTGCACGATTCCTCTAAGTTTATTCTTATTAATATTACTGCTCTTATAAAATAGAAAGACATTCTATTTCTTTCTTTTGTGTATAAATTGTTTAAAATACTAAAAATTCTTTCACTTTTACTATATACATATGTATGTAGCTAAGAAGTAACAGACGATATGGAAATAGTACTGTACATACGAATTAAATCGAAAATAGAAATCATGGCGCTATTGCAGATGCATTATGTTTCAATAAGGAAATAATACAAATTATTTTACAACAATAAATATTAAGAGCATTTTGTGGAAAATTTTTTTAGCTGGACAAATTTCTTTTTAGCTTGAAACTGGACAGGCCGTTAAAAAGCTGGACAATCCAGCCAAAACAAGCCCGTCTGGCAACCCTAAATTTACATTGATACGTAACGTTTGGGCGGCCAAATATAACCGTATTCATTTCAATAATAAAAAACGAGCAACTAATTGTACCGGATATTATTACTTTTGTACGTTTGTTTTTTACGCGTGACAATTTATTAATGCGCGACTTTCAACCCTTGTTGAAACAGTTTGAAATCTCCACCCGCAAATTACACTAACATGTGGCAAACCCATAATTTTCTCTACGGACCTTTTCTAAATATTTTTTTCTCAGAATAAAAAGTGTTTTGAAATAAAACGTAATAAAGTCTGATGACTTAATTATCCAAAAATCAATTCTTTCACCAACCACTATGAGTTGTTGATGTACAAACACAAACGTACTTATTAAGTATGTATATGTGTTCATATGCATGTATTGTATAAGGATGTGTTAGACTATTTCAAGAACATTTAAAATTCTGCAGATGTTACTCTTTTTTATTTCCACAAGGATATAGATTCATCAAAAGAAGTTTTGCGATAGCATCACATATAGGGGAATATGTTATGGAATTTGCGTGCGAATTGCTGTTCCATAAAGCTTTTTCGTTGCTGAAGATTTTATATCCTCTTTATAAGAAAACAGTTAGTAGCAATGAAGTGGTCTTTATTCTCATTAGAGAAGCCTTAACTGTTCAATGCCATTTCGATCATACCATTGGAAGCAGGAAGCGTTGTTCGTATACGATGTGCTCCAATTATTTTTGGAAGTGCTGAAAATATAGCCGACCCGAATTAGTATCGTTGGTATGTCGCTATTGTTTTAGGTGAACTAAAATGTGAAATCCAGGTATAGTAAAATTATTGTGTCCCAGCAAACATTTCTTTAAGAGGTACAATTTCTGGCCACCTGCTAAAACGATCTATCATTGTCAAGCTGTATATGTAGCCTATGTGATCGGTTAGGTTTTGAAAAATCTCCTGAACTTAGATAGTTGCAACGAGTAATTCTAGGTCGTTGGCAATCGACACATTTCTTCACCCACTTGACAACGTCCCGATTCATCGCAATCTATACATATTTCATTTTAATTTGATCCAAGGAATGAACTTGCCCGGCGAAGATTTTGAGGAATGTATTCTCTACCTACCGAAGTTGAAGTGTCGCAAATAATGCTAATATTTGGTTCTAGTTTTAAGGTCCTGTTGTTGTTAAAAATTTCCTGTAGATCGGAATCGTTCTTTTTCCTGTTTCTATTTCTTGTAAAGATTAGTTCGTTGGTATTGAAATTTCACAGAACTACAGTTCAGTTCCTCCAGAAATGTACTTTCCATAAAGTTGCTTAGTTCCATAAGTAGGTGTAAATGTTCCATTGGCAGCCATAAATTTCAGTTCATCTGAAACGATATAGAACGGAATCTACAGAACATGACTTCACAAGAAGCTTTGTGTAATTATTTCTGTAGTCGTTTTTCCTTGATGCCACTAATGCTGTTTATTGACAGCAGTAGTTGAATGGAGTTTTCCTGCAAGTTTTCTAGAAATTGACTGCTGAACTGGCATGGTATGGTTTTTTATACCGCATACTTGTTGGGGCAGACAGCGGCTTCGAGATCTGTTAAGATATTTTTGTTTTCTATGTTGACAGCGATATCAGTTAGGTTTTTAATCATCTTGTGGTTTTACTTGTCATCATGATTTTTCGATGGCTGTTATTCAATATTCAAGATATGTTAGTTTTGACGGCGCAATACGATCTTTTAATAATGACTCGATGAAGAATTGTCTACTATTCGGTCTGTGATTTCGCCAAGCTTTCAAAATTTTGAATCTTGCAAACAGAAAGTTGTCGTGCATTCTTTGCATCGATAGAGTCCGTAAGTTATTTAATAAAGCTTATCATTTTGAGAGATCAGACGTTAAGTTGAAAAATCCAATCAACTTGAGTGAACCATAGCTGGAGGTCCCTTGATAAGAAATGGGATAAACGTATGGCATTCACTTTACGTCTCAACCCCATGTTTTTCATCATTCATCTGCAGGTTGGTGTTATCTGAATTGCTTCAGGCATTGACTACTAAGCAACCTAAGACTTACGATCTGGGTTCAATCTCTGGTCAGGGCAAGTCATCAACATTATTAATTTCTCTAATGTATCTACATAAGTATGTACATTAGTGAGGCATTGTATTAATTGTTGTTCGACTGTTAAAGTGATAAAGTCATAGCTCTGGTCACTAAGAAAATGTTCCGATAGCAATTGATGATGTTCCAAATAATGTACACCACAGCGCCCTCCTTCGTCGGTTAGAAGAATCGTCGGCGAAGTAAAACAATTAATAAATTGACCGCTCAGGCAGTACGAGGAAAGTATAAATATTCACAACTACAGTAATAGATGTTTCGGTAATCTCTTCTATAACAAAATAAAACCTTCAGCCAAGTGATTGGGTGGCGGAAATGTACAATTCTCTAAAAGAATTTAGTATGAAAAGCAGTTATGATAATAAATAAGTTGTACTTACAAATGTTAGTTTTATTTTATGTGAATTGGGGTAGTAGGGCACCAGGTATACTAGCTAGTATTTTATAAACGAACTATGTTTCAATATATATGTAAAATACATATGAATATATTACCAAAAGCTAGAGCAACCGTGCAATGTTTAGAGGTCACTATACTCAAATTTTCATAAAGCTTTTTTTATTTCGACGTGTATATGAAAAATCGTTAAACAAATATTGATCGATTTATCTAGAAAATTGGAACACAGTTCTACGATTGAAACATATTAACGTTTGTGGACAGTTAACAGTCACTGAAATTTTTCTATCGGTGATAGTTAAGTGGGACCCGCGGGAGAAAGTCTTATGATAGTAACTTAATATCTAAGAACATTAAAATTTTAATGATATCTACCAATCTATCAAACTATGATAAGCACCATTTCTAAGGAAATATAGACTGTATATTCCCAGAAAATTCAATTTTCACTACACATGATATTGAATGTTTTATTATTTTTATTCTTATACATCTCACAAAATATTTATATTGCAAATGGCCTTGAAATCGGTAACATGGAACCAATTTTTATTTTGCTTCATAAGTGGAAGTACTTGAGTTGCTCTCACTTCATAGAATATAAAATGCTCAAAGCTGCAAAAAAATATAAAAAATCACACTGTTTATATATTGAAAAGACTTTGTGTTTAATTACCTGGATGCCGCACTATTTAATTCAATTTCTACGAAGTAGTTTTTCGAAAATAGATGTAGATTCCACGATATTTACGATTAAAAGCTTTAGTGGCTAGTATATGTATGTATACATATAACCCAGCCAGCTTCGCCCGCGTGAACTTTGCATAAAACCTAATTGTATACGAGTAGATGGTGCTATCTATTTACAAAATATTGACTTATTAGGGTTTTTCCTGGAAATTGCAGAAAAATTTATTATATTTTAGAAGTAACCCTCCTTAAATTTTAGAGCTATCACTGTTTCAGTTTCTCGGATATATGAATATTTATAAGCTTTTTTTGTATGGGAGGTACCACTTTCTCTCAACCTTCGGCAGCGAAATTTTCCTATAGCTTGTACTTTGTCCTTGGCTTTTTTAGGCATTTTTATTCATTGTGTTTTTGTTCATTGGTTCTGCTAACCGATCAAGGAGGGCGATGTTGCGTACAGTAGCTTGGAACAGTATCAATCACTGTCGGAAAACTCTTTAGTGACCAAAATTAATACAAAGCCATACTAACGAATATTAGAGAAATTAGTGATGTTGATTTACTTGCTCTCGACAGGGTTTGAACCCAGTTCTTAAGTCATTATTTGCTTAGTAGTCAACGCGCTAACTATTTTAGCCAACACCACCCTCGAAACAGCTACAACATCAACTATAATCATTTAATATGAATATAAATTTAATTGAGTACTAATTGCCGAACTGCTATACTGAATAATAAAAATAGCTGCACTACACTTCAAATGTCACATTTTTCCAAGCAGTTTGTTTAACCTACCAAAATTGGACGCTTAAACTTTCAAAAATAACTAAGTTTTATCTTAAAAACAGAAAACACAGATTACAGATGACTAAATCTCTAATCAGCCGGAACGTTTGCGATTAAGTTAACTATATGTATATAAAAAATATAAATAATATTATATAATTATTTTATGTTGAGCTAACTTTAGAATTCATACATTAAAATTTCAAAATAGGCGTACGGGTCTTTAAAAGTAAATTTTCAAGCTTTTGATATACTTAATTTTTTAGCATTTTTATTTATTCCGGCCAATGCAATCCATGATACATATAATAAATAGAAGATGTGTTACAGAATTTTAAATTATTTGTTACATGTTTTATCCCTGAATATGTCGACATATAATCGACGAAATTTCAGGGCAATTTTGTAATTATTTTGTTTAATTACTTGGGAATATTATTTTCCATTCTCCCAATATTATTTTTAATAGGGATATTTGGAGGTTGTTTCTCGAGTAAAATATGAAAAAAAAAATATTAGCGCATAATGAAATAAATAAATTCACTCTTACAATTTTTATAAGAAATGTGTAATTTAATATTTTCTGAGGATGTACGTACATCATTTAAACAAGCCAACAACAATTAATAAAATTTTACACTAATTTACATTAGAGAAATTCTTAGTTTGATGACTTGATGACCCTGGTCAGAGATTGCACCCAGGTCCAAATTAATACTTTGGGTTGTAGTCAACGCGATACCACTTCAGCCAATATCAACCTGTTAATTATAAACCAAGAATTTTAAAGTAGCTTCTCGTTAGAGTCGATTAAGCCTACTAGAGTAATAGTATCAATTCCCAGATATTTGTATTTACTTAAATAATTCTTTTTTATCACTCTTTAGTACAAGGAAACATTTGTTGTTTCCCTAAATTAGCTATCATTCAAACAGGATAGGAATTTCAATTTAAATAATGTTTATTTAAAACTAATTGGGGGTGTAATAGCACAATTAAGCGGTCGGTTTGGTTACAACTTTAAAGCGTTTCACCCTTTTGAAAATTGTTGCAATTTAAAATAAAAGAAATAACATTTCACAAATAACAATTATTTGCTGATTTTATGGGGTGCTGACAGTCTACAAATACATACATACATACATACATACATGTACTTACAAACATATATCATTCAATCAGTCATTTAGACAGCCAACAAGTTAGCAAGTGTTTACTAACATCCCTTTTATAAAAAAAATATTTATGAAAATAAACCCATAATTACATGTCATGTATGTATGTTTGTATGTATACCTACGTAGGGGGAAATCGAGGAAGACCTTCTCACTTCAGGCCTTATTATATGCTTACTTTGTTACGTATGTTTTTCATTCAAGAAGAGCTAAGAAAATGAGTAATACTTTTTGCTTTCTTTTCTTGCCAAAGGAAAAGAATACGGATGTCGCTTTAAAAACAAAACGCTCCTTTATTGCAACGTAAAAAACTTAAATGTGGTGAAATGCATTTAAAGTTTTCAAAACTTTAAGTTTTAAATGCTAGTTGCAAAATATATATTTTTATTTGTTTCTTGCGTCAAACACAGAGGGGTTTGCTTTAAATAAAAATTATTAAAAATTAATATATTTTTGTACATTTTATTTACTTTTTTAAACTTTACGTATTTTTTCTTTGGAAAGTATTTGCAAATTATTCGAAATATATTCGCTTGAATTTGGCGAATGCGAATATCTTGAAATAGGCGAATAGTCAAATAGTGTTCGTAATCACTAATACACACATTCTCTAAAAGACCTTCTAAGAGTCATTAATATAAAGGCCTTTCAGAATCACTTGCAAGAGAAACGAGTGCGGATGTGCTAACCTGCAATGACATCATGTGTAAAACAGAAATATGTAAGTATAGAATGCAGCGAACAGACCTTGTATATCAAAAATAACAAGTACAAAGGCCTTCTAGAAGGCATCAGTACATTTTATTTTTTCCGCTGTGTTTGTAAGCCTGGCTACTAATACAAATAAACACATTCTACTGAATGTGCATTAGATATTTGGTTTGTAAGGACAAACAAGAATGAAATTTAAAATATTACAAATATTGTACGAAAGGATTCATTAGGATTTACGAAGATTGTGTTATATGTACATATGTACATAAGTATAGGTGTGCAACCTCACAAATATTTATATGATGTTGTTAAGTGTGTAGAATTTTGACAGATGGTTCTCTTCAATTTCATTTTTTGATCTTACAATTTGTAATTTTTTATTACTGATAAGTGTATTGCGTGTAATCCTCATCCTCAAAAAGGAGGTTATTAATTGTAAATTTATATTTGATAAAAAAGGAATGCATCTGTGAATGAAATTTGTGATTGTTCTTTGGTCTTTATTATTGTACCAATTGTTCAAATAAATTGACATTTAATGTTTATAGTTAAAAGACTGTCAAAATATTGTGTTTAATCCTTTAATACTTTAAAAAGCCTTTTGTAGCTTTTTAAAATGTTTAACATTTTTCTCCCACATAATTAAAAATAAGGATATTGGTTTTTGGAGGTACATTTTTTATAAAAAAAAGTAACGCTTAATTCATACTGTCTGTACGGCGACCAACGCAACAACCTATCAAATAGTTTTCCAATTATTAATTAATTATGCTACATTGATTGCTATATTGTTTTTAATAAATGCGCGACCATATTTATAAAATATTTTGTTTGTTTAGGCAAGTTGAGGAAGTCGGGGCAATTCAATAAAGAAAAATAGTTTATTTCAATTATAAGTATTTTATTACATACGAGTACATATAAATATATGGATTCTCAGTATGAATATTGTCCTTTCAGTTTGAGCTACTTCCATTTCATGGATCTGTACTTCTATCCAAACACTGGGTTCGCTAAAGCCTTAACTGAGTTTTGACATGCATATTTTACAGTCGTAAAAAATGTATCAATTTTTGTCTAGATTCTTTTATATATTTAAATAAACAGGTGTTGCTGTGCGCTGTGGTAAAAACCCTGGCCAGAGCAAGTCAATCAACATTATTTATTTCTCAAATGTACATTAGTGAGACATTGTATTAATTGTTGTCGGACTATTTAAAAGCGCTTGATGCTGTTCCAAGGTAATGTACACAACACCGCCCTCCTTCGTCGGTTAGCAGAAACATCGGCAAAGTAAAACAATTAATAAAATGCCTGCTAATACAGATTAACAAAGTTAAAGCGTCTAATTAATACCGGAGGCGCCTCAACACTGCTATAAAAATTAAACATTACACGCAAAGCAGAGTTTTAAAAGAGTTAAGCCCTCTAAAATTTCAACATCTATCTTTTCTACCCTATCCCTCTCCCAGAATTCCGTCACAATGCACTGCATACGTAGGGGTCATCCCCTGAGTGCTTTGACTTAAAGATCTTCTTCGCTGAGTTGCAAATATATGTACTATTCAAAAACTATTTTCTTCTTATTTTTCCAAAAAATGATTTTAAGTCTACGTGTAATTAATCTAAAACCATAAACAAACAATTTATTTAAATTTTTGTTATGTTAGAAATGAAATGAAAACATTCACAAATAAAAAAGTACCAACAAATGCAACAGTTTCAACTATTTTCAATAAATAAACGTATAAGCAGCTGTTTGCTTAAGCAAGGTACGATTGGTTTCGATGTTTGCTTAAGCAAATGAAATTTGACGAAACTTGACGAAAAGTTCTTAAGTACATTATAGTTGTCAACATTTGGTTGTGTGTATTCGTACAATTGCTTAAGCTAGCTTAAGCACAGTATAGTTAGCCCTTAAGATATTCGAGATATTCGTAATTGAAACGATATTTTACACCAAAATTTTTGTATTATGCGTTATTACAAAAAAATTTTAAATTGCGGAAGTATTTTCCATTTTCATAAATTAATCCTGAGACGCCTTCGTTCAGAGAAAGATAATATTTATCAATATTTTCAACTATTAATTCGTACTTACGTGGAAAATGATGTAGTTAATAACCAGAAAACAATTCTAAGAATCCAGCAAGTACGTAACTTATACCGAAAATCCTAAACATTGCGGTTTATAGCATTTACACCAGGTATATACATATAACAAATATGTAAATACTTTTTTAAGTATTTAAAGTATTTATTAACCTTTTGTACTAGACGTCTAAGGGCCAATTTTTGACTTGATATTTAAGTTATAATTACTTTTAAGTTGTAATTAAATACCAAATTTTGTTTTTGAATGCATATTTAAAAAAGTACTTAATTATTAATTAAATGAACAACCTTGTGTGTTTAAAGAATAATTAAGATATACGAATTTCCATATGTTTTTGACTACTTGTTCTTCTTATATAAAAGAAAGCCAATAAAATATTTGTGGATGCTGGCAAATTGCATAAAATTTTGTCTTGTTTTGTCGCTATTAACCGTTTAATCATATTGAAAGTTGCTTTTATTGTCTTAAAACATTTCAGCAGTTCTTAATTATTCTTGTTTTTAGCTAAAATGAAAATAAATTTTTTTGGATTTTTCTTTATTTGTTCTAGTCAGCTGTTTATTAGAGAAATTTGTGGGACATTTTTTTACGTGGTGCTACCATATTTTCATCGTAATTAAATAAGAACTTTAATTACTCACTGAAAAAATGGAATGTTATTTAAATACAACATAAATTTAAATAAAAATTAACTAATTATATACTTAAATATGAAGCCAAAAACTGGCCAGAAGTGGTACCATATTTCAGAATTTAGGAAGACAACAATAAAAAAATCAAGTTTATTAAAAAGTAAAATTGATCATCCTGTGCTAAAGCGAAGACCCAGACTATCTTCAAATTATATGATTCTGGTACATCTTTCACTTTTTCTTCTTATAATGGTACTATGTTTCAATGGTTGTCTTCTTTAAAACAAGACGGGAATGACTTCATAGTTGATTTTGTTTCTAAAAATGTTTGCAGTAATTCGGCAGCACTATAAAAATTGAATTATTAAAAATTGATGCTTCAAACTTATGCACTAAATTTAAAAAAAAAGTGGCAAAAGGCCAAAAAACAAAACCACAATTTTTCCAATATAATAACGATATATTAACAGGCCAAATAAGAACCGCAACCTAAAAAAATAATTAAAATTTGCGAAATATATCCTTAATTTGAGCTCAAAATGATTGTCGTCTGGTGCCAATGCCGTTTTGTACAGCATTTTCCTTGATGTCAGGAAATACAAAATTCGTCTTTCCAGGAAATTTTTACTAAAAACTACTTCAGTTTTTGTAAAAAAAGAAGTGAAAATTACGTCATGGGCGCCATCTGTCATGCCTAGGAAGAATATTTTTATGTAATTGTGTAGTGATTCATTTCCTTGCTATGTGGTTCACGATCTTGATACGCATTAATCATTTCCAAATGTATGTCATAAATGATACGCCCAAATGGTTTAGTTCGTAGAGTGTCGATTTTAACGCCTGTAAGACCCAGCGTACCTTATTTACGCACAGGCGAATGACGGAAGATGCCGTTTCATCTGTAATAGGTAACGGGAATCAGAAGCTCTTGATGTTTTTTGACGTATTCGTAGTAGATGCATTGGCAATTGTTGCAATGAATTCAATTTCGATCGAAAATCGCATTAAAAGAATTAAAATCTTTTCGTAAAATTCGTGATATTTTCGGACAACATAATCATCCTTCTGAGATCGCCATTATTAATGACGTGGATATCACTGATATGTGGTTTCAGACAGAACGGTACCACATGTCACAGAGTCAATGAAACGATTAATTTATTTCAAACCAAATTTTCGGATAGCATAATTTCACGAAAATCAGCTGTTAAGTGGCCAGCCAGATCGTGTGATATCACACCACTGGATTATTTTTGTAGGGCTATGTGACAGAGTCTATACGGAGCCAATCGAATCGATTGCAGCCTTAAAAATCCGTGATGTGATTAACGATGAGGAACGAATCCAGATGTCAGCGTGCTCGTGGTGGACATTTGCCAGATATCATTATTCATTCATAATTGCCGAACTTTCTTCTTCGTAAGTTTTGTTTTATTTTGTTTTAGAAAACAAAGTTCTTGTTTAAAAACCCTTTAGTTTCACAAATAAAATATTGGATCACGAAATGATTGAAGTATTTATTGAAGATGGAAATTTAGTTAAGAAAACTTGTAGAAAGACAATTGAAATATTTAAATACAACAAGGCTACGTTAGTAAGAGAAATAAATGAATTAATAAAATTTGTAGAAACAAAAGATATGAATAAAGAAAATACTAAAGGATGGTATGATAGAGAAATAAGTATGTACATATATTGAAGAACAAACAAATTAGAAGATATCAAATGGCAAAATATATAAATAAGCGAGTCCAGTTCAGTTTTATCCCAAAATTAGTAAAAATTTCGTCCTGTGCGCCAAATCTGCCATCTTTGCTGCCTTACGTCTTTCTTGGGATTCGAACCAAGAAACTTCGGTTTCGTAGGCAGGCACGCTAACCACTTCACTAATACACGTTACCTTATACTTACTCGTACAGTTACTACAGTTAGTACATATACTCGTAAGTACTAAATTCGAAATTTATTACATTAACAAAAATAATTTTTTTAAACTAGTAAGACATGAAGTAAAAATAATTTAAAAACTATTTTCTTTAAATTCTGAAAAAATTTCCAATATGAGAAAAATATTTTAACTTAAAATGAGGAAAGCCGTTTTCCATTTTTAAGTATTCAATTTTTTATGAACTATTCAGGAGTAAATCATTTCCTAAATCATTTTTCTTACAAATAATTTCATTTGTATAATAAAATGTACTTAAATTTAGTAAAAAACATTCTTACTTTTAGAAAATGTGCACTCAAATTAAATATTGGGATCTGGGACTTTCAGCAGAGGTGCACGTAGTGTGGAAAGTTTCTGATCGTCATTCACTTGGGAGTGACCGGAAATGATTCCTCTGTTTGAATGTCCAAGCAGCTCACTACTTCCGGTCCTAGACCAAGTATTTCCCGGGCAATGGCTTTCCAGCATCCGCTAACAGCTAGCTAGAGTGAGAAGGCGACCAGTCATGTAGCCCGAATGGTCATGGTAGATCCTGACGTCTCAGGCCAGTAGGTAAATAAAAGTTTGCTGAAGCATGACTGCACCGTGGGATTGGACACGAAGATAGCAGCCCTATCACCAATCTAAGAAAGGAGGGCTAGCAACCCACTTTTCCGAAATCTATGTTGCTAACGAATCGCCAACTGGCGCCCTATGCTCCAGTGGGAGTTAGAGGAATATATATATATATAAATTAAATACAAATTTTCTTGAAGTAGGTATTTTTTGAACTGCCGGTATGAAAATTTGATCTTTTTTTTATTATAAGAAAATATTTATTTGATTTAAATAATTAAATTATACTTAAATATATAAATTTTTTAACTATTTTCAATGAAATTTTTTTATTAAAATTTAGTACATGTTTTTGTTTTTTGTAACGTTTTAAATATATAATAGAATTGCAACTACACATGTATTTCCAATATATGTACATACATACATATGTATATCAAATATTTGTTAAATAAAAATTAAACAAAATATACCTATATCATGGCGACTTTTCCA
Source organism: Lypha dubia (assembly GCA_947311025.1). Lineage (NCBI taxonomy): Eukaryota > Metazoa > Arthropoda > Insecta > Diptera > Tachinidae > Lypha > Lypha dubia. The sequence continues at coordinate 2,278,532 of OX371263.1, forward strand.
TTTTTAGGGAATTTTAGCGTTTCGGAACAAATTATTTTTTTTATTGGATTCATAAAAAAAAATTTTATTAATTAAAAATATTTATATTTTATCATCAAAAACTAACAAAAATTGGCTTTGGCGATTTTTGACATTAAATTTGGCAAAAATGGTCAATAAACACAAAATATTTTGAAACTGGAGAGCTTTTTTTAAACTATGTATTTCCATTGTAATACATATCAGTCATGGAAAATTAAAATTTTGATATTGTACTGAATTTGAACAAAATGGTTCTTAATTATATGTATATTACTTGTAATTTTTTAAATTACTACGAACTGTTTATTATTAATATTTATACAGGCTAAAGTTAGTAAATGTTTATAATCAGAGAAATATTAGTTAGACATTGTTAACACATTTCGAGCAACAAAGCAACAAAATTTAATATTTATACATCCCTTTTGTAGATTTTTCTTAATTATATTTAGTGGCATTTCTGTTAACAACAACATTAATTTTAGCCACAAACACATGAATAACAAAGTCATCTTTCGAACACCGCTTCTCAAATTTTTGGATACAAGTTTTAAAACGCAAAGATTACAAATTTTATAAAAACAGTACAAAAACTGATGTAAGCGTACTGAGATATTTTCAAGATGAAACATTATTACATATATTACTACAAAGATAAAAATTTAAAATGGCCCCGAAGTAAGAAAAATTTTTCAGTTTGAGCCATTTTTAATTTTTCAGTTTGGGGACATTTTTCATGGAGCAATTTTTTTTTCAAATAGTGAATTTAACATACATATATTATTTTATTTTTATAGATTGGATTTATTAATATGTATGTATGTATGTATGTACATACATACTCGTATATGTGTCAAAAGAACCATTTATGAATCAAATTTACCGCAATTATTTAGAAGTGATTTACGTTTTCTTCCTCTGCAATCAAAATCAAAAAATAAATCTTCGTGAAATACATACTTACATATGTATGGATTTGTATTAAAAAACACATTTTTTGCCCGAAGGTGAACACTTACATACGTGCATAAATATATAATGTATAACGCATACATACATATGTATGTATGTACATACGAAAGCATGTATGATTTTGGAATACATAAATACATAAATATTTGAAAAGTACATCTTTATAAATTCAATAAAAAATGATGCCTTCGGCACATACATATGTACATATGTATGTTCATATGAATTCAGATGTCCTAGACAAATATTTTCATCAATACACAAGATGGATTCTTCTATATATGTATAAGTACTAGCTGTTTGTACCCGGCGTTGCCCGGGTTTCCCCAAAAAGAAGCATAAAAAAGAGTCATTGAGTCAATAGCCAAGTAAGTGTTTTATTGAAAATTTAAGTTTAAAACTATTTGAAAATCAGCTTGATGATAGGACGCTTCTATGAACAACGTTAAAAGATTTTCCGTTTGGAGCAAAGATGTACAAATTTCTCCCACTTGAAACTCTTGAGCATGCCACATACAGTTGGCCATGTGAAAAGCATGGTGTCTCCAAATGTAAACCGGCAATTTTTAATGTTTGTCCTTGGGACTTATTCACTGTAATTGCAAACGCTAATTTAATTGGAAATTGAAGTCGTTTGAACTGAAACGGTAAATCCGTTGGTATGAGGGGTATGCGTGGAATGAAAACATCTTCTCCTTTTGCAGAGCCGGTTAATATATTAGATATTAGATATTTTAAAGATATAAAGTGGAATGTTAAAGAAAACAAACAACCAATATATTGTAAAATGTCGAATTGATAAAAAAGGTGGGCGTAAAGCCACTATTCAATCAAGATGCGGTATGGCTTATATTGCCTTCCAGAAAACTCACTGTGTGCCAAATTCCTTTTGAATCGGTTACATCGTTTTGGCGTGAAAACGACACAAACTAACAAAAGTGGGCGTAAAAAAGGCGGGGCATCAAATCCGAATGCGGTAAGGCCTATATTCACTTCCACAAAAGTTGCTATATGTATCCCATGTGAAATGGTAACAATCAACCAAATATTGTAACAAACAGGCAAATATATTGAAGAACATTGAATTTACAAAAGTGGGCGTAAAAGTGGCGTGGCTTCCAATCAAGATGCGGATGGCAAATTTTATGGTAATCGGTAACAAACATCCAAATACAGTAACAAACAACCAAATATATTGAAAAATCTGAAATTCACAAAAATTGGGCGTAAAAGGGGGCGGGGCATCCAATCGAGATGCCATTGGTCGCATTTTTCATTCCAGAAAATTCTCTATCTACATACATGCCAAATTTCATTACAATCGGTTCAGTAGTTTTCTTCTGAAGCCGACACAAACAAACAAACAAACAAACAAACAAACTAACATGTCATTTTTATATATACATATATAAGGATATACATACATACTTATGTATGTAGCTATGTGCACACATACAGAAACAAATTTATACGAAAAAGGTGCACGTTTTATTTGAGGAAAATCTCTGTTTTAACAAACAGTAGGACGGCCATTTCTTTCTTTGCTTTGTTTTAACAATTTCTAATACTATTCTATTTATTTCCTATGAATTGCGTAAAAAGTTTAAATTGTTATGCATCCATTAATTTACAACACTATTTTTGCAATACATTTTAATTTTGTAGTTGCAACTTGTTGTACCATTGTGTGTTATTCTCTTGGCAATAACTGGATTAGTCATGATGAAAAATAATCCACCACACCAATTGAGATGAAATGTAATTCTGCAAACCTATAATTTAATAATGAAGACTTTCATAGTTTATCTCATCAGTATTCAGAAAGACATATTCCCATGACGTGCGAGTATGATATTTTATTCACACAATATAGTAAATACTCGTACTGCATGTTTATTCATTCAAGTGCATAATCCACATTTTATTCTTTCCGCAAATAATGCACACATGGACAGAAAATGAACATCGCTGTAAAGATTAACTACTCTAGTATATTCGTTTATTGTATAAGCAAACAGTATTCAATAGGAAACAGAATAGGATTGAATTAAACAATCGAATAAAATAATAAGGACAACAATAGAATCGAAAATTAAGGAAAAAAAGAACACTCAGTGAAGTACAAACATAATTTAAACGGGCAATAAATGGTATATAAATAAACGAATGAACCTGTCAATCTTTAATTGTTTATCTTCAATTGTATTTAATGTATGTTGTATGTAACTGTTTGTTTAAGTATTTAAAAAAAAATAAACAAATAGTTGAAAAATAAATCTAAGGTAATGTACATGGAAACGTAAGAATATTTTGTTTTGTTTTGCGTGGATGGAATCATCGAAAGATTCTGGTAGTAGTTTTCCGTCACGAGGTAGGAAAGAGTCACTTCTAACCAACGAAGTTCCAATAGATCTACAAATTACAGCATGTGTGTACAAAAACAAATCGTTCTAAATTTAAGTATTTTAGGATTAAACATTTTAATCCGAAATGTACAATCCCAAAACAGATTAAACAGTTTTTAGCTGACTCTATCATACTCGTAACATATCGTCGTGCCACAGTTATCTTCACATATCGCACAAAATCAAACAAAATTAAATAGGACCGCTATGTGTAGTAAATTTCACAGATCTGTCGATCTGCACAATCCCCAGGTCTCTACCACTTATACCTTTTGAGATATTATAGAAGCGTTTTATTGCATTACCACTGTTTGTATGTAATGTTGAAACTTTAAGACTCAATTTCCTCCGACAAATTTTTTGGAGATACGTGAAGATAACTTTGGCACGACGATATGTAAATAAATTTTTTTTTTTTGGCTTTCATATATCAATTTCAAAATACAAATGTGGATGAGTTGTCCAGAATGAAAATAAGCACTTCACGTATTTTTCTATGGTTCATAACGTACACGCAAAAGAAAAGATATGATTACACAATGTTCATATCAACTACATATTTCTGCCACAACCAAATAAATATTCATTGAAGCAAATACAGCGGCTTAAAATTTTCTTCAATTATTAAAATTCACACGATGACTTTTGCGACGTCTCTTTTTGTTTGTTGATGAGCGGTGTAGGGAAGAAAGAGGGGTAAACAAAAAGACACGATCTTATTTTTCTTTGTTACTTGTCATTAAACAAAACAAAATTGGGAAATAAGACATGCAACTAAAAGACATCGTATGAACGCACAAAAGTTTTTTGTAGCAACTTATACAAAGGGAATTAAGTAAAACGACATCTCAAAAGTCATCGTGTAAATTGGGTGTTTGTTTCATGTTGAATTCACATTCATGTTGAAATTGCAGCTCCGAGGTGGCCAAACGACACCAGCTCTGCGGCTGATAATGCGATCTTCAAAAACAGGGCGCAAAACATCGAGTGTAGCTTCGGCTGTGTGGCACGTAGCGCCGTCCTGTTGAAACCAAATGTTGCCAATATCCTCCTCTTCAATTTTTGTGAACAAAAATTCGTTCAACATGGCCCGATAACGATCGCCATTGACTGTAACGGCCACTCCTTGCTCATTTTCGAAGAAAAATGGCCCAATTATGCCTCTGGACCAAAATCCGCAACAAACAGTGACTCGTTTTGGGTACGTCGGCTTTTCAATGTATGCGTGCGGGTTTTCTGTAAAAAAATGTTTTTTTTAGAGAGGTAATAAGAAAAAGAACAATTAATTGAAAATTTTATAAATATATATGTATGTATTGAAAAAGAAATTTGATAAATAAACAAATATCCCAAAAATTTATATTTCTGTAGTATTTTCATTAAGGAAATATCATTAGTGATCTTACAGATACATTATGACTACCGAAATAGTTGGGTTTTGCTGACTAGTGATTTCACCGGTCTGATCGTGTCAATTGACTACCGTCAATGTCATCCCCATGTTAAAATCGTCTGTCGAGAGCATTGATAGTAGTTAGTCTGGCAGTTGGTGGTAACTGGTAGTTAGCGAAATAGCTAGTCATTCGCTAGCTACGCCGACTGCAGGGTAGATAATAACGACTACTACCCACTTTTAAATGGAGATTATAGAATGTGAGTTTGGTTTTATTTAAATATTCAGCTAATATGATCCATATTGAATTGCGTTATAAATTAGCTTCCTTAAATCCTAGTTTCGAGTTACTGACACCTATATGTGAAATAAATAGGCAAATGAATAGCAAAGTTTTCTACCGTTGTGGAACATAATTATAGAGTAGCATAAACATGGTCATCTGTCTGCGAAAGCATATACTTATTTTTCTACTTGTGAAGAAAAGCAGATTGGCAGTACCGTAATTAGCAGGTATTTGTCATGGTGGACTAATAAGGTGCGCGTAAGAATACAACAATAAAAAACGACATGCATTTTGTTTGTATAAAATTCATTCAAAATTGTCAAAACAAAGCTGTATACAAAACAAAACAAAAGTTGTTTTGTATGTATTTATTGGTTATGCAAAAACAAAAAGCATAACGTAAACAAAAATATTCATGATGGCGGCCAAAAATGTAAACAACTTTTGACAAGAAAAGCATACTTTTCCATTTTTTTAACGGTCAAAACACAACCCTACAAAAAACCATATTCCTTCTTGCGCACACCTGATTATTCCACCATGGTATTTGTATTTATTTTTTGGTTTTTGTGCGCCCTCTGTCGTGATTTGAGATAACGTTATTCAGAGACATGTGGCAGCCGACTCATTTTTCATCTTATAGTACGTTTCCACCATGGTGGAATAATATAAGGTGCGCTTATCAACACAACAATAAAAAACGACATGCATTTTGTTTGTGTAAAAATTAGCCAATGTTGTAAAAAAAAAGCTGTATACATAACATACATAGTGGTTATGCAAAAACAAAAAGCATAACGTAAAAAAAATATTCATGATGGCGGCCAAAAATGTAAACAACTTTTGACAAGACCGAAGAGACTTGCCATTTTTTTTCAGATTATTTTACGGTCAAAACCCAACCCTACAAAACACCATATTCCTTCTTGCGCACACCTTTTATTATTCCACAATGGTTTCCACTATGTTGAATAGGGTACATTTTACTCCCAAAAACATATCCCATGGCAAAACTACCTGGTATTAGTGCTGGCAAAGTATTGAGTAGTGGGTACCGAGTATCGAGTATTTGCCATTTTTTGGGATACTCAATACTCAAAAGTAGTTACTCGATACTTTCACAGTTGTATTTTTAAGCAAGTTGATAGGCTAAAATAAATGTGATCTATTTTTAATTTTTGAAGAAATTACTTTAATTTGCAGATAAAAACTATGCGTTACAAATTCAAAAAATCCGTTAAAAGTATAGAGTAGTTTGAGTACCCCATGGTGGAATAATCAGGTGTGCGCAACAAGGGATATGGTTTTTTGTAGGGTTGTGTTTTGACCGTTAAATAATCTGCAAAAATTTGGTAAGTTAATTCGGTCTTGTCAAAAGTTGTTTACATTTTCGGCCGCCATCATGAATATTTTTGTTTACGTTATGCTTTTTGTTTTTGCATAACCAATAAATACATACAAAACAAAAGTTGTTATTGAATATTATTGAGTATTGAAAAGTACAGTGAAACTTCGATATAACGAACTTCGTTATAACGAAAAACTCAATATAACGTATGTTTTTTGAGTCCCTTGAGAAAACCTCTTTATTGCAAAGTTTTTCATACAAAATTGCACTATAGCTATAACAAATAAATTCTGAGCAAAAAAGCCTCTACATAGCGAAATATTATTCAAATGCCTCAAACGCATATTTTGTATATATTTTGGGTTGCTAGTTGTTGATTCAAGTTGAAAAATTTTTAAATATTAGTCATTATAAGATCGGCATGTTTGTCAACTAGTCGAAGTTGTGTTTGGTTGGATTGGCATATATGTTATTGTTTGGTATTTTTTATAGCGGTATATTGTATGAAAAAAATATTTTGTATATGTGTGTTTTTGCATTTTTGTGTGGATGGCTAGTTTTCAGTGACAAGAAATTGTTGCTGAGCAATATATTACAGAGGGTTTATTTTCATTTTGGGTGCTTGTAAAAAAATTTACTAGTTGTCAAGTACAAATTTTTTTTAGAACACTGGAAATTCATTTGTTATCAGGAAATATTTTTAGTTTTTCTACTATCAAAAATGGAAACGGATCATATTTTCTCACTAGTCACTAGTATAATAAATAAAAATAAAAGAAAACTAATTTTAAACCCTGCAAAGAAGTAGGGCAAAAAATACTCAGCTGTCATAGCGCTGCCACCTGGTTTATTACGCCATTGCTTTAGCTTTCAATACAATTAGTCGGCGGCGTGGTTTATATAAAATAATCGGCGGCCTGTCACCTATTTCGCCTTATCCACTTCTGACTCTGATTCGAAGGCGCATTTAATAAAATAATTTTAAATCGATAAGTGTTTGTAGTAAATGTTGATATTCGTTTATAAAAGAAGAAGCCCCAAAAGTATACAAAACAAATGGTTGTTCTGTTTTTTTCAACAAATATTGTACTTGAATAAATGCGTGAAATATGTCGAGAATTGGTAAAATTAAAACTGTGTGTTGTCACAATTTTGTGTAAGTATGCAATATATAAAAATCTTATACAGAAGTACATACAACATGAATTTGGAAATTCAGTACTTACAGCGAATGTGTCTTTAACCCATCACAATATCTAAATGTTATAATCGGTCCAAATGGAACAGGAAAGTCAACCTTAGTGTCTGCTATTGTGCTTAGCTTAGGTGGTGAACCGTTATTGCTGGCCCGATCAAATGCTATTAGCGACTATGTGAAGAATGGATGTGAATCGGCAACAGTGTCCGTTGAAGTTTACGACAACAATGATGATCACGACACCAAAACAATAACATTTCAGCGTTCATTTGATATAAATAATAAGTCCCATTTTAGCATAAATGATCAACCTATAAGCAAGAAACAATTTTTGCAAACAGTTTCGCAGTACAATATACAAATAAGTAACCTTTGTCAATTTTTGCCGCAGGATAAAGTTCAGGTATGTGCCACCAAAAAAAAACTGAACTCAGGAACAAACCTACATAGTTGACCGACGCATATCGAAATCAATAAAAAAATGTTCATAGGGCGATCGAAAATAAAAAATAAGACATTTAAAATGTAGTTACTTTCCCGAAAAAAACAAATGCATACATATACATACATACATACATATGTACATTAGGGCAATGACCAAATTTCGCGCATACTACCACCGGTGGGCAATGATGTTTTATTAATGAAAAACATTATCTTCGAATATTTTTCGAAAAAAGCTTCACGCACCAAATTCATTTCCTAAAGCAATAAAAACAATTTTTTAGCAAGTTATTTTATTTCATATCATAAAAATCTTTCATAGATCATTAAATTTTCCAATTATTATCTTTTGACTAGGAATTTTGTTCATTTTGTCTAAGTGGATCTATATTTAAATAAATTCCTACGCCACCTCATTACATACAAACACAAATTTGAAACTTCATCGCTGACCGTGCTTGAACTTTTTTGACGCCAACGAAAAAATAAAAGCGTATTTTTTCATAGATTTCAATGGCCTATTCGACAATAGTATGCCAGTTTTTATATATTCGAAAAATGTTAGCAAGTTATATGCCTAATGTACATACATGAAAATATGCATTAAAATCTAGTCAAAAGCTTTCAAGCGAAACTAAAGCTTAAATCCCACTATCGGCACAATGTACCGATTTTCGTCGGCTCACTGCAATAAAGTCATAAGTACTAAACCAAAATTGCATTATTTCTCAATTAATTCTGGAATAAGTCTATATGGCTTTATTACCAATGCAGTGTGGTGCAATTATGTCTTATATTTAAATTAGTTGACAAATAATGCACATTTAGGTTATTGCTTATAACTTTATTTCAGTGAGCCGACGAAAATCGGTACATTGTGCCGATTGTGGGATCTAAGCTTAAGTTGTCCTTATACGTTCAGAAATGTAATGGGAAAATCGCTCATATGGATGTATACAAGAATTCTTCAGGGGTCAGTAACTCGAAAACTATGCGTTTGCAGTAAAGGGGCTGTTCGGAAATGCATCTCTGCGCCGCATACGACGACCAGTACATATGCATACATATATAGTTCAATTAGTGAACAATCCACTAATGTGAACACTCATTTTCTGATGTGAACTCACTAAATCGTGAACAAAGTTTGATGGCTCTAAATACTAAACAACAATTTTTTTTTTGTACAAAACAAACTCGCAACACTTGCTGTTTTATGAAGTCATTACGCTATTTTTTCATAGTCTTTTATGATCTCCCTACTTCTATCGTCGAAGTCAATAGTTTATCAATGTCCCCAAATTGTCATGTTTATTTCTAATGTATGTTATACACATGTTTATATACATATACATATATATATAAATAAAAATCTGAATTGTTTTTAGGATTTTGCTAAGATTGAACCACCAGAAATACTTCAAAATACTATTCAATCTGTTTGCCAGAATGATGAAATTGAAAATTTTAACAAGCTAAAAAAATTGAGAAACGACCAAAAAAATGGAAATTCGGATCATAAGCAATTGCTCCAAAAACTCGATGAAACAAAACTGCGCGTTGAAGAGTATGTAATTGTAAAATCATCGTTTTTAAAAGTGAAATTAAATAATCTTTCACTTCTATATTTTCAGACTTAAAATCCAACTAGAAAGATATAATGCCCGCAAAGACATTGAAGAAAAACTTAATGTATGTAACGCAAAAAAGCTTATGCTTGAATTTGAGATATTGAATAACGATATTTGCGATCTCGAAAAAGATTTGAAGATTGCAGAAAAAGAATTCCATAAATTTGATAAAAAGTATAAAGCGGTTATACACAAGAAAAGCATGATCGATTCCAGCACAGAGAAGTTAAGGAAAGATATTGAACAAAAGGTGAGAATCAGGGAAAAGCTCAAACTATGTTTTATAAGAATAATTATTTTAGCAAGTATACAAGCAAGTATATAAGTATAAGTGTTTATAATGTGTTATATTATTGATTCCGCTCGGAAAGATATATCGATCGATAAGCCAATTGTAATTTTTCATTCCTGCGGTATATGTTTTCCGCGAAGTAGATTTAACATCTCTATTTTAACTTATTATGCGCTGGTAATGCTGTCAGGTGTTTGTAAAAAAAAACATTTGTAACGCAAATATATGTATGTAAAATATATAAATAACTAAAATTTATTATTAAAACATGAATAAAATAGACTTTTTCAGGATAGTAGGGGCGAATATTGCTGAAACGTAGGAGTTGAAAGTAGAGTTTTGCACTCTAAGTAAGATGATGTGTGACAGATGAAAGATAGAGTAAGTCAGAATGAACGAATTTAAATATGTACATAAGTACATATATATTTGTGGCATGCAATTTTTACGTTTAATTTTGCAACTTTTAAGTAAACTATCGCGTGATCGAGACAAAGTTTAAATATCAAAGAGCAACTTCAGGGATTACTTTCTGAAAAGTTAAGCAGTATAATCATTACATTTATTGGCATTTTAAATTATTTTATTCGCACAACCTTATTTATTATAAAACAAGGAAATTATGCTAAAACTAATTTTTATTTTTTCGAAATTTTATATATTTTATTCCGATACAAAATTTGAGCGTAAGCAAAATAGCGAAAAATGTCTATATTGCGGAATCAATAACATATTAATACCGCTACTGTAGATATGATATCGCAACTACGGAGGATACCGCGGAAACGGAATGAATAATTGCAACTTTTGCTTCCACTCAAAAAGGTACACACATTTCATTGTTAACACTGTTTTATGTTAAGATAAAAAATGCCGTTGTAAGTTTAGTTGTGTTCAAAGAAAAATATAAAGTATATATTGATGACCCTTAAAGTCAAATATCTGCGAGATACATGCACATGCTAAAACATTACTTGTTTTGATTTTTTAGCTAAATCCAAAGCGCTTTGTTTTCTATTTTTAAAAAGAAATATCACATTTAATTCGAGTAGGTTAGGTTAGGTTGGCAGGTTGCTGGGAAGGGAAATTAGATTCCAGCCAGCCCACTTGCGTCAAGAAAAGAAAATATGAATTAATTTTCAAAGGGTATGCTATCATAGAAAAAATTACAATCTTTTGGTAGTGACATTTTCCAAAATGAATCAAAAATCTCTTTACGAATAACTTCCGAAAAATAAGAACAATATCGAATCGAACTTTTTCCGCAAAACTTTGACTTACATGCATCCTTCATTTCTCTAGGATTACGCAAAATTTTTACGTTTCCTTTAGAAAAACCTTAATATTCCTTTCCCTTCATCCGGTTTTACTGAGTGCAGTGTCTCCAATTTTCTTTAGCCTTTTTATTTATACCTTCTTATTTTCCTTTATTTCTTATAATTTTTTTTTAATAAAATGCCTTAAGCTGTAGCTAATTTCATTTTCCTTTAACAAACAATTTCTTCAACGGTCAAATCTATCAGTTTTTTTTGTAATTTTTCATTGTTGCCCATACAAACGATCACTTAAGTCTTTTTGCGTTTGTAAAAACGCTTTTTTAGATGTTTTTAGTTAATAAAATCGCTAATTTTGGTCAGACAAGTGTGAAATGTTTTGTGATTGTGTATTTATATGCAATGCATAAGAATCAATCAAAAAATTTTGGATTTGTGTTAGTTAGGGCAGTTTCCGTTTTAGCTGACGATATGTATGTTATGTGTTTACTAGCACAGCTAACTCAGATCGCTTTATATCAAACGTTCATACTAGATGATACAGTCTTAAAGCAAACACAAAGAATTTTTACAGTTTGCAAAGAATTCGTAAATTTTTACATGTTGTTTTTGGATTGTTGTACTTGTTATCGAACTGTGCATACCTGGTATTGCTCAATTTACAAGGAATATTTGATGTACCACTATAGTCATTTGACAATGATTGCGTTAAACACGTAAAACCAGAGACCGACAAGTCCATATTTAGTAGGGCGCTTAAGAGAACGATAGTGAGTGCCTTGATGTAGCTCGCTTAAGTTGTCGATCGACATCGTGGACCAGGCTGAAATTGCAACAAGTCTTTCAGAGTAACTATTTTAATAAACACATTGAAGGACGAAGCACATAGAATTCGTCATGCTTTATACATACGTCGTCTGACATCAACGTAAAAAGATGGAGGATTGTTGTAAAACGGATCAAACTGAAATCAACAAATAAAGAAAAATCGACAAAAATATATGTTTATTTAAGCTAGAAATAAGAATGTTGAAGAATTACTGTAATGTTTTAAAAGAACCAAGGCAAACCATGCAATTTGCCACCAGACAAAGTTTTTATTGGCTTTGTATTAAATAAGAAGAACATGCAGTCAAATACATATGGAAATTCGCAAATCTTAATTATTATTTAAATAGACAAGGTTGTAAGTATTTTTTAAAATGCAGCCAAAAATACAATTTTGTGTTTAATTAGAACTCAAAAACCATTATAACTTAAATATCATGTCAAAAAGCGGCCCATAGTAATTTGAACTTAAGGCTATTATTTAAATTTATATTAATGTTCAAATAGTAATTACGTGTATTTAATTATTTAAAGTAATAATATTTATTTTAATAATTTTAGGACCGCAATTTGAAAGTAGCCGAAGCGAATAAATCAGAAATTATAAAAAATATAGAACGTTTCAAAAAGAAAATAAATGATGAAAAGTCGAAATTCGAGGTTGGTATACCTAAATATATCATCACATAAAATCTAAAAGGCCGTAACTGATAAAAATTCAATATTGTCTTTTTGATCTCCTTAAAATGGTACTCGTATATTTCTTGAAATAACGATTTTAATAACAGGATTTAAATGCTTAATTAGATATGAATAGTACCAAATTTATAAAATATTTTGTTTCTCTTGCAAAATAATATAAAATTCAGTTGTGCCCTTCTGGATTTTAGGTGATGGTATCTAAGTCAGAAGTCTTATTAAAATATACAATTGCAGAAGCGAAAACGGGATAGGAATGAGAGGCAAAATGAATTAATTCATGAAACTAAAATGTATGAAGTATACGCACAAGATTTAAAAAATTTAAATGAAACCAAAGCTTCTGACGTCCAGCGAAAAATAGAATGCGAAGGAAAAATTAATGATTTTAAATGTGAAACAAAACATCTCACTAATCAGCTGAGAAATATAAGTAATAAACTCAACGATTGTATTCCTGAAATACAGCATCTGAAAAATCGGTTACGGAGTTTGGAAAATGAAACGGAGCAAAAAATGCAGGTTGGAATAATACAACGGGCTTGAATATTAAACTCGTTTTTTAACCGACTTAGGGCCAAATTTACAGTAATTAGTTAGCTACTATTATATTTATTTATTTTATTTATTTATTTATTTTTTATAGAATATGTATAAAATATTGCAATACGACAGCTTTTATATAAATTATTTTTGGCGAAAAATATTTAAAAAAGTGATTTTTAAAGTTAATACGTATTCTTTGAACTGTCTGTTTTAAAATTAACTTATAACATGATTTTTTATATACACATTAATACAAATATGAACCTGGAATACAAAGTATTTTTCGTCAATGCCGATTCGCAAAAGAAAAAAACTATGTACAATAATAATGCAAACTTAAGGAATGGAACTTAGCATACTTATAAATTAATTGTTATGTTAGTTTTTAAAATCTAGATTTCCTGATGTATACGAAGCTATTCACTGGTTAGATGCACACATTGAACAATTTGAAGGTCAAGTTTACAAACCTTTAATTATAGAGGTAATAAAACTATTTATTATTTTGAATTTTTATTTATATATGCCCATACCATATTTTTATAGCTTAGTGTTTCTAATCCTGAATTTGCGAAATATATAGAAAATACTGTTAACTTACGAGATTTGTTAGCATTTTCCTGTGAAAACCCGTCTGACATGTCAGCAATGGTACGAGAACTTTGTGAGAAGAAAAAGTTAAAAGTTAATATATTTCATGCACCAAATCCGAACGAATCAATTTTTATTCCAAGGTTGAAAATCGAACAAATTAGGTAAGTTATATATTACATATATGTATGTAAGTTATTTACTCATAATGTTGGAGTTGCGAAAGAATTAATTTCAACCTAAAATGTTAATTAGCCACCATATTACCCGATCTTATTATAATTCAAAATGTTGTTGATTGAAGTGGAATACAAGTCGACAAAATCGAATCACTAATTCAAGCCAATAAAATATCTTGGAATGAGAGTTCTTTGGGATACTTCAAGTCGTTCTATGCTTCATTAAATGGATCCAAAATAAGAAAAATGGCCCCAAATTAATTTTTGTCTGTCTGTGTTTATTGTTATAGGCTATAGTTCGTAACGAAATGATCAGAGATAATTACATATTAAACGTGCCTGTCATGAGTTTCACATCCGTGTGAAAGTGAATCTTTTCCGAATATTTTGGTGTCCTAACTTTCACTTCCGAACAATTTTTTCGTTTTACTTTCGACTGCACTAAGCTGTGTGAAAACAAATAGAATCTCATTTATTACACAATAAAACTAATTTAATTTGAAAAAAAAACTTTTTTGAACTTAAGTTTGATATCTTATCTACGTAATTCGGAAATAAAAACCAATATATGTTTGATAATAACACAATGAAAAGGAGATTTTAAAAAATTCACACATTAGCTACCAATCGAGCAAAAATGTTCGGAAGTATGCCGGACAACAAATATTCTATTTTGTGATTCGGAAATTTTCATTCTAATTGAAAACGTTCGGAACGCATGACAGACAAGCAAAAACGGAAATTTTTAATATCCAACATCACTAAGATTTCAACATACACTGCTGAATAGAACAAACGTGTTTTTCGGTAGAAGCCACTAAACATCTTCGATATATATGTGGCTGTTTCGGGAAATACATGGTGGAGAAATTCCTTAACCTCAGCCGAAGGCCGGCTGTACAAGAAAATCTTAGAAAGCAGTTTTAATATTAATATTTGGCTTAGTAAAATTTTGAATAGTTCAGTTTAGGCCCATTTTTCATTTTAGCTTGTAAGTTTTATATTTTCATAAAATCACGCCAGATTGGAAAATGAAAAATGGGTCCAAAGTTCCTGTTGTCTTTTTCGGATCCAGGAAAAATTACGCCAAACTTAAAATAGAAAATGGCATCAAAAAGTTTACATTGAAAACAACAAAAATAAATTTTCGGGTAATTCGGTTAAATAAATATATATATTATCAAATAAAAAATGGTCCGAAATTAAAAATGAAAATTGGTCCCAAAATATTAAAAGAAAATCATTTCATCAAAAAGTACCTTTCAGCAAATTATTAGTTAATTACGATGTTGCTCGAAGTTCCATGGATGAGAGAAACCTTGAGCACCGCCGAAGGCCGGATATGCAAAAAACCTTTAGTAAACGACTGCAGCTGTTAGAAGCATCATGATGGAGAATTGCCTAAATAAAATAATAATAATATGAAATAAATCCATTATGAGGCAATAACCGGAAATGCAGAGGATCTGTGCTAAGCACCGCGTAGCGGGAAATACCGTGGTGGAGAAAATCCTTAAGCTACGCTGAAAATCTTGTAATAAAAATCAAATATTTTAGAATTTGTGTTTAATTTAAAAAACGGAGCTGCTTACTAATGATACCCTGCAGAGCCCGTTTAGGGATTTTCTCCACCATGGTATTTCCTGACACGGAGATGCTTACTTAATACTATCTACATTGCATTGGGGTATTGGCCACAATGAACTATTTTGATTTTTAAATTTGGTCCTATTTTTGGAGCCATGTATCACACTGAGAAATTAAAAAGTGTCCCAAAGTTTAGGAAAAATTTCCCGAAATTTAAAATATGAAAAAAAAAATTGCCACCAAAAAATAGGAAAAATTGCCCCAAAGTTTGTCTTGTTGTATTTTTCAATGAGCCGTTTTTGAGGAAGAAGAAGAAATAGTTCTTCATGTTCCATTTCAATATCCGGCGCTGAACAGCGTAAGGACTATTACCCTGGGCTCTAGCACTCTGCCAGACCTAAACATATAGGGCTAAAGAACTTATTCGCCTTCCTGACACAATCGGGTTAGTTTTCCTCGGCGACAGGATGATTAAATACTCTCGACCTGTCTGTTATAGGGTATCAGTAGACACCGTAACTAACGGACCTAACCTAACCTTTATGTTACAACAAAAGAAAATATACGGGATACTCTGGAATTTCTCTATAAGATAAACCCTTATTAGCGACATATTGGTGTCTTCATTTTTTTTTTTCAAATTTTCGACACCAATATCTCTTAAACCACCTAACCTATTTGACACTTGTTTGTTAGCTCAAAAAGTTTTAAAGTTATTGATTTAAAGCTGTATCAAAATTATCATGGCATCTAATTTAGGTTAATGTCTTTTAAATGTTGCAAAGTTGGCCCCGACCGGTTAAACGGAAATTAAATGTTAAATTATATGTATTAAACTATATTTTCAATAAATTAATAAAATAACAAGGGTAAAAAATATAGTGATCATTTTATGCACTTATGCCAATATTTTGCTACAAACTTCAAGTAGCATCATGGCTTATGTTCTAAAAACAATAAATAAATACCATAAAATACAAAAGTTATGCAAAACGTCAATATATTGTAAACAATATTTTGTAATAACAAATATAAAAACGCACTACAATAAAATATTGCAACAACAACAGTACTTAGATTAAGTATTTACAGACAACCAAAGCAATGGGTTAACAATTAAGTGTCTCAGTGATCGTCTAAATTGTCTTAAAAAATTTAGTTGTTAATTTGAGTATAATTGACTGAATATTGCGAGTAGACAATTGTTTGAGTTAGACTTATTTGGTAGTCTAAGAAAGAGTACATTCTATTCTTATATTGACGATTTTGGAAGAAAGAATTAAAAAATTTCCTTGGAAACTCGAATATATTTAACGTTTAAGGTCTAAAGTTAAAAAAAATGTATTTAGTTTTTTTTTCGTTAACCAATTTGAGTTTCTCTTTCGTTTGGTATCAATACCTAAGTCTAGCATAACTGCTTCCCATCGTATTCATTTGTTTTTAGGCAGAAAGTCATTTGGTCTTTAGCTAATAAAAATTTCCAGTTTAAAATTACGAAAAGTTTTAGTTTCTGACCTAAGGCCTTAATACTTAACATAAATGATGTTTGATCGAAAATTTTAGTTAAAAATCTATGTATCTAATTATGCAATTAAAAATATAATTACTTACCTTTTTATTTATGTTACATCTTTATAATTTTAGGCGATATGGATTTAAAGCGTATCTAATAGATCTAATAAATGGACCTCCTGCTGTTTTAGGTTATTTGTGCTCTTTATATAACTTGCAAAATATTCCGTATGGTGGTAATGATGTCCAAAGCTTTACAGACCAAATACCCAGCGCTATTTCATTTTATTATGGCGGTAAGATTATTTTAAGTATATCTATATAATTGTTAGACAAAACAAAATTTTGTGATTGACCTTATGGACACACTATTCAACCGATTTTAAAAAACTTTTATGAAATTTAAATTACGAGGTAGTGTGGGTTTTTGTGGGTTTAGTATTTTGGAATCTATAAACGATTAAAGTTGGTGCTAATATATGTATGTAGAAATATTACTCATGATTGTAAGTTTGGATGATGAAGAATTTTAGGAATTTTTAAGTTGTTGCAACACATGGATCTCGCAGTGGACATTCTGGTAGACGGGTGTTTCTTATGTCTTCGCTGTAGTGCTGGAATTCTTTCATGAGTGCCTTGTATCCGCATTTCGTGATTCTACTGAATTAGCAGATGACATGCCATCAGGAACTGCTTTGTATGCACTACACTATGTCGCCTAACTGGTATCATTAATGTCTCCTCTTGAAGATGGTCACTGTTAGTAATTTTTACACATCCTGTCACGATTCTAAGATTCGGTTCTACGAGATGCTGTGTTCGACAAATTGTCAGCATAACATCCCAGCAAATATTTTCGTTGAAAAATTAGTTAAAAAGCAATTAAACATACTTTTCACAACTTCTACTTTGGCATTTTAACTCATTACTTTTAACGTGAGGATGTCAAATAGTTGCCACATTACATTACAAATAACAACTTATACATTTCAATATTTATAAGTTATTAAATATATGAAACATAATAAAAATTTTAAAGTATTTGCTCACTTGTCTACTCAACTATAATGTTTTACTAGCTTAAAATTTCTTCTTACAAACTAGCACTAAAAAAACTATATATTTTGCTCCGTAACCTGAGGTCTAAACGTAACATAATATCTGAGATAAGAATGTCAAATTCAATCGCAGAGACAATTATATTACGTGTAGACTTCAAATTAATATGATTGCAGTCTTATGATAATTATTATGAGAGCGTTGTTATAATAAATCTCATAACAACAATTTTATGAGATGAACTGTCAAAAGAGCAACTACGTGCTTGTGCCGACATTGCAAATATTCGCAAAATACCAATCAAATCACAGTAATATGTGAATTTCCCTAATATAGAGTAAAAACAACAAAAACGTTAGAATACAAAGTAGAATACTTTGATGATAACGGACTATGAGTTTGTGTTGATTATTAGTAAACAGTAATGAGGGAATTTCGTACTAACCAGCACTGTTTCATTGTAGAATAAAAATTGAATTAAAAAATTAATTCTCATATTCTATTTCTGTTGAAAACTGGTTAAATAGTTGATATTCTTCTCAATTAGTATCCACTTTACGAAAATTGTAAAGATGGACAATTGAACGCTGATGAGAGGTGTAGCGGCCTTGAAATCAGTACTGATACGTTCTGCTAAAAACTGATTGGATATAAATAATAATATTTTCCAACATAAAAAAACTCTTAGTAATTTTGAATTTTCATTAATTCAATAAAACTGAAATTGAGCCTGATAATATTACTTTTCATATGTAAATCAATATAAGTTCAAATAATAATTACGTTTAGTCGTAATAATAATAATATAAAAATATAAAAAATATATTTGCAATATTTTTACTAAAAACATTTGCGATTATAATGCAAATAAAGTTCTAAATTAATTAAACTAAATTAATTGCACTTATATTGAATAAAAACAGCACAATAAGAAATGGTGGCACAGATATTTTGTCTCGATGAGAACTTGCTTAAAATGAAATCTTATAAGATTTCCTTCCCCATATATGATGAAGAGAAAAATTGACATTTCATTTTTATAATTCTGCCGACGAATATTATATCAGAGTTCATCCCATTTGCAGACGGTTAGAAGTTGAACTTCTGAATATCGGAATGATGAGCATAGATACTACTGTGCAATAGAGATGAAATTATTTATTTGCTTACAAATAAGTAGTTATGTAAATGCACAGCAAAAACTACTGCTTCGGCCGAAGCAGGTTTGTAAGGGAGAGATGCATGTTGTTGTTGTGCCACCTGCTGCGAAAAGCGCTTCGATCATGCATGATTTTTGTTCGCGATGTCCCACTTCGGAGCTCTTGTTTTTTACATAAACGAGCGCTTTTTTCTAATCATCAAAAATGCGCTAAAATCATCTGTAGGCAAATACACAAGTTTAAATAAATAAGAGAGAGAGAGAGAGAGGCAGAGAGCATCTAAATGAAATTTTAACTTCCATTCCTGTTAATTAAATGTAAATAGCCGACCAACTTCAACGTGCTTAAAAATAAGTTGAGCGATCTCTCTCTCTATCTCTCTGCCTTCTTCTTGTGCAGCCTGGGAAGCGCTTCAAAACTGCACATTTCGAAAGCATGAAATTTTGTTACTGCTTCCAAAAACATAATAATTTTTGCTGGGTGTTGCAAAGTAGTTCGGATGGTATGTAATTTGTTGTTGAAAAGTATGTTGTTGGGTAATTGCAACACAGTTCCAAGTAATGGTAAGCGATATGATATCCGGGTACATGTTGTTGAAGCCTATAGCAGCTATATTTTTCTGATTGCTCGATCCAGATATACTTTTAAGTATTGACCATAGGTTATTTGAGTCCATAGAACATTGGTTAAGTTAAGATGGACTGGGCTATCCATTTGCTGCGGCGGTGTTCATAACTAGGGTACTTATTTGTGCCGTAAGCTGTGCTATACGATTATCAGCGGGGTTGCAGGCGCACATGAGATCGCGTTCTTGTGCCAACTGATGAAGGCATAGCACTGGTCACTAAAAAACTGTTCCGACAGCGATTGATGCTGTTCCAAGGTAATGTACACAACATCGCCCTCCTTCGTCGGTTAGCAGAAACATCGGCAAAGTAAAACAATTAATAAAATGCCTGCTAATAAAGCTTAACAAAGTTAATGCGTCTACCTAACACCGGAGGCGCCTCAACACTGCTATAAAAAAAATAAACATAACGGGCAAAGCAGAGTTGTAAAAGAGTTAAGCCTTCTACATTTTCAACATCTATCTTCTTTACTCTATGCCTCTCTCTGAGTTCCGGCACAATGCACTCCATACGTAGGGGTCATCCCCTGAGTGCTGGTCCTAATTAAAAAAAAAAAAAAAAAGAAGTGCGCTTCACGGGATGAGAAATGTGGTCTTCATTATATTAGATAATTGCACCTTTCCGCCGTTCAATCACTTCTCGATTTTGCTGGATGTTGTATTTTCTCCAGAAGTGATCCACAGCGAGTTTCAAGACATGCATTACTTTATTTCTCAAAGTTTTGGCAATTTTTAATCAAAATTATGGCAAAGGGTGTGACTTTGCCTCATTTTTGTGTTGTTTTAGATTTTTCGGAACTTTTAATCAGTATGGCGTTGTGTAATCTTTTACATTTACTGAAGATTTTGCGATTTTTCTCCAATTTCGTGATTTCTAAAATTTGTTTTATAATCGTTAAAGTTTCATCGATTTTTAATCATAATTATGCGTAATTTTATCATAGTTTTTGGCATTCTTACATCTTTCGGGACTCTTAATCAAACATAAATTAAAATTTGAGCAAGTTTTTGCACTTTCATAAATTTTGCAATTTTTTCCGAAAGCGATCAATTTTAGCCATTTTCACATGATTGAATGTTTTGCATATAACAAACTTTTATCGATTTTTGATAAAGGTTATGGCTTATTTAAAATATTTATTGCAATTTTTGCAAATTTTCACATTAGCGATATAGTTTTTTAGTTCAAATTGTTAAAAACACGCATGAACTTAAACAGTTTATCGAAAAAGAAAAACAAAAAGGAAAACAATTCTTATGACATTATCATAAACATAGCCTGTAGAATTGTATTAATATAGTACACTTGTAAGAAAAAAAATTTTTTTTTTAATAGTTTAAATATTTAGGACATTATGACAATATGACTGATATGACTACAGTGTGAACACCCCAATTGTATATGTGTGAATGTATGGATATGTATTTTTATTAATTTAATGTTTGAAACTTATATACGTATATAGGCAATGTGTGTTATAAATCGTCAATTTCAAAATACAGCAGGGAAACGTATCTTATGCAATCACAAATCAGTGGAAAAGGATTTCTTTCAAGTAAGGACGATCGAGAGATAAATAAAATTAAGAACAGGTATTTCTACAAATTTATTTTTAACTTGGTCTAAATATATTAAATTTTTTTTTATTATACCAGACTAGCTGAAATTAATCCTACAACAGACTTACTGAGAAATCAACGTGCTTCAATTGAAGCAGAATTACGTAAAAAAGAAATTGGTGCAACGGAATACTACCAAGTCATAAAAGAAATTAATGGAAGGTTTAAAGAGTATGAACAGAAAGCGGTCCAACTAAAACGACAACAAAATAAAATTACCGAACTCAAAAAGGATATTGTTGGTTTGTAATTGTTATTGTATTATATTATTAAAGTACGGTCACATTCGGCAAACATTTGTTCAAAAATTACAAATATTTGCTTAAAATAATGTGACCACAAAATATTTTTAGATAGTAAACAACAAAACCGCTGATTTCTAATAACCAAACTAATTTGCCACTAAATAAGAATTCGCCTTATGTGAAAATAGTGTGGCCACTCAACGATACATATTTTCGGCACATAAATGCCTGGTCTTACAAAGTATTTGTAAGACCAAATAGTGACAAATAACTTCTTTGAGAAAACTGTTAACTGAAAACGAATTAAATCACTAAAATTATTTGTGGATAGTTTAGTTGTGCTGTATATTCGGTGGAAATGTTTGGCATCTCTTTTTTTAGATCCAATGCTACTAAGCATCCAATCATCCCTACAGACAATCTGATTTTTGTTTTTTTTTCGTTATTAGAGAAGTTGCTGACGATTTTGGCATATCGGTTGGCTCATGCTATGCAATTTTTTCTGAAATTTTCGAAGTTTGTTTTAAAAATGCTTTATTTTTACAAAAAAAAAAAACGTCATATGAGCATCGCTCAGGAGTTGTGGATGATGTAAACGGTGATTCAAATTTGCTTAAAAAGATCATAATAATTATTCTCTTTATTTACTTTAAACGTGTTTGTAATACAATAAATATTCCAGCAGCTATAATGATAATATGATTCAGTCAAAGATGCTCGGTGAATAATATCCGCTATTATCCTCGTCGGTGTAGAGGCACAACTCGGGTCACGAATGGTAGTCGTTAGTTGCATTTGGAATCCGTGGAACTCGGGTCACAGATGATCGGTGCTAATTGCTCAACGATGTTTCTTATGTTAGCGTTGTTTTTACAACACGTACAATGTTGTTCACTTATTCTAAAGCTTACAGTACACGGCATGTCAAAAGCCACATTCGCATGTGGCTCTGACGTAATTTTGACGTCACCATGAAGCTAAATTGGCAACATGTCGTGTACTTCCACTTTTTGTGACACTCACATGCAGCACACATTGATATGTGTGCCACATGTTCCTTTGTAGAGACATGCAACCATGCGTATTTTAGACATGTCGTGTACTAGCTTGGTACATTTGAATTTTGACATTTGTAATATTTTTACATGCGCATGTAGCAGTCCCAAACATGTGGCAGCAAACATTTTTGACACAACATTTTTCAATAGTATGTAGCCAATGGCACTCTTTGCCAATGTTGATTTTCTCCAACAAAATGTGGTAGGAATTTAATGACGAAAAATTTTTTTTATTATTATTACTCACACGTTGACTGAGATTCATGATAATTTTTTTGGTTTGCGAGCGGGGTAGAGATGAAAGAAGGGTAGAAAATTGATCATATTTTCTCTTTTCCATGCATTTATTTGTATTTCTCTTTGCTTTGGGGTTTTTGTTTTATTAATTAATATCTTAATTAACAGCTTAATTAGTTTAGGTTTTTGTTATTATTTCTCGTTTTTGTTCTAAACCATGCAAAAGATACTTTCAAAGCTAAGATGAAAAAATTCATGTATAAATAGTAAATTTATTCAATAATTAATAAAACAACTGTGATCGCCAATTGTTGCGTTGTTTTTGTGTCAGTGCAGTATTATTAATTTTTTCACCATTTTATTGTTCATGGGAATTATTTCACGATAAAAGTGAATTTATTTTACTTTTTATCAGATGTTGTTTTATTTCTTCTTTCTCTTCGTCATTTTATAAATTTGACTTCACACAAAATTTTAAAAATTAAACAAGCGCCATAAACATATGACTGTTGTACATGTTAATAAAAAAAATGTGTACATATGTTACATGCGGTGTACTGACAATACATATGTAGCCAATCAAAAGTTCACACATATGCTGCCATTGCAAATGTGTACGCTTCGGCTACATTTGTCACATATAAATTTTGGGACAAAACAACATTTCATGTACTACCATAATTTTAAAGCATGTAGGCACTTCTGCATGTTTATTAAATGTAAACAAAATGCTGCAAATTCTCGTGACGTCAGAGCCACATGCGAATGTGGCTTTTGACATGCCGTGTACTGTATTGTAAAAATATTACAAATGTCAAAATTCAAATGTACCAAGCTAGTACACGACATGTCTAAAATACGCATGTTTGCATGTCTCTACAAAGGAACATGTGGCACACATATCAATGTGTGCTGCATGTGAGTGTCACAAAAAGTGGAAGTACACGACATGTTGCCAATTTAGCTTCATGGTGACGTCAAAATTACGTCAGAGCCACATGCGAATGTGGCTTTTGACATGCCGTGTACTGTAAGCTTTATAGACTACAGTATACATATATATATAGTATATACTAATATCAAAACGAAATTATATTAAAAATAAGAACTTAAGTACGTGGTACGTGTTACGTGTTACAAACATTAAAAAAAATCGCTAATCGAATGTACGTAGACCGCACAATTAAGATGAACGAATATATACATATAATCGTACTTAAATTAAAAATTAAAAAAATAAATAGAATATATTACCTTTTAACCGTGACTTTGCTTACGCTTCATGTTATTGATACGATAGCCGGTCTGTAAACAAAATTAATCGAATAAATAAAAATCACTAAAAATACCAGCTTTACCTCATTTTACTTCTCAAAAATTACACTGTATGTTGATGTAAAAGAGAGGAAAAATACTAATTTCTTTCGTTCCCACGACAATCGGATCTTCGCTCCGGAACGACCCGAATCCAATTCGGCCAAGGATTGTCAAATCAGCGACAGCTGTATCAGACGGAATTTTTTTCCACAGGAAAGAACTCAAGCCAGCAACAGCATCGCAGCTGTTACAACAACATCAACAACTAATTTGTCCTTTGTTTACAACATTTTCACGATTCTGTTCTATTTTTGGAGAATTATTTCCTATTAGGAATTTCAGAGATGTTTACCGGCATTTTCTCGTTATTAGCAGATTTTTTTATTCCTGAAATTTTTTTTAGCGATTTTAAATCAAAATATTGCTTGATTAAATTATTTTATATACATAGTTTGGTTTTCATGCATTTTTAGAAACTTGTGATCAATATTACGATTTGTAAGGTTTTCCGAATTTTATGTATTCTTTAAAGTTTTAGGAATTTTTAATTAATATTATGGCTTGTTTAAAATTCTACATTTCTACAGAGTTTTAATCAACACAATCATATTGCGTTTTGTAATTTTTTTTAAATTTTTAAAAATTGTTTAAATCTTTTTAGATTTTTGTTTCTACTACGACTAAATATTGCGAGTTTTTGTCTACCTCGTCTGTATATTTTATAGGGTAACTAGCTTATCCCGGTGTGCTTCGCTACCCCCTCGTTATAAAATAAAATTAAAACTATTTATATTAAAATTGTGTAAATTTTGTTCAGCTCTACCGGAATTTGGCAATTTGTGGGCACATTTATTTTTGTCACTCATTTGGACCAATGGGAAATTAAAGCCAAAGATCCATACTTATAGACTATGTCAGTCCGATTTCTCAATTGTATTTGAGAATTTTTCTATAACATTTGTTTGTCACTCATTTGGACGAATGGGAAATTAAAGCCAAGGATCCATACTTATAGGCTATGTAAGTCCGATTTCTCAATTGTATTTGAGAATTTTTCTATAACACTTGTTTGTAACTCATTTGGACCAATGGGAAATTAAAGCCAAGGATCCATACTTATAGACTATGTAAGTCCGATTTCTCAATTGTATTAGAGAATTTTTCTATAAAATTTGTTTGTCACTCATTTGGACCAATGGGAAATTAAAGCCAAGGATCCATACTTATAGGCTATGTAAGTCCGATTTCTCAATTGTATTTGAGAATTTTTCTATAACACTTGTTTGTCACTCATTTGGACGAATGGGAAATTAAAGCCAAGGATCCATACTTATAGGCTATGTAAGTCCGATTTCTCAATTGTATTTGAGAATTTTTCTATAACACTTGTTTCTCACTCATTTGGACGAATGGGAAATTAAAGCCAAGGATCCATACTTATAGGCTATGTAAGTCCGATTTCTCAATTGTATTTGAGAATTTTTCTATAACACTTGTTTGTCACTCATTTGGACGAATGGGAAATTAAAGCCAAGGATCCATACTTATAGGCTATGTAAGTCCGATTTCTCAATTGTATTTGAGAATTTTTCTATAACACTTGTTTCTCACTCATTTGGACGAATGGGAAATTAAAGCCAAGGATCCATACTTATAGGCTATGTAAGTCCGATTTCTCAATTGTATTTGAGAATTTTTCTATAACACTTGTTTGTCACTCATTTGGACGAATGGGAAATTAAAGCCAAGGATCCATACTTATAGGCTATGTAAGTCCGATTTCTCAATTGTATTTGAGAATTTTTCTATAACACTTGTTTGTCACTCATTTGGACGAATGGGAAATTAAAGCCAAGGATCCATACTTATAGGCTATGTAAGTCCGATTTCTCAATTGTATTTGAGAATTTTTCTATAAAATTTTAAAGATTAAAATTGTGTAAATTTTGTTCAGCTCTACATGAATTTGGCTATTTGTGGGCACATTTAAGTTTGTCACTCATTTGGACCAATGGGAAATTAAAGCCAAGGATCCATACTTATAGACTACTAGCTTATCCCGGTCTGCTTCGCTACCCCCCTCGTTATAAAATAAAATTAAAAGTATTTATATATCCTATTGTGAAAATTTAATGACGATCGGTCCAGTAGTTAAGACTATATTACGATTTTTAATTTTCCTAAAAAGGGGCGGTGTCCCACCCACTTTTCTCCTGGTACGTATTCCAAATTATGCCAATACCATATGTACCAAATATCATCGACGTAGGTCAAAAAATGCCCAAAATATGGCGATTTAAATTTTTGGGCTATATGGGTGGTGCCACGCCTCTTTGTCCAATCCCGCCCATATTTGCAGCAGCACTTAAGAAATGCACACCAAACCGACATACCAAATTTTGTTCAAATACCATTACCAGGAGCAGAAATAATAGATTTTTAATTTGTGGTTTGTATGAGAGGTACCACGCCCCTTTGTCCTATCCCGCCTATATTTGCAGCAGCACTAAAAAAATGCACACTGAACCGACGTACCAAATTTTGTTCAAATACCGTTATCAGGAGGAGAAATAATAGATTTTTAATATGTGGTTTGTATGGGAGGTACTACGCCCCTTTGTCCAATTGGACCGAATTGTAAATCTAAACCACCCGGGGCGCCACCCAAACGCATACAAAAAAATTTAGGAGGAGTTCAGTTTCAACGCACGTACAGTAGAACTATATATATAAAGATATAATAGTGTCGATTTATAAGCAGCGTAAATCGTAATTACTTACACCATTAGAGGGGGCGATTTTCTTAGAAAATTTGCTTAGAGAACAAAGCAAATTTAAGTAACGAAAACAGTTGGATTTTTAATTGAAAAAGTGAATATATTTGTAGAAAAGAAAACACTATTACTGGAAATACAGTGAACGCTATAATGAAAATAGCAAGCGTTTAATGTAGGCCAAGAAACTGTATACAGCAGTATTTTCTCTTCTTATTTTGTAGACTAACTGGACGGCATTTAAAATGGCTGTATGACATAACGCCCAAGGAAATAAGTCCCAATGAAATTAGACCAAAAAAATTTAATTAAATCCAAAAATATTTTATGAAATAAATGCAAAAGAGAATGAAATTATTCCCAAACTTCAATTGAAATAAGTTCCACTTTTCGTCACTTGCTTTATAATAAACTAACATAAAAAATGAATTAAGCACCAATGAAATAAATCCCAAATAATATGAAATAAGTACAGAGTTTTTTATGCGCCGATGAGATTTGTATTAAAAATTCCATTAAATTTTTAGTAAGCATATCTAAATATCTTAAAGGAAAAATTTCTAAAACCCCTAACTAGCAAGATGGCCTTGAGGTGTTAAATTGCAGTGCACTAATGAATGCAGAAAATCTTTAGTAAGTATCGCCGTTTCAGGATATACCATGGTGGAGATAATGTTCAAGCCCGGCCGAAGGCTAGCTATACAGAAAATTTTTAGTAAGCAGTTTATGTGTGTTTATTTGTATTTGTATTTGCTTTAGTTACAAAAAATTTCTGTAGTGACCGGTCGCAAAGACTTCTTACTCTAAAGTATGTTCGAAGCCGGTTTCGTAACATGATTTAGTTAGTGAAAGCCGTTTTGGATATATCTCGGACAAAAAAATCTTTATGCAATGCGAAAAGAAATAAAAATTTAAGATAATAATATGTCCCAAAAAATATGAAATAAGTCCGAAAATCTTCGCTCAAGGGAAGAAGACCCAAAACTAGTTCATTCTGGTATTATTTCATTTGCAATTTTATTTACAAAGTAGCTGTTTCCGCAGCACTTATGATAAGTATAAATAATTGATTATTCTATCCTTTTTGTAAAATTTCATTAAAACTTAATAAAACAATCTTAATTTTAAGACAGTTTGCTGAAAATTAAATAAATCCCAGTATTTTGGAAGTCATCAGGCATGTGCTGAAAATCACAATATTCAAATCACATGTGATTCTAAATTCAGATCTGTAATATTTTGGTGTTATATAAATTAAACGAATTTTTTATATGATATATTCAAAATACTTATGATAAATGCAAAAGTCGTTGGATTTGCAGATCACACAATAATGTGATGTGATTTTAAAATAACATGTGATTTGAATCTTGTGATTTTCAGAACATGCCTGTATTTCATAATGCAATAACTCCCAAAATGTATAAACATTTCTTGGGACTTATTTCCTATATTTTTGGTGTTATTTCATATATATAATTTATAATCTTCGTACTTACTAAATTTAAAGGTATACTTTTTTTTCTTGTTATAGGCATACCGGAAATGGAAAAAGACTTGAGAACAGTTGGAACACAAGTATTTAAAGATATAATGCAGTTGCAATTGCAAAAGTTAGATGCTCTTGAAGTATTTCAAGAAGCCATTGCTAAAAAAACTCAATGTAAATTGAAAATGTCTATCTTTCAACAGGAAAACGAAGAATTGACTAATTTTATACTAAATGCTAAAGAAAAAAGAGAATCTGCCGAGGTATTTACTAACAAACAAAAAATTACAACTTAATCTTAACGATATTAATTTTTAGAAACACGTTGCGATTATCTCAAATAAATGTAACTCTACAAAACGAGAGGCTAAACAAAAATTGAGCGAAGCAAGAACTTTGTTGAACAACGTGGATCCAAATGATAAAAATTTTAGTCAACATAATTTTTATGCAAATTTACCAAATAATCTCGACGATCTTCGGGAATCGATTCATGATTTCAGTGGCCGTTTGGATTGCATGGACAACCTTGACTCTGAGGTAGTTTAAAGTACTTTAAAATGTAAAAACAAAGAAAAAAAAGAAATTTTTCCACAGATTGTGCGTGAGTACGATGAAAAGAGAAAGGAAATAGAATCCTTGAGGAAAAAAATCGAATTAAATGAAGTTGGTGATAAAAATTACTTAACCGAAATTAAAACAATCTATGATGAATGGTTTCCAGAAATTTTAAAGGTAATAATGGCTATAAATAGTCATTTCAGCGATTTTATGCAGTCCATGGGGTACGTTGGTGAAGTAAAGTTGGCGAGAAAAGAGGAGGTATTTTTAATGTCATTATTGTAAAAAAAATCCCAATCAATTTATATACAAACGAATGTGTACTCTTTATTAGTTCGATTTTGATACATATGGCATTGAAATATTGGTACAGTACCGTAAAAATGTGGCGCTTCAACCTCTTAGCAGAAATGTGCAATCAGGTGGTGAAAGAGCGGTGGCTATAGCAGTCTATACGTTATCAATGCAGCATATAACACACGTCCCTTTTCGATGCGTTGATGAAATAAACCAAGGTATGGATGCACGTAACGAACGAAAAGTTTTCGAAATGTTAGTAGATGAAACGACTAAACCAGGACGAGCCCAATACTTCTTCGTCACTCCAAAGGTATTATTTCTAACTTGTATTTTATTTCTTCAAATTGATTAATTATTTTCCTTAGCTGCTACGTAATTTGAAGACCCATGAAAGAATGTCGGTTCATGTAGTATATAATGGCAGAATGGTACAGTCACAAAACGTCTTTTCTTTCCAAATATAAGCATAACTAAGTTATTTATGTAATATGGTATATTAAAATTTCAAATAAAATACATACAGAAAAATGTTTTTATTGCAAATGATTATTTGATATTTGGTAATAAAATACTTTAATTCTTGTTTATTGTTCCCTTGACAATACAATACTTTGATGAACAAATTCAAAGTGTAAAAATAAGTACTTCGTCACTTACAAATTGCAATTAGGAAGAGTCAGTCAGTTTATATAAATTATACCAACGGAATTGTCAAAATCAATTCATAAGTTAAAAAGAAGCACGTTCATGTTGAAAATGGGAAAGAAAATCACCCGTATTTTAGTTGTCGTCGTAATTTTAAAGTCAAAACCTTTTTTTTTTATTTTCGAGATCAACTCCATACCATTTCGATTTCTCTAACAGTATTGCGAAGATTTTGAGTATTTATCGTTATATTGAATATAACCACAAAGTGTGAAGATTTTGGAGTTAACTCAACACTGGTGCACTTAACAGTCGTAGATAATGTTGATGAAGGTTAGGTTAGATTGGCAGGTTGCTAGGGAAAGGAAAATTAGATTCCAGCCCAATTGGGTCCTAATGTGGTCCCATTGTGTTGCCAGTAGGAAGAGAAGTAGAAAAGAATGGCCGAGAAGAATTAATGAAAGAGTGAGAATAAGTGGAAAATCGATGCAATGATTACGGGAAAGTTACCAAGCCTGCTATGGGGCATTCAGTGAGGGAAACCATCCAAAGCCCCTTAGAAAGTTTAGGTTTCCGAGTTCCGCTACTGAGAGCTCGGAGAGGCTACTGAAGCATATTTTAACTAGAAAGCGAAGGCGGTGAACCCCAAGAGATGGGCCGATGACAGATATAGAAAGCTGAGAAAATTTCCTTTAAAATAAGCCCTCTTCCAGCGTTACAGGTCAACTATTCACCAATTGCAATGAATTGCAATGAATATTTCCAAAAAAAAATAGCATTATTTTCGGATGTCGTGAGCACCAAATTTTCTCTTAAAAAACTGGAAGCTCGATTTTGATTTTAGAACCATGGAAGAGGGCTTATTTTAAAGGAAATTTTCTATATCTGTCCTCATTTATAGAAAATTATTTACCCAAAAAAATGGTTTTGGAGGTTTATGTTAAAATAACAATAGTCCTGAGCACCAAATTTTCTCTTAAAAAACCGGAAGCTCGATTTTGATTTTAGAACCATGGTTTCTTTGGGAAAAGTTCTTAGAATTTCCCGTAGATTACGATTTTGCTATACGCTTAGTAGGCAAAAAAATTTACCCACCAACCTCAATGAGAAATACACAAACAACTTTGTCTTATTAGTTTTTTTTTGTCGTTCTTCACTGTATACTCGCAAGAGCAAAGCAACAACACTTTCGTATGCTTTGCTGGTAAACATTGACGACAGCGATCATCAATGTACATTTTGTTTTTGTTTAACGTATGATATGAAATAAATATATGAAATATATTTTTTGTGTTTTCTTTGCATGTATTTGTTTTTACAACAAAAAATTTTGAATAACAATTTGTTTTTCTTTAAATGTATTGGTGTTTGCCTTTCCATAAGGAACTTGCGGGCACCGCGGGTATATCTTTGTAATTAAGTTAATACCAATAATTTTTATTTAATTTTGAGTGTCCTTTTTTTGTCGAAAAATATGGTCACCGTAGTGATATGGTATAAAAATGTACATACATACATAGAGAAAAAACGGGGAACTGCCATTTTTACATGCTACTTAATTAATTCTTCACTTGTAATTATGACTTCAGTTAAAAATTTCAATCATAAGTAGGTATGTCTCCACGCAAATCGGAATTAAAACGACGCAAGGCGGGTTCAACCAAATTATTATGACGGTTATTTGTTAATCCCAATTGTGCGCCACACGACGAATTTACGCAACGAATTCGTCGTGCTAGACGAAATTTGTCGTTCGTCCCAATTGTGTTCCGAGCATAAGGCCTTTTAAATAGAGCTGATAATAACTTCAATTTTATTTCCATGTTTATTACTTTAGAAATTATGTAGGTTACGAAAACAGGTACCAAAATCCACTTTATATATATTTGACCACTAAATATAGAAATTTAAAAAAAAAACACGTGTCAGTTTATTTTTTTTATCCTTTTGAAATTTACGTATACCTTAAATGATCCGAAGACACAAGATTACCGATTTTATCCCCTTAGAATTTTAATTTTCAAAAACTTCCTTCTTAGTGGATCTATACATCGGAACAGGAACATTATAACAATAAAGTTACTCTATTATACATATATGTAAGTAGATGAAGATATTTTTTTAAGTTTGCATCATTTTTATTTATGTATGCAAATATGCAAGGCGAATTCATTACCATTTGGCCTTTTTTTTTTTTATTCTTCTTTCAGCTCTCATTCTTCATAACGGTAAGTGTGGTACAACAGTTTAAGAAATACTCGAGTAATTTTAAGTTGTTTAGATAAAATATACATATTTATTAAGTTTATTTATTTAGTTTTAATTAATTTCACTGATTTATAAAATATAAGAATTTGTTATTATGTGCGATAGATTAAACAATAACTTTTTTCGCAAAAATAAATCATTTTCATTAATGAAGAAAACAAATCAGTTTGAGAACGAAATTACCGAGGTAAGTTAACATTGTGGAGCGCCATTTCGTATAGTGCTTTTATATGAAATTTTAAAGGGCATTAGCAATTTTTAAAATATGTTTATGAGTTAATGCAAATGCCACATGAAAACTCCAATTTAACGCAGAAACATGTTAACTACATACATATGTATGTATGTATGTATGTACACTTTTGTTTAATAACAACCACGCACTAAATGCAACCACATAATCTGTGTTGTACACTCAATATGTTGGGACTTAGTAGGCCAGTAGATATTTTAAATGAGCCATCCCTATGCAGGATATTTTAACTGCTGATCTAAAAAATCCCAACCATATCGAGAATAATGCAGCTAAAAGTGATTAAAACTAATCAATATGTAATAGATAAATAACACAACTATACTCATTTAAAGTGCGTTCTAAACTGAAATTAAAATAGCAACGAAATAACAGATTTATTGCTAAGATAATTTAATTAAATGTATCAATCGATCAAATGGGAAATATGCGATCTGTTACATACATACATACTTACGTACATATTTAAATCAAAAGGCCTGTTGTTGGCTTCGTCGGCATTGAATAGTGCAATATTATCTATAGTTTATTCGGCCGTAACTATCATTCAACCTTGCATCTGCGGTTACCTTAAAAATGTTACAAACAAACTCATCTTATGTGCATCAATATGCATATATGTATGTATGTAAATATGAATGTAGAATGTACATACTATATATATATGTATGTAAGTATATATGTAACTATTTTATTACACCCTTCACAATGACTACAGGGTTATTATTATGCATGTAGGTAAGTATATACTTCTGTATGTATATTATACATATGTATATGTACATACATATGTACATACATAGGCAACCAATTTAACTAACTGTTTTGCTATAGACTAATCATGTTTTTCATATGTAGAAAGTCATTTAAATATGTACGAGTATCCACAAATTAAAATATACAGGTATGTCACAGAATAAAATCGGAATCGATTTCATTCCGTATTACCAAATCGATCAATTTCGTTTTAGCTTCTTCAGAAATGTTTGTTTTTCATTAAATCGAAAAAAATTAAGGAGTTATTTTTGTGCATTAAATATGGCAACGTAATGAAAAATACACGCAGCTGATTGTTGTAAACAAAAAGAAAATAAAGAGAAATTTGAAAAATAGTTTTGTGTTTAATAAATAAAAAATATTAAACTGACCGTCATATCCATTGTTTCAGCAATAGAGGAACTGAAGCAAAATTCCTTATTATGCATTTTGTACGAAATAAAAAGGTGGCAATAATACATTTACGACGGTTTGTTTATTTCGTCATTTAAAAATGATTTTCTCTTAAATTGGTAATAAAATTTATTTTAGAGATTGAAATGTATACATTTTCCAAAAATTATTAAGTCAATAGCATTTTTTATTCATACAAAGTTTTTCTGGACAGTTTCTTGGTATCTATGGTACTTAAAATATCAATTCCACTTAGAAAATTGAAAGTGGTTTCATATCGATAAAATTACGTTTTCTGAAGAAGGCAGATACGGTTTGAATTCCACTTTTGATTGGAATTTGTTTCTATGACATGCTTGATAATAAACATTTTAGTTTCAACACATCCCGGACGTGAAAGTAGATCGTTTAAGATTTTGGACTTAAAAATTACTTGAAAAATTCAGATAACAAGGAATACTACACAAGTGCTGTGATACTTCGATATAACAAAAACACTTCAAATAACCAAATTTTCTTGATTCTCCTGGAAAAACCTAGTTATTGCAAACATGTTCACTACACTATAGCTATAACGAAGAAAAGCTGATCTATAAAACCTCCATATAGCGAATTATTAGTATTATCAAGTTACTTAAGCTATAACGAATGTTTTTTCTTATTATTTTGTTAAACAAAGGTTTCACTGTTACATACGTACATACATATGTATGTACAACTAAACAGTGCCTATAAAGCTGTTTTTTTTTTTGTGTGAAGATTTTCTTAATTTTTCGCGAGTATTTTGTATTCATGCAAATAAAGATTCCAAAAATTAATTCAAATGATAAAGTAAATGCTGCTTGTTGCATTATTTCAATAATACCTGCCCATAAAATTGTAAAAAAAAAATATTAAGCAACTGGTTACTGAGAAGAGATATTGGACTTGGCTTTGCTTCAATATTTTAAAAAAGAAATACATACATTTTTTTTATAGATTTTAATATAAATACATTTTTTAAAATATTAGAATGCAGAATCACAAACATTTGTTCTTGGTGCCACAAACAATTGAGTTGCAAAAAAGGTCATGTCAGGTGCTTTGTCAGTTCAAAATAGAACACGCTCTAATTGAAAATGTTTACACTATAAATTTAGGCTGACTTTTACACAAGCAAATTCTTTTTGCTTTTACACACCATAATTGCATTTTTCAGTGGGAAATTTGACAAGCCACTGAAAAACAAACAGTGTTTAAAACCACCTTAAGCATTGCATGGTAACTAAAAGTTTAAGTGAAAAAACTTGTTACTCAAGCAAAAATCTTAAAAAACTTAAGTTTTTACTGAAAATTGTTATCAGATAACGGCAGTCAATTATAAGGGATTTCTTTTTAGTTAGCGTATTTATTAAATGATTATACAATTGCATACTAAAAAAATAAGCTGAAATTATCTAACGGTAATATTTATCTTTATATTTGCAGAAAATCAATAATGCAACTAATTGGATACCAACATCTTACGGGGATCGTTTTATACCTCGACGATTTTCGGCAAAAAACTGTGAAAGAAACTTAAAATTGGGGTCTAAAACATCACCAAAAGATGTGCTCTCACTGGTAATTTAAAAACAATATAAAAAAAATTTCGGATAAGAGCGCGCTGTTTAACGGAAAAAAAAATCGATTAAGGGAAAAATATGCCTATATTTTGTTTTGGATAAATTTCAACACCCTTACATATTAGAATTATTAATTTTTTTGTTGTTGATCCAACAATTTTGTATACTTTGTTACGGATTGGAAATTTTGCACTGAAAAATTATTAAAAGCGTTACGGCGGTCGGGGGGCAGGGGGTGTTATAAAAACTCTGAAAACAGCGTTCCGTAATATGTGCACAGCCCCTTATGCAATTATATTATTACGTTTTGTTTAATAACGCCTTTGTTATTCTGGCAATACTGTATGTTAATGATATCAATATGATATCAAATGTTAATGTTAAAGGCCTCTTTACATGGTAATACATGTATATCGGTAAGTCAAAAATTGAAAAAAATCTTATCATATAAAAGCAAATTGTTATGAGTAAGAGAGAATACGGATAAAAAAATCTAACAAGCGTTCGGTAAATGTTTATTTTCTAAACCATTTTAGAAACTTACGTATACTCATTTTATCAGAGGTGTCTTTTTAAGTAAACATTGGCAGCTTTAAGAGTATATATGAAGGTGGCATCATTTCTATGCAATAATTAAAAAAAAAACTAAAACAAATTCATGTTGTTTTTGTAAATATTGTAGAACTGTAACCACCAGCTATTTCGTAGCGCAGACTTTTGATTTTATTAATATTATCCGTGTAAACATAAAACATACCTGCAACAGACTTTTGTTTTCTCTTTTTATACACAAAGAGAATTTCATAATATTTTGATTCTACAAGGTGTTAATACTTTGTATTACCATGTAAACTCACCTTAATCAATAGCATACTTAACATACATTGGGCGATTTAAATATGTACTTAACAATTCAAAAGACTTAAGACACAAACTTACTGCCAGGTTTTTTCGTTTCAAAAACAAAAGACTTAAGAAACAAACGTTTAAAATTTTTTGATTCGGTCGCCTCAAAGCCCGTGATAAAAGCTATGCAATAGCTTAAAAATGATTGAAAATGAGTTAAGTATTGGATAGATATAAAATTTTTTAACATAGAAAAAATTATTAAAAATGTTCTGTTATAAAAATAGTTTTAAGAAAAAATTAACATTGAATTCAATATATCAACACAATTAACATTAAAATGTATAGTATGTATCTAGGCTGTTTTTTCATATATAAATATCAAAAAATATTAACAAATTTTTTATAAGCTTTATAAAAGTTAAGAATAATAAAAATCCTACAGGAAATTAAGTTATAAATAAAAAATTAAATAAAAAAAAACCAAGGAGCAATAATGCGATTAATTTCCTTTGGGACCATAATATAATTAGATATGTAATTAAAAAACAAAACAACAAAAATTCATAGTGTAACAAGAAACAATCATTTAACATTTAGATTTTTACTAACTAAATATTTATAGTTCTGCGCTAAATTTTCTGTATCTACTTTGAAATTTATTCTTTGTGTTGCCGGTGTATTAATTATCTCTAACATTTCTAACATCAAACGCTGTTTATAATTATTTTCTGTATTCAGAATTGAAACATTTTCAAAGTTAGGAAAGTGAACTAATCTGGAACAATGAGATGACAACGCTGTCTTCTGTTAATATCAATAATCTATTATCTTTTCTAATAATACTAGTATCTAGATAATTAATCCTTGAGTTATATTCCTTTTCAACAGCAAATTTAATATTGGAATTAAATTCATTAAATGTCAAAAGTACCTTATCAATTTTACCTTCAGGAATAATGCAAAACAGATCATCTACATACTTAGTCATCAATCTGGGAATCGTATTCAGTTTCTGAATAGATAAATCTAATAATTTCTCCATAACTATATCTGCAAGAATTGGAGATGCTGGAGATCCCATTGGAAGACCATTTTGTTGCATAAATATATTTCCATTATATTGAAAATATCTATTATCTTCTATGCAAATTTTTAAAATACGTAAAAATAAATCCTTATCTATATTTGTATAATCCTTAATCATATCCCATTTTTCTTCAATGGTATTTAACGCAACATCAACAGGTATACTGGGAAATATTTCATCATTTGATATCTGTTGATCTTTTATCCTGTTTTTAGACTCCACAGAATTCTTGATATTATATCTAGAGTTCTTCGGAATATTCCGTAAAATATTTGTTATGTATTTACATAACTCATATGATGGAGAATTAATTAAAGAACATATAGGCCTTAATGGAAAACCTTCCTTATGGATTTTTGGTAATCCATATAAACGCGGTGCAATTGCAACGTTAGTTTTAAGCCTATTTTTCTCAGTAGCAGTTACTATTTCCTTCCTATATAATTCTTCAACTATATTATTCAGCCATGTCACAGGTTTTGTACGAAATTGATTTGAATTCGTATTTCCAAATCGTATCGTTTTACTTTTGCTTCTTCAGCTTTCGTACGTTTTTATGAAAACGGAAAAAATGGAAATCGTATTATTTATGTTAAAAATATGGTAACATTGAAATCAAAACAGCTGGCTCAGCAACCGGCGCCGACAATATCGGTCAAATATATAAAAATTAGTTATTAAATTTAATATTAAATGAAAAACTTACATTTCTTTGGTCGACTGTTTTTCTTCAGACTTTTCTATTTTGTGTTTGTTTTGATTGTTTTGTTTTGATTGTTTTGATAAATGCTGCCACCTTTTTCTTTAAAACATATGGCAGGATGTCATCATAAACTCGGGTGGCAATGCAACATCAATTACGTTTTCAGTTTGTGACCAATGTTTTATACGATTTACAAAAATATTCAAATTTTCATACCAGAAGTATTTAAATAAAAATTTTTTTAGGTGAAATTCATATAGACAATATTTATAATTAATTTTGAGTACAGTTTTCCACATTTTTCGAGTTTAAGTTATTAAAAATATCAATTTCACTTTAGATTTTAAGACCGTTTTCAAAATGAATTTTTTGATCGTTTTACATTTTCTAGAGAAGCAAAATACGTTTTCGTTTTCAAAATCGTACAAAATTTCACTCTGTGACATAGCTGATTGTTAATTTTTTGTAACTTGCAAGTTGGGTCTCTATTTAATAAAGTATATTCTCTACTATCTCCTAATAATATCATTAATCCTAGAAATATCATCAAGTCTATTAATTGCTACTGTAGTATTACCTTTATCTGAATTAACAATAAATATGTATAAAATTGCAAACCTAGGAGGAGAATAAACGGATGATGTCACAAGTTTTTGATAATAACTTTCAATACTAATTTTTGTTGCTTAAAGATATTCTTCACAAAAATAATGTAATAAGTAGCTATACCTCGAGGGTTCTTAGTCTCGTATAAATTACAGTTGAACCTCGCTTATCCGGCACCAGCACGGATAATCGAAATACACGGTTAATAGAGGTTATATTAAAATACACAGAAATTTATTTGCTATTGCTGCACGGATAATAGATGTAAAGCACGGATAATAGAGGAAAAAATAAAAAGAACCGCATGCCGGTTAATCGGATGTAAACGATTAATGGAGACCCGGTTAATCGAGGTTCAACCGTATATCCGTATATCTTTAAAAAGGCTTCGAGACGTCAAATGTGTCTCTGAAATGAGCAATTAACATTAAGTTTTAAGAGCTTTTACTTAAATTTTTGCATATAGACTTTCGCAAGATCATTTTCACAAAATTGTTCCTCTTTTCTAAAAAGAGCGAGTATCTCAATGCTACGCCTTGTTCGGGAATTTCCCTTTTTAACTGACCCAGAACTCAAAATCTTGTTACTCCCGAATCCCCCGGTATATAATTAAAAGATTTTCGGTATTAACTAGGACTTCGGTTTGCAATGGTCAATAAAGAAATGGATCCTTGCATTAGCGTCGGCAGTTTTCGTACAAGAGCATGAATACAAGAATACAGAACCCAATTCAACATAGCCAAGAGTGGTTTCGTTCGAGTCGACCTAAGTATGTAATGCTTTTAGATGATAAAATGCTACGCAAATCCACACCATAAGAATTTGCTTTGAAAAATTAAGCTGTATAAAAACATATTATTAATCTGTCAAAGAAAACTTTACTTATGTATGTACAATATATATATATATATAGCTAGTATGAGGTTAAGAAAGAACGAAATAAAATATTCAGTTAAAGAAGTTTCATTGGATAACAAAATTGAGGGTATATGCTCCCCTTACAGGGGAGACAACAAATAATCAAACTTTTTTTAGTAAACATTTTTGATTTCTGTAAACTGTACTTTTTATAGTTTTTTTAATAAATTGGAATAACCCCATCACTACAAAACAACCAAAAGAAAACGAGATACCTATAAATATTTTCGTTGCAATCAATTACTGCATTATTTTTCGGATCCAATGATATATGGTCCATCAAAACTTTTTTGCTGGGGTTATTAAAATAAGAATTCACTGGCTTATATAAATACTTTCATATATTTTTTTTTAGTGTTCTAGGAAATATTATTGGAGGGAGAATAACTACTTACCAACGCTAAACAGCATAATGGACATGAAGCAGGACCGCATTATAAATCTTATGGATCCAGTTGTAAAATCAGTGAGAACACATTGCCAAAGGAATACGTTTTTATATGATTGGCCTTGTAGACCCCGATCTAAGCCATATGCATCTGTTGATTCCACATTTGATCTACCAGATCACGGTGCCACTTGCGGTAAGGAATACATGCGTATATGTTTGTGTATTATTTCACGTAAAATATTATTATTATTATTATTAGATACTAATGGAATTTTCTTTTCTGACCAAAAGTGTTGCCCTAACGGTTTTGACAGTTTGCCAATGCCTTTAAAAAGTGGTTCATTTTTTATTACTTTATACGTAGCGTTTCAATGTTTTTACGCTTTTTAGCATAATTTCATCAGTATAGGACGTCAGCAACATTGTTTTGTCATTAGGTTCTATTACATATGGGCATTTCCAGAAAAAGGTCAACCGCGACAGAAATATTAAAAACCGGAAAAAAAATTTTCTTTATCAAATTTAATTAGAGAACTGTCTAAATTTTTATAATTTATTAACTTAAATAATAATTCTTTTATTTTTGTTATCATTGGAATATATCCTGTTTTATTTATTTTTTATACTTATAAATAAAAAATTTTAAACCTAAAAAATGCCTTTGGAATCATTGTCCCGTTCGCGATGACCCGTTCGCGATGTCCCGTTCGCGATTCTAAAAAAAATATTTAAAAAAAATAATAATAAGGATAATTAAAATAAAAACAAAATGCTAAATAAAAGCTTTATACCTCTGCTTTAGTTAAAAAATAATCTCCATTTAATAAACTGACAAAATTCGCAGAGTTTTAAACAAAACCACACACCGAAAAAAATTACTTACATTTTTTGTCCCGTTCGCGATCGCAAGTTTATCCAAAATATTTGGAGAACGTTCATATTTTATAATTTTCTTTTTGTTCTCAAAAATTGTTCTACTAAAATGCTATTAAATATTTATAAAAAGTTAAAAAAAAAATTTGAGTTTTCATATTTTTTTTTTCAAGTTGAGTGCGTACGAATGTCCCGTTCGCGATCCTGGAAATGCCAATATAATAAACTGGAAAAATTTAGCGGCAAAATTTTATTGCAAAAGTATTTATGAAATTTTTTTGTTCAAATCTTCCTCACTTTTTAAGTTTTTAATAATAAAGCTACGTTCACATTTATGAAATATTTGACGAAAAAAACGTGTCCAAGAAAGAAACTAATATTTGATTTCCTTTAATTCCAATATTTTTTTTAATTATGGGTTCGCATGTTTAATAAATGTCAACGTAGCTGAAATTTTTCGCTTACAGGCTAACCTAAATTACGACGCAAAGCGTCAAAATTTCTCATGCCCATACAAAATGTATGAAACCAACCGAAATAAGGCGGCATCAAGGCTTTGCAATTGGAAAATCCAATTTTGACAGCGTGTCAAGAAGTGAAGTTGGCTGCAAAAGTACTGTTGTTGTTTGTTAAGTAATGTAAATTTAGCTACTCTTAGCTTAATTTAGCGTCTTCATCTGTATTTCTTATTTTTATTTAGAGTTTTTTATTAATTAAAGTGAGTAAACATTACTGTTTCTGGCGCAACGTTAAAGCTGGAGGTACATAACACGCGTTCTACGCGGCTGTCAAAAAAGTAGAATCAGTGTAATTGTATGTGGCAAGTTACACAGCACAACGCGTGAACGCATAGAACGCGTTGAAGTAGATCTACTTTCTACTTTTTTAAGCATCCTACGCGTCACCCAAAGCGATCAGCTGTTTCTCATAGCCATTTTGATGCAGTGATGGGAAAGTTGGTACGATCGTACTTGATAATGATAAATACCGTGGTACTCCCCCAATACTTTGGATACTCTAATACACATATTTTCATTTTTAATTATTATATATAAAAATTACCCCCATTCACTCCCCAGCAAATATAAAAAGTTTTATATTGCACAAAAATTTCTTTATAACTAAACAACCTACGTATTGCAACTACAGCTAATTTAAAAAACTGTACACACATTCGATCATTTACTAATGCAACGTCATAACTCAAAAAAATCCATTTCGAGATAATTGCAGTCCTCACCATTTAGAAAAATTTCTGAAATATTCTCTTAAAACGTTGAAAGTACAAAAGACATAAAGATAAAACTTATCTATACACAATATAAATTTGAAATTTTGAGGTATGACGTTTTATTAGTAAATGTGCGATATGTATGTTCCTCGATATGTTCGTGTGCGCTTTGTATTCTGTATATACATAAATGTTTTAAATATATTTTATATCTTTGGTCTGTTAAGCAATTAGAATGACAAGAATAAAACTTTTTACTTGTATGAAAAGGTATTTAACAAAGTTGTAAAAATGGGCAGTATCACACCAATCAATTATGTTGCATCCATATTTATATGAGACCCATAAAATATATATATTCTGTATCCTTATAGTAGTCGGTAGTATAATAAAAAAAACTAATTTTAAACCCTGTGCAAAACATATATATTTTTATTTGATTTTGAAGGTTTTTATCGTGCGACAAAAACAAAGGGGATTTTTAAATAAATATTATTAAAAACTAATATATTTTTGTACATCTTATGTACTTTTTTAAAAGTTTTGCAATAAATATAAAAATATATATGGATGTGGAATGCCTATTTAGGTAGTTTCAAGTACATTTTGGTTATATTCTTCTTGAATGTACAGCTCGTACTCAAAGTAAGGAGAAAATTCTTTAATTTGTTACGATTTTTTTTTGCAATTTTGTAAAATAGTTCTGCATTATTATGTTAATATACAATCTATAACAATGTACATAATATGTCCAATATTATTGTACTTTAACATAAAAATAAATTTGTTTATATAAATTATATATGTAATCGTTGGTAAAACTAATTTGTTGAATGAAAAATATTGATAACTATTTTTTTTAACCTATTAAATATTCAATACTTTTTAATGTTTCTTAAATAAGTTGTGTGTTTTAATAAGAATTATTAACTAATATATTAGTGAGAGAATAATTGTAATTGGTTGAAGCAGCTCAAGCTCCACGGTTCCAGTAGATTCTTAACACCAAATAAAATTTCTAATAACATATTTCAAATGTTTTAAAATTGGCGTTGAAATTCCTGTAATTAATAATAATATTTACATAATTTTACATTTATTTGAGCATGTGCTCAAGTATTTATGTTTATAAATTTTATTTATTTGTTGCGGGTTAGCAATATCTAAATACATATTTCGTTGGTTGCCATACCAACTCATCAGTAGACGTTTACCCTTTGTGTTTAAAAGGTTTCAAAGCTCATATATTTATACATAAACTCACAAACAGAATTGTGAATTACAAAGCATAAAAATAGTCTTTCAAAACTTTTCAAACATACTTACACAACAAATAATTTTTTTTCATTATGAATGTGTTTACTTTTCTACACTTATAAAATTAGACAACCGCTGGTTGCCATTAAAAGTAAATATATACATACATATATTATTACATAAATACATATACATACATATTAAAAACTTAAAATTTTTTATTTATTTGTTGTGGGTTACCAAATCTATATGCATTTCGCCAACGAAATGGCCTTATGACGAAAGAGTGGCATAAAATAACTGAAAAAAAATCCTTACTATAAAACCGCTTTGGTACAATTTATTTTGACGCTTACAGTATGTTTGTATATGTAAATTGTTGTTTTATATTAAACTTGTATTGTTTTCTTATAGAGCCAAACTTGGTGGATTGGTCGACAAGAGGTCACATTGCCGTTTCTTTCAACCATGAGATTATAATTTGGCAAAGTAAGGAAGATGTAACAATGGCATTCGATATAAAATGTCCCCGGTCTCTAGCGTATAGTCCCAATGGAAACTTCTTAGCTATTGGTTGCAAATCTTGTGATTATCCAGGCAAGTTATTCTCGAAATAAAATATATTCAATAAAATATATTATTTTATTGAATTTAATTTTAAAAGTTTTAGAGTTGTGGGATGTGTCCCGTTCTCAAGACTTCTGCGTTATTTGTGGAAAAGTATTTAATTTAAAACATGTTGCCATTCAATGTGTTCAGTGGACTCCATCAGGCAAACAAATTGTATGTGGTACTTACTATGGATTCGTGTATGTTCTTTCGGCACCCGATATGAATACGGTTAAAAAAGTACAAGGACATAATTTGCCAATAACGCTCATTCGCTTTTCACCCACCATGCGTTACTTGGCTAGTGCTGATTCAGCGGGAAATATTGTAGTTTATAATTGGAACATATGTAGTGTATATCTGTATGTTAGATCTACAGGAGTGCTTAATGTCGTTTTTGATT
This sequence comes from Lypha dubia, assembly GCA_947311025.1. Taxonomy (NCBI): domain Eukaryota; kingdom Metazoa; phylum Arthropoda; class Insecta; order Diptera; family Tachinidae; genus Lypha; species Lypha dubia. The sequence continues at coordinate 2,323,050 of OX371263.1, forward strand.
GGCATCCGTGGACTGGAGTAGATTTGGCCATTTGTACGTTATTTGATATTTCAATAGAGATGTTTTTATTTTGATAGAGTTTTATTACAGCCGAGTCAGCATCCATTGTTATTCTACATGTTCCCAGTAAAAAGATTGTTGCAGCTTATCAACAAAACAAGCTAAAAATTATAATAAACTACATATCTTTTAGTAAACTTACAGGAGAATTATTAGTGAGCATATCAAATCAAGGTAAAATTTTATATTCTCAACAAGGATAACATACATACATATTAACTGATTCCTATTTATTGTAGATAGAAATGGATGTAGTGATTATAGGGTTTTAGTAATGTCTTCACTTGATAGAATTGTGGACATATTGAAAATCCCTGATGGAGGGGCAAGATTTTTAATGTGGAGTCCAGATGGTAAAACTGTTGCCACGACTAATAATGACGAAGATTTATCTCTGTGGAATTTCTGTTCGTTGCATAAAACCAAATATTTTAAAAAGCTTAACGGTTCAAAGACCAAATCGTCTCTTGATTCTAAGTTTGGAAATCAATTTCGAAACTGGTACTTCTTTAAATAGAAATTGAATAATCAAATATAAAATTACTACATACATATGGACCCGTAAGCAAATAACTTAAACATTTTCATTATATCATTTGAACTTTTCCATTTGAAAGTGTAATTGAAAATAGTTTAGTTTTTCTCTGGAAAATTAAAGAAATGCGTTTTTCTTTTCAGTTATGTATTTGTAAAAAACATGTAATGGAATGGCCGCAGCGTGGTATCTCCAAAGTTTGTGTGGTCATACTCAAAAAGTTTATAGTTGTTTTTTAATAAATAAATCAAAAAAGTAGATTATTAAATATTCAATAATAAAATAAAATTTAAATAAAAAACTATAAAAAAAAGTTAATTATTATTGTTGTTGTAGATTATTAAATATTCAATAATAAAATACAATTTAAATAAAAGACTATAAAAAAAAGTTAATTATTATTGTTGTTGTAACATACAAGACATGTTTTTGTTCTATTTTGTTCATAAAAATGTTATTTTTTTGTTAGTTCATATTCCAAGTTCCGTCGGCGACAGACATATTAAACACTTTTTCTCTATACTGTCTCGTTGTTAACACTTCAAAATAAAATGCAAAATGAATGCTGGACAGGTCTTTAAGCAAATGAATGGGATAACGTCAAGCACACGTACACGAGCTTGATGTCAAGCATTTTGACGAATGTATGGTATGAATAATTTTTTCATTATTTATTTTGAAGACTTAAAACGCCGGCGCACACTGGGGATTTCACGGAAAAAGTCAAATTGTCAACATACTCTTCATGCAATATGCAGTGATATTTTGAAATTTTAGACTAAATAGTACAATCAAACCAAAAAGAATTACTCCGATCTGACTGCTAGTTTTTTTTATAGCCGTCTCAAACTCACTACTTGTATGTTTTACCGAAACAACTTAATTTAAACCTAAGAATTTCAAGACGAATATTATTTTATTATGTGAGCTAACGTTTTTCTTTTTATTTTTTATTTAAAGTAGGATATTTCAGTATACTAAAATTGAAAAAATAAACTCTGCAGAGACTTAAGTTTTTTTTTGTTGTTTATTTTTATGAACACATAACAAAAATGCCTTTTTTCTCCAAACATTTGGACCTGCAATTTTAGCCATACTTTCGCACAGTTCGAAATCACTTCTAATACATTGTCTTATATCTGTTTTTACATTTTTAATCAATTTCAAGTGCCACCAGGTGCCACCTGTCAATTTGTTTAACATAACTCAAGAACCACTAGTCGGATTTTGCTTAAACGAATTTAGAAAAATCAAGAATTACAATTACATTCATCTGTTTTTTATTTTGATGAAACTTTATATTTTTCTTAATTAAGGTAATAAATTTCAAAAAGTTTGGGCCAAAAATAAATATCGGGTTTTATGGGCGGTGGGAGGTGGGCGTGCCCAATTTTGATGAAACTTTATACTTTTCTTAATTGACGCAACAACCAAAGGCTCAGAGAAAAATTTCAACATTCTACGAGCACTCCTTTTTTGTATTATTGCATATACACCTTATAGTCATTGTATCTTAATTTGTATTTCTAATTCAGCCTGTTCCTGTACGTACATGAAGTTAGCCATATGTTGGTTGCTAAGGACTACTTGGTTTTTTATTGATTTCCGCATTAATTTATTTAGTTTTAAATCAATGAATGCGGCTTTTGATGTTTTTCTACCATCGGGATAATTAAAAATATGAGCAAATTAGACGATTTATTAGCAAAGAAAAAAACTGTCGTACCAGTTTTGGATTTGAGTAAAAATGTTATACATTCTGGCGAGGAATTAAAACGTCTTATGGAGAAAGTTCCAGAGTTCAAAATGAGGCCTATTAAAGTCAGAGCTGACGACATTAAGACAAAAGAAAAAGACTATTCATTCAAGTTGAGCAAGAAAGAAGTGAAAAAACTTTTAAAACATAATGGCGAAAGGGAGCCAATTTATATATATGGAGATCCGATTCCTTTAGAAATGAAAGAAGTAGTTTTGAATGATTTATGTGTTGTACCAATCGATTGGAAAATGCTAACAACGTTGAGACCAAAATCAAAAATAGAAGAACAATATTTTTCTCGTATGGTTGAAATGGGTAAACTTCAGTTAAAGACAGAGCAGAGAGATAAGAGGGAATTTATTCTCAACAATGGTATAAAAAAGTTAAAAAATAAATCGGGAATTGTTGAAACTCGTCTTCAGACCTGTGTGGATTGCGGTGAGGAATTTTGCTCAGGTATGAGATGAATTTTAGTGCAATTTTTAATTTGCAAAAAGATTTTTAATTCAAATTGTAATTCAGTAATTCCCAAAAAAGAAATACATTTTATTTATTAATTTACAAATAATTTGCTAAATTTCAAATATTACCTAAGATCTTTTATTATTAATCTCACTATTTACAACTAATAAATCAGTAGTGCCAAGGATATTCAGCTTAAGAACAATTAGTCAATAATGGGTAGTTTGTTAATTATTAAAGGATTAGCGTATAAGTGTGGGCTGTGGTTGAATAAGATGCCTCAGAATATTTTCGGTAATACCCGTTCGAAACTTCTGTTATAACATAAGAAAATGTCTTTCAAAACAGAATGTATATCCATTTTTTTTTATATACGAGTATGTACATATCTATAAATTTAAATTTTAACAAATAAAATAAAAGCAATATTTGTTTATATTTATGTATATACATACATAGGTTAAAGTTCGTAATTGTTAATAATCAGAGAAATAATAAATACACATTGTTAACATATTTCGAGCAACAAAGGAAAAATTTAATATCTAAACATCCCTTTAGATATCAAATACACTGGCCGAATAGAACAAACGTTGTTTCTGGTAGAAGCCATTAAACATCTTCAGTATTCATGTGTTTTCACCACTTGTTAACTAGCTCTGTTGAACGTGATTACATACTCCATTTATACACCATACCATACAAATAGCATACGCGTTTACAATCTACCTGGGGAATTTTTTATTTATTTAATAAAGCAGTTCGTAGTATTTTAAAAATTACAATTGATATACATATGTACATACATACAAAAGCAATATTTATTTTTCAGCTGTCAAAAAAAATAGTAATTGAGTATGTATGAACATTTAATTTAATTGCTCAATTAAAACTAAATTGAGACAATTAAAATTGTATGTCTGAACATGGTATAATCGAATCAAACTGAAATTCGTTTTTACTAATCTGCTTATTGCTTTTTAAATACTTTGAAGGTATTCCATTTATAAATTAACTTTGTCTTCTAGGTAAAACTTGCACACAGTTCGGTTATGATATGTTTGTAAGAGTTGAGCCAAAATTTGCAAAGCCGAAACCCACTTCAAATGTCAGCAATAAGGGAAAACTAAATGGACGCAAACGAATTGTCAGCAATGGATCACGGATGAAGACTGGTAATAAGACCCCAATTAAAGCATAAATCCACAGATACTAAGAATAAGAAACTGCTTAGAGCAAGAATAAATAAAGTCCAAAAGATAATTTTTACATAAATAAGGATATATGGGTCCCTATTGTATGGAACACAGGAACACAGATAAAATTTAAAACAAGATACAATTAAACAATAGTTTTATTTTGCTCAAAATTCAATTTTCAGCGTGACTGCGATCATATAATTTTGCTGGAAGTCGGTATCTGCAATATTTGCAAAATCCTTTTGTTTAGTCCTTTTCATCCTGCAGCAGCTAAGACTTTAATTGGCCATGTTTTGCCATTCCCGACGAAATTTTTGGCTGTATTTAGGGTGCATTGCATTAAAATTTTTTATATGTTTCTTTTTTTTTTAAGTAAAAGATTACAAAGCAAAAAAGTAGCACAATTCACACCTTAACAGATTTTTAGAAATAACGTTATTCAAAACTCACTTTGTGGCATTACACCAATGAAGTCAGCGTCATACACAATTGTAAGATAAGAGTAATTCCACCAACACAATCGTAATTGACATCACTGCATTACACCTATATCTACAACAATAAATATTTATAAAGACTTTGATAGTTGAAAGGCGGTGATGATATGATGATAATTTCATCAATCGACTAAGTTTGTGCTGTCAGCTGCTCTAGTGCGTTAACTTGCCAGATACATCTTGCTTTGTAGCAAATGTTGAAAATGTTGACCAAAATTATATTATTAAAAACACGCTTGAAAAGTAAGAAGTCAGTAAATCAAAAATCTCTGGATTTCTCGCTAACAGCTAAATCATATTTTTTCCCGCAAAATGTACCGAAAAATAGCTAAATTTGACGAGAAAATAGGTGAATTGGTAACAGTGTTTATTATCATGTATTTTTCATCGAATAATATGGACTTTTTTATATAAAATTTTTCAAATAATATTTTAAGATATTACTGGATTGAACAGCCAACGTAGTACCTGCACATGCCATTAATTTTTATACATATTTTGGTACGATAATATCAAAGAGATAAAATTACAATTTACAAGAATATTTATAATGAAGGTGCAGCCATAAACATGCAAGATATTAAATTCCTTTTTAAAAATCTCCAATGATGATGCTCATCCATTAAATGTGTTCTTAATATGTATGTATGTACAGTAGGGTAGTATTGAAAAAAATCGTTTTCTTTAATTTGTATTTGTATACCATGACATTTTTGAAGTAAACATATTTCGATATTGGTCAGTATATATTGAAGCAGCGGTAACGAGTTTGGTGACTCAACGCACTTAAGAGAGTGGTAAAATATACTTAAAAGATAACGAAATCTTAACAGTGGTTAGAAAAATAATTTTGTTTGCGATATTTAAAATTTATTTTAATACATAAGGTGACGATTTTTAAACAATTTTCAGTGCCAAATTTCCATTTCGTAACAGATCATTAACCACCCCCTTCCCCTAGAGCGTGTGTACAGACACTATGTAGGCGAATAGCTTTCCTATTTCTAATGAATTAAACTTGTCTGTAGTGTCAACGGTAAACACACATGGAAATGAACAATTATTTAAACCAAACGCAAATTAAGTTAAACTAAAAGTAATTTAAATTAAGCCATATAAAAATTAAATGCAAGAAATAGTGATTTATGTTTATATAATTAAATTAGCTAATATTCAGAACACTTTATTATAAACACAGCACGTCCAGCTTTAAGTTTATATATAATTTATTAATTAATATTCATTGATTTTGATTTTATACAATGCGATGATCGATCCACAAAACGAAACAAATTTGTGCTGCGATATCACTCACTGGTCTTTTATGTTTTTTTTTTTTTTTTTTTATTATTAAATGTGCTGAATACAGTTAGTTAATATAATTATGTATATATAAACATAAAAATATTGCGTTTAATTTTTATAGGGTTTAATTTTAAATTGAGTTTAGTGTTGTTTAATTTGCGTTTGTTTTAAATACATACATATGGATATGTGCGAATGATATATGCCATTTTAACTCCAGCCTAATGTGCATATTTACATATATAATCTTTATGGCATAATGTCTTGCAGCCTGTGTGAATGGTCGTGTGTGCAAGTATTAATCATGCTGTGTGTGTCTGTCTCTTTGCACATACGAAAATTTATATGGCTTAAATATTTTTGGTATCGTATTTAACTCTGTACGAGAATCCGTGTTGCCAAGTACATTTTAAGAAATAAGATCACTAAACTCATTAATGGCGAAATATACTCAATGTGCGTCACCTCACTGTACCAAAAACAAATGTAATGGACAAAAATGTTCTTAAACTTATTTAAATGCTGTTAAGTTTATAGTTTATATTTTATTATAAATTTTTTAAATTTAAATTTATCAATTGTGTATATACTTTAGACAACAGATACACAGATTAATCATGGGAAATTCGTGAGAGAACGTAAGATAACATGAGATGACGAAACTCTCAAGAATAAAATAATAACGAAAATTTAAATATAACCTGGAGAAACAAATTAATATATTAGGATGTTGAAAATCTCAAATTTCTAATATGTTTTTTGAGCTCAGCCATCCATCCCTCAATAAAAGTAAAAACGAAAACTTTAAAGAATAAATTTACAAGTGGTGCTTATTATTTGTAAAAAGTTTTTATAAGATATAAGGTGTAAAAACAAAGAGGTGCTACTTAAAATAAAATATATCTCAAACTGTCATTGCTAAAAAAAGGCACTAGAATTTGTAAATGAACACTTTAGATCCTTTCCCGGGCGTGCTATAAGTTTATTTATTAGGGCATTAACACATCTTAATAGATATGTGAATTTAGCTTAAAAAGTCGTGTCATTTTCAGTTTTACTTTAATGTACGCTAGTTTGATCGCTTCGGTCAACAGCAATATCTTATACATGTGGGTTGATTCGTTTAATTCTTAATAAAATGAGATGCATTTTACAACCACATTTTTACAACTATCCGTTCGATACGAAATACACGCCAGCTTGCGTCCGAACTTCAGTCGAATGAACTTCAATCACTTACACTGGTAATCTTTCCATATAGCACTTTAGCTACTATTCCTCCAATGTCATACAAATGCTTGCTTTGATAGTTGCCTAGCGAGAGTAATATCTAATCCATCGGCAACTTTTCTGCGCAGTGCTTAAAATAAATCTTAATAACTTAAATACAACGAGAACATTCAGTGCAGGACCCATAAATCTTTAAATACTTAAAAGAAAATGGAATTGAGTTTTTCATACCATGAAGGGCAATATTACAAAAATTACAATAATACGACTACGGCAAAGAAAATCAGTATAAATACATATTACTAAAATCACATTTCGTTAAAAAAAATGGACGTACCACAAACTTGTTAATTTAAGTACAATTATATAAATAATTTAATATTATTATATATTTAAAGTACTCGTAGAAGCAGTTCTTTGGACATAGAAATGCAGGAAATATGTAGTTGATGGATGAACAAAACGTACTAATTATAAAACACAAAAAAAGAAACAAATATATTAACAATATTTGCGAAACTAAGGATATGCATGTACTTCGTTATCTAATCCTAGACGAAAAATAAAAGAAAAGTGCTAGTGAGCTGCATGTAAAGAAAACTACCGTTTTATAACAAAATATTCACGCTTTCAAATATTTCAAAAGTATTGGAATACAAGTGACTTACAAAAACAGAGGGAATTCATAAGACTTAAATATAAATAACAAGAAGAACTCATTAAAATAAGCCAAAGCGGGATATTGGAAGTTCCAAATTATATTTTGTTCCTAAATCAACATTGCTGCTTTAAATAGAACTTTTGGAACATTAATTACGCATTAACAACTTTTTAAACCCTAAACGCTATAACTCCTAATAATAAGGAGAAAATAATTAAGCTGACAACACTGACGAGAATGAATGTGTATGCATATGAATGTACAAATCTGTATGTATGTATGTATATTATACAGTCTTCGTACATACATATGTATATACTGCATTTTAACAAAAGCTGACAATGATTTCTTCTGTGACTCCACAAACACGTATTGTCATCTTCAAACAGGTTCATCGGAGAGAAAAAGGTGACAAGTTGAAGCACAACTAGTTTATACACTGCGTTTTGCTTCTCGTTTCCCTTTGGATATGTTTCATACTGAGAATTATGTAGTAACTTTAAAGAAGTTGATGTTCTTTTAACTTAAAATTACAATTTTGTCTTAAAAGAACAAAAGTTTTTTCATTGTTTCTCTTATGCAAACCTTTTTGGTATGTTAATCTACGGGTAGCACGGCACATTTATCTTGGTTTCACTTTTACAGCTTCTGACAACTGATATTGACTAAAGACAGACACAGACACAATGAACATAAGTATCTCTGGTACGCGGTTTGTGTTATTTTTCAAAATATATTGAAATATGTACATACATATATGGTACATGTATGTATGTATGTGCTTCTATATGCATCTCTTGGTGTACATATATTGCCTCCAGTCTACACTAAAAAGACTTTATATTAACTTTACCTGTATGCATTTGGGTATGTAACGGAACCTTTAAACTCGATTTTGACCCTCTTTTAACAACCAGAATAATTCAAAATTTCGCTTATTTGTCGGGAATCGAATTGTCCACTAAATGCCGAATATTGATGAATAAATGTATATTTCACAAGCATCTCCGAGTCCCATCGAGGGCACACAGCCATCATGGGTAATGGAATTATGCCACCAACGAGGGTAGCGCGATTCGTGTCAGCATATCAATTCTCAAGGAGAAGAAGTATGCCAATAGCACACCCATCCCCAAGAGGACAGATATGCATCGAACAACACTCTCTACCACCGGTAGATAATCTCCCATGAAGCTTAGGTAACGGCTCCCGTGGTGCCACTGTTAGGTTAACGGTCAATCATCGAAGGAGAAGTCTTGAGGGAGACCTTAGGTGCTTTTTCATCTTCTACCAGACAAACACAGATTACTTACTTCCTTTTATACCTTATATATACATATGTACATCCGTTGCTCTGTTGTTTAAGAGAGTTGTCAGTAACATATAAGTTTTTTGAGTAATTGGGTAAAGGTAATGTCTAGAAAATACAATTACCCTTTTCCCCAGGAGGCAATTTTTCGTGTCATCTTCTCGTTCTTATTCGCTATTGATGTACATACATACATATGTACATGTATGAAAAACTTTTCCGCATTAGAGGCAATTATACCAAATTACCACTTTTTTGTGTACTATTTTATTTATTGAATCTTCAAACGAATTATCAATAAATAATCAAATCATAAATCTAAAACTGTTATATATGTACATATGAGGAGCCGCAGAACAAAACATAATTTTTTGCTCATTTACAATTTTAAAAACTGCATGAACCTGGAAATGGTAACAAGCTTTTTACTTTGACTGATTGTTTTAAAACCTGATCCAATATAAAAATATTACACATTGAAATTATTTATATATACAATTTTTCATTATTTACAATGTTTTTTTTTTGGTTATATCATCTAAAAACACAAATAATTTCTCAAAATTATACTCCAAAAGTAATCCAAGTAAAATTGATTGCTATAAAACTCGATATATTTACTTTTTTTTTAACATTTTCACATTTTTGTTTTTTTGAGTGCCCAAATTTAAAGTTTTACGGCATCTTGTAATTATTCAGTGTTTTAATTATGCTATTAAATATATTTTAAATATATTCAGTCATCAAACAATACCTATGCTTTAGCAATTATTACACAGGGGAACAAAATCGAAAAAATGTTAAATGCTTTAATAACCACTATATAGATTTGATGCATTATGGACACCTAAGTACAAAAATGGTAAAATTTTTCAATTCTATGGATAAGATTTTTTTTAATTTTTTTCTAAAATTTGGGATTTTCCAAGGGGCTGATTTACCAATTTTATCATAACTATGGAACGACTTGTTCAATTTTGTCACAAAAAATACTAAAACACTTGAAATCAAATTATAAGCCATGCTAATATAATTTTTTTATAAACTCAACGGTTTCGGAATTATTTAGACTGCAATGATTAAAAATAATTTTTTTTTATGCAAAATTGGTAAATTTTTATTCTTAAAATATATATAAAAAATCGAAAATGGCAATTACATGATTAGAAAGGTATGTATATTCCAAATAAAATAAACTTTACTTCATGAAAATCGATGCATAAATGTTGATTTTATTCAGAATACAGTGAAATTAACCGATTTTGAACTATGAGTACGTTGCAATAAATGCTCGATATGTACTCCACCACGTATTAGTTATGTATAATATAATATAACTAATAATAATATAATATAACTTATACGTGGTAGAGTACTTAACGAGCATTTATTGCAATAAAACCAGTATAATAACTGTTTAATAAATGTTTTGTTTTTGTATTTTTTTGTGACTTTATATTTTTGATAAATTTTACACAGAGAGAGAGTGAAAACTAATTGTTCGAATTTGTGAAAAATATTTAGCTTCATTGATTATTTCGTATGAACATTTTGACGTAAACGTTTCTTAAAAATTTAAAGATTCAAAATCAAAAGTGGAAAAATCTTATTATTAATAATTTTCACGGCTACTATTAATGAGCGTTTATCATTTTCGCTAAACTTTTTTTATATTTTATTTTCAACAAATTTTCGTTTTTTTCCATTTTTTTTCAAACAAGTTTAAAATTATTTATTACAATTTACACATTGATCACCTGTTGACTAAGATTTCGTGCGAAAAAGTACTGGTCATGTTATTTCGCAGCAAAAAAAGATTCCTGAAACATTTTTCGTGCTAACAGATCTATAGAATTTGCGTGTTCTCCGCTATAAAAACAGAGTACATACTACTTTTGCAACTTTACATCGCAAATATTTCATACGAAATACTTTTATATGCAGTTTGATCGCACGAAATTATGAACAGAGTACCAGGCTTAACAGGAGAAATAACAGCCTGGGAAGAATATATGAAATTGATAGTTTAAACTTTAAAGGAAGTGGTGATACTGATATCAGCATTTCATCAACACCCACTAAGTTTGACATTTAATCAGGTATGTTAGCTTTGCTAATAGTGTCACTTTATTCAAAAGAAAAAAAGTTCTATCTAATTTAAAAATATCTTATCTATCTTATCTTTTATATCAAACAGTAAAAATAAAATTATAAATTGTACTACGTTGAAAACCCTATACGTTAAGCGTACAGTAAATACGCACTAAATTTTATTAAAATCTCTTCAGTGGTTTTGTTTTTTTTTTTGTACATGTTTGACACACACAAATTCTAGCAATTGGTGTTTTTTTCATTCTATATTGATACTATAGACGCATCAATAAACTTATTGAAAAAAATATTTAGTATTTATTATCACACTACACCTTCATACGATTTGATAATTTCAACAATTGTTTCCACTAAATTCGATGAATTTATAGTGCAACTGTGATTACAGACTGTGACTAACGTGGCTTGAAGCAATATTGACAAGCCAAAAACAATTGTGTTTGCCCCTATCAGATTCATACATACACAGTACATAAAGACTGCAAGAAAGTTGTCTTTCTTCGAAGAACATGTGTGTTAGTATCAGTATTTTTAATGTTGTAAATTAAGTTGTATTCCTGTCATAAATTTTAAACTATGAATGCAGCATCTTCCAGTTATTATGTTATTTTATCCTTTGAATCCAACTAACATTGTTTATAAGTAGGTATCTATGTACATACATTAGGGTGTCTCTAATATTATTTTATTTCTCATCCAGTGGGATAAGTATTTGATTAAAGGAAACGCTTACAGTTGGAGCGCTGCCAAACCACAATTGACTATTTTGATTCCAAATTTTTCATATTTTGTCAATATTTTGTTCATGCTTTTATTGAATCAAAATACGCCCATGATTTGCTCATAAAATAACAATAAATTTGTGATTGCTGGCAAGTTGCATATAATTTTGTCGCTATTATTTACAACAAAACTAAGACCAACTCTTTCGGACTTATTGGGATAAATACATCCTACTGAATGTTCACAGAGTCCTAATGTTTAAATTTTATACTCTAAAGACCAAATTTACAGTCCTTAGTTAACTGATGATAGCATTGTTATTAATTAACTAAAGACTGCAAATTTGGACCGAAATGATTGAAAAATGTCGCATTTGTTTATTTAGAAGTTTAAATTCAGTCATCGAACAAAATTATATATAAAATTTTATTTCACTTTTAAATAATTTTTTCTTTTTACGGGATATAGACACATATACACAGCATCAAGACCATCAAGCACCCATATTTTTTTTACGTTGTGCCATTTTGTACGTTGTGACGAAACGAGAGAACTTGCTTAACTCTCAAAAACTACCCAAGGGTGAAATGTCTCGCAATTGTCAAGATTCTTCAATGGCATCAAAAAACGCAAGGCAAAGAAATGTTGAAATTCAAGTTGAAAGATTTTTTTATAGATTATTGCACTTTTTATTATTTTATACTTTAAGTTATACTTCTTCGAGACTTTGGCCGCTTGAGCGTCTTTTAAACACATTTTCATCGATCTAAAATCGATATATCAACCCCTTTCTTCGTTAAGCTTGTGACAAAATTGTGTCATTAAAAATTCTGAAACACTTCGACAGCTTGAAAGAAACGTGCAGTGTCTTCCAAAAATATTTTTATTAGCATGATCACCCTAATATGTATAGTAAATCAATGTGTAACAATAAAATCAGATAAAAGGAGATGTTAACAACAATCGGCTTAGATAAAGATTTTAAACAATGCATACAGCTACATACATACATACATATGTACTTATATACATAAATAGAATGTATTGTGTGTCTAGCAATGTGCGTTGCTCTGAACTGTTTCATCTCTTACATTATTTTTTCAGTTGGGTATTGAAAAGGACAGGTATAAATCAGCAGGACTTTGAACAAAATCATTATTTCGAATTTACACAAGACGAAGAATGTATGTATGTATGTATATATGTACATACATATGCATGTGCAAATGTATTTACTATTATTTGTATGTCTAATTTGACTCTTTCTTTGTTTTAGAATTTTATTCACAGTTTGCTCCGTTGTGTATCATAGTTGTATGTAAACTACTGTTCATTCAATTCAGCAATGTTAATAGAATTTCATGGTTTAAAATGGTTAAATTATTGCACAAAACAATTTGACATAAAGCATATAATATTGAAGATAGTGTTTTAAAAACATAATGACGGCATTTAAGCAACGTAACCTTTCTGCATGCAACTATCTTTTTTCAGTGAGAAACAGAGAGAAGAAATATAAAATTTATACAAAAACCACCACAGATATAAAAAGTATCGAATTTAATTCTTGAATTAGTCTAAAAAACAAGTAAATTGTATTACAATATTTTTAAGGCCATTGCTTTTACTGCGTTTTGACTCTTTTAGAAAAGGATAACAAGAACCCAACACCTCTTATGGACGAGTAAGTTACATATGCAAAATATATACAGTTAAATATATCGACACTTTTACAATAAAAATGCATACAATGCTTGAATTTCTTACACGTACTTTCACGCTTACAGCCGAATTCATAAATATTTATTTGAGGTTTATTGGCGGTTTTTAATTCAAAATATGTCAAACAGTATTTTGTACTTTAAAAAAAAAAGTATCAATTTGTTGAATTGGAATATTAGTAACTGGTTAGCAAAAAAACAAAGCTACATATATCGATAGTTTCGAAATTTGAATTTTGCACGGATAAAGCAGGTGTTTGAAATATAGTGCTAGGTATGTAATATTTCTGGATTTATGTATGTATCGTGATAACATACCGAAGGATGCGTCTTTAAAAGTTACCTTTATGATAAAAAAATCTGGCTAATTTTTATAATTCAACTTACTTATTGTAAGTGGTTTTGTCAAAACTCCACAGATATGTACATATATGTACGGTGACCATATTTTTCGACAAAAAAAAGGACAATCAATGTTAAATAAAAATTATTGGTATTAACTAAGTTACATAGATATATTTTATATCAATAAAATAAAAATATAATTCAAACAATGTAATATTAGTAACTAGTACAAGTAGTGACATATGTATGTACTTATGTATTTTAATGTTTAAAACAGAAATTAAATATGCCTAGAAGTTCACGCGTCGTTAAAACAAAAAATTAATTAATTAATCAAAATTAACAAAGAAATTAAATTTAGCCAATAATACAAAAATAACAAAATTGAATAAATAAAAATAGTTAAAAACAATAATTTAAGGATTATCTATTATTGATATTTTTCTGAAAAATGTAGTTTTTTTATTATATCAATGTAATTTGATAAAAACAATTTAAATTCTGCACAGTCGATTTGAAAGCCGACAGAAAATTTAACACATTGCACATATACTTTTCAGTGTTGCCAGGCAATTCCTGTCTTGGGTGGTTATCAGCGCTGTCAACTTTGAAATTTTAAAACGCACCAAAATGGAGAAAAAAACGCGCCATTTAACAAAAAGCCCACCAAGTACAGAATTTGTCTTTTTTTTTAATTTTTATTGAATTAATTTTTTGATTTTACATATATCTTTAGTCCAAAATATTTCGACGTGGGATTCAAATTCAACTGCTAATGGCATGATATCATATTTGTAATGGGATAAAATATTTTGTACAATGTTGGTTGTTGATGTCGTTTGTAGCTAAAGCTGTAGAGCTTAAAGCTGCAATTATGATGTCGCATTTGCAATAAAAGCATCTTGATTTTATATTAGTCTCGAGAATACTTTGTTTTTGCTAAGCTCTCGACTAAGGACTCGACAGCAACTTTTACTACAAAAACAATTATGAAAATTTAAAAGGGACATCATTGCAACAGTTGTATTTTTTTGTACAAATTTTTTTTTTCTCATACTGTAATAAAAAATTGTGTTAAATTTTCTTTGGCGCTACCCAAAAATAAAAAAACCCAACAAAATTTAAAAAAAGCGCACCACGCACCAACTCAGAAATTTTCCGCACAAAGCATTTAAAAAAGCGCCCAAAATGGTGTGAAACGCACCAAGTTGCCAACGCTGGTGGTTATAAATTTATATAGTATTGAGTTTAAATTTTTGGTATTTTGAGAAATTAAACTTTTAATTTTGGAAACTAAAAAAGAACATTAGCCATCAAACAGAAAGGACAATTTATTTTCTTTATATTTTAGAGGACGTTGTGTCAAAAAAGAGGACTGTCCTTTTAAAAAAGGACGGATGGTCACCGTACATATATGTATAAGTTCTTATGTACCTACATATGTGTGTACATCCATGTATATGTATGCATGTACCGCATCAGCATCAGGCAGTTACGCCTGTTAGCAACCTGTCCAGCCTAAACTAAGCTAAACTCAGTAATCTAAAACTATTTGTGTTTATTATAAATCATGTTCCAAGTTGAAACGGTATACATGTTTAGTTACTTTAAATATTTATACACAATTGTTCATTCATCCCTTTAATTTTCGTTAAAATGTGTTTTTACATATGTACATACATACACATACACTTAGTCAAGTGGTTGTGGCGTCAACATAAGTGAGTGAAGAGTGAAATGTCGACAACGATTTGTTGCATGCACCCTGCAGTTTTAAGTTACACAGTAATATTTCATGGCTTATTTACATTTGGAAAGTACCGAACTCACTGGTTTATATACAAAATTGAATGAAAAATATTTACATGGTATGTATGAATGTGTATATGCTTGAGTTCTTAGTAGTAATGTGATACCGTTAAATAAATTTAAATTTACGATTAACTCTAAACAAGCACCCAGAAGTTAAAAATAAATTTTTATTATACTTATGTACATATGTATATGTGTACACGCATACACTCCCATATGTATCTACATATACATATTTATGTATATGAAGTTTTTCGTTTTTATTCCAGAGCATACAGTGCATTAATGCATTGTGTGAATAGATGCCTTTAAACATACATAGACATACGTAGTTATATCTGGGTAGGTCCACTATTTGTATTAATTAATACGTTTGATAGAATTTGTACATATACATACATACATACATATGTATGTATTTTGTTTATAGTGACACATATGTAAGCCAATACACATCAATGAATGTATGTCCCAAATTACACTATGATTAATATGTTTTAAAATTGTATAGAAAGGTGTATACATATGTATATTTATTATTATAATATGTACATATATTACTCAGCCCCAATGCAATTATTTTCAAAAGACCAAAAAACAAACACACATAGGTAGATATTTTAAAATATAGGTGTATGTATGTATACTTCTATTACAACGGTCGCATGGACTATGGAAAAAATGTATGCCGTTGATTTCCTAATAGGTATTGAATAGCATTGCCGAAGGGTTTTTATATGTGGGCCTGTAGTATACACCGGACTTATAATATTTCTTCAATTTAATATATATTTCGTGTGTAATTTTATTATTTATTGAATCATCAATTATAAATTGAAATATCAAAAAGTATTCAAATCTTAAATATAAAAACTCTAAAAATATGTTAAGCAGCTGCTAAGCAAAATTTTTAATTTCTGCAGTTGGTTTTTTTGTTTGTGTATGACTGAGAGAAAGAGTATCTATCCCTCCTTCTTAGTTGAGTATGGCCACTATAATATAAAATATTGCGTGCAAGAGAATTTGGGTGCAACTCAAGTTTTTTTATACTCGTATATGTTTGTCATTACGTGTTTTGAAAACATAGTCTTCACCAACGGAATATCTAGATCTTTATGAATTCCATGATTTCTGAGATACCAGGGGGCTGCTGTAATTGTAGGGAGATTTCTGTTTTGTCGCCTTTAAAATTTTTCCACATTCGATGCAAAGGCAGTGGACCATAACTGGACACCATAGTTACATATTGGCCTAGATTATAAACTAGGCTTAGTATAGATTTTCTTCTAATAAGCCAATTCATTTGAGATGCTTTTAATTTCATTGGTATCAGCTTTGCGTCTATATGGGATTTCCATGTTAAACACCAAGATATTTCTGCTCATTAACTTTTATCCGCCATTGTTGTAGCCAGTTTTCCAATTTTTATTTAAAGGCTTGTGAGATGCGAAAAGCTTCTAGAGAATTCTCGCGAAGGCTTAGAAAAGCTCGATCATCAGCGAATTTCGATGTATGAATGCTTAACGTTAAGTCAGAGATATTAGGTATCTTAAAGGACCGAAAATGCTCCTTTGAGGGATTTCAGACTAAAACGACTGCGGAGGGCTTAAAAAATTGCCTTCCCTAACTACAAATTTTCGTTGCTATAAAGGGATTTTTAAAAACCTGAATTTGTGAATTAGCCCTTGGAGACAAACTTTATCAAAAACTTGTCAAACATCAATGAAAAGCGCAAAGCAACAATATATGTATCTTTTTTTTCGTAGGTTTCTCTAAATACATTTAAAAGTCTGTGAGTTTGTTCGATAGTGCTATGCTGTCTCCAAAAACAGAATTGATGATCTGGAATACATCCATTGCTGGTCACTATAGGGGTCAGCTTGCTCATACCTAACTTTTCAAATAGTTTTGACACATTATTTAATAAGCTAATAGACCGATGTGATTCAGCCTTGGTATGATCTTTTCAAGGCTTTGGTATCATGAAAGTTGAGGTTGTAAAAAATTATCCATACATATTTTATTTACTGACTAGTCATCAATATTATGTTAAACTTCAACTGTCTATCTAATGTATTGAAGTATGTTATACGGGCAGGCTATAGCGGTTATTTACATACAACACTTTTACTATAACAAGAAAGAAGCTTGGCATTAAACTAAAAGGACCACTAAAAGGGTCCTTATTTGTATGGTAGGATTTTCTTAGAATTCACCACGGTCACACTAATCATCATATGATCATACGATTGCACAGTGGCGGATTTTGCAAAAAATTAAATTGAAATAAATCTGCAGTTTCTAAGCCGGCATTTAGATTGTAATAAACTTCCATATGGCATGATATATTTTTAAAGAGGACAGAGCCGTAACACCCCATAACTCGGGGTTTTGAAAATTTGGAAACTGTGGGAAGCTGACATTTTTCATCTGATAAAATAGCAATTTTTCAAGTAGATTTTTCTACCCAAGAGCTAAAAAACTATGTAATGGGTTTCCGCCTTCAATTTAGGAGATATTCGACTAAAACCCCAACATTTTTAGCTGTTTTACCTACCTTTGTTGACAAATACTTGACGTTTGACCTCAATGCGCGTCCAGAAAACTTTTGTCCGATTTTGGTAAAATATTCGGCACAAAACTTTTGGACCTAGTGGCACAATATTCCGTTGAGAAAACTTTAAAATTCATGATAATAATTTTTTCTGTCAACCTAATGTACATACATGCATACATGTAGAAATAAGTGTCAAATGTATCACACAAAGTGTTACACATTTCATAAAACAACAATGGATTCAGACAGTTATCAGCCGAAATAAAAAAAATCAGCTTACATGACCAGATTATCTCTTCAACTCAGTTTCGTATATTATTGCCATGACAATGGAACATCACAGAAAATACATTTTTGCAAATGGTTTTATATTCTTTGCCAGTTTAGATTATTTTGACGCCTTTTATTTTTTGTTGGTAGAATATAATTTTTTTCTGTCCTGCCTTTCAAATCTATTGTGTTTTTACTACCTGTAGCATCGTCAGACGTACTTTGTCAGCATGTTTTTGAGAAATAACTGCTTTTAACATATAAAAGAAAATTAAAATTGCAATACATTAAATATAGACATACACATACAGAAGTGTGATGGATCAGGATGCAGATGTTCTTTTTGACTGGATTAAGTTATAATAATGAGTGTTTTTGTTTTTCTTTGTTATTAAAGGAGAACAATGTTGGCGTATCACTTACATTTAATGTAATGCCACCGAATACAGAAGATCCCATCTTAACCACCATGTTGCTGCCTTTTCATTTATTCTTTATAACTACAATTGTTAGAGTATGGGAAAAAATATGTAACTGGATTTTATCTCGGGCAATAATATGTAATTTTTCAACAAAAAACAAAAACATACTACATGCTTATAAGAAAATAATATCGAAAAAAGCATCTTTGGTGCACATGCACATAAATATGCCTGTATATATGTACATACATACATATGCACGCAGATACATGTGAAGTATACATTTCAGCGTGGAAAAAGTGAAAATTTCTTGATGATGTTTGATAAATGTCGAGTTATTTATTATTGATATTTACACCTGGGGAAAATTTTATGATAAACTTAAAACGTCTATCCATCGTTTAAAAGTAATTTATTACATTAATTTTTGAAACCCACAGTTTTCTAATGAATTTGAAAGTGATACCTATCGATGATTAACTACTAAATTCAATAAACACTACAAAATTATATATTCCCAGTAGACACAAATATGTATGTAAAACTATTCGCTATAATAGTTTTCTAATTTTCTTGACCTTTTTAATTTTAATTGTATAATATTATTATATTTTTTTTATATTATTACGAATAAACGCTACACCTTTCATCAGCGTTCAATTGTCCATCTTTACAATTTTCGTAAAGTGGATACTAATTGGGAAGAATATCAACTATTTAACCAAGTTTTCAACAGAAATAGAATAGAATACTTTGAAGATAACGGACTATGAGTTTGTGTTGATTATTAGTAATTTCCAATGGGGAATTTCGTGCTAACAAAAGTTTTTTTCAATGTGTAAAAATGGAATAAAAAATGAATTCAATTAATTCTCGTATTCGTATCGAAATTCATTTCGATAATGCGAAAATTTCTAATGATGTTATTTTATACGAAACGAATCGAGTTTTTGTTTCTGTGCTGTACAAGACATCAATAAAACTGATTTGTTTCGATTTATTTTTGCGAATTCGAGCCTTGATGATGTTAGAGTTTCCGTGACTTGGCTCTCGTCTTATACACCTCACAGTTTTGTTTTGTTTGTTTTCTTAATGGAATACGAAGTTTTTAGGTAGAATATGGATGGTACTGCTGGCGTCGTGGATATATTTCTGAAAAATAATATATCATACTAAGTTTATCTTATATTTTCAACAACTGTATCATTTCACGACATAAAAGTATAGCTTATTTTCATAGAAATCAACTGTCATGGCAGGAAATTGCTAGTAGGTTGCGTTTGTAGGCATAATAAAGGATTTCTTATGACCACATATTTCTACCTTAGATACATTTAGTATAATTGAAAATGTGGCCACTTTCGGATTACCACCTACAATCACTGTTACTCCAATACACTTCACAGCAACCATTAGTACTCTACTTGCCATATCCTTCAAGTGGTTTATTATACGACAACATCTAGACATCATTTAACTTTCAATTCAGTTATATCAGCTTACTTTATTTTCACGCTTAAGAAAATCTCAACTTAAACGTGCTTTCAGAAAATTTGCGTTAGATTTAATGGAGTAAAATTTATAATATAACCTCAGTTGGCAAGTAGTCACAATTTTTTTTTTTTTCACAATAATGCGAAACTAAACCATCTCCTGTCATTAAACACTCTATTTTGAAGACAGATGTAGATTGTTTTAGATGGAAATAATAAAACTACAAAAAAAAAAAAAATATATACCTATACTTTTTTCAATAAACAATAAACCTTTGCTATAAAACTATTTGAAAAATATGGTTTTACGTTCGTATGTGTAAATTATATACATATGTACATATCGCTCCTTTATTGCAACGTAGTCATATCTCGAAAGGCCTTAAACGTTTCAAAATGCATTTAAAGTTTTCAAAACGTAAGAATTTATGTATATGAATGGACTGAGCATGTAAGTGGATTATAACTTCGGTTTAGATAGAGATATGTTTGTGAAATTTTTTTACAAATAAAGAAGGTACCGAGAAACTCTTTTTCGTCAGTAACTGAAAAATTTAGTTTTTTTGAGATATGACTACATTGCAATAAAGGAGCGATATGTATTACGTAAGGAAATATATCAAACGCTTCACTTTATATTTGTTACATAGCGTCTACACCTGGAATAAAATGTGAGATAATATGTGAGAGAACGCCGCAGAATAACTAAATAAATTTTCTGAAATCCCAAGCAAGGGGAAATGTACTCATTTTAATCCCATGAAATTTTATAATATTCTGAATTTTTTGCAAATAACTTTATGTTGTGAGATAATAAATTAAAAATAATTTTTCAATACAAAAGGTAAATTGTAAAGAAGATATGTATGTATGTAAAATTTTAGCGTTGATGAAATTACTCTTTTGGTTTAATATTTTTCAATTCACCCTGAAAAAAGATTGGTTGGATATTGGTTCTGAAAATTGAATATATTTCAACCACCACTACCAATATTCTATCGATCCAACTTAGATTCCATGATCATAACCATAATAGCACAATTGTAACAAACATACGGTTGTGAAAATTCTTAAATTGGTTGGGTCAACCGAATTCATTATTTTGCTACTATTGAATGCCAACATGGCGAGCACAACTGAATAATTGGTAACGAAAATGATTTTTAAATACTTATTTGTCGATTTTTAAATACTTATTTGGCTTAGTTCTATGTTCAATACTAATAATGGACAAAAATAAATTTTAAATTGAAATGAGTAAGCAAAGCAATTTAATTTAATTAATTATTAAAAATTTTAATTCAATTGTGTTCCAGGATAGAAATGAGTGTAAATAGTCCCGCTTAGCTTCCATTTAAACTTCCACGGAGGCAACCAATCTTATCTACACGAAAATTGTAGTTGTAGCAACCGAATTCAATGATAGTTGGTGCAACCGCCACAATTTGGTAGGCAACAAATTCGGCTGCCACAACTAATATGTTTTCTGTGTACATATTGCTAAATAAATTTAGCATTATTTTTTGGTTTTAAAATTCCTTCTTTAGCTCTATTTCAAACCCGATTTAGCTTAATATTATTTTAAAATCTGGTCACAATGGTCACCAATAAGCAGAAATGAATTCTCAATTTTTGCTTTTGTGACCAATTTATTAAACCATTGTTTGCTGGGTACAAGTATTCATGAAAGTATGCATAACCATTTGTGTGCAAAAGTATTTATTTTAACTCTGTTAAGTTCTGGTAGTTCGAATAACAGAGATGTAAGAACAATCCAAAGTGCCGCCATTATGTTTCAACACCAATCCATTTAATATGGGAGAGAACTATGTTTGCGCTCTCAAAAGTAAACAAAATGAAACGAAACCCAGTGCTGAGCTCTAGTTCCCAGCAAGTGAAAATTCAGTTGCTTCGTGAATTTATAGATGAGAGTTTGATTTGCTAAACGAGCGGGAGGAAGAAAAATTATAATTTTTGTTTTCAATATTCCTAAACAACATCAAACACATTTACGATAAACATATTTTTACTAACGAAATTTATAGTAAAGTTTTTTTTTTCGTAATACGGTTACTAATTGTTATACAACAAATTGATTATACATAGATATGTATTAAAAATTTATAAATGAATTTATATAAAATCGCTAACGGTTTCTCGAGTGATGAAAAAATATGCATAAAAAAATATTTTTTATAAATACTGAATTGTTAAAATTGTTTACCTAAAAAAAAATAAATACATACGTATGTAGGTATATGCATATTTACTATGTAGGTGCATATAGTAGTTCATATTAAAGTTGTATAAAAGTGAATTTAAAAAAAATAACAAAACGCTTAACATCAATTTTGTGGATTATTTCTGAGTGCTGTACGAAGCGGAATATCATCATCACATCACATAATTGTGATATTTCTCGTTTGATAAACAAAAATTATGGTGAGACATTTAGATATTTTGCTATTTTCGGACATACATAGATATGTAGTTACATACATACTTACATCAATGTAAATGTATGTATGTATGTATGTATGTATGTGCCAATAGCTCCAGAAGGCTGCCTGGGCACCAATCGTAAAAAAGATACGAGCTTAAGGTGCCGAGTTGGCTGTTGGGTAGCATTGCTGTCTTATTAGTACAGAGAATGTCGATTCGATTTCTGCCAAAAACCTCAGGTGTTTTCTGCAAACAATCCAATCGCTTCGCATATTGTGTTTATCCAATCAATGTAAATACCTATATTACAAATATGTGTGTATATCCAATTTGAGACAACTTGATTCATACTAATTTAAACGTCGTTATAATTTAATGGATCCATGTATGTATTTTTGTTAATTTATTTTGAATTCATAGTAAATCCTCATTTTATAGAGATATCCATATGTAAGTATATGATCCGATCGTACCAGTTTTCATAAATATATATAAATACATACATATTTGTAAATATATGTATGTACATATATGCACTAAATTCTTTGAGTAACATAATGCAGATGGTGAAATAAAACATTAATTTTATATGTATCAAAATGTGAAATGACTGATTTTGTTATTTACATACATATACTATATCGTTGTAGGTACATACTTACATATATACTTACATATGTATACATATAAATTTCGGTTGATGAATGAGGGACATGCTTTTGAATCTGAAAAGTAACATTTGAACTTTCTTAATTTTCTTAACTCTTACTATGGTATGTATTTATTTGCAAAATTTAATAACTCAAAATAATCAATTTCGAGATATGTAGGTAATCGCAGTTGAAGTTTTTGATTTGTTCCCACCATGATAAAATAAACAAGGTACATACATATATATATGCACGGCTACAACAATACAACATTTTGTTTGTGTAAAAAGTACATAAAATATTACATGAAAATGGCGCCGGAAAATATGAAGCAAATTTTTCAGTTTAGGAACTCGCCTTGGTTCTCACTATCTAAAAAAAATAACGGTTTATTATCTTAAAGCGCGGAAAGTACAGAAGATATAAAGATGATGTTGGCTGAAGTGGTTAGCGCGTTGACTACTAAGCAGACAATGTTTGGGGCCTGGGTTCAAACACTGCCCAGATCAAGTCAATCAAAATCATTAATTTCTCTAATGTACAATAGTGAGACATAGTATTTATTAAATGTTGTCGGACTATTTAAGTGATGAAGGCATTGCACTGGTCACAAAAAACAGTTCCGACAGCGATTGATGCTGTTCCAAGCTAATGTACACAACTTCGCCCTCCTTCGTGGGTTAGCAGAAACATCGTGCACAGCCCCTTAATACAGCTTAACGAAGTTAATGCGTCTACTTAACACCGGAGGCGCCTCAAAACTAGCTATAAAAATTAACATATCGTGTAAAGCAGAGTTGTAAAAGACATAAAGCCTTCTAAATTTTCAACATCTATCATATCTACCTATTCCTCTCCCAGAGTTCCGGCACAATGCACTGCAAAAGTGTAGGGATCATCCCCTGAGTGCTGGTCCTAATAATAAAAAAAAAAATACCTATAAAGCTTAAAATTGCGAACAATTCTATATGATTAAATCTTAAAAATTTTAAAATATTGAGTTAGGACGTTGTAGTAGTAAATGAGCGATATGTACATATGCACCTATAGTACATGTTTGTATGTCCGTAGATACATTCATGTATACTAGTTCAGATAATACATACTTACATATTAACATTTTCCCAAACATAAAGGTGAACGATGATGATTGTCGTTAGCAGCATCCAACTTAAGCATAATAAATATCCACCATTTAACGTTTACAACATTACACTTCAAATCCCTTCTCTTTAATATCCATTTATTTAGTTGTATTTTACTTGTTTATTGCACATACTGTGTACATATGTATGTATCTAGATAATCGTTAATTTTTCTTCTCATCGTATTCGCTGGAGAAGAAGATAGTCAGTCGCATCTTCAGGTTAGAGTTGACTTTACCAAATTAAAACGATTTAACCTACTTTCCGACCAAAACTTACATTCACAACAAGCGAATTTATCGTAAGTAAAGAAAACTAACCAAAAGACTGGCACAAAGACAAACCAGTGTTGCCAGAGTCACTTTTATGTTTAACAGTCCTCTAGCAGTGCCTTTATATAATTAAAAACGTTACATAATGCACAAAAACAATATATTTATATATGTATTATCATATTACAGAAAACAATATTTTACTGTCGCTTCTGTATTGGAGCCATTTCATTGGAAGGTGCTGTTGGCTGAAGTTTTTAGCGCGTTTACTACAAAGCATACTATGACGTAGGACCAGTTTTTAAACCCTAGTGAGGCAACTCAATCAACATCATAAATTTCTCTGATGAACACTAGTGATACATTGTATCAATTGTTGGACTGATTAAGATCTGAACGAATCCCTCCTTCGTAAAACATTTACCAAAATGATTGCTCACACAGATTAAGAAATTTAACGGGTCAACTTGAAGGGCCCCTTCAACACCGCTTTAAAAATTAACAAAATGCACAATAGCAGACTTGTAGTAGAATTAAGCCTCTTTCTGCATTTTCACCATCTTCCTAGTTCTGGAACAATGCTGGTCATAAGTAAGGGTCATTCCCTAGAAGTCTTAAAAAAAACAAGACATACTACATATATTCGAGGAAATTGAAGAAAGAAACGTAGTTTACTTTTGTCACAAAAAATTATTTCTATCAATGCAATGCAAGAAAAAAGGTGGGATGTCTGAATTAATTTTGAAACTACCAAGTTTTGAAATTTTTATATACTATTATTGAAAAATGATAGCGTATGTGAATATCCCACAACAAACAAATGCTGGTTCATTATAAAAGTTCGTTTGGAAATTGTTATAGGTATGTAGGTATAAAATACAATTTGTGTGTAGTGGGATATTCCTACATACAACCAATATTACATAATAACCGCCAATCTTATATCCATAAAGTTTTACTGCGACTGTTAAGCGAATAACTAACAGTGATCTGTTAAATACGAAATTAGTTCCGCTAAAATTTTTGGCTTGCATCTTTGCTAATTAAGTTTAAACTTATCGTCACACAGGTACCTCCTACATGCATACATCATTTATTAAAGGTAAATAAATAACTTGGACAACTGCTATTGATAAATTTCAAAACGTCACAAAATACCTATAACGTAGTACATACATATTACATAAAGCGTAGTCTGAAATACATATATAATTTCTTGGTTCGGAAAATATCGCCTTTGTTTTTAATACAAATTTCTTTACACAAGTTTTATGATCCAAAATAGCCTAAGCATGAAGCCCCCAACATGAAGTCAGTCGGCAACACTGAGACAGAGAAAAACAAGACAACCTACCGACAATTACTTAAGTACGTATCTACAGATTTACGTATATATTTGTATGATTAAAAATATCATAATATATGTATGTACGGATGTATGCATGCACAAAAACATCAAGAAACTTCATAAATACAACAACAACGACCATAATAATATCTAAGAGGAGCAGAAAACACCATCCGCATCAGAGCCAACACAAGCACCAGTAATTTTAACTTTACGTACCTAGTTACTGACTGTATTGTTGTGCAAAACACAAAGCCTCAAACTGCAAAAAATAAATTGAAGTGTATATATGTATATATATGTATATTACACTTCTCCCTCTTTTTGGTGGCTACACCGCTCCTAGACAAAACTACTCGTATATATAAATGCATTTACATAAGTAATATGTACAATATTAAGATATGTACAAAATATTCAAAATTTTAGTAGGTACTAAGGATGCCAATCGCGAAAACACAACTTATAAAAAGTGGAACGCCCTGTTTTCAACAGCTGGCAGTCAAGTTTTATCTACTACTATCTACACTGTCGATTTTTACGGGGCATAAAGTACAATGCCTTCCACCATTAGTGGGGGCGATTTATTTAGAATCAAACACTTCCCTTTTAGAGAGCAAAACATTTTTAAGAAACGAACACCAAAGTACATTTTGTGCATGGAGGTGTACCATTGTTTTGTAGAAAAGAAAACACCATAAGTTATGTTTTGCCTAAAACAAACCAGTTCGTGATCACTTGAACCCATGATTTCATTCCGTTTTTTTCATGTTATATTTTACTCGATGTAACTTACATCATGTAAGAGCGTTGCCATTTTTATTTCAAACCGTCTTATTCTCTCCCACTCTTCATCTCATACAAACATTCTTATATGAGAGTTAAGGTATAATTAGTAAAATCGTATTGTGATGTTGCGGATCAGCTGATGAAATCCTTCACATACATAAACCATGTTAGTGGTTACAAATATGTAGTGGCAACTTTTGCAACGTAGGAATCTTCAAAAAATAGATTTTTATGTATTAATCGTCAAAAAAATCACTAACAGCTGACACGATTCATACTAAATATACGTTTTAACTAACTATGCCTCAAAAGTTGTACGAATTTTCTACAGCAAAGACGATTCGATTTTTCTAATTCTACCTTTACATGCTTTACCAGCTACTTATGATAAATTATTAAATCCCAGCTTAGTCCCCGTCCAGATTTGCAATTTTATTGTCTGCAATTCTTTGAAATTCTGCTTTAAAATTGCATAAGTGTCCACATTATAAAAATCTAATTTTGCAATTTTTGTATTTACACCACCACAGAAAAATTTATTTTCAATATTTTTAACTTAAAAAATTGTAATGCATCACATATTAATGTAATTTTTGTTGTACTTTGTTTTTCACATATGTAATTGAAGAAATACAGTAAAATGTCAAATACACATAGAAACCAGTCTGAATTGCAAGTCTAGACGGGGACTTATCTACCGACACCAATAACTTAACAATCGTACAGTTATTTCGGTTTAAAATTCAAACTTTGAATCGATATTCTAGTGTTGGAAGGACAAATGTACGTACATATATAAATGTACTTTGTAAGTTGAAAATAAATAGTTTTTTTTTTCGTAACGTTGGGCTTATGTATTGTATGTATACGGGAAAAATTTAGGTACGAGAGGATGATATATCTTCTAAAAACTCGGTATACATTTACCTAATTGCATATCTAGATATAGTGTCAGTTACATACTTAGTTTCTTAGAAAAATAAACTATTTAAATATATTTATAAAATTTTCCTTAAGGCTTCCATACATGACATGTTTATTACACCTTTACATAGCCGGTATACGTGATATAATATCATTAAAAATACACAAATCTATTAATTTTGCACAATATTTATATAAAATAAATATCAAAATATTTGTTAAATACATAAGACTGTTAAAATACACCAATATGTTCACTGCAGGGCTGAAAGCTAATTATAAAATATTATGATACTTACAAAAGTACGTCTACACCTAGCTATGTAGATATTAACTTCAACGTTCTATGTCATATAATATCAGTTGTGAACGCTATGTTATGGTGATCACAGGAGAGGGGTTGAAAAGTCAAAGGAGAAAAAAAAAATCGCCGGAAAATATTATTCATGATTGGGCTGATTTTCTTTTTAAAAGTGCCAATTTTTGTACTTAGGTATCCATAATGCATCAAATCTATATAGTGGTTATTAAAGCGTTTAAAATTTTTTCGATTTTGTTCCCCTGTGTAATAATTGCTAAAGCATAAGTATTGTTTGATGACTGAATATTTTTAAAATATATTTAATAGCATAATTAAAACACTGAATAATTACAAGATGCCGTAAAACTTTAAATTTGGGCACTCAAAAAAAGCAAAAATGTGAAAATGTTCAAAAAAAGTAAATACTTTGAGTTTTATATCAATCAATTTTACTTGGATTACTTTTGGAGTATAATTTTGAGAAATTATTTGTGTTTTTTAATGATATAACCAAAAAAACTAGCTGATCCCGGTGTACTTCGCTACCCCCCTCGTTATAAAATAAAATTAAAAGTATTTATATATCCTATTGTGACGATCGGTCCAGTAGTTAAGACTATGTTACGATTTTTAATTTTCCTAAAAAGGCGCGTGGTTCCACCCACTTTTCTCCTGGCACGTATTCCAAATTATGCCAATACCATATGTACCAAATATCATCGACGTAGGTAAAAAAATGCCCAAAATATGGCGATTTAAATTTTTGGGCTATATGGGCGGTGCCACGCCTCTTTGTCCAATCAAAAATTCATATCGCCTATTATTCCTTCCAGAGTTACAGTAACATGCTGTGAAAATATCAGGAAGATCGGTCCAAGGGTTTGGCCTCCTGTAAAGCACAAACAAACAAACAAACAGACAGACAGACAGACATTCATTTTTATATATACATATTATTAAATCAAAGTCATCATAACTTTCCCCTATAAGCACATAAGCAAGTTCATTGTCGATGCCATTGCTCTTGCGAGAGTCAAATGAAAATATAATAGCCTTTTCCTAATCCAGCAACAAAATACACAGTTTTGATGTTTATTGCTTTCTGAAGTGCGTTTATAGTACAGACACATGAACAGATAACACCCTCAGCAGACATTGGATTTGTCTGTATACATACCATTAATGTTTCTCAACTGGATTTTTTCATTCATAATTTTTTTGGACACGCAAAATTGCGGGATCCCGAAAAAATCCCGAAATTCCGGGATTGGAATTTTTGAAATCCCAAATCCACAAATCCAGTCCCGATTGGCATCCCCAGTATGTACCTATATCTTGTTAATGGAAATTCTTTATGTATTTCCTCTTTGTAGCATATTTGTTTAAATCAATTGTCAGAATTTTAGAAAAACTTTTGTTCCGTCAATACGTGGACGGGCTCAGTTGTATTATCAGAATTAAGACAGGGCTGTCTACTTGATTGCTTGAGTGTAGCAATATCAGTCACGTAGAGTACCAACCAATAATTTCATCAATGGCCGGCTATTAATTGGTCTGCATATTAATTTATAAAATTTAAATTTGACTAATTAAACTTAGCATCTTTAAATGTTGTGTTATTTTAATTTATGATATATGTAGGTACATACCAACGCATTAAAGTGACTTCACTTTTTTTCAATGATATCAAACGGTGAAAATGAAGAATGGATTGATAATCAGTTAATAACTCCAGATTATAATTTGGATAGAAAACTCTTAGGCATACTTTTTTTTACAAATAATATTTCTAAACATTTTGTTTTAATTATCACTTATAATTCCCTATCAGGGATATGTTAAAACACACTACATATTTGCCGCCATGTCATTACATACATACACGTTCATATGTATTTATTTAATATTGTTCTTGTAGAAATGTACTGCAATTACGAACTCATTCTGAATTTTTACTAGAGACATATGAAAAACTATTCATCAAATCTTGTACTAAGAGGGAGAAATGTATCTGCTTTATGTTCATGGTAATATTTTGCTGTTTACCCTGTGCAATGAAGACGATGGTGATGGCATAAATACACATACTGCAAGTGTATACACATGCACATACACATAAATACAAATCAAGTACATACTTACCTACTAAATACTTCAACAAAGTTCTGTGCACAATTCAAATTTTTAGTCTGATGGGAAAATGAAAGTATCATCAAGAGATCACTTGGTTTGGTTCTTTTTATACATCAACTAGGTGTGATGATGTACTACTACTACGTGTACAATAAGTTTGTATGTACGGACGTAGTATGTATGGATGTCGCTTAGTTAGTTTCTAGTCTTAGGTAACTATGAATCTTGGCTGGTAGTTTGTTATTTCACATAATAGTATTAAAGTAGTAAATTTGTATGTTTGTGTATAGTAAATACATACATGTACCTCTACCATTTAGT
Source organism: Lypha dubia (assembly GCA_947311025.1). Classification (NCBI taxonomy): domain Eukaryota; kingdom Metazoa; phylum Arthropoda; class Insecta; order Diptera; family Tachinidae; genus Lypha; species Lypha dubia. The sequence continues at coordinate 2,353,847 of OX371263.1, forward strand.
TGTATTGCAAGTACATAAGTGTACGTTAGTAATACTTTTTTTACCTTTAAGTATGTATAATGTCTAATACTTTAGCATTATGATTGCAGTTCGTTAAATAATTTTTTTTTTGTGTTTTGAATAGCTTTGGCTGGTGAATAATAGGTGATGCCTTTAACATTTCAATATAAAGCTTGCGTTCGGTGCTGCCAGAATTTTTAGAGGCTAAATCAGCAAAATTTAAATTTAAAAACCTTCAAAATCTGCATTCCATTTTACGAAATCTTTAAAATATGTAGAGGCTAAATCAGCAAAATTTAAATAAAAAAACCTTCAAAATCTGCAATATCTGCAAAATCTCTAAAATATTTAGAGGCTAAATCAGCAAAATTTAAATAAAAAAACCTTCAAAATCTGCATTCCATTTTACGAAATCTTTAAAATATGTAGAAACGTTAAAAATACTTTTATTTTTTTTTCTTCTACCTGTATTATTTGAAGATATTAAGATATGTATGTAGGTACCAGTAATAATTATTTAATTAATCAAAAATTTTTATTCATCGTTATTTCCAAAATTTAACAAAATACCTATAAAAGAAGTAATATTCAAAATTTTAGTTAAATTTTTAATTTTTTACTTGTATTGTCAATTACCTAATCTGTATGCTGCAGTCAGTTGGATGCTAGTGCTCAGTAGTATATCATTAACTATATATGTACCTACCTATCTATGGTCAAATAATTAGATATTTACATGTGTACCTATAGGTACCTACATATGTATATGCAATAAATTATTTAGGTTCAACTAGGCTTGTCACCCGGCCTTGTATTATCTTGATTTATAAGAATTTTTGATGACTGTCAGGAATCAAGAAAATACATTTTGTCAAGAATTTTTTAAATAAAAAAATATTGCTTTTAAATTTTTTTACAGTTATCCTATGTTTTAATATGTTTTTTTTAGAAATGTTTGGAAGCAACGTATTAGTAGTTCTTATTGTGACAAATCATTTAGTATTTTTTAATAATTTGTACTCCAGCGAGTGGAGGAGAATGTCATTATCTTATAAAATATGTGGAAAAATACGTAGATCATAATTTTTGTAGGTATATTAAATAAAACACATTTAAATAAAACTATTGCCGTATGAGTATTTTTAACTGTCAAGAAATTTTGTACAGATCAATATATTTTTGGTGAATATCAAGAATTTTCTTGCAATTTTTCTTTCTTACTGATAATTTAAATTTTAAATAGTAGGTAAAAAAAAAGTTTCATAGTAAACAAGTTGATCTATGGCAACAGTGCTTGCGCTTTGTAACATTTAACATGCAGTAACGAAAATACCAAACGATCATGAAATTTATGTATGTATATATGTATATAAATACTCGTATATACATACATATTTACATTTTTTTAATAATTTTAAAATGTATAGTCATCGTTAGTGTTGTTTAAAATTTAAAACCAGCAACAGAAGTTAAAAATCTTTTTTTTTTTAAATGACAAGGAAGATGATTATGATGACTACATTTTTAGTATTATGTGAAAATGTCACAAATTGTATAAACTATATAACTGTGATGGGCATCGGCGGCCCGCGATTCGATTTCGAGCAACACTAACGAATTTCTTATGTTAATTACTTGTTAAAAAAAATGTTAATCTAACAGCAAGCAATATGCAAGATAGTTTCTTTTTAATTAATTTCATTTTTAAAAACATATTAAAACATTCTAAACAAATACCTTTCATTCATTTTTTGTTTGTTTAATTATTTGACAATCAAAATAAAGTTTCATTGTTTTATTAATATTATCACAAAGGGGCCGAATTAACGGACACACGTACGTCACTTCTTAAGCTGTGACGGTCATCGAAACTTAATATTTAAACGCATTAAAATACAAAAATAAATTATCGCAAAGCTTCTATTACAAATATAAAAATTTAACACATATTTCTAAAGATAAACGTAAAATAAGTAAAATTCTTACTTACATTTGTACTGCATATAAAGGGCAGACGAATTACCGGCATAAGAAATTGTTCTTAATGTTATTAATTTTCATAATATTCGAAGTTATTTTTTAATTAACCGAAATTCAAAATAGGTTGAACACACTTTGCATGCATTTATGGCTGACTTCCAAAACGTCAATTGCTTTATGTTTGAACAAAGCATGACATTTCATAACGCCGCAGTACAATAGTTATACAATGTATACCATTTCAAAACGCCGCCGCAAAGTATTTTTAACGCAGCAAGAGAGCAAACAAGGCATCGGTTTTAAATTTGTTGCATTGTTTCCGAACTTTGCATATGGATGTGATTTAAATACAGTAGCAATACTGTATACAAACATTGTATACGAATGTTTTGGAAGTCAGCCTATATGTGCCCCATTGAAAAATGAAGATTAGTGATTTACATTCGAAGTAGACATTATGTAAAATTTCACTCAAAAATTTAATGAGATTTTTTCGCGAAAGAGAACAAAATTTTATTGCATCAGAGAGAATGTATTTACAATTCCGGTCTCTTAAAAAATATTCAACTGATTGCGCATAAAAAACGCTAAGCCTTGTTATGATGAATCCAGACTATTAAAAAATATAAATTCTATCAAAATACATGTTACTGATTATTTTTAAAATATATATATATATATTAAAATTTTATTTGTTGTTTTCTTTAGTAGCTTCGGAATTCATCTAAAAAAGTTACTGAGACAGGTATAAATAACTAAAATAATTGTAAAATATTGGTTTGCTTGGAAAAAGAGTATAAATTTCCATATTTTATATGCATACATATGTATGTAAATATGTATGTATGCACTTACATATTTTCGAAATAAATATTTGTACTTAAGTAATATTGTGGTACCCGCCCGAGATTTACAAAATTCCTGATTTGGCCTGAATAGCAATTTGTGGGCACACCCCTGGTATTCGTGTATAAGCTTCTCACAACAAAATGAAAAAAGACAAGATGAGAAATTTACAGAAATTGTCTTCAACAAACATCATCTTCATTGAAGTGTTGTTGTGAGTTGTTTTTGTTGATTTGTTTGTTGTCTATCTTCTTTATTGAACATTGCGTGGGTTGTTCAAATATTTGTTTTCTTGATTGCTTTAATAAAATTCAACTACAAAATCTACAAAGCAAACATACATATATACATACATATTTATGTATATATGTACAAGACCCGTAAGTATTTTTTACTAAATTCGTTTAGTGCAATAGGTGCCGAAATCTTATCTGACATCGATCAGAAAGCTGACCTATGTACCCACATACATACATATATCTGAAAAAGTTAAACAAAAATTAATGAAAAAAAGGCGTGTGGCACTCGGGGACTGCCGCGGTAATGCCATTGCATAGCATTTTTTATCAACTTATGCAATTTCGATTTCAATTTCAGCTTTCTAGCTATACTGGAAGTGCCTCATACAAAGAAGAGGTACCCTAGTCCCCCCAGGTAAAAAACGCTTTACCTTAGTATCCTATGTCCTTCTCCTTGTTCTAAGCTTCCTGCTTACCAAATCAGCCAAATCCGTTCAGCCGTTCTTGAGTTATAAATAGTGTAACTAACACGACATTCTTTTATATATTTACATATATAAAAATCCACTCAAAAGCCCAGAAATCCCTGGAATTTTAAAAAATTTACAAAGCGGCAACACTGTATAGTCATCATACATAGACTATACAAAAAAGAAGTTTTCACTTCAAGAAACAAAAGACTTAAGAAACAAACTTAGTTCCATGTTTTTTCGTTTCAAAAACAAATGACAGATTTTTCCAGGTTTTTTTGTTTCATAAACAAAAGACTTAAGAAACAAACTTTTCAAAATTTCTTCATTCGGTCGCCTCAAAGCCCGCGATAGAGCTATGCAATAGCTTAAAATACCTTTGTCTCAAAGAACTCTTAACGAACTCTGAAGGAATTATTGATAATTCGAAATAAAAAAATGCAACTTGTTTGATAGTTTTTACGATACGTTTATTGCATTTACTTATACATATGTACTCGTATATATATATATATATATATATATATATATATATATATATATATATATATATATATGTAAGTACGTATGTACACACGCTTAAATATTTATTCATACGTTCACATGATTCTTGGTGCATTCACAGATATAAAGGCATGTTCATTTTTAAAGATGGCAACGCCAACGCCCATAATAGTATTTAACTCAAAAAGCTGACCAAAATTATTAAGCATGTTTTTTTATTTAAAAGTTATTTTTTTAATAGTTTTAGATTTAATTTAATTGAAAAAAATCCAGTGGCAAATTTTTTATAGGTTCGGTTAGTTTTCGGTTGTTTAATACATACGAGTATATGTACATATTTATTTAGTTACTATCCGTACCCCGTATGATTAGCTAGTTGCGGACGGTGTTTAGGTTATCCGCCACATTGTTTTTATTTTTGTATGTATGTAGGTATATATTTTATATGTATGTACTGCAACAATACAATAATCCAACAATACAAGTTCGTAAGATCACGGCTTCGACACATTTCGGCACTACAAAAGAAAAGAGGTTTCTTTCAATCTTGATGAAATTTTATGAACCAACAACGATTGACTCTTCAGTAGGGAGTTAGAAAAAAACAAACTTTAACATCACCAAGTAATCATATTTGATGTATTTCCTTTTCTAACCTTAAGTATTCTTAAAGGCAAACTTCGAGTCTCTTTTTTGATACAATGTCTACCTTGTTACCAGACGATCCATTCTGTAACTCCTTGTAAGTATATTAAAAACTTTCCTATAACAATAAAAAATTTCTAGGATACTCTTTTTTGCGCGTGCTTTCTTTATAAAAGTCACAATTTACCCAAAATCGACATAAAAAGCTTGAGCACACATGCTATGTGCTATGCTGGCGGTATGAGAATCTTTTTTTTTTTCTTTGATTGAAAAAAATACTATTGTGTAGATACATATTTCGAAATAGTTCAGTGGTAAATACTTTAAAAAATAGTTTAAAATAAATAAAATTTCAAATGCGCTTACATACTAAGAAAGTTATATAACTTGAAGAAAGTGAAGCGAAGCTTTATATAAATTCTCTTATTATACCATTTCCAGAAAAATTTAAAAGGGTCAAAACCTTTATGCAACTGGAAAGCTCTTTAAGCGATAGCGGTCCGCTTTAGCATTGAGAAGATTGCGTAAAGGCTTTCATCGTGTTCCAGTTTTGTTTAGAAATGTTAATAATACAACAAGCAATTCATCAGAATTGCCATCTTTAACATCGTGAAATACATCCACGTTAAAAATATTAAGTAGTATTTTACATATGAAAAGTAATATTATCAGGCTCAAGTTCAGTTTTATTGAATTAATGAAAATTCAAAATTACTAAGAGTTTTTTTGTGTTGGAAAATATTATTATTTATATCCAATCAGTTTTTAGCTGAACGTATCAGTACCGATTTCAAGGCCGCTACACTTCTCATCAGCGTTCAATTGACCATCTTTACAATTTTCGTAAAGAGGATACTAATTGGAAAGAATATAAACTATTTAACCAGTTTTCAACAGAATTAATTAGATTGTTATGACATCTGTTATTTGTTCGTCCCAATTGCGCGCCACACGGCCAATTTACGCAACGAATTCTTACCAACGAATTCGTCTTGCTAGCCGAAATTCGTCGTTCGTCCCAATTGTGTTCCCAGCATAAATCGGCTTTAAAATTAAGCTAAAAATGCTAAAAAAAATCATAAACTGCAAAAATATTTCTAATATTTAAATTGTTATTGTTGTATTTTTTGTTATTTTTGTTAATATGTATGTATGTACATTTGTGTGTATATCTTTATATATTATGTTATGTTTATTCAAGGATAGTTGTCGCACTTCTCTTACCAGTTGTTGAACTGTTTCACGTAAAGGTTCCTCGCCTTGCGCTGTTGTGACGTTCGGAAAATACATGCTAGTATCCAATAGATTTGAGCATTCTTGGTTATATTCGTGACCAATAAGGTTTGCTACCAGCTTAGGATCTCGTAAGCCTCTTATGTAACTTCTTACAGCTGATTGGTTACAATGGTCCTTCATGGATTTTCGATGGGAAATGTCTTACCACTGTGATGCAATTAGTTCTGATGCATTACCAAGGAGTGCCTCTAGTCTCTCTCCGAATTCATATGCGCTTTCCGTTGAACTTTGCTTACTGTTAAAAATTATTTCCTGTAGCTCGGTTAATGATCTGGTGTTCATAAATTTTTCTTGGACCCCTGTACCCCTAGTTTATCCTTCGCCAATATGGACCCTTCAATAATTTCGGTAGTGAGGTCTGGGAAATATTTTTCAAAATTTCACTGAAACTTTTCATGTTGTTGCTGATTGTAACGTTGTTACTCGAAATATCTTTTCTCGTTCTGCATTCCTGCAATTCGTGAATCTGTGCCTTCAGAGTTTCGATTTTTCGGGTTTTATCTCTGAGTTCTTTCTTGTTCCCAATGGCCTGCTGCAGCTGATCCGTAGTTAAATTAGGGTTAATACGTTGCGCAAGGTCTTCAAATACTTGCGTCTCTTCTTCGCTTTCCTGAATTTGCTGTTCGGCTTCCACAACGGTTTTCTTTAAGCTGTTGTTTTGCTGCTTCAAGATCCTGTTCACTTGGGAATATTCTTGTATTTCCGCTGATATCTATCTTCTCGAATTCGGTGATGTTCCCTTGGTTTCTTTCTTTATTTCTTTATTCAATAATTATTCTTGTATTTAACCAAAATAGCTTAGTAAGCTTTTGGGCATTTCGCAATTTATCAACGCAAACAGTTGCACAAATGGTCGAGTCAATGTACTGATCAAGTCAATGCACTGGTGACTGTTTGTGTTAACAAGTTGGTCATCTAGGAGGGTTGATCAGGTCTGTCTCATAACAATTATTTATTTTTCATAATTCCTCCCCATAATCACCTATTTCACATCATTTCAGTAAAAATAAACTGATGAAAACATAAACAATAAAATATGTTTTGAGCACAAAAGGACTTAAAATAATAATGTCAACTTTCATTTGCAATTGGTCTCATTCCATTCCCATTCGGAAAGTGTGATATGATGAACGGAAGAAAGAAAAAAAAAAAACTAAGTATAACACAATTTATTTAAAAAATTTTTATGCTTATTTTGGAATATATATGTTTTTCTTAATTGCATCTTCTTGGATTCCTTTGATTTTAGAATTGTACGAACGGTGGATTTTTGCTGTCCATTTCTATACTTTTGGTTGTTATATAAGGTACTCAATAGAAAAAATTTGAGTGTTTGTTCACTAAATCGAATGTTTGTTAAATCGGAAAACTATTGTAGATTAATAATATTTTTTAGTAGGGACTACCATATCAGACTTTGTGTGGAGGGTGATATTCTACCATTTTCTATGTCGTCATTATTCTGGTTAAAAGTGCTTTTCAAGATGTGTGAAAATTTAAATTAAAAACTGTTTTGTATTGGGGTAACCTTCACTCCAATATTAAAAAAGTTTATGTATTTCGTCAGTTAGGCTGTTGCAAATTTAAAAAATAATTAAAAAAAATGCTGACCACTAAAAAAAAATAAATTAATTAAAACTTTGGGCACCAAAGCATCTGTAAGAAAACTGTGTACAAGGAGAATGTAAACGAAGTAAAATAGGTATTTCATGCCGACAAAAATAATTTATTGAGATAAAATCTCTATAAAAATTCCAATGTCGGTAAATTTTTTTCATGACATAAATTATAACAATATTATGTTGCAAATCGACTCTCCTGTTGATCCTAATTTTTTGTGTAAGTGTTGTGTGTGATGGTATACGTTTACTTTTAGTTACATGAAACATACATAAATAACTAGACGATGTACAATGATGATGGTTCATTGAGTGGCATTTTGATTTTACACCCGGGGATCGCATCTAGCCATTGTATAGATGGATTTATGCTTCTATGAGCATGCATGGGAATATTATTATACTATTGTTATTACATATACACGCGCACTTACGAGTACATATCTTTTTTCAGCATTGTAAAATAATATAATGAAAGTGTGTGAATGTACTACTTGTTTTGTTTAGAACACAACACAAACACATGAAAATTAAAAGTTGTTGAACATAAGTGTATGCATGTATGTATATGTGTGTGCAGCACTCTCTCTAAATATTTAGTACTTTGTCTTTAATATTGATTATTTACTTCAGCCAGAAGAGGGTGTATACATGCATATATACATACACATATGTACGTATATATGTAGATACATGTTTCTCGTTTTTAGAGAAACATAAATTTTTTTATTCAATAAGTTAATATATATTTTCAATGAATTAATTAAAATTAACGTTTAATGCTTTTACAAAGGTCCAAGGTTCCAAGTAAGCAAACGCGTTCTTAAAATGAAATTGTTTATGCAAATATGTACTCGTTTACATATGTATGTATGTATATAATTTACTTTAATGCGACTGAATATGGGTACATATGTACGTACATAAAATGACTGTCTACGTTATTCTATATGCATACCAGCTATATCCGGTGCACTTCGCTACCCCCATTCACATAAAATAAAACTAAAGTTTTTACGTATAAATTATTGACTATCATACATATAGTGCCTTAGAATTTTCATTATTTTAGAGATTGCACCTTTCCGCCGTCCAATCACTTCAAGATTTTGCTGGAGGTTGTATTTTGTTGTAGAAGTAACCCATATCGAAATTTAAGACATGCATTGCTTTAGTTGCGCAGATATATTAATATTAATAATTTCTTTGTATGAGGGGTATGCGTTACACTCATATGCTTTAAAATAACAGCAAATTACTATCAACATATTCAATATGTTAAGCGTCTACACGATATGACGAAAGTTTAAAATATTTTGCGATAATCATACGCCAGCAAATGACATTTCAACAAAATATTTAGCATACAATTTTTGCGTGTACATGATATGTGGATTTTCGTATGATGATCAGAGTTGTCAGACTCATTTTGACCGTTTTCGCCAAATTCAATGTCAAAAATAGCCAAAATCGCCACATCCACTTTTATACCCTTCACCAAAAACGGTAAGGGTAGTTATAGGTTTGTCACTATGTGTGTAATTTCCACAATATTTATATGAGGTGCATATTGTATATATATTCGGAATTCTTATAGATAGGGAAGTTGAATGAGGCATGACCGTCTGTCTGTACGTGAAATCGATTTTCCGAAGACACTAGAAGAGCGAGAGACTTGTGTCTTGGACTGAAATGCAAGGATTTTTCTTAAGATGATTCCTATTGAAAATCAGAAAAAATAAAATATCGGTTCTGATATTGGATTATATATAAAAATAAATGAAGATATATGCATTTACGAGTATATAACCCTTTATATATATTATAATTATAATTCAACGCAGAACCATCGTTATATGTACATATATTACCTTAATAATAACTTTATGTATTTTTTCGTACAAACCCCCTTTTTGTTCAGTGATGGATGGAAAATTGTAAAATATTTTAAACAGTCTGTATTTTTTGTACTTATCGAAAAATGTGTATATAATTCATTATAATTATATGTAAGTAGAGTACAACCTTCCTAATCCGGACACTCGCTAATTCGGACTATCCAGGAATCCGGACATTTAAATTTTTCGGTTAGTTGATGGAATCCATAAAATTGTCTTAAATTATATTTTTGAAAGTATATAAAAAATACACAAATAAAATTTATCAATTAATGAATACAACAATTGAGTAATTTGGAAATTCACAGATAAATTTTTGGAAACAAATAAATTCTTATTTTGCAAAATTAAAATTTTTGGTTACTTCTAGTATTTTTTTATGTTTTCTGTGAATTAATTAAATGCAAATGAATTCTTATGTGTACTTATATTTCTGTTTGGTAATAAAAACATATTATATGCGATTAAAAATTAATTTTAACTGTAGTTGAAGATCATCACTAATCCGGACAATAGCTGAAACTATATCTGTTCAGATTAGGGAGGTTGTACTGTATGTATAGTACATATGTATGTGTGAAAATCGATATATTCGTGCACACGTATATAAAAAGGGAAATCCTGTATTATATTAAATGAATTATACATTTACGGTTTGGTAAAGGGTATATAAGATCCGCCACAGCCGAATATAGCATTTGTTAGTTTTTGATAAAAAAAAATATTTGTACACTTTTTTTATTTTACCTTTTCTTTATATACAATATTTTAATATTTTATGGAAGCGCTATGTGTTTTTGTTTTAATATATAATTATATATTTCTATTTATTTTAAATTAAGGACGCTAACAAATTGTTAACGAAATATCGAAAATAAATATAAATATCTAATTATTTGTATTGATTTGAACGATTTTTAAGAAAAATTAATGGCTCATTAAAAATAGTCAACAAAATCGCCAACTATTTTATAAGTCGCCATGTCGCCAGGAATTTATTTTTTCACTGAGTGATATTGGTGTCTATTCCAGAAAACGCGTCGAAGAAGTGAAAATTTAGATGGAAAACAAAATTGAATACATTTAAAAAATTTGTTTTTGTTTATCAAATAAATTTTAACGCTTTTCATAGAGAAAGAAACGCGTTATTTAATTTTAGAAATGTATGAAAAGCAAAAACAATTCTTGAAATTTTGTTTCTGTTTCCATGTAAATTTTCATTCTTCGAAAAAAATGTAAGAAAGAAAGCTATCGGCATTTTAATGTCGCACAATTTTTCTGATTTGGCAAATTTTGCAGAATTTTCGTATTTTTTCCGATATTTTATTTATTTATTATAATTTTAGAGAGTTTTATGTAGTCGATATTTACGATGTTTAAAATTGTACAATTACCGATAACAATTATTACCGAATATAAATTAATACAACCGATAGGGTGCCGCCGTGGCTGATAGGTAGCAATGCTAGACTAGTAGTCCGGAGGTTGTCGGTTCGATTCCGGCCAGAGGTCCTGGGTGTTTTCTGCAGACAAGCTAATCGCTTTGCGGAGTTGTGGATAGAAAAATTGCTAGTTTTTTATGAAAATATTTAATCTTAAATAAAATTAAAATATTTAATAAAATTTGTAATAAGTAAAATCTGTTTTATAACGCAACAACAAAAATCATTTTGCTTTCATTTATACACACAGATTTGAAGATACATACAATTCCAAGTTATTTAGCTAGAAGAAATACTTCAATGAAAAAAAAAACTAAAAACAATATATTTATTACATAGGAGTGAGTAGATTCATTCGGATGCATTTCGGAGTATTTCTGAAAACAAAATCTTCGAGTTTTTACCTCAGCTGCATTGAAACAGAAGTGCTCACATTAATCATAATCATTTTACGAACAAGAATACAAAAATAGAATTTTAAATACTCCTACCAAGGAATCGAACACAAAAAAATAAAAACGACTAGATTACAAAGAAACGGAACAAAGGAGATGTAAAAACGCAGAAAGCATTCAGACGTCCGGGTGCCACATAAAATAATATAAAGAGGGAAAGCTTTAACATAAAAGGAAAACCAAAAATTAAAAGAAGAGGATAAAAATTAAGTTATTCTAAGATTGTTGTTTTAACAGCAGGAACATAAGCAAAAATTCTTAATGTAATTAGTGCCTCTTGTATTAAAAGAAACGAAAAGATAATTAATACTCATAAATAAAAATCCAACCGAAAACAATCAAAAAAATGGTTTTGCCGACGTTTAAGTTAAACAGACTCACATGAAACTTGCGTTTTTATAAACGATTTACTAGCTGCGGAACGAAGGAATTTCATTGAAGAGGCGAGACGAAAAAAATCTTCAAGAAAATAATAAATAGAAGACCATTCATCATAATTAATTGTCATTGCATGAAAATGGCACCGTCCAAAATACATCAGAAGAGCTTAATGCTGTCATCGCCAACCACATGTTTTTGGAAATCAAGCCTTATTATATGTATCGGAACTTTTATAATACAATTGACCGGTGCAGGTCTTACAAATGGTGCTGTGTTATCGCCATTATCTTTTAGTAACACGGAGTATGGGAATATTAATTGGGAACATACCGCTGATTTAAATGATGATTTTCGTTTGCTTTGGACAATCATTAATCAGGACATAACATTCGAAATACAAGCACGAACATTAGGTTATGTAGGCTTCGGCTTTTCCAATGACGGTAATCATGTCGGTGCTGATATGGCTGTTGGTTGGGTAGATGCAGGTCATACATTTTTTCAGGTTGGTATTAATATTTGTAGGTTCAAAAGTTATTCAACTAAAGTAATAAATTGTCAACATTTAGGATCGATATGTTGATCAAGGTGGTTCGGAAGAACCTAAAATTGACCCTTCACAAGATTATATACTTATTAAGGGTTACGAAAATGCCACCCACACTGTTCTGAGATTTCGCAGAAAACTCGACACTTGTGATAACGAACATGATATTGTTATTAACGTAAGTATAGCTTAATTATGTTTGTAAGCAGTGTTGTAAATTAAACATTTTAAAATTTTAGAATAATACAATGCGCATTATGTTCATGTACTATGATGAGGATCCTCCAAGAGGTTCAGTTACATCTGCATCACTACCAAACCCTGATGAAGCTTGGCGCCTTTATAGATCATTGTTGTTACTTCAAAAGTCGCCATTACATTTGCCACTTTCTGACGGATCTGTTAGAACTTTAGAACTACGAAATCAAGAAGTTGAACTTCCTTACGGTGACGATTCCCAGTTTTGGTGTAAAATGTTCAGTATAGATAAATTGGATAAAAAACATCACATTATAAAAGTAATTTTCCCTAAAACTTCTTTAATAGAGTTTAATTTTGGCCAGTTTACTTGTTGCAACTCTGAACTTTGGAGAAGAAAGAGATACTTTATTTGTATATGAAATATGTGTGTTCTCAATTTGCTCTTATGTAAAATCAGAAATGCTTCAAGAAAACATAATTTATGCCGAATTTTTCTTTAATACATTTTCAATCATTTGCTAGTATGAACCCATTTTTGATTCTTCCTGGAGTTATCACTATTTACAACAAATGACTTTGTACGAATGTCAGGGTAATAGTGTAGACCTGGAGCATTTATCTCGTGCCACCGGACAGATGTGCATGGGTGTTAGAAGTCTACCAGTAGCTTGTAGTGCTGTTGTTGCTTCATGGACAAGAGGGTCAGAAGTAAGTTAAAAGCGAACCGTTTTTGCTCATTGTTTATTGTTTCACTACTTTACTTCAAGGGATTCGTGTTTCCACCAGAGGCTGGCTATGCTTTGGAATCAAACCATAATAAATATGTTATGCTCGAAACGCATTATAACAATCTAAATGCCGAATTCGAGTCATACCAAACGCGTCGCATGACCGACAGTTCCGGTTTGAAAATTGTTTTCACACCCGTTTTGAGAAAATATGATGCAGGTGTACTATCAGTTGGTAAGAATATACTAAAAATAAATCGTGGAGCTACCCACATCTTATATTAAGGGCAGATGTATGTATTAATGTACATAATATAAATCTGGTCTGGTTAATCATACACAAACAAACAATATGTATGTATGTATATCTTAACATTTTTTATTTTCATTTCCTTTATTCGTCCTTCTAATAAAGGTATGGATCCTAATTGGCGTCATATTATACCACCTGGTCAGGAACGTGTGATTTCGCAGGGTCATTGTATGGAAGATTGCACTGGATCGGCATTTCCACCTCAAGGCATTAATATTTTTGCAGTAATGATGCGGACTCATCAAATTGGAAAAGAAATAAAATTACGCCAGGTAAGTAAAACTTTTAAATAAATTAGATTTTTATAGTTTGTAAAAATATTCTTAAATTAACAAGATTTCTTCACCAAATTCGGGTTACATATCTATGAGTGTATGTATGCAAGTACGTAGTATGGCTCAGATGCGTAAAATTCAACATTGTAACTATTTATCGGATTTATTAGCTAATTTTATAATAAAAGTTCTATTCTAAATTCGTATTTGTGGCACTCACTTCTACTCTTTCGTCAATATGTATGTATGTGTGTGTGTGTGTTTGATAAACCGCAGCTACAAACTGTTTATTTTTCATCGCGGTCATTTTCAGTTGCGTTTATATTTGTTTTTGCATTTCAAAGCTTTTACATTTTTCCATAATATGGCCTCTCACAAGAATTTGTCATATTAGAGCTGGCCCGAACACACCGTTCGTTACACAAGTGCATACATACCTCCGGACATAGTTTCTACACACAGTAATTACCGCAAATTCTTATGCATGTTGTTGTTAGTCGGAAAAGTTGTGCTTTTATATGGTGCAATTAAATGCACACATATGCGTACACACATGCATGCATATATCGAACTTTTGCTATAATAGAATCATAAGTCAAAAAGTTTAATTTTTAAATTAATAAAGCACCATTTATTGTCATTATGATCTTCATAATGAATTAACATTTCATCAAAATATCTTCTATGCTAAACTTTTGTGAGAAAAATTACATTTTCTTTTACGATTAAGTTAGAAAATTCAAAACTTTAAACTCGTTTTCAGCAAAACTATTATTTTGAGTTATAACTCTATTGCAGCAAGGGCCCCATATATACATACAGATGTACTACAAGTACAACATTGGTGATATGTATTCGCAGTGGATGTGACGTTGTGGCTTTCGAGCTTCAGTGTGGTTGTTTTATTTAGTTAATGTGCTGACAACAAACATAAAGAAGTTCGTTTGCTTATTGTTTTTAAATCGATTGGCGTTTAAATTATTAATTGACCCAACTCTAATATGAACACAAAATATTCTTTAATGGTCTTGCAGATTCGACAAAATGAGGAACTCTTTCCAATTGCTTATGACAACAATGTAGACTCTAGCTATCAAGAGTTTAGACGTCTTTCTCATCCTGTGCAGTCATTGCCTGGCGATAGATTGGTTGCGGAGTGCATTTATGATAGTTCGTCACGAAAGGCAATTACGCTGGGTAAGTGTTTTTGTTTAGTAAAAACTCAAAAAGAGTTAACAAAAGAACAACATCATAAATATGAATGAGAATGAATGTTTAAACTGTAGGTACACCGGAATTCTCACTGCTGCACAAGTATAAATTCTAAATTGCATTTACAAGTGTTTAATATGTACATACATGTGTACTTACATGAATATATGTACATTAATCCATACACATGTATAAGCATTAGGGGTGGTCAAGTTTCTATGATAAAATTCTAAGTAATGTCGGCAAAGATACAACAATAATATGAATCTTGCACTTGGAAAAATATCAAAATATCGTACCGATCCGCTCCGAATTAAATAATGGTTTGTATAGCTATCATGTGGAAAAACAATAAAGTTCGCATAACAATTTTGGAATCACTTGGGCTGGTGCTGTGAACTGCCATACTGGTTGTTTTTATACGAAAGTCTAAATCTATATATTTAAAAGAGTTGCGTGAATGACTGACTGACTCAATCATCATCGCCCAGCCCAAACCGCTGAACCTAGAAACTTGAAATTTGGCATGTAAGTTCCTCTTACAGAGTGTAGATCTAAATAGGGGTAAAAGCGTCCCAAAAGGGAATATTTTTAAAAATGGTCCCAGGAATATGAAATTTGGAATGTGGGGTCCTTTTGGGAGGCAGATTCGAGCCGAAATAGGGATTCTTAGAAATTCGCGCTTTAGGAGCTAAAAAGGGGAAAATAGGGCCCAAAAAGAGACATTTTTAAGCATGGCCCCAGAAATACTCGATCTAAATACATGAAAAATATGTTATTTATATATTTTTTACTGTAAAAATTACAGGTAACGAAGTACCGGGCGCGTATGCTAGTAATAAATATTTTTAAATATGTATAACCTCGATGCAAGGTGGAAATCTATATATATAAAAATGTAGAGCATTGTGTTTGGCATTGATGTTCTCTGTAATGCCTGAACCGATTTCAATTCTGTAAACTTCTCATGAAAGGTGACGTCAATACCCAGGTTTTTATGTATATACGGTTTTTGTGTGTGGATTGGTTTATGAGTTATAGTCGCTTCAGTAAGCCCACTTTTTCCAATAGTATATATAATTCTACTGTACGTGCGTTGTAACTGAACTCCTCCTAAACGGCTGGACCGATTTGCATAAATTTTTTTGTATGCGTTTGGGTGGCGCCCCGGGTGGTTTAGATTTACAATTCGGTCCAATTAGACAAAGGGGCGTGGTACCTCTCATACAAACCACAAATTAAAAATCTATTATTTCTGCTCCTGATAACGGTATTTGAACAAAATTTGGTATGTCGGTTTGGTGTGCATTTCTTAAGTGCTGCTGCAAATATGGGCGGGATTGGACAAAGGGGCGTGGTACCTCTCATACAAACCACAAATTAAAAATCTATTATTTCTGCTCCTGATAACGGTATTTGAACAAAATTTGGTACGTCGGTTTGGTGTGCATTTCTTAAGTGCTGCTGCAAATATAGGCGAGATTGGACAAAGGGGCGTGGTACCTCTCATACAAACCACAAATTAAAAATCTATTATTTCTGCTCCTGATAACGGTATTTGAACAAAATTTGGTACGTCGGTTTGGTGTGCATTTTTTAAGTGCTGCTGCAAATATAGGCGAGATTGGACAAAGGGGCGTGGTACCTCTCATACAAACCACAAATTAAAAATCTATTATTTCTGCTCCTGATAACGGTATTTGAACAAAATTTAGTACGTCGGTTTGGTGTGCATTTTTTAAGTGCTGCTGCAAATATGGGCGGGATTGGACAAAGGGGCGTGGTACCTCTCATACAAACCACAAATTAAAAATCTATTATTTCTGCTCCTGATAACGGTATTTGAACAAAATTTGGTACGTCGGTTTGGTGTGCATTTTTTAAGTGCTGCTGCAAATATGGGCGGGATTGGACAAAGGGGCGTGGTACCTCTCATACAAACCACAAATTAAAAATCTATTATTTCTGCTCCTGATAACGGTATTTGAACAAAATTTAGTACGTCGGTTTGGTGTGCATTTTTTTAGTGCTGCTGCAAATATGGGCGGGATTGAACAAAGAGGCTTGGCACCACCCATATAACCCAAAAATTTAAATCGCCATATTTTGGGCATTTTTCGACCTACGTCGATGATATTTGGTACATATGGTATTGGCATAATTTGGAATACGTACCGGGAGAAAAGTGGATGGGACCACGCTCCTTTTTAGGAAAATTAAAAATCGTAATATAGTCTTAACTACTGGACCGATCGTCACAATAGGATATATAAATACTTTTAATTTTATTTTATAACGAGCGGGGTAGCGAAGTACACCGGGATCAGCTAGTATATATATATTTCTACAGCAACATTGTTTGAAAACATTTCACCCTTGATGATTTTTTACAAAAATTTGTGCGTCCATATAATTTGATCCACTCTAATATACACACATATATATCTATAGAATTTATATACGAGTATTCAAACATATCCATGAATATGTAGGTACAAACATATATATCGTACATATAATTACATATATAATTAAGGTTGGTTGAAAGTATATGCATACATACTAATGTATGTACACACATCCACATATATATAAATATACATATATATTAATTTTATTGCCGGTATAATTTTGACCAACTTAACTGCATGAACACATATTCCATTCACAGTCTAACATAATATGCCACAAGGTGTTGTTAAACGTGTTTGCTCAATTTAAGTAATTACATTCATTATCTTGACATTATTTCTTTTTTTAACCATAAGTATTATACATATTTGCTTTTTTTATCCTAAAATTCAGGTGGACTTACAATGAAAGAAGAATCTTGCGCGGTGCTAACGCTGTACTATCCTCGCCAAAAGAGCCTGACAACATGCCATTCACTACCGAGTTTACCTACTGTCTTAAGTTCATTGGGCATTGAACAGTTGGCTATGTATGTGTGCTTTTTTTTCTTTATATGCACTTTATAAATATGTATATGTGAATGGACTGATATTTTTATCAGCGTTGCCATTGTTGTTAGTTTCTTAAGAAATTTTCGTTTGGTAATTTTAAAAAACTAATTAAAATCAGTTTTCAATACGGATAGCAAAATAGCGTGTTATCTCTTCTTAAAAAAGTATACAAATTGCACTCGTTGATATTTTCAAATTTGCAGGAAATTGTGTTTACTTGAAATCTATATAAAATATTATGCAGAAGCATAGTCCAAATTAAGTATATGTTAAATGTCTTGTTTTTCTTAGTGAACTTTTTCTATTCGTTCATGTTTATCTGCAACTCATATTTCTGTGATTAAAGCTTTATTTGAGGTACAATTATATGTAGTTCATATAATTTTTTTCAAAGTTTTTAAACAGAATTCAAACACATTCTGTAATGCGACTCAGTAACTTTTATTACGATAATCGTAACGTTAAAATTAATATAACGAAAATGTATCGAATATGGTATTTAGTAACACTTAACAATATTCGCTGTCGATAAGGTAACTACAATAATTTGTCGGTTGCTATTAAATAGATAAAAGTCATCTGTTCAATCGCAGCACGTTGGTTATGCCAAGAACAAAAATTGTTGTTTTAAAACAATATTCAAACAGCAGATTCTTTTATGCATAAATAATAATACTACCATTATTTAAACATACAATTTACCAATAATTTCCCTAAAATGATAAGAATTGTCAACAATGCTCAGCTGGTGCAATTAGAAATTGTCAAAGTAATATTTGTATAAATAAATACATCAGCATATAGGATGCAGTTATATATCAGCATATAACTATATATTTATATAACATACATAGAAAGTATGTATGTATGTATGTATATGGAAAACTTACATATCTTAAATTTTCGATTCCAATGATATAAGACGCAAATAAAACGTGTTTATATCATGTTCATTATGGGCTCGTACATATATGTACATACATATGTATGTTTTTATTTTTATTTGTATACCTACATATGTATATTTAAACGTATTTGAAAATATAGAAGGGATCGCCATCGTGATTCAGAGAGCTAATTTTGTCGTGTGAAAATAGTTGTAGTTGGGAAATCTAAAAATTTGAATGAACAAAATTTTTTCAATGGCAACGCTGTGTTAGTATTATAGGTACATATGTTTATAGGTTTGTCCATTTACATCTCTTATAGAAAATTGCTAATAAAAAAAACTACCCCAAAAATATACATAAGTAAACGCTTCAATGGCAATATAATGAAAGTAACAGAATTATCAGATTTTATGTACATAAGTAACTCAAACAGTATTTCGAGTGTAAACTTTATAAAAAATGTTCACTAAATTCAACCGTTTTAGAGACATGGCTGCTGCTGAAGCAAAAGCTAATTAAAAATAAACTCTTAATAATTCGTTGATATTCGATTAAAATCCTTTTTCCTAAATATTTCTAACTCTCATCTTACTAATTAAACTTGCAACTACATATTTTGCCTCTTAAAATTTTTGTGTTCTTTTTTCGCTCTCTTGTCGAGTAAGTGAACACTTTTCATTATCATCATTAAATAAAAATTGTTTTATGTTTTTTTCATTACCAGGAACTCAAATCCAGTTGTTATAGCTTCACCACCAGACTTGGCCGGCATGACACTAGAAACCCGTCTACTGTCATACGACTGGGAAAATCAATTTCACAAATTTCAACAAGCAACTTTGCATGGCACCTTCAAACCAATATGTAGAGGAGTCCATAATCAAATTTTACCCGTAAGTATTTACAAAATGCATACATACATACATATATGTATATTGTACCTTCATACATATGTACATATGTATGTATGTATGCTATACATCACATGATGAGACAAAACGCTATATACATACGTACTTCAAGTAAAAAACATGTTTTAAATTTACTCACACTCTTTTGGGTTGGACAATTTCTCAATATCTTTATATATTATTATTTTTGCATAACATAAATAGCGACATGACGATTCATCATTCATCAATATGAACTAAAAAAAACACAAAATTTTTAGTTATGCCACTTTTGTAGTGTATGTGTTGTATGTACGTATGTGTGTGTATGTATGTCCAATTATCTATTCTTGCATTGATGACTTTTCATTTTGTTGTTTTGTACTTTAAGATATCTGACCATTTAATTGGCTACAATAAGAACATTAGCAAAAAATACAAGGAGCCAAGACGTTGCAAGCCAAAGCAGCTATTTTTCACTGAAGCGATTCCTCAACTTGAATTACCGGTTTTGCGTGAATTTGAAAATAATCACATAAGCGAAGCATCAGTGCGTAGCAGTCGTAGTTCTTTTATTGAAACTTTAGCCTTAAGTGGTTCTGAGTCGTCGTCTTGCAGGCAACACGTTATCTGGCGCAGCATACATTTTGTATGTTTGCTGGCATTGATCATTTCATTATTTGCAAGATGAGATAACTACTAAAAGCGCAGCTACATCTGCATTTAAAACTTTAGTTTGATTATATTTTGTTTTAAATTTTCGTTTTTTAGCTCGCAAGTTTGATTCAAACGCGTTGTATCAAACGTAAACTTAATAAGCAATATTTTGACAATGACTGTTAAAAGCAATCGCCGCATCTTAAATATACTATATACATAAATATATCTATATATACTTGTATGCATAAAATGTAACTCTCGAGACCTACTCATCCCTCTATGTATATGTCTCTCGGGTTTTTTATACTTAAGAAAGGGTATTTTGAATCGATAAGCAATAGAATTGTGTGCCGTGTAGTTATTTTCCTTTTAGTTTTATTTATGTATTTGATTTTTCTGTTAAGTTTGTAAATATAAAAAGAATATTTTATTATTGATGATGATGATGATGATGATGCAAGAAAAGAGGAGGACATGCTGAGTTAGCTAGAGATGATCAAGATGGTAAAGAGACGATTGGGGGATGTAAAAAAGAGAGAAAACTATAATGATAATCATAATGATAATATGAGTACTAACTATATTGTAGAGATGGCTAGTACTACATGTGTGTTTAGTGATAAATTAAATTATACGAAAAAAAATATTTATGTTGTAGACTCTATATTGATGTTGTGCATGTCATACATACGTGTTTTAAGCAATAAATGTTGTATTTTAGAGATTATTAATGATATAAAACGTAGTAGTAGTTAAATTTAGCAATATGACGAGAAAAAACAATATATGAAAAAAAAAGAATACACACAATATAAAATCATCAATAGTTGGAGCTAAAAGAAACGAATCGTAAGGAAGAAACTATAAAAGTTTTTGTTTTATATGAAAAAAGGCAAGTTGGTCTACCAAAGCACTGAAGCTGTTAAAGTAAAAGATTTTGACGCCAGTTTGAGCTGTGATATTTTTAAGCAACAATTTTCTTAAGTGCGATAAGTGCACGAAAGTAAAATAACATTATAATAAAAATTAAAAATAATTGAAATTACTTAATTTCATACAATATTATACATTGTAGTCTTCGGTATTATGTAGTTTGTAAATCTATCTATATATTCGGTATAAATTAAATGTGAAATAAAAAAAAAAAATACTAAATTATATCTGTGATGTAGGTTTCTCTTGAGAATTAAAAAGGTAAGATAATTATTTCATTGATTTCTTTTATCTTTTAGAATGGTATATTTTCAATTAAAACGAGCTTTGTTTGCACTTAATGGAATTTAGTTCATAGGTTAAATAATTCCGCCTAAAACAATTAAGAGTTCTATATTCGGCTGTGTCGAATCTCATATATAGCATTTTCCAATTAGACTAATAACAATAGCTGACAATAGGCCGCAAAAAAGTATAAAATGACCCGCAACTTTTGGTCATCCGGAGTTTGGGATGGCCGACATTTTTAATTTAGAACAATTACATTTGCTAATTGCATACACTAAAAAAAAAATGAACTAAAATATTGGAATTTTTACTTAATTTGACTCGTAGGGCGGCAATTCCGTTTTTTACAGAAACTCATTTCAAATTTCCTTGATTGTAGGAAATACAAATTTCGTCTTAAGCAGGAAATTTTTACTAAAAACTAGAAAAATATTTACTAAAAACACCTTCAGTTTTATCCCAAAATTAGTAAAAATTTCGTGATGTGCCCACCATCTGCCATCTTTGCTTCGCACTTTCCATTTCCTGTTTTACCTTCTTCTCTCATCAGAGCGCTGGAACGTCCGGAATGCTTATTTACAACATGTATTTGTATTATCTGAAATGAGGGGTGATGAAAACATTTTAATAAAACACGCCTTTTTTGGGATTCGAACCAAGGAACTTCGGTTTCGTAGGCAGGCACTCAAACCACTTTACCACTAACAGGTACATTATAGTTACAGCTAGTTACGGATGCCAATCAAATCCCGAATATCCCGGAATTTTCGGGATCAGTCAATCCCAAAATTGTTTAATAATTGTTTATCTTTTATATATGTATTTTTATTCATATCTACTTATATATTTTTAAAGCAAATTTATCATAACTTTCCCCTGTAAGTACATAAGCAAGTCCATTATCGATGCCATTGCTCTTGCGAGAGTCAAATGAAAATATAATAACCTTTTCCTAATCCAGCAACAAATACACAGTTTTGCTGTTTATTGTCACCTTGTGGCCTCAATATTTTTTCTATTTTATATTTTTTTCACCCTGTTAAAACTGTCAATGAAACTAAAAGAAACAAATTTAACTTTATTATTCTTTTTAAGCGTGTTTAGCAATTATAAAAAAATAGCCTGTTAAATACTTTTATTTAAATAATTATATTTCGTAACTTTGCTTTTTAACGACTAGAACTTTATAATTTTGTTACATGTTAGAATAATATAAAGAATATATGTTATTATATTTAACAATGTAATATAAAAGTAATTATAATATATACATATGTATATAATATTTTATTCAAATAAATGTACTCAAGAATTTATGTTTTAAAAATTTTTATATATTTGTTATGGTTAACTAACATTTTATTTCGGGATCCCGGAATTTTTCGGGATGTACTAAATTGGAAATTTATTACATTGTTAGGTTCGGCTTGGGGACTGTCAGATTCAGATTTCCGAAATCTGATGATCTTTTTCTTCTTCAGCCAAGGAGACCCCACGGTCGTTTCAGGTGTAGCCAGGGGCAAGCAGGAATCCGTGCTTGCCGCGGTCTACTTGCACTATGAGGCTGTGGATCGACCAGGAAATGGTGTGCTGAAGCTGACGGAGTACGCCACTCAACGGCAGCTTATTGATACTGCGTTGTGATGCAAACGCACACAATAGTCAGTGGGGAAGCAGCAATATAAATAAAAGGGGTGAGTTACTATTTGATTTTATAACTTCTTGTAATATATCTATCGATAACAGGGGCAATACGCCAACGTTCAGGAATAGGGATAGGGCGGAGGTTATAGACTTAACACTAGCCAAGAGGAATAGGAAAAATTTTGAGTTGTGACCCTTTTGTATTTATGGTGCGATATGTAGATACATACCAAAGTCATATTGTTAACTGAAGGCTGATAAGCGTAGATGAACCTCATTATGTCGTTTTTAAAATAGAAAGTACAATTTGGAATTTCGTAACAGGATGCTACAAACTGTATTATGTACCGATTGCTGCTATTCACATTAGTTGATAATGCAGATTGGGAATGTCCAGAATAATGCGGAACTACTCCTTTAAAGTTTTCTATTCAATTAATTTAAATCCAATCATTTTTGTATGTGTCCAAAGAAGAGGTGTTAATTGAAAACATATTCAAATGAGTTTTAAAATTATGAGAAATATGCAACTAATTTATGACGCAGAATACCCAGTGTCGCCGGAACACGTGTCATACGAATTAGACGCGTGTTTGTCGTTCCCATACGCTGCCATTTGTTGCGCAGTATTTATATAATGATGTAGGCGTGTGCAACTAAATTGTTTTGTGTTCTTTATTATTAGAATATACATAAATATGCACGTATGTATCTGTGTTTGTTTATTTGTTGTTTAAGGGATGCTTTAAATAGGCGTGAAAACTAAATTGAACTAATTTGTGTTAAATGCCACAGATGAGTCCCCGGATGCATTTAAAAAGAAGCATACATACATCCATATATACATACATACATACATACATACATACATAAATACATATTAAAAACGATACTTTACTAATATACCATCGCTAAGAATCGATAGCCATTCGCTAAACAGGGCTTTTATCAATAATCATAATCATTCTTCACTGTTAAAAAAAAACCAATTTATTTGTCATGGATTATCAGATCTATATGGTGCGTTTCATTGGTGGCTAAATACGAACTCATCAGTAGATCTTTACTACTGTCGTATTTCTCAATTCTCTCTTCGTCGTACTAACAATTTTCAACTCATTTTGTTCCAGAATATATTCCGTAAGTGCTGATATATTATTTGGAAGAAACCGAAGCTGCTTAAACCTGTAGAAGGGGCTGTGCACATATTACGTAACGCTCCAGGGGGGAGGGGGGGTTAAAGATTTGTCACGGTTTAGAAATTTTGCACTGAAAAATCAGTAAAAAGCGCACGAAGGGGTCCCGGGGGGGGGGGGTCTGAAAACAGCGTTACGTAATATGTGCACAGCCCCGAAGCTGAAATGATTATGGATTTTAAACTTCTATTCGCTTAAAAGGGTATAGTGAGACCTGTTCTCCGTTTCACTCAAAATAAAAATATTAAGGCCAACCATTACATTTCTTGCGTAAAATTTCTAAATTTTTATTTCGAGTGAAGTAAAAAATTGGAATGGGTGCTAATTCCAACTCAGCAGTATATGTATATTTAACCATGATTAATAACTTTAGAATCTCCTATGCTTATAGACAAAAGTAAATTAACATCTTTTTATCACCTTAAATGAGCAAAATGGTAACTATAAATATAATGGTCTTGCAAAAGAGCAAGTGGAAATAATTGTAGCTCATTTTCATTACCGGCTAATTTAGACATAATTTTTCGGCATCTAAGTTTTTTGCGGCATTTAGTATTTCAAGTTTGTAGCTTTAATCCTTCAAAGAATAGCTACTTAATTATCGTAGGTACACATTAGCGATGTTACGAATATCAATTTTTAGTATTCGCGAATACGAATACGAATATTTAAAACAGTATTCGCCGAATACGAATACGAATACGAATATTTCTTTTGAGGTTTATATTTCAAATTTAATTGGAAAAAATCCCTGCCTTTGCGTTAGTAACTATAAATGAAAAAAAAAATTTAGTGATTTAACATTATTATTGCATTAAGATGCCGAATTTGAAAACCTCTACAGAACATTTTTTCATTATTTTACTTACATACTTTCAGATTTCGTTTTTCTTACTCTGCGTGAAATACAATGGGTTTTTTTAATAAAAATTAATATATTTTTTTAAATTTTATGTACTTTTTTTAAACTTTTGTATGATTTTTTTTTGGAAAATGTATGGGAAAATTATTCGAAAAATATTCGCTTGAATTTGGCGAATACGAATACGAATATCTTAAAACAGGCGAATAGTCGAATACGAATACGAATACGAGTATTCGTAACATCACTAGTACACATCAATTTCTTAATGATTAACCGAAATATGTGCAATTACAAAATGTCCCCCGATTTTTGATTTTTTTTTGATTTTTGGGCAGGGAAAATACGATAACCAATAAAATCATTTTATTTTGTTTAAAATCAATTATTTTAATTCAGTTCGTTTATTAGAATTAAATTAAAAAAAGGCTTATTCTAAGCAATTATGTTATAAACTATTAATAATTAATAATTATTAGTTGTCAGAGTCTATTTTGTATGGAAACTTGTATTTAACGCCACATTCGTGCACAATAACGATTGGTGTTGGCAATATACCCAGAACTTGATATAAAGAAATGTAAGATATATCACTTTTATTATATTTTTGACAGGGCAATGACGAATATCTAAAAAAAAAATTCTTTGATGGTAATTGAAGTACATACCTTGTAAATAAATTTGGCTGAACTGGAAGCTGATAATTAAAATGAAACTAAGAAAAACATAAAATATTATAATATATTCAGAATTTTGTTATTTACACAATACCGGGGAATGACCAACGTAAGTGTGAAAGCTCGATACGTAAGGCAAAATAGCACTGACCTCTCTTTATTAATATTGTTGGTGAAAATGCTGCAACATGTACACGCAGAAAACATAATGAATGTTCTTTCAAATTTATATTATTGCAAATCACCAATATTTCGGAAAATTAAGTTTTACAGGGGAATGCCGTGAAACTTGAGGGACAAAATATTGTTCAACATAAAAGCAATGTTAAGTCGAAATGAAGGTGGATTGTACGTTAATTTAATAATGCTCGGAGTTAAATAAAAAAAATTGGCATATTTAAGCATAAAATGGGCGACCTTAAATCGAACATTTTCTACGTTTATTTAAAAAAGACACATTTTCATATCAAAATATGAATATCTTTGAAATTAAAGTGCACAACTTTGCTTTAATGTGGTAGCGTTTTTGAATTTAAAACGTCCACCATTGATTTAAAGTTGATTTATATTTTATGAAAAATATAATTACATACATTCTTCAGAATTCATAAATTTAAAATAAATTTTATGTTTTATAGCTAAATAGTGTGGTGGGTTTATTCGAATTGTAATATTCGATAAATAAGTTTTAGCTTCCTTGTGTTTTGCTTCGAATCGCAAAGACCAAAGATTCTTTAGTGGACCACATTCTTTTTATAGCCGTAACATGGTGCTTTGGTTTTAAAGTTCTATGTAGACTTTGTGGTGTTTTTAAATAAAAAATTTTAAATCAGTTAAATCTTTTACAGTGTATTTTGATTTTAATACAAAATGAAAAATTTTCAGTGATAATACTAAAAGCTGCCAGTTTTTGTTTGAAACTGGAACGATATCACCTTTTATTAACGGCAAAAAATGTGTTAAACGCCAAATCTCTACAGCTGTCATATTGAAGTTAAATGACTTTATTCTCGCCATGTTTAAGGGAGAGGAATTATTTTCAATTTCTATTTGTCCAAATTGGAAAAACTGTTTTCTACTATTGAGGGATGCTAAAGTTATTATGCCTTCGTCAAATATCCCTTTCAAAATATTGCATACATCACAAACATACATACATATATTCCTTCAAACAAATCATGCATTATGTCGAAACAAAAGTTATCACTAACATGAACGCTTTTAATGTTGCTGTTTCTTGGAAATATCAATAAGCAGAGCCGATTGATAGATTGAACCAATTGAGACCCCCAAAATCTGAAAGCTTATGATGGGAGAAGAAAAACCCTAGTTGGGTTTTGAATTATTAGCTAAGGTTTTTCTCATTAATTTTTGAAGTTTTCGACTGGGGGTGGATTTTAGTACAATTTTTAAAAACATGTATGTACTGATTCTTAAGTCTATAACTCGTGAACTATTAATTAGATCTAAAAATTTTCCTTGAGATAAAATCAAAAAAACAACAACATCTTACTCAAAACAGCAAAACTGTCAAAAAAATAATATATTGTCATATTTTTCAATAGTTTTTCACATTTATTTCAGAAATTGCTACGAACTCTACCAGACAATATATGACAAAAGACAATTTCAATGCCTTCTTTTTTAAACAGTTTGAGATCTTCAACTAAATTATACAAACAGTTTTTGTTTCCATAAGTTTTTAAGATTTTGCTGGATATGATAGCGTCATGAAAGATATATTCTAATTTTTACAGTAAATATGAAGGCATAGTAGGAAAGTTAAAGTAACACCTGCAAACAGAATAAGTGTGACTACCACGGGCATTGTTAATTTGAAAGTAATCAAAAAAGTGTATATGGAATTACTAAGCCATTTTAAAAAATAGTTTTTTTCTTTTAAAAATATCTCCACTTGCAAAATTGGTCAAAAACGGGCTCTGAAATGCGTTTTCTGTAGCATTAATAGTTATGTCTCAAAGATATTGAATTTAAAAAATTTTCTTAAACTTGAATTGTAAACGTAAAATACATATGTATACATACATATGTATGTATATGAATTAAAAATTCTCTCGATATTTTGTCGCATAAGGACATGGATGCTTCTGTTCGTATTCTCACATAGCGCTCTACCGCCTGAATCATAACTGGTAGCTTAAAAAAGAAAAATTTTTTTTTAATGTCGGGATACTCAACTAATTGGTTTAATTCCTCACTAGCGGATCGAAAAACTTTTACTGCCAATTAATTAAGCAGATGTAAGCCTTTGTGTCAAAACTTATTATCGGTCTGTTTAAAGACGGCGTTGATTTCCGGTGTAAGCTTAATTTCGTGATTCTAAAACTGTCTTTGCTGCAAATTCTATTATGGATTTAATTTCGTCCAATTTCGTTCCAACATTCTCAGAAGCAAATTTTCAACCAATTTTTAAATATTTGAGGGCCATCTTCGCAAGTTGAGTCATTCCAAGTGAAATCAACAAATGAGTGTTTTTTTGATTTTAATAATTCAGGATAATTTTGCATCGACCAGAAACACAAAACTGTCATCAAAAATTTTTTATTGTATAACTTTTGAGTAGTGGAAACCTGAAGAAAAATATTTAACCAACTCAAATTTCTATAACTTTAAAAGTAGGACATGTATTAAAATGATTTATGCTTTTATTTGGTTTTGGCTTCCTTATTTATAATACATAGGGTCTTTTATTTTCGGCCATTATAAATTCTTTACGTACTATATTTGTTTTTCACCATCTTTTTTATTTGCCAATTGGTTCAATATCCGAAGAGATAAAATTTAGTTGTTAGAACTCGATCTAAAATATGAGAAACTATAATATACTCGTACTTTTTGATGTTATAAAACGTATTTATTTTCTTTTACTTAAGTATATTTTGTGCAAACAAATTTATTGAACAGTTACTTAAATCGAATCACAGAAGAAGAAGAACAATTTGGACGTCATATTTCAAAGTTATATATCTAAAATGTAAATTGGAAATAAGCGTTCTTTCAAAGAAAGTCAGGAATGTTATATTTTAAATTTGCTTGCTTAAATATGTATCTAATTGACATAAATAATATTTGTAATTATAAGTACTTACTCGTACTTACATTTATTAATTAAAGAAATCTTTTTCTTTTATATGAATTTTTTTCCATTGTCATTGATTTACTCATGAAATCAATTACACATGCGCTGCATATGGAAATGAAAATTACACACGATATTCCGACTCCATGGATTGGCAAACACTGTTGCAACAACTAAAAGAAAACATTTAAAAATTAAAGATTTTTGTTTACCACATCGCTTGGAAGCACTTGTTCTATTGTATTGATTGACTGCAGATTCTATATTCCGAATTTAATATTATCTATGTTCATCTAGTTTTATACTTCTTCGAAGATAGAATTAGTTGAAACAAGTTCTTAGCAATGTGGAACATACATACGTTTTTGAAGAATTAAATTAAACGAATGTTTATGTATGAAATATTGCTAAACACAAAAATATAAAAATAAAAAAAAAAAAAACAATTCCCACTGAAACCCCTAATATTGGAAAAGTCACTTTCACACATGCAAGCATACGTGTGCATGGACATATGTATGGTGTGTGGTATATCGAAGTGTTTACGTTTACTCATTGGAGTGTATTTTAATTTACTCGTATCAATAATAACAATCAGAGCACATTGTTATAAATAAAATCACCAAACTTTTGTGTTGACAAACCCCTTGCATGTTATGAATCGCCGAAATATGATAAGCCGATTGAACTCAGGTAGCCAGCTTACATCAGCACTCTGTGTGGCTCGAAAAATTATGTTCACAATATCAGGAAAACGATTGTTATTTTTGAATTTAATGTTAGCATGACGTACATATCTTATTAGAATCTTTAACTCGCTCTTTAATCGACAATAATTCTTTCTAACGCGGATATAAATCAATCGGTTAATTGGAATAAGTTTTATAAACTAGTGCACATACATCTGTACTAACATTAGAGTTGTGGTTTTAGTTTTTAACTTGAAATTTTCTATATCTGAATAATATTTGACACAAAAGCTTTTTTATTTTATTGTTACCAAACATTGTTTGTGTTCTGAAAACTATGGGTAGTCAAAGTGCTATCAATCATATGTATGTATCTTCAGTCGTTTTTAAGTGTCAATCTAAGTTATTCACTTTCAGCAAGAGAAGTTTCCACTTAATTATGGGTACAGCTGTAACTCAATGCAAAAATTGCGGAAATTTAAATAGTCAGTACCGATTGGCCGCCTTATAGGTAGTACAAATATTTAATTATGTACATAATTAAATCTCTAAATTTCATATTCTCTATCATATTAAATATTCCAATCAAAATAATAATTCAAACAATAAATAAAGTCAAATTCTATGGAAATGCTGTGAATTTGTTAAGTTCTAAAGATCTCTCATACACTTATCGATTAATCTTTCGTCTTAGGGTAGACATATTTACATACATATGTATCTCTAACGCTATTATTCCTGGGTGCAGTAGCAAAGCATAGAAAATAATTTATAATAAAAAGAAGAAATATATCTACATGAAAGACAGTGAGAAAAAACAAAGAATTATATTTTGTCTGGGTATCTGCTCACACAACCAAATGTTTTTGGTCGCCCGAGCTTAATTCCTTGCTTTCATTATTCTTCATCACTTATTATTTGTTTTTATTTTATATAAGTATGTACACATATACATACATATATCACATTTAAGACTCCAACGGCAACCTACGTTGGATTTAAAAAATAAATTTGACAGTTCAGCAGCTGTTGCCTTCAAAAAAATTGTATTCAAATAATAACGCTTTGGTAGCATCAAATGTGATTTTACCAAATTGATTCAGCCACGAGTCACGTCATATACCCGCCAAACAAAAGTGTCGGATTATCGCTTTTGTTTTTCTTTAAGTTTTTAATTTTTTTTTCTAGTTGTTTTTAGTAACAATACATTTTGTTTGAAACTCCTTAAAAGTTTTTTATTGAAACTTATGTACAAATCCATAAATATATGTATGTATGTACAAGTACGTAACGATAGTATTTATGTACATATATATGTATGTATGTACGTATATTCATTGTGTGTGTACGAACATAAATGTTATCACAGTATCTGCAAATGAATCAGGGTGCTATTTTCAAGTTCTGACATCTATTGATTTTCTAACGTGCATACCTATTATTATTTTAAAGACTTTTTTAGTAATAAGGGTTGGTTGAATTTATACACAAATGTAATAAAAGACGTACTCCACATTATCTTAGCAAACCCAGATTTAATTGTTTACCCTTTAATGTAAATTGACTATTTATTTTAGCCCAGCAAACAAAATAAGTATCCTGCACAGTTTTACACACATCGTTTTAAGGACTAAGAAAAATATGTATTTTTTTTATAACCAGCTAAATTTTTACAATTTCAATTTTTAACATATTTAAACAATAATTACTTTTAAATATTTTCATAAAGTTATTTTTAGTAATTAAGTTATGAATTTTAGTTTTAATGAATTTAATAATAATATTAATGAGTAAAAACAATGGATTTACTGTTATTTAATCTGGAAATTTTTTATATTAGATATTTAAGAAAATTTTAATTCTAAGAAGCAAACCGGATTTCAATAAAAAAGAACCAATTAAACAGAATACAAGGAATACTATCATCATAGACATTCAAAAAAACAAATAAAATTGGTATAATACTAAACTAAACTAAACTAAACTAAACTAAACTTATGTATGTTAATGTATAAATGAGAAATTTTTATTTTCAGGCTTAAGTTCAGTTTTTATTGAATTAATGAAAATTCAAATTACTAAAGCTTAGAAAAATGCCTCATCGCTGAAATTCGTTTATCGATTTTTTTTACAGGTTTTCTAAATACCTTAAAGGAAAACTTTCTAAAACCCTTAGCTAGCAAGATGACCTTGAGGTTTCTCCTGTGAGATATTTTTGAAACCTGTTTCTCTTAGCCTTATAATCTTAAATATTTTCTCCACCCTGATATATCCTCAAACACCGATGTTCAATAAAGATTTTCTGCACTGCGTAGAGGTGTTCGAATACACAGAACTAAGGAATTCAGAAAATATTTAGTAAGTATCGCCGTTTCATGAAAAAACGGAGAAAATGCAGAAATTTTTTAGTAAGCAGTTTTTGTATTGACAGGTCTACTCTTAAGTAGATCCAATTTCGAAGCCTGTTGCATAACATGATTTAGTTAGTGAAATCGGTTTTGAAAATATCTGAGAGCAAAAATCCTGATGTAATGCCGAAATTTCTCAGTAAGCGAAGCCGGGAGGGGAGGCTACTCTTTAACTTTAAAATCTTCCCTCAATGAAATAAGACCCAAAATTAGTTTCTTGTGGTCTTATTTCATTTGTAATTTTATTTATAAAATAAAATAATTCAAACAAAAAAAAAGAAATTACTTCCGAAATTAAATGAAATAACTCCCAAAATGTATGGAAATTTTTTAGAACTTATTTCATTATTTTGGATGTTAATTCGTTGGGCGATATTTCATGCAGCCCGTTAACAAGTATCAAAGTTCGGAAGTACCTATTGTGTATATGTATAATATACATATTTGGATGATATTTTAACACTTTATAAACAATGATATGAATATTAAAATATTTAAGTTATTGCAGCAAAGGATCGAACACATTTGCGTGTTTACTGGGTGTATTCAAATTGGTTTTCTTATATTTTTTTGTTTTGTTCTTTTAACTGACTTTGTAAATGATTTCATTATTATATTTCTCTTTTAAAAGTGTTTGGTTGCAATATTTTTATCTACATACTAAATTGATACAGATTTCAATAAAGTATTTACAATATTATAACTTTTAATTAAATTAAATTAATTTAGAATGAAGGAATAATCAATAATAATATGTAGTTAATGGCCGACACAATCGGCCCTATTTCGGATTTTAATGTTCACAGAGAAATTATCATAATAAATCTCTTTAAAAACAGTCATACAATTATTTAATGTTATATTCGCATGTATTAAAAATAAAACAGAACAGTTAAATGCAAAAACAAAAATACCTTCCAATCAGCAACATAAATTTATTGAGCTCTATATATAACATTCTTTCAATTCTTCGTGATCTAAAGTTTGTTTCAAAAATTAACATAAAATTTCATTATAAGAAACAAAATTTTTTCATCTCAATAAAGTGCTTGTGAAATGAAGTATTGTGCAGTATTTTTAAGGTACAACTGTCTACACAATTAAAAGTACATTGGTTAAGTGGATTGTTTGTTTATCTTTATTTACTACACAATCAATTTCTCTTAGAACTATAACACTGGTCAACACAACTTTTGTTTCCTTTACTTTTTTTCTGTTATTGGGTATTTATATGGCCTTGACAACGAAAAAAATACTGGGGGATTGCTAACAGCTTTAGTTTTTGATACATATATGCAGTTTTATTATTTTGACAAAAAATATACAAAAAATTAATACATATGTAGATATGTAGGTTCAATCGAACACTATCAAATGATATTTTATAAGATTTCCCAGAATGAACGACTTTAGGTAGATTTCATCATATGTAAGTCCCACTTTCCTTGAGAGTCCTTGGTGGCGTCGAAATAATACTCGTATCCACTAATTCAAATATATATTTGAAGCGATCTAAAAAGTAGAGCAAAAAATAATCAGCTGTCGTAGCGCTACCACCTTGTTTATTTCATCATGGATATACGGCGACACTTTCTTTCCTGCTTGCTGTCGATCCACGCCTATTATTATTAAGAAACATACACATTTACTCGTATTGTATTTCGAATTTCGAAAGTTTAGAAAATTTTCTGTCACATTTTATATACATAAATATGTAAGTGCCTTTGTATGTATGCATGTATGTACGTATGTATGTACATGAAATTTATTTTAATATACATATGTATTTTTCGTTGTTTTGAGTTTTATATTATAAAATGCATTCCTATTTGAAATTTTTTTAAAGAGAATATTCATAAAATGTATGTACATATTATGTATGTATGTATGTATATACAATATATAAATTCTTAAGTGTGAATTAACTTTATTCAATAAAGCTAAAAAATAATGAGTGCAGGAAGTTGTTAAAATTAAAATTAAAATTATTATGTTAAGTTTTTGCTGTGTAAATATACATACATACATATATACATATGGCTGTACACATGTACACCCAGAAAAAAGATTTGTTGGAAATCGGTTGTGTCAATAGAATATCGGTTACCTTTACCAATATTCTATGGATCCAACAAACATACCATTATCATAACCATAATAGCACAATTGTAAACAACATACGGCTGCGACAATTCTTAAATTGATTATGGCGGTTGCAACAACTATCAATTCGGTTGGCAAGAAATTTTTTCTCTGTGTATGTGTACGGCCCCCCAATAATAATTTGTATTCTTATGTGTGTGCATATGCACACATAGATTTTCTATTCTTTAAGTAATTTTGACTAATCATTAGATTCTAATGGCTTTGCAATGTGTGCATGTACGTTATTAAATTAGTCTGGTTGATGATTTCATTAATGTAAACTTCAATTAAATGTCTTTTGTTCGCACAGCATTGTGTTATTTGTTTGTGTTTATTTAACTTAAAAAAAAATGTTTAATTGACTACGTACATGCATCCAGCCATACATACTTACTACAATCTAGATATGGGCACCACTCACATAACTCTCGTGAGTCATTCGACATGTGAAAATATCATTTATGTATCTTTGAAATTATACGATTACAAACTGATTATAAATTATAATTATCCTACAGCCTCACTGGAATATGGACATATTGGTGACCAATACATTCAGATCATGTATTTGGAGAAATCAACAAATTTTTCCGAAAAATATCTACGGATTCTAAAAATTTTGAAAATATGTGCTAATAGAATTTGAAACTGTGAATGAGATATGACCAACTAAGAAAAAGCCTTTAGACATTATAAGTATACGCATAGAAAAAACATAGTTGGTACAACCACAACCGCAAAGTGTCATTAATGTTTGCATTTATTATTATGTTAAACATATAATATAAAATATAGTCATTCGAAGCATTATATGTTAAACATATTATGTTCACTACATATATGTATGATAAATATATTAATGTTTGCCAATACAATTAGAAATGTCATTTCGAAGATATTGTTATGGACCTGAGAACTACAAAGCGCATATTGAAAAACCACAGAACGTTTTAAGTTTTGTATAATTTTTTTATTAAGATTCATATTTTACAAATACAATAAAATAATAGAAACAGTTATTCTACTTGTACATAGACACATAAATATATATATACAAATATATGTATATTAATATCTAAACTCAAATTTCGACGTAAGCCGTCAAATAATGTTGTCACTCAATTTGAAGTCTCTTTACGCGAGCTCGTATTTCTTCATCAGCAATTAATATATTCTTTACACATCCTTACACATAAAGATGGCACAAAATTAAGAAAATATACCCTGCAATAATAAATATTTGGATTTTTACTTTATTTCGCTGTTTAGTAAATTATAAACAATCAACATCAGCTATAAAGCAATTTTTGATCCTTAAAAAATATTAATTGTAGTTTATATTGTAATTCACGGTCAAATTGCTAAAAGTATATATTTACCTTTATCTCGAGTAGTTTCCACGTATTGTAGAATTTCTTGATCCCTTGGGTGTTTTAAATTTGAAGACTATTGATATATTTAACGTCATTGAAAAGTTGTTTATTTCTAATTTAATTTTAAGTTTTATTTTTATACTCACACAATTTCAACTCAACAACTGAAATTATTCCAAATAAAAATTCTTATTGAATATTTATTTTGTTTGTAATTTATGTCCCAACCGCATTTATCGAACAATTATAATAAATATTTTAAAATTTACGAACATATAATACTAATAATCATACATTAAAACATTTAGAATAAAGATTTAACCTTCGAATTGAATTTTGGCGACAACAATTAAATTAATTCTATCATATAAGGCAAAAAGGAAAACAGAGTGGTCGTAATGTTCATTTCTGAATTATGTTTTTTCTTTGCGTGTAGTTAAGGAAAAACCTAATTTTTAATGCATACTGATTATTCCGAATATGCATAACAAATGCATAATTATTGCATATAGAGGTGCAAGCAATGCACTTTGGTTCATCGCGATGTCGAGTATCTCTGCAAACAGATATTCCTTCCCCCACAATACTAATAGTTATAATAATAATAATAATAATAATAATAATAATAATAATAATAATAATAATAATAATAATAATAATAATAATAATAATAATAATAATAATAATAATAATAATAATAATAATAATAATAATAATAATAATAATAATAATAATAATAATAATAATAATAATAATAATAATAATAATAATAATAATAATAATAATAATAATAATAATAATAATAATAATAATAATAATAATAATAATAATAAAATACCACCCGCGGACCAAACAACAACGCCGTCTGGCTTAACGACCTTAAGCTAAGATATAAATCCAGGCACGTATTACATATTAATTAATAATAAAAAAAAATTTACTTATATTGAAATAATTTGAAATGTATTACTTAATCAATACAGGGAGAAAAAGTTAGGAACATCCATCAATGTGTCTCAACTTTCATGTGTGTCTTTCATGTTTCTTCGTTTAAGGTACTGAAGTAGGTTTTTTATAGATAATTTAGAAATCCTAGCGTCCTAAAGTGAGACAACGAATGACGAAAATACATTATGCATTGATATGGTAAAACCGACAAACATGTACTTTCTCATAATCAACAGTCATTTTCTTATTCGTCATATGTTTTATAATATCAAAATAATAAAGTTCATTAACGAGTATCCTCGTATATAATAATCATACCAAAACGATGATAAAAAAACTGTTAAACATAAAAAGAGCAGGGCCCAAATCGTTACATCCGTGAACGTACAAATCGTCACGTAATAACTGTATAATTGGATGGGAAATTACGTGACGAGTTGTACGTTCACGAATGTAACGATTTGGGACCAGTTAGTTAGAGTGATTATCTGACGAGCAAAAAATTAAAATAAATATTTTCAGTGAAAAATTACTCACGATACCATCTCTAATAGATTCTATATGTATAGATAGATATGTATGTAAGTAAGCTCGTAGCATGTAAGATTAAGGAAAATAATTTATGTTGTTCGCTATGTTTACATGTACATGTAAATATATATGCATGTATTATTCTATTTTTCTCACGCTTTTGTCTTATAATTTAAAAGAAACGAATGCATACATACACATACATGCATATAAATTGTTACTATTTACAATACGGGTGATTGGGTAAATAATTAGAATGGGAAAAATTTTAACTGCAAAACCAAACCAAAAAAATTAAAAAATAAAGCCCAGCTTGGTATCAATCCATCCTAAATTTGAGGATATAAATATGTTTACATTTTAACGCAAAAAAAAATGAATTTACTTATTGTGGACATTTGCGAGAATAATTTCATTTTCTGTCACAGTCGCAGACAGGTAAAATTGCAAGATAATAGCAGCGCGCTCCATTTTTATTACAATGCAAATTTGAACAAATTTTCAAGTTACTGTAAGAAACTAATAATTAAAGTAAAAAATGTTATCAGTTGCCATTTAAAAGTGCAAAAATAAAGTTATATATTTTAGTTTTAAATTTTATTTATTTGTTGCGGGTTAGCAATTTCTAAATATATATTTCGTTGGTAGCCATACCAACATCAAAAACATTCCCTGAAGAAGCCACACAAAGAAGTGGAGAAATATTGGATAAATATAAAATAAATTTTATATAAAAAAATACAAGACCTCCAGCTCGAATAAAATAGATATACATACATAATTAATAAAGAAGGTCGAAGAAATTAGGTGAAATAAATTTTGAAAAAACGATCAAAAGTGGAATTGAAGCCGTATTTGCCTTCTTCAGAAAACGTAAACCGACAAATTTTATAGATATGAAACCACTTTCAATTTTCTAAGTGGAATTGATATTTTAAGTAGCATAGATACCAAGAAACTGTCCACAACAACTTTGTATGAACAAAAAATGCTGTTGACTAATAATTTTTGAAAAATGTATACATTTTAATCTTTAAAATAAATTTTATTACCTAATTAAGAGAAAATCATTTTTAGATAACGAAATAAAAAAACCGTCGTAAATGTATTATTGCCACCTTTTTATTTCGTACAAAATACATAATAAGGAATTTTGCTTCAGTTCCTCTATTGCTGAAACAATGGATATGACGGGCATTTTAATATTTTTTATTTATCAAACACAAAACTATTTTTCAAATTTCTCTTTTCGTTTACAACAATCAGCTGCGTGTATTTTTCATTACGTTGCCATATATAATGCACAAAAATAACTCCTTAATTTTTTTCGATTTAATGAAAAAGAAAAATTTCTGAAGAAGCTAAAACGAAATTGATCGATTGGTAATACGGAATGAAATCTATTTCGATTTTATTCTATGACATACCTGTATATAATCTATGTATATATAGTTTTTATTGTTATTTTATTTTTAATAAAATACATAGCATTTTTTTTATCAACTTATGCAATTATATTATTACGTTTTGTTTAATAACTCGGTTGTTATTGGAGATATTTTGGGTAAATTACTAAATTTTTCGATTTATCGAATGCTGCAACTTTCACTGCTCTACGGCTTCTATTTACGGAGTTACGCCCAAATTACTAATTTCAATATTCCCTACCCAGAAAAATTCTCAAAAAGTGTATTAAAATCAGTCTTTTTGTGTAAAAACAAGGTAAAATTAAAATTTACACAAGCAAAATGCCTGTTGTTTGTTTAGTTGTAGAATTGTTGTACTCGTGCATATACCTGGTAATGAATTTGAGTTGGTACACCCAAGGCGAATTAAACCAGGTAGCATGAGGAGAATACAAGAACTTGGCAGCACATTTGCTGGTATGGTTGTTGACTAGGCGGATTAGTTAACATACATTGGGCGATTCAAATACTTAAAAAAATCAATAGCATACTTTAGAGATTAACATACATTGGGCGATTTAAATATTTAAAAAACAGAAGACTTAAGAAAAAAACTTAGTGTTAGGTTTTTCGTTTCAAAAACAAAAGACTTAAGAAACAAACTTAGTTTTAGGTTTTTTCGTTTCAAAAACAAAAGACTTAAGAAACAAACTTAATGTTAGGTTTTTTCGTTACGGAATTTCTTGATTCGGTCTCCTCAAAGCCCGCGATAAAAGCTATGCAATAGCTTAATAAAAAACTTAAACTTAAGGTTATTATTAGGATTTCATAGAATAGTGAAATAGAGTAGTTTTAAAATTAACATTATTCATGGTGTAGTTTGAAAACCAACCATCTTGAATTAGTTACATGGAGTAGTTTTGGGTCTACTACGGTGTAATGCATAGCTGGGTCATATGGTCCAGTCGTAGGACATTGCGATCTTAAATCAACCACCTCTTTATTGCGAGTAGTTTTGGAGTACTCCTCCTCTATTTTGGACTCGTCTATACATGCATGTATGGACAAGTACCGTTAATTGCAGACTTTTTCTAATATCTAAACAAAATGTCAAATTGAAATATATAGTAGCCTCAATCATTGAGCTGAACATTTATGACAGTTTGCGATTATGATTCCATCCAGCATGTTTTTTCTTTGTGTGTGAAGCAAACACAATGTTCATGTCGAAAACTAATCATCATTTTATTCATTAAATTTGACTATTTTGCGCGGATTACACGCTGGCGGCATCATAACGAGAATCATATTTAAAAAATAAATTTCATTATCAATTATCTTTCAGATTAAAATAAATCAAATTTCACTCCAAGAATATAAGTATGTATGTGCATATCTCCCATTTTAAGTTATCTGCAGCTACATAAATAAATAGCTTGATTTTCAGCCAGAAATCGAAAGTGGTCCATTTTAACGCTTTAATTTTCATATTTAAAAACAAAATCCTTAAATTGAAGTAATTCAATATGAAAAACTCAGAAGTGTAATCTGGCTTAGAATGTTATTATTGATAACCATAAGCTTGTCGCAAACTTTTTGTAATAAATCTTTATGTTGTTCAATGAAAACTAATTCAATTCTGTATAGTGAGTGTAAAGTGAGTGGGAAGAAAACTTAACATTAAAAAGATTTTATTTTTATTAATAAATTGCATCATGGCGGCAGGCACTCACTGTATGTTAAAATATAAATACTCGTATATTATGATCATAATTATAATATTGAGCATTCAATTAGTTAATGAATGCATATGTAGACTCAAAATCAAATTTCTGTGCGTTAGTGCTAAAAAAGATAAGGGTTAGTGAAATGAAAAAAGAAACACTTAATAACCAAACACACTTACATACATATATTTAGTCCAAATCACATTGAATTTTGTTACCCACCCCTTGTTGTGAAAGTAACGAAGTGAACAATCTCATCTGATGAACAAACTTCATCTATTGTCTCACTTCACTTTTCAATATTTTTGCTTTGTTTCCACTTGGGCTTTTACATTTTTATCGCCACATAAATTGTTTGTGCCAATTTATTTAAGAAGTAGTTTTACTCCATCATCAATAGGATAAAATACAGTCCACGAACATACACAGTGTTCATTTGATGTATGCTACATAACAATTTTATATTGGATTTATAATCTGTTGTGGCATGGGAATCTACAATATGCCCGCTCTGTAGGTATACATGGATTTGGACAGTGTGCGTATGGCTGTGTGGCAGAACTAAAGTGTACACTGTACAGACATATGTAAAATGCCTGTTTATTATGAGTTATACTTACCATGACCATAGTTTTTATAACAAATTACAGGACAACAAGAAATTCTATAAAACTTTGTAAATATTGTCATACATCTGCACATAGAGTTTATAGTGTGAAAATGCAAGTAAAAACACGGGAAAATTCGTAAAAAGTATATTAAACTTAGTCTTTTTGTTGTATCTCGGAAACTAGATGGCGTGGCAAAATGGGATAAACAGCACACGAAAATTCAGAAAATTTCCAAGCTAGTACTTTTGTTTTCAAGGATTCTTGGAAGAGAAATCGGGTGGCCATTAGTAAAAATACGGAAAAATTCCCAAATGTGTATTAAAATCAGTCTTTCTGTTGTAAAAACACGGTAAAATTTTCGAAAAAAAAAAACAGTTTTTAAATGCATAGTGTACTATTACCATATATAACGAAAATAGGTGCTTTTCCAATTTTCCAGAAAAACTATACATTTTCCGGAAAAATGAATGCCCGATTCGTGATAAGCGACCATTTTTACCTTACATTAACTTAGTATCAACTTTGGGTATTGACCTCATGCATTTAAGGGATTAGTTGGGATATTGTTGGGAGGATAGACAAACACATTTCAAACTACTTCTTGAAACTGATACCCGCTCATATTACTTTTATCAAATATAAAAATATATATGTACTTACTCCGTTCGAATCATTCAAATAAGTAACTTGGTTATATCAATGTTTTATAGCAGATATAAGGTGTTTGGGCAATTAATTAAGTAAATAATTAAATCACAGTTTATTGTTATTACTTACTGCTTTAATTCAAAAGTTTTTTTTTCATTACTGAATTACGATATTAATTAAAAACGTGTTTTTCCCTAATTTTATTATTCCGTAACAAATCGAAGTTATATTGAAAATACTGTGTTATGAAAGGGTATGACATCAATCTGTCAATCGTGTGAACACACAGGTTCACCATCGTGCTTCACGGAACGAACCTAGTGTTTCAATTCGTCATGTGAACATGGTATAATGCAAATGATTTTCAAAATATGAATGGAAGATGTGTCGAGAGTTTAACCGGTTGAACCGATTAGAGAGAAGGTAAGTAGTTGGCCCGTTAAAAACCCAGTGTCCATAAATTAATGTGCTTACATACTATGTACCTACACATGTATATATGTATATACATATTTGAAAATGCAAAATATTATTTTTATCTTCCGAATGATATTTTAGCGATATATTCTTATTGTCATATAAGTGATTATCTGGCGATATTGCCTAGGAGTATTGCTATCGAGGCACATTTCTTCCCGAAGGAAGTATCTTCCGCAATACGAAATCGATTATTGCCGCAATAAAATTTTTCATCAAGGCAATACGTTTGCAATACATTAAGTGTATATCTGTGTTTGCTGGGTTTATTTTAATTCCAATATTAAAGTGTTTGTGGTTTATAAATGATCGCTACATCATAAGAGTTTTTTGAGCTAAACAATTAGAACCTACATGATTCTTGATACCTTTGAGACACAGAAAAATTCTTGCGCCTTGTTTAATACTCAAGGAAACCGTGCAGAAAAAAGATTTCCGATTTTTTTATACCCATTGTTGCTAACGAAATATTGGAATAAAAATTAATTATAAACTTATGTATAAAATACGTTGATCTTTACCTCAATAAAAATAAAAACTATATATATTCTTTTCAATTGCAAACCCAAAATTTAAGGGAAAATTTTTGAAAACAAATGATGAATACTTAATTATTTGAAAAAAATTTTCATGTTTTCTAAGAGTTTTCCTATTCAGTACTGTTCTTCATAATACAGAACGGATGGTCACTGTACCACACTACTCTATGGAACATGTACACAAACATTTACAAAAATATTGAATGTTGGAAAACGATTCATTTCTATTACGAAAGGCTCTTCCAATACTTTTTAAATATAAGCAGCTATAAAACAAATTCCTTTAAGCTGGGATTATCTCATTCAACTGGAAAATATGTTGAATTAACTTTATGTTTACTATACTGTCAATTTCTTATATTTACGCTGTTCATGCAGTTTTTCAATGGGTCTGTGAGTTATTCCTTTAAATAAATACGGGGAAAAGATATACATACATACATATGTACATGCATACATACACATGTATATATGTAGATAAATAAATAAAAAATATCGTTAGTTATTTATTATACATATTGATAAACTATTCTCGCATACATGTGCACAATAGGGTGGAGTTAAAAGAGCAACAACAAAAAATTATGTTTTTTTAATTCTCCTGTATTGACCCGATAGCAGGGATGATAAATGACATTTATCCAATTGTACTTTATGGGCTATAAAATTTCTTTTCACCGTAATTGTACCAAAATCCTATAAATAATATTTTAAAGCGAAAATCAAGAGAGTATGAAATTTCTTCGTCTAAAATCTTAGGACAGTTTCACAATCAAATACAAGTTTACATTATTTTGACTGCATGATAGATAGGTTATTATTGGTTTTTTTTTTTTGGAAACATTTCAGCAATAATTAGATCTAGGAAGAATTTTTGTCAAGTACATAATT
This sequence comes from Lypha dubia, assembly GCA_947311025.1. NCBI lineage: Eukaryota > Metazoa > Arthropoda > Insecta > Diptera > Tachinidae > Lypha > Lypha dubia. The sequence goes on from OX371263.1 coordinate 2,397,394, forward strand.
CTATACGTATAATAAGTAAGAATATTTTATTTAGCCTTTCCGAATCTTATTTGCCCTTTACTAAGCTACATGTATATGCTTGTATTATCTATATTATCAAGACGCGTAAAATAAATTGAACCGCAAATTTTGGGCGTCCGGTGTGACCGCCATTTCGAATTTAGATTGATTATTCTTTATTATCATCTGTTGTCTTCTTATAAAACACTTTTCGTTTGATCAAATCATGCCTTTTCTTTTTGCCTGTTCAGGCAGGATTTCCTAGTTTGTGGGTGAGAGGAAATGGGATAAAACAGAGGTGAGAACTCGATGGGATTTTTGAAATTTTTTTTTTGTTTGAATCAATTTATATTCTATATCATCAACTCAAATTAAAAATTTCACCCGTTTACAATAGGAAAATACATCGGCAAGGTAAGCTTTAATAAAATGTTTAGTACTATAATATCTAATTGTTTGTTTTTTTAAGGTTATTCAAAATGTGCTTCCTGCCAAGAGGAATCCAAATAAACTATTGAAAAACAACAAAACACTTTAATTGAAATTTTGGATAAGCACAAAGATTTCTTAGATAGATTGTAACCGTACCCGTAGACAATATAATGCAAATATTTCCTATAAACACTATGCAAAACAAATAATGTTGTATGTTGCACTATTTAAAACTTTAATCTGTGATGATTTTATGTATTTACATATTGTATATAAAAAAACACCTGTATATTTAATAAAGCATCTTATTAAAACAAAATACTTGTGCGCATACATATATGTCATTTGATATTTTCTCAGCCATATTACCCATACTGTAGACTAAAGTAAAAAGAAATTGCAAAATCCTTGTATGGGGAATAATTGGACAGTAGTACTGGTGACAAAGTCAAAAGCGAGTCAGTAAGATTTCACTACAGAAATTTCCTACAGGGAGGTAAGAATAACAATATATTTATAATCTTTTTAACTGTTTAAAGTTTTTTTATTAAAATAAATAATTAAGTTGGTTGCACTCATCCCTATATCATCTATATATATCTATGTATATCTCTATTTGTTTTTCTACCATGGTTACTGTGCTTAAGGACCCATTTAATTTTTCTAGATCTGCATGTAGACTTATCTGGTCATATCTTTCGGAAAGAATGCAATTTGTGGAGACTCTTGTTGTCGCTTAAGTCTGGAGTCCTTCAGGGTTCAGTTTTCGGACCGTTATAGTTTCTACTTTACATCAATGACCTGCCTAGTGTCGTTAGTTCTAATATATGTATATGTTCACCGTTTTTGCTGATGACATATTTCTGTTGTTCGCCTCGAGCCGCGACTTTCGTGGCGTATTGGAGTCTAATATTAATTCTAGCCTAAATAGAGTTGCGGGATGGTTGCGTGAAAGGTAACTTTCTAAGGCTATTTTGTTTGGTCCACCTACAACTAATTTTTCTAACCTGGATGTGCTTATCGGTAATTCTCGTATTGAGTTTGTTGATCAACATAGATGCCTAGGTGTTATAATTGATGCACATTTTAATCTAATATACCGAAGAGTAACTTGTACCCAACGTAGAATTTATTCTATGGGAATATATTTGACAGTGGATGTTAAGAGAAGATTGGCGCATGCCTTATATACTGTATGGCCTAGAAACTGTGTCTGGCTCTATTGCGAATAACCTAAGAATGTTGAAATATGCTGTTAATTCCACTGTTAGGTTTGTGTTTAATGTACGGCGGCGTGGACATGTCTCTGAATTTGTTAGGAAATTTTTAGGATGCCACTTTAATGAATTTGTACATTTTCGTAACCTTGTCTTCTTCCATCGTATCGTTAAAAGTGGGGTACCTAAACTTTTGCGGAATATGTTTACTTTTTCCCGGCTTACAAGGAACAAGCAAGTGCTTATACCGAAAATAACATGCAGTTTGTTTGAAAGGTCGTATGTTGTAAGGGTGCCACGATACTGGAACATTCTTCCGTACGAGTTGCGTTTCCTTTCCCATAGCAACAATGTCTTTCGTCTCAAACCAGTGTTTTTCAACCTTTTTGAAGCCGCGGCCGCAAAATGATTTTCAAAAAATCTGGCGACCCCTTTACGTTTTTGCTCTCAAAGTTTGAAAATGTTATTATAGTCCACTGTTCATAGAGACGGCTTCAAAAGACCGCACACCATCAACAATTCAATCCAATCTCCTATTCAAAAGCTGCAAAAAATTAATTATGTTGAAAATTGTCAATCGGATACCAGCATCCATGAAAGCGAAGATTTTTCAGATATGGAGTCTGAGAATGACGCAGTAATCGATTTTAATTCTTTATAATAAAATCGATCTTGCCATATATTGTAAAAAATCAGTTAATGGTCAAGAGCTTAATATTTTGGTTGAAACAGGAATATCTAAACATTATATCCGTAATTTTGATTTTCTTAAAGGTATCAAACCAGTAGACTCTACATTTCATATAGAATCGACACATGGTTCTACCTGCATTAAACAAAAATGAGAGATACATGTATCTTTTCAATCATAAAACAACATTTTTTTTATATAACCGTCTCCAACGTCCTTTGATGGAATTTTATTATTTGTTGAATCTTTAATTATAAATTGAAACATCAAGAAGTTCTTCAATGCCAATGCTAAACAAAATTTTTAGTTACAACGGTTGATTCTTATTGTCTTACATCTCTCGTGTACGGCTGTATCCCTCCTTTTCAGCCGGGTGTGGCCTCCAAACTCTAGAATATTCCGCGCAAGTGGATTTGGGTGCAACTCAAGTTTTTTCATATATTTTCGCTTGTTTTGAAAATCAACGGAACAGCTAGATCGTTATGAATTCGATGATTTCTGACATACCAGGGGGCTGCTGTAATTGCACCTAGAATTTTGTTTTGTCGCGTTTGAATTTTTTCTACATTCGATGATGAGGCAGTGTCCCATAACAGGATTCCATAGGACCATATTGCTTTCAGGTTCGCGTTGTATAATAGAAGTTTACAATCTAGGCTTAGTATAGAATTCCTTCCAATAAGCCAATCATTTGGGCTGCTTTTAATTTCATTTGTGTAAGGTTTGCGTCTATATGCGATTTCAACGTTGAACGACGAGCAAGAATAACGCCTAGATATTTTACTGCAGTGTGTTGCGTATAGTCTCGCTGTTGATTTGTATAGGCGGGCATGTTTCCCTGCGCAACGTAAAAGTGACGTGTACACATTTCTGGTCATTAACTTTTATCCGCCATTGTTTTAGCCATGTTTCCAGTTTTGATATGTACCCTTGCAACTTCCGGGAAGCTTCTACAGGATTTTCATGAACGCTTAGAAAAAATGTATCATCAGCAAATGTTGACGTGTGAATGTTACTGCTTAGCGGTAAGCCAGAGGCATATATTAAGGAAAGCAAAGGGCCGAAAACTACCAAAAATTCTTACGTCGTTACGTTAGAAATATCAGAAAATATAGCTTGATGCCGATATGTAATAACAGGCGATGAAAACGCTAGCCAAAACTGTCTTCGACGGCGACCAAAATATACTCAAGTAGAAGAAAATGAGCGGCGGCGGCAAATATACAATCGTCGGCTACACAAAATAATGTATAGTGCAGCTTTAATTTTTGTTATTTGCAAAATAATTTTAAAACATTTTTTTAAATTATAAAATTAAAATAATCATTTAACAATAGTTAGCATAGAAATACCAATTTTTTCATTAATTTTATTTCGAATAACCTTGTTAAGATGTTGTCACACCGTGTTTTTGTTTGTTAATATATTTGTCAGTTAAAAGTGAGAACTTTTTCCGCAAAAGTTTTATAGACGAAGATTTTCTATAAATTTGTGAGTAATTTTCTTACGTCACAGTTTTTACTTACAAAAAAATTTACAGGTTAGGTTTAGTGAGAAAATCAGCTGTTTGTTTCAATTTATGACATTTTTGTTTCATATTGCCCGTTTCAATCTAAATCTTGTAGCGGGAGTTACAGAAAATGGGCACAGGGTCCTGACAATTAAAAATCGTATGTTCAGAAATTATATATGTACTCATGGATTTGGTTTTAATGCTTTCAAGCGCTATGGAATCACAAGTATTTGAAGGATTTCTACTTAGAACTTCTTCAATCCATTTAACTCATAAGAAGATACCTCGGCGGGTATGTATTTACATATGTATGTGTGAATGTACATTAAAAACTCAACTCCTACGAAGGAAAAGAAAATTTCTCTAAAAATGAACACCCATCTGTGCTTTGAAATGAATTAATTTAATTACATGCTATATAGTCGTATATACTTCATTTAATGGGGAAAATGTATAAATAAGCTTTTAGTTTTAAAGACCGATATATTTAAGCACTTCTGTGTAGATGTATGTATAGATATGTATGTGTGTGCACTTATTCCAATAATAAATTATAACTAAAAGGGTTGATTATGTATTTTCCTTTAAAATAATGCATCCCAACCAACATCGTTTGTACAGACGTACATCAAAAAAATCGCTAAAATGTATTCTCAATAGAATTTAGCTTAAAACCAAACAGTTTTAGTTTCAGCTGTTTTCTAAAAATGGTCGAAGGGTGTTAATAAAAAAGAATCAAGAGCATTTCCCAGTTCAGTATCATAAGGGGCAGTTCATATACATATTATATATCGCACTTTTTCCAAAGATTTTATTATAATAATAATTTAAACCAATAAATTTCATACAAAACAAAAATTTGTATATCATTAAGACGAATTTCCACATTGCTTTAGACAAGATAGCGATATGTATATGAAAAATTAATATTATTTAAAGCTAAAGTTAAATATTTTTGAATAAAAAAAAAACCTTAAATTGCTAAGAGGTTTTAAGAACATTAGAATATACAATCACATTAGCAGAACGTTACAGTATACCGATTTCAATGCCGCTACACCTCTCTTCATTTACAAATAAAATGAAAAAACAATATATTAATTATAAAGTAAATTACTTTGAAAATAATGAAATGTAAAATATGGGGAATTTTAGACTAATCCAAGAAAGTTAATGTACACTGAAGAAGTTAGCGCTTTTACTATAAAGCAAACTGTGTCTTAGGACCTGGGTTCAATGTACATCACAGCAGAATCGTTCGCGAAGTAAAACAATTAATAAAATTACTGCTCACACAAGTTATGAAACTTAATGCGTATAATTAACACCAGTGGCACTGCAAAACTGCTCTAAAAATTAACAAAATATGCAATAGCAAAGTTGTGAAAGAATTAGGATTTCTTCATTTCACCACATTCATACATACATATGTACATACTAATATTCATAATAGTTCATTTAAAAGAAACAAATTTTTTACATATGTAAGTATAAAATTTATAAAATTTATACTATAAATGCTAAGTAATTACAAAATTACAATTATTATTCATAAATATATAAAAGTTTAACTGTTTAATATCTGAGAAATTAAATAAAATAAATTTTATATAGTACACATACGCATACCTTTATACTTATACATATTCTACATTTTTATATAATCCACAAATAATATAATAAATCCGGCACCAACTTTCGAGAAATTTGTATTGAGAATGATTTATATTTTAGACTGATTAAAGAGTTTAATTTAAAATCAATCACCGTATGTGATCAAACTTTTTTGTTTGCTGGGATGAATGTGTGCGTTTTCTGCACAGAGGCACACATTCTTGTATCCATTAAAGCGGTGGAGTGTAAAAGGGTATCCTGCTCGCATAAAGCATACAATCCTTTTAAGGATAAATGTGTATTTCTATATACAATAACGTATAGAATATTATCAAAGTGAAAGTCATTTTAATTCGTAAATAACATGAAATGTGCAACCTCAAGCGTGACTAATTTATTTGATGCAATTATATGGAAAATGGTAGTAAAGCATAAAGATAAAAAAATTAAACTAAAATCTTTTATTACATTTTATACATTCGATAATGCAAGAAATAAAAATGCATATGTGTTAATATACATTCATAGTATATGTAAGTACACAGAGAAAACAGATCAAATAGAAAACAGTTACAATAATTTGCATCTATTAATTTAACCGTTACAAGAGTTTATAACTTCAATAATGTTTATGCTGTTGTAGCTAGAACTTCTAAGTGAATATAAAAAAGAATGAACAAAGGACGATGATAAGATGGTGAAAATATCACTAAAACTCATTTCACAGCTGATATATGGCCAAGTCTAAAGGTTGAGTTACATACCACGCGTTCTACGGGTCAACGCATTCTACGAGTACGCGGCTGTCAAAAAAGTTGAATTAGTGTAATTGTATGTGACAAGTTACACAGCACAATGCGTAGAACGCGTGAACGCATAGAATGCGTTGAAGTAGATATACTTTCTACTTTTGTAAAGGTTCAATTAGTCGTGACTTACCATAAAGCCATAGCCATATCAATAACCTTAACCATAACTAAATTTATTTTGCCAATTATTGCTGCCATAAGCATAAATTAAAAATAAAACGAAACAGTGAAATTCAAAAAATAAATACTTTATAATGACTTCTATTTTATTGTGTTCCTCTAATATTCCTACAATTCTCCGTCTTAAATATTCCAAAATACTGATTCGAAAATAACATAAAATATCTGGTTCACTTCTGTGAGAGAACATTTTTAATTTGGTATAATCTATGTAGAAATCGGTTGAATAAAGTGGCCATAAAGTCCATCACAAAATATGATCTTAACTATTATATATGTAGACATAAAACTTAATACTGATTTTAATTTTTGTTAACTTTTTTAATAATACATATTGATTTTTTTATAACACATAAAAATTTTCTTATTTTTCATATTTTATGTACAATAAAACTCAATCTGTATATAAACTGCTCCTTTCCTTCATCATGCAAAATTGATTTCAGTTCTCCATAAGTTTAACTGTCGTTGGAATAGAATATCGTGAGAAAAAATTTCAAGTTTTTTTTAAGATAATATGTATCTTCATAATTTTTAATTATATATTGATAAATGTAATGAGTTTAAATTGTAATTGTTTTATTGTCATCGTCATTCGGCCGAACTAAGGCCGCAACAATACTTCATTTGGAATAGTTTGAAAGTTGATTATCATAATAAGAAACCGCTACTAATTCCCACGATAGATACCGTAAATGGTTACAGACTCGACTTATGACCCTTTTAACGAGACGAAATCTTTGTTGGGATCTTCTGCAGCAGTTGGCGATTTTTAAATATATTTTATGACAGCAACTGGTAAGGAACATGGCTTTCAAGGCCATGATAGGACAATTTCCCGTTTTCTCCGAAATGTGGTGAAAATGTTGTGGAATATGCCAGACAAAAGTTCTTCATCTGACCACGATGTTACAATTCGAAGACTTATTAAGAATTTTAAGGGCGTAACATTAGACCAGACAACATAGTACCAATTATGTTGAAACCTTTGTATAACTAGACGCAAGTTTGTGAAATTGATTCTATTGGAACTTCGTAGGCTGGGAGAGATTTTTAGAAGATTCAGTAAAGTTCAAGTAGGATCTAGCACCTTTCCCAATTCGTGACGTGAATTTCAATTCCAATTTTATTGTTTTGCTATGAAAATGAATATAAAATAATGCTTTGCTGAGTTTGCGCCTTCCTTTTTACTGTGGCAAAATGGTTAAACGTTGCTTGAATGAGGATGATGTTCGTGAAGTTCTTAATTTTTTTTTTATATTGGTCAGCCGTTTTGTAATGCGAATTGACAAAGACGAACCGATACTACGGCTGATAAATAAATTTTTGTCGTGTTGTTCGGGCCACACTGCACGCAATATTTAACCTCTTCGGAGGTTTTTTTATACTGGTGGAATCAGGATTTTTTCTTCTGTCGGTTAGTAAATTTCAGAAAATCCTGTTTTAATGAACTGTACTAAGGGTGAAAAGCAAAAACGATATCCTTTTAAATAAGTAACGGTAATATTATCTGACGTCATTTTACTTAGGTCACCTTCGATATCTTATAATGTTGAAGTTCTATAAAAATATTGTTAATAATGTACATATAGAATCATATGTGATCATCAGTATGTTTTAGCGCTCTGCTGTAAAATTTTCAAAATGGGGCTTTGTGTAATTTACCTGCCACTTGCGGACTCGAGACACACAAGTTCATTATAATCTATGTACCTCAAAATAGTCAGAATAGCTCATAAAGCAGCTCACAACTTAACATTTAGACTTATTTCATACAAATTAAACAGATTTTTGGGACTTAATGCCCGATGCAGCACGCGTTCCTTCTATGCGAACATCCCATAATATTCGAATAAACATACATACATACATACATACACATGTACATATGAGTGTAGATATATTTTCTATGCCTCTGGCGCGAGGTACGATGCAAACTACAAAATAATCGGGCTATACATATAAGGCGCACGCTAATCCGCGTCTAAAATGTGAAATTAAAAATTTGTTGTTTCAAAGAGTTTGACTTTAATAAATTTTGGGTAGTCTTTCATATACAAATAAAAACCTTTGCAAGGATTAATAATAAAATTCTACTGTCAGCTGATAGAAAGCCATATCGATTATTAAAAGTGCAAGCATTTGTGTTTCAGTGAATGTTCTAAATACAAAAATAAATATTTTTTCATTTTGCCAAAAAGAAACAAAGGAAACAAGGGAAACAAAATTAAGTTTAACAAGGATAACAAGTTCGCTCATTAATCCTGATTATTTCAACTTTATTATTTCACTGTAGCAGCTTTGAGAGATTCAGGCTGTGCTAGCGATATAGTGAGTGTTTGTTTTTGTGTCTCTGAACGAGTTTGTGAGTCCTTGTATTTTTCAATTTAAAATTAATTTTACCCTCCTTGTTGGACTTTATGTCTTCTTTTTCTAGCTTCACTTTTTATTCGTACAATATATGTAATATTTGTCTATTGCTCTAATTCTTTTCATCTTTTGTGACAACAAAACGATGCTCATTAAAGCATGAATGACACGTAAAACAAAAAATATATATTTATAATATTATGTAGATTATCCACTCGATTAATGTTTGTTCGATTAATCGAGTAAAGTTTTTCCATTATTTGATCGCATAATGAAAAAAGTTAAATTCGATTAACGCATAACTCGAACAATTGATGTCAATTAATCGAGTAAAATTAATAATTTATTTCTAAAGCTACGTTCACATTTATCCAATATTTGTGGCAAAAAACGTAACCAGAAAAAAACTAGGACAAGCTGCTTTAATATGATAGATGATTTCATGTATTTAGACAAGACTAAGAAAAGATCTGAAAAACTAGAAAATCTTTTTAATGCAATCCTGTGCTTATCACCGACATCTACTTTAAGAGAAAGTCAAGTTTTATTAAAACGAAACAAAAAAACTGCTTAAGAAGCAAACATCTAAACTCTATAGTATTTTTAAAAGACTATTTTAAAAAATTTGATTGAAGTCTCGTACAATTTGACATAAATTTTTATATGCATACTATTATTTTTTAAAAGTTTTAGGTCTTTATACGTAGTACAAAAGAATTGTTATTTTATTGTTTATTTTTAACTACATTTTTGTGTTATTGTTATTTTTTGTTTGTTTATTAACATAATAAAAGTATAAGGTTTTCCAATAGGGATGATATTATTTTGAAGTGACGTTTCGGCCATTTGTAATATGTCTTGGTCTGTCATTTGTTTTTCATTGTATTCAGTAGTGTATACAATTTCATCACGGAGCCTAAAATAATTTTGAATTTCCTTAACAATAAGTGTGTGTTTTTTAAGAAATCATATCACTACGGTGACCATCCGTCCTTTGTTAATAGGGACAGTCCTCTTTTTTGACACAACGTCCTTTTTAATATTAACAAAATAAATTGTCATTTTTTAATTGAATTGTCCTTTTTTGTCCTTTTTTTGATGGCTAATGTTCGTCTTTAGTTTCCAAAATTAAAAGTTTTATTTTCTCAAAATACCGAAATTTTAAACCGAATACAATATAAATTTATAGCCACCCAAGACAGGAATTGCCTGGCAACACCGAAAAGAATATTTTCAATTGCAAATAATTTTTGGACATCAGAAAAGTCCCAACTGAAAGTGATTACTTTAGAATCACTTTTGGTAACAAAGTGCAATTTTCAAATGGACTGTGAAAAATATTAATTGTTTTTATCAAATAACATTGATATAATAAAAAAAATACATTCTGCAGAAAAATATCAATAATAGATAATCCTTAAGGTATTGTTTTTAGTTATTTTTATTTATTGAATTTATGTTAGTTTTGTATTATTTGCTAAATTTAATTTCTGTGTTAATTTTGATTAATTAATTAATTTTTTGTTTCAACGACGTGTGAACTTCTAGGCATACATATTTAATTTCTGTTTTAAACATTAAAATACATAAGTACATACATATGTCACTACTTGTACTAGTCACTAATATTACATTGTTTAAATTATATTTTTATTTTATTGATATAAAATATATGTATCTATGTAATTAAGTTAATACCAATAATTTTTATTTAATTTTGAATGTTCTTTTTTTTTGTCGAAAAATATGGTCACCGAAGAGTCAAATAAATGGATAGTCTAGTATTATGTGAAAAAAGAGATTATAAAATGCCAAGCTTATAGATGGTAAAAGGATGACTGACATACATGTACAGTCGAATTCGGATAAGAGCACGCTGTTTAACTGAAAAAATCGCTTAATTGAAAATAAAAATTCTTATTTATTATTTTTGATAAATTTCAAAGCAATTACATTCGCTTAAAAGAAACCCCGCTCAATTGACACATATTATCGTCAGAAGTAAGCTATTTTGTATAGAACAAACACCGCATATAAGAGAAAATTATTAATTTACTTAATTTAATATCATGCTAAGTTAGTAATCAATTCTCAGTAGAGGAATGTTGGACTTCGAAAATGGAAGAACCAAAATTTAATATGTGAAAGTCCACCGAGACGTGTGGCTGCGCAATCTGCGAAAATATGTTCTCCCAAACAACACTGAATTACTAATTAAAACCGCAAGCAGAGTAAGAAAAACAAAATCCCAAAGTATGTATGTAAGTAAAATAATTTAAAAATGTTCAGTAGTGGTCTTCAAGTTCGGCATCTCAAGTAGTGTGACAGTTTTTTCAATTTATTGTTACTGACGCAAAGGGAGGGATTTTTTTCAATTAAATTTGAAATATTATGTGGCTCTAAGCCTTAAAGTAATATTCGTATTCGTATTCGGCGAATATTGTTTAAAATATTCGTATTCGTATTCGCGAATACTAAAAATTAATATTCGGAACATCACTAGTACATATATAAATATACATCTTTTTAAGTACGTATGTATACCATTCATTTGATCTTAAAAAACAACTAACTTTTAATTCAGATGTTTTTCCTCTGTCTCTAATTGAATTCTAGTTAAGCAAATCCTTCTTGTATACTTTTTTCTAAGTAATAAGATTTTTTTAAATACAAATTCTCACAATTTTCCCAGCGATCAAAATCCTAATATAGTCACAGAAGCAGAGCCAGTTTTGCTGTTCATCAGAAAAAATAAAATATTATGGCACAGTATAAAGAACGGTTGTAAATATACATACATACATACATATGTATCTAAATTTTGTTAAATACAATTTTAACAGAAATGAAGTTGCTCAAAAATAAAATTGTAAAAACACTAAATGTCAGACACTGTGTTTGCTTGGCTTAAATTAATATATGAATTAAACAAAGTGAATGTGTTTTTTATTTAAAGCATAAAAAGGCACAAAAAAATGTTTCCATAATAAATCTGGGGTAAGAGAATGATAAAATTAACATATTTTTTACGGTCGTTAAACGTAAACTGTTTGACAAAAACGAAAAATATGAAAAATAAATGTTTGTTTCAAATCATTCACTTATTCATTCATTCGTGTATATTCTAAGGTTCTCTTGTTCAACTATTGAACTAACCATGCGAGGAGTTTCAACCCTTTTTATCTCCAACGACTAATCAGAGTCACGTGGATGTAAATGCTTTTGAATGATGCTCAAGAGACCAAAACCCAGTGAAGAATAGGAGATGGATGAAAAAAAAAATGGAAATTATAAAGAACAAAGTAGCAAAAAGTTTTCGTTTTTGGTGCTGAATGAGTCGCATATTGAATAAACGCTCTATATACAGTTGTATGTATGTATGTAAGGATTATGTGCATATGTCCATACATATATATGTATACATATTGTACATGCAACTCATGCTGTAATCATTAAAACCGTAAACAACCATTTAAAAAGGATCACATAACTCCTGTGTAGTTATTAAGTATGTTGTACTGCCACATTTGGCAAATATTTGCACGAAAAAGCGTAACCAGTAACTACCAAATTTTTTGATTTATACACGTATTTAGTAAGTTAAACCGCTCCCAATAATATTGGATTCTATGACATTTTCTACAAGTTATGTATGAAACTGTTTAACCTAATAAACACGTGTTTTAATCTAAAGGTTTTAGTATTTAATAATTTCGCTTCTGCGGCTAAATATTTTACAAGTGTGACCGTACCTTCAGAATGCCAGTGGCATTCTAACGGTAAAGAAAAAAGTACAGAGGGCCTCCAGTCATTTAAGTTTCTATCTTTACTCACATCTTCTTTCCAAGTTGGTTAGTACGGAATTTATTTATTTTAAGGAAAATTGTTATTGAAATTTTCAACTAAAACACATTTGAAATCTGTTTTATTTTTTATGAATACTATTATACAATAATATTCCTGAAGCTACGGTCACATTTATTAAACGTAAAAAAACGTAACCACTATTTTTGCTAAGGGATAGTACCATTTAAGTTGGTTTTTATATTACAAAATAAAGTTAATTATTTTTCCAATAGCCTTTTTAAGCAGTTTTTAATGCGGACCCAAAAATAAATATTGGAATTGAAGGAAATAAATTGTTACGTAGTTTCTTTCCTGGTTACGTTTTTTTCGACAAATATTTGACGAATGTGAACGTAGCATTAGTTATTAGAAAATTCCTATTAAGAAATGTTAATTCACACAATTTTTTATATCTTAACACTTAGCGCTTTGAAATCCTGAAAACAAAAACATTTTGATGTAGATTGAGTATCAAATATAATATAATTATTATATGTATATGTATGTAATATATATTTGCCAAACAAAAAAGAGAATTACGTGGTTTGTGTTTGTTTGTAATATACATATGTACATATTGGCTATGCAATACTATTCAAAAATTTACAAATCACTCGACGCAAAATTTTTAGAGGCTAGCTGAAGCCTTCATTAAAAACCAACATAAATTTGATGTGTTTTAAAAAAATGGACGTTTTGTATTAAACCATGTATACATATATTTCAAAATTATTTTATATCCCCACCTTTTGGATATGCCTTATAGTGGGAGCACTAGTATATAATTTCATTTCTTTATTTCTCATTTTCTTTACAAAACAAATTTGACATTCATTCGAGTATTGTATTTGTTTTAATCTGGCTCCCACCTAATAGGTAATTCGCCTTGAGTATAACCTTACATTTTATTTATTTGTTTGGTAGGTATTTGTGCAAGTAAAGAAACAATATGTTAAATAAAATAAATTATTAGTCAAAAGGCAGTTTTTTGTCTTTTTACGTCTAGAAATCCAGCGAACGATATCGGTAGACATCGTGGGGGCAGGTCGTTGTAGTCGTGATTTAAGCTTGGCATTTTTGTTTATTAATTTTTTTATTAAGCACTATTTCAAGTCAAACGTATCATAGAACCCTAATGAATAATTTAGCACTATTGAAAAATTGGTCTTATTTCATTAATGGGCGTAAGCATGGCACAAATGTATTTCAAGAAAGTCTGTTTCATTATTATCTCTTCAACATATAGATTTGTTATTTCGTATTCACATGAGATCCATAAATTTTATATATTATTTACCCCTTATACGTGAAGTCCCTTCCCACTGTTTGTACGTGGAATCGATTTTCTGAGGCCACCAGAGGAGTTGGAGACTTTGGTGTTGTGTTTTTTTTTTGCAGGAATTGTCGTAAGACGATTCGGATTAAACACCAGCAAAATTAAGAAAAATTATCAAATGAATGCATATGACTTCGTGAAGGGTATGAAGGATTCGATACAGTCGAAGATACCAATCTTACTTACTTATGCTCGTTCCATACTCACATGGAGCTTCAAATTTCTATACACTACTTAATAGTTAATCGAACTAAACAGTAAAAAATAATTATAGTTAAAAAAACTTAAAAAGACACCAAATTTTTTAGCGTTTTCGTTTGGCAGAACACCTATTTGACGCTTTCAAATCGAAAACGCAAATTATAAGCGATATGCGTTTTTAGAACATGGGCAACACCTAATAATATTTCCTATATTTGTCGATGTCTATCCCTATTGTCATACAGATGTGTTCCAGATTAATGTAGGAACCTGCCTTTCGTATCAAGCCTACAATACTCTTAACACCGGGGAATATACATATGTGTTCACAAGCACCCCCAAGGACACATCAGGTGACAATTTTTTATGCATGGTCCATCCGCCCTTTGCGTAAACACCTTGCCTACTCGTAAGTGTTTGAGCTATCTAATTTCTTCTATCTTTTGTTTCGCAACAGCACATAGAGTTTTTTATTGGTAGACCGAAGTCCAGCCAGCCACTAGCGCTGGTCCAGCATCAGTCCTTAAACCGATACATCTCTCAGCTTTTTATATCACCACGTGTACTCCCGAAGGAAACCTCATGGCCATGGAATGAACCCACCAACGAGGGTAGTGCGATTTCTACCAGCACCCACCTTCTCCTTGAGAAGAAGTATGCCAATAGAGGACAGATATGCGTCTCGCAATATCACATCGCATGGTGACTCCAATATAGAAACAACACTCTCTACTCCCCGGTAGACACTGTTCCGTGAGGCTTGGCGGCTCCCGTGGTACCAGTTTAGGTTACTAGTGAATTTCAAGACATGCATTGCTTTAGTTGCGGAGATATATGAATATTAATAATTTCTTCGTATGTGGTGTACCCCTCCCCCTTCAATAAAAAAAATCCTATTCGAATTTCCGGGTGATCAGTAATATGGTTTCAAAAACCTCTCTTTTAGCCGTAACTCCTGAGCTTGGAGGTTTCTAGCAAAATTCAATCTTGCTGTCGTATTATAGTCGACCAAACCTATCACTTCCGAAGCATTTCAACTTCACCTTTTTTGGTAGGTATATCCTGTTTGGATCAACTATCACATACGAGTACATACATACATTGAAAATAGTTACATTTATAATATTAGTGCTTTCTACATTTTACTTCGATCAGCCCAAACATCTGGTTTCACCTTGATAATTTGCATATTAAATTTCAATTTCAACAAAATTAAATGTTTTTGTGTTTAAAAAGAACACAAGCAAACTTAAGATGTACATATACTCGTATACCTTTTCATACATACATGTACTTGCATACAATATTTATTTGGATTATAGTTTTCAGATTATTTACTTCACGCTTGAATTGAACAAAAAAATAAAATTTATTAATCCTTTTCACAAATATATTCGTGTTTGATAAGAAGGGGTTGATTATTACTGCAAAGAACTGCAAAGAAATTCCAAATTTTCCAGCATCTAATAATCAAATACATATGCATGTATATACATATGTATATGCACACATACATATGTCTGTATATGTACATATTAGTGATGTTATGAATATCAATTTTTAGTATTCGCGAAAACGAATATTTTTCTCCCTCAGTTTGCGTTTTCAATTAGTAACTCAGTGCTCTTTGGGAAAATATATTTTCGCAGAAGGCGCATCCACCTATTTTTTTAGTCCAACAATCCTGTACTGAGAAATTATTTCTAACTTAACATGATATGAATATACATATAAGACTTTAACTTTTAAATGCTAATTGCAAAATAAACATTTGTGTCTGTTGTTAAAGAAGGTTATTTATTATCTTGAGTCAAAGATTTAGATATTAAGTTTTTCCTTTGTTATTTGAAATTTGTTAACAATATCTATCTTATATATGTATGATTATTAAATTTACGAACTTTAGCCTATATAAATATCAATAAAGGGTTTTCTTTAAATAAAAATTATTAAAAATTAATATATTTTTATACATTTTATGTCCTTTTTTAAACTTAATGTATTTTTTCTTTGGAAAGTATTTGCAAATTATTCGAGAAATATTCGCTTGAATTTGGCGAATTCGAATATCTTGAAATAGGCGAATAGTCAAATACTCGAATACGAATGCGAGTACTCGTAACATCACTATTACATACCGCTCCTTAATAGCAACGTAGTCATACCTCAAAATATATGAAAGTTTTCAAAACGGAGTTAAAGTTCTTAAAACGTAAGCATGTATATGGCCATCTTGAGCATTTTAGTGCTTCTACCTTTGGTTTATGTACCAACACATTAATTCTGTACGCAAGCATACTGTGATATCATTGGCGTAAACGAAACAATCTAGTGGGCAAATAGATGCTAAATGATAGACTGTAGAGTCCCTCCCGATAATTCGTATTTGCAAGATACATACCAATATATTTTTGCGAAATATAGTGCTATTCGATTTTAAGAAATTTCGGTTATATGAGGTTAAACAAATTACGAATTCAATTTATTTAGAAAAACGAAAGAGAAAAACAAACAAAATGTTTACTACATCTAAAACTCTTATTGAACAAAAAAGAACGTAGCTACTATTTTAATTTTGTTGTTTTGGTTTACACAATCTTCATGGAAATGATCAGTGTTAAGTATAATATAGCATTTAGTTTGTTCGTAAATATGGTATACGGATGTTCTTACAGGCCATCGTTGCTGGCCATTTCTGACAATCTCGACTCTTACCAAAAATTTACGGCATTTGACGCTGTTTTTCAATTTAACAAGAAAACATTTATTTTGGAATTTTTCGCTACACCGATATTTCTCAAACAACTAAACCAATTTTAATAAAATTTAAAACAATCACCAGTTTTTTTCTATGCAAAAATAAATAAATTTTCAAAATAAATTCCATAAGAAGTGATGAAGTAATAAATATTATGCGCATGTTTTCAGACTTTTTCGTCAACAATATCTTGCGAACCACTTAATCCAATTAATTTTAATAAATTTTTTTTCCGTCAACGTTGTTGTCTGAACTTGATTGAATTTGGATTTGATCGGTCAACCACATAACAATTTTTTTTAAACTATTATATTTTGTAAAATTTAGTATATTTTTTGCATAAGTACTTGAATTAATGCAAGTTCAACTTCTTAAGAGTGTGGGAATATAAAAATACCTGATCAGACTTGCATAACGTATCATTATACCGGTTTTAAGACCTTGAATTATATTTGAATCATTCGTGATAATCTAAATTATTAACATCGACTATTTCTTTGAGAAATGTCAAAACCTATCAAAACCGATCGCTACGTTATCTTACGAAATTTAAATGAGGTATAGTCATTAGAATTTTGCAAATTTGGTTCCGATCGGTGAAGTCATTCATCAGTTATAGGTGTTTACATAAGCTTATACAAACTAATAATATATAGGCCCATATGAACGTTCTTAACGATTAAGATTACCTCGAAACGTTACTATCTGGTGAAAACTCAAAACTCCTATTTTAAAAAATTTTAAAATTCAAAAACAAATAAATGTTATTGTCTACTTTAAATTATAATATGATTTTAACAGCACATAACGATAATTAAGAGGATCTTGTACTTGATTGATTTTTTATGGAGAAATAGTTGTTTAGTATTAAATATGAGTATACTTTGTGTTAAACGAATATTTTTATAATAGATCGGAAATCCGAATAATTTGTAATTCCTCTGTGAAGAAAGCACACCCTTACTATCAGCCATAGAGAGAATAAACTTAACGTCATGGGTTAAAGAACCTAATCAATTATCCCAGATGACGCTGGTTTATGTGGTTTAACAAAACAAAATTTATCTAAAACATATAATTTTTTTTAAATTTAATTTTCATCTTTTTTTGGATTAAAATAAAGTTCTAATGGAATCATTTAATGACTTTTACAATCGTTACTGTAAAAAATTAAATAGTTTTTATCTGTAAGTAAATTTGTTAGCTACGCCAATGGATATATATAAATATGTATGTATGTATGTGCATATGTACATTCACAAATGCATTGTAGTCTAAGGAAGACCGGAAAAACGCTCGCTTGTATACAAAATGTATAACATTAATAAAAAAAAAAAACAATTCAATAAAAAGTGCATTAAGTTTATGCACCCTTGGTGGTTAAAAACGAAAGTCGATGGAATTGTTGTTGTCATAGGGCATCACAAATTTCTTTTTCGATTTATAAATAAAACACATATTTTAATAAACGAGCATATTTCCACACAGTTGGCTTTTTTCCTGCAACGCCTATAGTTTCTATAGTGATGATGATGTAAGAGAGTAGAGTAAATTAATCGAATTAAAAAAAAAAGAAAAACATATTGATGTTGCTACCATGGTTTTTTCGAACACTAATATGTGGTTGTAATTGTTTTTTAACCCATTATAAATATGTTTCTGTTACGCAGAACATCTTGTTATCTATTTAAAACTATTAGTGGAGTTTTTTATTGACTGCCTGAATACGCGACACAAAAATTAGTGAATTGATTTTGATTATTGTGGTTACTATACAACAAATCGCTTCAAAATTTTCCCTTTTAAATTTATGTCGTTTCCTTTTATAATAAAATTACAATATTTTCATATAAAAAAAGTGGCCATTTGGTATTCGATTTTTAAAAATTATATTATGCAATAAAATAAATAGAGGTGGTAGAAATTTTGTGTTACTTTCGAAGAACTTATAAAGTAAATTATAAAAGCTACTGCTGCGTTGTATGACGCGATTATATTATATTTAATTATTATAATTTACAAATTTATAAGAAATATGATGTCGCCAGTTACTAAATTGATATGTTTAATGGTATTGATTTGTATAATGATATTTGATTCTAATTAAATATTTGATGGTTAAGAGAATAGTTAAATAAACCATTTATAAAAAAAATTATTGATTCAAGGATGCATAATCGGGTTTACAAACTTTTCTAACTCCAAGAAAATTTGTAAATTTTTCAATTCGAATGAAATTTTGATTTTTTCAATTTATCTTAACAATTTTTATGAAAATTTAATTAAAAACGTTAGTATATGTAGTACATGTTAGTAATTCATTGAACTGACCAATTAATTGTTGATTTCATTGGCATTGAGTAATAAATAACGATTATGAAATTTTTGGCATTATTATTGTTTTAAAAAGTTGTAATGGCTTTCATTCATAATTATATGAAAAAGAAAACCATTCCGATTAAAAATCATTATTATTGTAAAAAATCAATTTGAAGGCTGAATTAGTCTACGATCTGTTCTATTCTGGATCAGCTGATCGAGTTTTTTAAATCCAAAAGCTGTACAAGTCGTTAGTTTTTCTATTCTGGTTTTTCTTTTCTGTTACGGTTCAACTTATAGAAATCAGAAAATATGCATGTATGTATGTTGTATGTATATGAATGTCATTATGAATCGCTTTTCCATTGGCATGGTCAGCTAGTGAAACCTTTCTCCTTGTTCGTCTTTTTCCTGAGGTATCATGATGGGAATGCATAAAATATAATTTTAACGTTACGGATGCCTTGATTGTTTTCAATACAATACTGCAACTTGTCCACACGTTTCTGTATGTCATCTTGCTGTACACGATTTCTTCCTAAAACGCCTTCAATACGTCGCATGCACAAAGGTGATTATAATGATTCAAAAACATATTTGTAAAAGATTCCCTTTTCATTAATTTTAATATATATGCGGTCCATTCAGAGTACCTGCTTGAAATAAGAAAAAAATATTTGCGAAAAAATTATTGGTAATGCGAATATATTTAAAAATAGACAGCGATACATACCTTTTCTAATTTTAGTTTCACTAAATTTTAAACAGTCGATAGTCATAGGCGTCCTAAATATTTTTGACTACCATTTCGTCGAATTTCCCAGCTATTCCTAATTTCATGTGGAGCGATGGCAACAAAATATCATCTACATCCTGTACAAATGTTTAATACAAAATTTTAATTGTTTCTCGAGCTCGGGAGTACTTGCTATCAAATCTTTGCATTGATATTGGTTCGCAAATTCCGATTGCAAAGAAAGCCGCCTTTTAATATAATATATAAGAATTTTTTAAGCTTCAAAAATGATGAGAAAAATTCAGAATTTTTTTTTCATAGTCCCATCTTAGACACGATGTAATCCATTGTGATTTGTGTTACCGTTTATGGTGCATTATTTTCAATATCGGTTGTACAATATGCATCATTCACATTGGTCGGATTAGTGAAAACGTTTTCGGCTTGCAAGGACACAGTTTCCAAACTCGGAGGTTTAGGTGGATCGGTAACATCCGCGCGATTTACTGGAAATGTCGGAGTTGAAAGCGGTGTGTGTTTGCAAGGTGGTGTGGGCAAGACAATAGAGATGTCTGGTGAGCTAGAGCATATAGGTGTTACTCTCGTAGGGGAGTCTTCATTGATTGCAGCGAAGTCAGATTCGTCTATCTGGTGGACAATGTGAATGCCGAGGGGGTCGTTGGGGAACAGTGAAAACCAGCTCTTGTGATAAGCATCGAAGTCGCCATGTATCATTCTGCTATCCTCATGCAGGAGGTGGGATATGCTTTTGACACACCACTTTCAACTCCAACCATATTCCAATCTTGGTCGAAATACAGGGGTCTAGCGACTTCGTAGTGCCTGATAAACGCATATTTGTGAACTACATCAAAGACAACTAGAGGGACTTCATAAACGCCATTGACACACCACTTTTTTAAAATTTGTTGCGTTGCTATTAATTTGTTGATAATGTGGAAGAGAATTCCAAAGACGAACAGCATGTAAAAAGAACTGCCATTCAGAAACATGGTAATGATATCTAGGGACTATAATATTTTTGCCTCTTAAAGATCTGGCAAATCTAATCTTCTGAAATAGACGGAGACATGTAAGATCTGGAAAGGATTTGAAAGAACATAATTATATCTCCAATATTTTAAGTCTTTTTGATATCGCTGCCATTGTTAATGACTATTTGAAAGAAAACTAACTAATAAAAAAAATTGTACTAGTTTGAAATAAACGTATCAGTACTGATTTCAAGGCTGCTAAAAACTGATACGTTCTGCTAAAAACTGATTGGATATAAATAATAATATTTTTCAACATAAAAAAACTCTTAGTAATTTTGAATTTTCATTAATTCAATAAAACTGAACTTGAGCCTGATAATATTACTTTTCATATGTATGTACATCAATATAAGTTCGAATAATAATTACGTTTATTCGTAATTATAATAATATACCAAATAATTTAATATCATTATTAATAATATATGGCATTAATTTAAAAGAAAGGTTTAACATATCAGAACACACCAGAAAATTTACCCGTTTTATGATAACTGCAGTCTGTTTTTATGCCTGTTTGAGATTTCATCCGACCTTAGGAGTGTCGGTCAAAAAAGTTTACTGGGTGCATATGTTTATACATACTTATGTACATACATACATATATGTGTATTTATAAATTTTTATAGAACAATATAATAAAAATAAAAAAGAGCCGAATGTTTGTTGTCTTTACCTATTTTTATATTTTTTTATTGACTTCAAAGCGATAAGTATCTAAAATAAATTTACTTTTTTATATTCTTCCTTTCAGAATTTTATCCACAAACACAAAAGAGCACATTTGTAGCTCTTGAAATGCATAAACAAGATTTGTGTTTGAGATACGTATGAATGCATTTTAGAATACAACCACGAAGTGTGCAGTTACTTGTTTGTATTTGAAGATTAGTCAATATGTATACTCTCCTACATATATTTCTTTTACTATAAATATGTATGTACATACATAAACATTAGGGTGGGTCAATTTGTTCGTGACCGAAAAACATGACAAAGCGTATAGCAAGGTCGTAATCTACGGGAAATTCTAAGAACTTTTCCCAAAGAAACCATGGTTCTAAAATCAAAATCGAGCTTCCGGTTTTTTAAGAGAAAAGTTGGTGCTCAGGACATCAGTATGACTATTGTTATTTTAACATAAACCTCCAAAACCAATATTTGGGTAAATAATTTTCTATAAATGAGGACAGATATAGAAAGCTGAGAAAATTGAAAAAATGAATTGCAATTGGTGAATAGTTGACCTGTAACGCTGGAAGAGGGCTTATTTTAAAGGAAATTTTCTCAGCTTTCTATATCTGTCCTCATTTATAGAAAATTATTTACCCAAATAATGGTTTTGGAGGTTTATGTTAAAATAACAATAGTCCTGAGCACCAAATTTTCTCTTAAAAACCGGAAGCTCGATTTTGATTTTAGAACCATGGTTTCTTTGGGAAAAGTTCTTAGAATTTCCCGTAGATTACAATTTTGCTATACGCTTAGTAGGCAAAAAAATTTACCCACCCTAATACACATATTTAGCTCTTTTTTATTTTAATAAATTCCTATACTGGTACACAGATACTTATGTATGTGTGGGGATAGAATTTTGTGTTTGTTCACAGAAATAAACATCTTAAATATTATTATGTATGAATCAATTGAAGTTTAAGAAGGAACAGGTGATGCCCTTCTGTCGTAAAATAAATCTGTGAGCACATTCAACATATAAAGGAAAAACCTACACACTATACTCGTACAGTTGGGGCGAAAAAAATCAAGTTTATAATAGTTTTTTCGACAAGAGATTTTACTACGAATGGTTTAAAAACTAAACTGAGTATTCTATTAGAATTTAAATGTTTATAGTTCTTAGTTATATAGTTATTTCAATACTCATCAATATCCCACATTAATACCGTATAAGTGCAGCTTTCATGATTTAAAATTCGGTATTGTTGTTGGATGTTCAAATAAACATTAGATTTTTCAAATTATATTTCACCATTAAAGAGCCGTCATAGAAGGTGACTTTTATTTTGACTACAACTTAATTTGGAAATATTCCACGCATAGACGACGACGGACTTCAGCCAGACTGAAAATTTTCTCCTCTATGGTACATCCCAAAACGGCTTTAGTCAGTATTTAAGGATTTTCAGCATAACCGGTCTTCGGCCCGGGTCACATATTTTCTTCTTAAATATAAGATATTTAATTGAAATTTTTACACATTATGAAGAATAATTAGAGGTTTAATTAGACGTGACTTACTATAATTCCATATTCATAGCCATAACAAAAACCATAACTAAATAAATTGCCAATTAGTGGTGCCATAACCATAAACAATTTCAAAGTGCAGAAAAAATTAAATAAAAATAAGGAAAGCAAACAAATATTTCAAATCAGCAAACAGCTGTTTATGGTTGTGGAAAAAATCCAAAATTCAAATGGTTTCTATGGTTATGACAAGCCATCTCTAACAAAATACATTGCTTTCCATATGTGTGGTTTGAACAGCTGTTTTCTACGGTTATGGTTAAGACACGTTTGATTAAACCTAAATGCTGTACTACTATCAACTCAAAACTAATTTTTTTTTTTTGAAGTTGTGACTCCAATTGAACTGCTAAATATGAAAACTTGAAGTCGTTAGTAAACTACCCAGATATAATTAGGACTATAGTTCTACAATTCGGTGAGGTGAATTTTCTACTATTCTTAGCATTAAGTGTGAATCAATTTCGTATGTTCTGTAAAATATTCGACACTAAGATTTAATTTATTGTGAGGATTCAGGCGCTATTGATAAAAGTAGCCCAGAGCTAGCTTTTAATTGTTTTTGTCTGATTTTATAAGAATCAATTGTGTTTTCATTAGAAGCTTCAAATGCAGTAACAAGTTTTAAATGTCACTCCATTTCCGCTAACAAAAATTAAAACACTAAGAAAACATTATCAATGCTACGCTGCTATTTTTGTGCTCATATCTTTAGCAATAGCTTATTAGTTTTACTTGAAGAAGTTTATTTTCAAAAAATAAAAAATATCTTAACATTCAAAATAGAAATAATTTACCTTGATTTCGCTGATGAATGGAACCCAATGTTGGATGCGACTATCAAAGGCATTAAAATTAAGTGCGTTAAAAATATAATGTGTTTTGTGTAATAAATTACATCAACAACATTTGAATACATTAGGTCGTAGCGAAAGAAATTCCGTCAACAGATATAATCTCTACAAGGTAAACGACAACGAAAGTCATTGTTACAATAGGCCCTGCTGCCCACACATATAAACTCATTTCTTTAAATTTTTTTTTTAAAAAATGTCATCTTAATTCCAAACTAATTTATAACTAGATAAACGATATATAAAATTCAAATCAAATGAATTTACTAGACTTTATGTTCTATTCTTTTATTGAAAATATTTTGTCATCTGAATACCCAGTGAGCATTTTTTGTCTGAAAATGTACCAACAATTTAAATAGTTGCCGAAAAACCTCCTTGACAAACTCCTCAAATTAATTAAATAATCAATTTAATTTTTTTAACCCTAGAAAGATTCAATTCAATTTTAACATTTTTTAAAATGGAAGAGTTTTCACAAATTTTTTTAGAAAAATAATTCGATTTTTTTCCTTGGAGTAATCCGAATCAAACTTCAAGACCAGTGATGTTAACTGTACGGTAATTACCGTATTGTACGGTAATTTAGACCTGCAAAAGGTAGGCGTTTGACCTCTCGAAGCTATTTTAGAATTAGTGGATATAATTTCTACGACACCAAGGATCCTCGAGGTAGAGCTTGTTTTGGCTCTGGAATCCTAATAAAAACGCGAATAAAACACCCAAGATTTTCAATTACCGATAGTCAATATACGTTTTTTTACAAATCACTGGGCTCCCATTTTGTAGCGGCTGGCGACTACAATGCTAAACACAATTTCTGGGGCTCACGTCTACTCACTCCTAAGGGTCGAGTTTTGTTTATTACAGCTTCTAAAATGGGTTTCAACGTAGTGTCAAGTGGTCAGCCAACATATTGGCCATTAGATCGACAAAAAATTCCCGATGTTATTGACTTTGGACTAGCGAAAGGTGTGCCCAACGACATGATTGAACTTGAAGCATCTTTTGATTTATCTTCAGACCACTCGCCTACAATTGTAGCTATTTACTGTCATAAAACTGCAACACCAACATATGATCTACCGATGATATCTGCACGTATTAACTGGCTGAAATACAAAAAATATATGAGTGCTCATTGCTGAGAACACCTTTTGACATAGACGATTCTCTCAGGTTGTTTGAAGTACACGTTAATGTTTAGTGCTTCTTCAAATAAAACTAATCAACAAGTGAAATTCAACAATATTTTTTCTGCAGATATAGAAAGGCTATTGAATGAAAAACTGAGAGCTCGACGAGAATGGCAACGCTACAGATCGCCTTAGCTAAAATTAAGGCTTAAGGAGTGTACCATGCAGCTTAGAAAAGTTTTGCAAACACAAAAAACAGCTTCCCTTTAAAAATTTCTTCAAGAGCTAGATGCAACACCATAAACAGATTATTCGCTGTGGCGTGTAGCCAGAGGTTTTAAAGGCCGGTGATTTGCAAACCTCCATTACGAGCTTCAAATCTTAACACTAAAAAAACCTCAGGTGTCGATAATATAAGCAACAAAATGCTTCAAGAGCTACGTTATGCTGCAAAAAGAATAACAGCATTAATTTTTAATGGTATTTTACGGCTGCAATAGAACAACCTCACAGACATTTGCATTAAAATCACCAGTAATGATTAAATTAAAATATTCTGAAGCAAGATTATTAAGTGTGGTATACTTACATATATAAAACTGTTAGGGGTAATCTATTATTATGCCTGTTAATACAACCCACCAACAACTTTTTTCTTTATAATAAAGCATTCTAAAATTTTATTAAATCTTTTTTAGTGTTTGTTAATAAAAATATACCTAAAATGATTAAATTCATATGATCATTTTGTGAGTTTATAACAAATTATCACTTTTCTAGAAATTCCAATATGAGTACATTTTTATCAAACGCACATTTATCAATATAAATGTGTACGAATAAGCAAAACACATCAAAAGGTATCTTTTTAGATCCTCATTTATATATACATATGTAGGTATTGTATACAAAATAAATTTCCAAAAAAATTTTTCTCAATATCAACACGTCCTAATGGAACAATATTTCAGAAAGTGTGCAAGAACATCGTATAAAAATAAGTAGCCAGTTGTAGTTTAAATATCTAATAGAAATTTCAAAAACGACTTGATTATTTGGTACAGTTTCAGAAATTTTTCCATCATCAGACATGTCTGCTAAAAACGTTTATTAGGCTGTTTTACAA
Organism: Lypha dubia; assembly: GCA_947311025.1. Taxonomy (NCBI): domain Eukaryota; kingdom Metazoa; phylum Arthropoda; class Insecta; order Diptera; family Tachinidae; genus Lypha; species Lypha dubia. The sequence goes on from OX371263.1 coordinate 2,423,858, forward strand.
CAATTGGATATGTACGTAGCCATGTACATATTTCCGAACGTTAAAAAAAATACCCTTAACAAACAAGTGGTGGAATAAAAGCATACTTACACAAACACTTAAAACTTGAATATCCATTAATGCAAAGCGGAAAAGTTTGAAAATAGTCACGTGACCGGAAATATTTTGATCAGTTAAATCTGTAATATTTTGAGATAAATTAAATATTAGCGAACAATTTTAATTTATGTATGTATGTGTTCATAAAAAATATGTAGTCGCTTGTATGTACTTACCTACCCTCCAGTTTTAAAAGTAGAAATTGACTCCAAATCGTTAGGTATTTCGCTAACGAAAAATCCACCAACTACTTCGCTGGCTACAAGTAATGCAAGAGTTCGCCTTTTGACTCTCTCAATCATGTACATATACATACACGCACTCAGTACATGCAAAATGTTAATGCCTTCAACCTCAAAATTTTTTTTAGGAGTTGAGAAAAACTGTGCCCTTATTCCAAAGAAAATCAACAAAAAAATAAAAAAGATTTTATGTACATAAGTGGTCAGTGAATGTTTAATTTTTAGTAAAAAAAGTGTTTATTTTTTTTGGAAAGGTAAAATGAGCATAAAAAAAGAAAAAGAACAATTCATTGAAAATTTTATAAATATTGAAAAGGAAATTTGATAAATAAACAAAAATCCAAAAAATATAATTTTCTGTAGTATTTTCATTTAGGAAATATCATTAGTGATCTAACTGGTAAATTTTGACTAGCGAAATAGTTGGGTTTTGCTGACTAGTGATCTCATCGGTCTGATCGTGTCAATTGACAACCGTCAATGTCATCCCCATTTTAAAATCGTCAGTCGAGTGCATTGCTAGTAGTTAATCTGCTAGTTAGTGGTAACGACTGGTAGATAGCGAAATAGCTAGTCATTTGTGTGTAAATACATAAATATTTGCATACACAAACTCATATATGTAAGTGAACAAAAAAAAAAAGAAGTCCTACTAATTGTTTGATGCACTGTATTTCGCAATGCGCAATTTATATGAGGTATATAAATATCCCAGTTCCGCTGTTCTTTTCTAATATATGACCTCAATGCTTCATTTATTGACCGATTTACTTGCTCACTTGCGTTGGCTTGCGAAGGTTTCGCTAATTACTATGATACCAAAGGTATCATACAAAGGCAAGGATCATACAAAGGTTGAATCCTATCGGCCTATTAATTTATTGTCTAATAGGTCGAAATTTTTTGACCATGCTTTTTGTACAATGCTTCCAATAAAAATTAGGGAAGCCAGCAATTTTTCATGCTACGCAAGGAGATTCAATATGTATTCAGTATGGTGAAGCATGTTACTTCGCTCATGATTGGGTTTGAAGCATGAATAGAGAGCAAAGCATGTTCTGTGTAAACATAGCATTAGAAGCCTTTACTTTAAACGTTATCCAGGTACATACTCGTATATGAAACTCCAGATTTTTCCCATTTTTAGATAATATATTTATTGGTTTTAGCGGTTTAATTAATTTTTACTTGTATGGGCATTGGTTGTGGCAGCTGTCAAAATTTTCCCAAATGTTCAAGAAGACGTTGGTCTAGTTATAAGCTCTACGAAAAATCAAAACTACCTCAATTAATTCCCCAGATATTAATTTTGTCTATCTGACTGGCTAAATCTTAAACTGTGCAGTCTTTGTGTCCTACATTCTAAATCCAAACCAAAATTTAATTGTTCGACTCAAAAGCATTTACTGAAAGAAAACTTTATTTTAGAAAAAAAATTTTTTAAACATTTTTGATGTGCATAAGATTTTAATGATACTAAAATACATTAAAATATTAAAATTATTTCAATAATTTAAAGAAATAATCGACATTGAATACATTTTAAAGATAAGTCCAAGTACATCTTTAAACTCAACCTTTGCGGTCAAAGTAGTTTAATATTTAAATTGTGTTTGTTTGTTTGTTTGTTTTTTTTAATTAATAACGCCTTTCATCTAATAAGTGTGATGATTCCTCCGATGATTTAGCAATATAGTATGGCGAGTCGGGATTAATAATAAGAACTGGTCGCCCCGATATTAGGACCAATAGCTCTGAAATTGTTGTTGAATTCGGTATTTGAGGTAGTGCTTCATTTATTACACTATCGCCCCAAAAACTATTCTCAGACTGAGGAAATGGTCCGAAAACTGAGGTTTCTTCGGGATCACTTATTATACTATCTTCATTATCGCTATCTGTGCTATAATTCGGAAACTGAGGTACTGGTGCGAAAGTTGGACCGGCTTTATCTTGTTCACTTATTAGACTATCATTGTCTTTATTTTTGTTGTTATTACTCTCATAGTCGGAAACTGGTACAGAAAGTGGATTAACTGCTGGTTCACTTATTAGAATATCTTCACTATCGCTATCTGTGCTATAATTCGGAAACTGAGGTACTGGTGCGAAAGTTGGACCGGCTTTATCTTGTTCACTTATTAGACTATCATTGTCTTTATTTTTGTTGTTATTACTCTCATAGTCGGAAACTGGTACAGAAAGTGGATTAGCTGCTGGTTCACTTATTAGACTATCTTCATTATCGCTATCTGTGCTATAATTCGGAAACTGAGGTACTGGTGCGAAAGTTGGACCGGCTTTAACTTGTTCACTTATTAGACTATCATTGTCTTTATTTTTGTTGTTATTACTCTCATAGTCGGAAACTGGTACAGAAAGTGGATTAACTGCTGGTTCACTTATTAGAATATCTTCACTATCGCTATCTGTGCTATAATTCGGAAACTGAGGTACTGGTGCGAAAGTTGGACCGGCTTTATCTTGTTCACTTATTAGACTATCATTGTCTTTATTATTGTTGTTATTACTCTCATAGTCGGAAACTGGTACAGAAAGTGGATTAACTGCTGGTTCACTTAATAGATTTTCCTGGTTTGAAGACCATGGTTCGGAAGGTAACCATGGTTCGGAAGGTAGGGATTCCGAAGTAGATACTGGAGGTTCAGTGTTCCAAGATTGTGTATTCGAAAAATGATTGAATATATATAATAACGTTGGGTTGTATGGATAAGGATGATTGAAATTAGTCACTGATTGAATTGGTACGCGTTTAGGGATTTTTGTTGTTTGGTAAAAATTGTTTTCAACGGGCATGTTATTATCATTATTATAGACAATCTTATCGTAAATATTACTGTTGATGTTAGGACGCTGATTTTGCTGACGATTATTATACACATTATTATCATAATACTGCCAACTTTGGCTATATCCGTGGCTATTAGCATATAGTTTATTTTGGTTATTTTTATTTTCTTTTCTAATAGATTGTTGGTCTTGAAAACTATCTAATGCATAACTCTGAGCGTTATAAGCATTTGGTAGATATCTTATTCCATTTGCTCCAAATAATTGCTTGATATTATTTATTAGTGGTTTTGAAAAAAATCCATTTCTTCCGGGAAAACTAGACAACGATGATGGAGCTGTTATTCCTGTGACACTAGTAACATTACCGGATACAAGTTGTCCATTAGCAAAGAACTTGTTACGATTTATGAAATAAATTACGATTAATATAAATTTAAGCGCAAAATGTTTAAAACTGATCATTTTCGAATTTTTAGTGTTGAGATGTCAATAAGGTTAGAAGTTCACAAATGTACTAAGCGAAAAATATCAATAAAATAACTTGGGACAGTCAATGCTACTATTATTTAGGCATCAATATATAAAAATCATTAACATGTTCTTAGAAAGATTTTTTTAATACGCATCTTCAGCATTTAAATGTATGGGTCTTTCCATCAAGATACTATTACTGTGTTTACCTAACATACGTTGCTATTGATGTTCTGTATATGCATTTATTAATCGAGCAAATAATACTAACCGATTGCGTAGTTATAATAAACGTTAATTTTCTATTAATTAGTCCCTTTCCACAAAAAGATAATATTCAATATAAATGGAAAAATTTCAAGGTTCTTTTCTCTGGTAATTTTGGAGAAATTTGTGAAATATTCAGCTTATTAAGTAAGAACTTTGGAGTCAATAACTACACAAAAATGGGGTGAAAACTAAGGCATTTCAAACCGAATTATTGAGCCTACTTTTGTAAACAAAATAATATAGAAAATTTTTTAAACATTTTGCACTTGTTTTCGGAGTTTGGTGGCATAAATTTGTTTACATTATTGATGACCATAGCGATATACTCGTAAGCGAAGATATTCGATCAGAACTATAACATTAGGAGTGGAAGTGGCATCTTCTTCACTTAGTATTCAGATTAATTTGCCGCTCTTAAACGAAAAGAATGGGAAAATCCTAAGTGGGTTTCTTGACGCCTCATATCTCGAATTACGAAGAAATATTTCATAATGTAATTCTTACGCAATGAAATACTGGTTGAATGTAAGTTAAGTAGCATGAAAACCCTTCTTTTATTTCAAATATGTTGTAACTATTATGGGTAAAAACGACGGTCTGTCAACAAAGCGGTTGTGTAAAGTCATTCCTGTAAATTTCGTTGTGGAATTTAAAAACAAACACAAAAATAATTGTCCTCATAAATTCTATGTACTTCGATATTAGTTCAAAGAAAAGCTTCATTAAAACTTAAATAACGTCACTCAACAAATGATAAATAAAACTAGGTTTTGATACATATTTTACTTTATTTTCATCAACATTTCACTAATTGATTGAAATTGATTTCATTTCTAGAATGTAATAATCTCACTGAACTAATGAAAATATTTATTTTAAATGAATTTATGGCACTAATATAAAAAAATTATTTAACTGTTTTATTGAAATTACATATTTATTACATTATTAATTCAGCTTAATTAATTGTTTTACGGTCTATTCGAAATTAGTTCATGATAAAAATATCGATTCATTGGACTTATGAAGCGAATTTCTCTCGTTTCTACTTTACTAATAAAGATAGAAACCCAAAACAATTAGTTCCTTAATCAAATTGGTATATCCAAATAAATAATGCATTAATGTCATTGTCCGAAACGTGAAACACAATGCATATGCAAAGTTTCATAAGAATCTGTACATTAGAAAAACAGTACGAGCTCGATTTGCGCACCCACAGATTATTGCAAAACCGCGATCAAAGCAACAAGCAATTTTTTTACATTATAGACGGCATTATGCACCTTTTTTGCATGCAATTTCCTTTTTGTCAGTGATAAAGAGAGAGACGAAACACAAAATGGACACATTTCTATTTCAACACTCTCCTTGCAATAAATGCATAGTGTAAATGAATTAATACTCCGTATTATTAGAAAATGCAACTTTGTTGCATGCAATGCCCATCATACTCCGTATTTACATTATGTAACTTTGTTGCATGCAATTTTCAAATTTCATTTTATATTTCTTCTCTGTCTTTCTCACTGGAAAAAAGAGAGTTGCATGCAAAATAGTTGCATAGTGTAAATACGGTAATAGTCTTTAGAAGTGCAACTTTCTTTCTTTTATTATACTTAAAGCAATAATGGAATGACCCATAACTAAATGAAAACAAGTTTTTGTCATTATTTAAATTCAAAGAGTAGACCAGTTCGGATTTATGTTTATTTTAAAATTTAAATTCATAATAACACTCAGGCTGATAAAATAAATATATTAAGTACATAAATAAAGTACACAAACGTGTATATGCCTGGAAATGTGTACATATATACTCGTATGTGTGTGTACGTATAAACTAAATAAACCAGAGATTACTTGTTCCTTTTTCCTTGATAATTTAGCTGTTTTGTTATTATAAATATATTGATATTCTCACTGTAATCTCATAATTACAAAATATCGAAACGAACAATGTTGAAATATTTATCAGTCTATTTAAACAATATTTTAATGAAATATTATATGATCATTGTTCTGCTTTTTACAATGATGTATTGTGGACCACAAGATATTAATGACCACATGAATATTTTTCAAGTATATAATGAACGTACATTTAATGATATCGCACGTATTATCAACTCGAATCACTGTGCAGGAGTATATATCGATTTTCACAAGTAGAAAGGCCCTAACTCATATAATTGTAACTTTACAGGAGAAGGTAAAAACATAAAAGAAACTGTAACGATCTCAACACAACTATGATTCTACAATTGCTTGTAAAATCGTTATTTTTTACACTATTGCAATAAATTTTTGTGACGAGGTGTATTTGTGTGAAATGTATAGGAATCACTGAAAAACTCAATTTCGTACAAAATACGAGTTAGGGCCTTTCTACTTGTACCCATCGAAATGACACCATATCCTGGACAATTATTTTGGCCTCAAAGAAAATAATTGGATGACAACCAATATAGCCGATACCACATGAATTGAATATAAACTAATGAATAAAGGTTAAAAGAACATAAACACATATATGTACATATGTATGCACTAGTGATGTTAAGAATACTCGTATTCGATCATTGGACCATTCGCCTATTTTAAGATATTCGTATTTGCCAAATTCAAGCGAATATTTCTCGAATAATTTGCACATACATTTTCCAAAATAAATAAAAATCTTAGAAAAAGTTAAAAGAGTACATAAAATGTACAAAAATAAATATATTAATTTAAAATTATTTTTATTTAAAGAAAGAAAGCCCTTTATCTTTGAAGCAAGATAATAATCTTTTTAAAAAACAAACGAAGAATATATGTATTTCGTAACTATCATTTAAAAGTTAGAATCTTATATGTATTTTCATGTCATGTTAAGTTAGTAATCAATTGTTAGTAGAGGAATCTTAGACTTCAAAAATGGTGGAAATAAAATTTAATATGTGAAAGTCCATTTTTTATATCTTTATAAATTTATATTTAAACAAATAAAATAAAAGCAATATTTATTTTTCAGCTGTGAAAAAAAACACTAATTGAGTATGTATGACCAGTAAATTTAATTCCTCAATTAAAACTAAATGGACACAACTAAGAATGTATGCAAATCTGAACATGGTATAATATTGAAAGGCTATAACGCATTTCTTTCAAATCGCGTTTTTTTTTTTGTCGTTTATATTGTTAACTACGAGGGGTCTCCAATCGAAATATGTATGATACTTAAATGCTCAATTTAAAAAAAATGAGTTCGGGCCTTAATTCATTTTTAAATTTGACAATTAATTAATTAATAAAATAATGAATTTGTTCACAATATAAAAAATATTTAAACCATTCACCATAACAATGCGGAAAATGATTCTCAAGTGTAAGTATAAAAAATGGGGAAAAGGGGGAGATATTTTTAATCCCCTAACCAGGCTTAGCCGTTAACTTGGGGATTGTTATTTATAATACAAAATTTTCGATTTTTTTGAACAGTGTAATTGATTGTCAAACTCATTTCCATAATTGTTAGCCGTGCAAGTGGCACTTGCTGCAATAGTAATAAAATCAATATCAGTAGTTATCGTTATTTATAATTCTTGGTTGACAGCAAAACAAATGAAATTGATAAATTTCAACGTTTGTGGTAAATACTGATAAAAACAAATCAAATACATAACGGTGTTATTAATATTACGATTGGAACAAAAGAATAAGAGAAATCTACACTGTAGAGAGTACATACGAGTGCATACATATACATACATACATAGATATGTAAATATTGTTTCAGTAATAATAATGTCACATTACATTTGCTTTCTAAGAGTATGAGAACTTTATATGCGACTAATAAGCTATTCATCCATGAAGTTGCGAGTATTCAAAACAAATAAAACCAGTTCAACGGATTTTCCTTTCTTATGAAATTAAACGCCTTATAAAAGAAAATTATTTCTTTGCAAATTAGGGTGCTAAGTTCGCTCTCGGTTCGGTATATTTTTTTGTTCTATTTTCGAGATGTTACTATTATATGAAAATCCAGATTTTATCAATAGAGTTTTCTCAATTAATTGCGAATAGAATTGAAAATTGTGGATCGATTTTAATAAAATATGTACATATGTATGTCGTGTGTTGTTTCGAACATACAGAGCAGAGCGCTCGCTTCTTCTATTGAGGTCTGTTTTTTAGCCAGAATTAATAATTAAGCTTCTCTTTAACTATGTCCACAGAGAAGTTGTACGACAGTAAGAACTCTATCGACATATTGGCAGATGCAGTAATTATGTAAACTAAATTAAAAAGAATAATTTTCAGTTATATTCAAATACCATTGTCTCTGTAATATTTTTATATTATTAATTTTAAAGGAGTCATATAGTATGCAATTGGTAATAAATATTGACGAGTTCACGTTTTTGCATACCTACATCTTTGCATTTAGATACATATGTATGCAAGTACATAAATATTCTTTTTTATTAAATTAAAGTCTTTATTAGCAAATACAGTCTTATATGAACACACATACCTACACATACATATTATATAATTTTTTAACCTTACTTGCATCAAACAAATGCATTGAAACTTCTTCGCGTAAAAGAGAATCATCTGTATCCAGACATTTCGGTACGTATTTCATATTATCAAGGAAAACCAAATAAACCTAAGAAAAACCAAAATGAATATAAAAAAACTGTTAATAATGACACGTTTAGAGGGAAAGTAATGGAAATGAAACAAATAACTAAAACGGAGCCAATGCTGCGAAAATACTTTCACGTAGTGCAACTTTAGTACACACTTTATGTAAAAATCATATTCCTACTTATGTATGTACAGACATATGTATGGATGTATGCATGTGAACGATGATTATGCGCAGAACTTATGGAGCAATTTGCCACCAACAGAAAGAATTATACATAGAGAATAAACGTTTAATATGAGACGTGCTGAGAATCTGTCAGAAATTCAGCACTCTGAAGTCTAGTAGAAAGATGTGCGATGTAGCAGGTGCAGAGTAAACATCCTTTAACATGCACAATAATTACTAAGGCATTCACTAAGCCAGGCCTTTTTGAAGACCTGCAATAAAACTTAACATTCACTCAATGATATTTTGCACAGAGTATTCTAATTTAATATTTTTGGTATCAATACACCGCAAATGTCTTAAATAATGAATTACAGTGTTATTCAGAAAAAAAAAATTTATATCGGTATCATCTGCAAATAATTAAGTAAATTTGAAATTCACCCTTAATAAATGGTTATTAAGGAAGGAAGATTACCTTATAGTTATTGTATAATGAATTACGGATTGGAAATTGTGCACTGAAAAATGAGTAAACGCGTTACGAAGAGGGGGGTATAAAATCTCTGAAAACTGCGTTACGTAATATGTGCACAGCCCCTAATAACAAAACTGTGGGAAAAAAATAACAACATAATTTTAGTTCCTTGCGTTTGTCACTCAATACAATTATCAGTATCTTCAGCATCAAAATCTTTACCCAAGGTCAGAAACTTATAATTGGTTAAGCAAATCTTCTTTAAGATAGAATAGTTATAAAAATATATCTATTCTGCAATAGATGATGGAATACAACCGCTAAAATTGGTTAGAGCTTGTGTTACCAGATGGTTGTCAATTGAGACAGCTGTTAACAGTATAGAAAATCAGTGGCTAGAATTAAAAACTCATTTTGAAATTGCTGCAACTTTAGAGTCATGCCATCAAGCCAAAATGTGAAAAATTTATACAATGATAAAAATGTTTTGTATAAAAAATTTTTGAATCCTTTATTATCAGACGTACAGAAGGTAAACAAAATATTTGAGAGTAACGATGCTAACCCAACACTTTTGCTAGTAGAACTGTTCAATCTTTTACAAGACCTTTCATATTAAATTATTTTAAATCTGGCCAGTTTGATCCATTAAATTCATGTCCTACTATCAACGAAATCCATATTGATTACCCAACCCATAACATATAATTATATTTTAAAAACATAAATTCTTGAGTATTTGCTCGATTAAAATGGTATATTTTAATCAAATATAACATTTGTGCTGTTGAACAAAAAAAAAATTAAAACCGATTTTACGAAAATATTGCAGTAGTACCGATTTTTCTGTTTACAAATCAACAAGAATAAAAAGTACGTGCTGTGTAGTAAATTCAACCAAAATTCATTAATTTTTTATTATTATATTAAATATATTATTTAAAAATTTATTTGTTTCATACATGAAATATTGACGACACAATATATACGGCAAAAGCAGTTTTGTGTTTTTCATAGTAGTTCATGCCGAAAATTAAACTGTATCTGCCAACAAGCAAATAAATAAAAACATATGTACACACATATGATTTAATTTGCCCAATAGCGCTCGAAAGTACGATCACATTGTACCGATTATTGTTGCAATTGAGATATGGCTGATATAAACCGAAAAAGATTGTCGCAATATGCGCTGCGCGGTCCCATTGACCGCCAAAAATAAATTGTGCATAGGTTCTATGTGCGTGCCGATATAGCACGATAAAAATTGTCGCAGATTGTGCTGTTTGTGTCGATAGTGGAATCTTAGCTTAACTGTTTTTTTAAAAAAATCCCGAAATTTTGCTTGAGTTGGTTTACCTGGCAACACACCTTTAGTTATTATCATTTGTTTTCAGAAAGTATATTGAAAGTCTCAAAAATGTACTTCCATGAAATTTTCGTTGAAATCAGAGCTGAAAGTTGACTGAAAGTTAAAATATATAAATGGGCTACTGAGGAATTGTGAGTGTATTGCGACTTTCATGAAAACGCTGTTACACTGCCTTTACACACTAACACACTCACATTATTTTTACTATCCCGTCAGCTTTAAACGAATTTCTGTTGAAAGCGATTTGTTGACACTTTTCTGTAAGCAAAATGACAAAGAGATAAACAGAGTTGCCCATTGAAATCATTTTTAGGAAATTTCAGGATTGTGTTTAATAATAATTATAAATTTGACTTATTTTGTGTATAAATACTAAAAAATTTTAAATAGTTTTTTTAAATATATGTATATAAAGAAGGCAATTAGTATTGCTTTAAGACATAAATGCCATTAAAATATATAACAATAAATATTAATTCCAACGACAGAAGTAATTATCTTGGCAACTCTGAATGTTAAAATATGTAAATAAAACAGTAATTCTTCTTGTAATTTTTTCAACTCTAGAATAAGAGCAACTTTCGCTATAAGTTTTCCTTTGACGACATTTTTAATATTAACTTTCGCTTTCCTGTGTAAACTTTCAACTAACTTTCATGAAAATTGATTATTTCTTTTAAATTTTCGTTAATAATACGCATACAAAAATCTCAAGAAAGTACTTTCATGTGTAATTAAAAAAAACAAAGTGTTAATTAAAATCAAATTGTATAAATCTGATAAATATTTTATTTGAAGATAGTAATCAAATACAAATTTCTGCACAATTATAATTTTTTTTTTTTTTTTTTTTTTTTTTAATTAGGACCAGCACTCAGGGGATGACCCCTACGTATGAAGTGCATTGTGCCGGAACTCAGAGAGAGGGATAGGGTAGAGAAGATAGATGTTGAAAATGTAGAAGGCTTAACTCTTGTACAACTCTGCTTTGCGCGTTATGTTATTTTTTATAGCAGTGTTGAGGCGTCTCCGGTGTTAGGTAGACGCATTAACTTTGTTAAGCTGTATTGGCAGACATTTTATTAATTGTTTTACTTCGCCGATGTTTCTGCTAACCGAAGAAGGAGGGCGAAGTTGTGTATATTAGCTTAGAACATCATCAATCGCTGTCGGAACAGTTTTTTAGTGACCAGTGCTATGCCTTCATCACTTAAATAGTCCGACAACAATTAATACAATGTCTCACTAATGTACATTACATAAATTAATGATGTTGATTGACTTGCTCTGGGTTTGAACCCAGGCCCCACGTCATTGTTTGCTTAGTAGTCAACGCGCTAACCACTTCAGCCAACACCACCCTTTAAGACAATTCAAAATAATTCAATTATTTATCTAGAAATAATAACTAAATCGCAATAGCGATATCTATAATATATTTTTTAATACTCTTATTTGCACCAGATATTTGTGATACGAACATCCAGAATACAATTATATACATATATATTAGTATAAAACATTTTAATAATTTAATTTGCATGAATTTGTAATTTGGTACTGGTAGTCGTTCTTACTTCACATGATCATTTTGTAAGCATATCTTATCTTTGCGTGTATGGTTTTCGGCTGTACATGTCTATGCATATTTGATGATCTATCAGATATAAATAGACTACGATGTAATTAAAAATTTGACAAGTGATTTATATATAAACCTGACATAAAAAAGTCTGCAATGGAAAATTAACTTAAAGGAGATTGTTGAGTGATTGTATCAGTTAATTAAGGCCCCTTTACAGGATAAAGTTCTCTGCAAATTTCTCAAATGGGTCTCTGTTAACACCGTTTGTATGCATTTATATGTGCATACATACATATGTACATACAAATGTACAAGTATGTGAAAAAGTAAAATATTTTATGTCTTCAAAAATATTTCATATCGAATCAATCAAAACTAAATTAAAACAAAATTGGAAACTATTGGTAAATAAGAATGCAGTCATGAAATAAAATGCAACATTTATGTACACACATCCATACATACATATATGTAAGTCTGCATTTCTTTTATTAAAGTTTTTAATATTAGTTAACTGCGCTATGAAATAATATTAAAAGTGCATATATCTTTTAAATGGTTACTAACAAATATTCCGATAGTGATAGTGAGCAGCACATAGATACAAATTTTAATACGTTTATTTAAAATTTCTGAATTTTTTAATAAACAATTTTAAACTATTTTTGGCCAGTTTTTGACTTGATATTTAAGTTATAATTATTTTTAAGTTGTTATTAAGTAACTATTTAACAGTTAGTGTGACCTCATATTAGATATTCAAAGATATGCACCTTATTGGAGGTAATCAAAGTTTTCTATATAATTACAGCTTGAAGTTTGCTTTCTACTACTTATTCGTATTTTGTTTTGACATGTAACATAGGATATATGATGTTTTGATTGGACAAAGAGGCGTGGCACCGCCCATATAACCCAACAATTTAAATCGCCATATTTTGGGCATTGTTTTACCTACGTCGATGATATTTGGTACATATGGTATTGGCATAATTTGGAATACGTACCAGGAGAAAAGTGGGTGGGACCACGCCCCTTTTTAGGAAAACCAAACCCTTTTACCGATCTTCCTGAAATTTTCACAGCATGTTACTGTGACTCTGGAAGGAATAATAGGCTATATAAAGTTTTGATTGGACAAAGAGGTGTGGCACCGCCCATATAACCCAAAAAGTTAAATCGCCATATTTTGGGCATTGTTTTACCTACGTCGATGATATTTGGTACATATGGTATTGGCATAAGTTGGAATACGTACCAGGAGAAAAGTGGGTGGGACCACGCCCCTTTTTAGGAAAATAAAAAATCGTAATATAGTCTTAACTACTGGACCGATCGTCATTAAATTTTCACAATATGAATTTTATTTTATAACGATGGGGGTAGCGAAGCGCACCGGGTATATCTAGTACATATATAAAAATGAATTTCTGTTCGTTAGTCTCGCTAAAACTCGAGAACGGCTGGACCGATTTGGCTAATTTTGGTCTTGAATTATTTGTGGAAGTTTAGATAAGGTTTAAAAGGTGAATAAATATGAAATTTGTTAACTATCTTTTAGATTATTTTCATGTTGATCTTTTGTGATTGTGACACTTTACTGCTTAGTGCGCGAGAACTTTCCTCAATTTGATTAATTACAATTTACGATGCCGTTCTTGAGTTTTAGCGAGACTAACGAACAGCAATTCATTTTTAAATATATAGATAGATTTTCTTGGGTGTTATATAATTAAAAGCAGGTACTTTTGGTGCGTTTAGCTTTTAGTACTTTTTTTTCATTAACATGTAGCGTGAACGAAGTCACGGGTAAATTCTAGTTTGAAATAAATGTATAGATGAGAAATTATTATTGTTAGGCTTAAGTTCAGTTTTATTGAATTAATGAAAATTCACATTACTATGAGTTTTTTATTTTTGAAAAACATTAGCATGTGTAATCAGATTAGCAGAACGTATCAGTATACCGATTTCAAGGCCGCTACAACTCTGTAGTGTGTTTGACTAACTACTATTGCATGCCGTCTGCATGTAGCAAGTGAAACATAACACTTTTGTTATTGTTTAAATAATTGTCCACATTGCGACTGAATGTATTATGCTGATCATGCGGATTCCCACACATATTTTGTATACGTGTTAGTTTAAGCTATTCAATGTTTAAGCTTAGTTAAGATAAAATAAGAATTATTAAATAAGTACATAATTGTCGCCCAACCGGACAGTCGCACAAGCGGCTGTCCAGTACTGCGACTGTTCTGAAAAATAAATAACCACTTAAAAATAATACACAGACTCATTATTTTATATATCTATTACACCTCTCATCAGCGTTCATTCATCTTTACAATTTTCGTAAAGTGGATACTAATTGGGAAGAATATCAACTATTTAACCAAGTTTTCAACAGAAATAGAATACGAGAATTAATTTAATTCATTTTTTATTCTATTTTTACACATGGAAAACAACTTTGGTTAGTACGAAATTCCCCATTGGAAATTACTAATAATGAACACAAACTCATAGTCTGTTATTTCAAAGTATTCTACTTTGGAATTTAACATTTTTGTTGTTTTTACTCTCTATTAGCGAAATTCACATATTACTGTGACCCTTGTTATTAGGGTATGTAGCTCGTGCCCAAGCTGATTAATATTTTTTTGTGTGCGGCTGCCAGCGAGGTACGAACACGAAATACGATATGGAGAACATTGTTTTTGCCAAATAAAAGCAATCACACTGCAGGATATTTTAATCAGTGAACACTCTTGTGCGTCCGAACTCTTTCGATTTGATTTCAACGGGAAGATAGCTGGTAGTGGGGCACTCCATTTCCGACACACAATCAGCATCGACGATTGATAACCCAGCAAGTAACGACGTCACAAATTGAATCGGCTCGGTTCACTCTGCAACTATAACAAAACAAAAACTAAATAAGAAGTAAAAATTATTAATAATGAAAACCAAAATATTAAAACGAGAGTTATTAAGCCAAATCTTCAGTAGTAATAATTCTTCGATCTGTCAATCAGCTGTGAATTTCCTTTACAACAAGCCTTGCAACCGAACCCAAAGAGGTTATTATAAATTGATAGAAAATATTTACAAATGTACAAATTAATTTGCAATCTCAAATCTACAAGATTGTCTATAGGTACGACTATATCAAGATGAAATGGCTGTCAGACGCGGATAGTAGTTATCTTTTATGAATGTACACCCATACATATGTAAGTTTATGTGTATGCATGTGAAGAACAAAGTAATATTACATACATACATATATTGAATTATAGCAAAATTACATGTTACGAGAGGTATTAAAAAAAATTAACCAAGCAGCAAAAGTACTCTCAAGTGTCCCTGATTCAATTAAAAGTATTAAATATAAATCAAAATACATACAAATAATATATGTGTGTACATACAGACATAAGATAAGTTTTAGTCTCATGTATGTATAGTTGAATTAGGCCAAAGTAATAGTTTATTGATACACGGACGCACCCTTAGGTGTTGTTAGAATTTTAAATCGGAAGTTTAATAACAATCAATCATATAAATATAAAATGAATTGCTAAATCGATTTTATGACGGTGCACAAAGAAAAAAATAAGTCTTTTAGAATAATCAGCAAATGCAGTAAAAAATTTTGAGAATTCCAAAAATGTTTTTGCAGGAACAAAAGTATTATGAAACAATCTCTCAAGATAAACTGTCCGTTTGTGTAGCCAGTACACTAGTCACGTAAACATGTGCATGCTTGCCTAGAATTATTGTGTTGTAATAAATTTACTGTTTATGATTTACGATTAATCGTGTTGTAGTTCTGTTTCTCAGACAATCGAAAAAAAAAAACGCACAACAAATAAACAATTATAATTTTTGCTGTAATCATCAAAGAGAAATTTTAACATGTAACTAAAGCAGCTTATTTAATTTGGGTCTCTACTGAGCAACGATATTTAGTAAAAGCTTGCGATTAAATAAAACAGAAGAACTCTACTCGTGACGAATTCATTTTAAATGGTGGTGCTGGTAAAAATTTCATGTTCTTATTTGCAGCTTAATTTGTAGCCACAAATTACATTTGTATGTACATACAATTGTTTTTTTTTTTCCAATATTTATATTTTAAAATAATGTATTTCTGATTTTCTTATCTCGTTTTTTGACCTTTAATATAAATACATAATATTATATACATAACTAATTTTATCAAGCTTGAGGTCTTTTTTATAAAAATAAACAATAAACTCAATTTTTATTTTCGATATTTCGCCACTCCGTTGGGAGGTTTCTTCGATATTCAATATTTTTTCCCCCTGAAGAAGCTGCCCAACGGAGTGGCGAAATATCGAAAATAATAATTAAGTTTATAGTTAATTTTTCTAAATAAGACCTCAAGTTTGATAAATTTAGTTATATTAGTATTAGTTATAGAGTATTAGATTTGAATAATTATTGAACAAAATTATAAAAAAAAAACTTATAACAGTACAAAAAAAAAATCAGCTGAATTAATCTTTTAAATTGTCATTTATATGAAATTAATTGCTGAAATAATCGATTAATTAAGTTTTTCAATCGCTAATTTTGAGTGAATGCGCGAACATTACAATGTTATGTTTCTATGGCTGCTGTTAAACTCAAAATTTTATGTTGCTGATGTTTGGAAGGAATAGATGAAATAGGAAACAAGAACAACAATAAAATTTTTATGCACACATGCAAACAATATAAAATTGGAGGTGACCTAATCCAGGTACTGCAGAAAGTGAATTCAGTTACTGCCTTAGTTCTGAGCTGTATAGTATGTGTCGGAAGCCGTTGATGTTATTGATTTGCTACGAACAGGTTGCAAATTCACTTGTTTTCTTTTTGCGTGCATGATTAAACGAGTGTGCTCGATTGTTCGCGGTAAAATGCTAAATAAGAAAATTGAAAATACTCCTGTAGGAAACCATCTACCCCATCCATTTGATGGTTAAGCAAAATAAAATGAAAATTCCAATGCTGTTCGCTCTCTTGTGTATATTTTAAATAAGAGGCATTGCCAAGTTTGTTTCAATTTTCGTAAATTATAAATATTTTTGGGTTCCTTCCATTTTATGCCATTCACAATCGGTGTCATTTGTTTCGTTTGTCGGTATACAATGTATAGATATGTATGCATATGTATGTATGTATGAGAAGTGCATTGAAAGGTACAACTAACCAAAGAGTAAAAAGTAAGACCGAGAATGCATAGAGCAGAAATGTAAGCAAAAATACTCATACTGACATGAATGAATCATGTGCAATTTGTTAATAATCAATATCACTGGGTGGGAGACAGTAATTTTTTATTTTTCAACATTTTGAAGCGTCGCTAAACTAAAAAGCCATAATAAAATTTAATACAAAAGCATAGTATTTAGTGTATGTGTGGATGAGTGTATGAGTGTGCGGCTGAATGTTCATAAATAAATAAAACTTTCTTTATGTACCCATGTATTTGTGTTTATGTAAGTAATTATGTATATACATATGTATGTATGTATGTATGTATGTATGTATGCCTAGATACATAGGATGTTGGTGTACAACATAAATTAAAAATCTGTTTGTGTATTCACGGCTTTATGAATTGTGGTTGTGTTATTTTGGAGTTTATTGTATGATGCATGGATATGAAACCGCCTACCAATACCACTACGCTGTCCAGCATATCAAGCACCCATACCAATTGAAATAATGTGACTATGATGTATGTACTTACTTACTACTGCAGATATTTTTATTATTTTTATTTTATAGCATCACCGTAGGTTTTGCTGAGTTGTTCGATGGCATTTTGATTGTTCGTTCAAGTTCTTACTTACATAAGAGTAAACGATGAGGAAAAAACAACATGGCATCTAATCCTTTTTGCGGGGATAAAATTGTTTTAATTGCTATGGCAAATAAAATAATTGTAAATACTGGACAAAAAAGTGTTTTACTGTCTGTGCTTTTATTTTCTTTGTTAGATAGTGAATATGCATATATATTTATGTGTGTGTGTATGTGTTTTATAAAAATTGCACAATACAAAATGTGCATGCTAGGAAATGACTTAAGTTGTACAAATACACACACACATTTGTGGCCCATAGATTATAGGCCAGACAATAGGAATTGGAATAAATGAAACAATACCTGTAAAAATAGATGCAGTTGTAACTTTTAAAGCCCTCGGTCTTACGTGAATCAAGCCAACATCGGCAAACAAAAAATGAGGCTTATAATACAACTACTTATGAGAATAAATATACATAAATATTTATGTTAGATTTTACGGTGAGTTTACAATTTGCACATGCACACACAGTTACATACATACACACGTATACGATTATGTATATGTAGAAATATACATAAATCATGGATACTTCATATGATGCTCAACACGAATGTTCTTGTCTCCTTAACGTTAAGTGCATCGTTGCTCTTTACCAGAGTCACATACACACACATTAACCAGTTATCATTTGTATATAAGAGGAAACTAGAAAAACCTTTTGTTGAGCTGCCAGCTTTTCGCTAAGATCTGCCGTTTTTAGTCGCGCGCATAAATTTAATGCCCCGCATTTACTCGTGCATGCTTTCTTCTAGTAATATTTCAAATAGATGAAAATAATCTTTAGGAGTTGGTATTTAATGATAAAACTGTAGAATAATAGCTTTCCATTTTAGCAGAGTTCAAACTAGAGCATGGTCGTTTAAAGTTAAAATTTCTGTAAAAAAGTTTTTATTAAGTTTTCTGAACATTAAATATAATTTTATGGAGTTAATTGGATTAATCACTGACATTTTTTTGTTTTTATTTACAAAAAGTTCATGTAACGTAATATTGTATATATTCTAGCACATTATTGTATATACTATATTATCAAAACAAATTAAAGCAGAATTAATTTAAAAATAAATATAATAATATTTTTAAAAGTTTCGGTTGAGTAAACCAATTCATATAATTTCAGTGAAGTTAACTCGAATAGCTTTTGAAAATATTAAAATAAGTTTTGAAACCTTAACGATTTTTCATATTTTTTAATGAAAAAGAAGAAGATAAACGAAATATTATTAATGAATTCACAAATATATAAATTATAGTATTAATAAAAAAAATAAAACAGATTTCAAGTGTGTTTTAGTAAAAATTTCAATACAAATTTTATTTAAAATTAATTTCAAATCCATATTAAATATTTATGAATTGAGGGGTTAGTATTTATTAAATTTATTATTTGAGATATACTCTTATACCATGTTCACACTTATGTGTTTAACGTCTCATCCGTGTTTAAGAACTTAAACACTTCGATTTTGATATGTTTTACCATACATTGACTTGTTTTGTTAAACATCTCAAATGATAAGTTTTAGATTTAAACATCTCGCTAAACTCGCAAATAGCAGGGTTGCAAATATGTTTACAGTATGTTCAGTGCGATTTTTGACAACTCTGGAATGTTTGTCTTGCTATTAAATGGCGCCAAGTCAAAAATTTTTCATCGACTCAGTCATTTTGTCATGCTATTAAATGACGTCACGACAAAAAAGTAAAGTTCTATATGCATATAAGCATTTATTTCACCTTTAAATAGTCTAGCAATTTTACTAATTCCATTAGAAAGAAAATAACAATATAAATAATAGTTTTTTACTGATATTTCTTTCCAGTGTAATATAATTTTAGTTTCTCTAATTCGCAATATTATACAAACACAATAATCAGCTGACGAAACATCAATCTTAAACATCTCAAATGTAATGTGAACGGTTGCGTTTAGATTCTAAAACATTTTCCGTAAACTTAGTATAAGTTTTATGTAAAGTCTCGCTCCCAAATACTTCATTAAAACAGCGTTTCTCATAGCATGGTGATTTTAGAAAAACGTTTTTGTTTGTTTTACAATAGAACAAACTTTTTCAATTATTGGTAGGATGTTGCATTTAGAAATGGAATTATTAAGTTTTTTGGAAATAGCACGGCGTTTTACATTCAAGTTTTTTTTTTACAGCTACTCGTACATTTTCCGCCACCAATAGAGGACATCCATCTGTTCCAATTCCCAGCTAAGTTTAAATGTGAAAAACTTTTATGTGGTAGACATAGTTCAATTTACAGAAAAAGTCAAATTCAATGCCTGCTATGATTGAATCCACTTCCAAATTAGCTGTTGCATATTTTAGGACTTTATGTATGTAGGAATAATCTTGAAATTGTGATCTTTTTATATATTATATATATATTGGTAAAACATATCAAAGCTCTTAAACACGAATGAGACGTTAAACACATAAGTGTGAACATACGAGTAGTATTAGTACTTATTGCACAATTTACTTATTGAGGCCTACTACAGTAAATTGAGCACAATTAAGACCTAAATTGAATAAAATTTCTAATTTTACAGTTAAAACGTATGTCTGAACTTAATTTTAATAATTTTATTCAAAATTATAAAACAAAAATATTTCAAGCAAAAGGAAATTAACCAGACAAACAAAAATTAATGAAATAAAAAAATTTAATAACAAAATGTAAACATTAACAAAACGCAAGACATAAAAAGTCAAATTATTCAATTATTCAAATTTACAAAATTAATACTTATTTTTGTAATAAAAAGCAGAATTATATGATTAAACAAGCGTTTTGATACTTATGTAGTATATGATTTTTAGGCCAAACTTCAATGGAAAATAACCAAAGATATCACTTACAATTGATAGAATAAATTTGCAATTGTATACATGTGCAATCTCAAATGCAGAATATTGGGAATACGGCTAATATATAAAATTTTACAAAATATAACATTTTATTCAAACAAGTGCTCAAGAATTTATGTTTTTGAAAATTTATTTATTTCCATATTGGTAACAATTTACTGATGAGTTGGTGTTAAGCAACCAATGAAATGCATATAGACCATTATCAAAAACTAAGAACGAAGTATTTCAAATTCTTAAATTGTTTAGGTTTGACTGAAAACAAAATTATATTATTAAGAACGTTTAACGGTTATAAACTCCATACAATATTAGTTTTTATTAGTTTAAACATATTTCAACTTTATTTATTCTCTTTTTTTTTTTGCATTAAGAAACTTTTTATTATAAGAAAACTGTTTATAGAAGGAATACGTCCTCCTGCTTTTATTTCATGAACGATATGATCGTAATAAATTAACAGACAAAGAAAATTTTTTACTGCACGGAAGGTTGAACTTACATTATGATTTTTCGAGAGCAAGAACGATCTAGAAAAAATTCTTAAGCTGTTGTAAATAAATTCTGTATTTTATAAAAATTGTTCACCTTGTGGATGTCGTATGAGTATTATTCTATTATGCAAACACACTCATACGTCCCCTTCTTCGCTTCGATGATAGAGCAATCATTGAGTGTTGGCCCTAGGCTCTCGCAACAAGCTATTCTACATTAAAGATTTGAATTTATTTCAAATATCCGAAAATATAAAGCGATTGAAAGCCACGACAAACGACAAGCGACTTTTGAGACTATTGATAAAAATTTCATTTTATTAAAACCAAAAATAAGTAGCTTGCATGTGCACTCAAAGCAAAGGCCAGGACTGATAAACATTTTAGGAAAATGATTAAAATATATTGTAGGGTCAATGGACATTGACGACGAAAAGTCTTATTGCTTATTATATGAAGCAATATCAGACATTCGAAATAATGATCACGGTAATAACATTAATAAGGGCATGGCAGAAGAAATTAGAAATATATAACTACTCATATTAACAAACAATAGATATTTATTAGTAGTTAAATAAATAAATTCAAGGACGAGTCTCTGAACAGGATTAAGACCTTAGAAGACGAGCTTACAGAATCGACATCGATATATCCCTCTTACGAAACCATATTGACGCCATTGGACAGATTATATTTTCCTGTAAATTGGGAACTATTCCTTCTGACATCTTAACGGAAAAAGAACTGAACTTAATTAGTGACTTTGACAGCTACATTAGAATGAAAATCGCGGTTGTTTTTGAAGATAATAATATTATTCTAACTTCATTAATACCCCGATTCTCCAAAAATACCCTATCTAGAATACAATTTGTTCTCATTCCTAATGTCATGAACAAATCTTTAACCTTAAACCAATATGATTTATTGATAGATAATAGCACTAATATTTTCAACATAAGTGTAAAAGACAATTTGGAAAAAATTTAGTTAAGAGAGAAAATAAATGTATGGAATGTATTTTGAAGTTCCAAGTAGCACATTGTAAATTAGAGACAGTGCAGGAATCCACTGTTACAGAAGTAATGCCAGGAATACTAATATTTAAAATTTTTTACGAAAATATAACTCAAGATTGTAATCAATTAAAAGTAATTTCTAAAGGAACATTTCTCATTAAGTTCAAAAATTGTAAAATTAAAACACTGAATACAACTTACACCAATACAAAAATTAAAAATCATGAAACTTTTATTTTGCCTAATCTAATAACGAAAATTAAAGAAAAGAAACCTGTTAATAAAATGGATTTAAAATTAGAAAGCCTATGTGTAAACCAACTGAACAATGAAGAGAGCATAAAATTCTTAATTGATAAAAATAAAGATAGACACATATTAAGTTTAAGCTCAGATTTAATAATTATAATTGTTATTATTATTGCTATATTAATTAGTTACTACATTGTCAGTTATAAACAAAAACTTTATATTTCACCTGAACCACGAAATAATGTAGAAAATATAACATGTTCAGATGGACCTTATATTCACCTAGTTGCACCTCATCTAACCAACACACCTTGTAAACCACCCCGATTGCGGACAATCGACTTAAGAGGGGAAGAGTTAACACAATAAACATTGTAAGCTAAATTTGTATTTTTTGTACTCTTTTGCATATCTTGTAATTTTTGCTTTTTATTTTAAGATGACCTAATTTTATATAAATTGCAGACGATGAGCTTGCAATTCATATTAAAATTATGGATTAATTTTTAATAAGAATTATTATCACTCCACCTTATTATGTAGGCCATCTGCACTAGTATAAAAACGTATACTTTGTAATTTAAGGTAGTTAGTTTTAAATTTCAATTGATTAATAAAAGGTCGTAAAGACCAAACAAAAAAATAATTTTGTTTGTTTGTAGAAGTTTTATAATGGCGGTGTCGTATGAGTGTTATCTTTGCTTTATCAGTTATAATCACTCATACGCCATATGTAAAAATTTCGTTATGTGCATTTTTATAAATGCATTTTTAATACTTCTCTAAAATTTTCTGACATTTTAAAACATTAAGTCGTTACTATATTTTTGAAATTTTAAAACCAAATTCAACTCCTGTTTCATTACAAAATGCATAATAGCACAAAGAGCGGAGTAGAAAAAAAGAAGCAATTGGTTTTGTCTTAGCGCTTTTGTTTTAATTGCTCCGATCATTGCCCAATGAGCATTTTATAGTGACTCATTGCACATTCTCCTTTTTGTAGTTAGAGTGGTTATTAAAGCTTTTTCAGTATTGTTACGATGACTTAATTTTTAAATCAAAATACTTAAGAAAGGTGATGATAATCAAACTGAGCATAATGTATTTTATGTTTTCCGTTATATATTTTAATAAAATATGACCAATTTATAATGCTATTGGCTTGATTCTTATTTTACAAACTACATACAAATTAAATCTTTCTTCAAAGCTATCGTTCTCTATTACAAAAATTATTCATAAAATCATTAAGGTCAAGTTAAAAATTAAACTAAATGTATAGAAAATATAGTCTGAAAATTCCAAATAATTTCTGGAAACGCACAATTTTGATTAAAGTTTTAATTTAGGTTGCCTAGAAATGGGATGGAATTGTACCTATCATGAACTTGGTCCATATTTTGATCTCAGTACTTTTTAAGGCATAGGAAATTGGCCTTAGTTTTACATTTGTGTTTTTGTGCGGATCTCACTTCTTTTTTCTAAGTTGTTTTTGTATATATATATGTGTATTGCTTATCTGGGCTTACCTGTGTACGAAATTTCAGCTTTCTAGCTATACTGGAAGTGCCCCATACAAAGAAGGGGCACCCTAGTCCCCCGCGGTTGGAAAGTGTCCGTTTTCAGATTTTTCTGGTTAATTTATCACCAAGACCTACATGTGCACCGAGTTTCAGCTCTCTAGCTATACTGGAAGTGCCCAATAATATTGATGAGTCAGTGAGTCAGTGAATATGTAAAAAGATATGAACTTTTCACACCTTAATATCCCTGGAAGCTTTTGCATTAGAAATTTTAAATTTACCCTGTGAGGTCACCTCTGTGGGGAGATCTTATGTTTCAAGTTTTATTATATTATGATCAAACTATGAGGGGGGTAAAAACAGCTCGAATGGTTTCGTGTAAATATACATACTGTGTGGCCGAACTTGGCCTGGCGCACAACCGTGCGCCTAGATATGTATGTATAATAATGAGGAGAAAGAAATGTCTTTTAAAATATAAAATATTTCTAATTTAATATAATTAATACATAACGAAATCAAAGTGAACTGCATTATTATATCGATGGCTTAATATAAAAAAGGACAAATGTCAAATACAGCAGGCTTTCAAAATAAAATAAATTGAAGCATAAGATTTGTTAACATTTTTTATTAAAAATTCCACTAAAACATTTTTATATGTACTTTAAAATTTACGGATTTTATTACGATTTGTTTTCCGTACTTAAAGAAAATAAAATCGAGTTACGCCTTTCTTATATTAAGCCATCCATATATTGTTTGAAATAAAGAAAAAAATATTTTATTAAATTGTAATGAAAATCTTTCCGCCTACTTTTCTTTCCTACTTACTTTGTATAAAACGTAACTGTAATAAACTGCCATAAAAATACTCTCTGCAATACATATTCAAACTATTTCTTGGCACCTTTGTTCTAAGAGCAACACACATTAAATTTGGAGAGTATCACTATTGTAGTTGGGCAGATAGAGGGTAATTAATAATTACTTTGTATTGCAGTACTCGTAGTACCCTTTTTACCCGATCGTCGATTGGCTTGGCATGTGAAGGTTTATCGGTGGCTATAATCAGTAGCATTCCCACCGCCCACAGATGACTTCAGGAAGCTGTGAAAAGATAATAGGACATACATTCGAACATACTAAGATTATTACATACATACATAGAAATCAAAATATGGGTAAAAAAGAACGTATTATTCTTAATCGCGTATTATAGTGAGCCTCAATCATATAATGTTTCCACGTACAATACTTTTGGCCATGTATAATTGTGAGAACTGATATTTGAAAACTATGTATATAAGGCACTTGCCAAATTAGAGGCCACTTCAATATGAAGAACAGGTTAAATTTGCAAATCTATACTATGATTTGCTTACAACCATAAACGTCTGTAACAGTATTCTGAGTTTTCTTTTTTTTATTATGGTTGTCTTATCCACATTTTCCCTTACTTGTACATATACATATTATCATACTACTGTACGATATTAAATTTATTTATGACTATTTCTTGTTTCTTTTTTTATATTTTCAGCCATAAAGAGGCAATCAGTGGTGAAGTTCAAAGAATAATAATGACCACAAAAACTTCAATATCTGAATATTGCCTTACAATTAAAACAACCAAAAATGAACATGCAATTTGATTTATAGAAACGAAAAAAGGCAATGCTCCACATGAACACTGGGAGTATGTATGGATGAAATTGGTCAGTGAACAGTAGAGTACCATCATAAAGATATAAAAAATCATCAGTAGCTTTAAAAACTACAAATGCGGAATATTTGCGCTGTGTGAGTTCATAAATACTTACGAATTTATCGAAAGCGACAAAGAAAAAATTTCAAATTGATTTTTCAAATGTATCGTACGGTGTAGATCAGGGTTGCAAAAGTTTGTACATTTTGGGTACAATTTCAGGCTCAAAAGTACAATACGAGTACTTCACCAGTTACACATTTGGTACAATTTACGAACTTTATCAGCTGGTTTCTTATGGGATTTCTCTTTCTTATCGTTTTGGATGATTCCCGGTGGCAACTCATTTTTGCTATCATTCATTTATTGACAGGAATAACGGACTCTAAAATAACCACAAAAAACCTTCATAATAAATATGCAAAAGCCTAGAAATATTTTAACTAATTTGACCGGTCCTCTATTAATGTTAATAACATAACTGAATTATGTAAGAAAAACTATTACTCTATTGCACTTGATGAGCGCACTGACTGCAGTGTCTCCAAAAAATTGCCTGCAATTATAAGGATTTTGATGGTCAATTGGCATATTTCATGCAACAATTAAAATGCTTAATGACAATAACATTTCCATAAATATCATGGTTGGTATAACGACAGATAATTGTACTTGGAGTTCAACCAAAAGTTAAAGCTCTAGTGCCACAATTTACTTGGAAATGGTTGTATATGCCACATATTGACTTTAGTTTCCGCAACAGCATCAAGACATTCGATTCCCTATGATATTGGGCAGTGTGAATAAAAAGGTAGTTTATACTACATATTACTAAGTACTAGCACAAGCTTTATCTTTTCAGTACTAGCTATCTTGAAAAGTATAAACTACAAAAAGTGTGAATAAATCTTTGCTAGTACTACGTAGGTAGTACTGAAAAGTGATAGCTAGTATTGGAAAATTAAAGCATATGCGGCTGAAAAATCAGCTGTATAAACTGTTTGGGAGTTTTCTCTGTTTAAAAAAGAGCTATTTTTCTTATAAGTTCTAAGCAAAACTTGTGGTAAAACATTTTGGCAGCACTATAAGTTTGTTTTGATTATTTATTATAACGATGGGCGACAAAAATTGCGCGAAATTGTTTGATATGCTCCAAAACCTTAAAATAATATTTAAAAATTCGCAAGTGCCGTCAGTGAGAGTGGCAAAAAATAATGCCTTTGTTTCACACCATGAAGAGTATTTGGAACAGTTTGGCCAGGAAATTACAATTGGTCAATTGAAAAAACAAATTTAAAATATGAGGAATGATCATAATTCATTAATACAGCCATCATATTTAAATAAAAACAAACGATAATGCATTTTTTGACGAATAACAATAAACTTATTTCCAGCAGCTCAATGACATGCTTACAAAAATTCAAGTAAGAACTAGCTTGTGCTAGACTATAAAAAGCACTAGCTGTATCTGAAAATTTTATTGACCTCCAAACTAGTTTAAACTTAAGATTTGCTAGTTTGAGCTAGAACTATATTTTTATTCACACTGCCCATTGAGAAATTTATAAAGGATATAAATTTTCACTTTTATAAAAGCAATGATTGAAAAGAAGGCCATCCTAACCGGATGTTGGAGCATTGGCAACATCTAAATTATTATTGCACATTAATAATTTTGAGGCTAAATTTATAAATTCGAAATAACGATTCATCATATCAGGGTTTTGTAATCCATTCTACAAAATATTACTTCAGTTTCTTCAATATACAATCGTAAATGAAATTAATTTAGAAACGCAAGCAAGTATCCATAATTTTTTTGAATCGTCTTAAAAAATTTATTTCGTCGAATGGGTCGCAAATAAAAAAAAAAGAAATCTTGGACGAATACGAAATGTCAAATATAAACTTAGCGAAAATTATCTTCCTCTTAAAGAAATATGGTGTGGGGCAGAAGTAGAAGTTTATGTGCCCAGAAATGTTGAACATAACATGGTAAAGTATTACAAGGAAATTGCCAAAAAATTTTATATAAAATTTTGCGATGTGATGAGATTTCTTGTTACTTTTATCTAAAATAAATAAATATATATAAAAAATTTTTTTTGGTACAATTGGGTTTGAAAAATTACAATTTTATCAGCTTATTGGGTATACTTTTGATGTTCTCATATTGCAACCCTGGTGAAGATTATTTATATAGTATCACTCACATCCCCATACATACATAGATAAGTGTAAACATAACACACATAAAAATGTGTATGCATGGACATATGTATGTTCATTCCTTCGTTTTTTATACTTTGATTTCAGTTTATGTTCCTGAGATTGTGTAACTTCACGTAATATAACAGTCGTATATAACTGAACTGTCGAATAAAAATGCCAAACAAACAAAATTTTAAGCCAAGTAGAGGGGAAAAAGAATAACAATAATATTTTGAACACCTTAACAGTATTGAAAGAATAAAACATACATACACATGTACATACATACATACAAGCATACATATCTCTCTCTTTTCGTGCAGCAACGTCATAAATTCAAGGGACTGATTTTTGAGTTAATAATAGGTACAGAACTTATCTTCAAAATTGTTGACAAATTTGCTTAAAAAAACAAAAACATAGGAAGTACTAATTTTTAGAAGCAAATATCAAGTAATAACAGTTTAAAAAATAATCGAAGGAAAGTGTTCAGATGGAGCCCTTCGACGCAAAAGATCGTTAATTAAAGAAGCCACTATTTTATACACATTATTTCAATTCCAAAGTATACGTATTGCCACTGATTTACTGTCCTACACGATCGTTCGACTAATTCTAATGTGTATAGACATTATTGCTCAGTTTTGATTGCCATTAGTTTCACGTTGCACACACAGGGGCTCAGTTCATAATATTTACGGTCGAAACGTTTGAACTAATAAAGAGATGTGACGTTGCCAATAACATATTACATACATATATGATTCTTCATTTATAAGTTTAATATGTTGTTTATAAAATTTAATCTTTATTTATTTTTCTGGTCTTTCTCTTATATTTGGTAATTCTTCAGAATTTGAACACTATTGAGACATACATATTTCATTATAGGTATTTGGATATACTATGTACATATGTATGTATGTATCTAAATATATATATTTTGCAGTTTTCTTGGCGTAACCAGAAAACTTTTGTTGCACGCAAGCACATATTTATGTGATTATTTTAAATCTTGAAATAATAATTATATCAATACCTTTTATAATAAATACAGTTGAGGGAACTGAGAAAAATCTTTTTGCAGGCTTGCCATCATTTGTAATCCCTGGTCCTTGTTTTGGTTAATGTATAAATCAAAGAATTTAACAAAAATATTTTTACATGACCGTTGTTGTACGATGGTCACCCGCTCGGTAAATACCTTAAAAATTGAATTTTCTGGTGTTAGGATAGAGTAATATGACTTTTATAAGGTTTACAATAATTTAATTAACGTTTTATAATAAAATTATATTCATAGTTTTTAATCCAAATTTTTGCGTCCCGGGCTGTTACAAAAATGGACATGCATATTGCTCCACGTTCTTACTTTTGATTTTCAAAAGTAATACTCCGCTAAAATTAAAATTTTATATCATATAGGGGATTCCAAAATAGTATATGCTACCGTAACTTTGAACTACAGGGTCTCTGAATGTTATTTTTAAAGGTTCACAGTGTAAGAGTAAAAACCGCTGATCATTTATTTCAGATCAAATTTATATAATTTCATTATTTTATAAAATTATATAAATTGTGACAATCAGTTTTGAGCCACACGCAAAGTAAAAACATGGTAGATGAAATCATAATCGCAAACTGTCATTAGTGTTCAGATTAGTGATTGAGTCTACTATATTTTCCATTTGTCATATAGGGAACATATTATAGTCCTCATAAAAAATCTGACATTCTCAATGTATGAACATGAACTGAAAATACAGAGAAATTTGATTGCATTTTAATTGCTATGAAAATGTTTTTTTTTTTTTGTGACTTTTGTATAGATAAACGTAGAATGCGTACTCAAAAGTAGTATCTGATTCCTGTCACGAAAATTCACCAATACTCAACATTTTGCCAGCCCTAACACATAACCTTAATACTTAGTCTGCATGTAAGAAATGTAAATCGAATGCTGCGATATCACTTAATTTCATAAAAAAAAATTAAAATAAAGTTTTACACTTTTACGTGTTAAGAAAGCTTCATATTCACTGGTCCATGTGTAAAGAATGTGATTAAATTTAAAAGTGTGTTACGTGGTAGTGTTTTTACTCATTTAATGCGAAAACAATGTAACAAACCAAAAAAAAAAAGATAACAAAAATAAAATAACTACAAGGTCAATGGGAAGGAAATTTTTTAATGCCTGCGCAATAGTAAACTACTCACATACGAGTATTGAGCCGACCAACTAAGATGCGTGCCGAATAATCTCTTCCATACACAAGTACATAATTAATTTTTCTATCACTCGCACAGTAACAAATATGCAAAATTATGTGTTTCAATAATTAAATTCTTAAACAGTAAAACAGGAATTTAGACAAACAAGCAGACGTTTAAGAGATTGCGAACATTTTACACATGGCTTAATAAATTTTTTAATACGATACTATACTGTGCCACAAATATCTTAACGCCACAAATCAGGGATGAAAATGTTGGTACAATTGTAATTTTTTTAGGACTAAATAAGCATCATGACTAAATAAGCTTCATTGAAAAATTTATCATTTTAATAATGCTAATGCATTTTAAGAAGTTCAGTTTCATTATTATCACATGTTCGTTCTATATTTACATGGCACCTCTAGGTTAATAACTATTTGTGAGTGTTTTTACTCATTTTTAATTGTTTACACTTGTTTTTAGAATAGTTCTAATAGAAGGGACGACTTCTTCAAATTTCAAGAATTTTTTAGCCACTGAAAATTATCAATAGTATAAATTCAGAAATGACATCTGAAAACGCCGGAATACATTTTCTTAGATCGCTTAAAATGTTTGTATAAATAAATAGCTAGAAATTTTATATGTAATGAAGATATCTAATAATTAAAATTTAATATCAATGAAAAAAATACACCTGTGATACTGTAATACTGTGAACAGTATATTGTGATACAAAAAGTGATGTACTCGTATATATGTATGTATATATATGTATGTACATAGTATGTATGTATATTCTTAAATAATATTAATAATATAGAATTGTTATGGAATTTAAAGAACTTGAAAAAAAATTTTACATCAAATTCTTTGAAGCTAAAGTTGATTTTTGTAAGTAAATGTTGTTATGGTAACCAGTTCACAAAAGAAAATTTAGTTTCGGGCAGCATTGTATATGCGTACCTCTTGGTCGAAGACATCAGATATGAAAAATTACCTGATATTTTAATAATAGCTAGAGAAATAATATAATTCCACATATAAATGTGGACATGGTATTATTATTGTATTAAAATATAATAAGAACCAACGAGAAGAACGGACTGTTGGTTTCAACTGTCTAAAATTTAATGAAAGCTGGAGTATTTAATTAAATGTTAGATTTTTTAAATACATACACACATATGTACACCCGTAGGTACAAATGAATTTTGCGTACGTTTTTAATGAAAATCCTTAAAAAATATATAAAAATAACGAATTTGGTGCAATCGTAATGAAAAAATTTTTCTGAAAGTTAGTACAATTTGAAAATTTGATTTTCCATCCTAGCCACAAACTATTAATATCTTGAACATTTATTTAAACTAAAATACACGCCAATAAACATACATATGTACATAAAGATAGAATTAGTGAAATTTGCTAACCAATTTGGTCGCAAAAACATTATCCATTCATGTAGGCGTGTGCGAGTTACACGTATTATGTGTACGAGTATGTAGAGAATGTTCCGCATTTGGTACTTGCAGAAAAGCTTTACGAGCAATAAATGTCGAATTAAGGTCTTTACGTCTTTTGCCTGACGATGCTGGTCAACTAAACTATTAATTATAGGCAACTAAATCTGACGGAAAACAAGCACACAAACAACTATCGCACACCATATAAATTACTTACGTATGAATGTATACGCATATGTACATACATATGTGTGCACACGACCAAATAAGAATTGCTGAAAAAGGAAACAGAAAACATAAAACAAAACTACTTTGGGCGGATATAGAAAAATGTGAAGCACATTCAGCTAAAGTCTAAAGAAATAAAAAGGGTGATCCAACATTAAAATATCATACAAATTAAGTTGGCCTGCTATTCACCATACTGCGAATCATATCGTTAGCCGTTTTATATTACATAATAACTATGCCGACGGATATAGAATGTACGATCTTTACACTGTCATCGCTACTGAAATGTTTAATGTCCTCTTTGGCGCTCGTTATCTGTCTATTGGAAAACTTAATATCATTGACAGCGAATACTGCGCTGGCTGATGATGCTTTGAAATGGGACCATGCCGTCGATTTAAATGCGGACTTTCGTATCTTATGGCAAATCATCAATCAAGATATAACATTTGAAATACAAGCACATACATTGGGATATGTCGGTTTCGGATTTTCACCCGATGGCAACATTCCTGGATCCGATATGGCAATTGGTTGGGTGGACAGAGGCCAAACATATTTTCAGGTAAGTTTCAATTAGCATTTTCCTTTAATATTGAGTGTAAAGGTCGAAACGGAGTTTGAAACAACTTTTTTAATAAATTTTTGGCTAGTGAAATATTTCGAATTCAAATACATTTGTATGTAAGAAAATTAAAATATAACAATATATACTGAAGTGAAACTAATGTAAATATTATCATAAAAATTACATTAAAATTGCACTCTGAAGGTATATAAATTATAGAGGCCACACCAGGTTGAGAAGGAGGGATACTCTTACTCTCAGCCGTACACGAGAGATGTAAATCAACGAAAATCAATGGTCGAAATTAAGATTTTTACATTAAGATTTGAATAACTTATTGATGTTTCAATTTATTATTGAAGATTCAGTAAATAATAAAATTATCAAAAAAAAAAAAAAAAAAATATTTCCTTAATAAAAATACTACAGAAATTTAACTTTTTTGGATTTTTGTTTATTTATCAAATTTCTTTTTCAATATTTATAAAATTTTCAATAAATTGTTCTTTTTCCTTTTTTATGCTCATTTTATCTTTCTTAAGAAACACTTTTGTTAATAAAAATTTAACATTCACTGACCACGAACTTCCAATAGTACGCCAACACAAAATCATAACACTTTCATAAAATCCTTTTTTATTTTTTTTTTTTTTTGATTTTCTTTCGAATGGGGCACCGTTTTTCTTTAACAATTATGCATGTACTGAGTGCGTGTATGTATATGTACATGAGTGAGAGAGTCAAAAGGCGAACTCTTGCATTACTTGTAGCTAGTGAAGTAGTTAGTCCATTTTTCGTTAGCGAAATACCTAACGATTTCGAGTCAATTTCTACTTTGAAAACTGGAGGGTAGCAGCATTTAGTTCGTGTAGCCTGCTGTGGTGAATGTGTTTAAAAGTTTACTATTAAAACAACTACAAAATTACAAAAACATTTGACATATAGACCCCTATGGTTACCATGCAAATTTTAACAAATCGAACTTCATTTTGCTGCATTTTGCAAGTAAAGAGTAGCTTAGCTATGTTAGTAACACTCCCTGCAGCTATATTCTGTAATTCTCGTAGCTAAAGCTAAGTCTCGATTTTGCCAAAAAGGTATTCTGTACCTCTAATCGCTTAGCTAAAATTTACTTTTTTCGCCGTAGCTAATTTGCTGTCATTAGACCATTCCTTTCTTTGTTATTTGAAAATATAATATTGAAAAGAGACACTCTTAACTTGGGTAGAGTTAGTGTTCTGGTTTCAATCGACCTAGCGGAGGCATTTGATCAAGTTAAGCACTCGGCACTTGTAACCAAACTTTATCACAAGTACTTTTTTTCCAAATCTGCGTGCCGCTTAATCTGGTCGTACCTTTGTGATAGGAAACAATTCGTCTTAATTAATGGCGATATTTCTGATTCGAAGCGGGTTATGTCTGGTGTACCTCAGGGATCCGTTCTTGGCCCTGTACTATTTTCATTATTTATAAATGACTTATTTGATGCCCTCTTTTATTGTAAACCATTTGCATTTACGGATGATATACACTTGGTTTGGACGAGTGACTTACAATTCTCAGACTCCCTGCAGGCTACCATTAATTTTGACTTGGCTTGTCTAAATAATTGGATGTCTTTGAATTGTCTTCATGTTAATCCAGACAAAAACTAAGGCAATGATCTTTAAATCAACTAGATCACGTCAACTTGACCTTGATATGAGAATTTGTGATCTACCTATTGAAATCGTTGGTCAATTGAGATGCTTGGGTGTTATAATTGATGATAAACTTTCTTTTGAACCCCATATTAATAATGTATGTTCTAAAGTTTGCTTCCTTTTGCGTAGATTGTATCATCGGAACCTACACTTGCCATTGCACATTAGAAAAACAATTGGTCATGCACTGCTAATGTCTCAAATAAATTACTACAACGTTTTCTTTCTGTATTTTCTTTTAAAAACTAATAAGTTTCAATAATAAATATGCAAGTTAAGATGGATGTATTAAGTATTTATAAATACGGCTTATAATCAATTTTTAATATTTCTTTTTTTTTAAGGACCGTCATTTAAAGCGCAATGGTGATCCGGAACCAATTGTTGACCCATCCCAGGACTATATGCTTATGCTAGGGTATGAGAATAAAAGTCATACCGTGCTTAGGTTTCGAAGAAAACTTAATACGTGTGATAATGTACACGACGTAGCAATAACCGTAAGTAACTTTTATACATTAAAAATACATGAAGCATTTAATTCAAAAGCAAAAAAATACAAGAATGGTTGCAGGATGCTTATTATTATTATTCAATAACAATAATTAATATTGTAATTTTGTTACTACTTTTTTATGTACTCTTTTATTTACAACTCTTAAGCTGTTTAACTATTAATCCCCATATTAGTATTGTACCGTATACTCGTATGCGTATTTGACAATTCGCCTATTACAAGATATTCATATTCGTCAAATTCAAGCGAATAATTTGTACATACTTTCCACGAAAATTAATACATAAAATTTAAAAGAATGGAACACGAAAATTAACGTAATGTACCATAAATGCAACACTTTTGTCAGAAAAGAAAACGCCATAAAAGTTTTTATGTTGAAAAACATTAGTATATCCAATCAGACTAGCATAACGTATTAGTATACCGATTTCAACGACGTTACACCTCTCATCAGCGTTTGTTCGTCCATTTTTACAACCCATTTAAAGTGAATACTAATTTAACTTAAGCCTAATAATTATAAATTCTCATTTATACATAATATAGTTCAAATAATAATTGCGTTTATTCAAAATAATAATATAAAAATATTCAAAAGAACTTTTTATGTACTTTTTTAAACTTTATGTATTGTTTTGCTTTGGACAATATATGCAAATTATTCAAAAATAAACGGTGGAATTTGGCGAATACGAATATCTTGAACTAGGCGAATAATCGAATGCGAATTGCATGCAGTTGATTATCATCTTGTCGGTAAGACGTCTTTGTAGCACACATTTTCATAATCTTTTCGAAATGTGTTTTATAGGCAACATACCTTTGATTTTCCTACAGACATCATCGATGAAAATGTCGTCTGTAAGAGCTGGGCCTACTGAGTTGCATTTTTTTTTTATTAGTAACAATAATAAAAATAAAATAAAATAAAAAAAAAGTAGACAGGGTGTCATGTACCGTCAACTCTCTTTTAAGTCATTGGGACAAGTCGATACATTCCTTCGAGAATTTTATTATTAACAAATCTTTTTCTTCTATAAGAGCATAGAACAATATATACATATCGCTCATTTACTAATACGTCATAACACAAAATTTCAAATTTTGAAGTTAATCATACAGAATTGCTCTTGATCTTTATGTCTTTTCTACTTTCCACGTTTTAAGAGAATAAGTCAGACATTTTCTAGATGGCGAGAAGAAATAAAAAACTTCAACTGTGATTAACTCGAAATGGATTTTTTTTGAGTTATGACGTTCTGTTAGTAAATGAGCGATATGTGCATATAATACATTTTTCAGGATATATTACGACTTGCAACATAATAACTGCATGAGTCTCATCTGATTCTTGACATGCATTTATGAAAGACTTCTTAGCATGGACTTTACCTTTTACGAGTGATGTTGAAATTCCGTTTAAATTCTGTGAGTTAGTGCTCATTTGAAACATAAACGCTGATCCAAACAAATAAAAGCAAAAATTCAAAAGTAAAATAATATTTTGTATGACAAAGACAAACTTTACAACAGTTGAACAAGTAGTTCAACAACAGCATCAATCTGTTCGCAAAATTACTTAAATTGTCGTTATAATGCTCTATTTATCTTATCTTTTTTTCAGGATGACACAATGCGTGTTCTTTACATGTATAATGAAAAGGATCCTCCACATGGATCTGTTGGATCCAGTCCTCTGCCAAATCCAGAATTATCCATACATCCGTACCGACCAATGGTACTAACACAACGACCACACTCGCATTACCGGCATTTGGAGCATATTCGCATACTGGAACTCCGAAATGAAGATGTTGAATTGCCGAGGTTTGATGACTCGTTCATTTGGTGCAAAATGTTTAAATTAGAAGATATGAAGCATAAACATCATCTAATCAGAGTATGTGTTCATTTATAAAATACATTGGGGTATTCACATTGTATTGATAAAGCCATATGTCATAAAATAATAGCACACTAAAATATGACAAGTGTTAATACCCCGTCATAATTTAGTATGCTATTTCATAATTGTGCCAGCTGATAAAAAAAACCATTTAACTACACTTCATTTTTTAGTCGGATTAGTGCGCATACGTTTGCCTTTTGGCTTAATTGTAAATGTTTTTTAATTCAGTCCGACTTGTTAATAAAGAAAATAATAAATTTCCCGTAAATTTTCTAAAATGTCCATTATCAATTAAAATTTTCAAATTGTTTTTATCCATACGAACTTGATGAAATAAATATAAACAAAAGCAGCTGCTGCCGGTAACATGAGCTGAAGTACTTTTTGGACAGCGGCAAGTGGAAAAACTTTTAGAACTTTTAGACAAACACATATTTCTATTATTGTGTTATTTATAAGTAGCGGAGTAGCGTAGTAAATATTATCGTCGGCTCGACTAAAGAGGTTCAGCTGCTCGAATAAGGGATCTACGGCCAATGCTACACGTACAATATATATTGAGATACTTGGATCGTAATACATTTCCATGGATTGATAGTTCGCTACAAGTTCATTATTTAACTATTTTTATGCTGTGCGGGAAGTGTTAAAATATTTAGATATGGGAGAAAACCAAAAAAAGCCAGCGATCTGCGATCCACGATTCAGATTTCATATTTTAGCGTAATCTGGATATGGATCGCGATCCAAGAATCACAATATATATTGTACGTTTAGCATTGCCCTACTGTTGTTTTATGACAAACCATAAACATACCTAAAAAAGTATTATTATATGACTTTTTTGCTTGAAACGCAACAACTATTGTAAAATAATAAGACATTATGACAATATGACTGATGTGGCTACAGTGTGAGCACCACAAATATATGCACGCTTTTGTTACATTGCAAATATTCCATTTAATTGTAAATTGTATTGTGACTTGCAAATCATGCTGATTTATCCATTTAGCCGTATCCATCAGACCATCTGCACACGCACACATGTGTATGTATGTACATACATACATACACAAATGATATGTCGTGCTTGTGTAAGAAGAAATATTTTCATCTAGCTTTTTATGTCTGTTTAAAAAATAATTTCAAAAGAATTTTTTCTTATCATTATACACATTCATATGTATGTACATACTTATTTACTTACCTACACATATACTTACATTTATTTACTAACATACATGTACATCTATATAAATGCATTTTATTATTTCTGATTTCCATATATTTTGCTGTTAGTATGAACCCATATACGATTCTTCATCGAGTGTCCATTATTTGCAACATATAACTCTAAGAGAATGCCATGGTATGCATCAGGAACTTGAGGAAATGGCACGTCAGCAAGGAAGACAATGCATGGGTGCACGTGATATTCCATTAGCATGTAATGCTATCGTTGCCTCATGGTCACGCGGTACTAATGTAAGTATATATTTTTAATAAATCAACTTAAAAATATGTATGTATGTACACACATATACAAACGTATAACTACCCTGCGGGAAATGTCGATAGTGAAATTGTACTGATTGGCTGGTGAATGTATCAACAGTACTACTCTCTATACACCCTCATACAATGCTTTGTGCTATAGACATTTAGCCTGTGCTTTTCATTGAGAATGTGCTAGTAAAATTAAGAATGTTGACTAGGTAGGGATTACGTAGTTCTCAAGCATTGTATGGGGGTGTATAGAGAGTAGTACTGGCGACAAAGTCAAAAGAGATTCAGTACAATTTCACTATCGAAATTTCCTGCAGGGTTAAGTCTACCTGTTAAAGCAAACTAAAAAGTGTAGACGTATCGTTGACAATGTCATCAAGAAGTCAGCAGTGGTCGACAAATTGGAGAGTTGTCACCAATAAGCCCAGTAAGAATTCACAAAACAAGTAGAGAAGAGTGGTGACTTAGAGACAATTGGCCCCGAGTTTACTACAGTTTACTACTACATGTGTGTACATACATGTGTATTACTGATGTTACAAATATTCGTATTGCCGAGAATTCGTCTATTTCAAGACATTCGTGCTCGCCAAATTCAAGCGAATATTTTGCAAATACTTTCCAAAAAAACCAAATCTTTATATATAAAATTAAGTGCAAAACTTCCTGTGCGCATACTCCTCCTAGACGGATTGCCCGATTTCAATGAAATTTTCAGGGGTGATTGGGGTCTGTTTGGAGGGTGAAAATAAGAAATTTAGTGGGCGTGGCCCCTCCCACATAAATTAAATAACATCATATATCTTGACTATTGTGATAGCACGAGTTTTGAAACATTGCAATAGTACATATGTTACTCATGTGATAATCAGGACAAAAATAGGCGGGATCGGACAAGTGGGCGTGGCAGCTATCATATAAAATAAATATTTAATATCAAATATCTAGAGTTATATAATAGTTAGAGCCTTCAAACTTTGTAGGAGTGCATAAATTAATAATATTAGAAGCTGAAGTGAAAATGGGCGTGATTGGACAAGTGGGCGTGGTAGATCTCATACAAAGTTTTAACATATAATATCTGGAGTACTATGACAGCAAGAGTTCTGAAACTTTGCACATGTACATATTCAACTAATCTGAAGAGTTGTGAAAAAAATGGGCGGTATCGGGCTAATGGGCGTGGCAGCTCCCACACAAAGTAAATATTTAATATCATATATCTACAGTACTATAATAGCCCTAGTCTTAGAAATTTGTGCACGTTGATTATATTATGAATAGTCATGGGAAAATTGGGCGGGATCATACCAGTGGGCGTGGCAGCTCCCATACAAAGTGATTATTTAGCTCATAAACAAAATTAATATTAAATATCTAGGGCTCTATATTAGCTATATAGCCTTCAAATTTTGTACGAGTCCATCAATCTATATATATATAAAAATAAATCCCTTTTTTCCTTGGTCACAGCATCACGCGTCAATGGCTGGACCGATTTGGACGATTTTTTCTTTCTAATGATCGCCATGGTCCAACTTTTTTCGATTTACCTAAAATCAGACAACGGCTCCATCAATTTGACTAATTCTTCTTTCAAATGTTCGTATTAATCCACTTTAAGTTTTCATCGAACGAAAATTTTGCCACGCCTACTTTTACGCACGCCCCTTTTTAGGAAAATTAAAAATCGTAATTTAGTCTTAACTACTGGACCGATCGTCATTAAATTTTCACAATAGGATATTCTTACGAAAAAATAAATTCTTGACTATATAAAGTTTTAATTGGACAAAGGGGCGTGGCACCGCTCATATAATCAAAAAATTTAATTCGCCATATTTTGGGCATTTTTGTCCTACGTCGATGATATTTGGTACATATGGTATTGGCATAATTAGAAATACGTACCAGAAGAAAACTCGGTGGGAAGACGCCCCTTTTTAGGAAAATTAAAAATCGTAATATAGTCTTAACTACTGGACCGATCGTCATTTAATTTTCACAATAGGATATTCTTACGAAATAATAAATTCTTGCCTATATAAAATTTTAATTGGACAAAGGGGCGTGGCACCGCTCATATAATCCAAAAATTTAAATCGCCATATTTTGGGCATTTTTTGTCCTACGTCGATGATATTTGGTACATATGGTATTGGCATAATTAGGAATACGTACCAGGAGAAAACTCGGTGGGAAGACGCCCCTTTTTAGGAAAATTAAAAATCGTAATATAGTCTTAACTACTGGACCGATCGTCATTTAATTTTCACAATAGGATATTCTTACGAAAAAATAAATTCTTGACTATATAAAGTTTTAATTGGACAAAGGGGCGTGGCACCGCTCATATAATCCAAAAATTTAAATCGCCATATTTTGGGCATTTTTTGTCCTACGTCGATGATATTTGGTACATATGGTATTGGCATAATTAGAAATACGTACCAGAAGAAAACTCGGTGGGAAGACGCCCCTTTTTAGGAAAATTAAAAATCGTAATATAGTCTTAACTACTGGACCGATCGTCATTTAATTTTCACAATAGGATATTCTTACGAAATAATAAATACATGACTATATAAATACTATCAGTTTTATTTTATAACGATGGGGGTAGCGAAGCACACGGGTTTTTTCGGATTTTTATTATTGTTTTGCCGCAAGATTGGCAGTCCTGCCTTTTACTAATAAATAAACAGAGACAGAAGCCGAATGTTTACAATTATTAAAAAACATTGACATCGCCACATTGTGTGTTTTTTCCACATTTAATTCAATTGATTTGCTACATTTATTCAAAAAGAATACTTTATCGGACTAACATAGTCTATAAGTATGGATCCTTGGCTTTAGTTTCCCATTAGTCCAAATGAGTGACAAACAAATGTTATAGAAAAATTCTCAAATGCAGTTGAGAAATCGGACTTATATAGTCTATAAGTATGGATCCTTGGCTTTAATTTCCCATTGGTCCAAATGAGTGACAAACATAAATGTGCCCACAAATAGCCAAATTCCCGTAGAGCTGAACAAAATTTACACAATTTTAATCTTTAAAATTTTATAGAAAAATTCTCAAATACAATTGAGAAATCGGACTTACATAGTCTATAAGTATGGATCCTTGGCTTTAATTTCCCATTGTCCAAATGAGTGACAAACAAATG
Source organism: Lypha dubia (assembly GCA_947311025.1). NCBI lineage: Eukaryota > Metazoa > Arthropoda > Insecta > Diptera > Tachinidae > Lypha > Lypha dubia. The sequence continues at coordinate 2,465,277 of OX371263.1, forward strand.
TTATAGAAAAATTCTCAAATACAATTGAGAAATCGGACTTACATAGTCTATAAGTATGGATCCTTGGCTTTAATTTCCCATTGCTCCAAATGAGTGACAAACATAAATGTGCCCACAAATAGCCAAATTCCCGTAGAGCTGAACAAAATTTACACAATTCTAATCTTTAAAATTTTATAGAAAAATTCTCAAATACAATTGACAAATCGGACTTACATAGTCTATAAGTATGGATCCTTGGCTTTAATTTCCCATTGGTCCAAATGAGTGACAAACAAATGTTATAGAAAAATTCTCAAATACAATTGAGAAATCGGACTTACATAGTCTATAAGTATGGATCCGTGGCTTTAATTTCCCATTGGTCCAAATGAGTGACAAACAAATGTTATAGAAAAATTCTCAAATACAATTGAGAAATCGGACTTAGATAGTCTATAAGTATGGATCCTTGGCTTTAATTTCCCATTGCTCCAAATGAGTGACAAATATAAATGTGCCCACAAATAGCCAAATTCCCGTAGAGCTGAACAAAATTTACACAATTTTAATCTTTAAAATTTTATAGAAAAATTCTCAAATACAATTGAGAAATCGGACTTACATAGTCTATAAGTATGGATCCTTGGCTTTAATTTCCCATTGGTCCAAATGAGTGACAAACAAATGTTATAGAAAAATTCTCAAATACAATTGAGAAATCGGACTTACATAGTCTATAAGTATGGATCCGTGGCTTTAATTTCCCATTGGTCCAAATGAGTGACAAACAAATGTTATAGAAAAATTCTCAAATACAATTGAGAAATCGGACTTAGATAGTCTATAAGTATGGATCCTTGGCTTTAATTTCCCATTGCTCCAAATGAGTGACTAACATAAATGTGCCCACAAATAGCCAAATTCCCGTAGAGCTGAACAAAATTTACACAATTTTAATCTTTAAAATTTTATAGAAAAATTCTCAAATACAATTGAGAAATCGGACTTACATAGTCTATAAGTATGGATCCTTGGCTTTAATTTCCCATTGGTCCAAATGAGTGACAAACAAATGTTATAGAAAAATTCTCAAATACAATTGAGAAATCGGACTTACATAGTCTATAAGTATGGATCCTTGGCTTTAATTTCCCATTGCTCCAAATGAGTGACAAACATAAATGTGCCCACAAATAGCCAAATTCCCGTAGAGCTGAACAACATTTACACAATTTTAATCTTTAAAATTTTATAGAAAAATTCTCAAATACAATTGAGAAATCGGACTTACATAGTCTATAAGTATGGATCCTTGGCTTTAATTTCCCATTGGTCCAAATGAGTGACAAACAAATGTTATAGAAAAATTCTCAAATACAATTGAGAAATCGGACTTACATAGTCTATAAGTATGGATCCTTGGCTTTAATTTCCCATTGCTCCAAATGAGTGACAAACATAAATGTGCCCACAAATAGCCAAATTCCCGTAGAGCTGAACCAAATTTACACAATTTTAATCTTTAAAATTTTATAGAAAAATTTTCAAATACAATTGACAAATCGGACTTACATAGTCTATAAGTATGGATCCTTAGCTTTAATTTCCCATTGGTCCAAATGAGTGACAAACATAAATGTGCCCACAAATAGCCAAATTCCCGTAGAGCTGAACAAAATTTACACAATTTTAATCTTTAAAATTTTATAGAAAAATTCTCAAATACAATTGACAAATCGGACTTACATAGTCTATAAGTATGGATCCTTAGCTTTAATTTCCCATTGCTCCAAATGAGTGACAAACATAAATGTGCCCACAAATAGCCAAATTCCCGTAGAGCTGAACAAAATTTACACAATTTTAATCTTTAAAATTTTATAGAAAAATTCTCAAATACAATTGACAAATCGGACTTAGATAGTCTATAAGTATGGATCCTTGGCTTTAATTTCCCATTGCTCCAAATGAGTGACAAACATAAATGTGCCCACAAATAGCCAAATTCCCGTAGAGCTGAACAAAATTTACACAATTTTAATCTTTAAAATTTTATAGAAAAATTCTCAAATACAATTGAGAAATCGGACTTACATAGTCTATAAGTATGGATCCTTAGCTTTAATTTCCCATTGCTCCAAATGAGTGACAAACATAAATGTGCCCACAAATAGCCAAATTCCCGTAGAGCTGAACAAAATTTACACAATTTTAATCTTTAAAATTTTATAGAAAAATTCTCAAATACAATTGAGAAATCGGACTTACATAGTCTATAAGTATGGATCCTTGGCTTTAATTTCCCATTGGTCCAAATGAGTGACAAACAAATGTTATAGAAAAATTCTCAAATACAATTGAGAAATCGGACTTACATAGTCTATAAGTATGGATCCTTGGCTTTAATTTCCCATTGCTCCAAATGAGTGACAAACATAAATGTGCCCACAAATAGCCAAATTCCCGTAGAGCTGAACCAAATTTACACAATTTTAATCTTTAAAATTTTATAGAAAAATTTTCAAATACAATTGACAAATCGGACTTACATAGTCTATAAGTATGGATCCTTAGCTTTAATTTCCCATTGGTCCAAATGAGTGACAAACATAAATGTGCCCACAAATAGCCAAATTCCCGTAGAGCTGAACAAAATTTACACAATTTTAATCTTTAAAATTTTATAGAAAAATTCTCAAATACAATTGACAAATCGGACTTACATAGTCTATAAGTATGGATCCTTAGCTTTAATTTCCCATTGGTCCAAATGAGTGACAAACATAAATGTGCCCACAAATAGCCAAATTCCCGTAGAGCTGAACAAAATTTACACAATTTTAATCTTTAAAATTTTATAGAAAAATTCTCAAATACAATTGAGAAATCGGACTTACATAGTCTATAAGTATGGATCCTTGGCTTTAATTTCCCATTGGTCCAAATGAGTGACAAACAAATGTTATAGAAAAATTCTCAAATACAATTGAGAAATCGGACTTACATAGTCTATAAGTATGGATCCTTGGCTTTAATTTCCCATTGGTCCAAATGAGTGACAAACAAATGTTATAGAAAAATTCTCAAATACAATTGAGAAATCGGACTTACATAGTCTATAAGTATGGATCCTTGGCTTTAATTTCCCATTGCTCCAAATGATTGACAAACATAAATGTGCCCACAAATAGCCAAATTCCCGTAGAGCTGAACAAAATTTACACAATTTTAATCTTTAAAATTTTATAGAAAAATTCTCAAATACAATTGAGAAATCGGACTTACATAGTCTATAAGTATGGATCCTTGGCTTTAATTTCCCATTGGTCCAAATGAGTGACAAGCAAATGTTATAGAAAAATTCTCAAATACAATTGAGAAATCGGACTTACATAGTCTATAAGTATGGATCCTTGGCTTTAATTTCCCATTGCTCCAAATGAGTGACAAACATAAATGTGCCCACAAATAGCCAAATTCCCGTAGAGCTGAACAAAATTTACACAATTTTAATCTTTAAAATTTTATAGAAAAATTCTCAAATACAATTGACAAATCGGACTTACATAGTCTATAAGTATGGATCCTTAGCTTTAATTTCCCATTGGTCCAAATGAGTGACAAACATAAATGTGCCCACAAATAGCCAAATTCCCGTAGAGCTGAACAAAATTTACACAATTTTAATCTTTAAAATTTTATAGAAAAATTCTCAAATACAATTGACAAATCGGACTTACATAGTCTATAAGTATGGATCCTTAGCTTTAATTTCCCATTGGTCCAAATGAGTGACAAACATAAATGTGCCCACAAATAGCCAAATTCCCGTAGAGCTGAACAAAATTTACACAATTTTAATCTTTAAAATTTTATAGAAAAATTCTCAAATACAATTGACAAATCGGACTTACATAGTCTATAAGTATGGATCCTTAGCTTTAATTTCCCATTGGTCCAAATGAGTGACAAACATAAATGTGCCCACAAATAGCCAAATTCCCGTAGAGCTGAACAAAATTTACACAATTTTAATCTTTAAAATTTTATAGAAAAATTCTCAAATACAATTGACAAATCGGACTTACATAGTCTATAAGTATGGATCCTTAGCTTTAATTTCCCATTGGTCCAAATGAGTGACAAACATAAATGTGCCCACAAATAGCCAAATTCCCGTAGAGCTGAACAAAATTTACACAATTTTAATCTTTAAAATTTTATAGAAAAATTCTCAAATACAATTGACAAATCGGACTTACATAGTCTATAAGTATGGATCCTTAGCTTTAATTTCCCATTGGTCCAAATGAGTGACAAACATAAATGTGCCCACAAATAGCCAAATTCCCGTAGAGCTGAACAAAATTTACACAATTTTAATCTTTAAAATTTTATAGAAAAATTCTCAAATACAATTGACAAATCGGACTTACATAGTCTATAAGTATGGATCCTTAGCTTTAATTTCCCATTGGTCCAAATGAGTGACAAACATAAATGTGCCCACAAATAGCCAAATTCTCGTAGAGCTGAACAAAATTTACACAATTTTAATCTTTAAAATTTTATAGAAAAATTCTCAAATACAATTGACAAATCGGACTTACATAGTCTATAAGTATGGATCCTTAGCTTTAATTTCCCATTGGTCCAAATGAGTGACAAACATAAATGTGCCCACAAATAGCCAAATTCTCGTAGAGCTGAACAAAATTTACACAATTTTAATCTTTAAAATTTTATAGAAAAATTCTCAAATACAATTGACAAATCGGACTTACATAGTCTATAAGTATGGATCCTTAGCTTTAATTTCCCATTGGTCCAAATGAGTGACAAACATAAATGTGCCCACAAATAGCCAAATTCCCGTAGAGCTGAACAAAATTTACACAATTTTAATCTTTAAAATTTTATAGAAAAATTCTCAAATACAATTGACAAATCGGACTTACATAGTCTATAAGTATGGATCCTTAGCTTTAATTTCCCATTGGTCCAAATGAGTGACAAACATAAATGTGCCCACAAATAGCCAAATTCTCGTAGAGCTGAACAAAATTTACACAATTTTAATCTTTAAAATTTTATAGAAAAATTCTCAAATACAATTGACAAATCGGACTTACATAGTCTATAAGTATGGATCCTTAGCTTTAATTTCCCATTGGTCCAAATGAGTGACAAACATAAATGTGCCCACAAATAGCCAAATTCCCGTAGAGCTGAACAAAATTTACACAATTTTAATCTTTAAAATTTTATAGAAAAATTCTCAAATACAATTGACAAATCGGACTTACATAGTCTATAAGTATGGATCCTTAGCTTTAATTTCCCATTGGTCCAAATGAGTGACAAACATAAATGTGCCCACAAATAGCCAAATTCCCGTAGAGCTGAACAAAATTTACACAATTTTAATCTTTAAAATTTTATAGAAAAATTCTCAAATACAATTGACAAATCGGACTTACATAGTCTATAAGTATGGATCCTTAGCTTTAATTTCCCATTGGTCCAAATGAGTGACAAACATAAATGTGCCCACAAATAGCCAAATTCTCGTAGAGCTGAACAAAATTTACACAATTTTAATCTTTAAAATTTTATAGAAAAATTCTCAAATACAATTGACAAATCGGACTTACATAGTCTATAAGTATGGATCCTTGGCTTTAATTTCCCATTGGTCCAAATGAGTGACAAACAAATGTTATAGAAAAATTCTCAAATACAATTGAGAAATCGGAATTACATAGTCTATAAGTATGGATCCTTGGCTTTAATTTCCCATTGGTCCAAATGAGTGACAAACAAATGTTATAGAAAAATTCTCAAATACAATTGAGAAATCGGACTTACATAGTCTATAAGTATGGATCCTTGGCTTTAATTTCCCATTGGTCCAAATGAGTGACAAACAAATGTTATAGAAAAATTCTCAAATACAATTGAGAAATCGGAATTACATAGTCTATAAGTATGGATCCTTGGCTTTAATTTCCCATTGGTCCAAATGAGTGACAAACATAAATGTGCCCACAAATAGCCAAATTCCCGCAGAGCTGAACAAAATTTACACAATTTTAATCTTTAAAATTTAATAGAAAAATTCTCAAATACAATTGAGAAATCGGACTTACATAGTCTATAAGTATGGATCCTTGGCTTTAATTTCCCATTGGTCCAAATGAGTGACAAACAAATGTTATAGAAAAATTCTCAAATACAATTGAGAAATCGGACTTATATAGTCTATAATTATGGGTCCTTGGCTTTAATTTCCCATTGGTCCAAATGAGTGACAAACAAATGTTATAGAAAAATTCTCAAATACAATTGAGAAATCGGACTTACATAGTCTATAAGTATGGATCCTTGGCTTTAATTTCCCATTGGTCCAAATGAGTGACAAACAAATGTTATAGAAAAATTCACAAATACAATTGAGAAATCGGAATTACATAGTCTATAAGTATGGATCCTTGGCTTTAATTTCCCATTGGTCCAAATGAGTGACAAACATAAATGTGCCCACAAATAGCCAAATTCCCGTAGAGCTGAACAAAATTTACACAATTTTAATCTTTAAAATGTTATAGAAAAATTCTCAAATACAATTGAGAAATCGGACTTACATAGTCTATAAGTATGGATCCTTGGCTTTAATTTCCCATTGGTCCAAATGATAACAAACAAATGTTATAGAAAAATTCTCAAATACAATTGAGAAATCGGACTTACATAGTCTATAAGTATGGATCCTTGGCTTTAATTTCCCATTGCTCCAAATGAGTGACAAACATAAATGTGCCCACAAATAGCCAAATTCCCGTAGAGCTGAACAAAATTTACACAATTTTAATCTTTAAAATGTTATAGAAAAATTCTCAAATACAATTGAGAAATCGGAATTACATAGTCTATAAGTATGGATCCTTGGCTTTAATTTCCCATTGGTCCAAATGAGTGACAAACAAATGTTATAGAAAAATTCTCAAATACAATTGAGAAATCGGACTTACATAGTCTATTAGTATGGATCCTTGGCTTTAATTTCCCATTGGTCCAAATGAGTGACAAACAAATGTTATAGAAAAATTCTCAAATACAATTGAGAAATCGGACTTACATAGTCTATAAGTATGGATCCTTGGCTTTAATTTCCCATTGGTCCAAATGAGTGACAAACAAATGTTATAGAAAAATTCTCAAATACAATTGAGAAATCGGACTTACATAGTCTATAAGTATGGATCCTTGGCTTTAATTTCCCATTGCTCCAAATGAGTGACAAACATAAATGTGCCCACAAATAGCCAAATTCCCGTAGAGCTGAACAAAATTTACACAATTTTAATCTTTAAAATGTTATAGAAAAATTCTCAAATACAATTGAGAAATCGGAATTACATAGTCTATAAGTATGGATCCTTGGCTTTAATTTCCCATTGGTCCAAATGAGTGACAAACAAATGTTATAGAAAAATTCTCAAATACAATTGAGAAATCGGACTTACATAGTCTATTAGTATGGATCCTTGGCTTTAATTTCCCATTGGTCCAAATGAGTGACAAACAAATGTTATAGAAAAATTCTCAAATACAATTGAGAAATCGGACTTACATAGTCTATAAGTATGGATCCTTGGCTTTAATTTCCCATTGGTCCAAATGAGTGACAAACAAATGTTATAGAAAAATTCTCAAATACAATTGAGAAATCGGACTTACATAGTCTATAAGTATGGATCCTTGGCTTTAATTTCCCATTGCTCCAAATGAGTGACAAACATAAATGTGCCCACAAATAGCCAAATTCCCGTAGAGCTGAACAAAATTTACACAATTTTAATCTTTAAAATGTTATAGAAAAATTCTCAAATACAATTGAGAAATCGGAATTACATAGTCTATAAGTATGGATCCTTGGCTTTAATTTCCCATTGGTCCAAATGAGTGACAAACAAATGTTATAGAAAAATTCTCAAATACAATTGAGAAATCGGACTTACATAGTCTATTAGTATGGATCCTTGGCTTTAATTTCCCATTGGTCCAAATGAGTGACAAACAAATGTTATAGAAAAATTCTCAAATACAATTGAGAAATCGGACTTACATAGTCTATAAGTATGGATCCTTGGCTTTAATTTCCCATTGGTCCAAATGAGTGACAAACAAATGTTATAGAAAAATTCTCAAATACAATTGAGAAATCGGACTTACATAGTCTATAAGTATGGATCCTTGGCTTTAATTTCCCATTGGTCCAAATGAGTGACAAACACATGTTATAGAAAAATTCTCAAATACAATTGACAAATCGGACTTACATAGTCTATTAGTATGGATCCTTGGCTTTAATTTCCCATTGGTCCAAATGAGTGACAAACAAATGTTATAGAAAAATTCTCAAATACAATTGACAAATCGGACTTTCATAGTCTATAAGTATGGATCCTTGGCTTTAATTTCCCATTGGTCCAAATGAGTGACAAACACATGTTATAGAAAAATTCTCAAATACAATTGACAAATCGGACTTACATAGTCTATTAGTATGGATCCTTGGCTTTAATTTCCCATTGGTCTAAATGAGTGGCAAACAAATGTTATAGAAAAATTCTCAAATACAATTGACAAATCGGACTTACATAGTCTATAAGTATGGATCCTTGGCTTTAATTTCCCATTGGTCCAAATGAGTGACAAACAAATGTTATAGAAAAATTCTCAAATACAATTGACAAATCGGACTTACATAGTCTATAAGTATGGATCCTTGGCTTTAATTTCCAATTGGTCCAAATGAGTGACAAACACATGTTATAGAAAAATTCTCAAATACAATTGACAAATCGGACTTACATAGTCTATAAGTATGGATCCTTAGCTTTAATTTCCCATTGGTTTAAATGAGTGACAAACATAAATGTGCCCACAAATAGCCAAATTCTCGTAGAGCTGAACAAAATTTACACAATTTTAATCTTTAAAATTTTATAGAAAAATTCTCAAATACAATTGACAAATCGGACTTACATAGTCTATAAGTATGGATCCTTGGCTTTAATTTCCCATTGGTCCAAATGAGTGACAAACAAATGTTATAGAAAAATTCTCAAATACAATTGAGAAATCTGACTTACATAGTCTATAAGTATGGATCCTTGGCTTTAATTTCCCATTGGTCCAAATGAGTGACAAACAAATTTTATAGAAAAATTCTAAAATACAATTGAGAAATCGGACTTACATAGTCTCTAAGTATTGATTCTTGGCTTTAATTTCTCTTTGGTCCAAATGAGTGACAAACAAATGTTATAGAAAAATTCTCAAATACAATTGAGAAATCGGACTTACATAGTCTATAAGTATGGATCCTTGGCTTTAATTTCCCATTGGTCCAAATGAGTGACAAACACATGTTATAGAAAAATTCTCAAATACAATTGAGAAATCTGACTTACATAGTCTATAAGTATGGATCCTTGGCTTTAATTTCCCATTGGTCCAAATGAGTGACAAACAAATGTTATAGAAAAATTCTAAAATACAATTGAGAAATCGGACTTACATAGTCTATAAGTATGGATCCTTGGCTTTAATTTCCCATTGGTCCAAATGAGTGACAAACAAATTTTATAGAAAAATTCTCAAATACAATTGACAAATCGGACTTACATAGTCTATAAGTATGGATCCTTAGCTTTAATTTCCCATTGGTCCAAATGAGTGACAAACACATGTTATAGAAAAATTCTCAAATACAATTGACAAATCGGACTTACATAGTCTATAAGTATGGATCCTTAGCTTTAATTTCCCATTGGTCCAAATGAGTGACAAACATAAATGTGCCCACAAATAGCCAAATTCTCGTAGAGCTGAACAAAATTTACACAATTTTAATCTTTAAAATTTTATAGAAAAATTCTCAAATACAATTGACAAATCGGACTTACATAGTCTATAAGAATGGATCCTTGGCTTTAATTTCCCATTGGTCCAAATGAGTGACAAACACATGTTATAGAAAAATTCTCAAATACAATTGACAAATCGGACTTACATAGTCTATAAGTATGGATCCTTGGCTTTAATTTCCCATTGGTCCAAATGAGTGAGAAACAAATGTTATAGAAAAATTCTCAAATACAATTGAGAAATCGGACTTACATAGTCTATAAGTATGGATCCTTGGCTTTAATTTCCCATTGGTCCAAATGAGTGACAAACAAATGTTATAGAAAAATTCTCAAATACAATTGAGAAATCGGACTTACATAGTCTATAAGTATGGATCCTTGGCTTTAATTTCCCATTGGTCCAAATGAGTGACAAACACATGTTATAGAAAAATTCTCAAATACAATTGACAAATCGGACTTACATAGTCTATAAGTATGGATCCTTGGCTTTAATTTCCCATTGGTCCAAATGAGTGACAAACATAAATGTGCCCACAAATAGCCAAATTCCCGTAGAGCTGATCCAAATTTACACAATTTTAATCTTTAAAATTTTATAGAAAAATTCTCAAATACAATTGACAAATCGGACTTACATAGTCTATAAGTATGGATCCTTAGCTTTAATTTCCCATTGGTCCAAATGAGTGACAAACATAAATGTGCCCACAAATAGCCAAATTCCCGTAGAGCTGAACAAAATTTACACAATTTTAATCTTTAAAATTTTATAGAAAAATTCTCAAATACAATTGACAAATCGGACTTACATAGTCTATAAGTATGGATCCTAAGGTTTAATTTCCCATTGGTCCAAATGAGTGACAAACATAAATGTGCCCACAAATAGCCAAATTCCCGTAGAGCTGATCCAAATTTACACAATTTTAATCTTTAAAATTTTATAGAAAAATTCTCAAATACAATTGACAAATCGGACTTACATAGTCTATAAGTATGGATCCTTGGCTTTAATTTCCCATTGGTCCAAATGAGTGACAAACATAAATGTGCCCACAAATAGCCAAATTCCCGTAGAGCTGATCCAAATTTACACAATTTTAATCTTTAAAATTTTATAGAAAAATTCTCAAATACAATTGACAAATCGGACTTACATAGTCTATAAGTATGGATCCTTAGCTTTAATTTCCCATTGGTCCAAATGAGTGACAAACATAAATGTGCCCACAAATAGCCAAATTCCCGTAGAGCTGAACAAAATTTACACAATTTTAATCTTTAAAATTTTATAGAAAAATTCTCAAATACAATTGACAAATCGGACTTACATAGTCTATAAGTATGGATCCTAAGGTTTAATTTCCCATTGGTCCAAATGAGTGACAAACATAAATGTGCCCACAAATAGCCAAATTCCCGTAGAGCTGATCCAAATTTACACAATTTTAATCTTTAAAATTTTATAGAAAAATTCTCAAATACAATTGACAAATCGGACTTACATAGTCTATAAGTATGGATCCTTGGCTTTAATTTCCCATTGGTCCAAATGAGTGAGAAACAAATGTTATAGAAAAATTCTCAAATACAATTGAGAAATCGGACTTACATAGTCTATAAGTATGGATCCTTGGCTTTAATTTCCCATTGGTCCAAATGAGTGACAAACAAATGTTATAGAAAAATTCTCAAATACAATTGAGAAATCGGACTTACATAGTCTATAAGTATGGATCCTTGGCTTTAATTTCCCATTGGTCCAAATGAGTGACAAACACATGTTATAGAAAAATTCTCAAATACAATTGACAAATCGGACTTACATAGTCTATAAGTATGGATCCTTGGCTTTAATTTCCCATTGGTCCAAATGAGTGACAAACATAAATGTGCCCACAAATAGCCAAATTCCCGTAGAGCTGATCCAAATTTACACAATTTTAATCTTTAAAATTTTATAGAAAAATTCTCAAATACAATTGACAAATCGGACTTACATAGTCTATAAGTATGGATCCTTAGCTTTAATTTCCCATTGGTCCAAATGAGTGACAAACATAAATGTGCCCACAAATAGCCAAATTCCCGTAGAGCTGAACAAAATTTACACAATTTTAATCTTTAAAATTTTATAGAAAAATTCTCAAATACAATTGACAAATCGGACTTACATAGTCTATAAGTATGGATCCTTGGCTTTAATTTCCCATTGGTCCAAATGAGTGACAAACAAATGTTATAGAAAAATTCTCAAATACAATTGAGCAATCGGACTTACATAGTCTATAAGTATGGATCCTTGGCTTTAATTTCCCATTGGTCCAAATGAGTGACAAACAAATGTTATAGAAAAATTCTCAAATACAATTGAGCAATCGGACTTACATAGTCTATAAGTATGGATCCTTGGCTTTAATTTCCCATTGGTCCAAATGAGTGACAAACAAATGTTATAGAAAAATTCTCAAATACAATTGACAAATCGGACTTACATAGTCTATAAGTATGGATCCTTGGCTTTAATTTCCCATTGGTCCAAATGAGTGACAAACAAATGTTATAGAAAAATTCTCAAATACAATTGAGCAATCGGACTTACATAGTCTATAAGTATGGATCCTTGGCTTTAATTTCCCATTGGTCCAAATGAGTGACAAACAAATGTTATAGAAAAATTCTCAAATACAATTGAGAAATCTGACTTACATAGTCTATAAGTATGGATCCTAAGGTTTAATTTCCCATTGGTCCAAATGAGTGACAAACATAAATGTGCCCACAAATAGCCAAATTCCCGTAGAGCTGAACAAAATTTACACAATTTTAATCTTTAAAATTTTATAGAAAAATTCTCAAATACAATTGACAAATCGGACTTACATAGTCTATAAGTATGGATCCTTGGCTTTAATTTCCCATTGGTCCAAATGAGTGACAAACAAATGTTATAGAAAAATTCTCAAATACAATTGAGCAATCGGACTTACATAGTCTATAAGTATGGATCCTTGGCTTTAATTTCCCATTGGTCCAAATGAGTGACAAACAAATGTTATAGAAAAATTCTCAAATACAATTGAGAAATCGGACTTACATAGTCTATAAGTATGGATCCTTGGCTTTAATTTCCCATTGGTCCAAATGAGTGACAAACAAATGTTATAGAAAAATTCTCAAATACAATTGAGAAATCGGACTTACATAGTCTATTAGTATGGATCCTTGGCTTCAATTTCCCATTGGTCCAAATGAGTGACAAACAAATGTTATAGAAAAATTCTCAAATACAATTGAGAAATCGGACTTACATAGTCTATAAGTATGGATCCTTGGCTTTAATTTCCCATTGGTCCAAATGAGTGACAAACAAATGTTATAGAAAAATTCTCAAATACAATTGACAAATCGGACTTACATAGTCTATAAGTATGGATCCTTGGCTTTAATTTCCCATTGGTCCAAATGAGTGACAAACACATGTTATAGAAAAATTCTCAAATACAATTGACAAATCGGACTTACATATTCTATAAGTATGGATCCTTGGCTTTAATTTCCCATTGGTCCAAATGAGTGACAAACAAATGTTATAGAAAAATTCTCAAATACAATTGAGAAATCGGACTTACATAGTCTATAAGTATGGATCCTTGGCTTTAATTTCCCATTGCTCCAAATGAGTGACAAACATAAATGTGCCCACAAATAGCCAAATTCCCGTAGAGCTGAACAAAATTTACACAATTTTAATCTTTAAAATTTTATAGAAAAATTCTCAAATACAATTGACAAATCGGACTTACATAGTCTATAAGTATGGATCCTTAGCTTTAATTTCCCATTGGTCCAAATGAGTGACAAACATAAATGTGCCCACAAATAGCAAAATTCCCGTAGAGCTGAACAAAATTTACACAATTTTAATCTTTAAAATTTTATAGAAAAATTCTCAAATACAATTGACAAATCGGACTTACATAGTCTATAAGTATGGATCCTTAGGTTTAATTTCCCATTGGTCCAAATGAGTGACAAACATAAATGTGCCCACAAATAGCCAAATTCCCGTAGAGCTGAACAAAATTTACACAATTTTAATCTTTAAAATTTTATAGAAAAATTCTCAAATACAATTGACAAATCGGACTTACATAGTCTATAAGTATGGATCCTTGGCTTTAATTTCCCATTGGTCCAAATGAGTGACAAACAAATGTTATAGAAAAATTCTCAAATACAATTGAGAAATCGGACTTAGATAGTCTATAAGTATGGATCCTTGGCTTTAATTTCCCATTGCTCCAAATGAGTGACAAACATAAATGTGCCCACAAATAGCCAAATTCCCGTAGAGCTGAACAAAATTTACACAATTTTAATCTTTAAAATTTTATAGAAAAATTCTCAAATACAATTGAGAAATCGGACTTACATAGTCTATAAGTATGGATCCTTGGCTTTAATTTCCCATTGGTCCAAATGAGTGACAAACAAATGTTATAGAAAAATTCTCAAATACAATTGAGAAATCGGACTTACATAGTCTATAAGTATGGATCCTTGGCTTTAATTTCCCATTGGTCCAAATGAGTGACAAACAAATGTTATAGAAAAATTCTCAAATACAATTGAGAAATCGGACTTACATAGTCTATAAGTATGGATCCTTGGCTTTAATTTCCCATTGGTCCAAATGAGTGACAAACACATGTTATAGAAAAATTCTCAAATACAATTGAGAAATCTGACTTACATAGTCTATAAGTATGGATCCTTGGCTTTAATTTGCCATTGGTCCAAATGAGTGACAAACAAATGTTATAGAAAAATTCTCAAATACAATTGAGAAATCGGACTTACATAGTCTATAAGTATGGATCCTTGGCTTTAATTTCCCATTGGTCCAAATGAGTGACAAACAAATGTTATAGAAAAATTCTCAAATACAATTGAGAAATCGGACTTACATAGTCTATAAGTATGGATCCTTGGCTTTAATTTCCCATTGCTCCAAATGAGTGACAAACATAAATGTGCCCACAAATAGCCAAATTCCCGTAGAGCTGAACAAAATTTACACAATTTTAATCTTTAAAATTTTATAGAAAAATTCTCAAATACAATTGAGAAATCGGACTTACATAGTCTATAAGTATGGATTCTTGGCTTTAATTTCCCATTGGTCCAAATGAGTGACAAACAAATGTTATAGAAAAATTCTCAAATACAATTGAGAAATCGGACTTACATAGTCTATAAGTATGGATCCTTGGCTTTAATTTCCCATTGGTCCAAATGAGTGACAAACAAATGTTATAGAAAAATTCTCAAATACAATTGAGAAATCGGACTTACATAGTCTATAAGTATGGATCCTTGGCTTTAATTTCCCATTGCTCCAAATGAGTGACAAACATAAATGTGCCCACAAATAGCCAAATTCCCGTAGAGCTGAACAAAATTTACACAATTTTAATCTTTAAAATTTTATAGAAAAATTCTGAAATACAATTGACAAATCGGACTTACATAGTCTATAAGTATGGATCCTTAGCTTTAATTTCCCATTGGTCCAAATGAGTGACAAACATAAATGTGCCCACAAATAGCCAAATTCTCGTAGAGCTGAACAAAATTTACACAATTTTAATCTTTAAAATTTTATAGAAAAATTCTCAAATACAATTGACAAATCGGACTTACATAGTCTATAAGTATGGATCCTTGGCTTTAATTTCCCATTGGTCCAAATGAGTGACAAACAAATGTTATAGAAAAATTCTCAAATACAATTGAGAAATCGGACTTACATAGTCTATAAGTATGGATCCTTGGCTTTAATTTCCCATTGCTCCAAATGAGTGACAAACATAAATGTGCCCACAAATAGCCAAATTCCCGTAGAGCTGAACAAAATTTACACAATTTTAATCTTTAAAATTTTATAGAAAAATTCTGAAATACAATTGACAAATCGGACTTACATAGTCTATAAGTATGGATCCTTAGCTTTAATTTCCCATTGGTCCAAATGAGTGACAAACATAAATGTGCCCACAAATAGCCAAATTCTCGTAGAGCTGAACAAAATTTACACAATTTTAATCTTTAAAATTTTATAGAAAAATTCTCAAATACAATTGACAAATCGGACTTACATAGTCTATAAGTATGGATCCTTGGCTTTAATTTCCCATTGGTCCAAATGAGTGACAAACAAATGTTATAGAAAAATTCTCAAATACAATTGACAAATCGGACTTACATAGTCTATAAGTATGTATCCTTGGCTTTAATTTCCCATTGGTCCAAATGAGTGACAAACAAATGTTATAGAAAAATTCTCAAATACAATTGAGAAATCGGACTTACATAGTCTATAAGTATGGATCCTTGGCTTTAATTTCCCATTGGTCCAAATGAGTGACAAACATAAATGTGCCCACAAATAGCCAAATTCCCGCAGAGCTGAACAAAATTTACACAATTTTAATCTTTAAAATTTAATAGAAAAATTCTCAAATACAATTGAGAAATCGGACTTACATAGTCTATAAGTATGGATCCTTGGCTTTAATTTCCCATTGGTCCAAATGAGTGACAAACAAATGTTATAGAAAAATTCTCAAATACAATTGAGAAATCGGACTTACATAGTCTATAAGTATGGATCCTTGGCTTTAATTTCCCATGGTCCAAATGAGTGACAAACACATGTTATAGAAAAATTCTCAAATACAATTGACAAATCGGACTTACATAGTCTATTAGTATGGATCCTTGGCTTTAATTTCCCATTGGTCCAAATG
This sequence comes from Lypha dubia, assembly GCA_947311025.1. Lineage (NCBI taxonomy): Eukaryota > Metazoa > Arthropoda > Insecta > Diptera > Tachinidae > Lypha > Lypha dubia. Next base: position 2,482,012 of record OX371263.1, read on the forward strand.
AGTGACAAACAAATGTTATAGAAAAATTCTCAAATACAATTGACAAATCGGACTTTCATAGTCTATAAGTATGGATCCTTGGCTTTAATTTCCCATTGGTCCAAATGAGTGACAAACACATGTTATAGAAAAATTCTCAAATACAATTGACAAATCGGACTTACATAGTCTATTAGTATGGATCCTTGGCTTTAATTTCCCATTGGTCTAAATGAATGGCAAACAAATGTTATAGAAAAATTCTCAAATACAATTGACAAATCGGACTTACATAGTCTATAAGTATGGATCCTTGGCTTTAATTTCCCATTGGTCCAAATGAGTGACAAACAAATGTTATAGAAAAATTCTCAAATACAATTGACAAATCGGACTTACATAGTCTATAAGTATGGATCCTTGGCTTTAATTTCCAATTGGTCCAAATGAGTGACAAACACATGTTATAGAAAAATTCTCAAATACAATTGACAAATCGGACTTACATAGTCTATAAGTATGGATCCTTAGCTTTAATTTCCCATTGGTTTAAATGAGTGACAAACATAAATGTGCCCACAAATAGCCAAATTCTCGTAGAGCTGAACAAAATTTACACAATTTTAATCTTTAAAATTTTATAGAAAAATTCTCAAATACAATTGACAAATCGGACTTACATAGTCTATAAGTATGGATCCTTGGCTTTAATTTCCCATTGGTCCAAATGAGTGACAAACAAATGTTATAGAAAAATTCTCAAATACAATTGAGAAATCTGACTTACATAGTCTATAAGTATGGATCCTTGGCTTTAATTTCCCATTGGTCCAAATGAGTGACAAACAAATTTTATAGAAAAATTCTAAAATACAATTGAGAAATCGGACTTACATAGTCTCTAAGTATTGATTCTTGGCTTTAATTTCTCTTTGGTCCAAATGAGTGACAAACAAATGTTATAGAAAAATTCTCAAATACAATTGAGAAATCGGACTTACATAGTCTATAAGTATGGATCCTTGGCTTTAATTTCCCATTGGTCCAAATGAGTGACAAACACATGTTATAGAAAAATTCTCAAATACAATTGAGAAATCTGACTTACATAGTCTATAAGTATGGATCCTTGGCTTTAATTTCCCATTGGTCCAAATGAGTGACAAACAAATGTTATAGAAAAATTCTAAAATACAATTGAGAAATCGGACTTACATAGTCTATAAGTATGGATCCTTGGCTTTAATTTCCCATTGGTCCAAATGAGTGACAAACAAATTTTATAGAAAAATTCTCAAATACAATTGACAAATCGGACTTACATAGTCTATAAGTATGGATCCTTAGCTTTAATTTCCCATTGGTCCAAATGAGTGACAAACACATGTTATAGAAAAATTCTCAAATACAATTGACAAATCGGACTTACATAGTCTATAAGTATGGATCCTTAGCTTTAATTTCCCATTGGTCCAAATGAGTGACAAACATAAATGTGCCCACAAATAGCCAAATTCTCGTAGAGCTGAACAAAATTTACACAATTTTAATCTTTAAAATTTTATAGAAAAATTCTCAAATACAATTGACAAATCGGACTTACATAGTCTATAAGAATGGATCCTTGGCTTTAATTTCCCATTGGTCCAAATGAGTGACAAACACATGTTATAGAAAAATTCTCAAATACAATTGACAAATCGGACTTACATAGTCTATAAGTATGGATCCTTGGCTTTAATTTCCCATTGGTCCAAATGAGTGAGAAACAAATGTTATAGAAAAATTCTCAAATACAATTGAGAAATCGGACTTACATAGTCTATAAGTATGGATCCTTGGCTTTAATTTCCCATTGGTCCAAATGAGTGACAAACAAATGTTATAGAAAAATTCTCAAATACAATTGAGAAATCGGACTTACATAGTCTATAAGTATGGATCCTTGGCTTTAATTTCCCATTGGTCCAAATGAGTGACAAACACATGTTATAGAAAAATTCTCAAATACAATTGACAAATCGGACTTACATAGTCTATAAGTATGGATCCTTGGCTTTAATTTCCCATTGGTCCAAATGAGTGACAAACATAAATGTGCCCACAAATAGCCAAATTCCCGTAGAGCTGATCCAAATTTACACAATTTTAATCTTTAAAATTTTATAGAAAAATTCTCAAATACAATTGACAAATCGGACTTACATAGTCTATAAGTATGGATCCTTAGCTTTAATTTCCCATTGGTCCAAATGAGTGACAAACATAAATGTGCCCACAAATAGCCAAATTCCCGTAGAGCTGAACAAAATTTACACAATTTTAATCTTTAAAATTTTATAGAAAAATTCTCAAATACAATTGACAAATCGGACTTACATAGTCTATAAGTATGGATCCTTGGCTTTAATTTCCCATTGGTCCAAATGAGTGACAAACAAATGTTATAGAAAAATTCTCAAATACAATTGAGAAATCGGACTTAGATAGTCTATAAGTATGGATCCTTGGCTTTAATTTCCCATTGGTCCAAATGAGTGACAAACATAAATGTGCCCACAAATAGCCAAATTCCCGTAGAGCTGAACAAAATTTACACAATTTTAATCTTTAAAATTTTATAGAAAAATTCTCAAATACAATTGACAAATCGGACTTACATAGTCTATAAGTATGGATCCTTGGCTTTAATTTCCCATTGGTCCAAATGAGTGACAAACAAATGTTATAGAAAAATTCTCAAATACAATTGAGAAATCGGACTTAGATAGTCTATAAGTATGGATCCTTGGCTTTAATTTCCCATTGGTCCAAATGAGTGACAAACAAATGTTATAGAAAAATTCTCAAATACAATTGAGAAATCGGACTTACATAGTCTATAAGTATGGATCCTTGGCTTTAATTTCCCATTGGTCCAAATGAGTGACAAACAAATGTTATAGAAAAATTCTCAAATACAATTGAGAAATCGGACTTACATAGTCTATTAGTATGGATCCTTGGCTTCAATTTCCCATTGGTCCAAATGAGTGACAAACAAATGTTATAGAAAAATTCTCAAATACAATTGAGAAATCGGACTTACATAGTCTATAAGTATGGATCCTTGGCTTTAATTTCCCATTGGTCCAAATGAGTGACAAACAAATGTTATAGAAAAATTCTCAAATACAATTGACAAATCGGACTTACATAGTCTATAAGTATGGATCCTTGGCTTTAATTTCCCATTGGTCCAAATGAGTGACAAACACATGTTATAGAAAAATTCTCAAATACAATTGACAAATCGGACTTACATATTCTATAAGTATGGATCCTTGGCTTTAATTTCCCATTGGTCCAAATGAGTGACAAACAAATGTTATAGAAAAATTCTCAAATACAATTGAGAAATCGGACTTACATAGTCTATAAGTATGGATCCTTGGCTTTAATTTCCCATTGCTCCAAATGAGTGACAAACATAAATGTGCCCACAAATAGCCAAATTCCCGTAGAGCTGAACCAAATTTACACAATTTTAATCTTTAAAATTTTATAGAAAAATTCTCAAATACAATTGACAAATCGGACTTACATAGTCTATAAGTATGGATCCTTAGCTTTAATTTCCCATTGGTCCAAATGAGTGACAAACATAAATGTGCCCACAAATAGCAAAATTCCCGTAGAGCTGAACAAAATTTACACAATTTTAATCTTTAAAATTTTATAGAAAAATTCTCAAATACAATTGACAAATCGGACTTACATAGTCTATAAGTATGGATCCTTGGCTTTAATTTCCCATTGGTCCAAATGAGTGACAAACAAATGTTATAGAAAAATTCTCAAATACAATTGAGAAATCGGACTTAGATAGTCTATAAGTATGGATCCTTGGCTTTAATTTCCCATTGCTCCAAATGAGTGACAAACATAAATGTGCCCACAAATAGCCAAATTCCCGTAGAGCTGAACAAAATTTACACAATTTTAATCTTTAAAATTTTATAGAAAAATTCTCAAATACAATTGAGAAATCGGACTTACATAGTCTATAAGTATGGATCCTTGGCTTTAATTTCCCATTGGTCCAAATGAGTGACAAACAAATGTTATAGAAAAATTCTCAAATACAATTGAGAAATCGGACTTACATAGTCTATAAGTATGGATCCTTGGCTTTAATTTCCCATTGGTCCAAATGAGTGACAAACAAATGTTATAGAAAAATTCTCAAATACAATTGAGAAATCGGACTTACATAGTCTATAAGTATGGATCCTTGGCTTTAATTTCCCATTGGTCCAAATGAGTGACAAACACATGTTATAGAAAAATTCTCAAATACAATTGAGAAATCTGACTTACATAGTCTATAAGTATGGATCCTTGGCTTTAATTTCCCATTGGTCCAAATGAGTGACAAACAAATGTTATAGAAAAATTCTCAAATACAATTGAGAAATCGGACTTACATAGTCTATAAGTATGGATCCTTGGCTTTAATTTCCCATTGGTCCAAATGAGTGACAAACAAATGTTATAGAAAAATTCTCAAATACAATTGAGAAATCGGACTTACATAGTCTATAAGTATGGATCCTTGGCTTTAATTTCCCATTGCTCCAAATGAGTGACAAACATAAATGTGCCCACAAATAGCCAAATTCCCGTAGAGCTGAACAAAATTTACACAATTTTAATCTTTAAAATTTTATAGAAAAATTCTCAAATACAATTGAGAAATCGGACTTACATAGTCTATAAGTATGGATCCTTGGCTTTAATTTCCCATTGCTCCAAATGAGTGACAAACATAAATGTGCCCACAAATAGCCAAATTCCCGTAGAGCTGAACAAAATTTACACAATTTTAATCTTTAAAATTTTATAGAAAAATTCTCAAATACAATTGAGAAATCGGACTTACATAGTCTATAAGTATGGATCCTTGGCTTTAATTTCCCATTGGTCCAAATGAGTGACAAACAAATGTTATAGAAAAATTCTCAAATACAATTGAGAAATCGGACTTACATAGTCTATAAGTATGGATCCTTGGCTTTAATTTCCCATTGCTCCAAATGAGTGACAAACATAAATGTGCCCACAAATAGCCAAATTCCCGTAGAGCTGAACAAAATTTACACAATTTTAATCTTTAAAATTTTATAGAAAAATTCTGAAATACAATTGACAAATCGGACTTACATAGTCTATAAGTATGGATCCTTAGCTTTAATTTCCCATTGGTCCAAATGAGTGACAAACATAAATGTGCCCACAAATAGCCAAATTCTCGTAGAGCTGAACAAAATTTACACAATTTTAATCTTTAAAATTTTATAGAAAAATTCTCAAATACAATTGACAAATCGGACTTACATAGTCTATAAGTATGGATCCTTGGCTTTAATTTCCCATTGGTCCAAATGAGTGACAAACAAATGTTATAGAAAAATTCTCAAATACAATTGAGAAATCGGAATTACATAGTCTATAAGTATGGATCCTTGGCTTTAATTTCCCATTGGTCCAAATGAGTGACAAACAAATGTTATAGAAAAATTCTCAAATACAATTGACAAATCGGACTTACATAGTCTATAAGTATGTATCCTTGGCTTTAATTTCCCATTGGTCCAAATGAGTGACAAACAAATGTTATAGAAAAATTCTCAAATACAATTGAGAAATCGGACTTACATAGTCTATAAGTATGGGTCCTTGGCTTTAATTTCCCATTGGTCCAAATGAGTGACAAACAAATGTTATAGAAAAATTCTCAAATACAATTGAGAAATCGGAATTACATAGTCTATAAGTATGGATCCTTGGCTTTAATTTCCCATTGGTCCAAATGAGTGACAAACATAAATGTGCCCACAAATAGCCAAATTCCCGCAGAGCTGAACAAAATTTACACAATTTTAATCTTTAAAATTTAATAGAAAAATTCTCAAATACAATTGAGAAATCGGACTTACATAGTCTATAAGTATGGATCCTTGGCTTTAATTTCCCATTGGTCCAAATGAGTGACAAACAAATGTTATAGAAAAATTCTCAAATACAATTGAGAAATCGGACTTATATAGTCTATAATTATGGGTCCTTGGCTTTAATTTCCCATTGGTCCAAATGAGTGACAAACAAATGTTATAGAAAAATTCTCAAATACAATTGAGAAATCGGACTTACATAGTCTATAAGTATGGATCCTTGGCTTTAATTTCCCATTGGTCCAAATGAGTGACAAACATAAATGTGCCCACAAATAGCCAAATTCCCGTAGAGCTGAACAAAATTTACACAATTTTAATCTTTAAAATTTTATAGAAAAATTCTCAAATACAATTGAGAAATCGGACTTACATAGTCTATAAGTATAGATCCTTGGCTTTAATTTTCCATTGGTCCAAATGAGTGACAAACAAATGTTATAGAAAAATTCTCAAATACAATTGAGAAATCGGACTTAGATAGTCTATAAGTATGGATCCTTGGCTTTAATTTCCCATTGGTCCAAATGAGTGACAAACAAATGTTATAGAAAAATTCTCAAATACAATTGAGAAATCGGACTTAGATAGTCTATAAGTATGGATCCTTCGCTTTAATTTCCCATTGCTCCAAATGAGTGACAAACATAAATGTGCCCACAAATAGCCAAATTCCCGTAGAGCTGAACAAAATTTACACAATTTTAATCTTTAAAATTTTATAGAAAAATTCTCAAATACAATTGAGAAATCGGACTTACATAGTCTATAAGTATGGATCCTTGGCTTTAATTTCCCATTGGTCCAAATGAGTGACAAACAAATGTTATAGAAAAATTCTCAAATACAATTGAAAAATCGGACTTACATAGTCTATAAGTATGGATCCTTGGCTTTAATTTCCCATTGCTCCAAATTAGTGACAAACATAAATGTGCCCACAAATAGCCAAATTCCCGTAGAGCTGAACAAAATTTACACAATTTTAATCTTTAAAATTTTATAGAAAAATTCTCAAATACAATTGAGAAATCGGACTTACATAGTCTATAAGTATGGATCCTTGGCTTTAATTTCCCATTGGTCCAAATGAGTGACAAACAAATGTTATAGAAAAATTCTCAAATACAATTGAGAAATCGGACTTACATAGTCTATAAGCATGGATCCTTGGCTTTAATTTCCCATTGGTCCAAATGAGTGACAAACAAATGTTATAGAAAAATTCTCAAATACAATTGAGAAATCGGACTTACATAGTCTATAAGCATGGATCCTTGGCTTTAATTTCCCATTGGTCCAAATGAGTGACAAACAAATGTTATAGAAAAATTCTCAAATACAATTGAAAAATCGGACTTACATAGTCTATAAGTATGGATCCTTGGCTTTAATTTCCCATTGCTCCAAATTAGTGACAAACATAAATGTGCCCACAAATAGCCAAATTCCCGTAGAGCTGAACAAAATTTACACAATTTTAATCTTTAAAATTTTATAGAAAAATTCTCAAATACAATTGAGAAATCGGACTTACATAGTCTATAAGTATGGATCCTTGGCTTTAATTTCCCATTGGTCCAAATGAGTGACAAACAAATGTTATAGAAAAATTCTCAAATACAATTGAGAAATCGGACTTACATAGTCTATAAGCATGGATCCTTGGCTTTAATTTCCCATTGGTCCAAATGAGTGACAAACAAATGTTATAGAAAAATTCTCAAATACAATTGAGAAATCGGACTTACATAGTCTATAAGTATGGATCCTTGGCTTTAATTTCCCATTGGTCCAAATGAGTGACAAACAAATGTTATAGAAAAATTCTCAAATACAATTGAGAAATCGGACTTACATAGTCTATAAGTATGGATCCTTGGCTTTAATTTCCCATTGCTCCAAATGAGTGACAAACATAAATGTGCCCACAAATAGCCAAATTCCCGTAGAGCTGAACAAAATTTACACAATTTTAATCTTTAAAATTTTATAGAAAAATTCTCAAATACAATTGAGAAATCGGACTTACATAGTCTATAAGTATGGATCCTTGGCTTTAATTTCCCATTGGTCCAAATGAGTGACAAACAAATGTTATAGAAAAATTCTCAAATACAATTGAGAAATCGGACTTACATAGTCTATAAGTATGGATCCTTGGCTTTAATTTCCCATTGCTCCAAATGAGTGACAAACATAAATGTGCCCACAAATAGCCAAATTCCCGTAGAGCTGAACAAAATTTACACAATTTTAATCTTTAAAATTTTATAGAAAAATTCTCAAATACAATTGAGAAATCGGACTTACATAGTCTATAAGTATGGATCCTTGGCTTTAATTTCCCATTGGTCCAAATGAGTGACAAACAAATGTTATAGAAAAATTCTCAAATACAATTGAGAAATCGGACTTAGATAGTCTATAAGTATGGATCCTTGGCTTTAATTTCCCATTGCTCCAAATGAGTGACAAACATAAATGTGCCCACAAATAGCCAAATTCCCGTAGAGCTGAACAAAATTTACACAATTTTAATCTTTAAAATTTTATAGAAAAATTCTCAAATACAATTGAGAAATCGGACTTACATAGTCTATAAGTATGGATCCTTGGCTTTAATTTCCCATTGGTCCAAATGAGTGACAAACAAATGTTATAGAAAAATTCTCAAATACAATTGAGAAATCGGACTTACATAGTCTATAAGCATGGATCCTTGGCTTTAATTTCCCATTGGTCCAAATGAGTGACAAACAAATGTTATAGAAAAATTCTCAAATACAATTGAGAAATCGGACTTACATAGTCTATAAGTATGGATCCTTGGCTTTAATTTCCCATTGCTCCAAATGAGTGACAAACATAAATGTGCCCACAAATAGCCAAATTCCCGTAGAGCTGAACAAAATTTACACAATTTTAATCTTTAAAATTTTATAGAAAAATTCTCAAATACAATTGAGAAATCGGACTTACATAGTCTATAAGTATGGATCCTTGGCTTTAATTTCCCATTGCTCCAAATGAGTGACAAACAAATGTTATAGAAAAATTCTCAAATACAATTGAGAAATCGGACTTACATAGTCTATAAGTATGGATCCTTGGCTTTAATTTCCCATTGGTCCAAATGAGTGACAAACAAATGTTATAGAAAAATTCTCAAATACAATTGAGAAATCGGACTTACATAGTCTATAAGTATGGATCCTTGGCTTTAATTTCCCATTGGTCCAAATGAGTGACAAACAAATGTTATAGAAAAATTCTCAAATACAATTGAGAAATCGGACTTACATAGTCTATAAGTATGAATCCTTGGCTTTAATTTCCCATTGCTCCAAATGAGTGACAAACATAAATGTGCCCACAAATAGTCAAATTCCCGTAGAGCTGAACAAAATTTACACAATTTTAATCTTTAAAATTTTATAGAAAAATTCTCAAATACAATTGAGAAATCGGACTTACATAGTCTATAAGTATGGATCCTTGGCTTTAATTTCCCATTGGTCCAAATGAGTGACAAACACATGTTATAGAAAACTTCTCAAATACAATTGAGAAATCTGACTTACATAGTCTATAAGTATGGATCCTTGGCTTTAATTTACCATTGGTCCAAATGAGTGACAAACAAATGTTATAGAAAAATTCTCATATACAATTGACAAATCGGACTTACATAGTCTATAAGTATGGATCCTTAGCTTTAATTTCCCATTGGTCCAAATGAGTGACAAACATAAATGTGCCCACAAATAGCCAAATTTTCGTAGAGCTGAACAAAATTTACACAATTTTAATCTTTAAAATTTTATAGAAAAATTCTCAAATACAATTGAGAAATCGGACTTACATAGTCTATAAGTATGGATCCTTGGCTTTAATTTCCCATTGGTCCAAATGAGTGACAAACACATGTTATAGAAAAATTCTCAAATACAATTGAGAAATCGGACTTACATAGTCTATAAGTAAGGATCCTTGGCTTTAATTTCCCATTGGTCCAAATGAGTGACAAACATAAATGTGCCCACAAATAGTCAAATTCCCGTAGAGCTGAACAAAATTTACACAATTTTAATCTTTAAAATTTTATAGAAAAATTCTCAAATACAATTGAGAAATCGGATTTAGATAGTCTATAAGTATGGATCCTTGGCTTTAATTTCCCATTGGTCCAAATGAGTGACAAACAAATGTTATAGAAAAATTCTCAAATACAATTGAGAAATCGGATTTAGATAGTCTATAAGTATGGATCCTTGGCTTTAATTTCCCATTGGTCCAAATGAGTGACAAACAAATGTTATAGAAAAATTCTCAAATACAATTGAGAAATCGGACTTAGATAGTCTATAAGTATGGATCCTTGGCTTTAATTTCCCATTGGTCCAAATGAGTGACAAACAAATGTTATAGAAAAATTCTCAAATACAATTGAGAAATCGGATTTAGATAGTCTATAAGTATGGATCCTTGGCTTTAATTTCCCATTGGTCCAAATGAGTGACAAACAAATGTTATAGAAAAATTCTCAAATACAATTGAGAAATCGGACTTAGATAGTCTATAAGTATGGATCCTTGGCTTTAATTTTCCATTGGTCCAAATGAGTGACAAACATAAATGTGCCCACAAATAGCCAAATTCCCGTAGAGCTGAACAAAATTTACACAATTTTAATCTTTAAAATTTTATAGAAAAATTCTCAAATACAATTGAGAAATCGGATTTAGATAGTCTATAAGTATGGATCCTTGGCTTTAATTTCCCATTGGTCCAAATGAGTGACAAACAAATGTTATAGAAAAATTCTCAAATACAATTGAGAAATCGGATTTAGATAGTCTATAAGTATGGATCCTTGGCTTTAATTTCCCATTGGTCCAAATGAGTGACAAACAAATGTTATAGAAAAATTCTCAAATACAATTGAGAAATCGGATTTAGATAGTCTATAAGTATGGATCCTTGGCTTTAATTTCCCATTGGTCCAAATGAGTGACAAACAAATGTTATAGAAAAATTCTCAAATACAATTGAGAAATCGGATTTAGATAGTCTATAAGTATGGATCCTTGGCTTTAATTTCCCATTGGTCCAAATGAGTGACAAACAAATGTTATAGAAAAATTCTCAAATACAATTGAGAAATCGGACTTAGATAGTCTATAAGTATGGATCCTTGGCTTTAATTTTCCATTGGTCCAAATGAGTGACAAACATAAATGTGCCCACAAATAGCCAAATTCCCGTAGAGCTGAACAAAATTTACACAATTTTAATCTTTAAAATTTTATAGAAAAATTCTCAAATACAATTGACAAATCGGACTTACATAGTCTATAAGTATGGATCCTTGGCTTTAATTTCCCATTGATCCAAATGAGTGACAAACAAATGTTATAGAAAAATTCTCAAATACAATTGAGCAATCGGACTTACATAGTCTATAAGTATGGATCCTTGGCTTTAATTTCCCATTGGTCCAAATGAGTGACAAACAAATGTTATAGAAAAATTCTCAAATACAATTGAGAAATCGGACTTACATAGTCTATAAGTATGGATCCTTGGCTTTAATTTCCCATTGGTCCAAATGAGTGACAAACAAATGTTATAGAAAAATTCTCAAATACAATTGAGAAATCGGACTTACATAGTCTATAAGTATGGATCCTTGGCTTTAATTTCCCATTGGTCCAAATGAGTGACAAACAAATGTTATAGAAAAATTCTCAAATACAATTGAGAAATCGGACTTAGATAGTCTATAAGTATGGATCCTTGGCTTTAATTTCCCATTGGTCCAAATGAGTGACAAACATAAATGTGCCCACAAATAGCCAAATTCCCGTAGAGCTGAACAAAATTTACACAATTTTAATCTTTAAAATTTAATAGAAAAATTCTCAAATACAATTGAGAAATTGGACTTACATAGTCTATAAGTATGGATCCTTGGCTTTAATTTCCCATTGGTCCAAATGAGTGACAAACAAATGTTATAGAAAAATTCTCAAATACAATTGAGAAATCGGATTTAGATAGTCTATAAGTATGGATCCTTGGCTTTAATTTCCCATTGGTCCAAATGAGTGACAAACAAATGTTATAGAAAAATTCTCAAATACAATTGAGAAATTGGACTTACATAGTCTATAAGTATGGATCCTTGGCTTTAATTTCCCATTGGTCCAAATGAGTGACAAACAAATGTTATAGAAAAATTCTCAAATACAATTGAGAAATCGGACTTAGATAGTCTATAAGTATGGATCCTTGGCTTTAATTTTCCATTGGTCCAAATGAGTGACAAACATAAATGTGCCCACAAATAGCCAAATTCCCGTAGAGCTGAACAAAATTTACACAATTTTAATCTTTAAAATTTAATAGAAAAATTCTCAAATACAATTGAGAAATCGGACTTACATAGTCTATAAGTATGGATCCTTGGCTTTAATTTCCCATTGGTCCAAATGAGTGACAAACAAATGTTATAGAAAAATTCTCAAATACAATTGAGAAATCGGCTTTAGATAGTCTATAAGTATGGATCCTTGGCTTTAATTTCCCATTGCTCCAAATGAGTGACAAACATAAATGTGCCCACAAATAGCCAAATTCCCGTAGAGCTGAACAAAATTTACACAATTTTAATCTTTAAAATTTAATAGAAAAATTCTCAAATACAATTGAGAAATCGGACTTACATAGTCTATAAGTATGGATCCTTGGCTTTAATTTCCCATTGGTCCAAATGAGTGACAAACAAATGTTATAGAAAAATTCTCAAATACAATTGAGAAATCGGATTTAGATAGTCTATAAGTATGGATCCTTGGCTTTAATTTCCCATTGCTCCAAATGAGTGACAAACATAAATGTGCCCACAAATAGCCAAATTCCCGTAGAGCTGAACAAAATTTACACAATTTTAATCTTTAAAATTTAATAGAAAAATTCTCAAATACAATTGAGAAATCGGACTTACATAGTCTATAAGTATGGATCCTTGGCTTTAATTTCCCATTGGTCCAAATGAGTGACAAACAAATGTTATAGAAAAATTCTCAAATACAATTGAAAAATCGGACTTACATAGTCTATAAGCATGGATCCTTGGCTTTAATTTCCCATTGGTCCAAATGAGTGACAAACAAATGTTATAGAAAAATTCTCAAATACAATTGAGAAATCGGACTTACATAGTCTATAAGCATGGATCCTTGGCTTTAATTTCCCATTGGTCCAAATGAGTGACAAACAAATGTTATAGAAAAATTCTCAAATACAATTGAGAAATCGGATTTAGATAGTCTATAAGTATGTATCCTTGGCTTTAATTTCCCATTGGTCCAAATGAGTGACAAACAAATGTTATAGAAAAATTCTCAAATACAATTGAGAAATCGGACTTACATAGTCTATAAGTAAGGATCCTTGGCTTTAATTTCCCATTGGTCCAAATGAGTGACAAACATAAATGTGCCCACAAATAGCCAAATTCCCGTAGAGCTGAACAAAATTTACACAATTTTAATCTTTAAAATTTAATAGAAAAATTCTCAAATACAATTGAGAAATCGGACTTACATAGTCTATAAGTATGGATCCTTGGCTTTAATTTACCATTGGTCCAAATGAGTGACAAACAAATGTTATAGAAAAATTCTCAAATACAATTGAGCAATCGGACTTAAATAGTCTATAAGTATGGATCCTTGGCTTTAATTTCCCATTGGTCCAAATGAGTGACAAACAAATGTTATAGAAAAATTCTCAAATTCAATTGAGAAATCGGACTTACATAGTCTATAAGTATGGATCCTTGGCTTTAATTTCCCATTGGTCCAAATGAGTGACAAACAAATGTTATAGAAAAATTCTCAAATACAATTGAGAAATCGGACTTACATAGTCTATAAGTATGGATCCTTGGCTTTAATTTCCCATTGGTCCAAATGAGTGACAAACAAATGTTATAGAAAAATTCTTAAATACAATTGAGAAATCGGACTTACATAGTCTATAAGTATGGATCCTTGGCTTTAATTTCCCATTGGTCCAAATGAGTGACAAACAAATGTTATAGAAAAATTCTCAAATACAATTGAGCAATCGGACTTACATAGTCTATAAGTATGGATCCTTGGCTTTAATTTCCCATTGGTCCAAATGAGTGACAAACAAATGTTATAGAAAAATTCTCAAATACAATTAAGAAATCGGACTTAGATAGTCTATAAGTATGGATCCTTGGCTTTAATTTCCCATTGGTCCAAATGAGTGACAAACAAATGTTATAGAAAAATTCTCAAATACAATTGAGAAATCGGACTTAGATAGTCTATAAGTATGGATCCTTGGCTTTAATTTCCCATTGGTCCAAATGAGTGACAAACAAATGTTATAGAAAAATTCTCAAATACAATTGAGAAATCGGACTTAGATAGTCTATAAGTATGGATCCTTGGCTTTAATTTCCCATTGGTCCAAATGAGTGACAAACATAAATGTGCCCACAAATAGCCAAATTCCCGTAGAGCTGAACAAAATTTACACAATTTTAATCTTTAAAATTTAATAGAAAAATTCTCAAATACAATTGAGAAATTGGACTTACATAGTCTATAAGTATGGATCCTTGGCTTTAATTTCCCATTGGTCCAAATGAGTGACAAACAAATGTTATAGAAAAATTCTCAAATACAATTGAGAAATCGGATTTAGATAGTCTATAAGTATGGATCCTTGGCTTTAATTTCCCATTGGTCCAAATGAGTGACAAACAAATGTTATAGAAAAATTCTCAAATACAATTGAGAAATTGGACTTAAATAGTCTATAAGTATGGATCCTTGGCTTTAATTTCCCATTGGTCCAAATGAGTGACAAACAAATGTTATAGAAAAATTCTCAAATACAATTGAGAAATCGGACTTAGATAGTCTATAAGTATGGATCCTTGGCTTTAATTTTCCATTGGTCCAAATGAGTGACAAACATAAATGTGCCCACAAATAGCCAAATTCCCGTAGAGCTGAACAAAATTTACACAATTTTAATCTTTAAAATTTAATAGAAAAATTCTCAAATACAATTGAGAAATCGGACTTACATAGTCTATAAGTATGGATCCTTGGCTTTAATTTCCCATTGGTCCAAATGAGTGACAAACAAATGTTATAGAAAAATTCTCAAATACAATTGAGAAATCGGACTTACATAGTCTATAAGTAAGGATCCTTGGCTTTAATTTCCCATTGGTCCAAATGAGTGACAAACAAATGTTATAGAAAAATTCTAAAATACAATTGAGAAATCGGACTTACATAGTCTATAAGTAAGGATCCTTGGCTTTAATTTCCCATTGGTCCAAATGAGTGACAAACATAAGTGTGCCCACAAATAGCCAAATTCCCGTAGAGCTGAACAAAATTTACACAATTTTAATCTTTAAAATTTTATAGAAAAATTCTCAAATACAATTGAGAAATCGGACTTACATAGTCTATAAGTATGGATCCTTGGCTTTAATTTCCCATTGGTCCAAATGAGTGACAAACAAATGTTATAGAAAAATTCTCAAATACAATTGAGAAATCGGATTTAGATAGTCTATAAGTATGGATCCTTGGCTTTAATTTCCCATTGCTCCAAATGAGTGACAAACATAAATGTGCCCACAAATAGCCAAATTCCCGTAGAGCTGAACAAAATTTACACAATTTTAATCTTTAAAATTTAATAGAAAAATTCTCAAATACAATTGAGAAATCGGACTTACATAGTCTATAAGTATGGATCCTTGGCTTTAATTTCCCATTGGTCCAAATGAGTGACAAACAAATGTTATAGAAAAATTCTCAAATACAATTGAGAAATCGGATTTAGATAGTCTATAAGTATGGATCCTTGGCTTTAATTTCCCATTGCTCCAAATGAGTGACAAACATAAATGTGCCCACAAATAGCCAAATTCCCGTAGAGCTGAACAAAATTTACACAATTTTAATCTTTAAAATTTAATAGAAAAATTCTCAAATACAATTGAGAAATCGGACTTACATAGTCTATAAGTATGGATCCTTGGCTTTAATTTCCCATTGGTCCAAATGAGTGACAAACAAATGTTATAGAAAAATTCTCAAATACAATTGAGAAATCGGACTTACATAGTCTATAAGTAAGGATCCTTGGCTTTAATTTCCCATTGGTCCAAATGAGTGACAAACATAAATGTGCCCACAAATAGCCAAATTCCCGTAGAGCTGAACAAAATTTACACAATTTTAATCTTTAAAATTTAATAGAAAAATTCTCAAATACAATTGAGAAATCGGACTTACATAGTCTATAAGTATGGATCCTTGGCTTTAATTTCCCATTGGTCCAAATGAGTGACAAACAAATGTTATAGAAAAATTCTCAAATACAATTGAGAAATCGGACTTAGATAGTCTATAAGTATGTATCCTTGGCTTTAATTTCCCATTGGTCCAAATGAGTGACAAACAAATGTTATAGAAAAATTCTCAAATACAATTGAGAAATCGGACTTACATAGTCTATAAGTAAGGATCCTTGGCTTTAATTTCCCATTGGTCCAAATGAGTGACAAACAAATGTTATAGAAAAATTCTAAAATACAATTGAGAAATCGGACTTACATAGTCTATAAGTAAGGATCCTTGGCTTTAATTTCCCATTGGTCCAAATGAGTGACAAACATAAATGTGCCCACAAATAGCCAAATTCCCGTAGAGCTGAACAAAATTTACACAATTTTAATCTTTAAAATTTTATAGAAAAATTCTCAAATACAATTGAGAAATCGGACTTACATAGTCTATAAGTATGGATCCTTGGCTTTAATTTCCCATTGGTCCAAATGAGTGACAAACAAATGTTATAGAAAAATTCTCAAATACAATTGAGAAATCGGATTTAGATAGTCTATAAGTATGGATCCTTGGCTTTAATTTCCCATTGCTCCAAATGAGTGACAAACATAAATGTGCCCACAAATAGCCAAATTCCCGTAGAGCTGAACAAAATTTACACAATTTTAATCTTTAAAATTTAATAGAAAAATTCTCAAATACAATTGAGAAATCGGACTTACATAGTCTATAAGTATGGATCCTTGGCTTTAATTTCCCATTGGTCCAAATGAGTGACAAACAAATGTTATAGAAAAATTCTCAAATACAATTGAGAAATCGGATTTAGATAGTCTATAAGTATGGATCCTTGGCTTTAATTTCCCATTGCTCCAAATGAGTGACAAACATAAATGTGCCCACAAATAGCCAAATTCCCGTAGAGCTGAACAAAATTTACACAATTTTAATCTTTAAAATTTAATAGAAAAATTCTCAAATACAATTGAGAAATCGGACTTACATAGTCTATAAGTATGGATCCTTGGCTTTAATTTCCCATTGGTCCAAATGAGTGACAAACAAATGTTATAGAAAAATTCTCAAATACAATTGAGAAATCGGACTTAGATAGTCTATAAGTATGTATCCTTGGCTTTAATTTCCCATTGGTCCAAATGAGTGACAAACAAATGTTATAGAAAAATTCTCAAATACAATTGAGAAATCGGACTAACATAGTCTATAAGTAAGGATCCTTGGCTTTAATTTCCCATTGGTCCAAATGAGTGACAAACATAAATGTGCCCACAAATAGCCAAATTCCCGTAGAGCTGAACAAAATTTACACAATTTTAATCTTTAAAATTTTATAGAAAAATTCTCAAATACAATTGACAAATCGGACTTACATAGTCTATAAGTATGGATCCTTGGCTTTAATTTCCCATTGGTCCAAATGAGTGACAAACAAATGTTATAGAAAAATTCTCAAATACAATTGAGAAATCGGATTTAGATAGTCTATAAGTATGGATCCTTGGCTTTAATTTCCCATTGGTCCAAATGAGTGACAAACAAATGTTATAGAAAAATTCTCAAATACAATTGAGAAATCGGACTTAGATAGTCTATAAGTATGGATCCTTGGCTTTAATTTCCCATTGGTCCAAATGAGTGACAAACAAATGTTATAGAAAAATTCTCAAATACAATTGAGAAATCGGATTTAGATAGTCTATAAGTATGGATCCTTGGCTTTAATTTCCCATTGGTCCAAATGAGTGACAAACAAATGTTATAGAAAAATTCTCAAATTCAATTGAGAAATCGGATTTAGATAGTCTATAAGTATGGATCCTTGGCTTTAATTTCCCATTGGTCCAAATGAGTGACAAACAAATGTTATAGAAAAATTCTCAAATACAATTGAGAAATCGGACTTAGATAGTCTATAAGTATGGATCCTTGGCTTTAATTTTCCATTGGTCCAAATGAGTGACAAACATAAATGTGCCCACAAATAGCCAAATTCCCGTAGAGCTGAACAAAATTTACACAATTTTAATCTTTAAAATTTAATAGAAAAATTCTCAAATACAATTGAGAAATCGGACTTACATAGTCTATAAGTATGGATCCTTGGCTTTAATTTCCCATTGGTCCAAATGAGTGACAAACAAATGTTATAGAAGAATTCTCAAATACAATTGAGAAATCGGATTTAGATAGTCTATAAGTATGGATCCTTGGCTTTAATTTCCCATTGGTCCAAATGAGTGACAAACAAATGTTATAGAAAAATTCTCAAATACAATTGAGAAATTGGACTTACATAGTCTATAAGTATGGATCCTTGGCTTTAATTTCCCATTGGTCCAAATGAGTGACAAACAAATGTTATAGAAAAATTATCATATACAATTGAGAAATCGGATTTAGATAGTCTATAAGTATGGATCCTTGGCTTTAATTTCCCATTGCTCCAAATGAGTGACAAACATAAATGTGCCCACAAATAGCCAAATTCCCGTAGAGCTGAACAAAATTTACACAATTTTAATCTTTAAAATTTAATAGAAAAATTCTCAAATACAATTGAGAAATCGGACTTACATAGTCTATAAGTATGGATCCTTGGCTTTAATTTCCCATTGGTCCAAATGAGTGACAAACAAATGTTATAGAAAAATTCTCAAATACAATTGAGAAATCGGACTTAGATAGTCTATAAGTATGTATCCTTGGCTTTAATTTCCCATTGGTCCAAATGAGTGACAAACAAATGTTATAGAAAAATTCTCAAATACAATTGAGAAATCGGACTTACATAGTCTATAAGTAAGGATCCTTGGCTTTAATTTCCCATTGGTCCAAATGAGTGACAAACATAAATGTGCCCACAAATAGCCAAATTCCCGTAGAGCTGAACAAAATTTACACAATTTTAATCTTTAAAATTTAATAGAAAAATTCTCAAATACAATTGAGAAATCGGACTTACATAGTCTATAAGTATGGATCCTTGGCTTTAATTTCCCATTGGTCCAAATGAGTGACAAACAAATGTTATAGAAAAATTCTCAAATACAATTGAGAAATCGGACTTAGATAGTCTATAAGTATGTATCCTTGGCTTTAATTTCCCATTGGTCCAAATGAGTGACAAACAAATGTTATAGAAAAATTCTCAAATACAATTGAGAAATTGGACTTACATAGTCTATAAGTATGTATCCTTGGCTTTAATTTCCCATTGGTCCAAATGAGTGACAAACAAATGTTATAGAAAAATTCTCAAATACAATTGAGAAATCGGACTTACATAGTCTATAAGTAAGGATCCTTGGCTTTAATTTCCCATTGGTCCAAATGAGTGACAAACAAATGTTATAGAAAAATTCTCAAATACAATTGAGAAATCGGACTTACATAGTCTATAAGTAAGGATCCTTGGCTTTAATTTCCCATTGGTCCAAATGAGTGACAAACATAAATGTGCCCACAAATAGCCAAATTCCCGTAGAGCTGAACAAAATTTACACAATTTTAATCTTTAAAATTTAATAGAAAAATTCTCAAATACAATTGAGAAATCGGACTTACATAGTCTATAAGTATGGATCCTTGGCTTTAATTTCCCATTGGTCCAAATGAGTGACAAACAAATGTTATAGAAAAATTCTCAAATACAATTGAGAAATCGGACTTAGATAGTCTATAAGTATGTATCCTTGGCTTTAATTTCCCATTGGTCCAAATGAGTGACAAACAAATGTTATAGAAAAATTCTCAAATACAATTGAGAAATTGGACTTACATAGTCTATAAGTATGTATCCTTGGCTTTAATTTCCCATTGGTCCAAATGAGTGACAAACAAATGTTATAGAAAAATTCTCAAATACAATTGAGAAATTGGACTTACATAGTCTATAAGTATGGATCCTTGGCTTTAATTTCCCATTGGTCCAAATGAGTGACAAACATAAATGTGCCCACAAATAGCCAAATTCCCGTAGAGCTGAACAAAATTTACACAATTTTAATCTTTAAAATTTAATAGAAAAATTCTCAAATACAATTGAGAAATCGGACTTACATAGTCTATAAGTATGGATCCTTGGCTTTAATTTCCCATTGGTCCAAATGAGTGACAAACAAATGTTATAGAAAAATTCTCAAATACAATTGAGAAATCGGATTTAGATAGTCTATAAGTATGGATCCTTGGCTTTAATTTCCCATTGCTCCAAATGAGTGACAAACATAAATGTGCCCACAAATAGCCAAATTCCCGTAGAGCTGAACAAAATTTACACAATTTTAATCTTTAAAATTTAATAGAAAAATTCTCAAATACAATTGAGAAATCGGACTTACATAGTCTATAAGTATGGATCCTTGGCTTTATTTTCCCATTGGTCCAAATGAGTGACAAACAAATGTTATTGAAAAATTCTCAAATACAATTGAGAAATCGGATTTAGATAGTCTATAAGTATGGATCCTTGGCTTTAATTTCCCATTGCTCCAAATGAGTGACAAACATAAATGTGCCCACAAATAGCCAAATTCCCGTAGAGCTGAACAAAATTTACACAATTTTAATCTTTAAAATTTAATAGAAAAATTCTCAAATACAATTGAGAAATCGGACTTACATAGTCTATAAGTATGGATCCTTGGCTTTATTTTCCCATTGGTCCAAATGAGTGACAAACAAATGTTATTGAAAAATTCTCAAATACAATTGAGAAATCGGATTTAGATAGTCTATAAGTATGGATCCTTGGCTTTAATTTCCCATTGGTCCAAATGAGTGACAAACAAATGTTATAGAAAAATTCTCAAATTCAATTGAGAAATCGGATTTAGATAGTCTATAAGTATGGATCCTTGGCTTTAATTTCCCATTGGTCCAAATGAGTGACAAACAAATGTTATAGAAAAATTCTCAAATACAATTGAGAAATCGGACTTAGATAGTCTATAAGTATGGATCCTTGGCTTTAATTTTCCATTGGTCCAAATGAGTGACAAACATAAATGTGCCCACAAATAGCCAAATTCCCGTAGAGCTGAACAAAATTTACACAATTTTAATCTTTAAAATTTAATAGAAAAATTCTCAAATACAATTGAGAAATCGGACTTACATAGTCTATAAGTATGGATCCTTGGCTTTAATTTCCCATTGGTCCAAATGAGTGACAAACAAATGTTATAGAAGAATTCTCAAATACAATTGAGAAATCGGATTTAGATAGTCTATAAGTATGGATCCTTGGCTTTAATTTCCCATTGGTCCAAATGAGTGACAAACAAATGTTATAGAAAAATTCTCAAATACAATTGAGAAATTGGACTTACATAGTCTATAAGTATGGATCCTTGGCTTTAATTTCCCATTGGTCCAAATGAGTGACAAACAAATGTTATAGAAAAATTATCATATACAATTGAGAAATCGGATTTAGATAGTCTATAAGTATGGATCCTTGGCTTTAATTTCCCATTGCTCCAAATGAGTGACAAACATAAATGTGCCCACAAATAGCCAAATTCCCGTAGAGCTGAACAAAATTTACACAATTTTAATCTTTAAAATTTAATAGAAAAATTCTCAAATACAATTGAGAAATCGGACTTACATAGTCTATAAGTATGGATCCTTGGCTTTAATTTCCCATTGGTCCAAATGAGTGACAAACAAATGTTATAGAAAAATTCTCAAATACAATTGAGAAATCGGACTTACATAGTCTATAAGTAAGGATCCTTGGCTTTAATTTCCCATTGGTCCAAATGAGTGACAAACATAAATGTGCCCACAAATAGCCAAATTCCCGTAGAGCTGAACAAAATTTACACAATTTTAATCTTTAAAATTTAATAGAAAAATTCTCAAATACAATTGAGAAATCGGACTTACATAGTCTATAAGTATGGATCCTTGGCTTTAATTTCCCATTGGTCCAAATGAGTGACAAACAAATGTTATAGAAAAATTCTCAAATACAATTGAGAAATCGGACTTAGATAGTCTATAAGTATGTATCCTTGGCTTTAATTTCCCATTGGTCCAAATGAGTGACAAACAAATGTTATAGAAAAATTCTCAAATACAATTGAGAAATTGGACTTACATAGTCTATAAGTATGTATCCTTGGCTTTAATTTCCCATTGGTCCAAATGAGTGACAAACAAATGTTATAGAAAAATTCTCAAATACAATTGAGAAATTGGACTTACATAGTCTATAAGTATGGATCCTTGGCTTTAATTTCCCATTGGTCCAAATGAGTGACAAACATAAATGTGCCCACAAATAGCCAAATTCCCGTAGAGCTGAACAAAATTTACACAATTTTAATCTTTAAAATTTAATAGAAAAATTCTCAAATACAATTGAGAAATCGGACTTACATAGTCTATAAGTATGGATCCTTGGCTTTAATTTCCCATTGGTCCAAATGAGTGACAAACAAATGTTATAGAAAAATTCTCAAATACAATTGCGAAATCGGATTTAGATAGTCTATAAGTATGGATCCTTG
The DNA here is from genome assembly GCA_947311025.1 of Lypha dubia. Classification (NCBI taxonomy): domain Eukaryota; kingdom Metazoa; phylum Arthropoda; class Insecta; order Diptera; family Tachinidae; genus Lypha; species Lypha dubia. Next base: position 2,504,944 of record OX371263.1, read on the forward strand.
GCTTTAATTTCCCATTGGTCCAAATGAGTGACAAACAAATGTTATTGAAAAATTCTCAAATACAATTGAGAAATCGGATTTAGATAGTCTATAAGTATGGATCCTTGGCTTTATTTTCCCATTGGTCCAAATGAGTGACAAACAAATGTTATTGAAAAATTCTCAAATACAATTGAGAAATCGGATTTAGATAGTCTATAAGTATGGATCCTTGGCTTTATTTTCCCATTGGTCCAAATGAGTGACAAACAAATGTTATTGAAAAATTCTCAAATACAATTGAGAAATCGGACTTACATAGTCTATAAGTATGGATCCTTGGCTTTATTTTCCCATTGGTCCAAATGAGTGACAAACAAATGTTATTGAAAAATTCTCAAATACAATTGAGAAATCGGATTTAGATAGTCTATAAGTATGGATCCTTGGCTTTAATTTCCCATTGCTCCAAATGAGTGACAAACATAAATGTGCCCACAAATAGCCAAATTCCCGTAGAGCTGAACAAAATTTACACAATTTTAATCTTTAAAATTTTATAGAAAAATTCTCAAATACAATTGAGAAATCGGACTTACATAGTCTATAAGTATGGATCCTTGGCTTTAATTTCCCATTGGTCCAAATGAGTGACAAACAAATGTTATAGAAAAATTCTCAAATACAATTGAGAAATCGGACTTACATAGTCTATAAGTAAGGATCCTTGGCTTTAATTTCCCATTGGTCCAAATGAGTGACAAACAAATGTTATAGAAAAATTCTCAAATACAATTGAGAAATCGGATTTAGATAGTCTATAAGTATGGATCCTTGGCTTTAATTTCCCATTGGTCCAAATGAGTGACAAACAAATGTTATAGAAAAATTCTCAAATACAATTGAGAAATCGGATTTAGATAGTCTATAAGTATGGATCCTTGGCTTTAATTTCCCATTGCTCCAAATGAGTGACAAACATAAATGTGCCCACAAATAGCCAAATTCCCGTAGAGCTGAACAAAATTTACACAATTTTAATCTTTAAAATTTAATAGAAAAATTCTCAAATACAATTGAGAAATCGGACTTACATAGTCTATAAGTATGGATCCTTGGCTTTAATTTCCCATTGGTCCAAATGAGTGACAAACAAATGTTATTGAAAAATTCTCAAATACAATTGAGAAATCGGACTTACATAGTCTATAAGTAAGGATCCTTGGCTTTAATTTCCCATTGGTCCAAATGAGTGACAAACAAATGTTATAGAAAAATTCTCAAATACAATTGAGAAATCGGATTTAGATAGTCTATAAGTATGGATCCTTGGCTTTAATTTCCCATTGGTCCAAATGAGTGACAAACATAAATGTGCCCACAAATAGCCAAATTCCCGTAGAGCTGAACAAAATTTACACAATTTTAATCTTTAAAATTTTATAGAAAAATTCTCAAATACAATTGAGAAATCGGACTTACATAGTCTATAAGTATGGATCCTTGGCTTTAATTTCCCATTGGTCCAAATGAGTGACAAACAAATGTTATAGAAAAATTCTCAAATACAATTGAGAAATCGGACTTACATAGTCTATAAGTAAGGATCCTTGGCTTTAATTTCCCATTGGTCCAAATGAGTGACAAACAAATGTTATAGAAAAATTCTCAAATACAATTGAGAAATCGGATTTAGATAGTCTATAAGTATGGATCCTTGGCTTTAATTTCCCATTGGTCCAAATGAGTGACAAACAAATGTTATTGAAAAATTCTCAAATACAATTGAGAAATCGGATTTAGATAGTCTATAAGTATGGATCCTTGGCTTTAATTTCCCATTGCTCCAAATGAGTGACAAACATAAATGTGCCCACAAATAGCCAAATTCCCGTAGAGCTGAACAAAATTTACACAATTTTAATCTTTAAAATTTTATAGAAAAATTCTCAAATACAATTGAGAAATCGGACTTACATAGTCTATAAGTATGGATCCTTGGCTTTAATTTTCCATTGGTCCAAATGAGTGACAAACAAATGTTATAGAAAAATTCTCAAATACAATTGAGAAATCGGATTTAGATAGTCTATAAGTATGGATCCTTGGCTTTAATTTCCCATTGCTCCAAATGAGTGACAAACATAAATGTGCCCACAAATAGCCAAATTCCCGTAGAGCTGAACAAAATTTACACAATTTTAATCTTTAAAATTTTATAGAAAAATTCTCAAATACAATTGAGAAATCGGACTTACATAGTCTATAAGTATGGATCCTTGGCTTTAATTTCCCATTGGTCCAAATGAGTGACAAACAAATGTTATAGAAAAATTCTCAAATACAATTGAGAAATCGGACTTACATAGTCTATAAGTAAGGATCCTTGGCTTTAATTTCCCATTGGTCCAAATGAGTGACAAACAAATGTTATAGAAAAATTCTCAAATACAATTGAGAAATCGGATTTAGATAGTCTATAAGTATGGATCCTTGGCTTTAATTTCCCATTGGTCCAAATGAGTGACAAACAAATGTTATAGAAAAATTCTCAAATACAATTGAGAAATCGGATTTAGATAGTCTATAAGTATGGATCCTTGGCTTTAATTTCCCATTGCTCCAAATGAGTGACAAACATAAATGTGCCCACAAATAGCCAAATTCCCGTAGAGCTGAACAAAATTTACACAATTTTAATCTTTAAAATTTTATAGAAAAATTCTCAAATACAATTGAGAAATCGGACTTACATAGTCTATAAGTATGGATCCTTGGCTTTAATTTCCCATTGGTCCAAATGAGTGACAAACAAATGTTATAGAAAAATTCTCAAATACAATTGAGAAATCGGACTTACATAGTCTATAAGTAAGGATCCTTGGCTTTAATTTCCCATTGGTCCAAATGAGTGACAAACAAATGTTATAGAAAAATTCTCAAATACAATTGAGAAATCGGATTTAGATAGTCTATAAGTATGGATCCTTGGCTTTAATTTCCCATTGCTCCAAATGAGTGACAAACATAAATGTGCCCACAAATAGCCAAATTCCCGTAGAGCTGAACAAAATTTACACAATTTTAATCTTTAAAATTTAATAGAAAAATTCTCAAATACAATTGAGAAATCGGACTTACATAGTCTATAAGTATGGATCCTTGGCTTTAATTTCCCATTGGTCCAAATGAGTGACAAACAAATGTTATTGAAAAATTCTCAAATACAATTGAGAAATCGGATTTAGATAGTCTATAAGTATGGATCCTTGGCTTTAATTTCCCATTGCTCCAAATGAGTGACAAACATAAATGTGCCCACAAATAGCCAAATTCCCGTAGAGCTGAACAAAATTTACACAATTTTAATCTTTAAAATTTTATAGAAAAATTCTCAAATACAATTGAGAAATCGGACTTACATAGTCTATAAGTATGGATCCTTGGCTTTAATTTCCCATTGGTCCAAATGAGTGACAAACAAATGTTATAGAAAAATTCTCAAATACAATTGAGAAATCGGACTTACATAGTCTATAAGTAAGGATCCTTGGCTTTAATTTCCCATTGGTCCAAATGAGTGACAAACAAATGTTATAGAAAAATTCTCAAATACAATTGAGAAATCGGATTTAGATAGTCTATAAGTATGGATCCTTGGCTTTAATTTCCCATTGGTCCAAATGAGTGACAAACAAATGTTATAGAAAAATTCTCAAATACAATTGAGAAATCGGATTTAGATAGTCTATAAGTATGGATCCTTGGCTTTAATTTCCCATTGCTCCAAATGAGTGACAAACATAAATGTGCCCACAAATAGCCAAATTCCCGTAGAGCTGAACAAAATTTACACAATTTTAATCTTTAAAATTTAATAGAAAAATTCTCAAATACAATTGAGAAATCGGACTTACATAGTCTATAAGTATGGATCCTTGGCTTTAATTTCCCATTGGTCCAAATGAGTGACAAACAAATGTTATTGAAAAATTCTCAAATACAATTGAGAAATCGGACTTACATAGTCTATAAGTAAGGATCCTTGGCTTTAATTTCCCATTGGTCCAAATGAGTGACAAACAAATGTTATTGAAAAATTCTCAAATACAATTGAGAAATCGGACTTACATAGTCTATAAGTAAGGATCCTTGGCTTTAATTTCCCATTGGTCCAAATGAGTGACAAACAAATGTTATAGAAAAATTCTCAAATACAATTGAGAAATCGGATTTAGATAGTCTATAAGTATGGATCCTTGGCTTTAATTTCCCATTGGTCCAAATGAGTGACAAACAAATGTTATTGAAAAATTCTCAAATACAATTGAGAAATCGGATTTAGATAGTCTATAAGTATGGATCCTTGGCTTTAATTTCCCATTGCTCCAAATGAGTGACAAACATAAATGTGCCCACAAATAGCCAAATTCCCGTAGAGCTGAACAAAATTTACACAATTTTAATCTTTAAAATTTTATAGAAAAATTCTCAAATACAATTGAGAAATCGGACTTACATAGTCTATAAGTATGGATCCTTGGCTTTAATTTCCCATTGGTCCAAATGAGTGACAAACAAATGTTATAGAAAAATTCTCAAATACAATTGAGAAATCGGACTTACATAGTCTATAAGTAAGGATCCTTGGCTTTAATTTCCCATTGGTCCAAATGAGTGACAAACAAATGTTATAGAAAAATTCTCAAATACAATTGAGAAATCGGATTTAGATAGTCTATAAGTATGGATCCTTGGCTTTAATTTCCCATTGGTCCAAATGAGTGACAAACAAATGTTATAGAAAAATTCTCAAATACAATTGAGAAATCGGATTTAGATAGTCTATAAGTATGGATCCTTGGCTTTAATTTCCCATTGCTCCAAATGAGTGACAAACATAAATGTGCCCACAAATAGCCAAATTCCCGTAGAGCTGAACAAAATTTACACAATTTTAATCTTTAAAATTTAATAGAAAAATTCTCAAATACAATTGAGAAATCGGACTTACATAGTCTATAAGTATGGATCCTTGGCTTTAATTTCCCATTGGTCCAAATGAGTGACAAACAAATGTTATTGAAAAATTCTCAAATACAATTGAGAAATCGGATTTAGATAGTCTATAAGTATGGATCCTTGGCTTTAATTTCCCATTGCTCCAAATGAGTGACAAACATAAATGTGCCCACAAATAGCCAAATTCCCGTAGAGCTGAACAAAATTTACACAATTTTAATCTTTAAAATTTTATAGAAAAATTCTCAAATACAATTGAGAAATCGGACTTACATAGTCTATAAGTATGGATCCTTGGCTTTAATTTCCCATTGGTCCAAATGAGTGACAAACAAATGTTATAGAAAAATTCTCAAATACAATTGAGAAATCGGACTTACATAGTCTATAAGTAAGGATCCTTGGCTTTAATTTCCCATTGGTCCAAATGAGTGACAAACAAATGTTATAGAAAAATTCTCAAATACAATTGAGAAATCGGATTTAGATAGTCTATAAGTATGGATCCTTGGCTTTAATTTCCCATTGGTCCAAATGAGTGACAAACAAATGTTATTGAAAAATTCTCAAATACAATTGAGAAATCGGATTTAGATAGTCTATAAGTATGGATCCTTGGCTTTAATTTCCCATTGCTCCAAATGAGTGACAAACATAAATGTGCCCACAAATAGCCAAATTCCCGTAGAGCTGAACAAAATTTACACAATTTTAATCTTTAAAATTTTATAGAAAAATTCTCAAATACAATTGAGAAATCGGACTTACATAGTCTATAAGTATGGATCCTTGGCTTTAATTTCCCATTGGTCCAAATGAGTGACAAACAAATGTTATAGAAAAATTCTCAAATACAATTGAGAAATCGGATTTAGATAGTCTATAAGTATGGATCCTTGGCTTTAATTTCCCATTGGTCCAAATGAGTGACAAACAAATGTTATTGAAAAATTCTCAAATACAATTGAGAAATCGGATTTAGATAGTCTATAAGTATGGATCCTTGGCTTTAATTTCCCATTGCTCCAAATGAGTGACAAACATAAATGTGCCCACAAATAGCCAAATTCCCGTAGAGCTGAACAAAATTTACACAATTTTAATCTTTAAAATTTTATAGAAAAATTCTCAAATACAATTGAGAAATCGGACTTACATAGTCTATAAGTATGGATCCTTGGCTTTAATTTCCCATTGGTCCAAATGAGTGACAAACAAATGTTATAGAAAAATTCTCAAATACAATTGAGAAATCGGATTTAGATAGTCTATAAGTATGGATCCTTGGCTTTAATTTCCCATTGGTCCAAATGAGTGACAAACAAATGTTATTGAAAAATTCTCAAATACAATTGAGAAATCGGATTTAGATAGTCTATAAGTATGGATCCTTGGCTTTAATTTCCCATTGCTCCAAATGAGTGACAAACATAAATGTGCCCACAAATAGCCAAATTCCCGTAGAGCTGAACAAAATTTACACAATTTTAATCTTTAAAATTTTATAGAAAAATTCTCAAATACAATTGAGAAATCGGACTTACATAGTGTATAAGTATGGATCCTTGGCTTTAATTTCCCATTGGTCCAAATGAGTGACAAACAAATGTTATAGAAAAATTCTCAAATACAATTGAGAAATCGGACTTACATAGTCTATAAGTAAGGATCCTTGGCTTTAATTTCCCATTGGTCCAAATGAGTGACAAACAAATGTTATAGAAAAATTCTCAAATACAATTGAGAAATCGGATTTAGATAGTCTATAAGTATGGATCCTTGGCTTTAATTTCCCATTGGTCCAAATGAGTGACAAACAAATGTTATAGAAAAATTCTCAAATACAATTGAGAAATCGGATTTAGATAGTCTATAAGTATGGATCCTTGGCTTTAATTTCCCATTGGTCCAAATGAGTGACAAACAAATGTTATTGAAAAATTCTCAAATACAATTGAGAAATCGGATTTAGATAGTCTATAAGTATGGATCCTTGGCTTTAATTTCCCATTGCTCCAAATGAGTGACAAACATAAATGTGCCCACAAATAGCCAAATTCCCGTAGAGCTGAACAAAATTTACACAATTTTAATCTTTAAAATTTTATAGAAAAATTCTCAAATACAATTGAGAAATCGGACTTACATAGTCTATAAGTATGGATCCTTGGCTTTAATTTCCCATTGGTCCAAATGAGTGACAAACAAATGTTATAGAAAAATTCTCAAATACAATTGAGAAATCGGACTTACATAGTCTATAAGTAAGGATCCTTGGCTTTAATTTCCCATTGGTCCAAATGAGTGACAAACAAATGTTATAGAAAAATTCTCAAATACAATTGAGAAATCGGATTTAGATAGTCTATAAGTATGGATCCTTGGCTTTAATTTCCCATTGGTCCAAATGAGTGACAAACAAATGTTATAGAAAAATTCTCAAATACAATTGAGAAATCGGATTTAGATAGTCTATAAGTATGGATCCTTGGCTTTAATTTCCCATTGCTCCAAATGAGTGACAAACATAAATGTGCCCACAAATAGCCAAATTCCCGTAGAGCTGAACAAAATTTACACAATTTTAATCTTTAAAATTTAATAGAAAAATTCTCAAATACAATTGAGAAATCGGACTTACATAGTCTATAAGTATGGATCCTTGGCTTTAATTTCCCATTGGTCCAAATGAGTGACAAACAAATGTTATTGAAAAATTCTCAAATACAATTGAGAAATCGGACTTACATAGTCTATAAGTAAGGATCCTTGGCTTTAATTTCCCATTGGTCCAAATGAGTGACAAACAAATGTTATAGAAAAATTCTCAAATACAATTGAGAAATCGGATTTAGATAGTCTATAAGTATGGATCCTTGGCTTTAATTTCCCATTGGTCCAAATGAGTGACAAACAAATGTTATAGAAAAATTCTCAAATACAATTGAGAAATCGGATTTAGATAGTCTATAAGTATGGATCCTTGGCTTTAATTTCCCATTGCTCCAAATGAGTGACAAACATAAATGTGCCCACAAATAGCCAAATTCCCGTAGAGCTGAACAAAATTTACACAATTTTAATCTTTAAAATTTAATAGAAAAATTCTCAAATACAATTGAGAAATCGGACTTACATAGTCTATAAGTATGGATCCTTGGCTTTAATTTCCCATTGGTCCAAATGAGTGACAAACAAATGTTATTGAAAAATTCTCAAATACAATTGAGAAATCGGATTTAGATAGTCTATAAGTATGGATCCTTGGCTTTAATTTCCCATTGCTCCAAATGAGTGACAAACATAAATGTGCCCACAAATAGCCAAATTCCCGTAGAGCTGAACAAAATTTACACAATTTTAATCTTTAAAATTTAATAGAAAAATTCTCAAATACAATTGAGAAATCGGACTTACATAGTCTATAAGTATGGATCCTTGGCTTTAATTTCCCATTGGTCCAAATGAGTGACAAACAAATGTTATTGAAAAATTCTCAAATACAATTGAGAAATCGGACTTACATAGTCTATAAGTAAGGATCCTTGGCTTTAATTTCCCATTGGTCCAAATGAGTGACAAACAAATGTTATAGAAAAATTCTCAAATACAATTGAGAAATCGGATTTAGATAGTCTATAAGTATGGATCCTTGCCTTTAATTTCCCATTGGTCCAAATGAGTGACAAACAAATGTTATAGAAAAATTCTCAAATACAATTGAGAAATCGGATTTAGATAGTCTATAAGTATGGATCCTTGGCTTTAATTTCCCATTGGTCCAAATGAGTGACAAACAAATGTTATAGAAAAATTCTCAAATACAATTGAGAAATCGGATTTAGATAGTCTATAAGTATGGATCCTTGGCTTTAATTTCCCATTGGTCCAAATGAGTGACAAACAAATGTTATAGAAAAATTCTCAAATACAAGTGACAAATCGGACTTACATAGTCTATAAGTATGGATCCTTGGCTTTAATTTCCCATTGGTCCAAATGAGTGACAAACAAATGTTATAGAAAAATTCTCAAATACAATTGAGAAATCGGATTTAGATAGTCTATAAGTATGGATCCTTGGCTTTAATTTCCCATTGGTCCAAATGAGTGACAAACAAATGTTATAGAAAAATTCTCAAATACAATTGAGAAATCGGATTTAGATAGTCTATAAGTATGGATCCTTGGCTTTAATTTCCCATTGGTCCAAATGAGTGACAAACAAATGTTATAGAAAAATTCTCAAATACAAGTGACAAATCGGACTTACATAGTCTATAAGTATGGATCCTTGGCTTTAATTTCCCATTGGTCCAAATGAGTGACAAACAAATGTTATAGAAAAATTCTCAAATACAATTGAGAAATCGGACTTAGATAGTCTATAAGTATGGATCCTTGGCTTTAATTTCCCATTGGTCCAAATGAGTGACAAACAAATGTTATAGAAAAATTCTCAAATACAATTGAGAAATCGGATTTAGATAGTCTATAAGTATGGATTCTTGGCTTTAATTTCCCATTGGTCCAAATGAGTGACAAACAAATGTTATAGAAAAATTCTCAAATACAATTGAGAAATCGGATTTAGATAGTCTATAAGTCTGGATCCTTGGCTTTAATTTCCCATTGGTCCAAATGAGTGACAAACAAATGTTATAGAAAAATTCTCAAATACAATTGAGAAATCGGACTTAGATAGTCTATAAGTATGGATCCTTGGCTTTAATTTTCCATTGGTCCAAATGAGTGACAAACATAAATGTGCCCACAAATAGCCAAATTCCCGTAGAGCTGAACAAAATTTACACAATTTTAATCTTTAAAATTTAATAGAAAAATTCTCAAATACAATTGAGAAATCGGACTTACATAGTCTATAAGTATGGATCCTTGGCTTTAATTTCCCATTGGTCCAAATGAGTGACAAACAAATGTTATAGAAGAATTCTCAAATACAATTGAGAAATCGGACTTACATAGTCTATAAGTATGGATCCTTGGCTTTAATTTCCCATTGGTCCAAATGAGTGACAAACATAAATGTGCCCACAAATAGCCAAATTCCCGAAGACCTGAACAAAATTTACACAATTTTAATCTTTAAAATTTTATAGAAAAATTCTCAAATACAATTGAGAAATCGGACTTACATAGTCTATAAGTATGGATCCTTGGCTTTAATTTCCCATTGGTCCAAATGAGTGACAAACAAATGTTATAGAAAAATTCTCAAATACAATTGAGCAATCGGACTTACATAGTCTATAAGTATGGATCCTTGGCTTTAATTTCCCATTGGTCCAAATGAGTGACAAACAAATGTTATAGAAAAATTCTCAAATACAATTGAGAAATCGGACTTACATAGTCTATAAGTATGGATCCTTGGCTTTAATTTCCCATTGGTCCAAATGAGTGACAAACAAATGTTATAGAAAAATTCTCAAATACAATTGAGAAATCGGACTTACATAGTCTATAAGTATGGATCCTTGGCTTTAATTTCCCATTGGTCCAAATGAGTGACAAACAAATGTTATAGAAAAATTCTCAAATACAATTGAGAAATCGGACTTACATAGTCTATAAGTATGGATCCTTGGCTTTAATTTCCCATTGGTCCAAATGAGTGACAAACAAATGTTATAGAAAAATTCTCAAATACAATTGAGCAATCGGACTTACATAGTCTATAAGTATGGATCCTTGGCTTTAATTTCCCATTGGTCCAAATGAGTGACAAACAAATGTTATAGAAAAATTCTCAAATACAATTGAGAAATCGGACTTACATAGTCTATAAGTATGGATCCCTGGCTTTAATTTCCCATTGGTCCAAATGAGTGACAAACAAATGTTATAGAAAAATTCTCAAATACAATTGAGCAATCGGACTTACATAGTCTATAAGTATGGATCCTTGGCTTTAATTTCCCATTGGTCCAAATGAGTGACAAACAAGTGTTATAGAAAAATTCTCAAATACAATTGAGAAATCGGACTTACATAGTCTATAAGTAAGGATCCTTGGCTTTAATTTCCCATTGGTCCAAATGAGTGACAAAAATAAATGTGCCCACAAATTGCCAAATTCCGGTAGAGCTGAACAAAATTTACACAATTTTAATATAAATACTTTTAATTTTATTTTATAGCGAGGGGGTAGCGAAGCACACCGGGATAAGCTAGTATATTTATAAAGTGTAAAGTAAGTATATAAAATGAAAAATTTTTAGTAAACCAATCGTGTCAGCAACACAAAATTTTTAATTTTTATATATTATACATACTAAAGCTCTGTACAGACGGTTGTCAGATCTAGCAATATTGTCAGATCTAACAATTTGCTGGCAATGTACTGATAATAAAAAATTGCCATCACAAGCTTTATTTTCGTTCACACGGTTGTAAGAAAACTGTCAGAAAAGCTTTTAATTATTGTCAGGCAATAAATTGTCTGTTCACACGGTTCTTGGATTTAACAATAATTGTCAGATTCTCTCAGAGAGCATAAACACTACGCAATGTATAGCATATTTTTAAGGAAAAATGTAAAATTACAAGCATTTTGTTTCGCTTATGGGAGATTTTCGATAAAAATAATTTGGCATAAGTTAAAAACGTTTCAGTTAAACAAACTCACTTCAAAATTGCTCTGTAAAACTCATATGTATAGCATTAAAAGTAAAACATTTTTTTTCTTTTCAGGTTCATTTTAAAAATTGAAATATTAACTTGCAGCTATATTTGAAAATAAAAATATGTAGTTAATTATATTTAAATAAAATGAGCTACAGCCAAAAAGTATTTTGTGACCAGTAAATTAATATGTAATGTTTTCTTTTATGCGATGTTTGTTTTATATAAAATAGCTTATGCTAACCAAAATATGTTTTAATTATGCGGGTTTTCTCTTAAGCGGATTTTCTTTTAAGCAAATGTAAGTGCTTCGAAATTGATAAAATAAATAAATAAAAATTTTTATTTTCAATTATGCAATCTTATCTTATCCGAATTCGACTGTAATAATAGCTTTTGTTTAATTAGTACATGTACAATTTTTTCATTGTCAGATGTTCGAGTTTTGTTCAAGATTGTCTGACAATTATGTAACAATGAAAGCGAATTGTGCCCACACGATTATAAGATATCTGATAATTTCTTGTTAGTTTGTGGTATTACAATTCACTGACAATGGTTTTTACGCCAATGTTGTCAGACAAAAATTGAAAGTTTAGACGGTTGTAAGAAATTTTCAACACATTTTACCGACAATATTGTTTGATCTGACAACCGTTTGTGCAGTGCTTTACAAACATACAAGCAAACAACATAAGAGTGTTAAGAAATAAATTAATTATAAAGAAAGAAAACAATATGGTTCTAAAAAGTTCACTGTTAAATTTCCCACTTGATAAGTAAGGAAAAATGGTTATACTCTTCTCTGGAAAAAAGTAGTAGTCTTAACAACGTTTCTCCATTACTTATCAAAAAAGCTGTAGACAATGTTGCTGAAGGTCAAGTTATTCAGTGTTAAAAGTTATTCAATGGAACTATCATAATATAAACGAAATCCTTTGTTAAAGCCAACAAAATAATTCATCATTAACGCCCGTAATTGAAGTAATGCAATAAATACATTCACCACAGAAGGCTACACGAACACACAACTTAAAATGCCGCTTGCTGCATAATATTCACCCCTATCGTGAATAGAAAGTGGAATTTTTGTTCCTGTGAAATCTTCATTCCCCATCAAAGGAAAAAATGGTATCGAGAATCTCCCGTGAAAAATTATTCCTGCCATCAGTTCTCAGTCAATGTTAAAAAGGAAAGAAGATTAAAATATAAGAAATCGTAGAAATTTTTGTTCAATATACACGGATATATGTACATATTTATTTTAAAGAAAACTTAAAAAATCAACGCTAAATATTCAGTGTTGTAGCTTTAGTTTGGTTGCTCCGTTTGTTTATTGCATCCTAACTTTTATGTAGTAAAATAATTCGGATACTTTTTGGAAAACCAACAAAACGAAAAAATTCCAACAAATTGCCTCATTATCAGATCTTTTCATTAAAATAGACTTTTTAATCCTTAATATTTGAATTATAAGAAGAACTACATACATGTTCTGTTCTATTACCAATCAAAAATAAAGTGAATAAATTGAAGGAAAAAGTAAAGAAACTCGCGGAAAAAAAAAGCATTCACGATTAGGGGAAAGAGGAAAAGTTTCGAGGGAAAAATTATTAATGATTATGGGTGATTATGTTCCTTAGATGATAAATGCCTTATATAGTAGCCTTAATCATTAATCTAAACATTATTGATAGTTTGCGATTATGATTCAATCCACCATGTTTTTTCTTTGAGTGCATAAAATCATGACACCTAGGCCAGCTCTTTGGGTCAAAACCTCTTACATATGTGTGAATGTAGAATAAATATGAGAATTAGATAAATGAGAAATAAGTAACTTCAAACTGTTGCCAAGTATAAGTTCAGACTTTTAAAAATTCAATAATTTCAATTAAATTATTTGATTAAATAATTATTTTTACTCACTGACTGTTTTGCAGAGCTTTACTTTTCCCGATGAGACTGGATACCCAATGGAGTCTCGTAAGGTGAAATATTATTTAATGGAAACTCATTATATCAACATACAACCCGATATTGCACAAATAACAACTCGACAAATGGCAGACAATTCTGGACTAAAAATATACTTTACTCACGTGTTACGACAATACGATGCTGGTGTGTTATCAATAGGTAAGTGAATCATAATCATACACTCAAAATATTATGTAGGTAAATATAAATTAAAAACATTTGAAACAATAGTATTTAATTTAAAAAGCGTACCGCTTACATTCCAGTGGAATGTAGTTACAAACTAATATACATACAGTGCGAGCTCGATTTGCGCAACCACCGATTATCGCAACACCCCGATTAGCGCTGTATGCATTTTTTACATTACAGGGTTTATAAGTGCAACTTTTTTCAAAAAACTTTTTTTGTTTTATTAAATTTTAAGCAATTCCCGCTCTGAATTTATCTGCTCAGAAACGTAGTTTTAAACAACCTGATAGAATCATCAATGTCAGAAACTACAATCAAACCCATTTTAAAAAGTATGTCAATCAAAACGTGATTAAACGTGAACCTCAGGATGTGAGATTAGCATTGTAGTCGCTGGCTTCTAGAAAACGGGGTCCCAGTGATTCGCAAAAAGTCGCATATTGATTTTCGGTTATTGAAAATCTGTGAAGGGAATAGACAGGTGAGATCACAAGGTTTTGATAAAAATTTTCTATATAGATTTTTGTTGCTTCGCAAAGATCATTTAACAGGTAGTGTTTTATTCGCGTTTTTATTAGAATTCCCGAGCCATCACGAGGATCCTTTGTGTCGTAAAAATTATATCCACTAATTGTGAAATAGCTTCGAGACTTCAAATGAGTTTCTGAGATAAGCTTAGCATCGATTTGTTTATCCATTAGCATATATTCTATTTCATTTTTATGTTCGCAGATGCCTTTTGCGTTCCAAAAACAGCCTGCAACAAGGTATACTGCGTTTTCTACATTTCCTGCATCATACAGGACATGTGGAGAATAAAAGTATTTACTGTTTGTATTAAGCTCTCTATTGAGGCTTCACGCTAGAATGTATACCTTTTACAAAGTCTATTAGGCCTTTATCACTCTTTAGTTGTTATGCATAAACGTTTTATCTGTACATACTTGTTTGAATTTTATTGTCGATATTTTTTTCACTCACTGCATGTTGGTCATCTTGTTATTTATTAATTGTATATTTATTTGTAAACTGAACTGACGAGTTGGCTAATGGGTGCAATTGTTATTGTTTCTTGATCACTATTTATCATTAAGGGAGAGCATGACTTATGACTTTATTGCAGTGAGCCGACGAAAATCGGTACATTGTGCCGATAGTGGGATCTAAGCTTTACACACAACCAGAAAATTAAATTAAACCAGTAAAATAAATGTTTTGTTTTTGTATTTATTTTTTTTTTTTTTTATTTTAACTTTTGATAATTTTTAATATTCAGTTGCGAGGATTATAAAAACGCGTCTGTATACTACGAGATTTGAAACTGATTGTAGTTAATAAACATTTGTTAAAGTTATTCTTAATGTTTTCTTTGATATTTCATATTTGCATATCTTAAGGTATGGATCCAAATTGGAGGCATATTATACCTCCTGGACAAGATCGAGTCATATCAGAGGGTCAATGTGTAGAAGAGTGTACGGCATTCGCATTTCCCCCAGAAGGTATTTATATATTTGCTGTAATGATGAGCACTCATCTAATTGGAAAAGAAGTTAAACTTCGTCAGGTTAGTATAATTGTTTGAAAATTTATGTGTGACATGTATAAATATGTCATACTCGTGCACACATACTTATGTATGTATGTATGTACACTACATTACGCACCTAAGAAAAGAATTAGAAAGCAGATTTTCTGGCAGCATGATAAAATGAATGCAGAAATACAAAAAAAAACAACTATATGGGTTTTGTAGAAAATGTATATCAATATCAACATCAAGAATATGCATCTCGGCAACAACATAAAAAATAAAAAAACAACTGGCTTTTTATTTGTGTAAAATAAATTTACAATTTTCAAAAACAGCTCAGTAGCAGAGCTGTAAAGGAATGATTCCTTTTTGAAAGAATCTATGAATCAGAAACGCTTTTGAAATTTTTGTTAAAACATTCAGGAGTTTTTTAATAATGATCCTAATCCTAGTGAAAATTAAAAAATCGATTTTCTTTAAATCACCAAAGAATTCACTCAAACTTTAATTCAATTAATTAATTAACGCCGCTTGACTATTTCTCCTTTCTGTGTACAGCGTGTGCATGAATAGTATCCACTATGTCCCTTAGTTCCCAAAACAAAAATCTTTTCTGGCGCATCCATAACAAAACAACGAACTTTAATACTAAAAAAAAAAATTGAAATTCCTTCAAACACACCAATAAGGAACACAAAGCTTGATCCAACAACACTTCCTAAAATCGGCCAAATTTGTTTAAAACTGCTTTTAAATAGCGGCAGACCGTCAATGCCAATATCTAGAACAATATCCAAAAACTTCCAATTATTTCTTTCCAAGAAATCGGTTAATCCGTTTTTAATCCGCAGTGAATATGTGTTCCTTCACTAACCTTTCACTCAACTACAGAACTAGGCGTTTTTAAAAGTGTCCTAGCGTCTTTTGGAGCTTTCGTATTGCATTAAAGCAATAATAATAATAATAATAATAATAATAATAATAATAATAATAATAATAATAATAATAATAATAATAATAATAATAATAATAATAATAATAATAATAATAATAATAATAATAATAATAATAATAATAATAATAATAATAATAATAATAATAATAATAGGACATTAATTAAATTGCCCACTTAGCTAGTCCTTCACATAAATTAAATTCATTTAGTTCACTTTCACTTTCATATCTTGAATAATAAAAACTTCGGTTAACTAACAAAAAAATTTTATAAAAATGTGGCAATACTATCAGTTTGTTTACATAAAAAAATAATTGCTTAATTTACAACAATTTGTATTGTCTATCTTGTATGAAATACACCTTCTCTTTATTAGTTTGTAAACACCCAGTGTATATTCTATCGGTTTGAATCTTGTATTGATGGACAAAAGAACAACAAGCACCACACAAATACTCTCTGAGTATTGTATGAAATTTGATTTTTGCAAAACATATGAAATAAAAGTGTAAATTTAATGTGAAAATTACCCACAAAAAATTTTACAGTATTGTATTTAATACTATAATACGCTCGATACAAGAGGTTTTGTGAATTAAGCAAATAATAAAGAGCCAGTTTTTGTAAATTTGGGAAACAAAACTTTGTAATAATAGTAAAATTCAGGTAAGTAATAATTAAAATATTTTTATACATACATATGTACATATGTACATCCCTGCAGTTTTAAAAGAAGAAATTAGCTCAAAATCGTTAGGTATTTCCCTAATGAAAAATCGACTACCTACAACAGTTGCCATTATTCCAAAGAAAATCAACAAGAAAAAATTAATTTAAGTAGTTATTTTGATTTTGTCAATTTAAGTCAATTAAAACGTCGCATAAAAAAAAGAAAAAGAACAATTATGTATGTATGTATGTATTTGACAAATTTAATAATATTGAAAAAGAAATTTGTGAAAATAATGAAACAGACAATTGGAAAGCAGTAAAAAATTTCAGTAAAATATAGAAATAATCAACTTTATTCTGCGTTCCGATTACATTCCCGCATTCAGTTACGCTCAAATCGAAAATTGCTATTCTGTAAAAAAAACCTAATCGAAAGAAAATTAAAGAAGAGAAGAGTATGTTTAAACCAGCTGCTTTGATATGAAACGTATGAAATAGAAACAGAAAAATTAAGTCATTTCGTAAACAATGGAATGAGGCTTAGATTGTACCTTCTTCATACATCTCCCTCTATTTTCGACAAACACTGGCCAATGAATTCCTCAGTTACCAAGCCTTACATCTTTCAACGAAGAGAAGTCCATTTTACGCATTTTGTTTGAACAAGGACTTGAAAATTTATAATTTGACCCTCGTTTTTCCTTTGCCAGGTCTGTCATAGTCATTAAACCTTGGGCTACTGATCGTCTGAAATCGTTGACAGTAGAGTTTTCGCTTAGCTGTCCATGGACAACATATGCATTTACAAAGGCGATATCTAAAACACCTCAGAATATTCTATGCTACCATTTAGGCGATTTACGGTCAACGCAATAGAGTGCTCTCAACCGGTCTGCCATGTCAACACCGCCCATATATACGTTATAATCCTTAACCGCTCTAGGACAAACAATTGTAGACTTAGTGCCGTTCTTCTCCTTTCGTAAGACGGTATATTATTCGTTTCCATGAAAATTCGAAACAAAATGAACAATTTTATTATCTTTCCACTTCCAGTAGCCAATATCGAGATCTGAAAATCTGTAATCATACTCTCCTCTTTTTAGTTTGGAGTCAATTGCCATACTATTGGGAATACCCTTACGGTTTGACCTTATTGTTCCGCATCCAAAAGCTTTTTCACTTTTTAACTTTTCAAGTAAACAAATAGAGGAGAAAAAATTTTCAAAGTATATAACTTATTGCTTTCCCCATTCTTGTTCAGTCAATTCCAATACTACTCTTTCTCCTAAAGTATATTCAGAAAACTTCGCGCTTATTGCATCCTCTTTTCCTTGGTATATAATAAATTTTTTTATAAAACCTCTTAGCTGATCAGAGCTAAGCACCATAATTTGGACCCTGTTTTTATAGGTTTCATGGGCAGATATTGCTTGAGCGCAGACCTACCCTTAAATTTTATCATAGATTCATCTACACTTAACTCTCTGGTTCCATGATAACATGCATCAAATGTTCGATTTAGCTTGTCTACTACAGGTCTTATCTTATATAACTTGTCTTTACAGTTGGGAGGTATTTTAGAATTGTCATTAAGTGTAAGTTTGATAATATAGCAGCAAATATATCCCTCGACATTGTTGTACTTATAAATGTGTTGTCCAGATCCGGCGCAGAGGAGTAGTGGCCAGTCCAAGCAGGGCGAGTGTTGTAGCCCATATAAAGCTCATGCCAATAAAAGCCAAAAGTTCTTCTTTCTCGAGGTTGAGAGTCTTGTTATTTTGTGTGGCATACAAATTGCTTTGATATACAATGTCATCCAGAATAGTATCAATTAGGACAAGAAAAACATCCGTTGGCGTAGAGCATTTACTAAAGCATTCGTCCACGACGGAAGTGTTTTCAGAATATTCTGGTAAGTATGTCTCAACATCTCGTTTTTTCCATTTTCGACTAGGTTCTGGAAGTATTTTCTTCAACTGCGATGACTTAGCAAGGGTTGTTTGGCAAAATGGGAGTTCATTGGCCAATTGTAAAATAGTGAAAGTTGTAGCTGCTTCAGTACTTATGTCGTCTATTTCATTTTCAAATTACAATGTGTATAAACTTTGTTATATTGTTTCATCAATAATTTCATCAATACTTTTCGGGGGTTGATGAATTTCGTTTTCATCATCAAATAATTCTATGTCTCTGCCCCTGTCGGTACTTGTTGCACTGTTTTAGAAGCGTTGTTGAAGCAAAGCTAAAGCTACTGCGATCTCATATTGTTTTAAATTTAACGTTACAAGTGGTGGTACTAAGAAATACCGTCAGATAGGAAAGGGTTAAAGAAAACTTCAAAAATCAAAGTTAAATAATCAGTGTTGGAGCTTTACTTTGGTTGCTCCGTTTGTTTATTGCATTCTAACTTTTATGTGGTAAAATAATTCGGCTCCTTTTTGGAAAGCCAACAAAACGAAAAAATGCCAACAAATTAAAGCTCCACAAATCTGCAGGCAATCGGCCTGTTTTTTGCATTTTGTTGAAGCATACATCAGTTTGTGCCTTATTATTAGATCTTTTCATTAAAATAAACATTTTAAGCTTTAATATTCGAATTATAAGAAGAAATACATATAATTTCTGTTCTATTCCCCATCAAAAATAAAGTGAAAATATCAATGTGAGAAGTGAAAAAATTCCGAGAGAAATATTTATTCACGATAAGGGGAATTATTTTCAATGAACATTTTTCACATTTTTATTCTGGACTGAATAAAATTTTTTCATGCGAGTTGTTCACGATTGCAAATACGTGAAAAGTGAAAAAAATTCATGTGGAAAATTATTCACGATAGGGGTGAATATTTTTATACAAAATTAACTTTTATCGAATCGTTAAAATTACTACAGGTGTACATACTGTCACTTCATCAATTTGTATAAACACGTACATACATATGTACATAAATATAAAAAACCGAAAATTATAATTAAATAAATATTATCGTATTATAGATTCGCCAAACCGAGGAGTTACCACCAATTTCGCATGATAGCAATATAGATGTCGCCTATCAGGACTTTCGTCGTCTCTCTACACCCGTCAAAGTATTGCCTGGTGATAGACTTTTAGCTGAATGCATTTATGACAGTTCATCACGAAGAGCAATAACTTTAGGTAAGTGTTGTATACATAAATAAACTAATTTTATGGGAAAAATTTTTTTGGATTAAAACCTTAAAACTTTAAGATATGTATGTACATATCTTCAACCGATCGTTTTTAGTACGAGTATGTATAAATGTAAGATTATTAATATAAATACATGCGCCCTTCACGTTAACAACAGGGTTGGAGATGAGAAGAAACGACACACTGTGTCGCGATTTTATACAAAAATAGAAGCAGCTAGAGTAGGGAGGTGAAATTTGGCATGAATATTTTTCTTAGGAAAAGAAGTATTTATGCGAAATTCCGAGAAAAACTAACAAATGCCACGGCCAACTGCCATACAACCTAAATTTAAAAATTGTATTTAGAAATTAGCGATCCGATAAGATTGAAATTTTGCATGTGAATATATTTAGTAATATTGTAACATATTGCCAATTTTCAAAAAAATCGGACAAGCACCACGCCCACCTCCCATTCAAACAAAATTTAAAAATTGTTAAAACATGGAAATTAGTGTTCAGAAAGAGCAAAATTTTACAAAAATTAATTTAGTACGTAAGTCCTAGTCGCTCAGTAAAAAAGGAATTTAGAAACATAAATTTTATTTATTTAACATAACATATTTAACATACATACATAAAATATATATAAGTATTACAGGCAATCAAAGTATATACAATTATCACTGTAATCACTTTCAGATTCTACCAATGATTCATTCGCAGGTTTTATGTCATTAAATCTTTTTTTTTTTTCAACTAAATACCCTTTCAGATCATTTAAAGCACTTTTTCTCAAAAGTATTTTCTGACTATGCATCGAAATTGATGGCTCTGACTGCAGAATAAGATAATTTATGAGGTCTATCATGGAGGCAATCCTACTTATTTTTCATGTATGTCTTAATTTAGCATTTCTTATAATTTTATCACTTGATTCTATTGCTTCTTCTGATAACATTCCAATGGGAATGGTAAAATATTTAATAAAATCTATACCATGAACTAAAATTTTATGCACAGTTGAAGGCATATAGTACCAAGAATATAATTCGAGATATAAAAGTGCAGTATCTTTTAAAAGCTTTTCAAAACTTGAAATATTTATAGAATGACTACTTGAAAGCTGTTCATTTCAGATGGCTTAGCTCGACATAAAGCACAAGTTGAACTACTACTTTTTCCACTTAATACATTTAAAACTACACCATAAATCATCGTCAACTGCATTTTATAAAGAACGTTAAGATTTTTGTTTTTTGAAATGTAATTAGATGTATCTAGACCTTGCACCAGTAAACAAATTAATAGTATCAATTAAATTTTTATACTAAAATTATTTATTACAATTAAAAATTTAATTAAATAAATTAAATATTTAATCAAATTTTTTATACTTTTAAGTAAAGAGTTAATTGGTGAAAAATTTTTTTCTGTGTACATTATGAACTTTGGACTAGTGTTACTTACTTTAGTGAATTTAAATGTAACAACTAGAACTTAAGTCCATAAAATAAATGAATTATTTGTATCATTAAATAAATCAACCGTTTATTAACCGTAATTTGAAATATGAGCGAAATTAACCGAATTTGAAATATGACTACGTTGCAATAAATGCTTAATTGAACTCCACCACGTATTAGTTATGTATATATAATAATATAATATAACTAATACGTGATGGAGTACGTATGCATCATGAGTTTTTGTGGAATTGTGGAGAAAAAAATCATGGATTCTGCATCACTATAATGCACCAGCTCACACATCAATGCTTGTTTGTTATTTTTTGGCCAACAACAACACAACAAGCCTCCAATACCTTATTCACCAGATTTTGCTCCCTGCGACTTTTTCCTATTCCCAAGGCTTAAGAGACCAATGAAAGGAAAGCGTTTTGCCACAATTGATGAGATAAAATCAGAATCGAAGAACGAGCTGATGGTCATACTGAAAAGCGCATTTCAGAAGTGCTTCGAGGAAAGGGGATAAAATGGATATTGATGAATAAATAAATACTTTTAAAAAAAATTCAAACTTCACTTTTTCTTTTGAAAAAACCTAGTATGTATGTAATACGTATCACAATATACATACTTTTCAAAATTAAAAGAAATACATATTTACATTCATACATACATACATATATATTTTTACATACATATGTTTTATGTATATATGTTGCATTATATTGTTATATCCTTAAACCCTAATGCCTTTACCGCACAAACGATTAGCAAGCAACGCAATTCTAGGAAATAGTATGTGTCATAATGTCCATGAACTTTACGATGCGTACGCACGGACATTATACGGACATGCCACCATTTTATATTGATCGGACTTTAAGTTTAGAAGTGGTTGATTTGTTTCCAAAATATTTCTATTCTCTCCAACCAGTGCACAGGTCTTATATATTTTTTTTTTAATTTCATATCACTCTCTTGATTTAATTATTTTCAGGTGGTTTAACTATGAAGGAGGAAAGTTGCATTGTATTGTCTTTATACTATCCGCGTCAAAATAAGCTAACTACCTGTCATTCCCTTCCGAGCCTTCCAACAGTTCTTCGTTCGCTTGGCATAGAGGAACTTGCAACGTAAGTAGATTTTTCAGTCGACAAAAAATTAAACAACTAAGATTCAATTTACGAGTCCTTATTTTACTAAATACTAATGGTTAATATGGGGCGTTTGTGTCAAAAATATATGTTCGACTGTATGTATAACCTTTATCATTGTTCAAAATAACAAATTTAGACAGAAATTTGCTATTGAACATACACTAAACCCATTAGTGGCCAGCATGTAATTTCACTTGCCAGCACTGTAAACTCCTCCAAAGTTAAAATATATAAAAAATCAAGTTTTTTTTCAATAACCATTTACTTTAGCGTCTTCTACGAAAATATTTTTTTCGTAATCCGCTGGCAGATGTTTTCGTAAAGCTCCGAAAATGGACATATTTTGAGATAAGCATAAAAACATATCTGCCCACTATTGAGTAAACTTACCATCTCAGATCTCGGAAACCAATTGCTTCATTTTCTTTAATTATAAAATATACTTTAGTTAGACCTTAAAACCACTACGCACAAAGTTTCATTGAACTCGGTTTACGTTTTCGGTAACCGGAATAATGGGTTAACTATATCTACTCATAATATGGGATGTCATTGGATGCATCTACATGCCAAATGGACTTACTCAACATTGGGATCCCACGGAATCAAAATTTGCACGAAAAGCGTTCCCGTACTCAAAAATAAGGAAAATTCAGAGCGATTTTGAATGAACAGCGCGAGAATTCTTCTTGCACGAGACATCCAGTGGGCTCTTTGGGAAAGTAGTTAAGCATGAAAGTTATGAAATAAACAATAACAAACAAAAGATAAATATTTGTTTTGCAAGAACTAAAAGAAAAGCTCAAACGTAAATTATTGCAGTGCTTAAACTTATTTTTTTTATTTTTATTTATTATACTAGCGACTAGTGAGAAAATATGATCCGTTTTCATTTTTGATAGTAGAGAAACTAAAAATATTTACCTGATAACAAATAAATTTCCAGTTTTCTAAAAAAAATTTTGTACTTGACAACTAGTAAAATTTTTTACTAGCACACAAAACGAAAATAAATTCTCTGTAATATATTGTTCAGCAACAATTTCTTGTCAATGAAGACTAGCCATGCACACAAAAATGCAAAAAAACACATATACAAAATATTCATCTCATACAATATGCCGCTGTCAAAAATACCAAACAATAAAATATATGCCAATCCAACCAAACACAACTTCGGCTAGTTGACAAACATGTCGATCTTACAATGACTAGTATTTAAAAATTTTTGTCCTTGAATCAGCGACTAGCAAGCCAAAAATTTTTCAAAATATGCGTTGGATTTCCCGATAGGGGTGAATATGTCTTTATTTGATAAGAGTTCAAAAGAGAATAAAAAGTTATTTTCATAAATTTTCTTTAAACAAATACATAATTTTAAACGATTAAAAATTAAAACAATCAAGTCGTATTTTATAACACACCTAGATGACCCGGCAAACGTTGTTTTGCCATACAAAATATTTCTAGTGCATATTTTGGGTGTTATATAAAAAAAGTGAATGTATTGTAAAAGTGTGTGACGATGACCCCCGATGAAAAAAATACCAAACAATAATTTTGTTCTGTATGAAATACGAACGACGACGATTCTCCTGCCATGAAGCGGTCATAGCGCCATCTGTCATTAAAAAATTGCCCCCTCCCTCCCCTCCTCGTGACCCAATCGATTTAAAATATACTTTAGAACCTATTCTCATTCCTACCAAATATGCATAAAAAATTTAATTAAAATCGGTCGAGCCGTTTCGGAGGAGTTCGATAACAAATATCGTGACACGAGAATTTTATATATTAGATAAAACAAGGAAATATATTTTTAATATCAATGAAACGGGCTTTATTGGAAAGAAAATTTTATGAAATTAATGTTTAAATATGATTTATGTCACGTGTCCATCACGGCTGGCTCTTAGAAGGTGCAATCTGGAACACCAAGTCTAAACAACTTTTCGCAGCATTTGCTGACGTATTTCGCCGATAACTCTTCGAACGTTTATTTCCAAGTGTTCAATTGTTTATGCATTATCGACGTAGAAAAGTGACTTAACATAACCCCAAAGAAAATAATCTAATGGGGTTAAATCACACGATCTTGATGGCCAATTAATTTGGCCACTACGTGAAATTATTTTTTCATCAAAAGTTTCTTTGAGTAAATCAATTGTAGCGCCCGCTGTACGATGAGTTTGACTAATAAAACAATTATTCTGATTAAAAATTTCATTAATTTGCACGCGTTGCTCTGGTGTAAGTCGATTCATAATAAAATTTGCTCAATATGCTCAAATAAAGCAGTGATGCCAACTCAAAGTTGTGACACTTTATAAAAAACACCCTTTATAACTGGTATTAAAATTTAATAGAGAAGTATCGCTATTACATAGATGTAAGCATCTGGCAATTGGTTCATTATTTGCAGAGTTCGTTCTAAGAATGCGTTCGTCGAACATACGGTTAATTCTAAAATCTCTAGAGGGCAGTATAAGGTAAAATAATTTTTAATTTCTGGATAATTAATATTATAAGATAATATAAGCAAGAATTAATGAAGAACAAATTCTACGGTATCTTAAAGATTGCAAAATTAGCAACTTCCTCCTAACATCATAAGATAGTGTCTAAAAAGTTCATTTTAACTTTAAAGCATTGTTTGTAAATATTTTTGGAATACGCTCAATACGATTAGATAAACCAACTTGATAAGGATTCCAACGCAACAATATCCCAAAATACTTCGAACAAAAGAAATGCGTCTTTAAAATCTTTAGAAATCCTCCTAAAAACACCAAGCATAATATAAGCCCTAGAAATAATAAAGCCTATATGTTTATTAAAATTTAACTTGTTGTCAAATATTACGTCTAAATCCTTGACTTTGTATTTAAATTATTCTCAGAACACCAAACTGAAAGCTTGTCTAAGTCGATTTGTAATGTTTCACAGTCATACTGATTGAAAATACTAAAATATAGTTTTCAGTCGTCGGCAAACAGAGCATAAAGGTAAATCATTAATAAAAATTATAAAAATCAATGTACCTACCAATATTAGTACCCTGAGGAATTCCAGAATATGCATCAATCCATTCCTGTCATGCAAAAAACTTTCAAGAAACAATAACAGCTTTCCAGAATGTTCAAACTTATTGAGCTTACGTAACAAAAGATACTGACTAACGGTTTTAAATGCCTTATCAAAGTCAGTGTAAATAACGACACATTGAGACCTACGCTATAATGTCCCGAGTTATTAAAAATAAATTAGTAGTAGATCTGTTCGGCATAAAACCGTGCTGCCTACAGGAAATAAAGCTCTTCACATGGTCATAAAGTTTATTTATCAAAATACTATCAAGAATTTTTCCAAAGGAACTTTGTTTGACTTTGGACCTATGGTACTTTAAAAAAAAATTCTTAATAAATGCGAAATTAACCCTAAGCTCTCTTTTTTTGTGTCTTATTTCTGACCTTCTGGTTGAATTTACTGTTTTGATGTGTTCAGGGACTTATAGTAAAATTTCACGGCGAATATTTTTGCGGAACATTTTAACCCCTTAAATGCCTGTTTTGATGGTGTTTTTTGCTATTTTTTAAAATAAGGACAAAAAAGACCCTTATGTTGACGAGTTAGAGGGTTAATATATTCTACAAAAATGTTCCTTGTAATATTTTACATAAATTTGCCAAACACACCATATACTTTAAACGTAAGCTTTGCTCGATTTTCTCTGCCGATTTACAATACAATATTTGCATTTGGGTGGAACTTTACCTCCCCCTAAAATGAAATCCAGATGTAAACTTTCAAAACGCCGATACACGTGTCTTTTTTTTTGTCTCTCCTATCAAAATTTTTTGGTCGGATCTTGTAATTTTGGAAAAAATTTGATTTTGTTGTTGAGTGTAATTAGTGATGCGGCTACGATCTCCAGTTTTAAAAATTGGAGCAATACAACAGAGCTTCCATTCATCTAGAAATTTTTCATCTTTGAGGCACATGTTAAACAGTTCAACAATAGTTACAACAATATTTGAAGAACATTTCTTGAAAAATATCGAAAGATACGCTCCAACTGAAATTTTCGTGCTATTTTTTAATGCTATTATATCCTCATTTACACCTTCAATAGTGATATTACAATAAAATTCACAGTTATTGTGTGTATCGAGTTAAGAACTGTAGTTTTCAATAACAGGTTTGACAAATGTGTTCTGAAAATAATTCGAGAAAAGATCGCACGTGTTGAGAATAAATAGTACGGGATTGCATATTGTAAAATGACACGTTCTTCTAGTCTGGTTGAAGACTCTAATATTCCATCTCCATTTATAAATGAAACTCCATTAATTACATTGTATTTAATATAAAATATCATTTCAGGGATTCAAATCCAGTACTTATATCATCACCACCAGAACTGTCAGGTATGACATTGGAGACAAGACTTTTATCGTATGACTGGCAAAAGAATTTCAATGAATTCCAAGAGGCTACCAGAAAAGGATCATTTAAACCACTTTGTTGGGGTGCGAAAAATCATGTAATACCGGTAAGATACGCAAATATGAATAATATAGCGGCCTTCAATATTTATGTATGTATGTACGTACATACTCGTATATAAAGACCACCATTTTTATTAAAGGATTCATGGACGATAATATAATTGCATGAGTAAAAAAAATTCTTAAATTGGGAACAACCCATCAAAACTGCAAAAATTCGGAATAAATTGTTATCATCGAGTTTACTTTTGCAACAAATATTTTATTAAGTTTGGTCGATTTTTTTATCAATATTATAATATTTTCTAAGCTATTTTCAAGTTTTTCTCTCCCGCAACGAGAAATCGCACCGCACCGTACCGTAAACATTGTGTTCACTCTCTAATGCTTTATTACAGTCCATATTAACCGTTAAACGTTATTTTTGTTTCTCGGAGAGCTTTCATAATTTTTCCAACATGTACGTATGTATACTATGTCTTTTGTAAAAGTTACTAAAAAAAATCTAAATATTTATGTATTTTAATTAAACCAAAGTTAGATATTTAATCAAAAATAAAAGTAAGGATAACAACAATTATAGTAAAAGGCCAATTAAAAGCCGTTCGGTTCTATAAAAATGTTACGTAACAAAAAAATATAAAAATAGATGCAATTATAAGTACCCTCATGTGTAGGCTTATTTGTATTTGAAATGTATATTATAATAGACTTTGAAATCAACGAACAAATGTTCCTAAAAGTATTCCCAAAAAATTATCTTGTCTATTTAATATCGAGATAAAAAGTTCAGCCATCTGCTTCTAGTTTAAAGGTAATCATCGACTAGCCTTCTTGTTCTTCCAAAATTCAGACATTAGCAGCAAAAGAGTTTAAAACACTGGTACAAGATTTGTATATCTTTATAAACTCAAAAATATGGTAGAATTTGATTATAAGCAAAAACCACAATCACGATAGGCAAAAAAAGTTTAGAGATAATACTAAGAAAACCTTGGTGCTTTCGTAGCTTCGAACCTTGAAAAAAGGATTTAATATATTTAAGAGATGTGCCTGGAAGAGCTAGAGCTGAGCAAGATTAACCAATCATGAAATATTTTTATTACGACCATCACTCAGTGGA
The DNA here is from genome assembly GCA_947311025.1 of Lypha dubia. Classification (NCBI taxonomy): domain Eukaryota; kingdom Metazoa; phylum Arthropoda; class Insecta; order Diptera; family Tachinidae; genus Lypha; species Lypha dubia. Next base: position 2,533,339 of record OX371263.1, read on the forward strand.
TTAGGGGTCATCCTCTGGTTATGGGATGATGAAGACTATTTTAATGATGATTTTGAAGTTAATGATGATAATGAAGTAAATACTACTTTTGAAGTTAATGAAATGAAAACCTTATAAGGGAATTTTTTGAGTTAAATCTGTGGTGTTATGGATTTTTGAGAAAAAAAAAACGGATAAAATCAATTGAACAATTGAACGCTGATGAGAGGTGTAGCGGCCTTGAAATCAGTACTGATACGTTCTGCTAAAAACTGATTGGATATAAATAATAATATTTTTCAACACAAAAAAACTCTTAGTAATTTTGATTTTTCATTAATTCAATAAAACTGAACTTGAGCCTGATAATATTACTTTTCATATGTACATCAATATAAGTTCGAATAATAATTACGTTTATTCGTAACAATAATAATATAAAAATATTTGTTCTTTTTATTTAAACAAAAAAAATATTTTTTTCTAAAAGAACATGAAGTATGCAATAATTTACAATTTAATTTACTAATTTATCGTTGCTCATTCAAAAGTTACAGCAGTAATAGTCAAATGAGACCAAAGTACAAAAAAGTCCATAAAAGGTAAAAAAAAATTTTCAACAATTATGTATTTATTAATATCCAGCAATAAAAATAGCAATATTTTAATATTACGACTTTTATGAATTAATCGCCACTTTCTACACCATTCACCCCACTGTGCGGCGTGGCGATCCTGACTATCCATCCCTATTAACATAATTTAGACCCCGCACATTTCTTAGAATTCCTGAAGTTTTTACAACTTTTTCCCTTTGATGACGACTAAAAAAGAAATAAACAATTAATTAAAAAAGTCGGAGGAGTTAATCCAAGTGGAAGAATACATTCCCAAGAGTATTAATAACATTGCACAACCATCGCCACCAGCAAAAAGAGCAGGTCCAAAACACATACCTGTGCAAAAATATCGGGAAAGACAACAAATTATTAAACAACGTTTAGAAAAGTTTCGGCAAGCAAGAGTAAAATATCAGCCAAATTAATAGTAGAACTAAATTGGGTAAAACAAGAAGGATGGAAAAATAATGGATGAATTCAACATAACGAAAGAAGATAGAATAAAAATCACATAAGATAAATCAAAATGGGAATAGCAGATGCTTAAGTAGAAGGGTACGCAAACGCATACGCTGTTAACTACAATAAAGTAACCCTAAGTTTAGAAATAGTAATAATTTTATTAAGATTATGGAAAATTTTAAAAAAACTTTACATGTACATGTATTCGAAAACAAGTTGTCAATAAAACAGTGCAAAACTGAAAATAAAAGAAATTAAATTTGTTACATTTTTCCTTATTTTATCTGTATGGAAAAAATTATTGCAGATCTCCAAACAGTATTAGCAAACGCCAAATATATCACAAAAATAGTAAAAGAAAAATCTTTCAAGTCCAAAAAGGAAGAGAAAATTTCTAAATTAAAATCGCTGAAAAAGACTGTAATTGAACTTTTAAAGCAACATAGTATAATGTCAACCTCAGACCAAACTCCAATCATGTCAAATTTTGACAGCAAAAAAGCGTCAGACACTATTCCCAAATTCGATGGAAAGCAAAGACACCTTGATATATTTTTGCCAATGATAGAAATGATTTCCGATGACCTGAATAAACATGGTAAGATTAATTTGATAAAGTATGTAACAGCTATGAAGGTTAGCGACAGTAAAAATAAAAACTTTAAACCCAGCTTTAAACAGCCGCTTGTCTCCACTCGAAATTACAGAATTAACATTGGTACAACTCACGGAGCTAGGAGAGGAGCAAAATGAACAATAACAATTACGATAGAGACAGTAGAAGGATAGATAGGTACGAGTAGCAGAAACATTTTGTTACATACATACGAGTATGTACATACATATGTACCAAACTATAAAAATCAAACAAAATAAGCATGACTTAGCAGAACAAATAAAAAGAAAAATGGTGTTTGTACAAAATAAATCAAAGGAAACAGTGAAATTTGATGGTCTTGGCCTGTTTTGTTACAACTTGATTTTTGTAGAACACTCTGTGATACAACCATGATAAAAAATTCAATGTAGTTTCACTCGAAATTGTTTGCCAAGAATGGACATTTTGAAGTTTATTTCCAACGCGGTGAAGGAAAAATATTCTCAGAAATAGTGTGTCAAATTATATTCTAACGTACATAAGAACATACATACGGGTATGTACATACATATATCCTGACGTTTTATATTAAAATTAGCTGAATTCATAAATGTATAAGTATAAGTATAAGTATGTAATCCTCAATGTTTGCGGGAAAGAGATAAACACAAATGCATAACAATCATTTATATAAACTTTTATTTATTTCTTTATCGTTCTGTTCTGTTCAAAAATAAAAATTAAAACCCAGAACTATTCGTTTATATTCTTCATCCAACTTTTACATTAGTTTTCTTTAAATAATTTTCTATCTACATAAGTTTATGTACAATTTAACTTCTCTTTTCTTCCATACTATCCATTTTTGATGACGTATAGAATACGGAATACCTGGAGGGTTACAGCATCAACATTACAAAATCCTATAGAAAACATAAACGATGTAAACACAAGAGGCTGTTTGTGACGGAAAAAACAGTACCTGACATCAATTTTCCTCTTGTTCATGAAGTCGACAATAACAATATTATTGAGGGTGCTGCTCGCAGCAGTAGAAGTTCTGCCGCAGATGGATTAAATATTGCCCACGGCAACAGTCGAACAGTTGCAGCAATTTTATCATCTACAACAATACTTCTAATGTTTCAGCTAGTGTTTAGGTGTTATTGGTGCTTCCTTCCATCGTGGAAGATTTAAAATGTCACAGTTCCACCACAATTGTGTCGGAGAACATATGGTATTTCTACGTTGTGCATTAAGGTAAAACTAATAAAAAAATGTATAAAAAAATGAACCAAAGATATAGAGAAGATAAAAAAACACAGTCATAAATTTATATTCTTATTGTTTTATTTTTTAAATACTTTACTCTTTTATATTTTTTATTTTCTTTGTTTTATAAACAAATATATTAAAAATTTTTTTATTAATAATTTAAATTCGTTTATTAAAAATAACGAAAATAATTTATAAAACCATTAGACATAAATTAAACCTACCTTGTGAGAGATGGGCATAAGAAATACAATACCACTGCTTCTCAACCCATTACAATTTGAGTAAAGATGTTCACATTTCAGAAAATTTTTGAAAAATTATTTAAAATCTAATAAAACTTTAAGGGTGACTTTTTGAATTAATTAATTATTTTTTAGCTAGTTTCGAAATTATTTTAATCTGGTATCGAATGTATTTGATGTTTTTGCTGGTGGCTTAAACTTGTATTGAACAACAAAAATGGCAAAAATTTTTTTCGTAAATGACACATTTGTAGCTAAAGTAACATGGTTGAACGTTCGCGAATTATTTATATAAAAAGCTGTTTATATTATACCTGTGCTTATTGACAGTTTTAGTTTATAAGTAAACCAGCAGCATTGGCTGCATAAACTTACAAAATTAGTCAACTCAAAACTTAAATAAAGATATTAAATTTAGTTTATTCTCAATTGTATCAAAATCAAAATTATGGTGGATTAAACACTAATCGATGTAAAACAAAAAACACCAAGTTTTGTGATAATTATCTGCCTGAACACATATCACACCCAAATTTCTACTTGTATTTAGATAAAATTTGGTGAGGAGGTTAACAAAATAAATTTTATTTCTTAGTGCGCGGTTTTCTCGTCATGCTATCGTACGCCGTTAATCGTGCGGTATTTTTAATACCACAAGAAAAAATCTTGATTTCCTTCCTATCAGCAAAAAGAGGTTCCTAAAAGATGTTCGCCTCACTAGAACTTAAAAATTATTCATTAAAGTTATTTTCAACAAATCCTTCGGCAATGTCTAAATACGTAAAGTAAGAAAATTCAATAACAAGTAATATACAGATGTGTATATATACATATATATAGTATAAATATATACCCTGCAGTACTATGCACTATACACTAGTGATGTTACGAATATCAATTTTTAGTATTCGCGAATACGAATACGAATATTTAAAACAGTATTCGCCGAATACGAATATTTCTTTTGAGGTTTATATTTCAAATTTAATTGGAAAAAATCCCTGCCTTTGCGTTAGTAACTATAAATGAGAGACATGATGACTTTACTCATGGATACAAGTGACAGTGACTGTGAAAATGGAGATGAAATTTCTCAACTTAGTTTCCCAGATTCCATTCATCATTTACTTAGAAAAACTATCGCGGAATACATATCGGAAAAACGGGCGGCAAATGACGTTAACCCACTGATATGGTGGAAAGTAAATAAGGAAAAATACGAGCTTCTTTTACCTATAGTCAAGCAATATTTAGTGACACCACCAACGAGTGTTCCAAGCGAGCGAATGTTTAGTGGTGCGGGGCTTATTTATACACCGCATCGTAATAGGCTTGATGGAGAAAAGGCTTCAAAACTTCTATTTTTGAAATTCAACATTCCTCTACTGAGGTTTGATTACTAATTTAACATGATATAAAACTTTAATTTTTGAATACTAGTTGCAAAATGCATATATATTTTTTTTGTTTTTAAGAAGGTTATTACTTTGCGTGAAATACAATGGGTTTTTTTAATAAAAATTAATATATTTTTTTGCATTTTATGTACTTTTTTTAAACTTTTGTATGATTTTTTTTTGGAAAATGTATGGGAAAATTATTCGAAAAATATTCGCTTGAATTTGGCGAATACGAATACGAATACGAATATCTTAAAACAGGCGAATAGTCGAATAGTCGAATACGAATACGAGTATTCGTAACATCACTACTATACACCCCCATACAATGCTTTGTGCTGTAGACATTTAGGATGTGCTTGTCATTGAGAATGTACTAGTAACATTGAGAATGTTGACTAGGTAGTGATTACTTAGTTCTCATGGGACCAAATGGAGACATTCGAACCAGAAAGTTACAAGTACATTTCTATAATTCAAGTCTATCTGTTAAAGCAAACAAAAAAATGTAAACGTATCGTTGAAAAGTACATCAAAAAGTCAGCACTAGCCGACAAATTGGGTATATATATTTACATACATACATATGTATGTATGTACCCTAGCGGGAAAAGGACCTGTCACAGGACACGTCACGTGACTGGTTCCCAGGGACTAGCAACCGGTTCGAGTTCCGGAACTTTATATGAGAGGGACCGGTAACTTTAACATGGCGTTGTCATTAGAGGGGGTCAATTGACATAATTAAGATACCCGGTGATAGGTCCTAGACCTTAATTTAAGGTACTTGTCCTGTGGTGGTTTCCTAAGTACTAGTCTCAGTTATTGTTTCATAGGAAGTATTAATATTTGCCATATCTTTTTTCACTCAGTTGTCAGTCCTTTTTCTTTTTATGACTATGTGCAAAATTTTTCACCTTGCAACCACACGTCGTAGTTTCATTTTGATTCGATAATAAACAAAAACCATGTTCGACTCAGCTGTTTTGCTTTGTTTACATTTTTTCTACCAGCATTTCATGCACAAATTGAACAATTTATTAACAAGTGAGACATTTTAATATTTATTTTAAGCACAAATTGGTCAATTTATTTACGCAAATCCTTTTTTCAAAGCATTTACATCTTTATTCGGAGGATCAGTTGCATTTAAAGACCCAGCCAATTCCTACCTAAGAGAATCCGACCAAAACCCTCTCACGTTTTGTAAATATCCCTTGGCGATATCAGAATTCCATAAAATTCCATAAAAATTCGATTTAGTGTTTGGTTTCTATGTTTACCCCTATTTGGTGTAAAATTAGTTTTATTTTATGTATGTAAATAGTTTTTTATTTTGTTTTCAAACAATTGAATATACATACATACATTAAATTTTTTAAATGTAAGTATGTACATTCTATGTATGCATATAGTACATAAATGTACATATGTATGTATTTCATTGTACACCAATCTTTAACAGCTTTAAGCAAAAATAAACATAAAACAAAACGATTTTTATGGAAATATTTATTTATTTAATTAATAAATATTTAATTTTAATTACTTTGTGCGATAAGTTGTTATGCTTTTGAGGAAAACCCATAAAATAATGTTGGCCCTTATAAAATTGCAATGGTGTTGATTGAATTTTAAACATTTAAAAAAAATATTCATAAGTATGTATATTATATTATTCTTGTGCTTAAAATTATGATTTTCTTCTGAAAACTAACTAACACTGATTGAAGTTTACTTTGAAAATTATGAAAACTTAAGCAATAAATAAAATATATTCATATAACGATAAATAAAAACTACATAAGTATATACTCTACATAGTATTTGTATACTTACTTACATATGTATGTAGATCTGATACAACTATAAAAGACTATATTATATAGGTACTAAGTATGTATTCATACATTATATATGTATAGTCAAATCCCGATAATTCGTCCCCCATTAAATCGTAATAAACTGTCGGTCTCTTGAAAAAATCTCGTTAATTCGTAAAATTTCCATACATTTTGGTCCCCTCGCTAACTCGTAATTTTTTTTTTTTTTAATAAAATCTTTACCTCTTATAAATCGTAATTGTTTGCTAACTACCACTTAAGCGCCATGGCCACGTATCAAATTGGCTTGACAAATAACATGTATGTATGTGTTGGTAAATATTATTTTGCTTCACACAGTAATGTGTCAAATTCATACCGTCAAATTTCATTTGAAAGTTATTTTTGAAGGATAAGACGTGTATTGTTTTTGGTCGCAAAATATTTTTTGCTTACAGAATTTTCTTAATTTCATTTATTAACATTTATAATATCAATTACCTTATATTTTTATATGCGATTGACTTACAGAGCATTTACATACATATGTATATTAAATTATTATGAAAATAATTGAATATATTTTGTTAATTTTAATTTAATAAATATAAAAATTTTCATAACATTTACATTTTTTTTTTCAACATTTGGTTTATTTTTAATTGCTCTGCATAAACCAGGCAAACGCAATAAAATTTATTTAATTCCAGTTTCCATTCCATTTTTTATATATTGCGCTATCAAATTTTCTGCGTACGATATTGTGGCTGGGCAATTAAATAAAAATGAGATTTGATGTAATTACGCAGCAACACGATCACAATTTGCTTCAAATTACAGTATCGACGGCAGTGAATATCTAAATTGTTTTGATTTTCGTCAAACTCACATGGACATATACATACGTGAGAGTTTTTTTTCACTAACACAATCAAAAAAACCTCGGTTTATCAAGCCAATTTGATACGTGGCCATGGCGCTTTATAATTCGTAATAAAAACAACAGAACCATTTAAAGAATGATTTTTTGTTTACCGTTATTTTTTTGCGAGGGTTTTTGCTTTTGCTTGTGTGTGTGTTTATTCTCTTAAGATCAAAATGTCAAAGCGCACGCATAAAACTTTGTCGGTGTTACAAAAACAACAAATTTTTGCAGCCACTGACAATGGAGAGATAAAAATAGACGTTGCTAAGCGATTTGAAATTGCTCCATCAACTCTTACTTCAATCCTTCAAAAACAATTATTTTTTTATGTTTTTTTTATCGTTTAGTAAATAAATTGAAAAAACCCGTTAATTCGTATTTATTTTATTTTAATCCCGTTAAATCGAAATCCCGCTAAATCGAAAACCCCTATAATTCGTAAGAAATGGCCGGTCCCTTGCCATTTCGAATTATCGGGATTTGACTGTATATAGAAATTTATACATACATACATACATATGATGGTGTAGTTAACTATCAGCATAAAAATTTAAGTAAATATAGAAATACAACATACACACTTTTATTTACTCTTATTGCATTTGTATATTTTAAATATACATACGTACATACATATGTATATAATTGCATACAATTGCAATTGTAAGTAAATAAATACATTCATACATCAATAAGCAATATTTGTACTACTAACTAGAAATTAAAATATTGTTATAGAAATAAAACGTAATAATTGAAACAAATGAAATGCAAAAAAGGAAGAGATTAAACAAAATAAATACAGACTTATTTATACCTACATATAAATAGAAAAAAGTAAAAAATATTACAAATCAAAACTAAAAATAGAAAACATTTAGCAATACATATTTAAATTGTCGTTACCCAGCGTTGTGTAGTAAAGTAGAAATGTCGTTAGAAAACCTTATAAATATACATACATACGTAAATATTCATATACAAACAAGAAAAAAACAAAGGCATACATACATACATACATATGTACATATGTACATCCCATTATAGATTAGCTGTCACCTAAAGACCTTCCCGCAGTCATACTCCTAGCCCCATACCTAAGATATTCATGTATTCATGATTTTCCAACATTAGATAATTGAAAAAGTAAGAAAAAAGAAAAAAAACTAAACCAATCAAAATTTGTAAAATCATTTTACATTAAAAAAATCAAGCACATACATACATTTGTAATATATACATACGAATAGTTACTCATATTTTAGTAAATGTAAGACATTAGAAAAACGGAAATGAAAAAGCAAATATATTTATAATGATGGAATATATTAAAAACACCCGCCTCACTTTTAAAAACAAGATAACAACAAAAACCAAAGCTTCTCTTAGAGATGTATACAGAAGAGATATCTAGAACTCATACCTAACTTTTAAGATAATCAAATTAAAATAATCAAACACAAACAAACATCATATACTATATTCATAAATAAAAGACTATTTGCCGATTTGACCAAAACATTCGAAACAGGGATGTAAATCACGCTATACATTTTTTTTTATTTTATATTTAAACATTTTTGGTTCCGTAGTACATATCACCCTGGATTATTTGGTGCAATTAGAAAATTACGATACATATTTTGTAAAATTTCTGTAAAATAAAACATTTTTCAAAGCTGACAAAAGAAAATCTAAGATATACATATATGTATACTAATGAGTGTACATAAATTTCGTTTATAATAAGATTAACAGACCAACCTAAATTACGACGCAAAGCGCAACGTAATTTAGCGCTTAGCTTTTACGCTGAAATGAGTAACCCAAATTAGAACGTTGACGTTGCGCCAGAAAAAGTAATATTTACTTACTTTAATTAATGAAAAACCCTAAATAAAAATAAGAAATAGAGCTGAAGACGCTAAATTGAGCTGAAAGTAGCTAAAGTTACATTACTTAACAAAATGACAACATAAACAACAGTACTTCTTCAGCCAACTTCACTTCTTGTCGCGCTGTCAAAATTGGATTTTCTAATTGCAAAGCGTTGACGCCGCGTTATTTCGGTTGGTTTCATACATTTTATATGGGCATGAGAAATTTTGACAGCCGGACAACGCTTTGCGTCGTAATTTAGTTTGGTCTGTATGAGGGTTTACCTCAGTGAAAAACGAGTTTTACTTGATAGCTGTCATTGTAAAAATGCAAATGTGTGGAAAACTATTCCTAATGTGACTGAGCCGAAAAACACTTAATATTAAGTTTTTTCAAGCAAAAACCGATTAAAGTGGCCCAAAAACCGATTCTATAAATTTCAAAAAGCAAATCTCATTTATTCGTTTTGACTATACTGCGATTACGCAAACACATAGAAATACATCTGGGGGGTTACTCTGTATTGCGATGCGAAAGCAACTGCGATGCGAAAACAATGTAAATAAGATTGCTTTCGCATCGCATTTGCTATCGCATCGCAATACAGAGTAACCCACCTGTGTTTCTAAACGAGGATTTACAGTGTTCTCAGAACCAAATTTTCATGCCCTTTTATCTCCGCCGCATTAACTGCATCATTTCCCACCCACGTGATAATTTTAAACTGGGGGGTTACTTTGTAACTCGATTCGAAAAGAAAACTGTTCGAATTTGTATATTATTTACATTGAAATTCTAATGCATTTGCTTTCGATTCGAGTACAGAGTAACCCCCCCTGAAAATAATTATGTATAAATACCTAAAATAATCGTAATATAAAATGTGATAAGGTGTTTAACAGTTTTTGCTTCAAGAGTGCTCGTTCAATTATACATTGTTTCTAACTAATTTATATGTACATACTAGTGATGTTATGAATATCAATTTTAGTATTCGCGAATACGAATATTTTAAACAATATTAATAATATGATTAATATCCACTTAATATTTTTAAATTTGTTTGAAAAAACCCTTCCTTTTGTATCAGTTACAATTAATTGAAAAAAAACTGTAACACTATTTTAACATTACTATGATATTGAGAAGCCGAATTTAAAGACCACTACTAAACATTTTTAAATTATTTTAGTTACATACTTGCATAGTTACATACTTACTCTGCTTGCGCTTTTAATTAGTAATTCAGTGCTGTTCGGGAAAACATATTTTCGCAGAGGCGCATCCACCTATGTCGGTGGACTTTCACATATTGAATTTAACTTCTTCTATTTTTGAAGCTCAACGTTATTTTCTGAGATTTGATTACTAACTTAACATGATATGAATATATGCACATATAACTCTTGAATTTTTAAATGCTTTTTAAGAAGGTTGCTATCATGCCTCAAAGACAAAGGCTGTTCTTTCAATAAAAATTATTAAAAATTAATATATAATTTTTGTTCATTTTATGCACTTTTTTAAACTTGATGTTTTTTTTTTTTTTTTTCTTTGAAAGTATGTGCAAATTATTCGAGAAATATTCGGCTGAACTTGGGGAATACGAATACATATTTTGAAATACGCGAATAATCGAAAACGAATACGAGTATTCGTAACATCACTAGTACATACATTCATACATATATATTTAAAAGAAGCTTTATTTAAAATATGGAATCCAAATGGAAAAACTATTTTTCTAACATATTTGAATACAACATGCACATAAAATATATTCGACAAAACATCTAAAATTCTTGAGAGGCGTTATTTACAGAAAAATAATATTTATTTTAATATTTTTTATAAAAATATTATATTATTCTTAAGAAAACTCTTTAACATATAATTAGCAGATATTTTGATTTTAACCAGATCGTTTTAAATATTTAAAATTTTCAAATTAATCGGCGAAAAGCTTAATTTGTTTAATAGTTCTGGGGTAGGCAACAGCTATTTTAATGCATATATGTACATATACATACATATATGTAAATGTTTTATAAGGTGGGAAATGTTATAATTAATTCGAAGAAGAGAAGAATCCCCTTATTGCTAAAGGAATCCCAAAAAAGGACTGTTGAGGATTCAGATAACTTTTTTTTCTGAACCAAAATCAATTAGTAAGTTTAGTATTTAATTGGATATGGTAAGAGTTAACAACTTTAATCACTTTGGAAATTTTAAAATTGTTTCAAGTTTATGGTAACTTCTGGCTATCAATAATTAAAATGGTACCTTAGCTAAGTGGTAGTGCGCATTGAATGTTAAACCACAGTATCGGTAGAAAAATTTAATTTTAAGAAATTTAATTATATTCCATATCATTAATACGAATAAACGCAATTATTATTTAAACTATATATATTAAGTTATAAATGAGAAATTATTATTATTATCAAATTACTAAGAGTTTTTATTTTGAAAAACATTATGATTATAATTGGAAAGTAGAATACTTTAGTATAACGTACTATGAGTGTTTGTTGAATATTAGTAGTGAGCAATCAGTACCTCGTTTCTGAAACTTGTGAAAAGTTCTCACACCGAAAAATATGTATGTGAGTTTATACTTGTCACCCGATCTTTTGTAGGATGATTCATAATATTATAATATTAGTAGGATTTTTATATGAAACACCCTGCAAACCTAATAAACGAAAATTAAAATTTTTCTTCTCACTTATCCTGTTTTTCACAGAATGGTAATAAACTCTTCGATGCGAGAAACTCTCAACAGAAACGAGGCATAGATATGTGGAATTTCGTACTAACCAAAAATTGTTTCAGTATGTAAGAATGGAATAAAAAGGAATTATAATAATTCTCGTATTCTATTTCTGTTGAAAATTTGGTTAAATAATTAATATTCTTTCGCATTTAGTATACACTTTACATTAATTGCAAAAATGGACAAACGACTGCTGATGAAAGGTGTATGCAGCCTTGAAATCGATATATTGATACGTTCTGCTAGTCTGATTGTACATACTAATGTTTTTCAAAATAAAAATTCTTAGTAATTTGAATTTTCACTAATTCAATAAAAACTCTGATATTAACCTAGTAATAATAATTTCCCATGAAAACTATTTATGCAATATTAATATAAAATTACTGAATAAATACTTGTTTAAAAAAAAGGAAAATATGTTTTAATAAGCAAGAATGATAGAAATAAAGATTATTCCAAAATTTAAATTTACTGCGCATGTAGCACAAATGACGACACGCAAACTGTTTTTCTATTGGATAATAATTTTTAATTGTCGAACTGGAAATAATTGTATAAACATAAAAGTAGGGCAATTTATTATTTTTTCTTAATATCACAATATATCTTTATACATATATGTATATAATTCTACTGTACGTGCGTTGTAACTGAACTCCTCCTAAACGGCTGGACCGATTTCCATAAATTTTTTTGTAAGCGTTTGGGTGGCGCCCCGGGTGGTTTAGATTTACAATTCGGTCCAATTGGACAAAGGGGCGTAGTACCTCCCATACAAACCACATATTAAAAATCTATTATTTCTGCTCCTGATAACGGTATTTGAACAAAATTTGGTAAGTCGGTTTGGTATGCATTTTTTTAGTGCTGCTGCAAATATGGGCGGGATTGGACAAAGGGTCGTGGTACCTCTCCTACAAACAACAAATTAAAAATCTATTATTTCTGCTCCTGATAATGGTATTTGAACAAAATTTAGTATGTCGTTTCAGTGTGCATTTCTTAAGTGCTGCTGCAAATATGGGCGGGATTGGACAAAGAGGCGTGGCACCGCCCATATAACCGAAAAATTTAGATCGCCATATTTTGGGCATTTTTTTACCTACGTCGATGATATTTGGTACATATGGTATTGGCATAATTTGGAATACGTACCAGGAGAAAAGTGGGTGGGACCACACCCCTTTTTTAGGAAAACCAAACCCTTGGACCGATCTTCCTGAAATTTTCACAGCATGTTACTGTGACTCTGGAAGGAATAATAGCCTATATGAAGTTTTGATTGGACAAAGAGGCGTGGCACCGCCCATATAGCCCAAAAATTTAAATCGCCATATTTTGGGCATTTTTTGACCTACGTTGATGATATTTGGTACATATGGTATTGGCATAATTTGGAATACGTACCAGTAGAAAAGTGGGTGGGACCACGCCCCTTTTTAGGAAAATCAAAAATCGTAATATAGTCTTAACTACTGGACCGATCGTCATTAAATTTTCACAATAGAATATATAAATACTTTTAATTTTATTTTATAACGAGGGGGTAGCGAAGCAGACCGGAATAAGCTAGTACATATATAATATAATATATATATATATATATTTATATAATTAAGTTATGATTTCTTGGTCGAACACATTTGTGAAACAAAAATACTCGTCTACAGCAGGCAGAACGATTTTACCTGGGACATCTCTATACATTTTTCGACAGTCTCGTTGCAACTAGTATTATAACTGTCCAAAAACACTACTAGCTACAATACTAGCTGCAGGGTGAAAGTCCTAATGAAAAAATTAGAAATACGATTTACTATAGCAGTTAATCTAACTAACATTATAATTGATACGCTATTGTGTATTGCAATTTTTTAATTTTGTATTTAAGTATATTCGTATGAATAATATTTCTACGGTATTGGAAAGAATTGTATAAGTTCTTAATATATACTTATATGTACATACATATGTATGTATATTAAAATATTTTTCTAATATTGCTTACAATTATTGTACAAAATTGAGAAAAGATCAGGAAGTAAATTAGACACATTTTCGATAGAAAAAATCTACAAAATCAAGAAGACAAAAATTTTAACAATTACATAACAATACAACCGCTTGATTCGTTTCGATCTAGGGTTTGATGCTGAAAAGAGGAAGGTCTAACATTTTGCACAGATGGCTGATTTAGGGAATTTAAATTGTTTTTTCCACTTTCAGTGCTTAATTGACGTGACAAAATATTACGTTTATCTTTAGCTATGTGTTTATCATAAGACCAATTGCCATTCTTCATATTGCCAATAGTCGTGGAATGGAGGCCGTGACTTTGAAGCATGTTGTTAAGAGAATCCAATTGGCGATCACCACCTTTCATAGAATCATTCTGATCGGTATTATCCGGATTGCGGTTGTGATTTAAAACAGATTGGGTATTATTTATTGATCCAATCGCTGAGCACGTTACCGGCAGTGTAACAGATGATGATTGGATATACTTATCTAAAAGATTAATGTGCGGTTGCAGCGATATCATAAATGAGCGATAAATACACTCAATATCAATTGACCATTGAGCCACGTTTTTGAGTGATGTTTGTATTCGATCACATGCTGCAAGAGTCTCTGATCGTATGACCACATTAATTATTCGTCCGATTGAGGCTGCATCCTGAAGCAGAATTGATAGAACTAACGCAAAATCAATACAATTTGCCTCTATGAACAACTGAAGTAGGTAACGCATTTTTATGGCCAACTTCTCAGGAAGAATTTTGTGATGAACTTCGGCACAATGTAAATTAAGCGCAAGAGATGACGACGACATTTCATCGTTGAGCGAATGAAAACGTCTATACAGTGTGGTGTGATCCAGTGATGTCTGAGAGTTTGAACGTGATTTGCTATATTCGTTCGTCAATTGAGCTTGCTGTTGTGTTGCTTGCAACACAGATGAGTACTGCAATTCTTCATTTTCTTTAATGGCAGGAATATTACTATGCATTGTTATGTTACCATTTTGGACGCTAATAGGAGTATCCATTAAAGCCAAGCTGAAATATCCAGATTCAGATGTTTGACTCGATGTGTGCGGAAAGTTGAACTGTTTATCTAGCTGAAACCGTTTTTGCATTTGATTATAATCATGATCACAATCGTCGGAAAGCGAGTAGAGTGTCGCTGGTGTGGGCAATTTTAGTTCTTCATGCAAAAGATTTATAGCTGCTACATAATCTTCTAAACGACCTGTTTTATCAACTTCCTGGGATAGCCAAGACACCAAATGAAAATCTAAGAAGGCGCTCATATAACCCAAGTCTATCAATTTACAATTTTGCAAAAGTTTGCGTGCATGACGATGTAAAATAGTTTCAATGCAAAAAGTTTCTCGTCTTTCATTTTTGGTAAAATTGGTACGTTCAGATTTTCGCCGAACAACAACTGTTGTTCCACTTGTACTATTTGGTGTTGCACAGTCATTATTCGTGCTCGCATTTGCGGAAATGATCTTTTCCTTTTTCTCTTTTGACATAGTGTTAGCCAACACAGTTGTTGAAAAACTTCGTTCTCTAGCTATTGGACCTAAAACAAGGTTAAAGGCATCAGGGTTTTGATTAACTTGTGATTGCGCTTGATTTTGTGGGGCTATTTTCACATTCACCACCATTGATGATCGTGGAGAGTCAATCTCATTCGGATCAATTGCTTTTAAAAACCTTATAAGATCTTTGGCCAGCTCCCAGTTGCGGTGTTGCAAGGCGATTTCCAACAAAAGTGTTGCATATTGCTTGCTAATAAATGACGGTTCAAGGTTTTGTAAAATTATTAAATAGCTTGCAGCTGTTACAAGTTCTTCAGACTCTAAGCACTGTTGAAATAAATCTTTTGGCTTACCGGCCATCGAAAAAAGGTATGGCCAAAGAGCAATTTCAGTTTTGCGTGCACATTGCACTATTGTTTGTAGGTAAACTGGAAACTCTCTGATGAAATCCAATATACTTGGTAACAAAGCATCTGGTATTGGTTCTTTACTGGTAGCTTCCTCTTCCAAGACCTCATGCAGCAGCAACTCTAGGGAATGTGGAAAATACGGCAGACTACGGCATGACTGAGCTATTTCCCACGCACTATAACCCAAATTACGTTTAATTAATTGTCTTAGAATCATATGTAAATATACTTGTGATTTACGTTCTAACTGTGAAAAGGGCAAAGAAAAGTGAGAGTTGGTTTCATTCGCATATAGAGTTGTTTCGTTCTCTACACCCAAAACAATCACATTGTCAAAAAGAATAACTAACGGGTATAGTTTTAAGGGGAACGCGAGCATAATTCGTTTTGACATGAACGTGTGTAAACGCTGAGAACCTTCACGCTTCTGTTCGTTAGATGGCGGTAATATTGGCAACCACACTCGCATTCCGTGAACTCCAGAAAACAACCAGAGGCAATCTTTCATTGGACTTGATTCCAAGGATGTATTAGAGAGCCAAAAACATTCCACACACGAAGCTAAGCACGATGCCATAAGAGAATTGACCACTACGTTAGTGTTATCTCTTTGAATCATAAGTATTCTTCCGCATACATTGACAATTATAGTTTCGGCAGCATCACTATTTCCTGTGGCGAATCCGACCTTTGGCGTTAAATCATTGCGTAGATTGGTAACTGTTAGCGAGACTATACAGGCGGGATGTATACAAATACTTTTAACATCGACTTCATAAGCACATTCTGATTTTAATGTATAAGAGTCGCATTTACGCATTGTAAATAAGGTTACAATACCATCTGCAGTAAGTGCAATCATTTGATCACGAAACATATTTAGAGATATAAGAGGAGCTCTCACTTGAATGCGATTTCCAAATTGATTATCCAGTTTACATTCTTCGGGGTAACAACGGATTTCATCTATACGATCTAGTAATGAATAGCAACCGCACACGATGAATCCCTTCCACCACAATAAGCCTCCCGACACCACAAAATCCTTTTCTTGAGACTCATTTCCAAACAGTTTCCATTTTTTGGTTAGCATAGAATAGTGAGCCAGACCTGTCCTCCCAGCGACTGCCAAATGAAGTCCTTCAGAGTCTATAGCCGAATACCGTATTGGCCAGTTTGTGGCAGCATACGTTTGGGGCAATTGCAATACAGTCCAATATTTACTTTCCGATAATATACTTGATATATCAACTGTAGTTTTTATTTCTACACAATCCTCATCGCGCTGATTGTTGTCCCCAGTTTCTGCACTTGTTTCACTTTTGTTATTAGGAAACGCAAATTTGCCACCGAAATAAATTTTTTCCAAGTTGTCACCTTGATTTAAGTATAATGTATCATCACCTGAAATAAATTAAAATCGGGTTTTAATGAATTTATATTTGTATTAATAATTTTTCGACCACCCCTTAATATAATATACATACATATGTACATACATAATTATAATATTTAACTGATGATCTTATAAAAAAAATCTTTATAAAAAAATGTGTACTATCTACATACATATACTATCGCTCCTTTATTGCAACATAGTCATATCTCATATGATATGAGATATGAAGATAAGACTATGTTGCAATAAAGGAGCGATATGTATATTGCTATTTCTTTGTAAAGCTTCTGCTGGATTACAAATTTACAAAATGTATACATATGTATATGTATGTATGTACGAGTATATTACATCAGCAAAATATTTTATATGAAAATGTATTTATATTTTTCTGTTTTCTTTTTAAATAAGTTTAAACATTTTTTTAAAAATTAATTTAATTCTTATGGGTTACCTAATCCACTTATATCATGAAACATGATACAATAACTAAAGGGTTTTCCAATAGGTACTTGACCACTTTGAATTTAATTTGTGAACGCACTATTTCACTGGTCATCTAACTGTTACTTTCCTTTTTTCAGTAAACTCAACATTTTCATCATGGTAAAGTACACAAACGAATAACGTATGCAAATTATAAAAATGTACTACCAAAATTCGGAGTCGGTGACCGCAACCTTAAGAGCGTTAACTCCAATTTTCGGTCGTTATTATCGCCCTAGTAGACAAGCAATAACAAGTGTGTACTCGTTCATTGTGTGATGCTGCCATGCCAGTGAGACAACGGGTTGGTCGAAATGACGAAAATATCGCTTCCGTTCAGGGGGGTTACTATGTAACTCGATTCGAAAGTATGAACAGCTCGAAAGTTGTATTCGTTCCGAATTTAAACTCTTACCATGTAACAGTTTCGGATCGAGCGAAAAGTGCTGCCACTAATTGAAATAATTTTGGCACTACTTTCGAATGTGTTATTCAACATTGGCAGCATTTATTACGCAAAATGTCAAAACAATGAAAATAAAAATTAAAAAAAAAGTAAACAAGAAATATTTGTGCGTTATAAAAATGAATGCGGTACCCTTTGGATTGAAAATGAAGACGAGCGATTGGAACGTAAAATCCTACGCGATGGTGTAGATTTTATGCAGTTGACGGATGTAATGTAAGTAAAAATGTTATTAAAAATGTTGTATGTAACTAAATATTTTTATTTGTAGGTTTTTGCGAAATTTGTGGCTTAACAAGGAAGCTTTTAAATATGTGTTGGAGAGTATTAGTGCGCAGCTGCCAACAACACTGAAATCGACTTATGTAACACCATCAATCAAATTAGGTGCTACACTTAAGTTCCTCAGACAAATCGAAACAACAAATCGGTCAAGATCGGTTTGCTGGCTTGGCACAACAAACTGTGTCAAACTGCATCAAAGAAGAGTGTAATCGTGTCCATAAATTTTTGGTGGCTTGTTTGGCGTCCGGAGTTTTTATATATTCCTTAGCCAACTGCGGATGCTCTGTCATATAGTTGAGCTTAATTTCAAATTGCCTTTGCTTCGTATTAATATTTTTCGTAGCATTTTCCCTACTGAAAAAGACTTATATTAATTTTTATCTATTAATATAAATAAATTTAACAAATACTTACATTTTCAGCGTTGGTGTCGATGTTTTGATTTATAAATTTTTTTTTATATTTCATCCGTTAGCTCAACATCAAACGAGTACAAATGCCAACTTTCGAGCGACTTTGACATCTACATTCGAAGTACATAGTGAAGCACATCCGAAAGTAGAGTACGAGTATCCGATAATCGGATACGGCAACCCGAAAGTAGCAAATGTATTTACGAATTCGTAATATTTCACTATCGAATCGAGTTACATAGTAACCCCCCAGGCGTCCGTAGCAAACGATCCAAATCAATCGATTCCGTGGCGTTCTCAGAACTGTGCATCGCCAAGATCACTTTATGGCGAATTTTGCGTAAAGATCTTGGTTTACACTAATACAAGATCGATTTGACCCAAGAATTGAAGCCGATGGGCCATTTGACGCGACGGACGTTCACCGATTAGGCTCTGGGAAGATGCGCCAAGATGATGAATTTCAATAAGCAAAATATGCGTTATTGGTCTGGTGAAAATCCACATGTGCTTCATGAATCACCACTTCATCCATGAAAAATAACTGTTTGGTGCGGTTTGCATCGGCGGCGTCATTGGGCCATATTTGTTCGTCGACAATAACAATCGTCACGTTACTATGAATGGCGATCGTTATCGCTACATGATGACCGATTATTTTTGGCCGAACTGGTAAACATGGACTTGGACGACATGTGGTTTCAACAGGACGCTGCCACAAGCCCCACAGCACACGTTACAATCGATTTATTGAAGAGTAAGTTTGATGAGCGTGTTATCTCAAAAAATGGACCAGTCAATTGGCCACCTCGTTTGTGCGATTTAACGCCGGTAGACTTTTTTCTTTGGGGCTACGTCAAATCTATGCCAACAAGCCGTCAGAGCACATGCAATAATACAAAAACAACGAACTCTATGTATTTTGTTAGTAGAAGTCAGAATCATACATATCCTTTCCTTAATATAAAAAGGCTTTACCATACCATACCATAAGGTAACGATATGTTCCACTGATCAGCAACATATATGATCGCGCCTTCTTAAGCACTAGCGCAGTTTTGCAACTACACGAGTTTTATTCGCGAACCAAAAATAATCAGTAACAAGTATATATCAGTCACAACTCTGCGGCTTGTTTACGAACAATCGCTCACTTGCAATTGCTGCTTTTGCGTATGAACTGGAGGCTGGAGGCGTGGTTTTAAACTTTTGACATTCTCTTATTCGATGTTAGTTAGTTAGATCTCATACATTTATAATGTTTTGTTTATAATAATTGGCAATTCGTTAGGATTTGTATCACTCCGCTTTTCTTCACCCTTGTGTGGGAGTTTTTACACAGATTCTAACGAATAAATACCTAACGGTCTTGAGCATTGCACTCGTTACTTTGCTTCGTTCGATTTTAATTATTATTATATACCTGTATTTTGAACGCAGCTACTAGTGTTACACACAAATTCCATGAAAACTTCCAAAAAAATCGCTCATGGAGTTTCACTAAATTTTCTACATAAAATTAATATCGGCTTTTACGAATACACAAAGGTAATATTCAATAAACTTGAGATTTTCTCATTTGAATTATATTCAAAAACCATTGTTTTATATCTTTTCGTTTTTACGCAAACATTTTGGTCCACTCGATGCTTGGCATACATACATCACCTTTTAATTTTTTTTTTGTTTTTTTTTTTTTTTTGAGACTAATTATTTATTGAATCTTCAAATATAGATTGAAACATCAATAAGTTTTTCAAATCTTAAATCTAATAATGATAAATACATATACATACATATGTTAAGCCAGTGCTTAACAAAATTTTTAGTTTCAACGGTTTATATTTATAGTTTTACATCTCGTGTTATACTACGTTCACACGGAACATCCTTCGCTCTCTATTCATGCTTCACACCCCAATCATGAGTGAAGCAACATGCTTCGCCATACAAAATTTTGAGAGCGAAGCATGTAGATTCATATTGAATCTACTTGCGAAGCATGAAAAATTGCTGTCTTCTCTAAATTTTATCGGAATTTATCGGAAGTTTATCTGAACTAGATGCAAAAAACACAACAAAAACTTTAATTAAAAGTGAAAAATTGAATTAAAACTATAGAGATAAAACAACAATGGAAAGAAAAAATATGTTTGTGCATTTTTAAAAATACGTAATAATTTTAACTTATTTTTTTTTGTCCATTTTAGATTTTATTTGTTATTAAAAAGAGAACTGTCAAATCGAAGCAAGTACATGAGTCGTGTGAACAGCTAGATTCATAAATATGCTTCAGAAAGCGAAGCAAGTGCTTCATCTTGTCGTGTGAACATAGTATAAGGCTGAGAAAAAGAGTATCCCTTCTTTTCAGCACGGTGTGGCCTCTATAATGTAGAATATTGTGTGCAACTACATTTGGGTGCAACTCAAGTTTTTTTATACATATACTTTTTGCGTTGTTTGAACAATCACTTTTCAGTGTTGCCAGGCGATTTCTGTCTTGTGTGGTTATAAACTTATATTGTATCGAGTTTAAAATTTCGGTATTTTAAGAAAATAAAATAAAATAATTTTGGAAACTAAAGAAGAACATTAGCCATCAAAAATAAAGGACAATTCAATTAAAAAAGGGACAATTTATTTTGTTTAAATTTTAAAGGACGTTGTTTTAAAAAAAGGAGACTGTCCTTTTAAAAAAATGAATGATGGTCACCGTAGTTATACGCATAATGTGAAATGATTAGTTCATTAAATGTACAGCATTTTTCTTACCCTGAAGCAATATATGTGGATGAGAAGTCATACAGGGATTCATTGTAAGTGTGCTCTTTACAAAACTTAATTGGCAAACATTACAAAATGTTTCATCCACGGATCTTTCTTCAATATTTTTTGGTTGACAGGTCAGAAATAATTGGTAACCTTCAGTAGACCATTCCATTTTATTCACACGCAACGGATTGTCATGTATCAAATCAACATGAATGCCAAAATCCCACGAGAACGATGACATTAATAATGTACCAAAAGTACTCCACAATGCTAAGCCTCCATTTTCCCAGGATACAACTATAACACAACCATCAGGGCTCCATTTAAGTTCATTAACTGCTCCCAAGGTACCAGGCATTACTGTTACATTTAGCGACAAGCGGTGTGAAAATTCAAGACCCCCAGTCGTATCTTCGATGGAGTAGACTGATACATCAGAGTTTTTGCGACCATAAGCCAACAAACGGAATTTATGATTAACGCTGCAAACAGTAGCATCCTCTACTTCTGGTATCCAAAACCCATGCATGTTGTCAGCTTCAAACCGCAGATGATTCGCAATAAGAAAAACCGCTCTGTTATCACTAAAGACAGCAGCACATCCACCAATAAATGGAGAGTATTCCAATGATGTAACAAATGAATCAGGTCTGGCAGGTGGAATATTCTTTAAATTACATTGTTGGTTGACATAAAACTGTATTTGTCTTAGGTTTATTGTTGACGATGACGATTCCGAAGCAGATAGATTACCAGATTCCAGTTCGGACCACTGTATACGAATCAGTTCACATTTTTCTGTAGCTACTAATAACTCTGTTAGACTGATGCAGCACACGGTAGTTGCTGTTGAACTTAGTTGTATGTGACAAACTTCTTTTAAACTTAATTTCGGTATATTTTCCTTAATAAATAGCTCAGCGGAATCACGTTTCAAACTATACATTGGTGGATCTACTTGTTGAAATATTCCATTTCCACTAGCATCAAAATCAACTTGATAGAGTATTAAAACCCCTCCATAAGTAAGAACTACCAACTGCCGTGAGTCCGGCTTCCATATCACGAATTTATTTTCACCGTAACTCACAATTGATTCTATGCTTCTTTTGTAGTATACAATAGGAACCAGTGGATTCGCATACCAAACTCCTAAAAAATCCGTTCCAACTGCAGCTAGTAGTATTTTAACAGCATCGAAGCAGATGTGCTTTATATTGCTACTTTCGCCAGGCAGGGCTAAGTTAACTGCCTTTGGCCATCCGATTGGGAAGTACATGGTTTTATTCTACAAAATACTGGCAACTTGTTTTAATTTTTTTTTTCACAAATATTCGAAATTTCTCAACTTCCCACAACCATAAGTTCGTGTATTTATTTTACTTTAATTAAATTAAGGAAATTTTCTGAAAATTCTGTAAATTTATTGTTTATCAAGGCGAATATATATATAATGTATGTTAATTCGCCTTTGTGTCTAACAACGATCAGGGCTTAAAATTAGTTTTTTATTCTACTAACTTGTCCATTTTTGATAGTAGAGAAACTAAAAATATTTACCTGAAACCATATATGTATGTACATTTAAAGTTTTCTTGCCGTTCAGATATATGGGTCATTCTTTAAAAACATGACCAATTGGTGTCCCCAGACTTTACTATTTTATATTTTGTTTCTCCAAAAAGAAAATAGAAAAATATCTGCATTTTTATAAATTATTATTGATTCTACGTAACTATATTATAAAAAAAAAATAACTAATTATCTGAAAATAACTTAAAAAATATTTTTAATGTCAAAGGTTTAGCAAAAACCTGTGTCCCGAGCCAATTTATATAAATTTAATAGTTATTTTCAGCTAAAATAAAATTGAAAAAAAATAATATTAACAATTTTTGTTATTCAGTTTGTATATATTAATACCATATATAGAAAAGAATGATGAAAAATAATTTTTTTGTATAATTTTTTTGAAGAAAAATCTTGTCCCCAGGTTCAGGTCCCCTCTGTTACGTCCACTCATTTTATTGAAAAAATTTTGTTAAACGTTATGACGCGTATATTTCACTTATGCTTCTCCATCATAACTTAGCTAAAATCAACAATATGTGCTTTGAACTGTTCAGTCTTGTTTAGTGCGTGGTTGAGTAAGCAAGATAATTGTAGGCCGGGTACGTACCCTTATTCAGTGTCAACTCTGTTACTGTTGAAAAACGGTGAGTAAAGTGATTTTTTATTTATTTTATAATTTTTTTATAAATATTTTGTGTACACTAATTAAGTGGACAAATAAATTCTACAAAATTCTAATAAAAAGCTAAAATATGGTATTTTTGAGTTAATTTGTCCCCTCTGTTACCGGTCCACTCTGTGACTTTTTTATCTGTAAAAACTCCAAAAATTTAAAAAACTAATGCTGGTTATGGATTATTATTGTTGATAAGATCCGTAACCACATGAGGCCAATTATAAACATATGCGGCCAACTTAATTTTTAAAAATTACAAAATTCAGAATGGTCATGTTTTTTAAGAACGACCCATATATTTTTCTTGAATCCAAGAATATTTTGAGTAGTTTTTAGGTTTGATTTAGGTACATATGTTGATGCAAAGAGAGCAAACTGTAAATATACATATTTGTTATCAGGCAAATATTTTTCTTGTTTTCACATAAAATAATTAAATACGAAGGAAATTTTTAGTAATTATATTATATATTATATAATTATATTATATATATGTATATATTTTTTTAAACCCTGCAACATTCTGAACCTGGATCGAAGCCGAATGTTTTTCATCGGCGGCGGCGGCTACGAAAAAAATACCGACGGCGGCTCAAAGTCGACTTGTAACCTTAAAAATAAATCATCGGCGGCGGCAGAATCTGAACCAGTGCAAGCTAAATTCACTACCAGGTATATGCACCAAGGCAAATTCAATATCCAGTGGTGCTGTCAATTTGTATGAATTTGCCTTGGATGCAGTGGTGAAATAGGGCGAATTAATATATTTCCCACAGTTTCAAATTTGGTACATATACGCCGGCGCCATTTTTATGTAATTTTTTATGCAAGGAGAATTTTGAGAGCGTGGGATAAGAACTCGCCTTTTACACAAACAAATCACCTGTGTTTTGTTGTGTTGTTGAATTGACGTAGTCGTGCATATACGTGGTAATGAATTTGCCTTGAATTCAACAACCAATTTTGACACTATGGGAAATGGATAAATTCGCCACTGCATTCACCTGATAATGAATTCGCCTTTAACCAGTGCTGCCAAAAATTTTTAATGGAATGAACACATACCAAGGCATATTCATTAAAGGTAGTCTCAACAGCAAAGGCGAATTCTTATTCTAATTGTTCACAATGCCCAGGCGAATTCGTGTAAAACAATTTAGTGTGTGCTTATATACTCTATATATTAAATTTATGTACATACGTACATATATTCTGTAAATTTGCCAAATGGTGGTGGTTTTTTACTTACATTCATACATACTTGATAAATTCTGATATTTTGCACATATTATAGCAGTGTCGGGCGCACACATACTCTCTCATATGTTTTGGTATAGGAAGCAGCGAAAAACGAACGACCGTCAATAATTATACACTCGAAAAATTTTTCTGTTGCCAAAAGTAAAATACAATTCTTGCCTTTTAGTATTTTTATTTGATTTGAATATTTTTTCAATAATACTTTTTATGTTAATATAATAATAACGAAAACAATATTCATTTAATAATAAACTAGTTACACAACGAATGAAATAAAATATAATATTTAATAAGTAAAGAAGTATCGAGAAAACATAATAAATAAAAATAAAATTTATTAAAAACGAAGCCTTCAAGCTTGATAATTTATTAAATTCGATAATTAAAATAAAAAGTTCGAATAAAAACAAAATTATAAAAAAAAATCATTTTCCCATTCTTCATTGAACATTTTGCTTTGAGTGTAAACAAAAAATTGTAAATCGAGGTCTTACTCAAACAAGTGCTGATCAGCGACTGGTTTGATTTACTTTGACGAAATGATAACAAAGCAACAACCGAACGTTAATTCTCATAAGCTACACGAAGATGCTTATAGTATACGTGTGTCGACGTCGCGCAAACAGAATTTTCTTGCTAAGCACGCGTGCTTAGCATTTCAAAAATCGCCCGACACTGTATTATAGTGATAAAATACAAACGATCAGTGTAAGCAAAATTAAATTAATTAATTAATAATATTTCGAATGTGAATTATAGAAATATATGGATATTTAATTAGTTTTGTGATTTATAATTTTAATATGCAGAGAAAGACGGCAAAAAGAAACAACCAAAAAGAACGACCGTATGAGTGAATACAAAGAAGTATGCAAAATCTTCCGTCTCGAGTCACTTCTGTATATTTTGTGGTAAATTTACTAGTCAATAACCAGTCACGTTCTGGTAGGGTAGTTTGAAAATTTGCTATAAAGGCAATGCTACACTTACAATATATATTGTGATAATTGGGTCGCTTCAATGGATTGAAATGCTCAGTATTTACATATTTTTTTTATCTGTGCGTAGTGTTAAACAATTTAGATATGGGAGAAAACCAAAAAAAAAACTGTGATCTGCGATGCATAATTCAGATTTCATAATTTAGCGTAATCTGGATATGGATCACGATCCAAGTTTCACAATACAGTGTAAATTCGATAATTCGGACTCCACTAATCCGGAATATTCGGTAATCTGGACAGAATTTTGCACTTCATTGCGTTTTCTATAATCCGGATTGATTGCAACTATATATATAGTCCGGATTGAATAACACCCGTTTTTATTTATTTTCTTATTCAAATCACAGCATGCTTTTAAAAATACCGTTAGAATAGTGTGATATTAGTATGTTTGAACGTTTTTAGTTTAGTATTGATGCAAGATGCCTTCAGTGAAGAGAGTACACAAGACTTTATCTATTTTAGATAAATTAAAAATTGTTTAAGATTTTGTTTAGTAAAGGTATGAGTGGAAGGGTGTTGGCTGACAAATATGGGGTTGGTACTTCCACCATTTCAGATATATTAAAAAAGTGATAGCTTCAAAATTTGACTTAATTTTTTTACATGATTTTTAATTAAATACATATTAACAAAAATATTTTACATTCAGGTTTGCAACGACATCTAATCGAAAACTATTACAAAAGCGCAAAACTTTAAAAGATGGTGAATATAAAGAGTTTGAACAATCATTATATTCGTGGTTTGAGAAACAGCGTGAAAAACACCTACCCATTTAATTTTGCTATGAATTATTATAATTTTGAATAAATACATACATGCGTGTTAAACCGGACAATTCGCTACTTCGGATTGGGGTCTGCAATCAATTATCCGGATTATCGAATTTTTACTGTATATATTGTACGTGTCTCCAAAGTAAATTTATACCAAGTATATGCATCTACATGCAACAGCTGATTATTTTTTTTTTCGTTTAGTGGTAATGTATGACTGTCAAAAGCTGTTTACAATTTGCGTACGCCATTTTGGTTTGTTATGCTTATGTTGCACCCAAATGTACTTGCACGCAAAATTCTACATTATAGAGGCCACACCCGGCTGAAAAGTAGGGAAACTCTTTTTCTCAGCCGAACACGGGAGATGTAAAACTACAAAAATTAACCACTGAAACTAATAAATTTTGTTTAGCATTGGCTAAACATATATTAATCTTTATTTTTAGTTTTTAATTGAAGATTCAATAAATAATATAATTATTATTAAATTTTTTTATATGCTCCGAAAGCATAAAATTATATTTAAAAATTCGCAAGTGCCGTCAGTGTGAGTGGCAAAAAATAATGCCCTGTGTTCACTCCATGAGGAGTATTTGGAACAATTTGGCCAGTAAATTACAATTGGTCAATTAAAAAAACAAATTCAAAACATGAGGAATGATCATAATTCATTAATGCAGACATCATGTTTAAATAAAAACAAACGAGAATGTACTTTTTGACTAATAAACCAACAATAAACTTATTTCCAGCACCTCAATGACATGCTTACAAAAATTCAAGTTAAAACTAGTATTTTTAAGTACTTACTAGTTTTTATTCACACATATTTTCAGCAAACGCTGGAAAAACTAGCTTGTGCTAGACTGCAAAAAGTACTAGCTTTAACTCAAATTTTTATTCACCCCAAATCTAGTTTAAACTTAAAATTTCCTAGTATAAGCTTTAGCTACCTTTTTATTCAAGGGGCCCATATATCAGATATAGACGTTATATAAAATTAAGTGTGGCATCATCGTATGTGTGTGCGCGCTAAAAATTCTCTCTGGTAATGCTTTCGTTATACGCACAAAGAAAACATTGAAAAAACAAGAAAAAGTTGTGGAAAAATTATATACATATTAATTTTGTTTTATAAGCAATTACCAATTTATACCTCTATTTGCAATTTCGATAAAATAAAGTACAAAAATAGTTTTAGTAAATATAAAACTTTTTAAAATACATAAACTACGATTAAAAACAAAGTACAATCTCCTCATAGAGCGTGAATACAAGAGAACAAACGTAATTATTAATACTGATAAATAGTACAAAATGTATGCAAAGTATGAAGATAATTCTGAACAAAGTCGCATTTTACGGCAGTTGAATGTTATGTTCTCCACAATACCACATTGGCGAATACGAGAAGTGTGCACCGCTAACTGTTGGCATTGTAAGTTATGAGTAAAACGAAACACATAAATTTCTAATAGCTACGTTTTGTATATTTTTAGTGGATTCTAGCATTGATCAGTTGATGAATATGAGCGCCAGTGGTTCACATGAAATTAATGATGCTCAAACTCCACGTCAACAACCTCATTCCAATAGCAAGGATATTGAAAACATTATTTTCAACAAAGATGAGGAACGTATTGGATCTTTGATTAGAAAAGGCTACCGTGTTATGGTTATAATGCGTGGCCCTCCGGGCATTGGTAAATCTTACTTGGCGAAGTCTATCGTAAACAACTTTGTAGATCTGGATAATTATAGTATAGCAGACTTTATCTGTAGTTCAGATGATTACTTTTACGATTCAAAAGGATCTTACAACTATAATTCAACAGCTATTTCCGAGGCGCATGATTTTAATCATAAGCGTGTGAGAGATAAAGCAAAATCTGGTTTAAGCCCTATTATCGTGGACAATACAAACATGCAGTTATGGGAAATGCTGCCATACGTTAAATTTGCTGTACAAAATAATTACTTGATTGAAATACTAGAGCCGAAAACACCATGGCGAAGTTCAACTAGTGCTCTAGCGGAAAAAAACAAACATAATGTGCCTAAAAATCGTATACAACAAATAATGGAAAAGTATGAAAAAGGAACTGTTGCTTCATTGACAAGGGTAATGATATATTTTTTATAAATTATAATTTATTTGAAATACTCTCAGGTATTTATGTTGTCATTCTCGGTCATTTTTTAAAACTTTTGAAGCATGATTATAGACCAAAAGATGAGTTGGCATAAGCAACCGACGAAATCCAGCATATACATACATACATAGATCATCATTTGTTTATATAAATATTTTCGAGTTATTGACCTCGTTGCATAAATTTTAGCGTTTCTAGCTAGAAAAGTTGCTTGTATGTGCGTAGAGAATACAAATGTATAACATTTTAGCGATGAGAGCAAACGCCAAAATTGCGGCGAATTTAATTTTTATGACTACCTAATTTAGCAATTCGAATTACAGAATTCAATATGTTGCTAAAAATCTCTAAAACGATTTTAGACATTTTTAGCGATGGAGATTTAGCTTTAGCGAGCTACATAATATAGCTGCAGATTATAAATTATTAATTTTTACATAGAATTATAGTCAGTGATGCCAGGAGATTTTTGCAAAAATCCCATCGCTTATAAAAAAAACCTTTTTTTTCCCTTACACTTTTCTCCCTAGATTATTCCCTCCACAATTTGTTTTTAAGTTTTCCAAAATAAAAATTTATTTTTTAATTGTACATTTTCAGTTGAGGTACATCAATCCAGGTTCATTTAAAAATAATACAAAAATAAAATAAAAACGATTAAAATTACATAAGAATAACATAAAAATAACATAACAATAACTTAAAAACAACATAAAAAACTAACATACATATAGGTATATAAAATATTTTTATTTATTTGTTGCGGGTTGGCAATATACATATTTAGCAACAAATAAATAAAAAATTTTAAAAACATAAATTCTTGATAAAATTCAAAGGAAAAAAACCACGGCCGTTTTAGTTGACTTTCAGTTAATCAGTAAAATTTAGAACAAATTATAAAAGAGAATGACAAATTAAGCATCAGTTTCTATGGTCTTAATTACAAATGTATAATTTCCGTAGCATAAATTCCCGATTTTTTTTAATATTCACTCTATTTTTCTAATGAATGAATAAAATTTGCCGACAATAGGCTTTAATGTTTTTTGTTCGGCACAAATTGGGCTGAATATTATGCCTTGAAATTCAACATAGTTGTTGATAACTATAATATCTAAAATTCTGCGGTGGTGCTTGAATATTACATTGCTACTTCAAAAGTTGTATGTGAATGAAGGTGAAAAAACGATTTTTTTTTTTAATTTTTTCGCTTTTTTAAACATTTTCCAAATTTTCTTGTAAACGAAAAATGCGATCGTCACGAACCACCGCAGAATTTTAGAACTTGAAGTCATTAACAGCTGTGTTGAATGGCAAGACATAATATTCAGCGCAATTAAAAAGTTAATCTATCCACGAACAGTGTGTTAATTCGGTGACTATTTGTGGCTTTGAAATACAAATATTTATTTTGCAGTTTTTCAGAATGTTTCCAATTATATCTTACCTCAACCTTTGAATTCCGAGTCTTTTCGCATCTGCTTAATTTATTCTTACTTTGTTTCTTTTTCGCATACACTTTTTATTAAACTTAAACAATTTATATAACTAATTTTTGTTTTAACAATTTTAATTTACAAAAAGTATTAAATTTGTTTGTAAACAAAGAATTTAATAGAAAAGGTAATAAAACAAGTCGTAGTCGTGTTTTTTTATACAAATTTTCATTGGCTATTGTCAAAATGTTTTCATTTTTCTTTCTACACAAAACAAACCTTCACCCATTTTTGGTGAAGGGTATAATAATTAATTGCTCATATATGTACTTATATAAATATAAAAATGGAATCTAATGTATATTTGGCAGATAAAATAATGTTTTGATTAAAATTTAATAATTATCGCAAAAATTGTTAAGATAATTCCAAAACGCAAATAAGCTTAATGAAATCATTTCTATAGTAAAAATAAAAAATCACAACACAGTTGCAAATTTAGACAAAAACCAAAAATTTATCAAAAATTTTTAAAGCCATTATGATGTTATTTTTTCTACAAAAAAGAAGAAATTCGACGTATTCATGTTAAAAAAAAAAGAAAATTTGCGGAAGATTTGCAAAAATTTAAAAAAATCTAAAATTTTTTTATTTAAAGTCCCAAAAAATGCATGAGTGATAGTTTCGAAGTTGACCGCTTTTTATCGCTTAAGTGATTATATTATAAATAGTTTTATCGAGTTTACTTCAATATTATGCATATGCATAATTTATTATAGAAATTTAATTCATAATTCACAATTGCAGATGCTGAAAAATACGAAATATAGTAAGCCTCTGCCACAGTTGCGTATGTTACCTCCCATAAATAATGCGCCAATAAATTGTGCAATATTGGAAACTGTTGCTAATACTGTTCCCAAATATGAAATACTAGAAAAACGTTTGTCCCAAGTTGAGAATGCTAATGAAAAAACTGAATCTAAAGAGCAACGTTCAAAATTTAAATCAAGCAAATCACCAGAAAACTCATGTAATCAGCAAGATTACACGAAATTGTCAACGCGTAATGTTTACAATCTTTTAGAAAAGAAAGCTTCAAATGTTTGGAAACCTTTTGAATCGGAATCTGCCGATTTTTGGGGAATAAAATCATTTCAGTCGGAAGACCAACAGTCATTACAATTAAAGGGCTTGGATAAAGCTATGTGTAGCGAAAAATCCTTGCTAGATTTGCTAAGAGAAAACTCAGATGATGCTACAAGTGAGTTAAATCCGTCGCTCCAAAATGTTAGACTCAAAACGAAAGATCCAAATTCTTTTGTGCGTCACAGTATTGATTGTCCTAATGAAAATTCTGCATTCGTTTCACTGCGGCAAGTTTACCCAAACAAAAGAGTATCTGGCCTATGGGATTTGTTTGTTAAATGTAATGGTGATTTAGACTGGGCAGTTGATATTTTACTGAAAGAGGATGAATTGGAAATGATTCGTAATGATGAAGATGTAAACTATCAAGCAGAGGATGATGAATTGTTTGAGTGCTTGTGCAATAACATCGACAGAGAAACTATAACAAGTCAACTTAAAAGTAATATTGATAGTACAACAAAGTCTGAAGAGAACATTAGAGACATTTTAAATCCACCAAACGCTAAACCACAACGTCAGCGATCACGTTTTTCTCGTTTCCATCAACGGGTAAATCCATCTTTACAGGATGTTAAAGAAAATATTGAAAATTGCTTTGTTTTGGGAGATGAATTATATTCACAACATCTGTTAAAGATACGAAATATGCGTAGCAGGACAAACGACGAGGCTGCTTCATCGAACATTGTGGCGGAGCATTCTGAAAGCATGGAAAATACATTTTCGAAAAATTATGATTTTGATGAAAATATCGAAAATGATGATAATGATTTTGAGGAAGATAGTGAAAGTGACGATTTTAGTGATGAAATGCTGGAAATGTCATTAGGCGAACACTTAATTCACCAACTAGTTGATACATTTAGAAATGAATCATCTATTGAACAACAAATTTCTTCTATTTTACCACTCAATTCAAAGGTTTTTATGCCTCGATCTTTGGCTAAACAGATTTATATGCTATGGTTGGAATCCGCGTTCAATCATATGGAAGAGGAACGACAAAAAATGTTAAGAGATGATGAAGATTTTGCCAGACTCTTGAAAAATCCAAAATATTCAGAGTTCAAACAATCGCCTAATAATCTACAAGAAATATTGGATATGGAATATGCGTGGAAGATTTACAATCAAGACAAGGAACAACAACAACAACGGGATATTGATATGGAGAAAATACATATGCCAAAAGATTTAGCTTCGCATCTAACGCAAATGAAGTTATGTGAATCATTTCCTAACATTCCACGAGAAACTTTGCTCGATATACTAGTAACGAATGACAATGACTATAATGCAACTATTGCAGTCCTACGTAGCACTATGCAAGTAGATAATGCGTTAACATCACAGGACCATCTTATGGAATGTGCTCGAAGAGAACAAGATTTGGTGCGTATCTATAAAAATATACATATGTAAAGAAATCTTATTGTTAAAGGTTTGTCATTTTCGCTCTCAATTTTAGGTTAATCAACAACTTCAAAACCAAGTGGATCAACGACATGAAAGAATCTCAAACAGCTGGGATGAGAATGATCTAAAGTCAACTTTGTCGCCTGACGAATGCAAACGTTTGGCCCTTCGTGAATTCGAAGAGAATCGAAATTTAGCGGCTCATCACTGCCAACTAAAAGCCGAGTGCTACCAAAAGGCCAAAGAAGCTATACAAACTGGCAATGGCGGCGCTGCCATTTATTATTCCCAAATTGCTAATTTGCATATAAAGAAAATTGACATGTATAATCATCGAGCGGCTAATTGCATTATGGATGTTCATAAAAACACCCAAAACAATCCAGATCTCTTAGATCTCCACTATCTATATTTAATAGAAGCTTTGGGTTGTTTAGATCTTTTCTTAGATCGTCACATTACAGGGCTACGGTCGGCTTCTCGAAATTAC
This sequence comes from Lypha dubia, assembly GCA_947311025.1. Lineage (NCBI taxonomy): Eukaryota > Metazoa > Arthropoda > Insecta > Diptera > Tachinidae > Lypha > Lypha dubia. The sequence goes on from OX371263.1 coordinate 2,567,045, forward strand.
AAGCACGTGTTTATAATAACTGGACGTGGTAAACATAGTGCTGGTGGTGTCTCAACGATTAAGAATAAAGTTAAGGCAAGGTTAAAAGAACGTCGGCTAAGGTACATACATTTATTTTAACATCGCTAAGCTCATAAAAATTTTATGATATTTCTAATTTTTTTGCAGGTGGAGTGAAGTAAATCCAGGTCTATTAAAAGTAAAAATATTTTCAGGTTCGCGTCATTCCAAGAATATTTGATTAAACGAGGTATATGCATCTGTAACTTAGTTATAATAGCATATACCTCAACGCTGCTTGTACTTGTAATGCTAGTAGATTTTAAAATACATACATATATAGAGAGTTCCTCTTAGTATATTCGGGGACACGCCTACATTTTTATTTTAAATTAATATATAAATTTAACATAAAGGGGGATTATATTTGGGTATATATGAAGAAAATGTAGTCGCAATAAAAATTAGCACCAAACTAAAAATTTAAAAACGACCGGAAACAAAAAAAAAAAAAAAAAAAATGGATGCTAACCAAAATTAATAACAACAAAATTGTTTGTGGCCACTTGTTATTTTTGAATTACTATTAATTTTGGAGCAATTTTTAATTTTAAGCATCTTTCATAATAAAATTAATATATTTTAAAATTTTTCATTTATATGCCAAAACTGCACTTCTAAGATTTCCCACCATAGGCGGGCTTATGGATTTTCTCCACTATGGCAGGAAGAAAATCTGTTTAGCAATGCGGTTTCGGGAAATACCATGGTGAAAAAAATCCTTAAGCTCGGCTATGCTGGAAATATTTAGTAAGCCGTGCCGATATTTATTTAGGACCAAGTTTTATAAGGCTCCATGAAAAATGGCCCCAAACTAAAAAAAGGCCTCAAATCCAAATTCATTTAAAAATACAACAACAATTTTGTGAGCCATTTTTTATTTAGGGTCTTTATTAGTTTTATCCATTTTTCATGGAGCCAGAGAATAAACAACATATGTATATACATAATTAATCAATATAGATAGAAATCGACTAGTGTATAATAGATTTCGATCGATTCCATATTCCACTTTAGTTTCATTTCTACATAGTTGTTATATGTAAATAAAACTACAAAATCTTATAATACAAACAACCTACGGCCACACTTGGCAAACATTTGCTCAAAAAAGCGTAATGTCTAAGTGTAATCTATGCTAAAAATACATAGTGTTTGACCTGAGTGAAGAACATACAGCCTCTCTTTATACTGCTTTCTTCTTTTAAGGTTAAAATTTTATTCACATCAAAGCAAAAAAAAAATGTTTTTATTAGTAATGTTAAAACTCCTGAGAGAAAAGGTTTTTGTTGCTGGCAACTGTAACCAATAAAGACTTTGTATTCATTACGTAAAAACCATTAAACCTCTGTTTTATTCCTTTTATTAAAGTGCAACAACGAGTTAGGTTGTTAACTTTCGCGTTTTTTTTATTAAGAAGAATATCATGTTTTCTCCGTATATTGACGGCATCGTTGTGAGTGATATTGCCATATATGAGAAAAAACACTCATTTTTAGGTGCACAAGAGAGGGCACACTCTTCAATTTGAGCGAAACTGATTTAGAAGAGTGCTCAAGAGAGGGCGCACTCTTCAATTTGAGCGAAAATAATTAAAGTTTATATCTTTAGGTTGTTAACTTCACACCAACAAAAATACACGTCAACAGCAGGCTGGACAATTTTACCACTTTTTATTATACCATGGTAACACTGCACATTTCAATAACAAATTTCTCTCAATTAATTAAATTCTCTTGTATTTAACACATTCAGCTAGTAGTACAGACTATTAAAAAAAACTTAAGTTTATGTGATATTAACAATCAACGTGCCAAATTAAAGGGGATATTATTTACACAATTAATTTGATTTGCTATCTAAAGAAACACGTCGAGTTTTTTTTAAACGTAAAAGTTAAAAAGCTTCAAAGTGTTGAACCTACCGCAATTGTATTTACAGGCCAATTCTGGTTCGTCAAGAAGTCAAGCGACTAACAAAATGCCCGTAAGTATTATGAATTATTGGTACAATTGTGAAAAGGTCAGATGATATATTGAATTTTATTTTGTGTTAATAAAGGTTCACGAATTCAAAGTGGAAATGACTTGCTCTGGTTGTTCGGCAGCAGTGGAAAGAGTATTGGCTAAACTAGGTGGTAAGAATCTACATAAGTTCGATAATAAAAATGAATTAGTTAATGTTAGAATAAATACAAAGACTTCTATGTATATTTTTTTTTAAATAAGGAAAAAATCAATGAATTGGTTTTTGGCTTTTGAAGTTTTAGTACATTGCGACTATGCGTAATATTTTTCAACGGTTAATATTTTCATCATTTAAAAACTTGATAATATCTATCCGGAGATGCTAAAGTATTTATAAATTTCTAAATCAATCAATTAAAGTGTTACGAGGGGGGTATAAATCTCTGAAAAGAGCGGAACGTAATATATGACTTGCCCCTTGCTATTTTTACAAACAACGGCTTACTAAATTTTCTTTGTTTAGCCGAACTTTGTTCAGATTCGATGGTTTTCTCCTCCATGATACTTTAATTGATACCAATATTGGAAAATTTGGAACAAATCTAATTCAATGTGGTAACTTTGCCGTCAACGCATAGTTTTAGAGTTATTGATTATTATTATTTTATTTTTTATGGACATCGCAAAAAAATATCCCCAGGTTTTGGATATGCCCTTATATATGGGAGCAGTAGTATATGGCATGGCGCCTTGGTACTGATATACATAAATATGCATAGATTTTATAAATCTACCTTGGTAGGGACGATGTGACTAAAATTATATCTTATATGTTTATGTACATATGTATGTGTGTATGTATATAAAAGAACGGTGAGGTTGCACCTACCGATTTCGATGATTCTCAGCAATTCGGACTGGTCTCCGGCCAAATAACAAGAATACCCAAGAAAATTTGCGAAATATCCCTGAAAGAAAAAATTATCAAGAAAATTCATTTTCCGCTCGATGGATTTAGATGAAATTTAGTAGACGGATAGTATTTGACCCGGGGTTAAAAGAGACAAATTGGTACCTTTAGTCCTTTTTAAACCGCTGAACGGACTTGGATCAAATTCGGTACATACATAGTATTTGACCCGTAGAGGTTAGTTCAGGTTGACAAAGTGCACATTGTACTTTTGATGCTTTTCTGCGTTTGGTACTTTTTTCCTGAAGAATTCTCTTAATTGATTTGAACAAAATTTGCTGTTTATTTTTGTACTAATACATATTTTATAAATTTCGAAATAAAAAAAATATGGTACTTTAGGTACTTATTTAGTTATAGTATGTATTTTATTTTTGGTGGCTTTTTACTTTTGCTACTATTTTTGCTTCAGAAATTATCTTAATGGATTTTTGATCAAAGAAATTTTTAATTTTTCAGGCTTAAGTTCGTTTTCTCTAAATATAATTTTGTTATAAATTAAATTATTATTTAAATTAGAAAGAAAAATCTAGTGGCTCTTAATACTTGAACTAACAAAGAAAAATTAGACTGCGCGGAGGGAGGGCAGTGAGGTCTAAGCGGTAGACAACTCTGATGATGAGACTGTGGTTAGTCTCGCAACATCAATGTCAGTTCAAGTAGGGTAAATGTACATATTTCTATAAAATATGTTTGTATGTATATTAAAAAGGTTGGGGATTGATTTTTTTTTCTAAAATTATATATTTCTTCCTTTCTTGTGTATACCACAAATTCATATGTAATTATTAATAAATAAATATATTTCTTCCTTGTACACTTTTAACCATATATGGCCCATAAGGGCTCCGTTAAATAAGTAAATAAAATAAATAAATAAATATTCGATTAATTTCAAAGCATGTAGTCTCGCTTCAATTCTTTTTTCGAAATGTCCACTTGTGAAAACAATATAGCATTCGACATCGGTTTAATGTTCAAAATCGATGATAAAATATATTTATTAAGCTATTAAGTAAATAGGGAATTAATTTCTATTTATTAGATAAAGTTTCTTGCCTATTGTTATCGGAAAGCAAACACGTACCGCAAATTAAGTTACTTTGCTGCTGTTATCTTTGGTTTTCCTTTTTTGTATTTGTAGATTGTTAATTATGGTTTATTAACGTTGTTGGTAATATTTGAATTTCTTTTCTTTACTCTTTTTATATAGAAAAAGTGGAAAAAGTAAGTATTGACTTGGATGAAAAAACTGTACTGGTTACTTCGAATCTATCTGGGGAGGAAATCTTAGAAGTCATTAAGAAAACCGGCAAGTCGGCGCAATATGTGGGAGTGAAAGAATGAAACGAAATGTTTTGCAAATTTCGCAAAATAGCTAAGTTAAAATTAGAAGTTTAAAAAACAGTTATTTTTCTTTATCAAAATAATTATATGTAGTTATCTTGTCTATCTCTTAATAGAAACTATTAATTTTTATTATTAGTTAAAATACAAGCTCTTGAAAAGAGGATATCATAATGTGATTGCAAATCATTGTCTGATTAGCTGGACATTAACCATGCATTCAATATACAAATTTTAAAACTTTATTATTATTTTAAAATATCATTCAGGCTTAATATTTTTAAAATTTCGATTAGCTCAAGGCGAGTTCATACAAGGTGATCTTGAAAACACAGGTGATTATTTTCGCCGCTTGTATTTTTGATGTTCCTCAGATGTCAAAATATATTTTTCAGTAAATTTGTTTCGACATCCCATGGAGGCATTTTGAAGGCAATTTGGGGCGAGTATACATTGCATCAATATGCCTTGTATTAGCTCTGGTATTGTTATCGGCACAGAAAACTAATCTTACTCAAAAAATTATGAAAAATTAAGAACTTCCAATATTTTTCATTAAAAATTTGAAACGTTTGGAAACAAAATTTTTATAAAGTCAGACCAGACCATAAAATTTATTTTAATTAATATCGTAACTGAACCAACTAACTACAAGTGTGAACAAAATGAAAATTACCTAATAATCTAAAAATGTGATGTCGTTTTACATAAAAATATTAATCTACATATATTTCGCCACATCGTTTGTTAGCTTCTTTACACCCAGATCATACGAGCAATAAGTTGGGCAATTATTGCCAACACAAGATATTAACGTGTAGACTGCACGAATATGTGTTTGAATACATATTCAGCATCAAATGTTGGAACACATTGCTGAGCAATAATGTTTTAACACAAGCTGTCAAATTCAATAGTTATTTGTATAAAAATTATTTTTTTGTGCAAATATGTACATATGTATTTTAAACGAAATAAAAACACAAACGTAGAAATAAATGCAAACCACTAAAAAAGTGGACAATTTTTAAAGTAACATTCATTCTATTGATAATAGTGAAATATATTTTTAAATTAAGCCCGTAATTAAAATTTACAATACACACATCTTTAGTCCCAATTCACACTATCCAAGTCTTATTGCAAAACTTATCACGATTTCTTCTTTGAATTTTCATTGGCGTTCACACAGCACTCGTCTTATTGCTTAAACTGTACTTCATTTTGTATGAATGTAAAACGAATTTCATGAGTACATGAAAGGGTGTACTCGTTTCTTTTCGCCCTGTCTCTCTCGCCTAAAGGCTAATAAGCTTAAAAATAAGACTTGCATAGTGTGAATTGGGACTTAATATGGATTATCTGTTTTTAAGATTACAATTTACTTGTAAGTTTAAGCGGTCAATGTTGTTGGATTAACTTACTGAAATATGGTAACACAACAAATTTTGTAAAAAACAGCTATCAAAATATAAACAAAAAAATATAAAAACATAAATAAAATTTGTTTTTTGAATTTTATTAATTTTTCTTAATCTTTTCTATGCACTCAATTTTCTTTCAGATATAAACTTAATAAAATTCAAAATGTCTTCTTCTTTTGCATAAAATGCAGAGTTGCTTGGAAAAAACATTGCCATTTGAAGTATAGTGCTGCCATTTTTTATCCTTCAGTATGGCCATTTTAAACAGTTTAAGTTATCACAGCAAACAAGATTAAATTTATGTTCAGATTAACTCAAACGTATTTTGAAACTGGGTTTAAACTATCCTAAAAACACATGAAATTGCTGGTCTTGCGGGGTGTTAGAAAAATTAAAACGTCATGAAAATGAGTAAATTAACATTTGACATGTCGGCAATTGGTAGCTTAGGTTAGGTTAGGTTTCGAGGGCCGTCATATCTGAGACGTGGCACGCTTGGGTCTGTTAATTCGGTCCCTTTGTGATACCCTTCAGACAGGTCACAGTCGAACGGTTATTCAATTTCCTGTAATTCCACTGTCGCCGAATCAAACCATCCTGATTGTTGCAAGAAGGAGGATTGGTTGATTAGCCCCATGTTCGCCAGATTGTAAAGGTCTGGCAGAATGTTGAAGCCCATAGTACTAGACCTTATGCAAATAATTTTTAAGTATATATTCCAAATATGCATAGATTTCCAAATTGCTTTGAAACTGTTTGCTTCATTTTTCGAAGAAGCAGTTTAAGGAATTAGAATCACTTTCGATATACTGTGACATTGGTTATATTCCAATAATTTTGAGTTGCGATTTTTCAGTAATAAAGTTTCCAAACCTTGAGACTTTCGGTTAAACTCCATTAAATATTTAGTGCAAATGTACTAGTAGAACATGTACTTGTCTATTCCATTTTGAAAATAAAACTTACTTATCACACATTCTTTTTTCTCAAGAATCAACAACAACAATTTACCACTTTTTCAATTGGAATATTATTTTGCGATATTTCGGATAGTAAAACAGTTAAAAATAAAGGAAGTACTTTAGTTACCTAGTCAGATTACTCCATACATCTTTCACTTAAGACACCATATCACAAAAATAAGCTGTTATTCATTTAATATTTTGATGGTAATAACAAATAATTTTTTAATTAAAAGAGCTTGAATATTTTTAAAAAATTTTTCTCTCATATACGTGAGCTAAAGCTAAAAAAATAATGGGCGTGTATGTATAAAAATTTTTGCAGGATCCCATCTCAGTGGATTCAATTCTAACTGATGATATTTTAATTTGTTTCTGTGTTCTTGTTCTTATGGGCACATAATATAAACATGAAATTATTTTCAAATACTCTATTGAAAAAAAAAATAATATTTGATTTAAAATTTATTACTTTATTTCGATTTTATTAATACATAAACAAAGTAAGCAAATTTCTTTAAGTAGAATTTTATGAAGAAATGAATTAACAAATAAATTATTAGAATAAATAAATAATATGAAGCCAAATATAATAAATTACTTCGTTAAGGTATTATTAAAAAACTACAATATATAATAATAAACAACATTAAAATTTAAATATGTTGATAAAAAGTTATTTACACAAACGAAAATAATTAAAGAGTTTCAAGCACAATTGGTTTATTTATTTGCACTTAGTTACACAAAAGTATTTTTCAATGCAAAACATGTAACAAGAAAAAGTTTTCGGTAATTTAGGTTAGGTACGTCAGGTGCATTTCTTTACGATTAAGAAGTTATCAAAACTTAACCGAAATTTTTTTCAATACCAAATTTTGTATTAAAATAGCTTTTGTGTAACCCTGTAACTTTGAAAAACAAATCTAATTAACCAGAAAAATATTTTAAAACCCCATACAAGTTATAGTTTTATTTAATTCGTTATATAATAACTTTAAGATAAATTATATTAAATAGCACTATTTTAAAACGTAAACGTTGAAAGTTTGTATTGTGTTTTTAAGGCAATTAGGATGTACTGAACACAAATAAATAAATTATTAACCTGATAATCTGATAGTCTTTGTAAAGTGCCATCTATAGTCCAACACTGCTTCGTTATGCGTTGAACTTTTATAGGATAACACGAGATCGATATCAAAATTGAGGTGACCTTTTAGTAATTTTCGTCCGTTTATAAGCTGTCTTAAACAACAAATAATCCTTAGCTTTATTGAACTTTGCATTAAAACAATGTTTCAAGCCATACTGCTTAAAAACTAAAAATGCTATAATGAAAACACTAGCATTTAAATAGATTATATAAATGTTTTTAACCGAACAACCCTTAAAACACAAATGTATTGTTACCCAGACATAACCCGAAATAATTTATTTTTTTGTCGTTCAGCATATCCTAAATCGTGAATTATAGATATCAGCCGTAAAACTTTTGAGTTTCGGATTGAATCTATTTGAATAGGATCGTTTAAGCGCTGCCAAAGATATGTATGTTGAATAGTGGTTTACTATACAAAAATATAACGGACCTGTACAATCTTGTATCTTTGATTTATGATCCCAAATACCCTCAAAAATGATCAATACTACAAACTTTAAACATTCCAAAACAACAATAAATTGTAAAGCACTGAAATTAAATTTATATAACAATATATAACATAAATATAAATAAACGGAAAAAAATTTTGAATTTGTATTAATACTATAAATAAATATTTACGCATTCCAAATATTTTTGTTTTTTTCTAAACTTGAGTCTGTTACTTTCCTAAATATTGTTCCAATTTATTAACACGCTCATTAAGTCTATAAATCATCATTATAATATTCCCCATATCAGTTCTTAATTCCTTTGTAGGCGACGCATAATATGCATTAATCGAGTTTGTTCTTGAGGTGCCATTTATGATCTTTTAAATAAAAAAAAAATTAATCTTTCCACATCTACAGTATTGGCCATACATATCTAAAGATTAATTTCCATGATTTTTTTAATTAACTTGGTTAATTCTTGTTGTTTACATTTGCAAAACGAGAATTTAGTATTTATTTATTTGAATTTCATGTGGAAAAAGAATAATGGCAAGAAAAAAGTATTTTAATTTATTTAGTTATAAAGAAATATAAAGCCTTCAAGGCTAATTATTAATATTACTAAGGTTTAAATAATGCCAATGCAAAATACAAAATTTTAATAAACTTTTTTAGGTGTATTTATTCGACCTTTTTATTCAAATCAATGGTCAAGGTCCTCGAGCTTGCTTAATTATCTCATGAATTTTAATAAACTTAAAAAAATTCATTTATAATTATTGATGAGTGGAGGAGTGGTGCATCTCGACATGAACTATCTAAAAAACATTTCATAAACCGATCAGCAATATTTCTTTTTTAATTGGCCATGAAGGAGTGCTTTAGTTTTGTTAGTTTTATTTCCTGGTACTAAATGCTGTTTTTGTTTCAACTCATTTTTTATATGGCAATGAAGCCTAAAAGTTTTTATCAATAACAAAAAAATGTTTATCAAAAAATTTTCACTAAGATTTGGCTGTAGATATGACCAATACTGTACATACATTTTTATATAAATATTAATTCGTAATAAAAAATTCCTTCTGTTATATCATAATACAACGAATGAGGCCACCTGACATGAATTCGCCTTGCATTTTTTCTGTCAGATTATATGTATTTTCAATATTGTCTTTCGAAAAATTAAATGAACTTTCGACAGTTTACAATATTTCATAATATGTAAAAAGTTTTCTTAGAAAACTCTTCTTACCGTTTACAATTTTTCACTAATCTATGAATAGAACTATTCCAACTATTTATAGCCGTTTACATCACGAGATTGTATGTGTTGTTCCAACTTCGAGAGTCTTCAACTCCAGATTAGTTGTTGTGACAAAAATTAGATGTTGTAAACCATAATTTAAAAAAAACATATTTTGTGTTGTAGCCGAGACAACAAAACTGTTAAATGCTGTAAACCACAATAATATAAAATTTTATATATTTGAATAATTAAATACAAACAAACAAATATTGAATTACATTTTTTCGCTGGTGATTCCAAATCTGTTGCCAGTAAAACTATTAATATTTTTATTAAAGTGCCAAATTTGTGCAATTATTGCAAATGAATCTAATATATAAGTTCTTCTCAATTGATCTTTAAAAATTAAGTGTTTTAATTTCAAACTACATTTTTAGTTTAGTGTACCGAAAAAATATCTTATTGAACGAATCCCAGTTACAATCGTGGTAGTTTTCTATGAGATGGTATTATTTAAATCCTTACATAGAAGGTTCTTAGTAGTTTATATTACTTTGGAAATATTTTAAAATATGAAGTTTTTTTTTAACAATTAATAAAAACTTTGCTTAATTAAAAAAAGAAAAATATTTATTTGCCAGAGTTCATTCTATTATTTCTGTTATAAAACAAATATAAATTAAAAATAAGTAATACTAATTCACCCCAAAGTTTTAAGAATGATGTCTTTTTGTGATAAATTAATTAAAATTTCATATCAATAAAGCACACAATCTGCGAATAGATTCTAAATTAAAAATATTTCGAACTTGTATTTTGCCGTTGTTGCTTATAAGGCGAGTTGTTGAAATTTAGCAAAGAACTATTATTTGTACTTAAACTGTCCGTAGTAGATATAACAGATTTTGAGGATGTTATTGAATGTGGTGAATTTGTGTATATGGGATTTACTGAAGCTGATGAAGATGTATGACATGTGTCATTTTTAGTATATTCACTTTCAATCACCTGCAGACTTTCGTCGCGTTTTTTGTAAGCCATAGACTGTCTAGGATCTATTAGAATAGATTTATCACTAGGATTTGTAGTTATTCTGCAATATGAGGGTTGTTGATGTGGTAAAATGCCACTCTCATTTAGAGCATCACCAGATACTTTAGCCTCGTACTGAGACACGTCATAGGTATGCAAATTAGATTTCCATACTAAAAGCTGTTGGGAAAATTTTAATAAACATATTAAAGATTATCTTTTAAATTAATTACCTGTCTATCATCGCCAGTTGATGCAAACTTTGAACCATCATAGCTAAATGCAACAGCAGTTACTTTTCCCGTATGACCAGTTAATGTATAAATGGGTCTACCCTCAAGCAAATCTAAAATTTTCAATGTCTCATCGTCACTTGCCGTCAACAAAAAGTTGCCATTTGGATGAAAAGCCAAATCATTGACAATACCATTATGGACTTGATATAGCTGAATTAATTCTCTGGCTACTAAATCAAAAATTTTAATGCGATGACACGTCATGGCTACAGCCACCGCAGTACTATCAGGATGCCAGGCTACCTGACGTCCCATTCCTTTTTCTTCTGTGAAGCATCGAATACATTCACCGGAGTTAACATCGTATATACGTAATGATTTATCATCGCCACAGGATGCTATCATTTGACCGTTAGGACTAAATTTGGCAGATCTTACCCAATTAGTGTGACATGTAAATGAGGTGAGGAACTTCTTTTGAGCAACTCGCCATAGTTTTAATGACTTATCGTCCGAAGCAGTTACCAGCATTGTACCTGTTGGATCGAAATCAACAGACCTAACTGGCTTACCATGGGCTAAAATATCACCGGAAACTCCTTTTAATTTAGGTTCCCATATCTTTACAGTTTTATCCTTGGAACACGAAGCGACTAATTTTGATTTAGGTGACCACTTGACCCCATACACACTATCGTTGTGACCCGAAAAGCGTATACATCTAGCTGCCTGATTTAAATCCCACAGAATGACAGAGGAATCTAAAATAAATTCGTTTTAGATACAAATATTTCTTTCCTTTCAAACTTACCCAAAGAACTTGTAGCCACTTTAGTTCCTTCAGGGTTAAAGCATACCTGGGTAATACCTCTACTATGACCAGTAAAATGCTTTTCTAGACACGGATCAGCAAAGTATTGATTGATTGACATGTTGCAGTTTTTAATTATAAATAATACAAACGTCGATTTTTACAAATTTGCGCTTCGATTGGTTGCCAATAATGTAAATATCAGAGGGCGCTTCAAGAAAGAAAGAGTTGCCAAGTCAATTAGTTTGATATTGAGCATACTCAGACCGGTTTCACACAGGAAAAGGCGAATTTACTCAAACACTTTTGATACAAGGCGAATTAATAACCAGGTGACCTTAAAGGGCTATTAGACACGCATACTTGTCTGCAGACATGAACGATGGCACACCAAAACTCACTGTCTAATAGCATGTATGTCAAGTACGTCAGACGTGTATGTTGGTTTTCAAAAATTTTTGATTTTCTGATGTCAGTCGCACACCAACATATACACAACATATATGTGTACTGAAGTATGCCGTCAGCGTTCGATAGTGTAATAGCAAAACGCAAAGTATGCTATCGCACATGTCTGCAGACATGTATGCGTGTCTAATAGCCCTTTTATTAGAAAAAGGCGAAATCAGTGCGAATTAATTATCAGGCGGATGCAGTAGCGAATTCGGGCCAATATATCCATTATTTATTAATTTATTTAATTCATTTGTAATATTTGTATCCTAATGCCCAATGTGATATACATATATTCCTTGTTGCGCGACCTTACATTATTAGACCATGGAAAAATGATAAAATTTTGACCATATTTTTGAAAGAAACTATCTATAGTACTATCGATTGTTGTGCAGCTCTAGTTCACAGTGTAGCCAGGTAAATCTTGTCTAATGTCCCCGAATTAAAGAGTGTTGTCCCCAAAAATCCCCAATTTTGTCCCCAATATATATATGTACAATAAGTATCATAAAAAACATATTTTTTTATTAATTTTATTACATACATTTATTTAAGTTAATGCATTCGTATGTGCTCAATGGAACTTTTGAATCCATAGAATATTTTGAAATTCCATACACGGAATCAAATTTATTTTTTTTCTATGCTTTCGAGTTGTAAATTTATAAATAACTTAAAATTTTCCATACTCTCAGTGAATATTTTAAGCATTTATTTTGCTAGTACAGTTAAATAATCTAAAAATAAATTAGTATGAACTCCTTTTGCTTCGAATTCCTTTGAACATTCTATGCCAACATCAATTTTAGCAACACCCAAATTACTTTCCTTATCGTCAATTAGTACATCCATTTTGGCAATATCGAATTCAATAAATTCTGGTTTTAAAATTTTTTAACAAATTGTTATAAAAACCAACATCCTCAATACCATCGCCTTGAAATAATCGAAATATGGAGAAGAAAAACGCAAAGATACATAAACATATATGTATGAAAGAAAATGGTAAAATAAAGCAAAATTGATAGGTATACTGAAAATGAAAAATCCCCAAATCCCATCCCACAAAAACCACATAAAATCACCAATTTGGGGAGAAATCCCTACACCCGGCTACACTGCTAGTACATATGTCTTGTATAAATATGATTTGATAATTTTATCTGTGCTATACAAAGTAACATCAGGAGCTAAATTTTCTGCAGAAGAACCATAAGAAAATTGAAATCAAGAGTTAAGAATTAGCGGAAGCTTTTCCAGACAATATGGCTTCGCTTATACTACTGAGAAATGTGCAATTGGCGAGTAAGTAAATGCTATGAAAATATGTACATATGTTACTGTTTACAAGAATAATCTTATGTAATAAATTTGTGCCATTAAAAATTAAATTTTCTGGTCTCCGATTTTTGCTTTAGAGAAACAAGCCAATGGTGTCTTGGGGGTGTTGTGTATGCAAACGGCTAATTATTCATCTGACAACCCACGTCCCCTGAAAACCACAAACTTAGGTGCCATGAAGCGGGGTACCGGTGGCCGTAGCAGTTTTAATGGTATTGTTGCTACCGTTTTTGGTTGCACCGGATTTTTGGGACGCTATGTCTGCAATAAATTGGGTAAATCTGGATCTCAAATGATTTTGCCCTACCGCGGTGAAGATTCCGACGCTATTCGCTTAAAGGTGTGTGGTGATTTGGGTCAAGTTCTGTTCCAATTTTATCATTTGTGTGATGATGAAGCTATTCGCAAGGCTGTTAAATATTCAAATGTAGTTATAAATTTAATTGGACGTGAATTTGAGACGAAGAATTTCTCATTTAATGACGTACATGTTGAAGGGGCTCGGCGTCTTGCTCGGTAAGTGTTTGGGCGATAGAAAAAAGTATTTTTAAGGTAAAATTTGTTTTCTCAGCATCTGTCGCGAAGCTGGTGTCGAACGCTTAATTCATGTTTCTGCCTTGAATGCCGATCCTAATCCCAAGAGCCATATTATTGATGGTGGGAGCAACTTCTTACGTAGTAAATACTGGGGCGAACAAGCAGTGCGCGAAGAATTTCCTCAAGCTACAATTATACGCCCATCAGACATTTATGGCTCTGAAGATCGTTTCTTGCGTTATTATGCTCACATTTGGCGCCGCCAACTCCGTTCAATGCCGTTGTGGCATAAAGGCGAGCATACAGTTAAACAACCTGTATTCGTTTCCGACGTCGCACAAGGTATAATGAATTGTGCCAAGGATCCTGATACTGCCGGCAAGGTTTATCAAGCGGTGGGGTAAGTGTTTTTAAATCAATGTAAAATTTAAACTTGTTGAACTTTTCTATTTTAAGTCCTAAACGTTACAAACTGTCCGAGTTGGTAGATTGGTTCCACCGTCTTATGCGTAAAGATGAAAAGTGGTGGGGCTACCGACGCTACGATTTGCGTTTCGATCCCACATTTATTTTAAAAACTAAACTTACCGAGATGATCTGTCCTGGACATCCAATAGGTGGTTTACATTTGGAACGTTTGGAATTAGAGTGCGTAACTGATAAGGTTCTTAACAATATTCCGACATTGGAAGATCTGGGAGTTCAATTAACTCAAATGGAACATCAAGTGCCATGGGAATTACGTCCATTCAGAGCTGCTTTGTACTATGATGCCGACTTGAATGAATTCGAAACACCATCACCACCAAATACGATTGCTCCACGTGATGAAAAACGTCTGTTCGCATAAAATAATCCACAACACCACCATCATGTAAGATTTATAAATGGAATAGAAACAGATGAAACACCCAAGCACCAAATTGATAGCAAAGATATAAAAAATCATTCGGTTCGTTGGTGGTGGCCTGTTCGTTGTTTTAAAAAGAAGCGTTTACAATTCCGAGAGTTGTTATTTATTATATTGGTGGTTCGTTCGTTGTGGTACGGTGTGTTTAGTGAAGAATATATATATGAAATTGAAAATTTTATAAACAATACGGAAGATATCTCCCCTTATAAAAATCGAAACATTTAATCTAATATAAAATTAGAAGCGATGTAGCGTTATGTAAATCTAAATAAATGTAGCACTCTATACTAATATAATAAGTTTTGTCTAAATACACATATGGGCACTTCCATAGACAAAAGAAGTAAACGCCCATGTTCTGCAAAACGTATATAGGTGAAAATTCGCATTCTCGGTTTTAAACGGCAAATATGTGTTCTGAATACGGAAAACGCTACAAATTTGGCGTTTTCAAACCGATAGTATATACTGAAGCGATCTGGTCTATTTTACTTAAACGGCTCTTTAAAAAAAAAAAATTAAATGATGCACCAATTCAATTCAGTAGGTTTTCTTTTTATTTTCCACAAAGGACTTTGTTTTATCATAGTTTTATAGGAACACACTCAAATTTAACTATTGTTAAAAAATATACATGTAATTATAGTTCTTGTTCCTCTACTAACCGTTTTGTCTTGATAAAATTTCTTAAAGAGATGTATTAATGTATTGACTTTTGTTCTCCAAAAATTTTCTAATTCTAAACAGTCAGAATAGCATCCATGAGAAACTATAAAATTGTAAAAGAAAAGTTGATTATTTTTCTTAGATGCGTGAATCAATAATAATGTTCCTTAGATCTCAACGAGAAGCTCCTAAGAGGTGTATTTCATTAATTCATTCTTAAACTAAATTACATCGTCTTATCTACTAACTATGAGAATAAAGGTTAGGGTTACCTTAACATAATAGTAAAATGAATAGATATATGCGAGAAGATGTTATTGTTGTGTAAACATATTTTAGTTTCCCACGGTGGACGTACGGCTTGTGTCTCAACAATTTTAAAACTTATCCACCTTTTTAAATCATCACTACCCTTCAAATATATTTCATAGACGTACTCATTTTCTTTTTTCTTTCAAACGTTATAATACATATTTTCTTTATTATTAAGTCATCTACAAATTAAATTTTAAACTACAAATATACTCTTTATTCTCTATTTACTTATAAATTTTTATCTATCATTACCTAAACTAATTCCCTTCCAACCAGAAGATTCAAATTTGCGCAATGATAATGAATAATTATTGTATTTATATTATTTCTTTTTTCCGTGTTTTACAAAAAAAAATTCTTCGCTTTTTTGCTAAATGAAATCTTACTTTTTTGGATTTGTTTCCGGCGAAATAAACCAAACGGAAACAACGCGATTATCTCCCTCTATTGCAGAATTTTCTAAGCGCAAACTTTAATTCTCTGTTGCCCACTTTTGGGGTTAACCACACTATTATATCGTACACCTAACACTAGATCAACGAACAATCTACCAAAATTTTTGATAATAATAAAATAAATAGGAATTATTAATAACATTGATCTTAAAACTATAATTTCATTAATTTTTTTTTGAAAAATAAATTAATCGCCGCATTAAATAAATTTTTCTTTTCTTTTATAATAAAAGAAAATTGACCCAAATTCTCTACGGTTTCTGTTATATTTTCTGTATTTTTTTGATCTGAGACAATCTTAAGCAACTTTGTTTTAATTTTGTTACCTGTCCCATTCACTTTATTTATTTGCGTTCGATCTGTGATTTTCTTTCTAAGACCTGGATTAAACTTTCTATCCGCATCTGTTAAATTCTTTCGCTTGCACGACTCCTTCAACCAGGCCTTGTTTTCTTTTGAGTCGAACTTGTCCCCTTCGCTGTTCTGCACAAAGAAAATTTTCGCTTTTAATTAAATCCTCACCAATCTAATTTAAACCTTTTTTTTCTCTTACTTTTACCAACTTAAAATTCAAAATTGTTTATTTAAATTAAATTGTTTTATTCTTGTGATATAAAAAAAATTTTTGTAAAAAAAAAAAATTCTACGGTCTTAAAAACTTGCATATTTTTCTTTTTTTATACAATCCTTGTACCTAACCAAATTTTCCAACCGTCTTCCAAACTTTCCCTAATTTCCCATGCCGCTAATTCTTTTCCGCTATCTTCCAAATTTCTCTATATGTATACATATGTATGCACTAGTGATGTTATTATATAGTGATGTTATTGGTATTCGACTATTCGCCTGTTTTAAGATATTCATATTCGTATTCGCCAAATTCAAGCGAATATTTTTCGAATAATTTTCCCATACATTTTCCAAAAAAAAATCATACAAAAGTTTAAAAAAAGTACATAAAATGTAAAAAAATATATTAATTTTTATTAAAAAACCCATTGTATTTCACGCAGAGTAAGAAAAACGAAATCTGAAAGTATGTAAGTAAAATAATTAAGAAATGTTCTGTAGAGGTTTTCAAATTCGGCATCTTAATGCAATAATAATGTTAAATCACTAAATTTTTTTTTTCATTTATAGTTACTAACGCAAAGGCAGGGATTTTTTCCAATTAAATTTGAAATATAAACCTCAAAAGAAATATTCGTATTCGTATTCGGCGAATACTGTTTTAAATATTCGTATTCGTTTTCGCGAATACTAAAAATTGATATTCGTAACATCACTAGTATGTACTTATGTATATGGTGTGTTAGTCTGGGTTCACACGTGAAAGTTTTCTTTCATGAAAGTGGTAGTTTATTGGTGAGAGGGGACAGAAGACATTCAATAACATTCAATTGCAATAGCAAAAACAAAATATTAAATATACTCATATGAATACATATGTATGTATGTATGCATGTATGATAGTGTTTCGTTTTTGTTTTGCTGAGTTGATAGAGCTATGCCGTTAAGGTTAAGTCATTTTGCATTATTTGAGAATAAGGATAGTAGACAAAACTGGAAAATACTAAAGAATAATGGTATTGGGAAGAATAATGGTATTTCTGAAGTTATTGATCCTGACGACTTGAGTGAAGTGTTTTCTTCTCATCAATTGGCAGATTGTACCGATTTTACTGATTTCTTTACTATTCCTTATGATGGGGTTTCTTTTCATTCTGTGGATTTAATTGAAATGTTTGACGCTTTTGAACTAATTAAATATAATGCTGTTGGTTATGATGGTGTTTCGCTTAGGTTTCTCAGATTAATCGGGCCTGTCATTGGTACTTTTGTGTTGCACTTGGCTAATACCGTATTTACTACTTCTAGTTTTCCTCTCTTGTGGGAGATTTGCTAAGATCATACCTATAAAAAAAACTAATGGCGTAAGTGGTGATTTCAGACCTATTTCAATATTGCCTATTTTATCAAAAATGGTTGAACTTCTCATTAATGAGTCATGTTGATGAACATCAGTTGTTTCATGATTGTCAATTTGGTTTTAGGAGTAATAGAAGTACTACGTCATTGTTAATTGGTTTAACGGACAATATTAGAAAGGCCTTATCTGTTAAGGGTGTATATGTGTTATTATCCTTGGCCTTATCGAAAGCTTTTGATAAGGTTAATCATTCAATTATGGTGAAAAAGCTGTATAATCTTTTTGGATTATCTCATCCTATCTTTTAGATAGAAGACTATATGTTTTTACTGCTAATGGGAGGTCTAATATGCTTTCTGTGTTAAGTGGAGTACCTCAAGGATTTGTTCTTGGCTCTCTGCTTTTTATTCTTTATGTCAGTGATTTATTTGGATCGTTAACTGATAACATGTGCCAGGTTTTTTCTTTTGACATGCAATTATTGTTTAAAGGTAATTCTGAACTTCCTGATGTTTTGCAGAACATGATCGATTAAAAGGTTGACTTGCTTTATAAATGGATGATTGGCAACAAAGCGATATTATAGTTTCAGATTTAAGTTTTCTGTTGTATTTGGTGGTGATGTAATTGAATTCGTGGATGAAATTAAGTGTCTTGCTAAGTTGTGTTTTGACTTTAGGTTACCTGGTTAGGAAAGTTAGGCTTGTATTTAATAGCATTATCAGATTACTCTTTAAAATTACGGCATCATGTATCACCTTATGTTTTGAAGTTTTTAGGTGTGACCTTCGCTGACTTCCCTAAATTTAGAAATTTATTGCACTTTTATAAGATATATAAATTACAATCTCCACTATATATTATTGATCTATTTTTCTTTAGTAGATCCAATAGGAATAGGCAGCTTATTATTCCGAAGTTAACTAGCTTGTTGGAGAGATCATTTTTTGTAAGAGTTGCAAGGGATTTTAATATGTTGCCAGCAAATATAAGAACACTTGATTTTTCGGTTTCCACGTATAAGAATAAACTATTACGAGCTTTGTGTTCAGATAACCCACCATATTGAAATATTTTGCTTATATTTTTTCTAATTATATTTAGATTTATTGCTTTATTAATCTATTGTTAATAATAATAATAAAACTCATGTAGTAGCTTTAGTGAAACCAAATATGGGTTTTAAGCTCGGTTTCATAAATAAGAAAGAATAAATTGAATTAAATTAAATATCAAATTTTTCAGTGGAGAACATGCATACATACCTTAATATAAAAAGATCCTAAATATTTTTTTTTTTCAAATCGTTTTTTGAAAAGTATTATGTATGTGCTTCAGCGACTTATTATTGCTGACCTCAATGGGCATTCTGTTACAACATCACGTTAAAAATGTTTTCTTTTTTATTGAAATTTTGTATTTTTCTTTATTTGAAATTAATAACTTAACATCAACTGAATATGTAATTCACTAAGTACATAAATGTTTCAAATATATTTTCATATAAATATATGAATATTACTAGATTCATGTAGTAATACATTAAATAAAGTAATACCCATAAATACTTTATGTTTATACTCGTATGTATGTATGCAGGGCTGGTGACTAAAATATTTTATTAATATACTCGTATATTGAGTTTAAATTAAGTACAATACTTATATTAAATTAAAAATAAACGATATTATTAAAAATGTTTTAAGCTTAATTAAAAATAATATAAAAACGAAAGTTATATAAGAAAAACGTTCTTGTTATTTAGTTTAATCAAACTATAACTGAGAAATATTTTCATAACAATTAAATCACTTTTCGAATTACATTCATTTCATATCAGTTAACTAATAAAAATTTGTATCCATAATATACTTAAGCACTAAAAACTTTTTCAAAGTGAAATTAAAAGAAATGATAAATCGTTTTCTTTATTTTTATAACTACATAAAATTAGGCAATAAAATTAGTACGACTCTTTTGTTATAATAGCACTACCTCGATATATCGACATCTATAAATATGCTATGAATAGGAATTTTTGCTGATGTACTGATAATTTAAGGAATAAATGTTGTTTTTAAAGAGGAAAGTAATAAGATGTAATGTGCAGAGATGACAAACAACAAAGGTATGTCGTAACCACAAACACTATTCACTTTTCTCTTTATAATCAGTTTCAGATTTCCCTTGACGATCTTCAATCACCTCTTCTTCACTTTGAGGCGGTGTATTAAGATCTTGTTCAAACTCATCATCCAAATCATCATTAGCCTCATTTTCTATTGGTTGCCAGGCATTTAAGGATTGCGAATTGAAATCTTTAGTGAGTGCACTGCCGGTTACATCTCCTAGACGGGCTTTCAAACGCTGTGATATACCTTCGAGTTCGATAAATTTACGTTTAATAGCTAGTCCTAGATTTAAATGCGTCAAATCTAAGGTTTGTTCAAATTGATCAATCACTGAATCGACTGAAGGTGATGGCAAAGCAGCAGCTGCTGATGTGCTAGCACTCACATGTGGGGGGATTTCTTCCAGGGGCTGACAACGCACCATTAACTGCCCATTAATCCGTCCGTTAAAGTCGACTATATTAAATGAGCCACCAATGTGTAAGCCTCTTGCAAATGCACTTAAATCAATCGCTGTTAATCCTATAATAGCATCTTCAATGGGCGTAGGTGTGGTACGTCCTTGAGCCATATCAAGTGATGATTTTTTCAATACTTTCAAAATGAATAGTTTATGGGGCTGCAAAAAGATTAATAAATAAAAAATATATACATAAGTATGTATGTATGTATGTTAATATCTTAAGACTTTTTTGAAATATGTAACTATTTTTTCATTTTGGTTCGATCCATAGTATAGGATGAAAACCTAAATAATGACCTTTCGTAAGAAATTAAATTTTTTTTTTAATAAAAAGGATCCTATGTTACTTCCAATAGCTCCAAGAATATGTGTACAAAGTTTCATGATGATCGGATTAGTAGTTTTTGCGTGAAAGCGATACAAACAAACTTACATTCACATTTATAATATTAGCATGATGGCTTCAAGGAAAGCGAAGCCGCGGAAAAAAGCTAGTAACAAATAAATATAAATCAAATTTTGGCACCTGAAGTTAAAAACAAGTGGTTTACAACAATGTCAACTGGACTTGTAAGATTATCTTATAGTCATTATATAATTATATAATTCATAAAAACAATAACTTTTTTATATATGTACATACATATACATATGTATGTACATACATACATACAATATTACAATATACATACATATGTATGTACATATATTGTAAATAACATTGAATAGTTACTTTTTCAATAAGATTATTTTCAATAATAACTTGAGAAATTCTTATTACGAACTTCGAACACATCCATATGTTCACGAACACGAGCAGGTGTTCATGAGCACAAAACGAAATTCAATTAATCATAAAAAGAGTTCAGTGGTTGATGGTATGAACAAACTTCTGCTTACTGATGTCGGAGTTAAATCAAACATGTGTTCAGAAAGCTAATCATGTTCGAACATAGACAACTTATGATGAACACATCAGAATGCTTATGTAAAAGGTAGATCATGCAGGACTTTACTACGTACCACATAGCAAATGCAACAATTGACTTATTGCGAGAAAAGTTTGGAGATTCGATTATTTCAAGAAATTGTGATATTGAATGGCCTCCAAGAAGTTGTGATTTAACACCATTAGACTATTTCTTGAAGGGTTATTTGAAGTCATTGAGCTTTCGAAATACACCAGACTCTCTTCAAGCTTTAAAAGTCAATATTGAAAGTGCCATTCATGACATATCGTGGAGGTCATTTGAATGACATTTTATTTAGAACTTAATTGTATCGATTGCACTTCACATTAAATAAAAAACTTTTGAATTTCCTTAGCAATAAGTGTTTTTTTTTCATATAACTCTTATTGGAAAACCTTGTATTAATTAAATTTTCAACATCTTATCGGTGCGAAATGACTTTTTCACAAATGGTGAACATTAAAACAAAAAAAAAAAAAAAGGAATAAATTAAATTTAGAAAATGATTTGATTGTTTGCGTGTCACAATTGAACCACTTTTTTCGCATTTAATTAAAAATACCAAGCATTAATAAAAGTACTTTTATGTTTTTGAACTTTAACTTCTTTAATGATTTTGAATTAGAAAAATTAAATAAAAAAAAAAACATCGATGTATTTTATTTAGATCAGCTCGCGACCTCCGAGAAAGGTCGCCGCGACACCTTAGGGGGCCGCCACCCACCGGTTGCAAACCACTGAAGTATATCAATATCAAGTACATACATGCGTCTCGGTAACAAATAAAAAATAAAAAACAACAGCCTTTTTGTTTGTGAAAAATAAATGTACAATTGTCAAAAATAGCTCAGTAGCAGAGCTGTAGCTGTATAGGAATGATTCCTTTTTGCAAGAATCTACGAACCATACACGCGTTTGAAATTTTCAAACGAAGCCAAAATTGGTCTTATACGTTGAAAAATGTAAAGGGAAATCGCACATACATATATATGAAAACTTCAGAGGTCAATAACTCGAAAACTATGCGTTTCCGAGAAAATTACATTAAATTTTCGTCATATTTTTCGATTTTCTATCGCCCTATCTAATTTTTTTTTTCATTTGGAGCTGCGTCGCTAAACTAGATTTAAGCCTTGCCAGCTCTGCATTGACAGTCAATGCATGCAATTATAGGACAAAACAGAAAATAAAGCTTTTTACAAAATAAGAATTTACTTACAACTTTTAAATAGTCTATGGAAGCTGCCAAACGAAAATGTTGCTGCCATTGAGGTTGTGTGGATGTCTCTACGATATTTGTGGCGAACACTATGCCTTCATGCGATTTATATGTTGGATATTCACCCTCTTCAGCTTGGAATGTGACATAGCAACTGGGTGTCTCATTAGGTGGAAAGCGCTTTGAGGCATTGCGTTTAGAGTATCCTTTTTTAGCTTTCGGTGCTGGATTTAATGGTAGACCAGTGGCCTTTTGTATTTCCAAACAAAATTTGAACAGTTTAAGGTTCGAAGGTTTTAAAGGTAGCGAAACAGTTTCACTGGTGTATTTAGGTGCAGTTGGGATGACAGTGGTGGCAGTTGCCACCGTGACTTTTGCGTTATCATTTACTGTATACGAAGAGTTTACAAGAGAATTTTGCAATATATCCAATAATTCAGATGTCTTTTTAACTTTTGTTGATGATGAAGATGCGTTTAAGCTTGAAGTCCCACTAGCAGTAGACTTTCTACCAGATACATTAGTTTTAGATGTGGTTGGTATTTGTAAGGTTTGTAATTTTTTAATAAAACTTCTATCTTCTTCCAGGTCTACTGTAGAAAATGTTTCAACTTGAAAGCCTCTTGCTACCTTAAGATTTTTGATTTGTTCATCACTGCCAACGGCCAATAAGCATTTGATTTCACCCACATTTAAACCAGTTTGGCAATTTATAATTGGAGCCCATGCATCTATGGATATAACAGGCAGCTGAACATATGCAATTTCATTATTTCAAATAATTGTAAAGGTTTCATTAAGTGTTATATATGTACCTTTCCTCTGCGCAAATGATTTGTAATGGTTGCATCTCTGTACGCTATATAGAACTGATGCAAAGGAATACGTACTATTCCTAAAGGTTGTGCATTTGATTGGGGGTTGCCATTTCCATCGTCGCCTTTAATACGCTGCCAAAGCTCTAAATCCAAAAATTGCATGTCTACACGTTGCAAAAACTTGTCATCATTGATAACCGAAAATTGCTAAAAAGAGTGAATTAGTTTAATTATAAATGTCATCTTTTTTATTTGTTATATTTCTTCCAACTTCTTGATAATTAAATTTGCACATTCCATCGCCTTTGGCGGTAGCCGGCTCATCTAACCAAAATCGTCGACATATTAAATATATTTGAGCTGGCAAAGAAGGTTTTATATTTTTACTCTCATTGACACTTATAAAACCTTTAAGTAAGCGTATCTTAGAGGTCTCATCTTCAAAATTTTTTGTCTCAAATTTTACATTGTTGTTTTCTGCAGGGGCTGAAAAGAGAAGAAAAAAATAATAATAATGATTTTGATCATTATGATTTTTATTTCACTGATATGAGCTTTTTTCAGAAACTGTCAATCGACCAACTTAACTATTTTGGAGCTAGATTTAGATCTTTTTGATTGCTTCTAACACGAATTTTTTACTTTTGCCTCTTTAAAAAAAGAGCTAACACGTTTGGCACTTTTCGCATCTTATAGAAATTTTCCCTATATTTAGCAATTTATAGCTCTTTTTGACTAGTCGGTTGGCCCGTTTTGCCTCTGAATTGTTGTCAGCGAAGGCCAAATGGTCTCCAAAGTACCGACCATCATTCAGGTTCAATATGTATACAACAGAATGAAAATTAAACTACTTACTAAAATGTAAAAAATAAACAATAATTTACACAAGCAGGTTTATGTCGCATTGCCTTTCGATATTTCTCTTTAAATTTTTTATTAGATACGCAGCGAATATTTGCAACAACGCACAATTACTTTATTTTATTCAAGCTTATAATTTATAAGCAGATTTTTAATACAATAGGCTGTTACTAATTCTAACTATTAATCTAATTAATTTCTAATGATATGATTACGAACAGTAAAGAACTTTTGAAAATCTTCAAACCTCTTACCTTATATACAAACTTTCGAAAATAATATTTTTGAAAATTATAAATAAATAAGCGTAGGTGGCTTATGGCTCCGTTAGTCAAATCATAACGTTTCGTTGAGCATCAGCTGACAAAATCCGTAACATTAAGTGTTTTCGAGTACTCAAAAGTTTTTACTATTTTTTACTGAACTTACTGCATTTTACGAAATGGCGTTCGTTTTACTGTAGAAATTTTTCACAGTAAAGTTTAGTAATAAATCAAAATAACAAAGGAAAACATATTCAAAAGGTAAATTAACAAAAAGTGAGCAATTTGTAACAAAATTGTTTAATAAAATTAAATTATAAAAAACTAAAAGTAATTGAACATTAAATTGAACTTGTTTGTGCTTACATACATACCTACTTACTTACTTAAATGCCTTTTAATGGATAATAAAAGTAATTTTAGATTTATGGAGTTGTTATTTTAATTCTTTGAAGTTGTGAAAGTCTAAAGTACTTGGGTACTTAGTAAAGCTCTTCTATTTAAGATAGTCAGTAGCAAATAACAACATTAATGTAGTTTTGAATAAATTTAACAATATTTGATATGCATAATCAAATAAAATAAAACAAAATTAAATGGGAAAGATTACATATATATGTAGATTAACTTGTGTATACTTTGTTAAAATATTTGTGTTATAAAAAGACAAAGTTGTTTGTATATTTCGTATTGCTAGTGCTGAGTGCTGTATACATATGTATGTATATTAAAACACACAGCCTATAGCTAAGAGTATTACAAAAACAAATGAGCCTGAAAAGCATAGGGCCTAGGCATCGCTGGTCTACATGAATCTATAGACACTGCTTAACCATCAAGAAATAAATACAAATTTTTAAACCATAAAACTTAGAATATCTCAAATAATAAAATTAATTTGTTTTCAATATAATTATCAGAGAATAGACACACTTACCGGCGAATAGACACAACTAGAGCCACTAACACGGTTAAACACCAGACAAATTCATACAGGATACATCCGCAAACATGTTTGATTCAAAAATCATAAAATTAATGTTATACGGTTACGGAATCTGAAGCCGGATCTTGAAAATTAATTTTAAAAGAAGTTTTACCCGAATTTTGGTTGGTTTTGCAATCGTTCAATGGCCTCTTGTATTGAAGTCGGGTTTTCTTTTGCGAGAGAAAACATTTGTTGCCAACCTAATTGTTGTGGTTGCACCAACTATCAATTCGGTTGACCTAATCAATTTTAGAATTGTCACAACCGTATGTTATTTATAACTGTGGTAATATGGTTATGATAATTCAATGTTTGTTGGATCCATAGAATATTGGTAGTGGTAACCGATATTCTACGAGTATTGGGCGTAGATGTTGAGGTGGTGGTAAATTTTACACCTTTTTAATTAATAAAAAATTTACACCAAAAATATTTTTTTTTTTACATATTTCTTTTTTAATGGAATAAGAAAACAAATTTTTAAATGAATAAAATAATAAAATTAAAGAAATTCAACTAATAGTTAAACAAAACAAGGATTTTATTTCATACGGGTCTGTTCTAGAATCCGAATTCACTCGAAAGTGGATTACTTTAGCATTTTTGGTGTTCTGCAATTCAGATCCACATATTTTTATTAATAAAAACATGTGGATGTGAATTGCAGAACACCAAAAATGCTAAAGTAATTCACTCGAAAGTGAATTCGGATTCTAGAACAGACCCGATAGTCTCTGTTATTAAAAGTCACTTTTGAAAAAACATTAATAAAAAAACAAAATCAAAAACATAAAAGGCACCTTTTCACAGCCAAATTCATGGCATAAATAATAGAAAAGAATTATTTTCGACAAAAAAAAAAAATGGAGATCCATCTATTTGGAGGAATTTCACTTATCAAACTCATTATATGCACAATGCAGGCTTACGGGTTTATTGTATACGATACACATAGACTCAGTACAAAACAAACAAACATGTGTAGTCTTCCGCTTTAACCTCCTAGGGCAAATGTAGTGTAACTTCCTCTCAATTGTGGTCGGAGCTACAGACTCTGGTCCTACGATGCTACATATTGCCTCAAAGTAACTTAGGCAGTTAGTATCCTTTTCTTGAATGCAAAAATCTGGATTAGCAATTTCATCATCAACGTCGCTGATTTCGTTATCGAATTCCAGCAACCTGTCGATCGCTGAGACATTTAGTTTTCTTGAATTTGACATAGTCTATAAAAATAAGTTGCAATAAACTGAAGGAGTGGTCAAAATGATTCCATGAAAAACTTACGCCAAGCCTGAGGAGTGTTATTTTATTTTACATTAAATAATTTCCAATAAAAAAAATACGTAGGCCCGGACGAATGGTAATTTTTACACCAACACGTTTATATGTGCGCTTATACGATAGCCACAACCGTAAAAACAACCGAATAATAATAATAGGATTATGAGAATATACAAAGAGAGTAAAATTGATAGCTCTTAATTGAAGACAGTAAATTAAAAAAAACAGAAAAATAGGGTAAAATTTACCACCACCTCAGTAGTTAAAGGTTAAATTTAATAAAAAAATAGTCCACATCCACTCTTTAATAGCACATCGCTAAGGGTCATATGCTTAGCACCTTTTATTTTATGTTTTGGTCATGTAGCCTACATCTAGCAATTGATAAGAATTGTAAATTTTAAAAATGGTTTCATTGTTTAAGGGCAAATAAAAAACTATGATTATGGATTTAGTAAATTCCAACTAAACGCTTTATAAAATATATAGTTCTAAGACTTTTGGTAAAAATTCATGGGAGCCTTGCCATAAATGTGCATTCCCATTCATTTATTCCAAATCGATTAATAATGTTTCCGACATTTTACGATAATTTAGACGGTTGACTCTCTATTTATGAAAACTACTCGGTTTTTCCCAGTCTTTATTGTGAAACCACACGTTAGTGTTATGAAACTAATGACTTTTTCTTTAATGAGTAATATGCTGCATTTATTCTGTGTTATTTTAACAGTATAACGCGTTCTTTTCTCATGTTGTTACCCTTAAAAAGACAAAAAAGTTACATGTTCAACACTCATTTTAATTAAAGAGGTACGAATGCCATATTATATTAACAGCTATTTTTTTTATTCATTATTTACTTTATTGTTTTATGCTAATATTTGGGTTCTTTTGTAAACGTAAAATATGCAACACCTCCTAAACATTTAAAAATGTAGCCAAATCACAAAAAAAGTATTTGAAAATAAGAAAGAAAGGAAAATACATACATACATATAAATAAAACATTTTAATTTGTTTCGTTTTGGTTGTTTGAGTTGAATTCAATGCAAACAATTTTTATTAGGATCCATGTTATTAAGAAATTAAATAAAATAAAATTAAAAAGCACTTTTAATAATGATATAAATTCCATCATAATACCCATTTGATAATTCATAAATAGACAATTTATGTTTTTTGAAGATTTAACAAAAGTGATAGTTATTATATCGGTAGAGGAAGGAGAATATAATTTAAATCTTAGTCATTGTATTTTGGTATGTTTTAGATACAAAAAATTGTCAGCATATTCACCTTTATCTGTACCGCTGATGTTGTTGTTGGTAGCTGCATTTGATTGTAAACCACATTGTGCTGCTGCCTGTTGTTGCTGACCCATAGAGTTATTTTTATTCTTATCAGTTGTTGGACTTTTCTCATTATCACTATCGGTAGAAATTTGTTGTGGTAAAAACATTTCCCGTTTTATTTGTGTTGTTAATTTTTTTAGGCCATCACGTTGTAGAGTAACCTTAAAGTAAAGACAGGCCAAATGTTTGCCACGTCTTTGAATTTCAATACGTTTACACTGTTGTAGCAAGGAGGCATAGTAAAGATCATTTAAATCTAAAACGCCCATGCCCAGCATTGCATTGAGGCAAGTGCCTGGTTCACGCCACCATACAGTAAAATGTACACGACCAAAATCATGTACAGTTTCATTGGCATTCTCATCACTCCAATTTGGGTTCAAGTCCAGTTTAACAACACGTTCTGCTTTTTGAGCAAACCGACTGCATTGGGTTAGACTTTGAAATTTCTCCGATTCAAATTGCATAATGTGGTACATATCATGGCGCGGCACTAGCTTGATCAACTCATTCGACAATTGACATTCCACGGTGAAAATAGGTTCGATTTCATTTTGCATAAGATTCAAGCATTGAGTACCTTTAGACTGCAAGGTTAAAGCTTCCATTTCCAATTTAATACCTGTTACCGTTTTAAAGATATTAAATTTTGTAGCAGGCAACAAGTCCTCTAAGTTATTGGACATATTTTTATTTTCCAAATTCAAATTGACTTTGTTTTCTTCCTCACAGTTGGTAAGTTTTGAAGATATTTCAGTTTCACCCGCCAAATAGGCCACCAATTTAGCATCTAATTTCTTCATGGCGTCCACAATCTCTTCAGATTTTGTCTGTGAAGTCAAGCGTTTAGGGATGTCACCTAAAATTGTAACAATATAAATTTATAATAAATATGTATTCTAATATATGTATGTATATACTATTAAGTACATATGTATACGCTATTAAATTTACAATTGTTCATTTTATATAAAAATATATCTATATTCAGCTCCTTAAACGTTTCAAACAATAATTATATTTTTCTTACCCGCTACAAATAGATTTTTAAAAAATACGTCTGCTCTGTGCAAAGTTGGCACCAAAACAATTATGATAAGCTAAGCGAAGCTTATACATATAGATGATAATTTGAAGCCCCCAAAATATATTATTCATTCATTCATTTGTAACCATGTCGTAGCTCGCTATTTTTTAATCTTTAAATCGTGTTTGTTATATATAAAAATATTTCCTTTTTCTAAATTTTATGTACATAGTATGCATACATATGTACATACTAGTGATGTTACGAATATCAGTTTTTAGCAGGGTTTTAAATTAGTTTTTCATTTTTTTTATACTACCGACTATTGAGAAAATATGATCCGTTTCATTTTTGATAGTAGAAAAATATTTACTTGATAGCAAATACATTAAGTTTTCAAAAAAAAAAAAAAAATATTTGATACTTGCAAACTAAATAATATATTAAATAGTTTACACGCCTTACATTTTTAAATTATTTTACTTACATAATTTCAGATTTTGTTTTTTTACTCTGTTTGCGCTTTTAATTAGTAATTCAGTGCTGTTTGGGAAAACATATTTTTGCAGATTGCGCAACCCCATGTCTCGGTGGACTTTCACATATTAAATTTTAGTTCTTCCTGTTTTTAAGTCCAACATTCCTCTACTGAGAATTGATTACTAGCTCAACATGATATGAATAAACATATAAGAATTTAACTTTTAAATGCTAGTTGCAAAATATATATTTGTGTCTGTTTTTAAAGAAGGTTATTATTTGGCGTCAAATATAAATGATTTTCCTTAAATAAAAATTATTAAAAATAAATATATGTATCTATGTATGTATTTTTGTACATTTTGAAACATTTTTTTTTTTTTGTAAATATTCGCCTGAATTTGGCGAATATGAATAGCTTGAAATAGGCGAATAGTAGAATAATCGAATACGAGTATTCGTAACATCAATAATACATACATGCATACATACATATGTATCTATGTAATAGAAATTCTGCTTTATTATCTCTCGTTGTTATTAAAAAAAACGAGGCAAAATTGATTAGAATTAAAAAATGTTATTCAATAAGTCATAGTTTAATAATTTCTAACAATTTAAGTACAACTTTGTACATTTCTAAGCAATAGAGATTGTTCAGACAGATAGTCCAAAAAAATACCATTAATTAATTTATTAATTATAAGAACGGGTATGCAAGCCTTTAAATTGCTCAATTGCGATCAGGTTCTTAATTTGCATTGGCAACATTTTAGATTTCAAAAATGTTTCTTATTTTAAATAAAGAGCTAAAATATAAAATTTATTTAGTTTTTTTTTTTTTTGTGTTTGTTATTTATTGAATGGTAAATTTTAAACTGCACTATCAATAATACTGCGTTTACAACTGACAAGCTGTCTTGACAAAAAAGAATACATATTAGTGGTCAAAAAAGGTGATAATTGTCTTTGTGACGTAGGTGTCCTGACAATAGTTACGACAATTCATTAATAGGAGGGACATTTGCGTGGAGCTAATATGTATGCTAAAGATAAAACAAATTGAGAAAACTCAATATTAGCGTAACTTTCATTATGATAAGTATTTTCTATTTAAATTTTTCTTCTTTTATTCACAAAATGATAAATTTTGGTCGACAAACACAAAATTACTGTCACTATAATCCGGGTTGTTATGGAATCTGATTGCTGTCAGAATCAGAATTGAAATCGACAATAAAGAATTAGGTGTTATAGAGTTCAATGTTATCGTTTTTTTTTGTCAGAAATAATCCGATCAGCTGTCAGCTGCCGGAATAACATTTTTGTTTTTTTTTTTTTGTTAATTTTTTGATTTAAGCTGTTAAAAATTGGTGCCAAATGTAATTAAACTTAAATATAATTGCATTACAATACAAATAAATAAAATAAATAAATATAAATCGCAATGTTGCAGCCAGTTGAATCGTACAAGAAATACAGAAATATTTGACGAACAGCATTTGAAAAGCCGCTTTGTTCAAAGTGTAAATACCGATTTCAAGTCCGCTACACCTCTCATCAGCGTTCATTTGTTCATTTTTACAATTGATGTAAAGTGGATACTAATTGGGAAGAATATCAACTATTTAACCAAGTTTTTAACAGAAATAGAATACGAGAATTGTTATAATTCTCTTTTACTCCATTTTACCATATTTAAACAATTTTGGTTAGTACGAAATTCCCCATCACTGGTTGGAAATTACTAATATTCAACAAACACTCATAGTCCGTTATACTAAAATTTTTTACTTTCCAATTATAACGTATTGTTATTTTCTCTCAATATTAGGGGCATTCAAATCACTGTGATCCTATTATTAGGGAATAAGCTCGTGCCCAAGCTAAATTAATATTTTTATATTATTATTACGAATAAAAGTAATTATTATTTGAACTGTTATAATGTATAAATGAGAAATTATTATTATTAGGCTTAAGTTCAGATTTATTGAATTAATGAAAATTCAAAAATGTTGTCTAGTTTGCAAAATGAAAAAAAGTCACGGTGATGTTATTATTTTTTATAATTTTTTTTTTTATTTTTTTATAAATTTACGTTTATTCTTAGTAAAAAACTAAAAACGTGTGAAATGAAATTTTGTAACGACACGTTCATGTATCAGTACGGTGCTGTTTCAACTCTCGTATTGAACAGACGCGTTTTAATAATCGTCGCAACTGAATATAAAAAAATTATAAAAAAAAAAAATTTAAGTCACAAAAAATATAAAAAAAAAAAAATTTATTAAACAGTTATTTTACTGGTTTTATTTTATTTTTTTCTTGTGCGCAATATATGTACATAAATATTTGCATACACAAACTAATATAAGTGAAAATAAAAAAAAGAGAACTCTCGTGCTTAAAGAGTAATAAAAGGTATAGACTCTAGTGTGGATCCAGAAGAGGCAAAGTCAGGCCTTGAAAATAGTGACTTCAAAGTTAAAAATGTTTCTAACATTAAAAATAGGGAAAAAATCCCCCAACCTATTTTTAGAGTCAAGCTACACCCAGGTGACTTAGGTTAGGTTAGGTTAGGTTAGGTTAGCAGGCTGCTGGTAAAGGGAAGATTAGATTCCAGTTCACTTGGGTCCTGATGTGGTCCCATTGTGCTACCTGTAGTGAAGGAGAGTGATATAGGAAAGGAGATTAGAAGAGTCGGAAGAAGAGTAGATGAGGGAAGGCCATAGAACAACAAGAGAAGAGTAGAGCAGGTGGGAAAAAACTGAAGCAAGGAGTTGTCTTGCAGAACGGTCATGGATGTCAAGCCCCCTATTGGGCGAACCACCCACTGCTCCTGATGAAGTAGCTAAGACAACCGAGTTCCGTATTTGAGAGGGTACTGAAGGATCTGCTGCCTAGAAAGCGGAGGCGGAGATCCTCCATAGCTGGGCAGAGGCATAGAAGGTGTGCGATACTTTCTTCTTCTTCCTCGTCATTGCAGCTGGAGCAGTACTCATTGTATGGTAGACCCATGCGTCTGGCATGGGTTCCGAAGGTGCAGTGTCCCGTGACCGTGGCCACAAGATTGCGCAATTGCATTTTTGGAAAATTCAGCAGATTTTTGGTTCTGTTGACATCTATGCAAGGCCATAGGGTCCTTGCTGTGGTACAGGATGGTTCATTAAACCATCTTGTTTGTGCCTTTCGCATAAGGGCTTTTTCGATTCGCCTCCAGCAGGCCAAGAGCGGAAGACCACAGAAATTGTCAATTTCAGCAGCCTCTAACTCTGTACCTCTCCTGGCAAGATTGTCAGCGATGACGTTGCCCGTTTTTTCTCCGTGTCCCCGCTTCCAAATAAGGGTAACACTAGAACAATTAGCCACTGTATTAAGTGATTTACTGCATTCCAGGGTAAGGAGGGATGTTGTGTACACACCCGAAAGTGCTATTATTGCAGGTTTGCTGTCGGATATAATTTGAATAACTCTATTTGTTATCCTATAGTACCGTAGCCAATTTGTTGCCTTTTTGATGTCGGATATTTCAGCTTGTAAGATACTACATTCGTCCGGGAGTCTGAAGGAAATCCTTATCCCGAATTCTTCAATGTAGACAGCCCCGCCAACCCTGGAGCCCCGTTTGGAGCCATCCGTGAACACTTGTAGGGCCCCATGCGGTGTAGGGGGGAGGTCCTCCCATAGAGAGTAGTTAAATGCTCTATAAAAGGAAGGTTTTGGAATGCAATAGTCGATGAGATCAGGGATAATTCCCATGGTCTCTACAATGCTAGCGTGACCCCATGGTCGATATTTCCATGCGTCAGTTGTACTAAGTCGTACCGCAGTGCGAAGTGCTAACTTCCTAGCCAACAGATCAACTGGAAGCCAGCCCAGCATAGCAAAAAGAGCCTTTGTGGGCATAGTTCTAAGGGCACCAGTTATCATGATTGCCATTAAGTGGAGAGTTCTCTCAATTCGCTGTCGGTTTGTTGCCAAGTCCAGTGCTTTCTACCAGATTGTTACACCATAAAAAAGAGTTGGTTTGAGAACCGTTTCAAATATCCAATTAATCCCTTTGGGACTTATGCCCCAGGTGGGACCAATGGCTTTCTTGCAAACATATAATGCCGCTACGGCTTTTGTTGCACGAGCATGAAGATTGTCGCTCCATGTTAATTTATTATCAAGGATAATGTCTAAGAATTTGGCTTTATCCGATAGGGCTAGTGTAGTGCCATTTATTTTGGGTAGAGTGAAAGTGGGAATTTGGTATCTTCTAGTGAAGAGCACTAGTTCCATTTTGGTTGGGTTGACGCTGAAGCCGTTCTGTGAACACCATTTGCAGACCTCGCTGAGTGCATCTTCCAACCTGTGCGTAATTGTGTCAAGATGGAAGCCCGAGATAGCCACTGCCACATTATCTGCATATGCAACAGTATTGACGCACATGGACTCCAGTTTTTTTAACAGAACGTTTATTGCCACATTCCATAGCAGAGGGGATAAGATACCACCTTGTGGCGTACCTTTGCGGGCGTACCTGGTAATGTGTGCTTCTCCCATGGTAGATGTGATGGCTCTGCGTTCAAGCAAATTCTTGATGAATTGACATAGTGATTGGTCTATTCCTAGCTCTGTTAGAGCTTGGGTAATAGCATCCGAGTTGATATTGTTAAAGGCGCCCTCAACGTCCATGAAGGCCGCTAGAGTATAATTCTTATGCTCAAGTGACCCTTCAATGTGACCTACGAGCTAATGTAACGCCGTTTCAACCGATTTGCCTTTGGTGTAGGCGTGTTGATTGGCTGATAAAAGATTTCTGTCGATAATTGTAGTTCTAATATGAACGTCGATCAGTCTTTATAAAGTCTTTAAAAGAAAAGATGTAAGGCTGATTGGTCTAAAGTCCTTTGCCTTCGAGTGCGATGCCTTTCCCCCTTTTGGGATGAAAATTACGTCGCATTTGGTCCATTGTTGCGGAATGTGGGACCAGGTAAGACATGCTCTGTATATTATGAGTAGCCAGGGTGTCACAAGATCTAAATTGTGTTGTAGATCTGCAGGAATGATGCCGTCTGGACCGGGTGATTTGTACGGATGGAAACTTTTTAAAGCCCAGTGAAGTCTGTCAGTAGTTATTACTACGTCCGTTATACTCCGGGCAGGAGGGGGAGCGTTTTGTACCTCCATAAAAGGGGAGCAGCCCGGAAACTGAGTTTCCATTAGGGCTTCTAGGGACTCCAAGGAGTATGTAGTCCATTCGCCATCTAGTTTCTGGATGAATCCAGGTACGGAAGGTTGTTTGGCCAGAATTTTGCGCAGCCTGTTAGCGTCGGAGCGGGATTCCACATTTCCGCAGAAATCTTTCCAAGCCTTACGTTTTGCGTTTCTGACTTGATTTTTGAATTTATTCAATGAGGCTTTGTAAAGAGCCCAGTTACCTGTTCTTTTTGCCCCATTAAAGAGTCTGCGGCAGCTCGTGCGAGACTCCTCTTGGCTGACAGACCACCAAGGTGGTTTGCTATTTTTTACATTGTGTGGAAGATTTGCAAGAGATTCTTGTTGCTTCCTTAAAAGCATTAGTTAGGAGAGGTGGTTACTACAATGCTAAACACACTTTTTGGGGTTTACGTTTAATCAGTCCTAAGGGTCGTGAAAGAGATTTCAAAAGCTTAAGGCAACCGAAAAAGGTAAAAGGAAGGTACGATCGTAGTTAGCAATGCAGACAAAACCCTAATGTCAACAAACTATGACGACCGGCGTTTAAACCTCACAGGAACCTACTTGTTTTCGTTTTGCAATTGCAGCATAACAATAGGTAACCAAACATTCGTTAGCCATGTCATAGATGTAACCCAGAAGTTTCTGTTAGTAAAAGGTAACAGCAATGTGGCCACGGCAATTATACCTACCTTGGAGAATCTAAACATAAAGCAGATCAGCAACATCATCACGATCCGGGAACTGAAATTCCAACAGAATGTTTTAAATAACATTACATATACAACAATAATCGTTATTGCAACAGCAGCAATAATAATCATATGGGTGTTGTTGAAATGACATAATCAAATAAAGGTCAAAATAAACAATGAATTCCCGGAACGTGGCCCAGAGTTGAATAGAATTGTGGGAAACCATTTACAGGACCAGAATCCCCCTACGTTCGAAGTATCCAAATACACGTACCAGTATCAAGACCAACAACTACAACAACAGCAACAAGCTCCAATAGATTTCAAACTCAGAACAGCCCAACTACATTTAAGATTTCGAATAAAAATCTTTTGACCCAAGACAAACCATACATTGAGAAAACATCTATAATTGGATGTTTTCTTCCGCAAAGGGGGAGGAATGTTATGAGTCAGACCTGATCAACCCTC
Source organism: Lypha dubia (assembly GCA_947311025.1). Lineage (NCBI taxonomy): Eukaryota > Metazoa > Arthropoda > Insecta > Diptera > Tachinidae > Lypha > Lypha dubia. The sequence continues at coordinate 2,603,547 of OX371263.1, forward strand.
CCACATGAACATTTCGCAACTTGTTAACGCAAACAGTCACCAGTGCATTGACTTGATCAGTGGATTGACTTGACCAGTTGTGCAACTGTTTGCGTTGACAAATTGCGAAATGCCCAAAAGCTTACTAAGTTATTTTTATTAAATACAAACTGGGTCAGATGAATACTAATAAAGAAGCTGAGTATGAATTGTTGTGCAATATTAAAATAGAATAATTATTGAATAGTGATTAAGTATAAATAGAATAAGAGTTGTAAAAGCGAAGTCAATATTTATAGTCGTAGAATTGGACTTTTGTAATAATAAAGTTGACAGATAAATGAAAAAACTCATAGAGTATTAATTTAAACATAACACAACTGCCTGATAAAATAAAGAATGCAATATATTTTATTTATATTATTACGAATAAACGTAATTATTATTCGAAACTTATAATATCTGCACAGAGAAGTAAAGTTTGAACAGTTTTCTTTAAAAAAATTGACTTAGTAACAAAGAAAATCGTGCTAATGGGCCGAGTAATGCGCAAAATTCAAAAAAAAGTCGAGAAAACCCGATTTTTTGGTTAAATTCGATTTTAGCGACCTCTAAACCTCTTCCGAAAAATCTGAAAAAAATCACAAAAATACTTTACCCTATAAGCTTTCAAAAAAAGGTGGGGGAACAGGAAAATTTTTTTTTTGGTACACACTAATGTACATATGTATCTTGTACACGTGTTTTTATTTATTTATGTACATATGTACATATTTTTTCTTATTAGGCACTTTTGACGAACATTGCAGTTATATAAATACGGTGACCATCCGTCCTTTTTTAAAAAGGACAGTCCTCTTTTTTGACACAACGTCCTTTTAAATTTAAACAAAATAAATTGTCCTTTTTTGTCCTTTCTTTTTGATGGCTAATGTTCTTCTTTAGTTTCCAAAATTAAAAGTTTTATTTACTCAAAATACCGAAATTTTAAACTCAATACAATATAAATTTATAACCAGGAATTTATAACCTGGCAACACTGAAAAGTGTATGTTCAATGTGTCAAATTTTCTGTCGGCTTTCAAATGGACTGTGCAGAATTTAAATTGTTTTTATCAAATAACATTGATATAATAAAAATAAAAACATTCTTCAGAAAAATGTCAATAATATATATTCTTTAACTTTTGTTTTTAATTCTTTTTATTTATTGAATTTTGTTATTTTTTTATTATTGGCTAAATTTAATTTCTTTGTTAATTTTGATTAATTAATTAATTTTTTGTTTTAACGACGTATGAACTTCTAGGCATACATACATACATACATATGTATTTAATTTCTGTTTTAAACATTAAAATAAGTACATATATGTGTAACTACTTGTACTAGTCACTAATATTACATTGTTTGAATTATATTTTTATTTTATTGATATAAAATATACATATCTAGGTAATTAAGTTAATACCAATCATTTTTATTTAATTTTGAGAGTTTTTGTCGAAAAATATGGTCACCGTATATATAAATGAACAATTTAAAACTGAAAATAGAAGATGATACGGCAGCAAGCACATTAACATGAAAATAGCATCTTGGGAACAAATCTCGTTTACCAATGCATACTCAAATAAAAAGTAAATTACTTAAGGCCATACCAAACAATCGGAATAAACTCTGTACCCTGTTGATTAAGCGCCGCCCAACGCTCTGATTTAGGTAAGGCTGCTAAGGTCATATAAAACGGAAAGCTAAGAATAATATATTACATGAAATAAGTATCGGAAAGTTTTTTGGGCCGAATTCATTCAGTAATTTGTAGAATAACTGTTTTTTATGAAAACTGCAAAGGTCAGTAACTCGAAAAATAGGCGTTTCCGAGAATTATAGCATATTAAATTTTTGTCTTCTTTTTAAATTTACTATCGCCCAATGTAACTTGTTTTTATTTCAAGGTGTGTCCTTAAACTTGATCTGTTCCTTTAATTCTTTTCGTACATAAATCGAGGCAAAGAACTGCTTATAAAAATATATATGTATGTAGATATACACGAATCAATGTGGCACATACCTTGTATATCTTCGGCCAAGTTTTTGGATTTGCCTTTTAAAGGAAGGTGGTGATAATTGCTATGGAGATGTTTTTTTTTATTGAGTAAAACAACATTTGCACGTTGAGTTGCTGCTACTGCCGAAACAGATGCTGCTGCAGTTGGCGCAAACAACATTTTGAACACCCGTTTTATTTCACCAGACTCCACGAGTGAACTTTTCACCGTTTCTTGACTTTGAATAAAAAGTGTATACAATTTTGCTTTTAAATTAAAACTATGACGCTTCACAATGTTATGATTGACTTTTTTTTAGCAAAACCAAAGGAAAATAAAAATCTACCTGTCCCAGGGGTTTTGCTTTTGATAAAGAGCTATCACTACGTCCACTAGTCACAATAATCTCAATAGATTTGCGGGAACTCAAGCATTCTAAGAATAGCGCGCCATTCGTACAAATACGGCACCGTAATTTATTATTGGCAGACAATAGCATATATTATCGTTTATATTGTTGTTGATCAAAAATATGGTTTTGCCTTTCTTGACTGATTGTTGAACGTTGATTACTCTTTGTGTTTGTTTTTAGCATATATTTTTATGTATGGTGTTTTGCTTTTTTACAGCTAATATACATTTGTATGTATATATTTGCAGCTTCCCCACACCAAACAGTTTTCACTTGTATACTGTCCAATAAATTATTTCGATTTGATTTCCTTTAACGTTTTGCTCTCCTTTCCATTAACACCACACTTAATTTATTTATTCTATTTTGAAAATTCATTAACACTAGCACTACTTTTGTATTTGCGAATTATAACATTGCGCAAAGGTATGCAATTTCTATTATTTTCATAAATTATTAGCTTTTGTGGTAGTTTTCCGTAATCGAAATTAATGAAATTCTCCTCTAATTCCAAGTATCCTTTCAATTCTTCATTTGCACGCATAACATTCCGCACATATACAGTAATTAAATATCATTTATTATTTATTTAACCATTTTTAATCATTCTTATTTTACATTAACATTTACTAAATTAAAAAAATTATGACTTCCCTTTGATCTGAAAGGAAAATTTTATTTCTTATGCTCCGCACACAATATACCCACAACAACGTTCACTTCCCCAACTTAATAGTTCTTTTTATCATAGAATAGATAAATTCTGATTGCATAGTCTATGCTTTTTAAGCTTTTCCAGAACTTTCAATAGGAATATACTGAACTGTTTTACAGCGCAAGAAATATATTAAGCACCGGCGCACAGTATTCACCATGGTGGAATAATAAGGTGCGCGTATCAACGCAACAACAAAAAACGACATGCATTTTGTTTGTGTAAAATTCATTCAAAATTGTCAAAACAAAGCTGTATACAAAACAAAACAAAAGTTGTTTTGTATGTATTTATTGGTTATGCAAAAACAAAAAGCATAACGTAAACAAAAATATTCATGATGGCGGCCAAAAATGTAAACAACTTTTGACAAGACCGAATTAACTTACCATATTTTTGCAGATTATTTAACGGTCAAAACACAACCCTACAAAAAACCATATTCCTTCTTGCGCAGACCTGATTATTAGACCATGGTATTCACCACATATGTAATAAAAACAATTCCGGGCAATTTGCTTTTATTGACATTTCACTGAGCATTCACACACGGAATGAATTTTAAAAAAAATTAATTTCAAGGGAAATTCATAATAATAATAAATTCGCCTTGAAATATTTTATGTTTTACCACAATTTTTAAGGTGGAGTGGCAGAGACAGTAAATAGATTTTGTTTGTTGTCTCGTTTTTTCATATTGGAAAATGATATATGATGTCTGACATCGTTGCTCTGATAACGATGTTATAAGAGTAACAAACTGCGGTCTATACTAGCAAAATTTTTCTCCTGGTAAATGTTATAACAAATAATAAGCTAATGTAGACTGCGAGTTACAGTTCTAAATCACCCCATACACGTTTCAATCCATTTGTCAACTGAGTCGGTTGCTGTTCAAGTGAAAGCGTGTATGGCTATGTCAATTGATTAGTCTGGCATTTGTCGAGTTGGTGGAAGAAAAATAAAAAGATTTTGATTTTTCAAGTTGGCTAGCAAGTCTTTCAATTCGATTGTGCTATATGTGCTCGAGTCTCTTGATAAGCTGTCAAAATTTTTTTTGTGTATAGCATGATGAAAAACTACAGGTGGTATTTTTAGGGCAACAAATACATACAAATCGAGAAATATTGGACATAAGGATGGATAAAAATGCTAGAGCAAATTGTCAGTTGAATGAAAATCTTTCAATTCAGTTTATGGAGTGTATGGCCAAGAATCAATTCAATTAAAAGACTTAATTGACAATTGAATTGAAACGTGTATGGGACGCATAAGTGACAGCTGCTTGTTTCAGTAAACCAAGCCATCGACTTTAAGCACATTAAAAACAAAACGATTTTTAATAAAAAAATATTATATTCATGAAAAGTTTATAGTGAGTAGAGTTTTTTTTTTAATTAACATTTTTAACTTATTTTCCTTTAAAATTATTCAACCTAATAATTAAGACGAAGCGCCGTTTTAAATTTGTGAACACTGCCACCGCCGCCGATAATATATGTATTTTCGGCTATGTATATTCTGCAAGAAACAGCTGATACGTTATTACAGAACTTCCAACTACAAAAATTCACGTGACCCTAAGTCTCTTTTTTTCGAGTAAAATATCCACTTTTATAATAATAATATATATTTTTTTTGCCTCATATAAAATATATTCCAACCATTTGTGAGTAGGGATTCAGCCGCCGACGATTTATTTTAAAGCCGACAATTCTATGACTTCAGGACGACTATAAGCCGCCGCTAAAATTTTTTTTGGCAGCCGCCGCCCTTGAAAATCATTCGGCTTAGACCCCCGTTTTAGAATAAAAATTTATTAAACATATTTATAAATATAAAAATGTCCTTTCTGGCACGTAGTTTAAGCCCAGCAGTGCGCTATTTAAGTCTCGTCAAAAATCTTAAAAGTAAAGAAACTATATTATTAATTAAATGGCTAAATTAACATGTAATTTCTCGTCTTTTACAGGTTCTATAAGAGCCATAAGTGTTACGCCACATTTCGGTCAACAAACTAAACTTGCGACGCAAGACCTTAGCTCCATCACACAAGTGGTCAAAAAGAACCAGGACAAATCCAAATATGTTTTTAATATGGTTAATCAACAATTAAACAAACATGAGGAAGGCCGCATGTTTGCTGTAGTACACTTGTGTGGTAAACAATTTAAAATTACCTCCGGGGATATTATACTGGTGGAGGGCTACTGGCCACCTACTATAGGTGATGAAATACGGTTGGAAAAAGTTCTATTAGCTGGTGCTAATGACTTCACATTGATAGGCGCTCCCTTACTGGAACAGGGTATGGTTGATGTGAAAGCCACTATTATTGAGAAAACTCTAGCACACACTAAAACCCATTTCAAAAAGAAGCGCAGAAAGCAATACTTGCGTATTAATTTCCAAAGATCGCCGAATACCATGATACGTATTAATTCCATTGAAGTAACACCGAAAATAGATGAATCTTCTCACGTTTTGAAAGATAAGCGACTTTTTTGAGTTTTTGGTGAGAAATAGTATGCGGAACAACAGTGGATAATTGTGCAAACACATTTATATTTATTTAGTTCATGAAGGCTTATCTAGATTATTTGTGCATATTGCAATTGTCATACTAAAAAATAAAATTTAAAAAATTTCATGTATTTTTTGATGGTTTAGCGTAGTCGATTTAACCATTAACAAATAAATAAAAAAAATATTTCAAATAAATTTTAAAACAAAATTTTTTACAAATTTAGTTCAAACAAAGCAAAGTTTAATGTTTGCAAGTGAAGCGTAGGTTAAAATCAAACAAATAAAAACTTAAAAGCAAGGAAATATGTTGTTAATCTTAAGAAACATTTAATTTACTTTAATTTACTAATAATGTCAATGCACCTTCCGTTGATGGTCCTCCAACTGTACTAATTTTATAAATGTTTGTTCACAGTATCGACAAACAAAACAAGACGGCTTACATTTTGCCAATCTAACATGAGCTTCATAGCGCGCCTTTTGTCGAAAATTATAGCCACATTGTAAACAGCTAAAACCCTGAACCGTGTGCGCTGTTTTTGTATGGTTATTTAAAGTCTTCAATTCCACGAACGATTTTCCACATGAATCACATTGATATAGTGTCGTTATTGACTCGATGCTTTCTTCGTTGTCAATATGATGTGAATGTTTCAGATGTATACGTAGAGTGTATTCATCCACATAGCCCTTACCACACTTTGCTATTTTACATTTATATGGCATTTCGCCTATTTTGTGGACAGAAAGCAAGTGCTTTTGTAAATGACAATTCTTAATAAACTTCTTACCACATTCTTGGCAAACGAAATCACGTTTTTTGGGCTGCTGCTCGTGTATGGTGGCAATGTGCTCCTGTAACGATTGATTCTTTATAAATGGTTTGGCATCACACTGTGTGCATCGAAAAATTGCTGGTCTTTCAATGCCATGTACAGAAGTTAGATGGGCAACTGCGTATGAGGCAACATTTGACTCAAACTCATGGCACAATTCGCAGCGAAAGTAGAAATTGGGTATGGCACGGTGATATGACTTGGGTTTACGTTTTCGTACTACACCAGCTCCCCCTATGAGCTTGAGCGGTTCTTTTACCGGATAGTTTCGAATTTTGCGTTTTATATATTGCTCCCGACTACGTACATAAGCTTTTTTTGGTTTTGATGTTTTAAAATGACTTTGGTATAATAATGCGGAAGGATTTTCCTCAGAACTCAAATGATCTAAATTTTGTAATTGATCCTTAATTTTTAAACGCGATCTTCGTTTACGTATCTTTTGGTCTTTACTTTCTTCTATAAGAGTTATATCGTCATGACCTTGCTTTTGTTTTTGTATGGGTTCGTCATTCAGCGAATTTTCTAGTATAGATTCTACTAACATTTGCGGCTCAATCAAATAGTTTTGATGAAAATCATGCGATTCATATTTTGCATTCAGTTCAACTTCTTTTTTGCACCCTGCTGTAGGTAGCCACTGATCGGCCTCTTCTAACCTAGATTTAATTACATTACTCATTAGCTGTTTTCTTTGTTGTACAAGGATTTTGTTCGACTCCTGGCATTTTTGTATTATAACATCTGCCCCTATTATGGCCCTCGCACAATCTTTGCATATAACAGCTTGTGGTTCATCGAAGGATGATATCTACATATTTACAATTAACACAACATTGATTTTTCTCATTAATTATCTATTATTATAGCACTTACCACCACCCCGCAAATATTTTCGATAACGCTTGGTAAGTATTTTTGCTGGACATGCTGATATAATGAAACATTTGTTGATTTTATTTTTAAACAAATTCGGCAGCAATTTAACATCTCAGTCATTGCTTGTTTGTCTATTCGTGACCATTGTTGGTATTAGCAGAAAGACTTAAAACCACAGATGTATATTCTGTGCTTAAAACGGTTTTGATTATTTTAAGTGGAAATAAAGATTAATAACAATAATTCTAATGGTGCCCAGCGTTGCCAAATGTCTAGATTTATCTATTTTCCAGTTTTTCAAAGCATTGAGCAGTTTTGAATTTTTTGTACGTAAAGCATTTTTTAAATATATATGTACATATGTATATAAAATCAATTAAGTGCCTGTTCGCCGATATCGAAGAAGTAGTTTCTTTCGAGCAATTACATTTGAAACAAAAATAAATTCATAAATTTTGTTTTCGTTTCAAATGTAATTGTTCGAAAAAAAGAACTTCTTCGATATCGGCGAACAGGCAGTAAATATACGATAAATTTTTTAGTTTTTGTTCTATATGCAGTTTTTTCACTGAATATCAGATTTTTTTTTAAATTTGTATTTTATTAAAAAAAAGAACTTGGCAGAACGAGAAAAAGTAACGGCTGGGTCACTTAAGCTGTCAAAAATATAACCTGAACAGCTCATTGACATTTTAAGGGACATAAAAAGTAGAGCAAAAAATAATCAGCTTTCGTAGCGCTACCACCATGTTTATTTCATCATGATAACGGTGGCCAAAAATGTAAACAACTTTTGACAAGATTGCGCAGTTTACCATTTTTTTACTGATTATTTAACGGTCAAAACACAACTCTACAAAAAACCATATAATTAGAAATTAAAATTGAAAAATTTATACGTTAAAATGTTCGGAGCGAACTTGTTTTTTCTATAGCTTCCTACATTTAAAAAGATAACATAAATTAGTAGCAATCAGATCGTTAACGCATACACACGTGTCACTTTACTAATACGTGTTGACCCCATGCGACTAATAGTGTAACTTTTTTTAATCGTGGTAAGTATTTATTTTTGTGATTTTATTTACCCTTTTTATTTGTTTCTTCAAGTATTTGCGTAACAATAATTATATTTTGTCCACTTTTTTGTGTTCAGTTTTGAATATGGCTTCAGAAAAACAGATACTACAATGGATAGAAGAAGTGTGCGATGATTAGTTGGATGTTGCTGGTACTGATTCAGAAAATGCTTTAGTCATTCACCGTTCAAATAATTAAGAGAGTGACACATACGTAAGACGATTTTTTTTAAAAAAATTGGCAAAAGAGCTTGTTCAAGAGCACCAGAAATGTAGAATTCAGCAGCGCGCTGTATAAAGCAAAGCAAAAAAACGTATTCGCGAGGTTCAAGATATACAGGACGAGGTATATCATTCAACATCAAAGCGTGGGCGCTGTTATTTGTGCCCAAGAAAAATCGACAAAAAAGTTTCAACCAAATGTAATAAATGTGGTAAATTTATTTTTCAGATACATGTTTTCATGTTCTGCGCTGGATGCAGAGCATCACAACCTGCTGATGAGTCTGACTGATTTATTTTTATAAATAACTGTTAAAATAGTTGTAAGAAACCAGTACTGAATTCAATTTATGTTTTTAAATGAAAAAATGTTATGTTTTTGTTTTTTTATACATTACTAGCTGATCCCGGTGTACTTCGCTACCCCGCTCGTTATAAAATAAAATTAAAAGTATTTATATATCCTATTGTGACGATCGGTCCAGTAGTTAAGACTATATTACGATTTTTAATTTTCCTAAAAAGGAGCGTGATCCCATCCACTTTTCTCCCGGTACGTATTCCAAATTATGCCAATACCATATGTACCAAATATCATCGACGTAGGTCGAAAAATGCCCAAAATATGGCGATTTAAATTTTTGGGTTATATGGGTGGTGCCAAGCCTCTTTGTCCAATCCCGCCCATATTTGCAGCAGCACTAAAAAAATGCACACCAAACCGACGTACCAAATTTTGTTCAAATACCGTTATCAGGAGCAGAAATAATAGATTTTTAATTTGGGGTTTGTATGAGAGGTACCACGCCCCTTTGTCCAATCCCGCCCATATTTGCAGCAGCACTTAAAAAATGCACACCAAACCGACGTACCAAATTTTGTTTAAATACCGTTATCAGGAGCAGAAATAATATATTTTTAATTTGTGGTTTGTATGAGAGGTACCACGCCCCTTTGTCCAATCCCGCCTATATTTGCAGCAGCACTTAAGAAATGCACACCAAACCGACGTACCAAATTTTGTTCAAATACCGTTATCAGGAGCAGAAATAATAGATTTTTAATTTGTGGTTTGTATGAGAGGTACCACGCCCCTTTGTCCAATCCCGCCCATATTTGCAGCAGCACTTAAGAAATGCACACCAAACCGACATACCAAATTTTGTTCAAATACCGTTATCAGGAGCAGAAATAATAGATTTTTAATATGTGGTTTGTATGGGAGGTACCCTTTGTCCAATTGGACCGAATTGTAAATCTAAACCACCCGGGGCGCCACCCAAACGCATACAAAAAAATTTATGCAAATCGGTCAAGCCGTTTAGGAGGAGTTCAGTTACAACGCACGTACAGTAGAATTATATATACTATTGGAAAAAGTGGGCTTACTGAAGCGACTATAACTCATAAACCAATCCACACACAAAAACCGTATATACATAAAAACCTTGGTATTGACGTCACCTTTCATGAGAAGTTTACAGAATTGAAATCGGTTCAGGCATTACAGAGAACATCAATGCCAAACACAATGCTCTACATTTTTATATATATAGATTAAAATAAATATCTGTGAAAATTTAACAAAACATACTGATTTTTATTTTTTTATAATCCAATACTTGCAATAATCGCATGGTGTAACGTGAGACCCCGTGCGATTAATTGTGTGATTTTCTTAATGCGCCTAATTAAAGGTTAAGTTAGGAGGTCAAAGTGAAAATATGCAAAAGCAAGCTTACTTATTTGGAAAATGTTTGTCTCTGGCCTGGCAGGCTTGCTTAGAAGCCTAACCATTTCAAAGTCCGAAATTACTTTTTGGTAGGTTACATTTCTTTCTAAGTATGTTGACATTGTTATGCAGTCGTTTAATTTATTTTAGATACTTCATTTAGCCTAGTAAGTGCTCCTGTACTCTTTCATCTGGAGTATGACCCTAAGTTATATGATGAAATCGAAAAAGGAAAAGTATCGGTAGAAAATGTTGATTTTGTTAAGATACACAAGGCTAGATAAAATGGCCCAGGTCAATAGGAAATATGTAAATTATTGGTTTCTTTTATTTTCGACAAATACATATGTATTTGATAAATGTGAACGTACTTTAATTTTTTTTTGTACAAATATGTAAGTATATGTATTGCTTACTATTTGTTAATATTTTATTTAATATTGCTTTAAGCAACTGGTACATGTTGTCTAAATGTAGCCTACGAAAGATTCTCCAAGGCAAAACAAACTAATCTCAAGCAACCAATTAGTAACTAATATTCATATCTAGATATAATAAAGGTTTTATAAATACTTGTATGTACATATAATATTTAAGGAAACAAATTATTTCACTTTGCTGTTTACAATATGATAAATTAATGATAAAGTAGAGACAAGTCGGCAATTGCGTTAAGTAATAAGATTGTTTCAAATGAAGAAATATTTTAATTTATATATGTACATAAATACATACGAGTATATATAATAGGTCCGATCCCGTACTTTTTAGGTCAAGTTGGGTAAAATGAGAATAAGGAAGAATTACTCTCTCTAATCACAAAAATTTACAAAAGTACGGGAACAGCAAAAACCAAATTTTTAAGCCAAAAGTTTGTATGAAAGTGCTGTGCAAATTAACATAGACTAAATACTGCTTTTGAGTAGCATTTCACTTTTTAAGATGTTTTCGTTTGTATATACATACATACATACATACATATGTATGTTTTAACATATTTTGCTTTGGATTTTGCAAAAATAACAATTAATTTTATTATGGCCAGTTTTTTACTTCATATTTAAGTATGAAATTAGTTAATTTTTATTTAAATTGATGTTGTATTTCAATAAGATTTAATTTTTTCAGTGAGTAATTAAAGTTCTTATTTAATTATAATTAAAATATGGTAGCACTGCGTAATATAAAAAAATTTCCCACCAATTTTCCTAAAAAACAGCTGACTAGAACAAATAAAAAAAAAATCCAAAAATATATTTTTATTTTATTTTTTTAAATTTTATTTATTTGCTGCGGGTTAGCAATATCTAAATATTTATTTCGTTGGTAGCCATACCAACTCATCAGTAGATGTTTTACCCTTTATGTTTAAAAAAATTTTAAAGCTGATCCATTTATACGAAAACTCACAAATAAATTTGTGAATTACAAAGCATAAAAATAGTCTTCAAAAACTTTTCAAACATACACAAGAAATAATTTTCCATTATAAATGTGTTTACTTTTCTACACCTAACGCCTGATTTCACAATGTTCGGTAAAATGTCTGTTAGCAAAAAATTAACTAATTGCTGGTTAGGCTAACGGGCACTATTTAATCAACGGTTACGAGTTTTCGTTTCACCATCTTTCGGTTAACTAACAAAAGAATTTAATAAAAATGTGGCATTACTATCGGTTTGTTTACATAAAAAATAATATTACAAAGACAATTTTTGCAAATTTGAGAAACAAAACTTTATGATAATAGTAAAATTCAGGTAAGTAATAATTAAAATATTGTTATTTGTACATACATACATACATATGTACATGCATATATAGCATTAATATAAATTGTTTGTTTGTAGTATGTTCTCCTACGACAATGTATTTGGGACATACATACATATGTAGTTGAATGAATCTAGTTTGGATGTGTCCAGAGGATGGGAAATAAACCAAGAGACGAAATTTGCCATGGTAAGATGATGTAAATATATGTACATACATACATAATCGTATTTAATATCCATTACTCTTATCTAGGATTGAAAAATACCGACCGGCAAAATTTTATGATATTGTAGGCAATGAAGATACTGTAGCTAGTTTGTCCGAATTTGCTACGCAGGGTAATGCTCCTAACATTATTATAGCGGTAAGTAAAATTATGTATAAAAAAATATGCCAAAGCTGATTTTTTTTTTGTATGGTATAGGGTCCAGTTTGTTGTGCGCAAAACAACAACTATTCAATGGATGGCTAGAATATTATTTGGTGACAGCTATAAGGAAGTAGCATTGGAATTAAATGCCTCAAATGAACGTGGTATTGAAGTAGTGCGAAAAAATATTAAAATTGTTGCTCAACAAAAAGTCACTCTACCCCGTGAACATCATAAGATTGTTATACTAGATGAAGCTGACAGCATTACTGAGGGTGTACAACAAGCACTGAGGGGTACAATGGAAATTTATAGTAATTTCACACGTTTTGCATTAGCTTGTATTACAAGTGAAAATATCATCAAACCCATACAGTCTCGATGTGCCATGTTGCGTTTTACGAAAATAACAGATGCCCAGATTTTGGATAAACTTATTGAAGTTTTGTGAACAGAAATTTTTAAATTAAAAATATTACAAAAATATAAATATCGATTTGTATCTCTATCCATTTTGTTTTATTTTCCTCCGATTAGAGTGCTAACCGGCAAATTTCTTTCAGTTAAATTTAACATCAACTTTTCTGTTAAATTCTGTCAGTTAAGAGTTAATCATATATTGTGTAATACAATTTAGCCAGACTTTCGGTTAAAGTGTTGATTATTTTTTAATCGAACATCGTGAAAGCGGGCGTAAGTATATAAAATTTTTAAAAAAATTTTTAAACATCAGTTATTAAGTATGTAATTAGTTAATTTTTACTTAAATTTATGTTGTGTTTAAATAAGATTTCATATTTTCAGTGAGTAATTAAAGTACTTATTTAATTTCAATGAAAATATGGTAGCACTGCGTAATATAAAAAAATTTCCCACAAATTTTCCTAAAAAACAGCTGACTAGAACAAATAAAAAAAAATCCAAAAATATATATTTATTTTATTTTTTTAAATTTTATTTATTTGCTGCGGGTTAGCAATATCTAAATATTTATTTCGTTGGTAGCCATACCAACTCATCAGTAGATGTTTTACCCTTTATGTTTAAAAAAATTTTAAAGCTGATCCATTTATACGAAAACTCACAAATAAATTTGTGAATTACAAAGCATAAAAATAGTCTTTTAAAACTTTTCAAACATACACAAGAAATAATTTTCCATTATAAATGTGTTTACTTTTCTACACCTAAGGGCCAATAAATTGGTGGATAATAATGTTTCATTTATTTTTAAAACTCGTTTAAATATAAAATTTTGTTTTTCATTGCAATATTAAATCAACATTAAATAGCCAACGTTGTGTATTTAAACACTACATAAGTTTTACGAATTTCCATATGTTTTCGACTGCTTGTTCTTCTTGTTTGAAAAAAAGCAAATAAAATATTTGTGGCTGCTGACAAGTTGCATAAAATTTTGCCATCTTTTTTCGCTATTACCCTTTTAATCGTTCTGAAAGTTGCTCTTATTATTTTAAAACATTTCAGCAGTTCTTAATTATTCTTATTTATAGCTAAAATAATAATCTATTTTTTTTAGATTTTTCTTTATTTGCTCTAGTCAGCTGTTTTCTTGGGAAATTTGTGGGAAATTTTTTATATTACGTAGTGCTACCATATTTTCATCGTAATTAAATAAGAACTTTAAGTTTGACTGAAAAAATGAAAGTATGTTTAAACGAATTTTAAATTTTTATGAAAATTAACTAAAATTATAATTAAATATACACTCATTTATTGGCCATAAGTATATAAAATTTTTAAAAAAATTTTTAAACATCAGTTATTAAGTATGTAATTAGTTAATTTTTACTTAAATTTATGTTGTGTTTAAATAAGATTTCATATTTTCAGTGAGTAATTAAAGTACTTATTTAATTTCAATGAAAATATGGTAGCACTGCGTAATATAAAAAAATTTCCCACAAATTTTCCTAAAAAACAGCTGACTAGAACAAATAAAAAAAAATCCAAAAATATATATTTATTTTATTTTTTTAAATTTTATTTATTTGCTGCGGGTTAGCAATATCTAAATATTTATTTCGTTGGTAGCCATACCAACTCATCAGTAGATGTTTTACCCTTTATGTTTAAAAAAATTTTAAAGCTGATCCATTTATACGAAAACTCACAAATAAATTTGTGAATTACAAAGCATAAAAATAGTCTTTTAAAACTTTTCAAACATACACAAGAAATAATTTTCCATTATAAATGTGTTTACTTTTCTACACCTAAGGGCCAATAAATTGGTGGATAATAATGTTTCATTTATTTTTAAAACTCGTTTAAATATAAAATTTTGTTTTTCATTGCAATATTAAATCAACATTAAATAGCCAACGTTGTGTATTTAAACACTACATAAGTTTTACGAATTTCCATATGTTTTCGACTGCTTGTTCTTCTTGTTTGAAAAAAAGCAAATAAAATATTTGTGGCTGCTGACAAGTTGCATAAAATTTTGCCATCTTTTTTCGCTATTACCCTTTTAATCGTTCTGAAAGTTGCTCTTATTATTTTAAAACATTTCAGCAGTTCTTAATTATTCTTATTTATAGCTAAAATAATAATCTATTTTTTTTAGATTTTTCTTTATTTGCTCTAGTCAGCTGTTTTCTTGGGAAATTTGTGGGAAATTTTTTATATTACGTAGTGCTACCATATTTTCATCGTAATTAAATAAGAACTTTAAGTTTGACTGAAAAAATGAAAGTATGTTTAAACGAATTTTAAATTTTTATGAAAATTAACTAAAATTATAATTAAATATACACTCATTTATTGGCCATAAGTATATAAAATTTTTAAAAAAATTTTTAAACATCAGTTATTAAGTATGTAATTAGTTAATTTTTACTTAAATTTATGTTGTGTTTAAATAAGATTTCATATTTTCAGTGAGTAATTAAAGTACTTATTTAATTTCAATGAAAATATGGTAGCACTACGTAAAATAAAAAATTCCCACAAATTTCCCTAAAGAACAGCTTACTAGAACAAATAAAGAAAGATCCAAAAAATTTATTTTTATTTTAGCTAAAAATAATAAAGTATGTACTATGTATGTATGTTGATTTTTTTATTTTCGACCTTATAATTTGTAAATTTTAATAATATTGTTCAGGCTCAAGGTCATACAATTTATTTAAATAAAACCCTTTTTTGTTTTATTAAATTTTGTAATGTTGTCTGTTTTGTTATTTTCGATATTTCGAACTCCTTCGGTGTCCTTCTTCAGGAAAAAACTATTATAAAAACAACTGTATGATGTCAAAAATAAAGAGGTGCAGAACATGATATAATAAATAGGGATATTAATAAAACCTGATCAAATAGGTAAATTAAATAAAAAATATGTATATAGTAAATTGAATGTGCCATTAATTAAAGTGCGAATAAGAAATTGTATACATAATTGTGAATAATGAATTTTCATTTAAAAATATTTCGAAAATTATAAAAGTGAACACTAATTCTCTTCTACAAGAGTGGAGATCCTTTGAATTTATTTTTTCAGAGCAACAAGCAGGTGATTTGTTAAATATCGACTTCGAAAGGTTTTGGAGTTCAGTTAACAAAATGAAAAATTTTAATGAGAATTTAGTTTTCCCCCTTTGCTTTACCACTGCCAAATGCCAATACAGACGGGGAAAGAATTTTTTCCATCATCACTGATGTTCGCACTAAGAAAAGAAATAAGCTAAGTCATAAAATTTTAACTTGAATTTACATTGTCCGCTCATTTTAACAAGACGAATGTAAAAATTGTTATACCTTCCAATGTACCGAAACTCATTTAAAAAAATGGTATCCTTACGACATGTTAGGAAATCACCACTCAAAAATAACACGGGCAAACAATTTTTAATATCCTAGCAAATTTCAGAAGTGCAAAATACATATTTTTTACACTTCGCTTTTTTTATCAATGAACTAATTGTGATTTTAAATGAATTTATGTATATCACTTGTTTTTATGTTTTTCAATTTTTGTTTATTTAGTTTTTAATTTATAAATTTATATAGACTGACTTAATAACTCATAATGTATAACAAGTTTAAATAAAACGTTTATATATTAAACACAAAGATTTGATTTGCATTGTTTGATATATTATAGTTTAAAAGTTGTAGGGATTTTTGTAAAGACAATTTTTTGAGCGCGTAGGGAAAAAGAGGGATTTTTTAAGTACTGCGTAAAGACTTCTGAAAAAAGTGTATAACATCACTGGGCTTTCCTCACATCTTTTTCAAAACAATGAGGATCGTTCGGGTTTATAGTAGTATCTAAAATGAACAGTTACATCAATAATTTATATAGTTTGATACATTTACATATAATACTGAAAGATTAGTACTTACGCAAATAAACGTACAAACATTTGGTACATTTGATGTCACATCCATTTAGAGCCGGTTCAACTTAAAACTTACTTTATTTTTGACTATAGTAGCTGAATAAATAAAAACAGTTTTTTAACTTAAAGTTACTTTTAAAAAAAGTCGACTTTAGTGCGGGGCTATGATTACGGGCCATCATGTTTATTATGTTATCTTGTTTTATCAAGTTATAAATTGAAAATTTGAAAAAATTTCATATTGTATTAAATGAGGGTGTAGTACCACGGTACCACCCAAGGTAAAAATGTACCAAAAAAGTACAATTCTACCATGTTTTCTATCCCTGCCTTAATGGTTTTAGTTAAGTTTTTTTTTTTTTCGTCTTGTACATTATAATTAAAATGCGGAAACGCAAGTGTACATTTAATATTAATTTAGAAACAAAATAATATTTTATAAAGAAAACCACTTCGTCATCTGATGTCAAGTGTGAAAAGTGTGGTACAGAATTTAGTGTTTCTAATGGAGGTTAAAGCCTGAAAAACATGAAAATACTGATCGGGCCGTTGCATCGAGTTCTTCAATGCTAAATTTTTTTAAGAAATCAGAAACGCCGATGTCTAAGGACGTGGACGTAGCTGCTGAATAAGGTACATGGGCTTACCATACAATGCAGGAAAATCACAGCTTTCGATCCAACGATTGTGCCTCCAAATTAATACAGTTGTGCGCGTACAAAAACTGAAGATATAGTATTGAAAGTATTATCACTAGAGTTTTTCTTTTCCCGGACTTTTTCATTTCCCGGGAAAGCCGGACTCATTTTGCGATTTCCCGGGATCCCGGGAATTCCCGAAATATATAAAGATTGAGAACGATTTTTTAAGAAAGTCTATTTTTTTTAGAAATCATATTCCTTAGATAAAACTATTTTAAAAGTATCTTAACAAAAAAATAAATCAATTCAGTTTTTTTTCAAAAAATTCAAAAATTAAGTATAAACATAAAACTAATAAAAATGGCTTTTCTAATGAAAACTATTGGTTTTTCAAAGTAATTCTATATATGTAATTAAAAAAATCAAATTCATGAGATCAAACTATTTTATGTAGGTACGTAAAAAAAATAAACAAGTTCAGTTTTTTTAAAAGCATAACGTTACCAAAAACATTTAAAATTAAGAATAAATATAAAAAATCCTTTTGCACATGTTAGTATAAGGTAAATAATTAATGTGTGTATAAAGGTAAAAAAATATGTAAATATTAGTCTTTGGTTCTCAACTGTGTTTTTAAAACACATAAAGCATTAATAGATTCATCTGAAATCCTATTTCGAAGTTTATTAAGTAAATGTCCTGTCTGTCACTCCTCGTTCACTTTCAACAGAACTTGGTCGTATTGTTAAAAGATCAGATTTCATATTTTAGCGTAATCTGCGATATGGATCGCGATCCATCAATATTGCATGCTAGACGTATAATAAATATCGCGATAGTTGATGTTGATCGCGTGTAGCATTGCCCTAATAAGAATGCAAGTGTTTTATTTAAAGCCATTAAAAATCACTAGATCTATCGCCAAAAGCACACAGCTGGTATCACTGGTGATTTTATTTTAAAGAGTACACAAGAGAAGCAGCAAGTACAATAACAAAAGAGCTACAACGACACCAACGTCACATAAAATATTTTCATAAAGTAGATTTTGATTTGTTTAGTCAGTGTCACTTGTATTTAAACGCGCTTTTGAGGCGGTTGTTGACTCCAAAAATTATACGTTTTAAAGTTTGAATTTAATTTTTTGTTTAAAATATCTAAATGATTAGAAAAAGAAGGAAATAAATCGGTAAAAAAGTTGTTCATTTAATTATTGGCTTACACGCGGCGCGATCTTTCTTCACCCACATACATAAATAAAATTCAAACATAAAAATTTTGATTATAAGTATGTATGTATGTTAGCGATATTAACTAAATAAACACGAATAGCAAATGTATGAAAAACTTTGTTTGCCAATTGCCTACAAAAGCAATTAAGTGCTAAATGGAATTATTATAATTTTTATTAATAATCATATCCAAAGTTATATAAATAAATAAAAAACCAAAGTTATATTGGTGGAATTTTAAATAGTACTGAACAAATTAAAGTTAAAAAAAACATACATATGTATGTATGTACCTATAAATTATAGGCTATAATATACTAAACTATAATAAAAAGTTTAAATCTAAAAGATACAATAAGGCTGTTCCAAACATTGATTATCTACACACTTGTTAAAGGTAATTAATTATTGTAGGTATTATTAAATTATAATTGCATGTTATGTATTTCAAATAATATAATAGAAACAAATGTTAAAATTTAGGGACTGTAAAAATTCTGTAGAACTTCTCTAGGACTACCCCGGTATCCATATTACGTTTCTAGTTGACTTTAAAATGATTGAAAACTTGCATATAATATTTGCTTACGAAAATTGCATACGACACAATATAACATCAGAATCAGCGTGGCACAATTCTACTTTTGTGGTAATCGTTATCTGGTTGATTTAGTTTTAATTAAAAATAATTATAACTGACATTCATAAACATACTAACCGGAAAATAAAAGAAATAAATTAAATGGGAATTTGAACCAAAATTTTTATTATAGTATTCATTCAAAAAACTCATATCTCAAAAGAAGAAATCTTAATATACGCCTAAATCACTTTACTTTCTTACTTACTATACTTCGATTATCGAAGTGTGCAAATCATTTTTTTAGCATCGTTGTACACAACGTTGTGAAGCCTACAACAACTGGATAATATACATACATATCGTCAGCCAAAACGCAAACGGCCCTATCTAACATTTTTGAAATTTTACAGGAGAAGCAAAATACTGTTTTACACCAAAAGTATAGTTTCAATCAGCATGATTTTCACCAGTATTATTAAAAAACACGTGACAAATTGATTTCTGGCAGAATAAAATCAAATTTTGTGATATTTGAATGGCTATGTTAGTTAGGTCCTTTGGTACCTTAATTTTCTGAAACCAAAGGCCCTATCTACACTTTAATTCAAAATAGTTTTATCATTTATTTTAATTATAACCATTTATATTATATATTAATTTATTTTAATATTGCATCATAAAAAGTAAATTAATATAATTCATTAAAATTAAACAAAAAAGACTTCATTTAAAAAGTATCAAGAATTGAAGAATGAATTTAGAAAATATGAATTAATTTTCAAAGGCTATCATAGGAAAAATTACAATCTTTTGGTAGTGACATTTTCCAAAATGAATCAAAAATCTCTTGACGAATAACTTCCGAAAAATAAGAACAATATCGAATCGAACTTTTTCCGCAAAGCTTTGACTTACATGCATTCTTCATTTCTCTAGGCTTACGCAAAATTTTTACGTTTCCTTTAGAAAAACCTTGATATTCCTTTCCCTTCATCAGGTTTTGCTGACTGCAGTGTCTCCAATTTTCTTTAGCCTTTTTAAAAGTGTCTGCTGTTATATCCATCGTTGACATGATGCTTTTTATTTATATCCTTCTTGTTCTCCTTTATTTCTTACGAAATCACTTTGAGATGAATTTCTTAAATTTTTTTTAATAAAATGCCTTAAACTGTAGCTAATTTCATTTTCCTTTAACAAACAATTTCTTGCGTTTTAGCCAACGATATGTACATATATTTCGATAAATAGGTACATATTTGTAATTATTAATTAAATTTGATTTAGAAATAATGCTTAATATACTTATATATACGTATATATACATATATATATATATATATATATATATATATATATATATATATATATATATATATATATATATATGACGCGCAAAATAGAAAGGGACCTAAGGGTAAAAACAGGTTTTGTTTAGGAGAGCCATTTTAAAGATTTAAATACGTGTATCTTTGGTGTACCATCACTGAGCAAAACGCGCATATCTCTGTGAGGGAACACTTTTGGGGCATGGGATCGGTCTCATTCGATGCTCATCATCAAAAAAAAAAAAAGTGAAATTAAATTCTCAATGACCATTTTTATTAAAAATATATATGTACATATGCATGTACTATATGTATATTAATTATAATGATGTCTACACCACATAAATTAAGTATAAAATAGTTTTCGAGATATTGCGTTATCTGTTTATTTGATTGTCGTTGTTTTCAAATTTTATTAAAAAAAAAACGTTTTTCGAGATATTGTTATTTTAAGTGTTTGATTGTTGTTATAGCGATAAAGATATTATTTATTATGTAATATTAGACAATTTTTTTTTGTACAATAAAAGTCGAATTTCACGAACTCGATAGACCCAGCAAAATTAGTTCATAATAAGAAAAGTTCGTAATGATCGTAATGAAAACCACTTATAACTAAATGTCGCACTCTATCAGCAAGAGGGTAACAACTCGAAATTTAAAAATTTTTAGCACAGGCCAAAAGCTGTTTGTGGCCAAATTTTATGTAAATAAAAAATTAATATCAAAATACATCATGGTAAATAGATTTGATTAAAAACTAATCTCCGGTCTCGTAAGGTCTATGATGGAGGTAGACAAGCAGACACTTTTGCCTCAGAGAGTAAATCGAAATTCCGAACGGTTTGCAAGATATGACCTGAGAAAATGATCAGTTTTTTGCAAAAATGACACCGAGGCCCCAAATCTATTGGGACCCATAAAATAATAGTACATGACTTTGGGCAAAACTGGGAGACACTGGTCTTTTTTGTTTGGTCTTTTATCACGTAGTGGTGTCCGTATATGATTATATTTTTTCGTGTTGCTCTGTGTAATTCAGGCCATTAAGGATGCTTAGAATCAAATTTCGTTGAATTACATAAATTCTTTTTTTCTCTCAATGAAAACCCGTATACATATTTGAAGTTATTAAAATCAAATGGGGTTGTACCCATTACTAATAGTTCTTAAATAAAGTAAAATAAATTAAAAAAGCAAGAAAACTGTTTTTCATTAAAATTATTCAAGTGAACCAAAAAAAAAATAGCACATTTAATGTCCAATAGTATTGGATATTAAAAAAGTTATTTAGTTGAGAAACCACTATTGTCATGATTTATTTATATTTCAAGATGTCTAGCTTCCATTTCCATTTTAAAATTCTGCAATCGGTTAAAAATTGCAAAAGATACAGGCTGCTGAATATGAAATTTTTTGTGCCTTTAAATAAGTGAACCGGAGTGTATATTATACTAAATACGAATATGTATATTAATTGTAATTTTTATAATTACTACCCTGAAGGAAACATGGGGTTCACTGTACCCAAGTCAACATTTTTGTCAACAATGATGGTGTCTTTTTGGTGACACTGTCAACAAATTTTTTTTTTCTTTTGTTTTTGATGAGTAGAGAAAATTTTTGACGGTTTTGATGAGCTCAAAATCGGTATAATTTTAATATTGCCATTTCCTGCAGATGGTGACAGCGTCTACAGTGAATCAGTACAGTTTTACTACGGACATTTCCCACAGTGTGGTGACATCATCAATAGTACTCGCAAGTCAGTACAATCTTACTATGTACATTTCCTCCACATGGTGCCACAAGAACTACCTAGTCAGTATTGACGCAGTCTACTGATAGATTTCGTAGAACACGCCTGTGTTAAATGTCAATAGTAGATAGCATTACTTGGGGTATAATTTTTCAATAGAACTGTTGACATCGTCAATAGAAAATAAGTATAATTTTACTATTGACATTTCCTGCAGGGTACGAACTGCTTATTATTATTAACTAGCTTATCCAGGTGTGCTTCGCTACCTCCCTCGTTATAAAATAAAATTAAAAGTATTTATATTAAAATTGTGTAAATTTTGTTCAGCTCTACCGGAATTTGGCAATTTGTGGGCTCATTTATTTTTGTCACTCATTTGGACCAATGGGAAATTAAAGCCAAGGATCCATACTTATAGGCTATGTAAGTCCGATTTCTCAATTGTATTTGAGAATTTTTCTATAAAATTTTAAAGATTAAAATTGTGTAAATTTTGTTCAGCTCTACGTGAATTTGGCTATTTGTGGGCACATTTATGTTTGTCACTCATTTGGACCAATGGGAAATTAAAGCCAAGGATCCATACTTATAGACTATGTAAGTCCAATTTCTCAATTGTATTTGAGAATTTTTCTATAACATTTGTTTGTCACTCATTTGGACCAATGGGAAATTAAAGACAAGGATCCATACTTATAGACTATGTAAGTCCGATTTCTCAATTGTATTTGAGAATTTTTCTATAACATTTGTTTGTCACTCATTTGGACCAATGGGAAATTAAAGACAAGGATCCATACTTATAGACTATGTAAGTCCGATTTCTCAATTGTATTTGAGAATTTTTCTATAAAATTTTAAAGATTAAAATTGTGTAAATTTTGTTCAGCTCTACGTGAATTTGGCTATTTGTGGGCACATTTATGTTTGTCACTCATTTGGACCAATGGGAAATTAAAGCCAAGGATCCATACTTAGAGGCTATGTAAGTCCGATTTCTCAATTGTATTTGAGAATTTTTCTATAACATTTGTTTGTCACTCATTTGGATCAATGGGAAATTAAAGCCAAGGATCCATACTTAGAGGCTATGTAAGTCCGATTTCTTAATTGTATTTGAGAATTTTTCTATAACACTTGTTTGTCACTCATTTGGACCAATGGGAAATTAAAGCCAAGTATCTATACTTATAGACTCTGTAAGTCCGATTTATCAATTGTATTTGAGAATTTTTCTATAAAATTTGTTTGTCACTCATTTGGACCAATGGGAAATTAAAGCCAAGGATCCATACTTATAGACTCTGTAAGTCCGATTTCTCAATTGTATTTGAGAATTTTTTTATAACATTTGTTTGTCACTCATTTGGACTAATGGGAAATGAAAGCCAAGGATCTATACTTATAGACTCCGTAAGTCCGATTTCTCAATTGTATTTGAGAATTTTTCTATAAAATTTTAAAGATTAAAATTGTGTAAATTTTGTTCAGCTCTACGTGAATTTGGCTATTTGTGGGCACATTTATGTTTGTCACTCATTTGGACAAATGGGAAATTAAAGCCAAGTATCTATACTTATAGACTCTGTAAGTCCGATTTATCAATTGTATTTGAGAATTTTTCTATAAAATTTGTTTGTCACTCATTTGGACCAATGGGAAATTAAAGCCAAGGATCCATACTTGTAGGCTATGTAAGTCCGATTTCTTAATTGTATTTGAGAATTTTTCTATAAAATTTTAAAGATTAAAATTGTGTAAATTTTGTTCAGCTCTACGTGAATTTGGCTATTTGTGGGCACATTTATGTTTGTCACTCATTTGGACCAATGGGAAATTAAAGCCAAGTATCTATACTTATAGACTCTGTAAGTCCGATTTATCAATTGTATTTGAGAATTTTTCTATAACATTTGTTTGTCACTCATTTGGACCAATGGGAAATTAAAGACAAGGATCCATACTTATAGACTATGTAAGTCCGATTTCTCAATTGTATTTGAGAATTTTTCTATAAAATTTTAAAGATTAAAATTGTGTAAATTTTGTTCAGCTCTACGTGAATTTGGCTATTTGTGGGCACATTTATGTTTGTCACTCATTTGGACCAATGGGAAATTAAAGCCAAGTATCTATACTTATAGACTCTGTAAGTCCGATTTATCAATTGTATTTGAGAATTTTTCTATAAAATTTGTTTGTCACTCATTTGGACCAATGGGAAATTAAAGCCAAGGATCCATACTTGTAGGCTATGTAAGTCCGATTTCTTAATTGTATTTGAGAATTTTTCTATAACATTTGTTTGTCACTCATTTGGACCAATGGGAAATTAAAGCCAAGGATCCATACTTAGAGGCTATGTAAGTCCGATTTCTCAATTGTATTTGAGAATTTTTCTATAACATTTGTTTGTCACTCATTTGGAATAAAGGGGAAATTAAAGCCAAGGATGCATACTTAGAGGCTATGTAAGTCCGATTTCTCAATTGTATTTGAGAATTTTTCTATAACATTTGTTTGTCACTCATTTGGAATAAAGGGGAAATTAAAGCCAAGGATCCATACTTGTAGGCTATGTAAGTCCGATTTCTCAATTGTATTTGAGAATTTTTCTATAACACTTGTTTGTCACTCATTTGGACCAATGGGAAATTAAAGCCAAGGATGCATACTTAGAGGCTATGTAAGTCCGATTTCTCAATTGTATTTGAGAATTTTTCTATAACACTTGTTTGTCACTCATTTGGATCAATGGGAAATTAAAGCCAAGGATCCATACTTAGAGGCTATGTAAGTCCGATTTCTCAATTGTATTTGAGAATTTTTCTATAACACTTGTTTGTCACTCATTTGGACCAATGGGAAATTAAAGCCAAGGATCCATACTTAGAGGCTATGTAAGTCCGATTTCTCAATTGTATTTGAGAATTTTTCTATAAGATTTGTTTGTCACTCATTTGGACCAATGGGAAATTAAAGGCAAGGATGCATACTTAGAGGCTATGTAAGTCCGATTTCTCAATTATATTTGAGAATTTTTCTATAAGATTTGTTTGTCACTCATTTGGACCAATGGGAAATTAAAGCCAAGGATCCATACTTAGAGGCTATGTAAGTCCGATTTCTCAATTGTATTTGAGAATTTTTCTATAAGATTTGTTTGTCACTCATTTGGACCAATGGAAAATTAAAGCCAAGGATCCATACTTAGAGGCTATGTAAGTCCGATTTCTCAATTGTATTTGAGAATTTTTCTATAAGATTTGTTTGTCACTCATTTGGACCAATGGGAAATTAAAGCCAAGGATCCATACTTAGAGGCTATGTAAGTCCGATTTCTCAATTGTATTTGAGAATTTTTCTATAAGATTTGTTTGTCACTCATTTGGACCAATGGGAAATTAAAGCCAAGGATCCATACTTATAGGCTATGTAAGTCCGATTTCTCAATTGTATTTGAGAATTTTTCTATAAAATTTTAAAGATTAAAATTGTGTAAATTTTGTTCAGCTCTACGTGAATTTGGCTATTTGTGGGCACATTTATGTTTGTCACTCATTTGGACCAATGGGAAATTAAAGCCAAGGATCCATACTTAGAGGCTATGTAAGTCCGATTTCTCAATTGTATTTGAGAATTTTTCTATAAGATTTGTTTGTCACTCATTAGGACCAATGGGAAATTAAAGCCAAGGATCCATACTTAGAGGCTATGTAAGTCCGATTTCTCAATTGTATTTGAGAATTTTTCTATAAGATTTGTTTGTCACTCATTAGGACCAATGGGAAATTAAAGCCAAGGATCCATACTTAGAGGCTATGTAAGTCCGATTTCTCAATTGTATTTGAGAATTTTTCTATAAGATTTGTTTGTCACTCATTTGGACCAATGGGAAATTAAAGCCAAGGATCCATACTTATAGGCTATGTAAGTCCGATTTCTCAATTGTATTTGAGAATTTTTCTATAAAATTTTAAAGATTAAAATTGTGTAAATTTTGTTCAGCTCTACGTGAATTTGGCTATTTGTGGGCACATTTATGTTTGTCACTCATTTGGACCAATGGGAAATTAAAGCCAAGGATCCATACTTAGAGGCTATGTAAGTCCGATTTCTCAATTGTATTTGAGAATTTTTCTATAAGATTTGTTTGTCACTCATTTGGACCAATGGGAAATTAAAGCCAAGGATCCATACTTAGAGGCTATGTAAGTCCGATTTCTCAATTGTATTTGAGAATTTTTCTATAAGATTTGTTTGTCACTCATTTGGACCAATGGGAAATTAAAGCCAAGGATCCATACTTATAGGCTATGTAAGTCCGATTTCTCAATTGTATTTGAGAATTTTTCTATAAGATTTGTTTGTCACTCATTTGGACCAATGGGAAATTAAAGCCAAGGATCCATACTTAGAGGCTATGTAAGTCCGATTTCTCAATTGTATTTGAGAATTTTTCTATAAGATTTGTTTGTCACTCATTTGGACCAATGGGAAATTAAAGCCAAGGATCCATACTTATAGGCTATGTAAGTCCGATTTCTCAATTGTATTTGAGAATTTTTCTATAACACTTGTTTGTCACTTATTTGGACCAATGGGAAATTAAAGCCAAGGATCCATACTTAGAGGCTATGTAAGTCCGATTTCTCAATTGTATTTGAGAATTTTTCTATAAGATTTGTTTGTCACTCATTTGGGCCAATGGGAAATTAAAGCCAAGGATCCATACTTAGAGGCTATGTAAGTCCGATTTCTCAATTGTATTTGAGATTTTTCTATAACATTTGTTTGTCACTCATTTGGACCAATGGAAAATTAAAGCCAAGGATCCATACTTAGAGGCTATGTAAGTCCGATTTCTCAATTGTATTTGAGAATTTTTCTATAAAATTTTAAAGATTAAAATTGTGTAAATTTTGTTCAGCTCTACGTGTATTTGGCTATTTGTGGGCACATTTATGTTTGTCACTCATTTGGACCAATGGGAAATTAAAGCCAAGGATCCATACTTAGAGGCTATGTAAGTCCGATTTCTCAATTGTATTTGAGAATTTTTCTATAACATTTGTTTGTCACTCATTTGGACCAATGGAAAATTAAAGCCAAGGATCCATACTTAGAGGCTATGTAAGTCCGATTTCTCAATTGTATTTGAGAATTTTTCTATAAGATTTGTTTGTCACTCATTTGGACCAATGGGAAATTAAAGCCAAGGATCCATACTTAGAGGCTATGTAAGTCCGATTTCTCAATTGTATTTGAGAATTTTTCTATAACACTTGTTTGTCACTTATTTGGACCAATGGGAAATTAAAGCCAAGGATCCATACTTAGAGGCTATGTAAGTCCGATTTCTCAATTGTATTTGAGAATTTTTCTATAACACTTGTTTGTCACTTATTTGGACCAATGGGAAATTAAAGCCAAGGATCCATACTTATAGGCTATGTAAGTCCGATTTCTCAATTGTATTTGAGAATTTTTCTATAACACTTGTTTGTCACTTATTTGGACCAATGGGAAATTAAAGCCAAGGATCCATACTTAGAGGCTATGTAAGTCCGATTTCTTAATTGTATTTGAGAATTTTTCTATAACACTTGTTTGTCACTCATTTGGAATAAAGGGGAAATTAAAGCCAAGGATCCATACTTATAGGCTATGTAAGTCCGATTTCTCAATTGTATTTGAGAATTTTTCTATAAAATTTTAAAGATTAAAATTGTGTAAATTTTGTTCAGCTCTACGTGAATTTGGCTATTTGTGGGCACATTTATGTTTGTCACTCATTTGGACCAATGGGAAATTAAAGCCAAGGATCCATACTTAGAGGCTATGTAAGTCCGATTTCTCAATTGTATTTGAGAATTTTTCTATAACATTTGTTTGTCACTCATTTGGACCAATGGAAAATTAAAGCCAAGGATCCATACTTAGAGGCTATGTAAGTCCGATTTCTCAATTGTATTTGAGAATTTTTCTATAAAATTTTAAAGATTAAAATTGTGTAAATTTTGTTCAGCTCTACGTGTATTTGGCTATTTGTGGGCACATTTATGTTTGTCACTCATTTGGAATAAAGGGGAAATTAAAGCCAAGGATCCATACTTATAGGCTATGTAAGTCCGATTTCTCAATTGTATTTGAGAATTTTTCTATAAAATTTTAAAGATTAAAATTGTGTAAATTTTGTTCAGCTCTACGTGTATTTGGCTATTTGTGGGCACATTTATGTTTGTCACTCATTTGGACCAATGGGAAATTAAAGCCAAGGATCCATACTTAGAGGCTATGTAAGTCCGATTTCTTAATTGTATTTGAGAATTTTTCTATAACACTTGTTTGTCACTCATTTGGAATAAAGGGGAAATTAAAGCCAAGGATCCATACTTATAGGCTATGTAAGTCCGATTTCTCAATTGTATTTGAGAATTTTTCTATAAAATTTTAAAGATTAAAATTGTGTAAATTTTGTTCAGCTCTACGTGAATTTGGCTATTTGTGGGCACATTTATGTTTGTCACTCATTTGGACCAATGGGAAATTAAAGCCAAGGATCCATACTTAGAGGCTATGTAAGTCCGATTTCTCAATTGTATTTGAGAATTTTTCTATAACATTTGTTTGTCACTCATTTGGACCAATGGAAAATTAAAGCCAAGGATCCATACTTAGAGGCTATGTAAGTCCGATTTCTCAATTGTATTTGAGAATTTTTCTATAAAATTTTAAAGATTAAAATTGTGTAAATTTTGTTCAGCTCTACGTGAATTTGGCTATTTGTGGGCACATTTATGTTTGTCACTCATTTGGACCAATGGGAAATTGAAGCCAAGGATCCATACTTAGAGGCTATGTAAGTCCGATTTCTCAATTGTATTTGAGAATTTTTCTATAACATTTGTTTGTCACTCATTTGGACCAATGGAAAATTAAAGCCAAGGATCCATACTTAGAGGCTATGTAAGTCCGATTTCTCAATTGTATTTGAAAATTTTTCTATAACATTTGTTTGTCACTCATTTGGACCAATGGAAAATTAAAGCCAAGGATCCATACTTAGAGGCTATGTAAGTCCGATTTCTCAATTGTATTTGAGAATTTTTCTATAACATTTGTTTGTCACTCATTTGGACCAATGGAAAATTAAAGCCAAGGATCCATACTTAGAGGCTATGTAAGTCCGATTTCTCAATTGTATTTGAGAATTTTTCTATAAAATTTTAAAGATTAAAATTGTGTAAATTTTGTTCAGCTCTACGTGCATTTGGCTATTTGTGGGCACATTTATGTTTGTCACTCATTTGGACCAATGGGAAATTAAAGCCAAGGATCCATACTTAGAGGCTATGTAAGTCCGATTTCTCAATTGTATTTGAGAATTTTTCTATAAAATTTTAAAGATTAAAATTGTGTAAATTTTGTTCAGCTCTACGTGTATTTGGCTATTTGTGGGCACATTTATGTTTGTCACTCATTTGTACCAATGGGAAATTAAAGCCAAGGATCCATACTTAGAGGCTATGTAAGTCCGATTTCTCAATTGTATTTGAGAATTTTTCTATAACATTTGTTTGTCACTCATTTGGACCAATGGAAAATTAAAGCCAAGGATCCATACTTAGAGGCTATGTAAGTCCGATTTCTCAATTGTATTTGAGAATTTTTCTATAAAATTTTAAAGATTAAAATTGTGTAAATTTTGTTCAGCTCTACGTGAATTTGGCTATTTGTGGGCACATTTATGTTTGTCACTCATTTGGACCAATAGGAAATTAAAGCCAAGGATCCATACTTATAGGCTATGTAAGTCCGATTTCTTAATTGTATTTGAGAATTTTTCTATAACATTTGTTTGTCACTCATTTGGACCAATAGGAAATTAAAGCCAAGGATCCATACTTATAGGCTATGTAAGTCCGATTTCTTAATTGTATTTGAGAATTTTTCTATAACATTTGTTTGTCACTCATTTGGACCAATGGGAAATTAAAGCCAAGGATCCATACTTATAGGCTTTGTAAGTCCGATTTCTCAATTGTATTTGAGAATTTTTCTATAACACTTGTTTGTCACTCATTTGGATCAATGGGAAATTAAAGCCAAGGATCCATACTTATAGGCTATGTAAGTCCGATTTCTCAATTGTATTTGAGAATTTTTCTATAACATGTGTTTGTCACTCATTTGGACCAAAGGGAAATTAAAGCCAAGGATCCATACTTATAGGCTTTGTAAGTCCGATTTCTCAATTGTATTTGATAATTTTTCTATAACACTTGTTTGTCACTCATTTGGACCAATAGGAAATTAAAGCCAAGGATCCATACTTAGAGGCTATGTAAGTCCGATTTCTCAATTGTATTTGAGAATTTTTCTATAAAATTTTAAAGATTAAAATTGTGTAAATTTTGTTCAGCTCTACGTGCATTTGGCTATTTGTGGGCACATTTATGTTTGTCACTCATTTGGACCAATGGGAAATTAAAGCCAAGGATCCATACTTAGAGGCTATGTAAGTCCGATTTCTCAATTGTATTTGAGAATTTTTCTATAAAATTTTAAAGATTAAAATTGTGTAAATTTTGTTCAGCTCTACGTGTATTTGGCTATTTGTGGGCACATTTATGTTTGTCACTCATTTGGACCAATGGAAAATTAAAGCCAAGGATCCATACTTAGAGGCTATGTAAGTCCGATTTCTTAATTGTATTTGAGAATTTTTCTATAACACTTGTTTGTCACTCATTTGGAATAAAGGGGAAATTAAAGCCAAGGATCCATACTTAGAGGCTATGTAAGTCCGATTTCTCAATTGTATTTGAGAATTTTTCTATAAAATTTTAAAGATTAAAATTGTGTAAATTTTGTTCAGCTCTACGTGAATTTGGCTATTTGTGGGCACATTTATGTTTGTCACTCATTTGGACCAATAGGAAATTAAAGCCAAGGATCCATACTTATAGGCTATGTAAGTCCGATTTCTTAATTGTATTTGAGAATTTTTCTATAACATTTGTTTGTCACTCATTTGGACCAATAGGAAATTAAAGCCAAGGATCCATACTTATAGGCTATGTAAGTCCGATTTCTTAATTGTATTTGAGAATTTTTCTATAACATTTGTTTGTCACTCATTTGGACCAATGGGAAATTAAAGCCAAGGATCCATACTTATAGGCTTTGTAAGTCCGATTTCTCAATTGTATTTGAGAATTTTTCTATAACACTTGTTTGTCACTCATTTGGATCAATGGGAAATTAAAGCCAAGGATCCATACTTATAGGCTATGTAAGTCCGATTTCTCAATTGTATTTGAGAATTTTTCTATAACATGTGTTTGTCACTCATTTGGACCAAAGGGAAATTAAAGCCAAGGATCCATACTTATAGGCTTTGTAAGTCCGATTTCTCAATTGTATTTGATAATTTTTCTATAACACTTGTTTGTCACTCATTTGGACCAATAGGAAATTAAAGCCAAGGATCCATACTTATAGGCTATGTAAGTCCGATTTCTCAATTGTATTTGATAATTTTTCTATAACACTTGTTTGTCACTCATTTGGACCAATAGGAAATTAAAGCCAAGGATCCATACTTATAGGCTATGTAAGTCCGATTTCTTAATTGTATTTGAGAATTTTTCTATAACATTTGTTTGTCACTCATTTGGACCAATGGGAAATTAAAGCCAAGGATCCATACTTATAGGCTTTGTAAGTCCGATTTCTCAATTGTATTTGATAATTTTTCTATAACACTTGTTTGTCACTCATTTGGATCAATGGGAAATTAAAGCCAAGGATCCATACTTATAGGCTATGTAAGTCCGATTTCTCAATTGTATTTGATAATTTTTCTATAACACTTGTTTGTCACTCATTTGGACCAATGGGAAATTAAAGCCAAGGATCCATACTTATAGGCTATGTAAGTCCGATTTCTCAATTGTATTTGAGAATTTTTCTATAACACTTGTTTGTCACTCATTTGGACCAATGGGAAATTAAAGCCAAGGATCCATACTTATAGGCTATGTAAGTCCGATTTCTCAATTGTATTTGATAATTTTTCTATAACACTTGTTTGTCACTCATTTGGACCAATGGGAAATTAAAGCCAAGGATCCATACTTATAGACTATCTAAGTCCGATTTCTCAATTGTATTTGAGAATTTTTCTATAAAATTTTAAAGATTAAAATTGTGTAAATTTTGTTCAGCTCTACGGGAATTTGGCTATTTGTGGGCAAATTTATGTTTTTCACTCATTTGGACCAATGGGAAATTAAATCCAAGGATCCATACTTATAGACTATGTAAGTCCGATAAAGTATTCTTTTCGAATAAATGTAGCAAATCGATTGAATTAAATGTGGGAAAAACACACAATGTTGCGATGTCAATGTTTTTTAATAATTGTAAACATTCGCCTGCTGTCTCTGTTTATTTATTAGTAAAAGGCAGGACTGCCAATCTTGCGGCAAAACAATAATAAAAATCCGAAAAAACCCGTTTGCTTCGCTACCCCCATCGTTATAAAATAAAACTGAAAGTATTTATATAGTCATGTATTTATTATTTCGTAAGAATATCCTATTGTGAAAATTAAATGACGATCGGTCCAGTAGTTAAGACTATATTACGATATTTAATTTTCCTAAAAAGGGGCGTGTTCCCACCCACTTTTCTCCTGGTACGTATTCCTAATTATGCCAATACCATATGTACCAAATATCATCGACGTAGGACAAAAAATGCCCAAAATATGGCGATTCAAATTTTTGGGTTATATGGGCGGTGGTACGCCCCTTTGTTTAATTAAAATTTTATATAGTCAAGAATTTATTATTTCGTAAGAATATCCTATTGTGAAAATTTAATGACGATCGGTCCAGTAGTTAAGACTAAACTACGATTTTAATTTTCCTAAAAAGGGGTGGCGTAAAAGTAGGCGTGGAAAATTTTTCGTTCGATGAAAACTTAAAATGAATTAATACGAACATTTGAAAGAAGAATAAGTCAAATCGATAGAGCCGTTTTCTGATTTTAGGTAAATCGAAAAAAGTTGGACCATGGCGATCATTAGAAAGAAAAAATCCTCCAAATCGGTCAAGCCATTCACGCGTGATACCGTGACCAAGGAAAAGAGTGATTCATTTTTATATATATAGATTGATGGACTCGTACAAAATTTGAAGGCTATATAGCTAATATAGAGCCCTAGATATTTACTATTAATTTTGTTTATGAGCTAAATATTTACTTAGTATGGGAGCTGCCACGCCCATTAGCCCGATTCCGCCCATTTTTTCACAACTCTTCAGATTAGTTGAATATGTACATGTGCAAAGTTTCAGAACTCTTGCTGTCATAGTACTCCAGATATTATATGTTAAAACTTTGTATGAGATCTACCACGCCCACTTGTCCAATCACGCCCATTTTCACTTTTTTCAGCTGCTAATATTATTAATTTATGCACTCCTACAAAGTTTGAAGGCTCTAACTATTATATAACTCTAGATATTTGATATTAAATATTTGTTTTATATGATAGCTGCCACGCCCACTTGTACGATCCCGCCCATTTTTGTCCTGATTATCACATGAATAACATTGTATGTACTATTGCAATGTTTCTAAACTCTTGCTATCACAATAGTCAAGATATATGATGTTATTTAATTTATGTGGGAGGGGCCACGCCCACTAAATTTCTTATGTGCACCCTCCACACAGACCCCAATCACCCCTGAAAATTTCATTGAAATCGGGCAAGCCGTCTAGGAGGAGTATGCGCACAGGAAGTTTTGCATTTAATTTTATATATATAGATATATTTACATATGTATGTTGATATTTATAGAAGCTAAAATTCGTAAATTTAATAATCAGAGAAATATTAGACATTGTTAACATACATATTTCAAGCAACAAAGGAAACATATAATATTTAAACATTCCAATAGGTTTCATATTCCATTTATACACAATTCGAATGCAAATAGAATACGAGAATACTAAATTGTTGCCAATGCCCAATCCCCTGATTTTTTGTTTTACTTAAGACAAACTTTTTTAAATAAAAACAATATCTTTTATTGACTCAAAATAATGCAGATTTGTTGATATGAAGGTAGTCTCATTAAGATATCACGAAAATAGTTACAACGTGATATTTGATGAAAGCTACATATTCTGTTCAATGACTGCTGAAATATTTAACCAAATGAAAAAAGATTTGTTTTCGATATTTTTCATAACATAATTTGTTTTGCTCCAAATAAATATGTACATACATACATACATACATAAACAAACATTTGTAAAATTTAAGATGTCTCTAAATTCATAGTTTGGCCACTTGCCAAAAGATAGATACATACTAGTGATGTTACGAACATTCGTATTCGTATTGACGGGTATTCGATTATTTTAAGACATTCATATTCGCCAAATTCAAGCAAATATTTTCCAAAAACAAAATACATACACACTTACATATGTACATATAGTGTTAAAATAGTAAGTAAAATAAAAAAATATATTTATCTATGTATGTATGTAGGTACATACATACTCGTACATACAGTGACACTTTACTGCTTAGAGCGCGAGAACTTTTTTCACTTTGATTAATTATAAAATATGCATTAAACGCACTCGCCACAGCAGGCTACCGACTACCATCTGTCAAAATTAGAATACATTTGTGCATAAGAGAATGATTATATTGTCAACAGCAAGGCAACACGGCAACAAGTTCTTATCCATGCTGATTTCGTCGTACTTAGCTGTCCAATTAAACTAATATCTGTTTTCAGCGGCGACAGTAAACAATAAAGTGTTATCAATGCAATAAACCATGTTTAAAAATCTCATATTCTGCTGAACGAAAACAGTAAACATTTGATAAATTAAAGTGTTATTTAAAAATAGATTTAAGTATATTTTATGTAAGTCATTTTATTGTTGAAGGGTTGTTGAATTTCCAAGTATTTTTAAATAAAAATACTTCAATTGTGTTGGTAAAAACATGAGAAGAACTGTAAAAATTCCATATAAATATAGGATATAGTTAAGTTTCTAAAGGTAGGGTCACATTTGGCAAACATTTTCCCAGAAAAGCGTAACCACTAAATGCTAATGAAAACACTTTTGATTTAGATACCTGTTTATTACGTTAAACAGTTTCCTACATAATTTATAGAAAATGTAATAGAATCTTATCTTATTAGATTCTGTTTAACTTAATAAATAAATGCAGAAATCAAAAAGTTTTTCATTGGTATTTAGTGGTTACGATTTTTTGGGCAAACGTTTGCCAGATGTGACCGTACCTTAAGTTGTGTCTATACACCCAAAAAAATTGCAATTGTCTATGTTTGTAAGTAATTTTGAACACTTATGTTTCTGTTAGATGTCATAGACTCTATTGCTTTCAACACTTTCTGTTTTTAGTATTTTTTAATTTTTTTAATTAGGACCAGCACTCAGGGGATGACCCCTACGTATGCAGTGCATTGTAGTGGCCAAGCATCTACATTTTATTTACATTTCACACAATACTGCAATAATTATTATTCCCAAGATATACTCCAAAATATTTAAAACTTTAATGGCACGCCTAACGAAAAATATTTTGCTCTTCTAAGGGTCATTATTAAAAACTCTTGAATGTTTTAAAAAATAAATTTCAAAAGAATTTATGATTCGTAGATTCTTTCAAAAATGATTCATTCCTTTACAGCTGTGCTACTGAGCTATTTTTGACAATATATTTTTTAGGCTAGATTTTTCTTTCTAATTTAAATAATAATTTAATTTATAACAAAGTTATATTTAGAGAAAACGAACTTAAGCCTGAAAAATTAAAAATTTCTTTGATTAAATATCACTCCGTTCGAATAAAATAAAAATTCACAACTTAAATATATTTTTTATTTATATTATTACGAATAAAGCTAATTATTATTGACAATTGTAAATTTATTTTACACAAACAAAAAGCCTGTAGTTTTTTTTTTTTTTGTTGTTGCCGAGATGCGTGTACTTAATATTGATATACTTTGTTGCTAATGATGTTTAACAACATTTAAATGATTTGTATCACATATCTACAAATATTGATTAAGAAGGGTAGTGTGAAGCACACACACATCCATTGTGATTACAAAGATTGATTACTTTTTTTTTTTCTTTTTTATATTATTTATAAATTTTATGTTTAACGAAATTAAAGCGCTTGCTATTTAGTATCTGCTGTCTTTTTTATTAAAAATATATTTGGCGACTGAAGAATCGTGTGTTTTGCATATAAATTTTACTGTTTATTTGTAAAAATCAAAATTTTTAATGTTAAATACAAAATACATAGGTACATACATAAGTACATATGTATGTATATATGCTCGATTGCAATATAAAATTGTATGCAATTTTTCGATTAATTGCTAAGGTCCCTGGGATGTACAAAATAAAAATTCGTTATTGATTATATTTTGTTTTTTACAAGTCTATAAATTTATTTTACATGAATTTTGATAACATTAATGGATATTTGTATTCTGATGAGTATAGATTTTAGCGAAATACATATACTTATGAACAAGGTCATTTGAGGGTCATTCTATTGTGGCACATTTTAAAAGCCACTCCTTGCTCGATGTAGTCTTCGTTATTTGAATAGGTAATTAGTATTTAGTAATTGCTAAACATTAATCACTTTATACTAGATATTTGGTATTGTTCGTTATGATATTGTTCGCCATTCAACTAATGCCACTGAATTAAAACAGTTTTTAAATAAGTTGAAAAAAAAATTTTTTTACATATAAAATACATTTGTAAAATTAAGATACTATTGAAATACAAAGGCACTTATTTTATTCTTTAATGTCAAACGAATAATGTTTCCGTGATATTTAACTAACAACTAGTACTGACAAAGTAGTGATAATATCGAGTATTTTTTTTTCGGGTTCTCAATACTCAAAAGTAGTTACTTAATACTCTCAGAGTTATATTTTTATAACTATATCTCTGTCTAAAAGCTTACGTTTTAAAAGTACCATGTGGTATTGAGTACCCAATTGAAAAGTAGTGAGTAATAAAATTGTAGCTGAAATTGCTACCACTATTAACAACCAGAGTTGACCATGAGTACTCGTAACAATTTAATCGCGATTCTGTACGGATCTACCTAAAAAATTTTACTTATAAAAAAAATTATATACCATCGGGCAAACTCACGCTATCTTTTAGCTTGTTTTACTTTTAATTTAATTATAGAAATTTTTTTATGTTAATTTTGTTTGTTATTTCTAATTTGATGAAACAAATAAGTATATACATACATATGTATGTAAATATAAACCAGTATACATATATGTATATATCAAACGGACGACCACCGGTTTAGATAGAGTGGTGGCGGGCTAAGCCACTCCCAGGAAAATTTTAGCCTTATGAGAGCCTATTAATATAAGTACTTACTATTATGGACCGTTGTTTTATTTTATTTTTTATTTAAGATGGTACTTTTATCGTTCATAGGAGTAAAATTTAAACTTTCGCTTAATTGCGTCGATTTTGTAACCGATTCGACTCGTTTTTTTTTTTTGCCAGAATTATTGTTTAACATATTTTATAGCACAGGATTCATTGCACATTCCATAAGCATTTACAATTATGAACAATTTTCAAGATTGCATCATTCGCTTTTTCTGTTAATTTGATATGAAACTCGTTCGTTTGCTGGATAAGTATTTTTAACGAAAAACGTGTAAGCATTCGCCGACATAATGTATGTACATAATTTTTATATGGGCTGAAAGTCACTGTTCTAGATCTAAATAATTTTTTTTCTAATGTTCATAGAGAAATTATCCAATTTAATTATGAATTACAATTAAAAATGAACGGTTAAATGCAAGAACAAACCATCTTCCATTGAACTAAATTTTAGTAAATCTAACATGTATCAGATGAAGCAACTTTAAACGATTGAACCCTGCGGAAAAACAAGTAGTTCGAATGCCTTCTAGAAAGTCCCAGTACGCCTTATTTTGGATGTACAAGATCTGCTCGCTCCATTCCATACTCAGTTTTTTTCCTTCCACTCCCGTTTCTTTCGCCAGTGATTCTGAAATGCCTTCAAATTAATGGCTCTTAGAAGGCCTTTCAGAGAATAGCTGCAGAAAGGTCATTCTGATGGGTGTTTAATAAAGGTACACATGTGTTCTAAAAGGTATCAACTACATAATATTTTTTTTTAAATATTATCTGAAGGTTAAAAAATTAGCTTTTGCTAAGAAGCTAAAGTAACAAGAAAAGGCAAGAAACTAAAGTAAAAAGTGCAGATCCGAGGTCTCCTATAAGACGTTCTTTAGCAGTTAAAATAAGAAAGAAAATAAAAAACACTCATAAAAGATCTTCTTAGTTTTCCTGTTGGGTAGCTCCCAAAGCATTATAACCAAGTTCCGGCCACACAGTGTGTATATTTACATAAAACCATTCTAGCTGTTTTCCCCCCCACATAACTTTGCTCCTCTTGATCATAATATACTCGTAATGAAACTTGGTCTCCCTACAGAGGTGATCTCACAGGCTAATTTTCTCCGTAAAGGGTTCCCGAGATATTAAGGTGTGAAATGTCCATATTCACTCACTCACTGACTCATCAAAATTATTGGGCACTTCCAGTATAGCGAGAGAGCTGAAACTCGGTAAACAGGTAGGTTTTGGTGAGAAATTAACTAAAAAATTCTGAAAACGGACACTTTCCACTCAGGGGACTAGGGTGCCTCTTCTTTGTATGGGGCACTTCCAGTATAGCAACACAGAGAAAACAGTGCCTAATAAATACCTAATAAAACAGAACAAAATTAATAAGATACGAGTATCTCTACGGATTTTTTTCAAGAAGGAAGTCTTATTATTTTAATACGGAAAACCTTATTGAAAAAATCAATAAGTAAACTTATGGTTTGTATTAGGTATTCTTATTGATTTTTTCAAAAAGGTTTTCTTCTTGATTTTATTACTCTATCTTATTGATTTTTTCCTTATTAAAATAATGAAAAAAATCCGTAGATATACTCGTATCTTATTAATTTTGTTCTATTTTATTAGGTATTTATTAGGCACTGTTTTCTCTGTTGTGATGTTAGGAAATACAAATTTGATGTCATCAGAACATCGTGGTACGTCCGGAATGCTTATTTACAACATGTACTCGTATTTGTATTATCTGGATGAAAACATTTTTATAAAACTTACGTATTCATGGAGTTGAACCAAGGAACTTCGATTTAGTAGATTGGCACTCTAACCTCACTACTACACCTTACTATAGTATAAGTACATGTTAGCAGCCAGTTTAAGAAGATGATTTATTGTAGCACAACAAAATTATGGAAAAAGTTGTTCCTATGTTGATTTATATGTATGAAATAACAAGCAAGCTAATATAATCAAGAAGATATTATTATTAAAAAAAATTAAGAAGATGATTTAGACATGATCATACAGGAACCTAATAAAATCAAGAAGAAAACCTTTTTGAAAAAACCATAAGATGGCCTAATGAAATCAATAAGAAATCCCTTTTATTTACAATTCATATGAAAACCTAATAGAATCAAAGAGTTTTTCTCTATGGAATGTTTTTTTGGTGCCAAAAATAACGCAAATTGGGTAAAAAAATTGTAAATAACAAGTTTTCTTCTTGATTTTATGTGTTTTCCTTATTGAAAAAATTAATAAGATTTACCACATAAAAACAATAAGGAATCTCTTCCAAAAAATCTTTGCCTAAAAGCGTTTCATAGAGAAAATCTTCTTGATTCTATTAGGCAGTTTTGGCTCTGTGTAGCTGAAATTTCGTACATAGGTAGGCCCTGATAAGAAACACATATAAATATTTATACAAAAACAACTTAGAAAAAAGAACTGAGATCCGCACAAAAACATAAATGTGAAAATAATTCCAAGTTCCTATCCAAAAAATTTCGGCCGTAAAAAGAACTGAGATCAAAATAAGGACCAAGTTCTTGATAGGTACAACACCATCTCATTTCAAGGGAACCTGTAAGCTTTGCAATATTTTTTTGCCTTTCTAATAAGGGAAAGAATTCTTGGAAAAATATTGGCAGCCCTACAGGTTGCCTAGAAATGCGATTTTTCTACAGATACGATTTTACTAATTCTTGTTTAAGTGACATTTAAAAAATTCTTTAAGTGCACAACTTTTAAAATCGGATGTTTTCTCAAAAGTAATTTGTCACTGTATTGTAATCAGGCGCGGATGCAAGGGGGAGAGGGCGTCTTCCTCCCCTCACCCTCCCAACCGCAACAAATTATTTATTTGCATTAAACAAATAATATATAAAAATATCACAATTTTAAGATTATATCACAACACATAACGTCCTACGCCGCATCTGAGACGTGACGCACTTGGGATCGTTGATTCGGTCCCTTTGTGATACCCTACAGCAGACAGGGCACAGTCAACTGGCACTGGCCAGTGGTGTTTTATATTTTATATTTACTCAAATTTGCTTTACATTTAATTTATCTAAATTGTTGATTTGTTTTTCTATGTCTTATTCCTTATTCAAATAAATTGTTAATAGCAAAATTGCGATGTTTTATGAAAATTTCAAAAAAGTTCCCCCCAAACGGTAATGCTGGATCCGCGCCTGATTGTAATAATAGACTTTTCATATTCAAATATGCAGACAATTTACAATACAAATTGACACATTTTTTTTTATTATTAACAGCATCACATGTATCTGCTCATTTAAGCAAATTAAATTATCTTTGCATAAAACATTCGACAGTTAAGTATCTACATGCATATGTTTGTATGTATGTACTCAATTTTAAAAGGTTAACGCCTAACTTTTGTTTGGGTGAAATCTTCTGAAGCAATTTATTTATTTATTTAGCAAGCATTTCTCCATTGAAAATGTTTTTTATTAATTTAAATAAATTTGAATATAAAATTAATCTGAAAAAAAATATAAAAAACTAAAATTTAAATTGATTATAATTATCTGTAGTAATGGAACAACACATTAAATTTTACATTACCTTACAACCGTACGTACTAGTACTCTGTATATTGTGCAATATCTTTGTCCAGCGCTTTTTTTATTATTTTTAAATTAGCCGGTTTTTATGCATATAAATATGTATGCAGCTATCAGGTATTAGAAAGAACTTCCCCTGTTGTTTATCCTCTATTGACCTTAAATGCAAAATTGTGTTGTTTTGTTTATTAAGATTTTTTCAATTAGTTTTTTATATTCGTCATTATTAAGAAATTATATAATAATCATGTCGTTTTATCACAATATATATGTACATAACTACATATATTGAATTATAATAATATGTATAATTATCAGCTAACGAGTATGTTGCTAAATTTGTTTAAGTATGCGATATCAAGTTTGATTTTAAAACTGATAATCAAATTAACTTAAAACTACATACATATATTATATTCAAACTATATGATCCGCAAACGTTGTTTTGCCTTATACATTATTTCGAGTCGTTTTGCGAATAAAAAAAAATACTTAACATTTAAGGGTATGAAAAATATATGCGGCCGATTCTCATACATATGTTTTCTCAAGTAGTATTGTATAATCTCATAGTTAGTTCTTGGAAATAGTATTGAAAAAAATTCATTAACGAAATTTACTAGAATCCAAAAGCCTTTTAGTTATTAGAACCTGGTCAAAGATACTAACTAGCCTTAGTATTATGGTACCAACGTCGCCAATACGGCTTAAGCTAAATTATAGATTTAATTTTTTG
The DNA here is from genome assembly GCA_947311025.1 of Lypha dubia. NCBI lineage: Eukaryota > Metazoa > Arthropoda > Insecta > Diptera > Tachinidae > Lypha > Lypha dubia. Next base: position 2,645,879 of record OX371263.1, read on the forward strand.
TAAGTTAACTGTGAATAAAAATTGTAAAAGGGGCTGTGCACATATTACGTAACGCAACAGGGGGAGGGGGTTAAAGATTTCTTACGGATTGGAAATTTTGCACTAAAAAATTAGTAAAAAGCGTTACGAAGGGGGGCTGGGGGTACAAGATCTCTGAAAACAGCGTTACGTAATATGTGCACAGCCCCTAAAGTATACAACTTTATTGAAATTTCCACGTAAAAATAATTTTGTTTTGTTTGCTTGAAGAAATGAGAGATTAGAGTAACGCGGTAAAGTTATGGGAGATTGGTGGTAGCAGATACTATAGAGATAACTGATAATTATTATCTTGTTGTACGGTTCCAGGATTTCAGCGGGAGGTCATCCGACGTTAGCACAACATCTGCTAAGCTTTGTTGAGTAGTCTAAGGCTACAGTGTAACGGATTAATATATATTTCTCTTTTAGAATCGCAATTATCTTCGCCTCGCTTTCGGGTTTCTTTAATTTTTATGTAAACAGCAAATCTTTATATGGTTTTTGTGTCACCGAAAGCTGGCATGTATTTTTTTTTTTTTAGTCAATAGCTGGAAGTAAATAATACTTGTTAACAAGAACCACTGCCCCAATACGGCGAGCACAGCCAGTGCATACGCCATCATGCCATCGCAGCGAACAGTCTATTACATGACATATAACAGTATTTGGAGAGGTGGGCTGAAATGCTTTCATGTTGATCATAAGTGAGTAGAAATAAATCATAAAGTACTGTTCGCTTGTTACGTAATTGATCCCAGTAACTTTACTTTTAACCTTAGTAACTTTTCTTATCATGTTTTCACACTGAATGTTAAATCCTGAATTTAAGATTCCATTAATAGCTGACTTTGCGTTCAGATTGTGGCTCAGCCATATGTTCGAGCATTGATGTCAGACCATGGACGAAGCATGGACATGAGCGGTCTACATGCCTAATGGAGACGCCTAGTATAAACGCGTTCAGCTGCTTCCGGCTCCGTTTTAACTTGGCAGAACTGAATTTTGTATGGCGACAGCAAGTATGTATTTCATAACACATTATTAAATCTAATTTGAAAAAAGATTTAAGTTGGATTTAACAAAACAATTTTTTATAATAAATCCAGAATTTAACAGTTGGATTTGATGTTAAATTCATGTCAATGTGAAAACACTACTAACAAATGTTCAGTAAGTTCTTGAAATACAGTGCTGCTCAATATGTGAACAGTATTTATTTATTTTTCATTTCCTGCACAACAAGACACACCAAAGTTGTACATTCGTAAAATGTAACGGAAGGGGAAATTTTAACTCAATTTGTATTTTTAAATTCGACAAATAAACAACCTCAATAAGGGAAGAAAACTTTTTAGCTAAAAAGTAATTCGCTTCTTAGTGTATTTTACTTCGGTGTTACCATAATCTGACTTTAGTGCGTATCAAATTTATCAGCAATATTTTCCTGCATTTATTTATTTTGTTTTGAAGTGTAAGTCGCAGAGAAAAATGTGCCAAAGTTGACACATCAATTTACAAGTTTATTCTAAGTCTACATTCACGCACATGCACATATTTCTTTCGTATTGTTAAGTTTTTGTCTCAATTATTTATTTATTTAATTATAAGAAGCGAGTAATACGATTTTATTTTTAGTACGAGTTTTATTAAAAGATAAATATTTCTTTAATTGGAAAATTCCTTAAGTTCAAGTCAAGCGTGTTTTTTTAGAGTTTCACAACTTTGAGTTGACGTCACTGCTTTATTTGAGCACCCATTTAACAGCTGATAGTTGCTTTTTGTTTCGTTTGCTTTCATTAATAATCGACTTACACCAGAGCAACCCGTGCAAATTGTTGAAATTTTTAATCAAAATAATTGTTCTATTCGTCAAACTCATCGTGCACTTCTTTCATTTTATGGCGGACATAATCGTCCTTCAGAGCGGCTAATTTGAAGAAAAATAGATCGTTTTCGGACCACATTTACTGTTACTGATTATGTGCATCCCCTGAGACTCCGAACAGTGCGCACTGAAGAAGCTGTAGCCGCTATACAGGAAAGCATTGAAGATGATCATAATCAATCAATTCGTCGCCGTTCTCAGCAACTGGGGTTGTGTCCTTCCACTTTATGGAAGATTTTAGGAAAGGATCTTGGCTTAAATCTTTCAAGAAGCAACTTGTGCATGAATTAAAGCCAAACGACCATAGCCATGCGCCGCCAATGCGGCGAATGCGCTGAAGCACAAATTGATATTGATATTAAATATCCATTCAAAATTTTATTTTCCGATGAAGCTTATTTCTGGTTGAATGGGTACGTAAATAAGCAGAAATGATTCGTACCTCAATTACGTGGCATTAATCTTGCTGATATGTGATTCCAACAGGACGAAGCCACATGCCACACAGCGGGCGCTAAATACTATAATTACGGTGACCATATTTTTCGACAAAAAAAAAATGACACTCAAAATTTAATAAGAATTATTAGTATTAACTTAATTACATACATAGATGTATTTTATATCAATAAAATAAAAATATAATTCAAACAATGTCATATTAGTGACTAGTATAAGTAGTTACATATGTATGTATGTATGTACTTATTTTAAAGTTTAAAACAGAAATAAAATATGCCTAGAAGTTCACACGTCGTTAAAACAAAAAATTAATTAATCAAAATTAACAAAGAAATTAAATTTAGCCAATAATACAAAAATAACAAAATTCAATAAATAAAAATAACTAACAACAATAGTATAAGGATTATCTATTGTTGATATTTTTCTGAAGAATGTATTTTTTTTATTATATCAATGTTATTTGATAAAAACAATTTAAATTCTGCACAGCCCATTTGAAAATTGCACTTTGTTATCAAAAGTGATTCTAAAGTAATCACTTATAGTTGGGACTTTTCTGATGTCCAAAAATTATTTGCAATTGAAAATATTCTTTTCGGTGTTGCCAGGCAATTCCTGGGTATAAATTTATATGTATTGAGTTTAAAATTTCGGTATTTTGAGAAAATAAAAATTTTAATTTTGAAAACTAAAGAAGAACATTGGTCATCAAAAAGGAAGGACAATTCAATTTAAAAAAGGACAATTTATTTTGTTTAAATTTTAAAGGATGTTGTGTCAAAAAAAGGTCTGTCCTTTAAAAAAAAGGACGGATGGTCACCGTAACTATAATCCGATATTTTAAACGTATGCTGGTAAACGTGATAAAAATATTTATTTTGAATAGAGACCAATAAATAATTTATTGATTATAAGCCATAATGAGGTTTGCATTTCAACTTAAAAAAACATATTTCCTATAATTAATTCAATCTTTGCAACATTACTGTGATTACACTTGATTGTTTAAAATTAAATATGATTATAATTGAATAGAATTATTGTCGTTAAACGCTAAATTGTATTTTATATGATGAACACATTTGATATCATTAGAAGTGATACACTTTGAATTATAATCAGTAAAACACTCACCGTGTTGAAAAGTTTATTTTTATATTTTTGTTTAATAAATTATTTTATATTACATGAACTCAATTTGAAAGATAATTAAAAACTAATTGATATGTTAGAAGTCGCACACCTCCAAAGGCAATTCAAATTAAAGGAATGAAATCTTTTTTTCTAAAAAAAATATTCTAATGGTCTTTTTTCCAATCCTTTAAATCTTTTGAAAGCACATAATTCACAATAATCACATGTACTTCGAACACTACTTGTTCATGTTCTTAAACATGAAAGTACTTTTACAGAGTATACATATTATTATAAAAAATAAATAATTTGCAAAAGTTGCTATACCAAGTTAATTTTGCAGCCGTTTTTGTTGTTTAATTTACTACCTAATTAAATAGGGCAATAGCTGGAAATATTTATTACTAGTTTTTATTCGTCACTTCGTTCACGCTACATGTCAATAAAAGCAGAAGCTGTATGTATACCAAATTTATCGAATTAATTAAGAAGTATCAAAAGCAAACATTTCATGCTGTTTACATATTACTAAGTACTAGCACTAACTTCAACTTTTCAGTACTCAGTGTAGCCAGGTATATATTGTCTAATGTCCCCAAATTAAAGAGTGTTGTCCCCAAAAATCCCCATTTTAAAACTGGAAATCCCCAAGTTTGTCCCCAATAAATATATGTATGTACATATATTAAGCGTCATAAAAAACAATATTTTTTTATTAATTTTATTACATACATACATTAATTTAAGTTAATGCATTCGTATGTGCTCAATGGAACTTTTGAATCCATAGAATATTTCAAAATTCCATACACGAAATTTATTGTTTTTTCTATGCTTTCGAGTTGTAAATTTATAAATGATTCAAAATTTTCCATACTCTCAGTGAATATTTTAAGCATTTCTTTTGCTAGTACAGTTAAATAATCTAAAAAAAAATAGTTTGAACTCCTTTTGCTTCTAATTCCTTTGAACATTCTACGCCAGCATCAATTTTAGCAACAACCAAATTACTTTCTCTATCGTAAATTAGTACATCCATTTTGGCAATATCGAATTCAATAAATTCTGGTTTTAAAAATTTTGAACAAATTGTTATAAAAACCAACATCCACAATACCATCGCCTTGAAATAATCGAAATATGGAGAAGAAAAACGCCAAGATACATAAACATACATGTAAAATAAAGCAAAATTGATGGTATACTGAAAATTAAAAATCCCCAAATCCCTCCCCACGACATTCTGTCCACAAAAAAATCCCCACACCTGGCTACACTGAGCCCAATTACGAATATTCCCTGGGAATTTCTCTCCCACGGAAAATATTTTTCTCCAGAAAAAATTTCCCCAATTATAAATTTTTATATATAAATAAAAAGTGAAAAATCGCATGCGGAATTTAGATTCATAATAGGAGCAATGGGAAAAGGGAAAAAAATTCCCACGGAATTATTATTCGTAATTGGGCTGATACACAAACTCTCAATTACTGAGAATTACTAAAGCAAAGCACAAGAGTACAAAAAAACTTATACAAACTACACAATAAATAATTTCTATTCGATATGAATATTTTTATTTATCTCACAACCTTTATAAAGATTAGCTAACCCATAACAAACAAATTAAAAGAAAAATATATTTTTTCTATCATATTTTTGTCGAAGCATATTTCATGATTCTTGCGCATTTGTTTTGAGAGGAATAGATGTATGAAGTAGAATTGGTGTTCTTGTATCAAATGGTTACGTTTCAGCTGTCATAAGTTAACTCATTAAAAAATCATATTACTGATTATTTCATATGAGTTATGTAATTAAGTTTGACAATACCCAGCTTTATCTCTTAAAAATTGTTATTTATAGAAGTGCCCCATAATGTATTACCCTTTAATAGGTACGTTTATAAACTAAATTATAAAATAAAAGAATTGTTATCTATAAATTATAAAAATGTTCTTCTGTCTTCATATTTTTTTTTTTTTTCAAATTAATGTTAGTCAACTATGCACGCTTATCTTTAACTTGCAAAAAAGGTATGTAAAATTAAAATTAACTAACTTATATATACTTTTGCGAGTCTAAATCGATAGAGTTATTCTTATCGTTTATTTACATTAAAGATAGTTTCTAAATAAGCAGCAATCACTTAGCAACAATAATCTAATTGTTTAGTTCATTTTAATTTCATTGTCTAACACATACGAGTATGTATGTATTAGAAACCCTTTCGAACACATTCTAACAATTAACTGGGATTCCGTCCAGTCGTCGACCCGTAGCCGGGTTTATTTACAACCTTTTTTTTTTTCCAAAAATATATTGCACATACATATGTACATATGTATGTATGTATATGAGTTTTTATGGTACTTATTTGTTTCTGTACTAAGATTTAAATTTAATATTACAGTGGGGAAATTCTTGCTTATTTTCAAATCAATTAATTAATATCTTAGTTTGTTTTTTTTTCTATTTGCTCAACGCAAATGTACTTACACAAATACTATTAAAACTATGTATTTTATAATTTATTTATAATCATGCGATAAGAGTTTGAAAAGTTGAAGGTTTGTATGAATTATTTTGTGCTCAAATTAATTTTCACAACAAAAAGATAAGAAAATTTCACTTTAAGTTTTAATAAAAATAAATACCCATTGCGGTTTCAGAAGTGTCTGCTTATAAATTAATTGAATATATGTATGTGTGTATGTAATTTACATACATATATATATATATATGTATGATATATGTAGCCATGAAATAATTATGAACATGCAAAAACCATATGTATGTACTTAAAGCACTACCTAAGGTGAAGGTACATAACACGCGTTCTATGCGTCGCCGCTTTTCACGCGGCTGTCAAAAAAGTTTAATTAGTGTAATTGTATATGAAAAGTTACACAACACACAGCACAGAACGCTTAAACGTATAGAACGCGTTGAAGTAGATCTACTTTCACGTTTGGACAGCGAAGCGCACCGGACACAGCTAGTTTAATTTATAAAAATTAAATTTAAGAAAAACGGAATTAAGTTAAAATTTCTTTAACTAAATATTATTCTCCCTTATTAGGTCCGTTTGCTAACTTTTCCATTAAAATGTAGTAATTGAGAAAATTTTGACGAGCTTGAAAATTTTACTCTCAAGAATGGCTCTACATAAAAAAGTACGCGAACGGAAAAGTTGCAAAAACTTGTTTATACAACAGCTGATTACTATATATGTAGCTAGTTTTCTGAACTATGTGTGTTTTGACTACCTAGTATATAATGTTTTTGATACTTGATTCAATGCGTTTTAATAATTAAAAATTCGTAGCGAAATGTATTTATTAAATTAACTTCTGTAAAAGCTTTAACAATTGGTTATTTTGTAGATGACAATTAATTTTCAATAAAATTCATCAATATTAGAATAATATGCAGTCATAAGTATTTGTATACATAAACTAATTAAAAGACAAATTTTGATTTAAATTAAAATGTAAATATAATGATAATTACTCACTTCTATAAACTATAACTAACTATAAACTAACACACGCTTAAACTAATTATTTTCAGTTTTTGCTGTACTTTTATTTCACCTTTTAAGCTTTTAAATGTTTTTATTGAAAATTTATGTATTTTGTTAGGATACTTTTGTTTGTTTACTTTATTGCATCATATGTTTTTATTTTCTACTGGATTTTTTACCGGCAACAATTTGTCCAGTAAAAATTTTGCCGAATCTCAGTCAGACAACTGTAACTTTACTCTCTTAATTAATGTTCTCTTTTGGAAATTCATATGTAAACGAACGCGTTTCAGTAAAATCAAGTACAATTTATCGTGAAAGAAACCACTTATTGTTTTGCTTATGGGGCAAGTTCATTTCTTATTGTGTTAGAAAATTGTGTCCTTGTCGGATAATATAGAAAAAAAGTGATGTAATATGTACCTGTGGTATTATGACGAATAATACTGTGTATAGAAATCGAGCCCATAAGATGAAATTTTAATTGAAATGGTCAACCCAATTATGAACATCAATTCCCCGGGAGGTTTTTCCCTATTCCCTCTTCCCCTATTATAAATTAAATCTCCCCGAGAAATTTCTCCCTTATTCTAAACAAACTTCGAAAATGGGAAACTCTTCCCCGGGAAAAAAAAGTAGGTATTATGAATGTCATTAAGAGGAAGAATGTGATAAATTTTCCGCCAAAAAATTACAAGGGAGTTGTGCTTAAAAATGTAATTATTACTATTTTTATTTATAAAAAATAGATATCGTTAGTTTATTCCTTATTTTGAGGTCCAAAATAACAAATAAAAAACAGTTGTAGATTATGCTGACCAAATTGATAACCCATCCAGATATTGCTAGTGGAATGCACAAAGGAAGTAGAGAGGAGTTAAGCCGATTTTAGTGCAACTTGGAGGCGGAGTTGAACTCAGCAGGATTATCCACAAAATGTTACTAAAAGAAGAAATATATACATATAACAGCATCATAGTGTACTCACAATATTTGCGGCAATACAATCTAAATTCCACCAGCGGACTGCGAATAATCACCTGAACAGTGGATACTATAACATGAAAGTAATTTCATGAAAGTCGCAACACACTCACAATTATTCACTAACACATTTATATATTTTAACTTTCAGTCTACTTTCAGCTCTGCTTTCAAGAAAGTGATTTTTTGATACTTTCAATATACTTTCTGAAAATAAATGATATTAACCAAAGGTGTGTTTCCAGGTAAAAATAATCAAGGGGCTGTTCACATATTACGTAACGCTCCAAGATTTGTTACGGATTGGAAATTTTGTACTGAAAAATGATTAAAAAGCGTTACAGGGGGGGGGGGGGGGGGTGTGGTATAAAATCTCTGAAAACAGCGTTACGTAATATGTGCACAGCCCCAAGCAAAATTTCAGGACTGTTTTAAAAAGCAGTTACAAACGCACCTTGTTTTACGCATTTATACAAATAATTTTAGTATATATTCCAAACACGATTTTTCTAATTATGTATAATATATATACATATATATATACATATATGTATATAAAAAAATTAGAAATAAAAATTAGTTTCCTAAAACTCGGCATGGGTAATTGTCCTGACAACTCTCAAAAAACAGCAATGGAAGACAAATTATTTTTTCTCTTTGACGACATTTTTTAAACTAAAATTTCCGTTTTATTTTCACGAAATTCCTTTCATGTGTAAACGCAGCGTAACCGATAGTGAGTATCATTAAACGTGTTACTGAATAGCAAATTCCATAAATTGTTGTTTTGGGTGTTTGAAATTTACGATTATCGCATGGTATAATAAATAAGGTAAAGTTGTGCCGGCAGCTGTAGACGTGTATTTTTGTTTTCTGTATGTCAGTATGTTTTTATTTTGTTTGAAATTTATTTTACAAAAATTAAATTTTGTATTTTTTCATTTTCTTGTTTCTCTATTTTTGACACACAGAAAACATTTTACACTAACAAAATGCCTGTTGTTTTTGTGACGTTGTATTTGTTTTAGGGACAAGACTACCTTATTTATTATACCATGCGATTATCGTAATAAAAGTTAGTGAGTGAATCGCACTACAGCTGTGCAAATAACAGTGAATGTTAATGTTAAGTGAATTCGCCTTGGTATGCTTTAAGCGTTCTAAAGCTGAAGTCTGTTAAAACCGAATGTATGTATGTAATACGACAAATGTAGACCTGTATCTAGCTACTTTATTATTTTGAAAACCACAACTATTAAAGTTCTAAATTTTCTAATGATATTTAGGCCCATTGAAGCTACATATATTAAAGTCATTATTTAGTTATATTATAATTTGGAAGTTGTATCTATTAGTGATGTTACGAATACTCGTATTCGTATTCGCCTATTTTAAGATATTCGTATTCGCATTCGGCGAATATTGTTTAAAATTTTTGTATTCACGAATACTAAAAATTGATATTCGTAACATCACTAGTATCTATTATCCTTTGTTCTTTTTGACATTATTTATTATTGTTTTTCTCAACAACTTCTTTTTGTCAAGGAAAAACTAATGTTCATAAACAAATTCCTTTAAAAAAAGAAAAGTTATAAATACAATCGGATAAATCTCCTGAACTATGACTAGGACAGTGTCGGCCGTTGGTTATACTTGTTGTATTTTTTAAGATTGTATGAAAAGCATCAGCCACTTACAACTAGTTCAATCTAAAACATACTTACTTTTTGGCTATTGTAACCAAATAATTACTAACAGATTTTTAAGATAAAAATATTGTTTATATTATTAAAATTTTAATGAATCAATCTTGTTTTTATATCAATAATATTTTGCTACCAACAATGGGTAGCTGATGATGGTGGCGCAATATTGAAATGAAAATAAAATTGATTCATAAACATATCGCACTTGATCAACAAAAATTTTGAGTTAATACCCTCTTGTTGATCAAGTGCGACATGTAGTATTTATTATTGAAGCTGAATAAAAATAAATAAAATGAAATTATTTCTGTAATAAAAAATTATTAAAATATGCCATTAATTTTATAGTAGCGAAACATTCTAAGACTAGTTTATTGTATTGAGATAAAGTTATATTTTAAAGAGTTTTTTTTATGTTGAAAAATATTATTATTTATATCCAATCAGTTTTTAGCAGAATGTATCAGTACCGAAAAAAAACGCTTAGTAATTTTGAATTTTCATTAATTCAATAAAACTGAACTTGTAATAATATAAATAAAAAATATATTATATTTTAAAATAAAATATTTAAAACATCTTGAGTTTAGCTCTTTCAAACAGAATTTATATAATTACTTGCAAATATTAATTTACATTCAGCTTGTGTTTATTTATTTCCATAGTTTGTAAGTAATTCCTCTATAATGTTGTATTATTTAATTAGAATTGTCATACTAAATTATTCAAATGGCATGCTATAAAATTTAATTTTTATTAATATTTTACAAAGTTGCCTCAACTAAATTACAGCAATACTCGAGTACAGGTTCCTAAAGGAATCAATTTTATGTATAAGAAATTTTTTTATATATAAAACTCTTTTTGTGAGGATTGGATAAATGCAAAAATTTGTATGTTATGATGTTTGTTTCATTATAACGCGAAAATCACTTAACGAATGAAGTTTGATAGACACCATATGAGCAAAATTCAATTTTTTTAGTGGTAAAAGAAGCCGCGAATTGATACATACTTTTTATATAAAAAAATTTGTTTTATACCATAAAACTCTGATGCAAAATCTAACTCTCCCAATCGGAATGTGATGAAACCAAAAGCAAATAAAAGTTGACGTTTTCCATAACAAAACCCTCAAGACTTTTTTAGTTTAGTGATAGTGTTTTTTTACATGCATTTGAATTTGGTGATTTTGGAAGGCTGCCTAGCAAGAAAAAAATCATTAAAAATTTTATCAAATAATACTTATTTGTTTTTATTATCCTAGAAAAATGTGCTATCTTACTATTCTTGGGGTCTAGAAATCCATTTGTGATATTTATTTTTACCTACCTAGGTGTTTCCATTAGCCATGAACTTAGTATGAGGATCATGTCAGACATCACATATACCTAATGTAGACGGCTCATGTCCATGTTTCATCAATGCTCTGACATCAGTGCCCTGATCAACAATGTTCGCAATTTCTTTTTTTAGGTTATGGCAGCTCTTTTTTCAATCAAATGTTTTATTGCAACAAATACTGCACCAAAAACAGCGAAAACCATAAAAAAACACTTAAATACATTTATCAATTTTATGCTCTTGGAGCATATCAAAAAATTTCGCGCTATTGATATGCTTACAAAATTTCAAGTTAAAACTATGTAGTAATTTTAAGTACTTACTAGTTTTTATTCACACATATTTTCAGCAAACGCTGGAAAAACTAGCTTATGCTAGACTGCAGAAAGCACTAGCTTTATTTGAAAATTTTATTCACTTCAAAACTAGTTTAAACTTACGATTTGCTAGTTTCAGCTAGAACTACATTTTTATTCACACTGCCCAATATGTTATAAAATTTAGTGTACGATTTATGACATCTTATTGAGACATATAACTTAAGCCAACTATTGTACAGCAAAATGACTAGTAATTTATTAAAATAAATGAAACCGGAATATGTTTTACAATAAAGCCAACATGAAAAATTTATTTTTTAGCCTCGAAATAAGTAAAAACACCATTTTTTCTATGACAGTGTACAAAATATAACAAAGTTTATAAGATAGCGTCATCTAGCGTGAGTTTTAGGTAAAAATAAATATCTAAAATAGATTTCTCGACCCCAAAAATAGTAAGAAACCACAACTTTCCAGGTTAACTATAATAAATAAGAACTATTTTATCAAATTTTTAATGTTTTTTTCTTGCTAGACAGCATTCCAAAACCAACAACTTCAAATGCGTGTAAAAACCAACTATCAGTAAGCTTGAGATTTTTGTTATGGAACACGTAAACTTTCATTTGCTTTTGGTTTCATTCCATTCCGATTTTTGTTGTTGCACAGTGTAACATACAGTGAACTTTCTGCGTGTAAAATTAGAAAAATTTGCCATTTTTGATGCTGCTTGCTTTTGATACTTCTTAATTCGATAAATTTGGTATACATACAGCTTCTGCTTTTATTGACATGTAGCGTGAACGAAGTGACGAATAAAAACTAGTCATAAATATTTCCAGCTATTGCCCTATTTAATTAGGTAGTAAATTAAACAACAAAAACGGCTGCAAAATTAACTTGGTATAGCAACTTTTGCAAATTATTTATTTTTTATAATAATATGTATACTCTGTAAAAGTACTTTCATGTTTAAGAACATGAACAAGTAGTGTTCGAAGTACATGTGATTATTGTGAATTATGTGCTTTCAAAAGATTTAAAGGATTGGAAAAAAGACCATTAGAATATTTTTTTTAGAAAAAAAGATTTCATTCCTTTAATTTGAATTGCCTTTGGAGGTGTGCGACTTCTAACATATCAATTAGTTTTTAATTATCTTTCAAATTGAGTTCATGTAATATAAAATAATTTATTAAACAAAAATATAAAAATAAACTTTTCAACACGGTGAGTGTTTTACTGATTATAATTCAAAGTGTATCACTTCTAATGATATCAAATGTGTTCATCATATAAAATACAATTTAGCGTTTAACGACAATAATTCTATTCAATTATAATCGTATTTAATTTTAAACAATCAAGTGTAATCACAGTAATGTTGCAAAGATTGAATTAATTATAGGAAATATGTTTTTTTAAGTTTAAATGCAAACCTCATTATGGCTTATAATCAATAAATTCTTTATTGGTCTCTATTCAAAATAAATATTTTTATCACGTTTACCAGCATACGTTTAAAATCGCGGATTATAGTTACGGTGACCATCCGTCCTTTTTTTTAAAGGACAGTCCTTTTTTTGACACAACATCCTTTAAAATTTAAACAAAATAAATTGTCCTTTTTTAAATTGAATTGTCCTTTCTTTTTTATGGCTAATGTTCTTCTTTAGTTTTCAAAATTAAAATTTTTATTTTCTCAAAATACCGAAATTTTAAACTCAATACAATATAAATTTATAACCAGGAATTGCCTTGCCTGGCAACACCGAAAAGAATATTTTCAATTGCAAATAATTTTTGGACATCAGAAAAGTTCCAACTATAAGTGATTACTTTAGAATCACTTTTGATAACAAAGTGCAATTTTCAAATGGGCTGTGCAGAATTTAAATTGTTTTTATCAAATAACATTGATATAATAAAAAAATACATTCTGCAGAAAAATATCAATCAGATCAGATAATCCTTAAACTATTGTTTTTAGTTATTTTTATTTATTGAATTTTGTTATTTTTGTATTATTGGCTAAATTTAATTTCTTTGTTAATTTTGATTAATTAATTTTTTGTTTTAACGACATGTGAACTTCCAGGCATATTTTATTTCTGTTTTAAACCTTAAAATAAGTACATACATACATACATATGTCACTACTTGTAATAGTCACTAATATTACATTGTTTGAATCATATTTTTATTTTATTGATATAAAATATATCTATGTAATTAATGGTGTTTTCTTTTCTACACACAAAATGGCACCTTATTGAAAGGTACATATATAAAATGTCTTGCCAACCTTGTAATAATGCAGCTTGTTATTTCACTAGAACTGAACACAACTTATGAAAAAGTGGAACTCCCTGTTTTCAACAGCTGACAGCTAAGTTTTACAGGGAACTATCAACACTGTCGATTTTTACGGGACAAAAAGTGCAATGCCTTCCACTCTTAGTGAGGGCGAGTTTTTTAGAATCAAACACACTGCCCTTTTAGAGAGCAAAACATTTTTAAGAAACGAACACCAAAGTACATTTTCTGCATGGAGATGTACCATTTTTTTGTAGAAAAGAAAACACCATAAGTTAATACCAATAATTTTAATTAAATTTTGAGTGTCATTTCTTTTTTTTTGTCGAAAAATATGGTCACCGTAATTATAGTATTTAGAGCTATGATTAGTTTTAAAAAGAAGTCAGGAAGATATTAGCTTGTTTTTTTGCTGAATAATAATGTAAAAGTGAGTCAGACATTGTTATCATTGCTGATGTAAGAAAAGTAGGTGTTGTTTCTTTGTAGAATGTAGAATACAATCGCCTTTGCAGATTGGAAATTTTTCAATACGCACTTATATTTATTTTTATTACCAAATAGTAGTCTCCGTCTTCAGTAATTCATTTAAAATGAATTAATTAATTTAATCTTTAGGAATAAATATAAAATAAAAAAATATATAGATTTCAAATGCGTTTTAGTACAAAATTTCAATACAAAGTTTTCTTAAAATATATCTCAAATTTATTTCAAGTATTTATGAATAAGGGGGTTTATTGTTTTTAATATCTTTTAATTAATAGATTAAAAGAGTACTTAAAAAAGTAAAATTATCCGTACGAGGTGGCGCAGATTTAAAACGACTTTTAGCACGCTGATAGCCTTTAGCATTTAAAAATCTCGGCAACATTTGTAATTTGATTGATCGACATTTTGGTACATTAATTGGACCGATAGTGTGATCTTAGTTTTTGCGAAAGACCTTAAATTATGTTTAAGCTAAGCGCATGTGCTTCTATCTGTGGCATAGTACTGTCCATACTATTGAAAACCCTTAGATGCTGTAGGTTTTCAAAAGAAATTAAATTGTTTTTTATTATTAACCATATTATTTTGTACTTAATTTGTTTATATTATTTTTTTTTTATTTTCAGTTATTTTAATGATTTTTACCTAAAACACATTTTGTTTTCAAATCACCCCCGCCTTGTCTTCCATAAAAATTTTCAACATTTTAACAACAAAATGCCTATGAAAAATTTATTTTATCGCTTTCAACCGGCTCCTTTGTACATTGTATTGATATTGTCGATTTGTTACTTTAGTGTCCAATTGATTTTGAGTCATTTAACACACGCACTTACCTTGTTAATGGCTTCGTATCATATGTTGTGCAACATCTTTGCGCTGGCTGGAAGTATTGTTACCATAAAGGTAAGTAAAAAAATTTAAACTTTAATTAAGTATAAGAAAGAAAAAAGACTCTAAACCAAACTTGTAGACATACAAAGTAGTTCACTTTTATGGCAATTTATGCATTAAATTAGAAATAAATAAGAATGTTGTTAGGTGATAGACAAATGTACGTACTCGTAAGGAAGAGAAACAAAAACAAGATCAGTATATTAATAACAAGGAAAAACATGTATACATATGTATTTGTTAAAATAATCGAATGAATGAACAAAGTGAAATACACAAATGAATGGGCAGTTATTTTCTTGAATATTTTTATTTTAATAATTGTGGAGTTCAGCTTTGTAATCGCTGAACTCAAAAGCAGGCTTATCCATAAACATAAGACTTCTAAGTCCATTCCATTCAGGCTTCATAAGAGAACAATTTTTTTCTGCTCATTCCAAGGTGCTTAGTATTTTACTGCACTCTTGGAACTGGCAGGATCGCCTTGTAATAATAAAAAGGTTTGCATTTTATTTTTACTTAGTCTTAGAGCTTATAAGGCGGAGCTCCTAAGACTTATGATTTATTAATTGAATTTTAAACTAAATGACATTGGCTTATATACTAATTATGAGAATAATTTTTAGGGTTACCTTAACATAAGAGTAAAAGAATAGAAATATGCATTATTGTGGGGTAAGCATATTTAGCTTCCCACGATTTATGTATGGCATGTGTTCAAAAGTTTTAAAGTCTAACAAGTGCATACCTAAATGCAACGGATACTTTGTGTTGCTTATATTTACAATTAAACAAATGCAGTTAATAAATGTGATTCATTTAAGGGCATTGTGCAGCTGCACTTGATTAAACGTACAAGTGTCAAATTACCGTTACACAAAATATCTTGCTTACAGTTTGTCAACGGTTGCATGTTGCGGTACTATTGAATTGCAATGCATACTAAACACTGTTGATCACATGCTGCAATAGTGTGCAATAACACTTATAACAAGAAATAGACTATTTTATTTAATAGAAAATAATGAAATTTTAACAATATTTATGAATTTATCAGGGGTACCGCAAGGCTCCGTTCTTTCTCCTACGCTTTTCTTTATTTTTGTTAATGACCTTCTATGTCAAACTTCCAACCCTATCTACTCTTTTGCAGATGAAAGTAGCTTAGTTCATACGTATTCATTCAGTAACAGGCCGGAGATCCGGGCGATGTGGCAAAATATGAATGATACACTAAATCGCGATCTCCTAACAATTTCAAATTGGGGTCATGCTAATAGGGTCAATTTTAATGCAATGTGCTATGCTCACGTACAGACTTTTGACCGGACATGCTGCTCCATCTGTAAATATGAATGGTATAGATATTGAGGAATCAGAAGCTCGTGATGTTCTTGGCATGAAAATTCACTTTGATGGTCGTTGGAATGATCACATTTTGCATGTCTCAAAAGAAGCATTCAAGTGCCTCGGTTTTTAAGACGAAGTAGGACATACTTCACTCCATCTGATCTCGCTATCATTTATACCGCCTTTATCCGACCGAAAATGGAATACAACTCTCATGTATGGGCCGGTGCTTCAATATCTAAAAAAAAGTTACTCGATCACTTAAAAGATAGACCGAAGAAGCTTACAGGTCACAGTAAGGTAGCCAACTCTATTGACTCAGTTGTGCATCGATGGAATGTTGGGTGTGTTTCATTCTTCTATCGCTACTACAACGGAATGTGTTCTAATGACATCAGGGAACTTGATCCCGAAATCCGTCACTTTTCCCGTACAACACGCTCTTCATTAAGAGCATATCCCTTTGTGGTCGATATACCAGTGAACCGCACTACGCATTTCAGAGTGAATTCGTACTTTGGCTTACCTGTTCGTATGTGGAATAAACTCCCCGCAGAGGTCTTTCCTGCCACTTTCAGTGTGTTAGGGTTCAAATCGAATGTCCACAAACACTACTACCTTTATCCTCCTTCTAAAACCTTTTTTTCCTAATCATCCCTTGAGTCTGGTCCTAATTAAAAAAAAAAAAAGCTTTGTTTATGAAAAAAATTTACTTACGGTCGCTAACGTACGAAATTTTGCAAATAAAAAAAATTTAATTGTAACCCAGAAGTTTTTTTTTATTTACAAATAAGTGACACCGAACTTAATTAAGATGTGTTAGTCTGGCACCTATTGACGTTTAATGCGAAGCAATTACAATAAAATGATATTTTCGGTCGCGAACGTACGTTTAAAACATAGATAAGAAACAAAGTAAAAATAACAGTTAATCGAACTTTTTTGTTCTCCTTACACTTGTTTCTTCTTAATTGATTGTAATAGAGTTCATAAAGAAAGAGTCCAAACATAACATATTTTTTGCATGTAAAATAATTAAATATAAAAATGTCTTTAGAAGGAACTTAAAAAGAAAATATAAAATTTTTCTGTTATAGACCCAATTTCCTCAATTAAAACAGTTGAGATATGCTATGAAACCGTTCTATTATAAAAACATAGACCTTTTGTTATAATTATAAACAATAAAACACAATGATTACCAACATTTTATTTTTCGATCCTAGTTGACCATTCGGAGGAAATGCCCATATACATACAGTACAACCTTCCTAATCCGGACAGATATCGTTTCAGCTATAGTCCGGATTAGTGGATCGTCCGGACTACAGTTAAAATAAATTTTTAAACGCATATAATTTGTTTTTATTACCGAATAGAAATATAAGTACACATAAGAATTCATTTGCATTTAATTAATTTACAGAGAACATAAAGAAAAATATTAAAAGTGACCAAGAATATTAATTTTGCATATACATACAAGAATTTATATGTTTCCAAAAATTTGTCTGCGAATTTCAAAATTACTCAATTTTTGTTTTTATTAATTGATAAATTTTATTTGTGTATTTTTTAAATGCTTTCAAAAATATAATTTAAGATAATTTTATAGATTCCATAAAATAACCGAAAAATTTAAATGTCCGGATTACTGGATAGTCCGAATTAGCGAGTGTCCGGATTAGGGAGGTTGTACTGCATATGTACTGATTCCTATGTTTATCTAAAAGTGTAGCATGCATTCGGTGCTAGGCACTCAATATATTGTTTTTCTGCAATAATTTTTAAATTTTTCCCGGAATCTGAATATATTAAAAAAAGTTCAACGAAATTATAAAATCTCTTTATTTACTTCATAAATACGACACAAATTTTTAGCTGCCAGTCACGTTTTGAACATTTATAATTTTTCAAAAGAAATCCATTCAGAATACTTAAGGTCATTTACGCTGGACATTGGCCTATTTTTATTTTGTTTCAAACAAGTTAAACGTTTTTAACAAACAATAAATAATTAAACATTTTATTTCAAGGTTAATAAAGAAAATAAAAACAAATAGAATGAATTCAATAAAACTCAATACTTATTGATTTCGTGACAATAATTTAAATATGTATATTTCTGCAAAAACTATGAAAAATTTTGTATATAAAAAAAACAGTGACACAAATATCAATTTTAATTCATTCGTCGCATTTTGCATTTGACAGAAATCGAAATCTAGTCCATGCGTAAGCTACAATTACGTACTTACATACATATGTATATAGCACGCATTTGTGTTACTATAGACAAGTTTTTATAATTTATACAACTGGCTGACCACGTTTCATGGGATTTAATATATGCCTATACACTCCTTCAATTTGTCTCTTTTTATTCCAATATCAATATTATTACATAAATTTATTAATAGTATGTGTACACTTGCACGTTTAACTTTTTTGTTCAAAATTTATTATCTTTTCTTGTTTGTTTACTTTGTGTAGTTTTATAAATCACAATAGAGTTTTTTATGTTTACCAACGACTGTTGATTGGAAATAAGTAAAGCGTTTAAATTATTTTCTGTTTTAAATCATTCCTCATACTTTTGAACTTAAAGTGAAACCTAAACAACTAATAAAAGACAGTTGAAAAAAGTAGATATTCCATTGATTTTTCTACAGCAATTCGGTGTTTTGTTCTCGCGCTACAAAACATTTAAGTAAAGTAATAAAATAGACGGTCACATAATTAACAAAAGATTGCTTTAAATCAATGTGTTGAGAGCCATGATAACACATCTCATATAAAATGATGAGGAAATATTCAGTGCAACCTCAGCCACACCGACTATGTGGAACATAAACCAAGAGATATGTATGTATATAAATTGAGCGCTTCTTTTCGTTCAATTCAGAGGAACGGACCCGTTCGTTCATTGCGTTCCATCGCTCTTTTCAATAAACCTATCAAATAAAATGCTACACTATTCTAGTTAAAGTATTTTTATTTTTGTTTACAATGTGTTCATACACACACACAATTTTTTTTGTACATATGTATGTTATAAATCCGTAACTTATTGCCAACACTAAAATAGAAAAAAAACTAACAAATTGTTACATAAACCAAAAGCAAATCCGACATGAGTGAACGAACGAACGAAATGAACGATGAAACCAAAAATCCCAACTAGACCGCTCACTGAGCCGAAAACGCTCCGTGAAGTAACCGGATCCCTTCGTTGACTACAGTGATTCGTTCCTTTGTACTTTGTACACAGCTCTAGCTCAAATACAATATCCAGTGAAACCATGTGATTGGCCACAAAACAAGTAACCTCAGTTTCGGAAACCCGGCATCATAAGTACTTGCAGTACTATGTGAAGTTTAGCAATTAAAAAAAACAACTACGGGTAGCACTCCGAGAGTGCCGACAGAAGTGAAAACGGTTTGTGATTACAACAATACACGTGCTATTGCCAAAAAAATTATGGGTACATATAAACAATTATATAAATACATGCAACAAATTTAACCACTTATCATGGCGTATGCAACTCGTGAGCTTACTAGCACAGAAGTTTTCATACAAACTGATATAGTTTAAAGAGAGTACATAAAAAATGGTTACAGTTTGATACTCATACGTATTAAAATCCTTTTAATTTGTTTGTGTGTTTTGATATGAAGCGAGTGCTTTATGCCAACAAAATACATGTTGTTTTTGGATTGTTGTACTTGTTGTCGAACTGCGCATACCTGCTAGTTTTGCCATGCCACTTATTGTAAACGCAAATGCAACTGCGGCCGAGAAGTTAACAACCTAAATTTTTTTCGCTCAAAATGAAGAGAGTGCCATCTTTCTGTACTCTTCTTAATCAGTTTCGCTCAAATTGAAGAGTGCTCCCTCTTTGGTGCACCAAAAAATTAGTGTTTTTCTCATATATGGCAACATCACCCACAAGAGAGGGCGCTCTCTTCATTTTGAGCGAAAAAATTTTGGTGTTGGGCCTTACTACGGTTCTCGAATCGACTTCGACTGTTGTACTAGATTAAAGAAACACATAACATTTATCTTTAATATATTACAGCAGTCGAATCGAGAACCGTAATAAACCCCAATATCTGTAGGATGTTAACTTCACTCCGACTAGGCATTCGCACAAACAGAAATGCTACAAGCGTGACGGTGTCGCGAGTTCTGAGGTTTTGTCTCATCCAAAACCTTCGTACCGCGCCAATAGAAGTTTTCTCTTCAAAAATTCTTTCTGTTGACTGTAGTAAAAATATGGAATTAAGTGAGGCAAGTTTATACATAATATTATTTATTAAGTTTTTTGTTACTTAGTTACTAATTACCTTTGTTTAACCGTTACATTTTAAATAGGTCATCTTTTCTTATCAAAAAATGTTAATTGAATTTATGTTTTTTGTTTACGTGTTAATTGTTATGTACATATGTACATATATCTATTAGAATGCTGCATAACCAGATGTGTAGCTAAGAAGTTCACGTGTACTTCCAAAGCATGAACACACTTACTCGAAATGAATTACAGAAACAATGTTCATATTTTTGTGAACACCAAAAACTTGTTGTCACTTCTTGTTGTTACTCGACGTGTGTAAGTTTACTGCTTGTGTGTTTTGGTATCATACTCGCAACATGTAAGAACAGAACGAGGTGAACAAAATGCGACAGCCAAACTTCACTCGGTACTTGCAGTACTATGTGAAGTTTGTCAAATAAAAAAAATTCTTTCTGTTGGGTGTATTAAAAAAATGGAATTAAGTGAGGCAAGTTTATACATAATATTATTTATTTAGATTTTTGTTACTTAGTCACTAATTACCTTTGTTTAACCGTTACTTCTTAAATAGGGCATCTTTTCTTATCAAAAAATGTTAATTGAATTTATGAAAAAAAAGCATAGATATGTATGAATAATTTTTTCATTATTTATTTTGAAGACTTAAAACGCCGGCGTATTAGCCAATGTGGATGTAAATGCTAAAATTTAAAATTTTTAATTTTCAGCTTTGCATGAAAACTTATTGAAGTACCACATGAAGTGAACATAGTTTTTAAGGTACTTCTTTTTTGTTGGCTACGGTTTTGTATATTCATATTTTTCGGTACTCATTTAATCTGCCGTTGTTACTGGTTAGTATTTGTCAAACAAACAATCTCTTCTCTTCACTGCTTGTGCTTTGAGGGACAGAGCAAATATCTACTGTATTTTAAGAATTTTTCTAAAATTAAGATCGTCTGGAAATTGATCACTAGTGTAGTAGGAAGTAAATATTATATTATATGCATCCCCAATATGGTCAGCCTCTCCGAGGTATTGCACATTTTTAAATATGATATCCCTTGTGTACAAGTTGGCCACCCTGCCGTATGTAGTACATTCCAAACTACCCGGAAGTGTCAGATTGGCTCCAGTTTTTGAGAAATGAAAAATGGATATATACCGATTTCTCAAAAACTGGAGCCAATCTGACACTTCCAAATGTACTTTCGCACTCAGGGGACTCCCCCCTAATAGTTCGAAAAGGATTCATCGAAGTTCATTTTTTTCGCGTCAAAAAATATCACAGTGTTATTAACGAATTTTTAATTGCCAATCAAGGCTCTTGAAAAAAGATTCAACGTTACTATAACATTTTATATACATATAATAGTGGTATAAATGATTTTGATTACATTAAAAAAACAATCTCTTCGTTAGGACTAGCTAATCTATATGTAGTAGAATGTTGCATTTCAAACATTGTTAAATATCTACTGATGGCTTGTCTTTAGCAATCAACGGACAGCAGCATATAGATTAGCTAACCCATAGCAAATAAAAAAAAAAATTCTCGAGAATATCTAGAAGAAATTGTTATACCTTTTATAAGAAATATAAATATTTTTATTTTTTCTTCCAGCACAATGAATTGCATACTAAGCAAGAGCATTCCAGTCTACTATCAATAGATGATAAAAGAAGATGTGTTGTCAGCAGTATATATGCCGATGATCCCAATTTGCCTAAGTATCCACCTATAAACAGTCCGGAATTTAAAACCCGCAATACCTTTGGCTGGGCTCGCATAGAGATTCTAACAATGCTCATTGTATGCATTACGTTGGCTTCTTTATCTTTCTCGTTGTTGGTGGAGGCATTACAAACTCTGGTGCATATCGACCATCAAGATTCTATGCATTTACCATTTCATGTGATGATATTAGGTTTTGTGGGCTTATTGCTAAATGGTTTTACATATTTCGTTATTGGCGGATATACCTTGCATCAAGGACATTTCTTGCATATTAATCCGAATAATGGCACAGTAATAGTGGAGCCGAGCAACATTACTATTGATAGTGATTCAAAGATTTTAGCAGTAAGCGATAACGATAGAAATGATCAGCATTTAAAGGAATCTATAACATCAGAACTGGGAAAAATTCACTATCATACAAGAAGAGAGGGACCATCTGAATTTTTGCGTGATATTAGCAGTACTATATTTGTTATTGTATGTGCAATTATAGTATACTTTGCCAAGGATAAAGAACATACAGCGAAATTTATTGATCCAGTCTTATCAATATTCTCATGTGTTCTAGTGGTGGCACTCAGTTATCCATACAGTAAGTATTTTACAATTTTCTTTATAAACGAACATTTTTCATATTAATATAATAAATAAATACGAATCAACATATGACACCTCAAATTGAAAACAAGTGGTTACAACAATTGTCAACTGGGCTCGTAAGATTAACTTATTGTCATTGTATCATGACCCCATCTTTGTGTCAGTAACAATAAATTGAAAAAAAAAATGTCACACTACTTCCATACTTTCAGATTTCGTTTTTCTCCCTCAGTTTGCGCTTTTTATTAAGCTACGTACAGACGATTGGCAGATCTTACAATAGGTCTGTCTGGGTACTTTTCCAGTAGCAAATACTCAGTAACTTTTTTTGGGAGAGTAAGACCAATTTTACTCTGTCGGCTGAAAATATCTCAAAAAGTACGCAGACAGCATCCAGTGAAATCTTGTAAGAAAACAGCTAATCGGTGTGTAAACAATTGATAAGAAAGCAAAAGCATTTTAGCATATGTGTACGCAAAAGTGAATTCTCGCGGTAAATTAAAATATTATTAATTAAAGTACATTTGGACGTTTCTAGCATGAAGTAAAATGTTTTGTTTATTATAAACGTTAAAAATCAACACAATTCTAACTACTTACCTCTGCCATTGTTAAATTTCAATTTTTATTTTCATTTCACAAAAATTATTTCATGCAAATAGTAAATAAAAACAGCTGTTTAAAGTAGTTGCAAAATCTTGCAAGCAGAAATTTCTCCAGCAACATTTTGCAAGTTCTCTAACTTCCAATATCTTTGTATATGTTAATAGCCGATGTAGTTAAATTTATTTTGGCGGTTATTTTGTTTTTTATCATTCTCGAACAATCTTGTAGATTATCCTTACATTTTTGTAGAAGTTTCCGTAAAGCTCCATTTCCGTTATTTTGAATTTCAACTGTTGATGTTGTTTGACAGCTATGGTCGGTGCTGCCAAGTTTCTACTACAGTGTTGCTTTTATCAGTACTCTCTATTTCACTTTCGTTTCGAAAGAACTAATCAAAAGTCAAAATAAATCTCTTTGGAGTATTCGAAAACTATATCGGTATTTGGTTCAATTTCCCTTTGTAACGAACTCTCCCTTTATATACATATGTTTAGTTAAATATTTTGATATCGAGCAACATGCATACATATGTATGTATGTATATCTGTATGTATTTATGTATATACTAGTGTATATGCAGTTTCAAAATAATTAAATTAATTATATAATGAAGTAATGGAATTAGATAATACAAACATTGTATTTTACTTTTTTTTCAGTGAAAGAAGCCTGCCTTATACTTTTGCAAACGATACCGGGCAATATTGATATGGACAACTTTGAAAATACTCTGGTCAAGAAATTTCCACAAATAGTCAGCTATCATGATTTACACATATGGCAGTTATCATCACACAAATATATTGCTACTGTACACATTATTTTTAAGAATCCCAAAATCTATGCAAAAACCATTGATGAAGTGCGGCAACATTTCCATGATCATAGTATTGCTAATGTAACAATACAACCGGAATTTTTTTATGATGAAAACACGGCAAATTCTTCATCGTTAGAATGTTTAGTGCAATGTACAAAGCCCGAATGTTTGAATAAGGTTTGCTGTAAGGATTCTATGACAGATTTGAGAGAAGTAAGTGTCTGTCCGGATTTTGTTAATGACGAACATCTACATGCTCATAATCATATAAAGAAATCGTGTGACAAAAGTAAAAAACATGATGAAAATTATGGTCCTGGTCACACACACGATCATAATCAAAGTAACAAGCATGATAAAGAGACTAGTGAGAAACAGACAAAAAATTTTAAACATAATGAAGAAGTTCCTAATGAAAAACTTACAATAAAAATGGCACCTACAAGCGATAAACCAACCAGAAAAGATGCGGTACCCGCAAACATTCCGAATTGCATGGAGAATGCCACCAGCTATATAGCTGAAACCTTAGTAGAAGGCAAAGCGTCTAGCATCACACAAATTTTAGAAAAGGCTGAAACATCAGATCTAAGTCAAATTAAGGAAAGTCAGTTGTCACAAGTTTTAAGTTTATCTTCTTGAGATAATAACAAAATTTAAAATGTTTTAAAATGCATTTTACAACAATTTCTTTAAATGAAAAATTATTTTAATTTCCATCTATTTTATCCACATTATTATTATCCATAAATGTATAAAATTACTAAAATTCGTTCAAAAGTCTAATTACAACTTGAACCTTTGTCGACAAATCACTTTTAAAGCCTCGTCGTTTCCACTGTGACAGAACAGTTGCCGCCGCGTTAGTGAGTGTCGTTGATCAGTTTGGGGAAGTGGTAAAACCTGTCAGAATTTCTAATGCAAATGAACTGTTTTATCGTTGGCGATGAACTGAAACGAATATGCATAATTGATAATTGGCAGCACAATCACTGTCTGTAGTGATTTTATATTAATTTTAAATTAAACCCAAATAATCGTAACAAAACGGATCACAACAGCGCCAGAGAGATATGTATAAAAATATATGTGCGGTGAAATAATTTTTAAATTAAACACAGTTGAATTTTTAAGCAGGGTGGGAGGGAGAATTTCCGGATTTTCTAGCGAAACACTAAGAAATAGGGTCTTTTGATATTCGTTAAGTATGTCGTTGAGATTTTAATCTCAGGTGCAAAGCGTTTATGGGTAGCAACCGAACTACAATCATGTTGCCAGTGGGTAACGGAAAACTCGCGATTGTCAGATAATCAGTTTTAGCGGTAGGGTACATATGATATATGTTGAAAATGTAGTTGTTTTCCTTCATCGGCGGTTCTGCTAACCGACAAAGGCGGTCGCTGTGGTGTACATTATCATGGAACAGTATCCATCGCTGTCGGAAAATTTATTTTATTTTATTTCACTTAAACAGTCCAACAACAACTAATACAATGCCACACTAATGTACATTGTAGAAATTCATGATGTGTATAACTTGCCCCGACCAGAGATCGAACCCATGTCCTAAGTCATTTGCTTAGTAGTCAACTCGCTAAACAGTTCAGCCAATACCGATCTGTGATCCGTTGTTGTCGAAAACGACTAAATTTAACTCATTTACAAAACCAACTTAATAAATCAAAAATTTTAATTTTAATAATCATATCGTTAAAATATCTGGTATACATACTTACATACATACATACATACTTAGCTCTTCAAAGAAGGCGTTTTATGTAAATTGAAAACCTTAAAGTCTTTTTCTGCAAAATTTTAGTTTTTGAGTCATAATGATATTTTTTGTTGGTTGTCTGATAACAAAAAGTTATTACATACATACATACATACAAATAAAAATAACTATTTTTCATATTAAATTCAAACAAATATATGTATGACAGTTCTACCATTTGGTGATAATTTGGTTTGGATATAAAATAGCTGGAACGGAAATAGCGTTGTTCCTCTTCCAATTCGATGAAAATATACACTATATGTAGTACTGAGTTTCTACAAGAACACATTGTTGTAAATTTAATAAACTACAAATATAAACATACTTTAGGGTTCAATTTAACAAATGTTATTGTTAAATTGGGCAATACACTTGCTGAAGTTAACATACGATTTTATTTGTTGTGCATTTCTTTTTATTCTATGTAATAAGCCAAAGATTTTCTTTGTTTTTAAATCTACATATGTACATATGTTTAATATTAAAAATTTTGTTATATTTTATATAAAAATCTGTTAAAAATGTTATTTCATTTTAGCATTAAAATACTTACGTTCATATCATAACCTAAAGTATTTATTTTTTAAATGCTTTATAGTTCGTCTGTATTACGAGTAAAATGCAAGTGTTCCGATTCGTCTAACAATTACATATTTACTAAAAAAAAAAAATTTTTATAATATCATTTATTCAACAGTAATATTTTAGGCATCATTTTTCAAAAATATGGTTGAAGTTTACTGATGATGTGGTAGAAGCACCAATTAAATAAAAAATATAAACATACATATATACTATAATTTAAGTTTAAGTTCAATATTTGAATTTGAAACTTACTTTTTTTAGTAAGAATTTCATCATAAATTAAATTGTATTATTTTAAGAAAGGGACATGTTTAAGTATATCTAATCATCAGACTTTCAAAGCATATCGTATATTTCATTAAAATGAAGAATTATTGCAATTATTCGAACTAGTTCTTAAGCAAATGTTGTTCAAAATTTTAAAATTAAATGCATTTTGCCATACGAAAGCCACTGATGTACATATTACATATGTATGTATATGTATGTAGCTGAATTAATAATAATTATTACAATGCAAAACTAGAGCTAATAAAATTTTAGTGAAGTGCTTTTTTTCTTATTAGAAAAAAAATTGTTTTGTTGTATTTCTGTAATATTTTAATATTTTCAAATTTAAGTAAACAAAGTCAGGTTTAATGTACATATATATTTTTGTAAAAAAATTATAATAGTTTGTATAAATAAATACATATTCATTTACTTATTTAAAAAAAAAAATAACACATAAACCGACTTTTAAATTTGCTAAACTTTTTTATTGTTGCTAATTTCCACAGCAGCCTACACAACGGACTATATGACGTCAATAGTTGTTTAGAAAGCGGAAAGCGTAATCAATGATCAGGGCCGAATGGAAGATTTTTGGAAAGCGCAAACTCAAAAATGACGATTGACTATTATGTGTTCAGTTTCCCTAATACTTTTTACGATTTGTTGACATCACCAGTTTTTATCCAGAAAAAAAATAAAATCTATTAACTTATCAAATAATAAACTGGCTTTTCTTAATTTATCTGAAATTGTAAACAACCTAATGAAATACACTAATAATAGGTCTGTTTCTTTACTCAACATCGGGATCGCGCGGGATCCCTATTTGCACGAAAAGCGTTCCCGTACTCTAAAATTGAGCAAATGAGAATGATTTTGAGAGAGCAACCTGCTTCTTCTGGGGGGTTATTCTGAATTGCGATGCGAAAGCAAATGCGATGCGAAAACAATGTAAACAAGATTGCTTTCGCATCGCATTTGCTATCGCATCGCAATCCAGAATAACCCCACTGAATTACAAAAAAACATAGTTGCCTAAAATGTAAGTGTCTCAAAACCCAAACAATAGGGTAAAAACGGGAAAATTTCTATAAGATGCGAAAAGTACTAAACGCGCAGTTTCCACTTTTGAAAAGAGCCGTGTTAGCTCTTTTTTTTGTTAAATAATTTCATGTATTCTTAATAAACATACCGATTGTTTTTTATTATGCAGAAGCCACTAAACATCGTCAGTATTCATGCGCAAATGCTTTCACTATTTGCTAGGTGCAAGGCAAATTCGCCTTGACAAGGTAGCTTCGTTGAACGTCATTACATACTCTATTTATACACAATTACAAATACAAATAGAATACGCGACTTCCCAGTAAACACGAAGTCAAACCTTTGATATAAGATGCCTTTATCATATGATATCAAGCACAATTCTCAAATGTTTTTCAAAGGTTTGTGTTTAACACTTGAATTCAAGTTGATAATGATTTCAGTATAAACATCAGTGTTTTATCAATTTGTTATCAAGTTGAGGTCAAGTGGCATTTTCAAATTATAAATACACGTGGAAATCGAGGCATATTTATGAATTCGCCTTGTGACAACACTACTTAAAGCACAAAATAAATTTTAAACATTTTAAAAATATGGCGATCAAAGTGTGTTAAGAATGAAGAAAAAAGTATATACATATATTGCTTGTGAGTAAAAAATTAATTATGAGTAAGAACGGAAAGTGAAGAAATAATATGATTTTTATATGATCGAGGTGCTACTGAAAGCATGGACAATCTTGAAAATGAAGAGGAGCCAAGGTGAGGACTTAAATAGGCAATATCTAGGTAGAAGAAGTATCTTTAATCATATCACATTCCCCAGTAAAATTTTTACCGACGAAGTTGCTCAAAACCTGTGCTGGAAAGGTACAACGACAAAAATGACGGTTAGAGCTTTGAGCGTTGCAAATACTATAAAAAGTATTATAATTTAGCTTATTTAAAGAAATAACGTAATAATTTTTAACACCTCTAGGTTAATTTTCCTCTAAATTTCCTTCTGCAACAGATGCCTTGTTTCCAAAAAATTTCAATTAGTTTCTTCCAACATGCTATGACGCGCCATCGAAAGAAAGTGGAATACATGAATAAGAAATTACATCGAAATGATTAAAAACTTCAATTAATTAAGATATTCGCCTGTGTTCTACATTCGTAAAATGAAATGAAAGTGAAAATTTCACTAATTTTGTGTTCTTAAATTTGTTAAAGTGAAATAAAAAGTAAAATTTAATTTAATTTAATTGATGTGTTCTACAAGTAATAGAGTAATAAAGTAATTTGAAATCGAAGGCTAACAGTCGCGTGAAATAATATACTTTTTGATAAAAATAAAGGAAATTATTTTTCCTAGCTTTATTTTCTCAAAGTTTAGGCAGTTTTTAATCAAAATTTTGCCAAATTTTTTCGTTTTTGTTTAGATTTTTCGGAATTTTTAATCAGTATTGCATTTACCCAAGATTTCGCGATTTTTCGCCATTTTCGTGATTTCTACAATTTGTTTTATATTCCTTAAAGTTTTAGCAATTTTTAATCATAATTATGATATCTTTAAAATTTTTGCAGTTTTTCGCAATGTGCGTAATTTTTGCAAAGTTTTCTGCATTCTTACATTTTTAGGGAATTTTAATGAAATATAAATTAAAATTTTATCTAGTTTTTGCACTTTCATAAATTTTGCGAATTTTTACGAAAGCGAACAATTTTAGCATATTATAATCAGTTTTAGAGCTTGCATTGAATATGTGGGTTCTTGTGATTTTTTTCTTTTAATATTCGCGATAGGCTCGATTTTCTGCAATGCAAAAATATTTCAAGGCAAGATTTTTTCTTGCATATCAATATCATAAAGATACAAATCATTTTTTTTTTTCAATTTGAGTTTTATATAGAACAAAACAATGGATTAATGGAAGAAAATCTTTACTCAGCGAAGCGGATATTCCACTGGGTTAGTGAATTGATTAAAAAGTTTAGGAAATCATTAACCATCTTCTCAAAAGCTTTTAAATGGTACCAATATTGACCACATTTATGAAACATACACCATATATTTACAATTTTGTACTGGAACTCCAGATACCCATAACTCGGAAACTAAGCATGGCCGAAAATTTTTTTATTTATTTTTTCATATTTTTTGATTCTCCATCGGATTATTTTTTTTTAATAACGCAGCCAAACTACATTTGTTCCCACATTATTTTAAAAATTTGTTTGAAACAAAACAAAATTGAAATCGTCGGAAAAACAAAATTTCATTACTTTTCTAGAACACAGTGAAATTGTAAATGTGAAATTCAAAAGTTTTTCACTTTCATTTTGTAGTGAAATACAGAACACAGGCGATTGGTATTTTATTTATATGCAATACTATTTTCTTATAACTTATCACATACAAGTACATAAATATGTCAGTCAATAATGAATTCCATGAATTTATACATATATTAAACATGAACTTACAAAGCAAAAATTGTATTTTATTTATCTTCCACATTATATTGCAATCCACATTTGAGAATAACGTTTGAAAGTAAGTTGAGAATAAATAAATTTCTCAATTTGAGAATAATTTCCCCTTTTTGTTGAGAATGCTATTTTTTTCAAACGTTTGTCGTTTGAAAAAAGGTTTTATTTCAAATCATTCCCAATTTGAAATCAAGCCTTCGTGTTTGTTGGTTTATTATATGATAATAAATAAAAAAGAGAACAAAAAAATTCCCCAGCTAGCATCCATTAGTAGAAATAAGAGGGTAGCTGCCACAGTTTCAATTTAACTCCAAACATTTTTAGTGTTGCCAAATGGTATTTAACTATAAATGTGTGTACAAATGAAATGGTCCACGGCTGCATTACATAGGAGTAGTCCAAAAACTACTCCTTTTATCTAAAATGGACCATGTACTCCAATAATTTTTGTAGGGTTTTATGCCAGATGAATTAAGCTGGAGGTCCATACCACGCGTTGCGCGTTTGACGCGTTTTACGCTTCATACGCGTATTTAAGTTCAAGTTACATGCAACGCTTTTTACGCGCTAATTGTTTCGTTCTGATCATGTGTAAGTATTTTCATAAAAAAAATTATTATTACTACAAAAAATAGAAGAAATTAATCCACGAAACAAATATATTTATCGATAACATTACGCGTTGTGCTGTGTAACTCGCCACATACAATTACACTGATTCTACTTTTTTGACAGCCGCGTAAACGCGTGAAGCGCCTGGTATAGACCTCCAGCTTTAGTCAATGAACATATGAATATGTTCATTGATGACCACTTTCACGCAGCCCTATAATACATATACATATTTCAAACAACAACAAAATTATTAAATTCGCCTTGGCTATACGCATGAAATAATTCTTTCAATATCGTGAATTTAAAAGTTAATCGTTTGTTTTTATTAAATTTCTTATATTACGTTTCATTTGTTTATACTAATTTTTGTTGGTTTTTGCATAAAACTCTTAAATAACTAAATAATATATTTTCTTTCATTTATAATGTATTTTTTATAAAAAAGTATTTTTATTAATTGCTAAATTTTGAAATAACAAATTTTGTTTAATTAAAAACCTAAAAAGAATGTTAATGGAAAAAATATTGAGAGGTAGGTTCATTAAGTTTCGAAACAGAATACAAGGGAAAAGTGGAAGCTCGTTTCACATAAGAAAGCCTAGCAACAAAATAAAAATTAAAAGGGAAAACTTAAAGCAGTGAGAGCTGTTTTTTTCGATAAATTATTTTCTTAGGAGTATAAGCTAAACTTTTAGAAATTTACACAAATATTAGCTGAAAGGTTAATTTAACTTTTTAGCTCTTCCAAAATTTTGTGTGTTTTAAAGACATATAAGAAATTCTGTCTATCGACTTTGAACTCTTAATTATTTTTCGCCTAATAAGGCTGTTTAAATAGTTAAGGCCCTAATTTGGTAAATCACATCTCATCAAATATTTGAATTTTTGTTTTTGCTTTCCATATAAGTCACTTCGGTGATGAGTTTTACAAAATTAGGGCCTAAATGTTATTATACATATTATTTTAGCTTTTACACTGACTGACTAAGATAAAAATGTTAAAGTAGAGGTATTTAGGAAAACATTGGAGTGAAAAACACAATTTCAATAGAATTTTTTTTTTTTTGGGAAGAAACAAAAACATGACTTTTTAACTATTCATTAAATGTGTGTATTAAATTTTAACTAAAATAAAGAGGCTTGTTGTGGCATCATGATGCTACCAGGACCTGACATTGTTGTTATCCCTGGTCCAGACCCCAGAGGATTATTGGCACCCGCCACAGACAACCCTATATTACCAGCCATATTTCCGCTTCCGGGCCCAGATAAAATACCCTGTTGCAATGGAATACCGCCTGGTCCCAATAAACTGCTGGGACCCGATGGTCCTAACATTGGCGAGACTCCACCTGACGAAGGTGGTTCTGGACTGTGAGATTTTTTTTTACGCTTCTTTTCCTTCTTACGTTTTTTCCTTTCCTTTTCGTCTTCATGACGCTTTTGTTTTTTATGTTTCTTTTCGTAGGTCTCCAAGCCGGATGAATCTATAGAGTCATAATGTTAATAAAAACAAAAAACAATATTTGCCTTAAAACTTACCTATTAAATTTGTTTCTTGTGGCTGCTGTCCATCTTTGTGTTTATGTTTTTTATGCTTATTTTTGTGTTTACGTGCGGGTGTTGTATTTAAGGCTCTGTATTGTTCCGGTAACTGGAGAAGAAAGCGAACATCATACAAAATCGTAAAAATATTATTGACATAAATTTAAAAATATATTATTTATCAATGTATAATCATGATACAATGACATTGTATCATGTGTATAATATATCATTCAAAAGTAAAGAGAAATTTTGATATTAAGTACAATATCCACAAGCATATGTGGAATAAAATTGCTACAAGATATCTTACCGGCCCGGGATGTAATCTGAAACCAGCTAATTGTACTGCAGATAAAGGTAATAGTTCTTTACCAACTATGGGTGGTTTGTCAATAACACTACGTAACGTACTGTTCTCCTAAAAACAGGAAGCAGTTTTCGTAATTCATATGAATCATCTTTACACAAAGAGTTACTTACCAAATTATTCATTCCATCATAGATTCCTGGTAAATTGGGCAGAAACGATGCTAGTGATTCTTTTACTTTCTTGTCTTTAAATTTGGTCAGCGTGTGATGCAAACCGTATTCTGTCATGAGATCTTTATCACCTGTAAGTTCACCCTTCCCAGGTGGTTCTTTCATGGAGTAGAATGGTCCCGTCTGTATAATTGTGGGAGTTTTTCCCAGTGATATCGTTGCTTTCAAAGTACCCGATGAATCTTGTCTTGAAACAACGGGTGATCGCCCACCATGTGGAGAGGACTTTGGTGAGTAATTAGATTCAATTTTGCGAAATTGCTCCCCCATCATCATGTTGCCATAATTGTTCATCATAATTTCCCTGTACGCTCAATCCCAACAGGGAGTAGGACCAGTTTTAGAGAACTCTTTTTATTTAATTAAATATGTAATTCCTTTCTTTTTAACAGGATTTTCAACAACCAAACATTAACTGCACTAGCATCGCAATTGTATGTGCGTGTATTTATGTTTAAATGGTTTTCTCCTCTAACCACTGCCTTAGGTTTTTGTAGCCTTCACTTCTGTCGTTTGTTATACTTTATGTTCACTGTATTTATTTTTTTTTACGTATCTGCTAGACAAAAATATTTTCCTCTTTATCTATTTGAACTCAAGAAGATTTCAAAGTACTTTTATTTTCATGCATTTAGAATATCAATAAAAATGGTATATTTTCGTTGTTTTTAAAAATATTTTTATTTTGTTTAGATATTTTGTCTAAATTTCCTTTGAAAAATTGCCGTGATATTTGTGCTCTTTTTCACTTTTTGGCATTATCTGAAATTCTGCACTATTTCTCTTTTCTTTATATATTGGCAGCACTGAGTGAATCCGTCAAATTGTTGACACAGTTGTCTTTATTCATGGCAGGTCTAATAATAAGGTCTGCTTATCAATATGTGTAAAAAAATCCTAATGTCAAAAAAATCTGTATACAAAATAAAACAATTTGTAGTTTGTATGTATTTAATGGTTATGCAAAAACAAAAAGCATAACGGAAATAAAAATATTATATATTTATTGAATTCCTTACATAATAAGACTTACTGCCGATTTCACGATGTCGAAAGAATTTTGAATTTTATTTTCATTCGTACAAATACATTTGATACAAAAACAAAATTTTAGAATTTGTTTTTGCTTCAAATGTAATTATACGAATGAAAACATATGGAAATTTTCTTTCGACATAGTGAAATAGGCAGTTAGTATTATAATTACAATGCAAGATTGTTTTGATGATGGCGGCCAAAAATGTAAACAACTTTTGACAAGACCGAGAGACTTACCATTTTTTTTCCAGATTATTTAGCGGTCAAAACAAAACCGTACAAAAAAACATAGTCCTTGTTGCGCAGACCTGATTTGCGTTTTGCTATTACACTATCGAACGCTGACGGCATACTTCAGTACACATATATGTATGTTGTGTGTATGTTGATGTGCGACAGACATCAGAAAATCAAAAATTTTTGAAAACCAACATACATGTCTGACGTACTCGACATACATGCTATTAGACAGTGAGTTTTGGTATGCCATCGTACATGTCTGCAGTCAAGTGTGCGTGTCTAATAGCCCTTTAAAGCAGTCGCTTCATATCAAAATACACAAACAACTTTAAAACATTTTCTTACGTATGCTTACCAAACATTTTTTATGCCTTCTTTTAAAACTGTATCCGTTTTTTGCTATTAAGCGAGCTTATTTAGCTGAGCTAGTAAGCTCACCTGTTGGATACGCCTTGACTTTATTTTAACTTTTTGTATATTTTACTACTAATTTTGCACCCTTGTTATCTTTCTCTCAACTGTTTTCAATCCAGTGTATTTGACAGTTGATTTTTTGCCACTGTATTTCGTTACAACGGGTTTTTCTATACGAAAATCGTGAATTTCCTGATCGGCCGGGCGGTGTGTGCAATTATATTACTAAAAAGAATATTAACTTTTAAACAAAATATAATAACCAAAAAATGCAGTGCACGCTACGTAATGCTCTGAGCAACGGCTTTAAGGTGAGATGTGAAAGGTTTTAACAGGAAGAAAATTGTTAAGACATGTGGACATTTTTCTTTTGATTATGCAATGAGTGATTATGAAGTTAGTTGAAGATCACTGCAGATATTCTTGAATAAACTGCCAAATTGCTCTAAAACAAATGTAAGCTTCATAAAAAGTAAATATTCTGGAAAAATATGTGAAAATTAAAGTAAAATGTTGATTATTATTCACGATGGGGTATTTTCATTTTGACTTTATCTACTTAAATAGTTGACAAGAGAAAGATTGCAAAAAAATATTTAAGGAAGCCAGATTGTTATGAATCAATACAATGACAAAAATGCAATTTTACAAGACCAACTGATATATTTTGAAGGCGAATTCATTTTCATGGTACCTTATCTAAAAGGGCTATTAGACATGCATACTTGTCTGCAGACATGTACGATGGTATACTTTGGTTTTGCTATTACACTATCGAACGCTGACGGCATACTTTAGTACACATAAATGTTGTGTGTATGTAGGTGTGCGACAAACATCAGAAAATCAAAAATTTTTGAAAACCAACATACATGTCTGACGTACTCGACATACATGCTATTAGACAGTGAGTTTTGGTATGCCATCGTACATGTCTACAGACAAGTATGCGTGTCTAATAGCCCTTTAAAGGCGAAATGAGCTGTGCAGTCTTGAGTTGTAAAAATTATCAGCCCTAAGGCGAATTCATTTGGTTTTTCCTTGACTAGCGTTTGTTGTGTTATTTCAAGGCAAATTTATAATGAATTCGCCTTATGTTATTTCATCAGAAGCACCTATATTCGTCTCCATTTCCAAAATGCCAAAACTTACTATCGTGAGTGACCAGTTATTCACAGCCCCATCTCTTATACATACGATATGTTTATTGCTATATGCCGAAGTATTAGGTGCTGTGCACATATGACCCCCACCTTTCGTAACGCTGCAAAGTCTAAATTCTGCAATTTCATAAAAATATCAATTCTAATTTTAACTCTTATTAAAGAAATATTAAAATTGTAATTTTTGTATAAAACTAGCTTATCCCGGTGTGCTTTGCTACCCGCTCGTTATAAAATAAAATTAATTGTATTTATATATCCTATTGTGATAATTTAATGACGATCGGTCCAGTAGTTTAGACTATATTGCGATTTTTAATTTTCCTAAAAAGGGGCGTGGTCCCTCTCACTTTTCTCCTGGTACGTATTCCAAATTATTCCAATACCATATGTACCAAATATCATCGACGTAGGTCAAAAAATGCCCAAAATATGGTGATTTCAATTTTTGGGTTCATATAGCCTATTACTCCTTCCAGAGTCACAGTAACATGCTGTGAAAATTTCAGGAAGATCGGTCCAAGGGTTTGGCCTCTTATAAGGAACAAACAAACAAAGAAACAAATAAACAAACACATATTCGGTTTTATATATACATATAGATAGAAGTGAATACAAAGCTTAGTACAATTGCTTATTTGTTTCCTTTTAGACTCCTTTACGCTCTAACGGCGGTATTTTGGGTGCCTTAAATGTCCGTTTCTATTCTAGCACACACGAAGCCGATTTGGTTGTTATCGGGTCTGGTCCAGGTGGTTATGTGGCTGCTATTAAGGCCGCACAAATGGGAATGAAGGTATTCCTATTATTTTTATAAAAATGTTTATATTAAGAATCTAATATGTTAATATCTTAATTGCAGACAGTTAGCGTTGAAAAGAGTCCTACTTTAGGTGGCACATGCTTAAATGTTGGCTGCATTCCTTCTAAGGCGTTGCTTAACAATTCTCACTACTATCATATGGCTCATTCGGGTGATTTGGAAAACCGCGGCATAAACGTTGGTAGCGTGTCCCTTAACTTGGATAAACTTATGGAACAGAAAAGCAATGCTGTCAAAGCTTTAACTGGAGGCATAGCACAGTTATTCAAAAAGAACAAAGTTACACAATTGACTGGCTTAGGTACTATTGTTGGGCCTAACGAAGTAAAAGTCATCAAGGATGATGGTTCTGAAGAAACCGTTAATGCCAAGAACATAATGATTGCTACTGGTTCTGAAGTAACACCTTTCCCCGGTATAAACATCGATGAGGAAGTAATTGTGTCGTCTACCGGTGCGTTGGCTTTGAATAAAGTACCGGAAAAAATGATTGTTATTGGTGCAGGTGTTATTGGTTTGGAATTGGGGTCTGTGTGGGGTCGTTTGGGTGCTGATGTTACTGCCGTTGAGTTTATGAACACTATTGGTGGTGTGGGTATCGATGGTGAAGTATCGAAATCTTTCCAAAAGATTTTAGCTAAGCAAGGGTTCAACTTCAAATTGGGCACCAAAGTCTTGAGTGCTGAACGCAGTGGTAATACTGTAACTGTTCAGGTTGAAAATGCCAAATCTGGTGAAAAGGAGGAGCTTACATGTGATGTTTTGTTGGTTTCCGTGGGGCGGCGTCCTTATACTGAGGGCTTGGGTTTGGATAACGTTGGTATTGTAAAGGACGACAGAGGTCGTGTTCCTGTCAATGCTCTTTTCCAAACTGTTGTACCCAATATTTATGCCATAGGCGACTGTATTCAAGGTCCCATGTTGGCACATAAGGCTGAAGATGAAGGTATAATTTGTGTTGAAGGTATAAATGGTGGCCATGTCCACATTGATTATAACTGTGTACCTTCGGTTGTGTATACACACCCTGAAGTAGCTTGGGTAGGCAAATCGGAAGAGAATTTAAAGGAAGAGGGTGTAGAATACAAAGTTGGTAAATTCCCATTCTTGGCTAACTCTCGTGCCAAGACCAACAATGAAACGGACGGTTTTGTTAAAGTATTGGCTGATAAGGCGACAGATCGTGTGCTGGGCACACACATTATTGGCCCTGTAAGTAGAAAATATTTAAACGTAACATTAATGTTAACTAAATAAAAAAAATTTCTGAAATTAATTATGTAGTCCGCCGGTGAACTAATTAATGAAGCTGTTTTGGCAATGGAATATGGTGCTGCCGCGGAAGACGTAGCCCGTGTCTGTCATGCTCATCCAGTAAGTTTTTCCATCTGTTAATACAAAGTTTTCAAATTTAAACGTTATATAATACTTTTTTTAGACCTGTGCTGAAGCCTTGCGTGAAGCAAACGTTGCTGCTGCCTTTGGCAAACCTATTAACTTTTAATTTCCCTTTTGTTTCCTGCTCATTTAAATTTAGTTTAATAAACATTTTTCCGAAAAATGGCCTGCCAGTTAAACAAGAAAGAAGTAAAAAATACGAAAATTAATTCTTTATATAATACTATTTTGGTGTAATTTATTTAAAACTTTATTCTTATTCAAAATATATATGAAACTCATTGCAAAAAGAAGAATGATTTAATATACAATGCAAATTAATAAAAATAACTTAATAAAACGGAAAGCGTTACACAACCCAAGATATTGATTTACAAATTATAAACAATTGGAATATCTGATCTTGTGTAAAGGAAAATATAATTTTATTGTAAAGTTTAAAAGGTAGCTATAATAATATCAATAAGCATAAATTAAATGTAAAATAAAAATCGTATTATGTGTTATGACATTATTTCGAGACTCCACTTTTGTGTCAGGTTTTAAAATCTCAAAACTTCTCAGTATAACCTACATATAATATACCCAGGTATCCTTGGCTGTTTTTTAGACAATTGTGTTTAATATACAAATCCTAAAAGAATCTTCTGATGATTGTCAGACGAGTAATAATAAAAACATCAAAGGGGCTGTGCACAAATTACGCACCGCTGTTTTCAGAGATTTTTGATGTTGATGTTATAAGCTTTGAAAACATACATGTTTGTGAGTCGATTTTTTGACAAGTCACCAGAATAAAAAGGCAGAGAAACGCAGTGTTGCAAGGATGTTAATTCGCCTTGCGTGTGCCTGTTAGGGGCTATGCACATATTACGTAACGTTCAAGGGGGTTAAAGATTTGTTACGGATTGGAAATTTTGCACTGAAAAATTAGCAAAAAGCGTTACGAGGGGGGGGGGGGGGGAGTTACATACCACGCGTCACGCATTCTACGCGTTTCAAGCATTCTACGCTTTTCTTAATTTCAAGTTACATACGACGCGTTTTGTGCAGCAAAATACCATCAAAACAGTGATGGAAAACAGTATTTGTATTTCAGTACCAAAAGAATTTTTGATTAGTACTTTTTTGATGCACAGAGTACCAAAAATTATTTTGTGTTTTAATTTTATTAAAAGATTTATTTAAAATTTCTTTTAAAATATATATGTATGTACTTATATATAGAATACAAAGCGCACACGAACTATCTGGGAACATACATATCGCGAATTTACTAATACAACGTTATAACTCAAAATATCAAATTTATATTGTGTACAAAAACAAATGAGCATGAAGAGCATAGGTTCTGGGCACCAATGGTTTAGGTAGAGTTGAGGACCTGCGGCAGTTCCGCTGGTTACGGTCCCGCACTCCTGGCAAATGACAACATTGCAAATGTTTTTCGAGCAGCAATAATATAATATTGTCAATAAATCTTTGTAGTAACTGCCTGTTTTTAGAAAATAAAAACAAAATAGTGAGAGAATTTATATTAAAAAACAACAAATTTTCGTATTTTATTGTTGTTTTCAATATAAATTCTCACTCACAATTTTGTTTTCATTTTCTAAAAACAGGCAATAAATAAGTCTTGAAACTATCGGAACATAAACCCTGTTCCTATGATTAGTTATTATGAAATTTTGGTTATATAAAAATATTTTTACATTTGCTGAGGAGTGAATGAGGGTAACTTTTATATATAAAAATTAAATATATGTGTATTAGAGTATCAAATGTATAGGGGGAGTACCCTATTAAATTCGCCTTGGCGTGTGCGAAAGGGGTCAGAAAATGAACAAAATTTATTTTTGATATATTGTTGTGGCTTGGTGCTGCCACCTTGTTTATTACGTCTTGGCAAGAATATGAAATGAAATATTTTCAAAAGAAGTTTTATTAATATTTGAAAATAATACTATATTTTGCTAGAATTATAAAGAGTACGCGTTAAAATAGAATACAACAGCAATGCATAGTTTAAATATATTAAAAAGGTTGCAATTGCAAAGCTTAAGGAAACGTGGACAGGTTGTACAAAAGGCTTCATTATCGTGTAGAACTTTGGATAGTACACCAATCAAGCAAGAGGAAGTAAATATTATTACAATAGCTGAATTTTATGCAACTAAAGGCTTCTATTTTGAAGGAAACCAAATACCCACGCAAAATATTCTCAGGTATACAGCCCACCGGTCAATTGCACTTGGGCAATTATTTGGGTGCCATACAGAAGTGGATAGAATTGCAAAATAATAGTGAAGACGTTACGTATTGCATAGTTGATTTGCATTCCATAACCATAGATCAGGTAGTTAATTTAAAATTTGCTGTAGAATCAAATATTCTATAGCATGTTATTCTGTGTTGGAATTTGCAGAACCCCGCTGTGTTACGAGAAAATATTTTTGAAATGGCGGCCACCATGTACGCTTGTGGCCTTAATCCCGAAGATGCCAATATTTTTGTTCAATCGTCAGTGAAAGAACACAGTGAACTGTGTTGGATTTTTAACTGCTTATGTACCATGGCTCGTTTGGGTCATTTACCACAATTTAAAGAAAAATCTCGCAAAGTGAAAGATGTACCCTTGGGCCTATATGTATATCCTGTACTGCAGGCAGCAGATATTATGTTGTATAAGTGAGTATATATTTAACCATATTATTTGATAGTTTTTATTTTTTAAATTTAGTTCCTGATGCA
This sequence comes from Lypha dubia, assembly GCA_947311025.1. NCBI lineage: Eukaryota > Metazoa > Arthropoda > Insecta > Diptera > Tachinidae > Lypha > Lypha dubia. Next base: position 2,687,073 of record OX371263.1, read on the forward strand.
GTGCATTAATAGGCTTAAATCTGAAAAAAAAGACGTGTGGCACTCGTGACTGCCGCGGTAAAGTTATTGCATAGCATTTTTTATAAACTTATGCAATTATATTATTACGTTTTGTTTAATAACTCGGTTATTGAAGATAATTTGTTATTCGAATGCTGCAACTTTCACTGCTCTACGGCTTCTATTTACGGAGTTACGGCCAAATTACTAATTTCAATATTCCCGACCCAGAAAAATTCTCAAAGTGTATTAAAATCAGTCTTTTTGTGTTAAAAACACGGTAAAATTAAAAAAAAAAACGAGGTTTCTCCTTCATGGCTGCGCAATCTTATTTTCAAAAGCTGCGACTATCACTGCTCTACAGCTTCTATTTACGGAGTTACAGCCAAATTACTAATTTCAATATTCCCGACCCAGAAAAAATCAGTCTTTTTGTGTTAAAAATACGTTAAAATAGCATATTTTAGGGTTTAACATACATTGGGCAATTCAAATACTTAAAAAATCAAAAGACTTAAGAAACAAACTTAGTGTTAGGTTTTTTTCGTTACGGAATTTCTTGATTCGGTCGCCGCGCTAAAAGCCCGCGATAATAGCTATGCTTTAAAAGTACATAGGGCGATAGAAAATTGAAATGTAAGACACAAATTTAATGTAACATTCCCGGAAACGCATACTTTTCGAGTTATTTATTGACTTATGATGTTTTCATATACATACACATACTTATGCGAATTTCTATTAAATTTCTGAAGGTATGAGTCCAATTTGGTGTCATTTGAAAGCTATTGACTAGATTTTTATGGATTCGTCGACTTAGTATTTTTAAATTAGTGGTTACATTACATGTTGCTCTTGATCAACAAGAGGGTATTAACTCAAAATTTTAAAATTTTCATTGGAGGTGAAGAACTGTTTGTGGTTACATATTTAAATAATTTGAAAATCCGAATACATCATAGTAAGTAAATTCCATTGGAAAATATATTTCCATTGATTTTCCCTTAAATTTGTGCAATTATTGCAAAAAAAATCTATTTTTGGAATTAATCAGGGTGGTTATGAGAAACAAATCAGAATTGCCATTTTATCAGAATTGAAAATCAATTGCACATGCTAATGTTTTTCAAAAATAAAATACTCATAGTAATTTTGAATTTTAATTAATTCAATAAAACTGAACTTAAGCCTAATAATAATAATTTCTCATTTATACATTATTACAGTTCAAATAATAATTACGTTTATTCGTAATAATAACATAAAATTTAAATAATATATTACATTAATCTTAAATTCCGTTATCTATTTCACCATTTTCCAGAACCACCCATGTACCAGTTGGAGAAGATCAGCTACAACACATACAACTAGCACAACATTTAGCACGCATTTTTAATTTCCGGTATGGTGATACTTTTCCCATTTGTCATGCCATGATAGACAATGAACAGGTAGCACGCATACGTTCATTGCGTAACCCCTCTAAGAAAATGTCAAAATCAGATCCTGATACCAAAGCCACCATCAGTATACGTGATGAACCAGAACTTATAGTGGAAAAAATTAAAAAAGCTGTTACCGATTTTACCTCAGATGTCACATATGAACCCCATAATCGACCTGGTGTATCAAATTTAGTGGCTATACATTCAGTTGTTACAGGAAGTCCAATTGCTGAAATTATTGAAGAGGCGAGATCACTGGATACTGGACGCTACAAACTACGCGTTGCCGAAGCTGTAGTAGAGCATTTAAGACCCATTAAATTAAAAATTGATAGACATTTAGCACGAAGAAGTGAATTGATCTATATGTTGGAGCAGGGAGCGGAAAAAGCACGCCAAACAGCTCAGGAAACTTTGGAGGAGGTAAAACAGAAAATGGGACTAGGAACTTATTCCAACATACCGCAGTCCATAGATGTGAAAACGTTTACCGATAAAATTGAGGAAACGCCAGTTAAAGAAACTAAAGTCGAAATACCTAAAGTAGATGATGAGGGTAAAACAATAGTGCCTAAACAAAATATACGTATAGAAAGCAGGCGATCCAATCATACACGAAGTTTGGCACCAACATTTAAAACAGGTTTGGGTGAAATACCAAAATTGACGAGCAATAAGGAATTGGCTACTACCCCCAGTATTGTAACAAATACAACTTTAAAATTACAGCAACAAATGGAAAAACCTTCACTTCAATCGTTTGAAATTCCCGAAAAATCTGTGAACTAAGATGTTTTTGCCAATGAATGTTTAGTTAATATTGTGAAAATTTATTTTTATTTTATTGTTGCTTACACATACTTTTAGAGAAAATTTAGAAGATTTTGAAATATTAAATATTTTTGTGATCCAATAAAAATTTGTTTTGAAGCTCTTTCGATTCTCTTTTTTAGAATAAAGCTTTAACGAAATTTATCACACACGCTTAAATAAGTTTGGGTTGAACTCGTTTAGTAGTTCCGTTCAGACATAAACCTTGATTAATCCTATATAATATAAATAGATTTGCGTCCGAACAGAAGTAATGTGTGAAAAACAGTAAAAGCTTGATACCGATTCTTTTAATTTAGAACCAAAACTATGGCCAAACCAAATTAAACTATATCATTTTGTCGCAGATTTGTGGCTAAAGTGAAATAAGCAGCTCTTTTGCATTGAAAGATCTGTTAGGTTTAAATAAAGGTTTAATTTAATAGACTAGAACGCTGTTTCGGTTGAAAGAGGTCGACTAAGCTCTTCATGTTACAAACTCAATAAAATTGTGGGGTTTCAAATAAATGAATAAATTTCGACAATCTGAAATATTTTTATTTAAAAAAATATGTTTTACTCTTAATAAAGGGCTGCAACGAGTAACTTTTTTCTTCATATGTGAAACTCGCTGTCGAATACAGTAGATATTTGCTCTGTCGCTCAGAGCACAAGCAGTGAAGAGAAGAGATTGTTTGTTTGACAAATACTAACCAGTAGCAACCGCAAATTAAATGAGTACCGAAAAATATGAATATACAAAACCGTAGCCAACAAAAAAGAAGTACCTTAAAAACTATGTTCACTTCATGTGGTACTTCAAGAATTTTTCACGCAAAGCTGAAAATTAAAAACTTTCAATTTTAGCTTTTATATCCACATTGGCTAATATGCCGGCGTTTTAAGTCTTCAAAATAAATAATGGAAAAATTATTCATACATATGCATGATTTTTTTTCATAAATTCAATTAATATTTTTTGAAAAGGAAGAAATGCATATTTTTTAATACCTTTAAATATAAGTAATTAGTAACTAAGTAACAAAAATCTAAATAAATAATATTATGTATACACTTGCCTCACTTAATTCCATTTTTTTACTACACTCAACAGAAAGAATTTTTTTTTCATTTGCCAAACTTCACGTAGTACTGCAAGTACCAAGTGAAGTTTGGCTGTCGCATTATGTTCACCTCGATCTGTTCATACATGTTGCGAGTATGATAGCAAAACACACAAGCAGTGAACTTACACACGCTAAGTCGAGTAACAACAAGAAGTGACAACAAGTTTTTTGGTGTTCTCAAAAATATGAACATTGTTTAGTAATTCATTTCGAGTAATTGTTCATGCTTTGGAAGTACACGTGAACTTCTTAGCTACACATCTATTTCTGCAGCATTCTAACTCTTATAAGTATACATATCACATTTTATAAATTTCGCTAAATTAATAAGCCTTTTTTTTATTATCGCAATAAATACCCTTTGAAATAATTTAACTAATTGTGTTTGGATCTATGGCACGTTTGTGCTCAAAGCTTTGGACCCGCTTTATTTAAGATGCGCAGTTTTCGTCGTGGTTTGATTTAGTACATATAATAGAAATGGATTGCAAGTTGTCTTTGTATTAGTTTTGGGTTTTATTATTTGATCGATATTCTTTATGTGGTAATATAAAAGGTTTTCCAATAAGAGTGATATGATTTCTTGAAAAAAACACTTATTGTTAAGGAAATTCAACAGTTTGTATTTAATGTGAAGTACAATCGATACAATTAAGTTCTAAATAAAACGTCATTCAAATGGCCTCCACGACTTCTTCTGCAGTGACGAATTCGAAATCAAGTCGTATGTCATGAATGGCACGTTCAATATTGACTTGTAAAGCTTGAAGAGAGTCTGGTTTATTTCGAAAGGCCAATGACCTCAAATGACCCCACAAGAAATAGTCTAATGATGTTAAATCACAACTTCTTGGAGGCCATTCAATATCACAATTTCTTGAAATAATCGAATCTCCAAACTTTTCTCGCAATAATTCAATTGTTGCATTTGCTGTGTGGCACGTAGCCCCGTCTTGTATGTAGGTTCAATCAAGGTTGGCCCGCGAACCAAGAATGAGAGCGCGAACTTTTTTAATTTCTGTCCGTGTGAACATAGTATAAGGCAGCCATCCCTTTTAATTTTATAAATTCGATTAACAATTTGCTGTAGCTTTTATTTCTAAAATTTTATACTTAAGCTACGTTCACATTTATCAAATATTTGTCGAAAAAAACGTAACCAAGAAAAAAACTAATAATTTATTTCCTTTAATTCCAATATTTTTTTAATTTTGGGTTCGAATTTTTTAAAAACTGTATAAAAATACTCTTTTGGAGAAGAATTAATTTTTATTTTGTATTATAAAAATCGTGTTAAATGACACTATCCTTAAGCAAAACTACTGGTTACGTTTTTTTGGTCAAATATTTGATATATGTGAACGTAGCTTTAGGTATTTAGTTTTTCGTTTTTACAGTTTTACAGTTTAATTCTAAACGCAAATTGAAATTCATGCGCGACGTTTTTTATATGAGTATAAAAAATATACAAACAAAAGTTCTACGACATGCTGCTTAACCTTACAACTTGCCAAAAAATCAAATCTTTTTAATCTTTCGTACAACCGAGACACAACTTTATACAATGATCCCACACATTTTACATTCTCAAACACAATCAACGGTCGCAAAAACTGTGGCATGCTTTAGAGCTAGAAGCATATGGTCACACTTATTAAGAGGCAACAATGAAAGAGTAAATTAAAGTAATGCAATGAATTAAATTCTCTTATTAAAATTAACTGCAATTTGGTATAAAAAACTCACACAATCATCTACATTTAGTAGTCGACTAAACATGTACATACATACATACATATTTTCTTGTCGCATTTTATCCAATTGTCAGAGCACAAAAGATTTTTTTTGACTGTGTCGGCATTCAGTTAGTATTTTTAATTCAAACAGATAGCATTTCTAGTGTGATTGTCGGTTGGCGTTTTAAAAAAGAATAACCGGGAAATAAAAATAAATACTTATTAACGATTTTGCTTCTGGCCAGCCAGTGATTTATATTTTATTTAACTATTGTATGGTTTTTGTACACAAATCGTCGGGGTTAAAGAAAACAAGTTAAAAACAATTAACAAAAAATACCGTACATTACCAACGCTACATTAAATTATGTACATACTACATACATAAGTATGTACCTACTTGGGTATAAAGAAAAAACAATAGCAACGAATACAAAAGTTTAAGCAAAATAACAAAAATGTATACATTAATATGTATGTAAGTATGTAACTATAGTATACTTAAATACTTGTGCAGCTTAAAACACACACACATACTTACATATGTAGATATATATGTATGTATGTATAATCTAAAAAGTACATGCTTAGAAAACTATGGGAAAATTATAACAAATTCAATTTTATTAAATAAATTTAAAAAACAAAAGGTTTAATAATTGAAAATTGGTTGAAACAAAGAAATCTGTTTTTGTGTTATGTTCGTATGTATGTATGTACATATGTATTTACATACATATTTATGTAAGAAAGTGTTTGCATCAAAGAGTATACGTGTGTATATGACTATCTACCTGTTTCCTCCATTTACATTTTAAAACAAGAAACGTAGCCTAAAATCATCTAAAATAAAACTAACAATACTAAAAACATAAGCACATAAATATGTATGTATGTATGGATATGTTTGTATGGACATATATGGACATGCATATGGAGTATTTTTAATTTTTCCGTACGTATTATTTATACAAGTCATTCGTTGTGCAAGCCATCAACTGTTAACTAAACAACTAAATAAAAGCAATAACAATTTAAAGCTATGACAACAAATACGAAATATGTACATATGTATGTACATGCATTAAAGAAAATAAAACAGCAAGTTTTTGTGGTTTCTCCCCACTGTTGCCAATTTTTTTCCAAAAAATATCGCTAAATTAGGATCGAAAATAGCTAAAAAAAATAACTAAATTTGAAAAATACGTAAAAATTTAGCTATGAATAAATAGCTATAAATAGCTAAATTTTTATTTATTACAGATTGTTGCAAAAGTTTTAAGAAAACTAGTTCAATTTCCCCAACATCTGTAGATTCATCCATTAATATGCTGTACTTATGTACATACATAGATGATGAAATATCAAATCTAATGCGGCTTCTTGCACTTTACAATTATCAACAATAGTTTCATTTTGCTCAAAATTCAATTTTCTCCAACATGACCCTCAAATCGAATCGGCCGATTTGTGTTTTTTAGTTTCAGTGTGACATAGAAGGCCATATAATTTTACTGAAAGTGAGCATCTGCAATATTTGCAAAATCCTGTTTCGTCCTTATCATCCTGCACCAGCAAAGACTTTAATTGACCATGGTTTGACAATTCCCGACGAAATTTTTGGTTGTATTTAGGGGTCATTGCATTAAAATTTTTAAGCTATTTCATAGCTTCTATGGCGGGCTTTGAGGTGACCGAATCAAGAAATTTTTAAACGTTTGTTTCTTAAGTCTTTTGTTTTTGAAACGAAAAAACCTGGAAAAAATCTGTCATTTGTTTTGAAAGGGAAAACCTGGCACTAAGTTTGTTTCTTAAGTCTTTTGTGTTGTTAAGTATTTAAATCGCCCAATGTATGTTAACCCCTAAAGTATGCTATTGATTAACATTAACATTTGATATCATATTGATATCATTAACATACAGTATTGCCAGAATAACAAAGGAGTTATTAAACAAACCGTAATAATATAATTGCATAAGTTGATAAAAAATGCTGTGCAATAGCTTTACCGCGGCAGTCCCCGAGTGCCACATGTCTTTTTATTTAAATAAAAAGCTTGTTATCGAATATAATCCAAAAAAGTTTTGTTGGCCCTCTCGAAGCTATTTTGGCCCTTTTAAATTGTCAATTTGGCCTAAAACAAAAAAACTCAAAATCCATAACTGTCTGCCAACCCTGATTGCGAATAATGATAATTCTCTCATCATTATTATGATTTAGTTTTTTTGGGCATCTTCTAATTTTTATATATGTCCATACATACAAATAAATATGTACATACATACATAAATACAAGCAAATGAACATAAATAAATACATTCATACATACATACATAAGTATGTAAGTATGTATTATTAAAAAAACTACATATGGATGGATACCTACTGCTAAATAAAGAACGGAATGCATGTGCACCTGCTTAATTAAAAGATAAGAAAATATAAACAATTTACGAAACAACAAATAAGTACTAAGAAAAATATATGTACATATGTATGTACACGAATAAAACTATGAAAAAAAGAAGAATATCGAAATTGTTGTTATTCTTTGTGAAATAAATCATCACATCACCATTGTTGCTTTTGATTAAACATAGTAATAATAAAAGCATTGATTGATAATAAGTGTTGCCAACTTAAATGTTTTTAACAGGTCACAATTGGAAAGATTACTAAAGTAAGTTTTTCAAAATTCTTTAATAATATATAAATTATTAGGTTAATATTTTTATATTATTATTACTACGAATAAACGTAATTATTATTCGAACTTATATTGATGTACATATGAAAAGTAATATTATCAGGCTCAAGTTCAGTTTTATTGAATTAATGAAAATTCAAAATTACTAAAAGTTTTTTATGTTGAAAAATATTATTTTATATCCAATCAGTTTTTAGCAGAACATTGTTTAATTTTTCAATAATTTTTTGGCCAATTGACCCTTTCACATCATTTATTTTCTTCACAGTATTTATTTATTAAATCGACTGCATCTTTCAAAGAATTTCGTCCTTCTAATTTTTTTATTACTTCGCATAAAAACCCATAATTGCTATGTACAAAAATCAGTTGAGATTTGAGAGACGGCAAGTCTAAAAGTTCTTTTACGCTTTTAATCGATATCGAATCGGAATCGTCAAGCTCCTTTATTTTTCGATGTTCTCAGCATAATATTTGACAGCATTTAGCCACGTTCCCCATCTTGTTATAATTGGCTCTGGAGGAAGCGAAATACCAGGAAATTTTTCATTAAAAATCTGTACTCGCGAAGGCGCTTTTAAAAAGATTTTTTTTCCATTTGATATAAGAGAATTCAGTTCAATAAAATTACTTCGAATTTCTTCTGCTACTGGGTGGATAGCATGAGCGATACAAGTAACATGCAATAGCTTCGGATAAAAAATTTGTAACCCTTTTGCCGCTTTTACCATGTAGGGCGCTGCGTCGGTTAAAAAAAGAAGAACTTTATTTTTGTCAAAATCCTCACCGAGCAAGGCAATGGAGTCGTCAAAGGCACGAGCTATTGTCGCGTGATTAGTTTTGTTCATTTCTACGACATTGAGCAAAAATTTTTTGTCGCACATATCTTCACTTTCATGTAAAATTCCCACAATAACATTTGCAATATACCTCCCCTGGATATCGGTGGTTTCGTCTATGGAAATCCATAGGAAATGGTCTGTTAAAGCTTTTTTGATTTTGTTTAATGAGCGAACATACATTTCCTCGATATAAGTTTTGCGCACTGACGATTCATGTGGAATGTGCTCGTTAGTATATGTTTTCAAAAAATCTCTTAGTTTTGGGTTGCTGAGCTTATACAATGGAATATCTGCTGATATGAAAGCTTCGCATAAATCCATGGAGAATTTGCTAAGTCCAGCTGCTACAGAAGTAGTAATCAAAGGCTGTGTTTTTTCAGAGCGTCGATCATGCAATTCCTTATGTTTCGTGCTTTTCAGATGCTGGTCAACTTGAAATTTCCTTTCACAGCCCACTGCCTTATTGCAAATTTTGCAGAAAAGAACGACTCCATCGGTTTGAAATACACCCGGATGTTCAGACACGTATTTATTTATGTTTGAAGATAAAGTTGCTTTGATTTTCGGCATTGTACTCTGAAAGTATTATCAAATGTTAATTTCCATAATTTTGCAGAAAAAATCTCAAAACCAACTCACTTTCCATTTAAAACGTGTTATGTTGTGTAATGTTACAAATTTTCAGCGTATTCCCGAACAAAACAATAAAAATGTTGTGTAAATATAAACATTTAGAGTTCAACAGGGTAATTCAGGCAAATATATTGTAACAAATTATGTGTCAACTTTTACCAGAATATGTCGCACTAAGTATCAGGAGCGTTTTACTTTTTCAAATGGATGCTAACCAAAATAGCAAAAATATGCACAAAAAACATGCATTTATTGAAAAATATGCGCAAAAATATGCAAAAACGAGTATTTTTAGCAAAATATGCAAAAACGATTGAATGCCATTTCAAAGGAAATTTCACGATTCACAAAGATAACTTAACCGTTTCCGTTTTATGATGCCCGGTGAAAACATGTATTTGCATGAGATTCCTAGCCCTAGTAATGACGTTCAACGAAGCTACCTAACAAGTAGTGAAAAAGCATTTGTACATGAATACTGACGAGGTTTAGTGGCTTTTACCGAAAAACAACGTTTGTTATATTCAGCCAGTGCTGTTGAAAAATCTACAAAAGGGATGAATAAATATTCAATTTTTACTTTGTTGCTCGAAATATGTTAGCAATGTCTACCTAATATTTCTCTGATTATAAACATTTACGAACTTTAGCCTGTACAAATATTAACAACAATAATTTTTGTTTTATTCGTATGGAAATATTGAAACCGCGTGTTTGAACTTTTTAAATTAGTTCTAAAAACTTCTGCTAAAATTAAAAATTCCACAAATAAGTTCAAAATCAGATTAATTTATTTTGATAGATCAGCATATTTTTAATAGATAGCTCCGAAAGTTTTTGTGAAATCGATTTTTTAAATCAGACCACTTTCTTTAATTTCTCTGGGGATACCGTTTTCGGTGGTACATACGGTTAAGACATTTCTTATGCTGTTATACACTTCATCCGCATTTGCCGTATATTATCTATTGTGAGTGTGACTAGTAAACTGGTGCTTTATACAAATGTACATATGTGTTAATGAATCAGATCTTATATATTATTTTAGAAACTTTAAACACATAAAGTTAATTACATTTTTCAAATCGAGATAAGAATAATAACAAGTTAATTCCATTACAATCTTCCAAAAGAAGTTGTTGAAAACAATTTCAGTAATTCCCTTCAGTTGGCTTATTGACTTCTACTTATTGGGTGCAAAATCACGGAGTATGTGTCGAGTAACTTTGGCTGTCAGTGTTTTAACTACATTTTTAGCGACATTAATTAAGGGAGCAGTATTTCCCGAATGTGCTACGGAGCCAATAAATAGTTTTGTTGCTGTTGCCAACAACTGTTCACAAGCCATTTATTGTGATGGTACGGACTCGGCTATATGGGATTGTGATAGTGACGAACCTTACTTTTCACTTGAAGATGGAATGTGCTATAATGATTTTAGAGTATGTGGTAATCGTTATTTTAGCTTAGAGTATACAACGATTATCACGTCTAGACCAACTGTAGCTGCAAGCATTGCAACAACGTCAAGTAGTATTGAATTAACGGCGAAACCGACTCAAATCCCAACTATAACTCTATCACCCGCTACAAGTAGCGACCTTTTTATAACAAATGAAATTTCTAGTGAGCAATCTCTTACCATGTCTATAGAAACAACTCTAAGCACCTCTACAACCAGTTTTCGTCCTAATTCCACCCCACCGAAAAAAACCACATCGACCACAAAAAACACTTCCACTACTAATCATCCCACTATAACTTTGCAATGTCCAGCTGTTGATCCTAGTAAACCTTTATTCTTGCCACATATAAAATCTTGTTCGAAATATTATTTGTGTTACCATGGTGTTGCCTCTCTAATGCAATGTCCAAATATGTTGCATTTTGACGTGACGCAACAGACTTGCAATACAGCTGCAAGAGCCAAATGTCGGGTAATTAAAATTATATGTTGGTTTTAGTTTTTTAAATTCTTTTATTTTATTTTTATTATATGTATATTTCTGTTCAGGTGAACTCTACCGTACCGCGTGAATTATGTCTGCCCCATGTCGTGCAAGTTTATCCTCATCCGAGTAAATGCAATTATTATTATCTTTGCGAATATGGCTTTCTAATGGTTATGCAGTGCCCTTTTAACATGGAATGGGATTATCAGAGGAGAATTTGTACCATGAAGTCAACAGCTAACTGTTATAATGAATTTTTAAATAATTAGTGAATTTAAAGTGATATGCAGCCATTTACATACTTCGTTATAAAATATATCTAATGAAATAAGATCAATACAATTTTTTTTTTTTGGGAAATAATTGCGAAGAAGAATATTTGGACTCCAAAATAGATTATATGGAGCCAATGTAACAGTTCACGTTTTAATATATGTAAATTGAAAATATACCAAGTCGCCAATAAATCTGTGGCAATAAGGAAAAAGTGCTTAAGTCATATTTTATAGTTATCTAGAAAAGCAGTGGTTTGATAAAAATGTAATCGCGTTGTACTAAAAGTTGATCATTAATTTTTCGATTCTTTTGTTTTTTTAACACATGGTTCTGTGCACTGTAACATATACATATTAGTGATGTTACGAATACTCGTTTAGAGGCCTTTTCTCCATCAAGCCTATTACGATGCGGTGTATAAATAAGCCCCGCACCACTAAACATTCGCTCGCTTGGAACACTCGTTGGTGGTAAATTTTTTTTTTCAATAATAGTTACTAACGCAAAGGCAGTGATTTTTTCCAATTAAATTTGAAATATAAACCTCAAAAGAAATATTCGTATTCGTATTCGTATTCGGCGAATACTGTTTTAAATATTCGTATTCGTATTCGCGAATACTAAAAATTGATATTCGTAACATCACTAATACATATATTCAATTGGAAATTTAATGTGTTTTAAGATAAAATAAGATGTTATTCCATATGGGATAATTATTTAGAAAAAGAAAAGCGGCAAGTAATTGTGCCAGAGCTTCGTTAATAATAGTTCAATTTAAATAAAACTTTGCGCAGAGATACTTTTGAAAATGGAGAATATGATGGCGATATTAACTCAAAATGAGCTTATCTCGACTTAAGCACTTTTTAATTTTTGGCCACAGAAATGGTAAAATTCTGAGAAAACAAAGTAAACAATTATATGTATTCTTTAAATTTTGGTTAAAAATGGAAAATGTCAGAAGATTTACTTGGCTGCTGTGGCGAAATTCAACCAGGAGCAGATTATTTTGTCACATGGCTTAGTAGAAATAACCGAAAACCGAATTGATGATCTGGAATGCATCCACTTCTAGTCACTATAGGCATCAGCTTGCTCACATACAGCTTCTCAAATATTTTTGAAATGTTAGGTAATAAACTAATAGGCCGATAGGATTCAACCTTTGTACGATCCTTGCCGGTCCTTAGTATCATAGTAATCAACGAAAGCTTTCATTCTGTTGGATAGTATTGCAGACGTAAAATACCATTCAAAATTAATAGTATTATTCGGTTTGCAATATATGGTAATTCTTGAAGCATTTTGTTGCTTATTTTGTCGACGCCTGGGGCTCTTTTGGTGTCAAGACTAGTAATAGCCTTTTCAATCTCCACAATGGTAAATCGTAGCGGTATTTCTGGTAAAGAGACGACTGACTGGTGGCAGTTCAACAATATCAGCAGAAATATTTGGAGTAAATACTTTTTCTAAGAGTTTAGCTAAAAGAGCACCTTTTTCAGCATCTGTTCTTGCCCAGTCACCACTAGAAGCTCGTAATGGAGGTTTGCAAATCAACGGCTTTTTAAGACCTCTGGCTGCACGCCACAGCGAATAATCTATTTGTGGTGTTGCATCGAGTTCTTGAAGAAATTTCTGCAGAGAAGCTGTTTTTTGTGTTTGTAAAAGATTTCTGAGCTGTTTGGTAAGTCTTAATTTTAGCTGATGCGATCTGTAACGTTGCCATTCTCGTCGAGCTCTCCGTTTTTCAGTCAATAGACTTTCTATATCGACACAAAAATTATTGTTAAATCTTGTTGATTTGCTTGATTTGAAGAAGCATTAAGAGCAGCTTGTTTAACATGTGCTTTAAACAAGCTAATAGAATCATTTTTGTCAGCAGGTGTTCTTAACGGGATATTTTCTGTGCTGTGAGCACTCAAATATTTTTTGTATTTCAGCCAGTTAATACGTGCAGATGTCAGCGGTAAATCACATGTAGGTGTTGCAGTTTTGTGAGAGTAAATAGTGACAATTGCAGGTGAGTGATCTGAAGATAAATCCAAAGATGATTAAACTTCAATCATTTCGCAAGGTACTCTTTTCGCTATTCCAAAGTCAATAACATCAGGAATTTTTTGCCGATCTGTTGGACGTATGTTGGCTGACCACTTGAAACTACATTCAAACCCATTTTTGAAATTGTGTCGAAGAAAACACGACCCTTAGGACTGATAAAACGTGAACCCCAAAATGTGTGTTTAGCATTGTAGTCGCCAGCTGCTAGAAAACGGGAACCCAGTGTTCTATAAAATGCGCTATAGTGACTTTCTGTAATTGAAAACCTGGGAGGGGAATAAACGGATGCTATCACAAGCTTAGGATCCTAAAAAGGGTTTTTCAACAAAAAAAAAAAAAAAATAGAAGATGATTTTGTTAAGTAAGTATACAAAACACTTATGGTGTTTTCTTTTCTACACACCCTGGTAAAAGGTACATGCATAAAATGCATAGCCCACCCTGTAATAATGCAACTTCATGTTTCACTAGAACAAAAAACAATTTATGAAAAAGTAGAACCCCCTGTTTTTAACAGCTAGTGAGAGTAATTTCTTTAGAATAAAACACCCCACCCTTTTACAGAGCAAAACATTATTAAGAAACGAACACAAAAGTACACTTTTTACATGGAGATGTACCACTTTTTTGTAGAAAAGAAAACGCCATTAAATAAGCCTCAACGGCACGAACGATAGTGCTTTGAGTTCTAATCTCAGACTCCACATTCTATACTGAGGCACCATCAAGTGTTTATGTTTAAGTTTAAATATGTGAATTTTAAATCGGATATGTTATTAATTTATTTTAGCTGATTTTCATTACGAGTCGTCTTAAGACAAATCCTTACACATCTTTGCAAGACCTAAAACTCCAACTCTTCTGGTGGTTTCGGAAAACTAATTTTATGTAGGTATGTAGATATATTTTTCACAACTGCTTTTTAATTTGGTGTTTATGCGAAACGAAATTGAAATCATGGGAATTGCACTTTCTAGCAGAATTTTAAACATAGGGGAAAAAAAATAAAATCGATACTTAAAAATATGCTAAATATATATATATATGTATGTGTGGATATGTATCTATAGAATCTACGGTCTGAAGTGTGAAATTAATACAATAATTTTCAGCAAATTTTTTGTTATTTTATTTCGTTTAGATTTTCAACAGGTCGCATAAGTAGAATACTATGTATGTATGTATGTACATACTCGTACATTCATATGTCTTGTTATACAAATATAAAAGATAATTTTGTAAAATGCTAATAAGACAAAATGGAGTTTTATCTTGGAAGTGCTTATTGCTTATTGTTTTTTTTTGTTTTTTTTTTTTGATTACTTTTTAATAGAAATTACGCCAATTACAGAGTATGTACGTCTGTATGTATGCTAAATATTTCGAATATTAAAGACAAAACGAAAATTTTGTGAAGAACAATAATACAATAAGCATTTAATATTCAAAAACATTTTCTACAGAACAGTAGTTAAGACGAGTTGAACGTTTAAGGAACCAAATCTTTTAAAAGAACGAACGATAATATACACTTACTTACTTATTTCGAATAAATGGACATTTTGAACAAATATTTGTACAAAGGTAAACACAAAAAAATTAAAATTTTTAAATTGAAACACTTATAGAACCTGCGTTTATTTCTCAGCATATCTGGTGCTGTTGTTGCTGTCCGCTACTAACGGGTCGTACAAATACGTTTTCAAGTCTCATCGCAATAATGTGTGTGCTAATCACGCCATGGGAGAATTTGTAGAAAATCCCCGGGACTGTCATTTGTTTTATTGGTGTGGTGAAAATGGTCAAGCTGTTAGTGCTTCTTGTCCGCCAAATATGTTGTTTAATCCAATTAGTAAACTCTGCGATACAAAAGCCAATGTTAAATGTGAACAAACAACTGAAATTCTGCCAGCAAGCACATCCCAGCCTTTGTCGAATGCACAATTATCTAGTATACAACAATATTGTCGAAAGACGTTTGAGCAACAACCAAACTCTGATTTATTGATTTTCTTGGCTCACCCTAAAAAATGTAATCAATATTACATGTGCTATTATGGCCAGGCTTTGCTGCAGGAGTGCAGCACTAATCTACAATGGAATTCTCGTATTGGCAAATGTGATTTACCTGAAAATGTTAAATGTCAAGGAGAAAGTGGCACGATTTCCCTTCCTTTCTCACCTACAGAATTAGCTCCTGTTGCTGGTAACGGTATCATATGTCCCATTTATGGTCAACATATATTTCCTCATGTGCAACGTTGCAATATGTTTATATATTGTGTCAAGGGCCATGCAATTCTCCAGCAATGTCCATTTTATCAATATTTCGATGTAGAAACCAGTCGTTGCGAGTCGCGCACTAAGGCTCTTTGTATTAAGGACTTGAAGTTAGAGTTTCGCAAAAATACATTTTAGTTTTGCAATGAAATAAAAAAAGGAAATAAACAGCTTACCGTTTATTTACGAATTGAGAAGATATTAAGCATACATGGGACTTTTTCATTGGCATTGAATTTTCATTGGCATTATTTTGAAAATTTACAATGAAAAACAAAATCAGTACCAATAAATGCCATTGCTTTTTTTTAAATATAATTTTTCTACTATTTATAATGAAAAAACAATGAAAGCTTTGAAATACTAATTACAATTGATAACAAAATAATTAATACTATCTGTATAAAAAAAAACTATGGCCACATAAGCTTTTGAAAAAATAAAATTACAAATTAAAATACAAACCAAGCTATGTATGTACATATATTTCATACATACACATACACACATATATATGTAAATATATTTATATATTGACAAATTATACCCCAAGTAATGCTATCTACTATTGACATTTAACACAGGCGTGTCCTACGAAATCTACCAGTAGACTGCGTCAATACTGACTAGGTAGTTCTTGTGGGACCATATGGAGCAAATGTACATAGTAAGATTGTACTGACTTGCGAATACTATTGACGATGTCACCACACAGTGGGAAATGTCCGTAGTAAAACTGTACTGATTCACTGTAGACGCTGTCACCATCTGCAGGAAATGGCAATATTAAAATTATGCCGATTATGAGCTCATCAAAACCGTCAAAAATTTTCTCTACTTATCAAAAACAAAAGAAAAAAAAATTTGTTGACAGTGTCACCAAAAAGACACCATCATTGTTTCCTTCAGGGAATGTACATTTTTTAATACATACACATACACACATATATGTATATGTAAATAAATATGTGAAATAATATTGACGTTTAATACTGATAATGCTTTTGAAAAACTTTAGCATTGATTATTTGTAATGCTTTTACTTTTTTAACTAATAATGAAATTATTTCATTGAAAAGCATTAGCATTGTTCAAAAAATTTATAATGTTAAAAATTTAATTGGCATTGTTTATAAGTCAATGCCAATGAAATCGACAATTAATTAATCAATTTATTTAATTACTCCCATATTAAGTTATTTAGATTAATATAATAGTAAACTTATATCGTAATTAAATTCCTCTTTCTTAATAATAATTTGAATTTTTGTAAGCTTTAACTTAAATAAATATTTCACTCTGTGAAAAACAAAATGAAAATGAAAAAATATTTACAAAGCCGCGCTCGTAATAGGTTTGCAGGGTTGGTGGGTCATATAAAAATTCAACTAATATGCTGTAAATCACAGTGCCATGCATAATTAGTATTTTTTTTTTCGTTGTGAGAGCTCCTCATAAGTTACAGAAACAGCGGGTACTACACAGTTAAAAACAATATAATAATTCTGCGGTAATTTTCTTGTCTTTTTTTATAGTTTTGATTTACGGAATACATAGTTCTACTTACTATAACGAAGATATTCAATTTGCAAATTAGTGTGTATGTTATAAGTTAAATTGGTCCATTATTTTATAAGAGAAATACCTTCAGGGCGTCATTACGCAGTAATTTCCTACGAAATCGTTCAAATAAATGAAGATTTAGCGTGAATATGGAGAATGATCGACCTTATTGCCACTGAATTTGTTACCAATAAACACATTGCTATTATTACTATATGCAGAACAAAGCATTTGAAGGGTGTTAGTAACTTCAGTAACACTAAAAGAAAACTAAAATATACGCAATTTTACTTATTTTGAATTCAAAATGGTTTTCGTATGGCGTAAAAATTTATTGATGCTCGGAAATTCAAGTCTCCATACAATTGTGTAGTGGTGCATATCCTTGCTGTGTGGTGTGGGATTTTGCTGTTCAATTCCCATTGCTATTGCTGAAAATACCGCTTCCTGAACGTCCATTTATTTGATGCTGGTAACCTTTTTTCTTTTAATGTCAGGAGACCGCTGGAACATCCACTAGCAGCTTCTGTTTTTTCTACAACATAGTGAACTATTTTTTAAAACATGAGCTATTTGATTTTTATTAACGAACTTTTATTTAATTTAAATAAAATTTCCTAAATTTTAATTTTAGCATATTTTTTTGGCAGTTTATGATTTTTTTAGCACTTTTTAGCTTTATTTTAAAGCCGGTTAAGCTGCGAAATATTTTTGGATATGGCCACACTGATCTATTGCATTAAATTTATTCTTGACATCTTGTTAGCCTTACGTTTTGTCCTTTTGTGTCTCACATGCTCATTGCTCTGCCCATTGAATGTTGTCCAGTAGATCGGATGACGTCCGAACGAGCCGATTCAAAGCTGTTGTACTGCTTTAAAAGTAATTGTAAGGCGTCGTTGCTCGTTTTTCAAAGCACACTCCATCCAGCCTTATGCGATAAATATTTCAAATAATCTCTGTTAGCAATCAATTTGAGTCTTTATTTTCTTAATTAATTTTAAAAACCAACCGAACATTATTTGTTTTACTAAAATATTCTAGCAAAATAATTATAACATTTAGCCTTTGTAAGCTTAACACAAGCTCTCCTCTCATAGTGCCAACCCATATTTAAGGGACACTGCATGACCTTCAGGTAGCCCAAAGTGCACTGGTAATAATAATTACAATTCCTCGGATAAGGATAAAAATCAAATGTATGAGACAAGCATTGTTCTCTTGGTGAGGCCACATCCATCAACTAAGTTTAATTAGAAATATAACGAAGAAATACAAATTTTTATGTACATATGTATGTATGTATGTATGTACATACACATTTTGTCTGATAAAAAAAATTACTTACATGACATTTCACATTTTCGGGATAATCACATTTTTGCTGATGCACATCGAAATGCAACATGTTGGAACAATGCATGGGCAAGCGTTCACCCCGATAACACAGAAAATATTCTGAACACGATTTATTGTGTGGTAAGAAAATGGCTACGTTTGGATTATCTATAGCTGGACAAACGGTAGGCACAACTGATGCAGGAAGGGTAGTTGCCTTAGTTGGAAGTGCTGTAGAAACTGTGGTGTTTTCAGTACTTGAGATTGATAATGTAACGTTAGATGACGATGATGTGCTATTGGCAGAAGGAAATCCTGATATGCTTATGTTCATACCGGATGAAGAATTTGTTGTTATGGCATTTTCTGTTGTAGTTTGTACTTCTACTATTACGGTATTTGCAGCTTCATTGGGTATGGCTCTGTCTTTGCAAACACTTTTTTCTGTATCACATGTTTGTTCTTCAATCGAAAAATAAGGACTATCATCCGGACAAGAATCACTAAACGAGTCTTCACCATGACAGAATATGTAAAATGAACAATCTTCTTGTAGTTCCACATACGTTTGATCTTTTCCTTCGCATTCTATAAAAGTATCGGAATAAGTCATACCAAATATACTGGAAATAAGTAAAACGAAGCCGCACAATTTACTAAACATTATGCGATAAATATATCGAAAACGTTAAGAGTTTTTTGAAAACTAAAGTCTTACTACAGACAGCAGTACGTTTTTAGTTCTTTTCTCCAATAATTTTCATATATATTTTATCAAAGGAAATAATTAATTTAGTCAAACATGAATTATTAACCAACGTTTTGGTCTTATCTTTTCTTAAACAATTTTGTTTGTAAGTGTTAATTAAAAATGTTCAAGTTGATTATCATACATATCAACGACCTTAAGAGAAAATAATTTTCAATTTAACCCTGAAATTTGTTGAAACCGTTAAATAAACTTTAATAAATCAGGCCAACTTGTTATTAAACTACTGCAAATGGTAATGCATTTTTCGAAGTATTGTAAATAAATTTACTGGAGGCATTAGAAAAAGTCATGTATGAAAAATATTCACTATCGTTTTTCTCTTTGTCTTTGAACCCTATAACTGATAATGTAATCAAAATTCGAAAGTATACATAGATGGAAAGGACATACGATACGGAAATCAGTCGATGACATCAATGCAAATTCACTCGACTACAGCCCAAAGGGAGCAAAAGAAGAGGCCGTCTTAAAAATACAAAGAGGCACCAGTTGCAATCAGATACAATCTCTCACTCTAGCCTGAAGTAAAGCCACAAAAAAGAACAGCAACGGATAGAAAGTGATGGAGATCACTTATTGATAACCCATGTTCCTTGTGAGAATATCTCAATCTTTCGTATTATCTGACCGTACGCACTAGAACTCAAACTACACTATACTTGGGGGAAAACTTTCCACATTATTGTTAAAAGTGTGCAAGATGAGGCTTTTAATCTTTTTCGCACCTGCATAGTGAGCCACTATAATATGCATTTTTTTCTGCTCGTCGAATTATTGTCCAGAAAGTTTTAATGGTCTTCCAAACCAGGTAGCAATGTCTCTATTATTCTGCTGTTTATTCCTTACAATTGCTCTAGTTTAAGGTGATATGCATTGTTGTGAATGGTGTTGTCGGTTACTGAGTTGACTGCAAAATATGCCGAAGGACCTTGATTTAATTACTGGCCAACTCATCAGTGTGATATTGCATTTATTGTTTTTTTATTTAGTTACTTGCATCTAATGTTACAATTACAGCTTAACATTACAAATATAGTACATATATTACAATATTTATAAACAGTTATATATGCGGCTCGCCCCACGATATCCTGCAGTAAATGTCGATAGTGATATTGTATTGACTCGCTTTTGACTTTGTCACTAGTACTACTATCGATATACCCCCATACAATACTTTGTGCGCTAGAGATATAGCATGTGCTTGTCATTGAGAATGTAGTAGTAAAAATAAGAATGTTGACTAGGTAGTGATTGATTAGTTCTCATGGGACCAAATAGATGCATTCGAACCATAAAGTTACTAGTATATTTCTATAATTTAAGTCTACCTTTTAAAACAAACAAAAATGTTTAGACGTATCGTTGATAATGTCATCAAGAAGTCAGCACTAGTCGACAAATTGGTGTCTTAATACCAATAGGCCTTGTAAGAAGTCACCACCAAAGTCGACAAAGTGGCGACTTGGAGACAATTGACCCCGAGTTTACTACAGGTATGTATGTATTTATTTTATGAAATTGCAGATGTAGGAATTTATATGACACGAGTTGCCAGTTTGGAATATTTATGCTCATGCACTGTGAATACAATTTTGGATACAATCCTTCGACTACGATATAGTCGCAGATGTAAATTTGGATTCCACTGAAGATAATGATGAAGATAATATAATAAAAGTCATTGTTTTTGATGTGATTCTCCCATTTTAATATACAAGTTGTACTGAAGATCCCAAATTACAGAGCCGTATTTAGGAATGAGTCTAACTAAAGATCTATACAGATTTTTTGTAACATAAGGATCATTAAATTATTTTGCCAGCTGTTTTATGATACACAAAACACTATTAGCCCTATTAACAGCATATGTGACATGTGTGTTGAAATTAATAAATTTTTTGTCGAAATAAATCACAAGGTGTAAAAATAAATCAACAGTTATTAGATCATATGAAGTTTTCTATAAACTTGTGGTTGTGGTTTAACTTTCCATAAATTGTAGTAAACTTTTTATAAATGACATCTCTTTGCTGACTATATTCTAAAAGCTTGAACGGATATAGAACGTCAATTCTATTAAGTTTGTAGTTGTGGATCTACCATTACAAACACCATGCTGCTTTGGAAATATAATTGATGATATAACATGTTTTAGTAGATCCGTTATAATTTTCTCGAACACCTTATGAATAGCATTTAATTAAGCTATAGTTCTTTAGTTTGTGGCTTTACTGCTACTACAAGATTTGTAGAGAGTAGCTAGGAAGTTAATGTTATAGCGTACACTTTACACCGGAGGCGCTGCTCCACTACTCTTAAATAAAAACAGACGCAATAGTAGAGTTATAAAAATATTAAGCTTTCTTCTACATTTTCACCATCTATCTTCTATTAATTTCCTCAGGTCTAGTACAGTGCGTTGCAAAAGAAGTGGTCATCCCCTGACTGCTGGTCCTAACTAAAACATCTAACGTAGTTTTTAGTGTCAAAGAGAATATGCAATCCATTTTTCGCAAATAGTGTTTTTTTCCGCTAGAACGGGAGAGATTTTCTGAGATTATGATTTTTAAACATAATTCTGTTTTAATTTATTAACTCTTTTCTTGTCTTGTTAAAATATTTACCCTAATGATCTTAAACTAAAAATAATAAAAAAAAACATCTAAACAAACACTTATTTGTTCACTTAAGTAAATTGTTGGCAATAACAATATATGTAATTTTATTTGCCTTTGCTGGCTACAGTACCATTTGGTGATATCGTCGTTCATGCCATTTTAAATCCATAGATTTAACTCAACACACACACACACACACACACACACACACACACACGCACACGCACTCAAACAAACACACACTATGATGCACACAACTACAGCCATTGTTGGCAAAATAAAGCAAAAAAGCTATAAATGTTGGTAATAGTTTATTTCTGCGGCTAAGTTTGTTTTTATTAAAAATAATATTGGTTTAAAGATGAAAACCAAATACGAAATAAGAAACTTTCATAAAAACGCTCACAAACTGAACAGGAGGAAGTGTGTTGTGAAGAAGGTCAATAAAATATTTTTTTTTGGAAAAAAACTGATCATATCTGCGATAATGACAATTTAAAAATTATGACCATTGTTTTAAATTCAAATTAAGCAACTGCAAATATTTATTAATAAGTCATTTATAAGCAATGAAATCTATTAATCACTTTAATGAAAAATCTCAGCTGTTTACAGATTTACTCTTGAGACGTGACTACAAAAACAAATCCATATTTTTTGTATGTATCTATAGAAAATTCGATCTAAAATGTGAATAATTTAAAAAAAGTTCTATCATTATTTAAAGCTTAAAAAATAGATTTACCTAAGTCCGTTTCTTTCTAGAGATCTGAGATCTGTCAAATCATTTTCAACAATTAAATTCGTTTGAGTATCCAAAAGTTTTTACTATTTTTTACTGAAATTTTACTGCATTTCACTAAATTGTGGTCGTTTACACAAAACACAAACTGAATGCGTAAAACAACAATTTTGTTCTTGGCATAACGAACGTGCTACGATTGCACAGCTGGCTTTTATCTATGTATTTCATAACAACCGAAAAAATATTGCCGTTAACTTACCGATAGCGAATATCGTTAAAAGTGTTTGTTTAATTTGTTATTTTGAAGAACCAAAATACGGATTGTATTCCGTTTCTGAACCTAATCGAACTCTGTGATATGGCTGCATTTACAGATTGCTATTATTGCTTTCGATTTCATTTTCACAAATAAATCTGAACATGATTTTTTAAATACTTAACGCGGAAAAACAGTTCATTGGCTTTTTTTCCTCCTGGAAAAGCCGACTTCCATCTTCTCGGCTAATAAGCCGATGTTTGTTATTCTTTACATACAAATATTGCAAATATTTTAAATATAAACATTTATTTTCAATTATCACTATAAAATAATTGTTGACACCGACTTTAACCTTAAACGTGTACCTTCGATCCGATATTTCACTCTCAGAAACCTTTTTCCTACACTACAAAGCAAACTATGAATAACATCCTGTGTTCGATCCCTGGTCTGGGCAAGTCATCAACATAATTAATTTCTCTACAATGTAATATTACGCTGTGTTTAAAGTGAGGAATGCATATAACAGGTCACTAAAATGTTTAGGCAGCAATTGATACTGTTGTGTCATCCTCTGATTGCTGGTCCTAAATAAAGTTATAGTGCGAGGGAATAGTACACATTTGCAAATAAAAT
Organism: Lypha dubia; assembly: GCA_947311025.1. NCBI lineage: Eukaryota > Metazoa > Arthropoda > Insecta > Diptera > Tachinidae > Lypha > Lypha dubia. The sequence goes on from OX371263.1 coordinate 2,710,880, forward strand.
GTCAAGCATGATGGTCATCCAAAAATGTTTGGAAAAGAAAAAAATAAACATTTTAACTTTTATTAGTTCTGTCTATTGATTCAAAAATAATGGTCCCATACATATGTATATGTATATGCTATACACGACATTCTGAGTGCTGTTCCAATATTCACAAACTGTAGGGAAATCTGTGTTACACTGAATGCGCAAAAATCAAGAGCTATGCTATTTGGAGATGCAGACTCACATAGATCTCCAGAAATTATTGTAAATGGAGAAATGTTTCGTTCTGTATCTTATTTACAAGTTTTAGGAATCTATATTGATAACACGATAATTTTTCAACATCATATTGGTTTTGTGACTCGTAGGGTCATATTTAAATTAAGGAGAATATACAACACTTGCTACCATTTCCCTATAGCAATTAGGAAGAAGATTGCGCACGCATTACCATGCCTTTAGTGTTATATGGCCTGGAGGTATATTCATTGACGAGTTATCATAATTTTTATAGAATAAAAAAGTGTTTTAATATTATTATTCGGTATGTTTATCACCTTGGCTCTCATGAACATGTTTATGAGTATGTAAAGGATTTCTAAAATGTTAAATTTGAAAATTTCGTTAGAGTTTGGTTACTGACATTTTTTTTATAGAACAGCCAAGTATAATTCACCATTATATCGATAATTCCGTACAATGAAAAATCTTTTTGTAAGTCCGTTAACAGCTTTACCAGTCTTTTGATGGAACTGATCGAATTTTATGATATCTTTGTTTGCTTAATATTGAGCTCTTAGATAAATTTGCGAATCCTCTGATCTGTGCTAGGAAACTATAACTATATATAATTATTTGTTAACATAATTATATCTTATATGTTAAGATTTAGAGTAGCTATAAGCATTAAACTTTTTTTATATATTTTTTACTATGCCTAGTTTGGATTAATCTTGTAATCAGCTTTTGACCTACATAAGGCTTTATGATTATGTTGAATAAATATATAATAAATAAATACTCGTATGTATAAACATACATACTAAATATATATTTCCAATTTCTCGTCAATCTGTTTGTTGGGTTTCCGAGGGAAACACAGAAAAACATTGTTGAAGCAAAAAAAAAAATCTGAAAATAATGTGGCATAGAAAAATTTTACTTTTAATTACAATCGACATACAGGCCTTTTTGGAATCAGCCAAGTTTTAGTGCTTTTAAAATACATACTTTAATGTGTGGGGAGAACATAAATTTGTAAGAATGAAATAGTCGTGCCACTAAATGGTAAGAATTATTGTTTTTTTTTTCATATCAACGCTGTCTAAAGTTTGTGACTCTCTTGAAAAATTGCATAAGTCTGAAAATTATTATTATTTAAGGGAAAGCTAAAACGTTTTATTTGTTTTACTCATAAAAAGTTTTTATTAAAGGTAACGCAAAAACTCAACAATAATAAGAAAACGAAAACACCAAACTAAAGTTAATTTGCTGGTTTCTCTACTTTAATCCAAGAGTACTTTAAATAAATCGAAGTATAAAATTAAATTACTGATAATAGTTTTTGTTCAGTGTGCAGATAACACTTGAAAGTCTGCCTGTTTATTGATTTTGATTGACTTTTTAGTAGCAGCAGACTTCAATTAAAGTTTACAATAAAATTATCAATTTAGTTTTCTTATGCTCCTACATCTTGTGGTAGTGAAAATAAAGGTGGGTTATTATGTTAGATGCGCATGAGCTTGCAAAAGTCTATAATAAATAAAAAACATTTGAAAAATTTTAAAGAAAATGCTCATCTGCGAAACATTTCTTTACATTATTACTCCAGTGATTCTTTATGTCAAAATTTTCATGTAAGCGAATTTGATATGAAATTTCGAAATTATTGAATAACAAGATGATAATGTCAACGATCTGAGCCAGTGAAGCCCATAATAGCAGCGGTTCATCTACTTCACGTTTGCTAACTGTCAATCTCCATGTATAAACGCAACATTAAAGTACAGCCAAGTTTGAAAATATATAACTCGGTTCACAAATGAAATATTCTGAAATTCTCTTCTAAACTTTCATTCGTGTCTACAATTCAATGCAATTGGTTGCAACAATTTTTATATCACTCTCTTATTCTTTTGGTGAATAGAACTGTATCCCGCTTGATATGAAAAATAACCGCTTAATTTTCTATAAGTTGCATCTTTTTAATGCTGTGACCCACGGTGGGTCAGAATAGATTTTCATTGGTCAAAACAAATGTGTGTAAATATTTTGTTGTCACAGGTTTTCAAAACTGCCACGTTATTTAAAAGAGAACATGTCAAAACTAAGTTAGCTAAAACATTAGGTCATTAATGATAGTGGGCGTGGCATGCTGGTAAAAACATCAAAATATAAATTTTTACATACACTCAGTGATAAGGGGCTGCATTGTTTTCTGATAGATTGGTTAAACTGCTTAAAACTAACATGCTACATATTCCATTTTGGAAACTTAGTAGAGTATAACTTTTCGAGATGAAAATTAACCAAAAAAATTAAGAACACATAAGGCTCTAGAACACTTAATAATTTTTAGTGAAAATAATCAGCAATTTATATAAAAAAAAAAATTGTACTAAAATTTTCAGTTAATTTGGGTTAGAAATTATGTAAATGTAAGTTTACTTGAACAAGAAAGTTCAAAGTCCTGAACTTAGATCAAAAGAATTATGAAATGCCTTTCTTAATGATAGAAGAATGCATTTGTTTTATTCAGTCTACCATTGTCCTATTTTTTAAACATACGAGTATCCTACTTTAGCAGGGCTTGGGACATGCAGGCGAATAATGTCGTTTAAAGTGGTTGTGTTATGTATGACAGCTTTCGATATCATGGGATTGGATGCAAATCTGTATAATAAAAAATAATATCAAATAGAAATGATCAAACTTATAACATATCCTTCGTAGCACCATTATGAATATATCATAATGAATTTGATGTCAGCATAATTTTTTTTTATTGAATTCTTTATTAAAAGTCTTATCGTCTAAACTACCCTTAAAAGGAAATCGTAATTTTTCGATATCATTCACTATGCAATCAGTATCAGTAAGACAAGCAGATTTAGTGATTTGTTTTTATTTTAATATTCATAACCGGATATTGATTATATTGAAATTATTTTTCCTTTATTATTTTTTCTCTCAAATGTAGAGGACACGTGATTTACTTTTATAAATATGTAGTTTGCTACTTGCCACCTGCAAAATCTTCTCAATAATTTCCACATTGCAGATGTGCAACAAGAACATCTTTAAATATATAATTTTTTCTCTTAGTTTACACTTCCACTTCCTTTAAAAGACACTTGTGTTTTTCAAAGCAGAGTTTTAACCTCAAGTGTTTCCATATGATTTAGTCGTATTAAATATAAATTGTTTTACTTAAATATTCTTAATGCGGTAATTTTCTTTCACGTTATCTGCTGCAAATTCTGTTTAAATGCACATTTTATGAAAGGAATGAAATTTGAAACTTTAGTACAGCTGGGGCTGGTTTGTTAAAAATGCAGCAGACTAACACTTAAGGAATTACATAATACGTACTTTAAAACAAAGCGAATATTGAAAAGGCCATCCTATATAGAAGTTAAAAAGGTAATAAGATCTTCTGTGTTCTGTGTTGAGTAAACTAAAATAAAGAGCAGGAAATAAAAATTGTCTAGTTATTTGTTTGCAATATTTATTAAAAATTTTCGTACTAGTCTACATTTCAACATAACCTAATAGTGCGTAAAAAGGTAAATAATAAATCTAGCGAAAAAAAATGACTTGAATACAAATATACAATAGAGCAGCTTACCGAATCGACCTAATTATGGGCGAGCTTAAGGCCCAATGCAAGCCATTTCGAGCTAATATTTTAGTCTTTCGAAGTATTTAAGTACTTGTTTTAAATAAGAGAAATAAATTTAAAATCGGCCATAAATAACGGATTTATTTATTAATCAAGCATACACCTTTAAATCTATTCTGCGAATGCGAAAAAATAGAACCAAAGCGCAAGAAAAAGAAATTTCAAAATCTATTAAAAAGGGTATAAAAAGTGAATAAAAAATATGATGCCAAGTAATTTTGAAAATCTGTCCATAAATAGGTGAATTTACTGATAATCAATATATCGGGCGGGTAAGTTGTCCCATCGCTATTACAAAACAAAAACAAGCGTAAAAATAAATTTGAAAATCGGCCCATAAATGAAGCAGTTTAGCGAAAATAAATATAATTTGTCCCGAAAACTATTCAAAGAAAAAAAACCTTTTGACACTTGGTTCATAAATAATAGAGTTATGTATCTATTTATAGCCTCCTCTTTCATTGAAGTCAGTCAAAAAAGGTTCTAACGAGTGGTAAAATTGAATTTTTTTTTAAAGATCACATCTGGCATTTATTATAGTGAGATTTAATGTTTGGCAACTCCTTTGGCCCATTCTAACAACTACAATACATATATTTTGGATATACGATTTGCTTAGCAGGAACCGTTTGGTGAAACATTTTAACCTATGATTTGTCGCTGTATGACTCTTTTTTTGTCCCTTTCTTGGTAAAGGTCGACAAAGACGATCTGAAAACTGAAAAATTTTATTTGTATGCCATAAATAACTCAAAACTTGTTTAAGCGTTAATTTCGCACTTATTTCCAATTAGTGCTTATGTGTACCACAAAACCGGAATTTATTTTAATTTACACATTTTTTAAATGTTCTCAAACAGGGTGTTACAAAAAAAAAAAAACAAAGTACTTAAATTGTCAACAAGCAGTTGTGAGCATCATTCATTATTTACTTTTCACTATTTAATACTCCTGACGTACAAAACTAAATTGTTAATACACTGACAAATGGTTTGGTTTAATTACTTGTTTCAGAAACACCAGAGATTTATAATATTTTTCTCTAGGGTATTCAATTTAACGACTTGTTGAAAGATTGATGGCAATTTAGGGGTGTATTTCATTGTATTTAATTTAATTTATCAATTATGGGGCGTTTTATTGAAGAGAATAATTGAGACATTATGAAAAAAAAAGATATTAACTCAAATATTAAAAAATTATTAAATACGGTAACCATCCGCCCTTTTTTTAAAAGGACAGTCCTTTTTTTGACACAATGTCCTTTTAAATTTAAACAAGATATATTGTCGTTTTTTTAATTGAATTGTCCTTTTTTTAATTGAATTGTGCTTTTTTGTCCTTCCTTTTGGTGGCTAATGTTCTTCTTTAGTTTCCAAAATTAAAAAGTTTTATTTTCTCAAAATACCGAAATTTTAAACCCAATACAATATAAATTCATAACCACCCAAGACAGGAATTGCCTGGCAACGCTGTGTCAAATTTTCTGTCGGCTTTCAAATGGACTGTGCAGAATTTAAATTGTTTTTATCAAATAACATTGATATAATCAAAAACATACATTCTTCAGGAAAATATCGATAATTTACATATAATCCTTAAACTATTGTTTTTAACTATTTTTATTTATTGAATATTGTTATTTTTGTATTATTGGCTAAATTTAATTTCTTTGTTAATTTTAATTAATTTTTTGTTTTAACGACGTGTGAACTTCTAGGCGTATTTAATTTCTGTTTTAAACATTCAAATCTATATTTGTATATAAAATTAAGTGCAAAACTTCCTGTGCGCATACTCCTCCTAGACGGCTTGCCCGATTTCAATGAAATTTTCAGGGGTGATTGGGGTCTGTGTGGAGGGTGCACATAAGAAATTTAGTGGGCGTGGCCCCTCCCACATAAATTAAATAACATCATATATCTTGACTATTGTGATAGCAAGAGTTTTGAAACATTGCAATAGTACATATGTTAATCATGTGATAATCAGGACGAAAATGGGCGGGATCGGACAAGTGGGCGTGGCAGCTCCCATACAAAGTGAATATTTAGCTCATAAACAAAATTAATATTAAATATCTAGGGCTCTATATTAGCTATATAGCCTTCAAATTTTGTACGAGTCCATCAATCTATATATATAAAAATGAATCCCTTTTTTCCTTGGTCAATGCATCACGCGTGAATGGCTGGACCGATTTGGACGATTTTTTCTTTCTAATGATCGCCATGGTCCAACTTTTTTCGATTTACCTAAAATCAGAAAACGGCTCCATCGATTTGACTAATTCTTTTTTCAAATGTTCATATTAATCCATTTTAAGTTTTCATCGAACGAAAAATTTGCCACGCCTACTTTTACGCAAGCCCCTTTTTAGGAAAATTAAAAATCGTAATATAGTCTTAACTACTGGACCGATCGTCATTAACTTTTCACAATAAGGTATTCTTACGAAATAATAAATTCTTGACTATATAAAGTTTTAATTGGACAAAGGGGCGTGGCACCGCTCATATAATCCAAAAATTTAAGTCGCCATATTTTGGGAATTTTTTGTCCTACGTCGATGATATTTGGTACATATGGTATTGGCATAATTAGGAATACGTACCAGGAGAAAAGTGGGTGGCAACACGCCCCTTTTTAGGAAAATTAAAAATCGTAATATAGTCTTAACTACTGGACCGATCGTCATTTAAATTTCACAATAGGATATTCTTACGAAATAATAAATACATGACTATATAAATACTTTAAGTTTTATTTTATAACGATGGGGGTAGCGAAGCACACGGGTTTTTTCGGATTTTTATTATTGCCTGCCTTTTACTAATTAATAAACAGAGACAGAAGGCGAATGTTTACAATTATTAAAAAACATTGACATCGCAACATTGTGTGTTTTTTCCACATTTAATTCAATCGATTTGCTACATTTATTCGAAAAGAATACTTTATCGGACTTATGTACATAGTCTATAAGTATGGATCCTTGGCTTTAATTTCCCATTGGTCCAAATGAGTGACAAACAAATTTTATAGAAAAATTCTCAAATACAATTGAGAAATCGGACTTACATAGTCTATAAGTATGGATCCTTGGCTTTAATTTCCCATTGGTCCAAATGAATGACAAAAATAAATGTGCCCACAAATAGCCAAATTCAAGTAGAGCTGAACAAAATTTACACAATTTTAATCTTTAAAATTTTATAGAAAAATTCTCAAATACAATTGAGAAATTGGACTTACATAGTCTATAAGTATGGATCCTTGGCTTTAATTTCCCATTGGTCCAAATGAGTGACAAACATAAATGTGCCCACAAATAGCCAAATTCACGTAGAGCTGAACAAAATTTACACAATTTTAATCTTTAAAATTTTATAGAAAAATTCTCAAATTCAATTGAGAAATCGGACTTACATAGTCTATAAGTATGGATCCTTGGCTTTAATTTCCCATTGGTCCAAATGAGTGACAAACAAGTGTTATAGAAAAATTCTCAAATACAATTGAGAAATCGGACTTACATAGCCTATAAGTATGGATCCTTGGATTTAATTTCCCATTGGTCCAAATGAGTGACAAACATAAATGTGCCCACAAATAGCCAAATTCACGTAGAGCTGAACAAAATTTACACAATTTTAATCTTTAAAATTTTATAGAAAAATTCTCAAATTCAATTGAGAAATCGGACTTACATAGTCTATAAGTATGGATCCGTGGCTTTAATTTCCCATTGGTCCAAATGAGTGACAAACATAAATGTGCCCACAAATAGCCAAATTCACGTAGAGCTGAACAAAATTTACACAATTTTAATCTTTAAAATTTTATAGAAAAATTCTCAAATTCAATTGAGAAATCGGACTTACATAGTCTATATGTATGGATCCGTGGCTTTAATTTCCCATTGGTCCAAATGAGTGACAAACAAATTTTATAGAAAAATTCTCAAATACAATAGAGAAATCGGACTTACATAGTCTATAAGTATGGATCCTTGGCTTTAATTTCCCATTGGTCCAAATGAGTGACAAACAAGTGTTATAGAAAAATTCTCAAATTCAATTGAGAAATCGGACTTACATAGTCTATAAGTATGGATCCGTGGCTTTAATTTCCCAATGGTCCAAATGAGTGACAAACAAGTGTTATAGAAAAATTCTCAAATACAATTGAGAAATCGGACTTACATAGCCTATAAGTATGGATCCTTGGATTTAATTTCCCATTGGTCCAAATGAGTGACAAACATAAATGTGCCCACAAATAGCCAAATTCACGTAGAGCTGAACAAAATTTACACAATTTTAATCTTTAAAATTTTATAGAAAAATTCTCAAATACAATTGAGAAATCGGACTTACATAGTCTATAAGTATGGATCCGTGGCTTTAATTTCCCATTGGTCCAAATGAGTGACAAACAAATTTTATAGAAAAATTCTCAAATACAATTGAGAAATCGGACTTACATAGTCTATAAGTATGGATCCTTGGCTTTAATTTCCCATTGGTCCAAATGAATGACAAAAATAAATGTGCCCACAAATAGCCAAATTCAAGTAGAGCTGAACAAAATTTACACAATTTTAATCTTTAAAATTTTATAGAAAAATTCTCAAATACAATTGAGAAATTGGACTTACATAGTCTATAAGTATGGATCCTTGGCTTTAATTTCCCATTGGTCCAAATGAGTGACAAACATAAATGTGCCCACAAATAGCCAAATTCACGTAGAGCTGAACAAAATTTACACAATTTTAATCTTTAAAATTTTATAGAAAAATTCTCAAATTCAATTGAGAAATCGGACTTACATAGTCTATAAGTATGGATCCTTGGCTTTAATTTCCCATTGGTCCAAATGAGTGACAAACAAATTTTATAGAAAAATTCTCAAATACAATTGAGAAATCGGACTTACATAGTCTATAAGTATGGATCCTTGGCTTTAATTTCCCATTGGTCCAAATGAATGACAAAAATAAATGTGCCCACAAATAGCCAAATTCAAGTAGAGCTGAACAAAATTTACACAATTTTAATCTTTAAAATTTTATAGAAAAATTCTCAAATACAATTGAGAAATTGGACTTACATAGTCTATAAGTATGGATCCTTGGCTTTAATTTCCCATTGGTCCAAATGAGTGACAAACATAAATGTGCCCACAAATAGCCAAATTCACGTAGAGCTGAACAAAATTTACACAATTTTAATCTTTAAAATTTTATAGAAAAATTCTCAAATTCAATTGAGAAATCGGACTTACATAGTCTATAAGTATGGATCCTTGGCTTTAATTTCCCATTGGTCCAAATGAGTGACAAACAAGTGTTATAGAAAAATTCTCAAATACAATTGAGAAATCGGACTTACATAGCCTATAAGTATGGATCCTTGGATTTAATTTCCCATTGGTCCAAATGAGTGACAAACATAAATGTGCCCACAAATAGCCAAATTCACGTAGAGCTGAACAAAATTTACACAATTTTAATCTTTAAAATTTTATAGAAAAATTCTCAAATTCAATTGAGAAATCGGACTTACATAGTCTATAAGTATGGATCCGTGGCTTTAATTTCCCATTGGTCCAAATGAGTGACAAACAAGTGTTATAGAAAAATTCTCAAATACAATTGAGAAATCGGACTTACATAGCCTATAAGTATGGATCCTTGGATTTAATTTCCCATTGGTCCAAATGAGTGACAAACATAAATGTGCCCACAAATAGCCAAATTCACGTAGAGCTGAACAAAATTTACACAATTTTAATCTTTAAAATTTTATAGAAAAATTCTCAAATTCAATTGAGAAATCGGACTTACATAGTCTATAAGTATGGATCCGTGGCTTTAATTTCCCATTGGTCCAAATGAGTGACAAACATAAATGTGCCCACAAATAGCCAAATTCACGTAGAGCTGAACAAAATTTACACAATTTTAATCTTTAAAATTTTATAGAAAAATTCTCAAATTCAATTGAGAAATCGGACTTACATAGTCTATATGTATGGATCCGTGGCTTTAATTTCCCATTGGTCCAAATGAGTGACAAACAAATTTTATAGAAAAATTCTCAAATACAATAGAGAAATCGGACTTACATAGTCTATAAGTATGGATCCTTGGCTTTAATTTCCCATTGGTCCAAATGAGTGACAAACAAGTGTTATAGAAAAATTCTCAAATTCAATTGAGAAATCGGACTTACATAGTCTATAAGTATGGATCCGTGGCTTTAATTTCCCAATGGTCCAAATGAGTGACAAACAAGTGTTATAGAAAAATTCTCAAATACAATTGAGAAATCGGACTTACATAGCCTATAAGTATGGATCCTTGGATTTAATTTCCCATTGGTCCAAATGAGTGACAAACATAAATGTGCCCACAAATAGCCAAATTCACGTAGAGCTGAACAAAATTTACACAATTTTAATCTTTAAAATTTTATAGAAAAATTCTCAAATACAATTGAGAAATCGGACTTACATAGTCTATAAGTATGGATCCGTGGCTTTAATTTCCCATTGGTCCAAATGAGTGACAAACAAATTTTATAGAAAAATTCTCAAATACAATAGAGAAATCGGACTTACATAGTCTATAAGTATGGATCCGTGGCTTTAATTTCCCATTGGTCCAAATGAGTGAAAAACAAATTTTATAGAAAAATTCTCAAATACAATAGAGAAATCGGACTTACATAGTCTATAAGTATGGATCCTTGGCTTTAATTTCCCATTGGTCCAAATGAGTGACAAACAAGTGTTATAGAAAAATTCTCAAATACAATAGAGAAATCGGATTTACATAGCCTATAAGTATGGATCCTTGGCTTTAATTTCCCATTGGTCCAAATGAGTGACAAACAAGTGTTATAGAAAAATTCTCAAATACAATTGAGAAATCGGACTTACATAGCCTATAAGTATGGATCCTTGGCTTTAAATTCCCATTGGTCCGAATGAGTGACAAACAAGTGTTATAGAAAAATTCTCAAATACAATTGAAAAATCGGACTTATATAGCCTATAAGTATGGATCCTTGGATTTAATTTCCCATTGGTCCAAATGAGTGACAAACATAAATGTGCCCACAAATAGCCAAATTCACGTAGAGCTGAACAAAATTTACACAATTTTAATCTTTAAAATTTTATAGAAAAATTCTCAAATACAATTAAGAAATCGGACTTACATAGTCTATAAGTATGGATCCGTGGCTTTAATTTCCCATTGGTCCAAATGAGTGACAAACAAATTTTATAGAAAAATTCTCAAATACAATTGAGAAATCGGACTTACATAGCCTATAAGTATGGATCCTTGGCTTTAATTTCCCATTGGTCCAAATGAGTGACAAACAAGTGTTATAGAAAAATTCTCAAATACAATAGAGAAATCGGACTTACATAGTCTATAAGTATGGATCCTTGGATTTAATTTCCCATTGGTCCAAATGAGTGACAAACAAGTGTTATAGAAAAATTCTCAAATACAATTAAGAAATCGGACTTACATAGCCTATAAGTATGGATCCTTGGATTTAATTTCCCATTGGTCCAAATGAGTGACAAACATAAATGTGCCCACAAATAGCCAAATTCACGTAGAGCTGAACAAAATTTACACAATTTTAATCTTTAAAATTTTATAGAAAAATTCTCAAATACAATTGAGAAATCGGACTTACATAGCCTATAAGTATGGATCCTTGGCTTTAATTTCCCATTGGTCCAAATGAGTGAAAAACAAATTTTATAGAAAAATTCTCAAATACAATAGAGAAATCGGACTTACATAGTCTATAAGTATGGATCCTTGGCTTTAATTTCCCATTGGTCCAAATGAGTGACAAACAAGTGTTATAGAAAAATTCTCAAATACAATTGAGAAATCGGACTTACATAGCCTATAAGTATGGATCCTTGGATTTAATTTCCCATTGGTCCAAATGAGTGACAAACATAAATGTGCCCACAAATAGCCAAATTCACGTAGAGCTGAACAAAATTTACACAATTTTAATCTTTAAAATTTTATAGAAAAATTCTCAAATACAATTGAGAAATCGGACTTACATAGTCTATAAGTATGGATCCGTGGCTTTAATTTCCCATTGGTCCAAATGAGTGAAAAACAAATTTTATAGAAAAATTCTCAAATACAATAGAGAAATCGGACTTACATAGTCTATAAGTATGGATCCTTGGCTTTAATTTCCCATTGGTCCAAATGAGTGACAAACAAGTGTTATAGAAAAATTCTCAAATACAATTGAGAAATCGGACTTACATAGCCTATAAGTATGGATCCTTGGATTTAATTTCCCATTGGTCCAAATGAGTGACAAACATAAATGTGCCCACAAATAGCCAAATTCACGTAGAGCTGAACAAAATTTACACAATTTTAATCTTTAAAATTTTATAGAAAAATTCTCAAATACAATTGAGAAATCGGACTTACATAGCCTATAAGTATGGATCCTTGGCTTTAATTTCCCATTGGTCCAAATGGGTGACAAAGAAGTGTTATAGAAAAATTCTCAAATACAATTGAGAAATCGGACTTACATAGCCTATAAGTATGGATCCTTGGCTTTAATTTCCCATTGGTCCAAATGAGTGACAAACAAGTGTTATAGAAAAATTCTCAAATACAATTGAGAAATCGGACTTACATAGCCTATAAGTATGGATCCTTGGATTTAATTTCCCATTGGTCCAAATGAGTGACAAACATAAATGTGCCCACAAATAGCCAAATTCACGTAGAGCTGAACAAAATTTACACAATTTTAATCTTTAAAATTTTATAGAAAAATTCTCAAATACAATTGAGAAATCGGACTTACATAGCCTATAAGTATGGATCCTTGGCTTTAATTTCCCATTGGTCCAAATGGGTGACAAAGAAGTGTTATAGAAAAATTCTCAAATACAATTGAGAAATCGGACTTACATAGCCTATAAGTATGGATCCTTGGCTTTAATTTCCCATTGGTCCAAATGAGTGACAAACAAGTGTTATAGAAAAATTCTCAAATACAATTGAAAAATCGGACTTATATAGCCTATAAGTATGGATCCTTGGATTTAATTTCCCATTGGTCCAAATGAGTGACAAACATAAATGTGCCCACAAATAGCCAAATTCACGTAGAGCTGAACAAAATTTACACAATTTTAATCTTTAAAATTTTATAGAAAAATTCTCAAATACAATTAAGAAATCGGACTTACATAGTCTATAAGTATGGATCCGTGGCTTTAATTTCCCATTGGTCCAAATGAGTGACAAACAAATTTTATAGAAAAATTCTCAAATACAATAGAGAAATCGGACTTACATAGTCTATAAGTATGGATCCTTGGCTTTAATTTCCCATTGGTCCAAATGAGTGACAAACAAATTTTATAGAAAAATTCTCAAATACAATAGAGAAATCGGATTTACATAGCCTATAAGTATGGATCCTTGGCTTTAATTTCCCATTGGTCCAAATGAGTGACAAACAAGTGTTATAGAAAAATTCTCAAATACAATTGAGAAATCGGACTTACATAGCCTATAAGTATGGATCCTTGGATTTAATTTCCCATTGGTCCAAATGAGTGACAAACATAAATGTGCCCACAAATAGCCAAATTCACGTAGAGCTGAACAAAATTTACACAATTTTAATCTTTAAAATTTTATAGAAAAATTCTCAAATACAATTGAGAAATCGGACTTACATAGTCTATAAGTATGGATCCGTGGCTTTAATTTCCCATTGGTCCAAATGAGTGAAAAACAAATTTTATAGAAAAATTCTCAAATACAATAGAGAAATCGGACTTACATAGTCTATAAGTATGGATCCTTGGCTTTAATTTCCCATTGGTCCAAATGAGTGACAAACAAGTGTTATAGAAAAATTCTCAAATACAATAGAGAAATCGGACTTACATAGCCTATAAGTATGGATCCTGGGATTTAATTTCCCATTGGTCCAAATGAGTGACAAACATAAATGTGCCCACAAATAGCCAAATTCACGTAGAGCTGAACAAAATTTACACAATTTTAATCTTTAAAATTTTATAGAAAAATTCTCAAATACAATTGAGAAATCGGACTTACATAGTCTATAAGTATGGATCCGTGGCTTTAATTTCCCATTGGTCCAAATGAGTGACAAACAAATTTTATAGAAAAATTCTCAAATACAATTGAGAAATCGGACTTACATAGCCTATAAGTATGGATCCTTGGCTTTAATTTCCCATTGGTCCGAATGAGTGACAAACAAGTGTTATAGAAAAATTCTCAAATACAATAGAGAAATCGGATTTACATAGCCTATAAGTATGGATCCTTGGCTTTAATTTCCCATTGGTCCAAATGAGTGACAAACAAGTGTTATAGAAAAATTCTCAAATACAATTGAGAAATCGGACTTACATAGCCTATAAGTATGGATCCTTGGCTTTAAATTCCCATTGGTCCGAATGAGTGACAAACAAGTGTTATAGAAAAATTCTCAAATACAATTGAAAAATCGGACTTATATAGCCTATAAGTATGGATCCTTGGATTTAATTTCCCATTGGTCCAAATGAGTGACAAACATAAATGTGCCCACAAATAGCCAAATTCACGTAGAGCTGAACAAAATTTACACAATTTTAATCTTTAAAATTTTATAGAAAAATTCTCAAATACAATTAAGAAATCGGACTTACATAGTCTATAAGTATGGATCCGTGGCTTTAATTTCCCATTGGTCCAAATGAGTGACAAACAAATTTTATAGAAAAATTCTCAAATACAATTGAGAAATCGGACTTACATAGCCTATAAGTATGGATCCTTGGCTTTAATTTCCCATTGGTCCAAATGAGTGACAAACAAGTGTTATAGAAAAATTCTCAAATACAATAGAGAAATCGGACTTACATAGTCTATAAGTATGGATCCTTGGATTTAATTTCCCATTGGTCCAAATGAGTGACAAACAAGTGTTATAGAAAAATTCTCAAATACAATTAAGAAATCGGACTTACATAGCCTATAAGTATGGATCCTTGGATTTAATTTCCCATTGGTCCAAATGAGTGACAAACATAAATGTGCCCACAAATAGCCAAATTCACGTAGAGCTGAACAAAATTTACACAATTTTAATCTTTAAAATTTTATAGAAAAATTCTCAAATACAATTGAGAAATCGGACTTACATAGCCTATAAGTATGGATCCTTGGCTTTAATTTCCCATTGGTCCAAATGAGTGACAAACAAGTGTTATAGAAAAATTCTCAAATACAATTGAGAAATCGGACTTACATAGCCTATAAGTATGGATCCTTGGCTTTAATTTCCCATTGGTCCGAATGAGTGACAAACAAGTGTTATAGAAAAATTCTCAAATACAATTGAAAAATCGGACTTATATAGCCTATAAGTATGGATCCTTGGATTTAATTTCCCATTGGTCCAAATGAGTGACAAACATAAATGTGCCCACAAATAGCCAAATTCACGTAGAGCTGAACAAAATTTACACAATTTTAATCTTTAAAATTTTATAGAAAAATTCTCAAATACAATTAAGAAATCGGACTTACATAGTCTATAAGTATGGATCCTTGGCTTTAATTTCCCATTGGTCCAAATGAGTGACAAACAAATTTTATAGAAAAATTCTCAAATACAATTGAGAAATCGGATTTACATAGCCTATAAGTATGGATCCTTGGCTTTAATTTCCCATTGGTCCAAATGAGTGACAAACAAGTGTTATAGAAAAATTCTCAAATACAATTGAGAAATCGGACTTACATAGCCTATAAGTATGGATCCTTGGCTTTAATTTCCCATTGGTCCAAATGAGTGACAAACAAGTGTTATAGAAAAATTCTCAAATACAATTGAGAAATCGGACTTACATAGCCTATAAGTATGGATCCTTGGATTTAATTTCCCATTGGTCCAAATGAGTGACAAACATAAATGTGCCCACAAATAGCCAAATTCACGTAGAGCTGAACAAAATTTACACAATTTTAATCTTTAAAATTTTATAGAAAAATTCTCAAATACAATTGAGAAATCGGATTTACATAGCCTATAAGTATGGATCCTTGGCTTTAATTTCCCATTGGTCCAAATGAGTGACAAACAAGTGTTATAGAAAAATTCTCAAATACAATAGAGAAATCGGATTTACATAGCCTATAAGTATGGATCCTTGGCTTTAATTTCCCATTGGTCCAAATGAGTGACAAACAAGTGTTATAGAAAAATTCTCAAATACAATTGAGAAATCGGACTTACATAGCCTATAAGTATGGATCCTTGGCTTTAATTTCCCATTGGTCCGAATGAGTGACAAACATAAATGTGCCCACAAATAGCCAAATTCACGTAGAGCTGAACAAAATTTACACAATTTTAATCTTTAAAATTTTATAGAAAAATTCTCAAATACAATTGAGAAATCGGACTTACATAGTCTATAAGTATGGATCCGTGGCTTTAATTTCCCATTGGTCCAAATGAGTGACAAACAAATTTTATAGAAAAATTCTCAAATACAATAGAGAAATCGGACTTACATAGCCTATAAGTATGGATCCTTGGCTTTAATTTCCCATTGGTCCAAATGAGTGACAAACAAATTTTATAGAAAAATTCTCAAATACAATTGAGAAATCGGACTTACATAGTCTATAAGTATGGATCCGTGGCTTTAATTTCCCATTGGTCCAAATGAGTGACAAACAAATTTTATAGAAAAATTCTCAAATACAATAGAGAAATCGGACTTACATAGCCTATAAGTATGGATCCTTGGCTTTAATTTCCCATTGGTCCAAATGAGTGACAAACAAGTGTTATAGAAAAATTCTCAAATACAATTGAGAAATCGGACTTACATAGCCTATAAGTATGGATCCTTGGCTTTAATTTCCCATTGGTCCAAATGAGTGACAAACAAATGCTATAGAAAAATTCTCAAATACAATTGAGAAATCGGACTTACATAGTCTATAAGTATGGATCCTTGGCTTTAATTTCCCATTGATCCAAATGAGTGACAAACAAGTGTTATAGAAAAATTCTCAAATACAATTGAGAAATCGGACTTACATAGCCTATAAGTATGGATCCTTGGCTTTAATTTCCCATTGGTCCAAATGAGTGACAAACAAATGCTATAGAAAAATTCTCAAATACAATTGAGAAATCGGACTTACATAGTCTATAAGTATGGATCCTTGGCTTTAATTTCCCATTGGTCCAAATGAGTGACAAACATAAATGTGCCCACAAATAGCCAAATTCACGTAGAGCTGAACAAAATTTACACAATTTTAATCTTTAATATTTTATAGAAAAATTCTCAAATACAATTGAGAAATTGGACTTACATAGTCTATAAGTATGGATCCTTGGCTTTAATTTCCCATTGGTCCAAATGAGTGACAAACAAATTTTATAGAAAAATTCTCAAATACAATAGAGAAATCGGACTTACAGTCTATAAGTATGGATCCTTGGCTTTAATTTCCCATTGGTCCAAATGAGTGACAAACAAATTTTATAGAAAAATTCTCAAATACAATAGAGAAATCGGACTTACATAGTCTATAAGTATGGATCCTTGGCTTTAATTTCCCATTGGTCCAAATGAGTGACAAACAAGTGTTATAGAAAAATTCTCAAATACAATAGAGAAATCGGACTTACAGTCTATAAGTATGGATCCTTGGCTTTAATTTCCCATTGGTCCAAATGAGTGACAAACAAATGCTATAGAAAAATTCTCAAATACAATTGAGAAATCGGACTTACATAGTCTATAAGTATGGATCCTTGGCTTTAATTTCCCATTGGTCCAAATGAGTGACAAACAAATGCTATAGAAAAATTCTCAAATACAATTGAGAAATCGGACTTACATAGTCTATAAGTATGGATCCTTGGCTTTAATTTCCCATTGATCCAAATGAGTGACAAACAAGTGTTATAGAAAAATTCTCAAATACAATTGAGAAATCGGACTTACATAGCCTATAAGTATGGATCCTTGGCTTTAATTTCCCATTGGTCCAAATGAGTGACAAACAAGTGTTATAGAAAAATTCTCAAATACAATTGAGAAATTGGACTTACATAGTCTATAAGTATGGATCCTTGGCTTTAATTTCCCATTGGTCCAAATGAGTGACAAACAAATTTTATAGAAAAATTCTCAAATACAATTGAGAAATCGGACTTACATAGTCTATAAGTATGGATCCGTGGCTTTAATTTCCCATTGGTCCAAATGAGTGACAAACAAATTTTATAGAAAAATTCTCAAATACAATAGAGAAATCGGACTTACATAGTCTATAAGTATGGATCCTTGGCTTTAATTTCCCATTGGTCCAAATGAGTGACAAACAAGTGTTATAGAAAAATTCTCAAATACAATTGAGAAATCGGACTTACATAGCCTATAAGTATGGATCCTTGGATTTAATTTCCCATTGGTCCAAATGAGTGACAAACAAGTGTTATAGAAAAATTCTCAAATACAATTGAGAAATTGGACTTACATAGTCTATAAGTATGGATCCTTGGCTTTAATTTCCCATTGGTCCAAATGAGTGACAAACAAATGCTATAGAAAAATTCTCAAATACAATTGAGAAATCGGACTTACATAGTCTATAAGTATGGATCCTTGGCTTTAATTTCCCATTGGTCCAAATGAGTGACAAACATAAATGTGCCCACAAATAGCCAAATTCACGTAGAGCTGAACAAAATTTACACAATTTTAATCTTTAATATTTTATAGAAAAATTCTCAAATACAATTGAGAAATTGGACTTACATAGTCTATAAGTATGGATCCTTGGCTTTAATTTCCCATTGGTCCAAATGAGTGACAAACAAATTTTATAGAAAAATTCTCAAATACAATAGAGAAATCGGACTTACAGTCTATAAGTATGGATCCTTGGCTTTAATTTCCCATTGGTCCAAATGAGTGACAAACAAATTTTATAGAAAAATTCTCAAATACAATTGAGAAATCGGACTTACATAGCCTATAAGAATGGATCCTTGGATTTAATTTCCCATTGGTCCAAATGAGTGACAAACATAAATGTGCCCACAAATAGCCAAATTCACGTAGAGCTGAACAAAATTTACACAATTTTAATCTTTAAAATTTTATAGAAAAATTCTCAAATACAATTGAGAAATCGGACTTACATAGTCTATAAGTATGGATCCGTGGCTTTAATTTCCCATTGGTCCAAATGAGTGACAAACAAATTTTATAGAAAAATTCTCAAATACAATAGAGAAATCGGACTTACATAGTCTATAAGTATGGATCCTTGGCTTTAATTTCCCATTGGTCCAAATGAGTGACAAACAAGTGTTATAGAAAAATTCTCAAATACAATTGAGAAATCGGACTTACATAGCCTATAAGTATGGATCCTTGGCTTTAATTTCCCATTGGTCCAAATGAGTGACAAACAAATGCTATAGAAAAATTCTCAAATACAATTGAGAAATCGGACTTACATAGCCTATAAGTATGGATCCTTGGCTTTAATTTCCCATTGGTCCAAATGAGTGACAAACAAGTGTTATAGAAAAATTCTCAAATACAATTGAGAAATCGGACTTACATAGCCTATAAGTATGGATCCGTGGCTTTAATTTCCCATTGGTCCAAATGAGTGACAAACAAATTTTATAGAAAAATTCTCAAATACAATTGAGAAATTGGACTTACATAGTCTATAAGTATGGATCCTTGGCTTTAATTTCCCATTGGTCCAAATGAGTGACAAACAAGTGTTATAGAAAAATTCTCAAATACAATTGAGAAATTGGACTTACATAGTCTATAAGTATGGATCCGTGGCTTTAATTTCCCATTGGTCCAAATGAGTGACAAACAAATTTTATAGAAAAATTCTCAAATACAATTGAGAAATTGGACTTACATAGTCTATAAGTATGGATCCTTGGCTTTAATTTCCCATTGGTCCAAATGAGTGACAAACAAGTGTTATAGAAAAATTCTCAAATACAATTGAGAAATTGGACTTACATAGTCTATAAGTATGGATCCTTGGCTTTAATTTCCCATTGGTCCAAATGAGTGACAAACAAGTGTTATAGAAAAATTCTCAAATACATTTGAGAAATTGGACTTACATAGTCTATAAGTATGGATCCTTGGCTTTAATTTCCCATTCGTCCAAATGAGTGACAAACAAGTGTTATAGAAAAATTCTCAAATACAATTGAGAAATTGGACTTACATAGTCTATAAGTATGGATCCTTGGCTTTAATTTCCCATTGGTCCAAATGAGTGACAAACAAGTGTTATAGAAAAATTCTCAAATACAATTGAGAAATTGGACTTACATAGTCTATAAGTATGGATCCTTGGCTTTAATTTCCCATTGGTCCAAATGAGTGACAAACAAGTGTTATAGAAAAATTCTCAAATACAATTGAGAAATTGGACTTACATAGTCTATAAGTATGGATCCTTGGCTTTAATTTCCCATTGGTCCAAATGAGTGACAAACATAAATGTGCCCACAAATAGCTAAATTCACGTAGAGCTGAACAAAATTTACACAATTTTAATCTTTAAAATTTTATAGAAAAATTCTCAAATACAATTGAGAAATCGGACTTACATAGTCTATAAGTATGGATCCGTGGCTTTAATTTCCCATTGGTCCAAATGAGTGACAAACAAGTGTTATAGAAAAATTCTCAAATACAATAGAGAAATCGGACTTACATAGTCTATAAGTATGGATCCGTGGCTTTAATTTCCCATTGGTCCAAATGAGTGACAAACATAAATGTGCCCACAAATAGCCAAATTCACGTAGAGCTGAACAAAATTTACACAATTTTAATCTTTAAAATTTTATAGAAAAATTCTCAAATACAATTGAGAAATCGGACTTACATAGTCTATAAGTATGGATCCGTGGCTTTAATTTCCCATTGGTCCAAATGAGTGACAAACAAATTTTATAGAAAAATTCTCAAATACAATAGAGAAATCGGACTTACATAGTCTATAAGTATGGATCCTTGGCTTTGATTTCCCATTGGTCCAAATGAGTGACAAACAAGTGTTATAGAAAAATTCTCATATACAATTGAGAAATCGGACTTACATAGCCTATAAGTATGGATCCTTGGCTTTAATTTCCCATTGGTCCAAATGAGTGACAAACATAAATGTGCCCACAAATAGCCAAATTCACGTAGAGCTGAACAAAATTTACACAATTTTAATCTTTAAAATTTTATAGAAAAATTCTCAAATACAATTGAGAAATTGGACTTACATAGTCTATAAGTATGGATCCTTGGCTTTTTAATTTCCCATTGGTCCAAATGAGTGACAAACAAATTTTATAGAAAAATTCTCAAATACAATAGAGAAATCGGACTTACATAGTCTATAAGTATGGATCCTTGGCTTTAATTTCCCATTGGTCCAAATGAGTGACAAACAAGTGTTATAGAAAAATTCTCAAATACAATTGAGAAATCGGACTTACATAGTCTATAAGTATGGATCCTTGGCTTTGATTTCCCATTGGTCCAAATGAGTGACAAACAAGTGTTATAGAAAAATTCTCATATACAATTGAGAAATCGGACTTACATAGCCTATAAGTATGGATCCTTGGCTTTAATTTCCCATTGGTCCAAATGAGTGACAAACATAAATGTGCCCACAAATAGCCAAATTCACGTAGAGCTGAACAAAATTTACACAATTTTAATCTTTAAAATTTTATAGAAAAATTCTCAAATACAATTGAGAAATTGGACTTACATAGTCTATAAGTATGGATCCTTGGCTTTTTAATTTCCCATTGGTCCAAATGAGTGACAAACAAATTTTATAGAAAAATTCTCAAATACAATAGAGAAATCGGACTTACATAGTCTATAAGTATGGATCCTTGGCTTTAATTTCCCATTGGTCCAAATGAGTGACAAACAAGTGTTATAGAAAAATTCTCAAATACAATTGAGAAATCGGACTTACATAGCATATAAGTATGGATCCTTGGCTTTAATTTCCCATTGGTCCAAATGAGTGACAAACAAATGCTATAGAAAAATTCTCAAATACAATTGAGAAATCGGACTTACATAGTCTATAAGTATGGATCCTTGGCTTTAATTTCCCATTGGTCCAAATGAGTGACAAACATAAATGTGCCCACAAATAGCCAAATTCACGTAGAGCTGAACAAAATTTACACAATTTTAATCTTTAATATTTTATAGAAAAATTCTCAAATACAATTGAGAAATTGGACTTACATAGTCTATAAGTATGGATCCTTGGCTTTAATTTCCCATTGGTCCAAATGAGTGACAAAAAAATTTTATAGAAAAATTCTCAAATACAATTGAGAAATCGGACTTACATAGTCTATAAGTATGGATCCGTGGCTTTAATTTCCCATTGGTCCAAATGAGTGACAAACAAATTTTATAGAAAAATTCTCAAATACAATTGAGAAATTGGACTTACATAGTCTATAAGTATGGATCCTTGGCTTTAATTTCCCATTGGTCCAAATGAGTGACAAACAAGTGTTATAGAAAAATTCTCAAATACAATTGAGAAATTGGACTTACATAGTCTATAAGTATGGATCCTTGGCTTTAATTTCCCATTGGTCCAAATGAGTGACAAACAAGTGTTATAGAAAAATTCTCAAATACAATTGAGAAATTGGACTTACATAGTCTATAAGTATGGATCCTTGGCTTTAATTTCCCATTGGTCCAAATGAGTGACAAACAAGTGTTATAGAAAAATTCTCAAATACAATTGAGAAATTGGACTTACATAGTCTATAAGTATGGATCCTTGGCTTTAATTTCCCATTGGTCCAAATGAGTGACAAACAAGTGTTATAGAAAAATTCTCAAATACAATTGAGAAATTGGACTTACATAGTCTATAAGTATGGATCCTTGGCTTTAATTTCCCATTGGTCCAAATGAGTGACAAACATAAATGTGCCCACAAATAGCTAAATTCACGTAGAGCTGAACAAAATTTACACAATTTTAATCTTTAAAATTTTATAGAAAAATTCTCAAATACAATTGAGAAATCGGACTTACATAGTCTATAAGTATGGATCCGTGGCTTTAATTTCCCATTGGTCCAAATGAGTGACAAACAAATTTTATAGAAAAATTCTCAAATACAATAGAGAAATCGGACTTACATAGTCTATAAGTATGGATCCTTGGCTTTAATTTCCCATTGGTCCAAATGAGTGACAAACAAGTGTTATAGAAAAATTCTCAAATACAATTGAGAAATTGGACTTACATAGTCTATAAGTATGGATCCGTGGCTTTAATTTCCCATTGGTCCAAATGAGTGACAAACATAAATGTGCCCACAAATAGCCAAATTCACGTAGAGCTGAACAAAATTTACACAATTTTAATCTTTAAAATTTTATAGAAAAATTCTCAAATACAATTGAGAAATCGGACTTACATAGTCTATAAGTATGGATCCGTGGCTTTAATTTCCCATTGGTCCAAATGAGTGACAAACAAATTTTATAGAAAAATTCTCAAATACAATAGAGAAATCGGACTTACATAGTCTATAAGTATGGATCCTTGGCTTTAATTTCCCATTGGTCCAAATGAGTGACAAACAAGTGTTATAGAAAAATTCTCAAATACAATTGAGAAATGGGACTTACATAGTCTATAAGTATGGATCCGTGGCTTTAATTTCCCATTGGTCCAAATGAGTGACAAACATAAATGTGCCCACAAATAGCCAAATTCACGTAGAGCTGAACAAAATTTACACAATTTTAATCTTTAATATTTTATAGAAAAATTCTCAAATACAATTGAGAAATTGGACTTACATAGTCTATAAGTATGGATCCTTGGCTTTAATTTCCCATTGGTCCAAATGAGTGACAAACAAGTGTTATAGAAAAATTCTCATATACAATTGAGAAATCGGACTTACATAGCCTATAAGTATGGATCCTTGGCTTTAATTTCCCATTGGTCCAAATGAGTGACAAACATAAATGTGCCCACAAATAGCCAAATTCACGTAGAGCTGAACAAAATTTACACAATTTTAATCTTTAATATTTTATAGAAAAATTCTCAAATACAATTGAGAAATTGGACTTACATAGTCTATAAGTATGGATCCTTGGCTTTAATTTCCCATTGGTCCAAATGAGTGACAAACAAATTTTATAGAAAAATTCTCAAATACAATTGAGAAATCGGACTTACATAGTCTATAAGTATGGATCCGTGGCTTTAATTTCCCATTGGTCCAAATGAGTGACAAACAAATTTTATAGAAAAATTCTCAAA
The DNA here is from genome assembly GCA_947311025.1 of Lypha dubia. NCBI lineage: Eukaryota > Metazoa > Arthropoda > Insecta > Diptera > Tachinidae > Lypha > Lypha dubia. The sequence goes on from OX371263.1 coordinate 2,735,241, forward strand.
TACAATAGAGAAATCGGACTTACATAGTCTATAAGTATGGATCCTTGGCTTTAATTTCCCATTGGTCCAAATGAGTGACAAACAAGTGTTATAGAAAAATTCTCATATACAATTGAGAAATCGGACTTACATAGCCTATAAGTATGGATCCTTGGCTTTAATTTCCCATTGGTCCAAATGAGTGACAAACATAAATGTGCCCACAAATAGCCAAATTCACGTAGAGCTGAACAAAATTTACACAATTTTAATCTTTAATATTTTATAGAAAAATTCTCAAATACAATTGAGAAATTGGACTTACATAGTCTATAAGTATGGATCCTTGGCTTTAATTTCCCATTGGTCCAAATGAGTGACAAACAAATTTTATAGAAAAATTCTCAAATACAATAGAGAAATCGGACTTACATAGTCTATAAGTATGGATCCTTGGCTTTGATTTCCCATTGGTCCAAATGAGTGACAAACAAGTGTTATAGAAAAATTCTCATATACAATTGAGAAATCGGACTTACATAGCCTATAAGTATGGATCCTTGGCTTTAATTTCCCATTGGTCCAAATGAGTGACAAACATAAATGTGCCCACAAATAGCCAAATTCACGTAGAGCTGAACAAAATTTACACAATTTTGATCTTTAATATTTTATAGAAAAATTCTCAAATACAATTGAGAAATCGGACTTACATAGCCTATAAGTATGGATCCTTGGCTTTTTAATTTCCCATTGGTCCAAATGAGTGACAAACAAATTTTATAGAAAAATTCTCAAATACAATAGAGAAATCGGACTTACATAGTCTATAAGTATGGATCCTTGGCTTTAATTTCCCATTGGTCCAAATGAGTGACAAACAAGTGTTATAGAAAAATTCTCAAATACAATTGAGAAATCGGACTTACATAGCCTATAAGTATGGATCCTTGGCTTTAATTTCCCATTGGTCCAAATGAGTGACAAACAAATGCTATAGAAAAATTCTCAAATACAATTGAGAAATCGGACTTACATAGTCTATAAGTATGGATCCTTGGCTTTAATTTCCCATTGGTCCAAATGAGTGACAAACATAAATGTGCCCACAAATAGCCAATTTCACGTAGAGCTGAACAAAATTTACACAATTTTAATCTTTAATATTTTATAGAAAAATTCTCAAATACAATTGAGAAATTGGACTTACATAGTCTATAAGTATGGATCCTTGGCTTTAATTTCCCATTGGTCCAAATGAGTGACAAACAAATTTTATAGAAAAATTCTCAAATACAATTGAGAAATCGGACTTACATAGTCTATAAGTATGGATCCGTGGCTTTAATTTCCCATTGGTCCAAATGAGTGACAAACAAATTTTATAGAAAAATTCTCAAATACAATTGAGAAATTGGACTTACATAGTCTATAAGTATGGATCCTTGGCTTTAATTTCCCATTGGTCCAAATGAGTGACAAACAAGTGTTATAGAAAAATTCTCAAATACAATTGAGAAATTGGACTTACATAGTCTATAAGTATGGATCCTTGGCTTTAATTTCCCATTGGTCCAAATGAGTGACAAACAAGTGTTATAGAAAAATTCTCAAATACAATTGAGAAATTGGACTTACATAGTCTATAAGTATGGATCCGTGGCTTTAATTTCCCATTGGTCCAAATGAGTGACAAACATAAATGTGCCCACAAATAGCCAAATTCACGTAGAGCTGAACAAAATTTACACAATTTTAATCTTTAAAATTTTATAGAAAAATTCTCAAATACAATTGAGAAATCGGACTTACATAGTCTATAAGTATGGATCCGTGGCTTTAATTTCCCATTGGTCCAAATGAGTGACAAACAAATTTTATAGAAAAATTCTCAAATACAATTGAGAAATTGGACTTACATAGTCTATAAGTATGGATCCTTGGCTTTAATTTCCCATTGGTCCAAATGAGTGACAAACAAATTTTATAGAAAAATTCTCAAATACAATTGAGAAATTGGACTTACATAGTCTATAAGTATGGATCCTTGGCTTTAATTTCCCATTGGTCCAAATGAGTGACAAACAAGTGTTATAGAAAAATTCTCAAATACAATTGAGAAATTGGACTTACATAGTCTATAAGTATGGATCCTTGGCTTTAATTTCCCATTGGTCCAAATGAGTGACAAACAAGTGTTATAGAAAAATTCTCAAATACAATTGAGAAATTGGACTTACATAGTCTATAAGTATGGATCCTTGGCTTTAATTTCCCATTGGTCCAAATGAGTGACAAACATAAATGTGCCCACAAATAGCTAAATTCACGTAGAGCTGAACAAAATTTACACAATTTTAATCTTTAAAATTTTATAGAAAAATTCTCAAATACAATTGAGAAATCGGACTTACATAGTCTATAAGTATGGATCCGTGGCTTTAATTTCCCATTGGTCCAAATGAGTGACAAACAAATTTTATAGAAAAATTCTCAAATACAATAGAGAAATCGGACTTACATAGTCAATAAGTATGGATCCTTGGCTTTAATTTCCCATTGGTCCAAATGAGTGACAAACAAGTGTTATAGAAAAATTCTCAAATACAATTGAGAAATTGGACTTACATAGTCTATAAGTATGGATCCGTGGCTTTAATTTCCCATTGGTCCAAATGAGTGACAAACATAAATGTGCCCACAAATAGCCAAATTCACGTAGAGCTGAACAAAATTTACACAATTTTAATCTTTAAAATTTTATAGAAAAATTCTCAAATACAATAGAGAAATCGGACTTACATAGTCTATAAGTATGGATCCTTGGCTTTAATTTCCCATTGGTCCAAATGAGTGACAAACAAGTGTTATAGAAAAATTCTCAAATACAATTGAGAAATTGGACTTACATAGTCTATAAGTATGGATCCGTGGCTTTAATTTCCCATTGGTCCAAATGAGTGACAAACATAAATGTGCCCACAAATAGCCAAATTCACGTAGAGCTGAACAAAATTTACACAATTTTAATCTTTAATATTTTATAGAAAAATTCTCAAATACAATTGAGAAATTGGACTTACATAGTCTATAAGTATGGATCCTTGGCTTTAATTTCCCATTGGTCCAAATGAGTGACAAACAAATTTTATAGAAAAATTCTCAAATACAATAGAGAAATCGGACTTACATAGTCTATAAGTATGGATCCTTGGCTTTAATTTCCCATTGGTCCAAATGAGTAACAAACAAGTGTTATAGAAAAATTCTCAAATACAATTGAGAAATCGGACTTACATAGCCTATAAGTATGGATCCTTGGATTTAATTTCCCATTGGTCCAAATGAGTGACAAACATAAATGTGCCCACAAATAGCCAAATTCACGTAGAGCTGAACAAAATTTACACAATTTTAATCTTTAAAATTTTATAGAAAAATTCTCAAATACAATTGAGAAATCGGATTTACATAGCCTATATGTATGGATCCTTGGCTTTAATTTCCCATTGGTCCAAATGAGTGACAAACAAGTGTTATAGAAAAATTCTCAAATACAATTGAAAAATCGGACTTATATAGCCTATAAGTATGGATCCTTGGATTTAATTTCCCATTGGTCCAAATGAGTGACAAACAAATGCTATAGAAAAATTCTCAAATACAATTGAGAAATCGGACTTACATAGTCTATAAGTATGGATCCTTGGCTTCAATTTCCCATTGGTCCAAATGAGTGACAAACATAAATGTGCCCACAAATAGCCAAATTCACGTAGAGCTGAACAAAATTTACACAATTTTAATCTTCAATATTTTATAGAAAAATTCTCAAATACAATTGAGAAATTGGACTTACATAGTCTATAAGTATGGATCCTTGGCTTTAATTTCCCATTGGTCCAAATGAGTGACAAACAAATTTTATAGAAAAATTCTCAAATACAATTGAGAAATCGGACTTACATAGTCTATAAGTATGGATCCGTGGCTTTAATTTCCCATTGGTCCAAATGAGTGACAAACAAATTTTATAGAAAAATTCTCAAATACAATTGAGAAATTGGACTTAAATAGTCTATAAGTATGGATCCTTGGCTTTAATTTCCCATTGGTCCAAATGAGTGACAAACAAGTGTTATAGAAAAATTCTCAAATACAATTGAGAAATTGGACTTACATAGTCTATAAGTATGGATCCTTGGCTTTAATTTCCCATTGGTCCAAATGAGTGACAAACAAGTGTTATAGAAAAATTCTCAAATACAATTGAGAAATTGGACTTACATAGCCTATAAGTATGGATCCGTGGCTTTAATTTCCCATTGGTCCAAATGAGTGACAAACATAAATGTGCCCACAAATAGCCAAATTCACGTAGAGCTGAACAAAATTTACACAATTTTAATCTTTAAAATTTTATAGAAAAATTCTCAAATACAATTGAGAAATCGGACTTACATAGTCTATAAGTATGGATCCGTGGCTTTAATTTCCCATTGGTCCAAATGAGTGACAAACAAATTTTATAGAAAAATTCTCAAATACAATTGAGAAATTGGACTTACATAGTCTATAAGTATGGATCCTTGGCTTTAATTTCCCATTGGTCCAAATGAGTGACAAACAAGTGTTATAGAAAAATTCTCAAATACAATTGAGAAATTGGACTTACATAGTCTATAAGTATGGATCCTTGGCTTTAATTTCCCATTGGTCCAAATGAGTGACAAACAAGTGTTATAGAAAAATTCTCAAATACAATTGAGAAATTGGACTTACATAGTCTATAAGTATGGATCCGTGGCTTTAATTTCCCATTGGTCCAAATGAGTGACAAACAAATTTTATAGAAAAATTCTCAAATACAATTGAGAAATTGGACTTACATAGCCTATAAGTATGGATCCGTGGCTTTAATTTCCCATTGGTCCAAATGAGTGACAAACATAAATGTGCCCACAAATAGCCAAATTCACGTAGAGCTGAACAAAATTTACACAATTTTAATCTTTAAAATTTTATAGAAAAATTCTCAAATACAATTGAGAAATCGGACTTACATAGTCTATAAGTATGGATCCGTGGCTTTAATTTCCCATTGGTCCAAATGAGTGACAAACAAATTTTATAGAAAAATTCTCAAATACAATTGAGAAATTGGACTTACATAGTCTATAAGTATGGATCCTTGGCTTTAATTTCCCATTGGTCCAAATGAGTGACAAACAAGTGTTATAGAAAAATTCTCAAATACAATTGAGAAATTGGACTTACATAGTCTATAAGTATGGATCCTTGGCTTTAATTTCCCATTGGTCCAAATGAGTGACAAACAAGTGTTATAGAAAAATTCTCAAATACAATTGAGAAATTGGACTTACATAGTCTATAAGTATGGATCCTTGGCTTTAATTTCCCATTGGTCCAAATGAGTGACAAACAAGTGTTATAGAAAAATTCTCAAATACAATTGAGAAATTGGACTTACATAGTCTATAAGTATGGATCCTTGGCTTTAATTTCCCATTGGTCCAAATGAGTGACAAACAAGTGTTATAGAAAAATTCTCAAATACAATTGAGAAATTGGACTTACATAGTCTATAAATATGGATCCGTGGCTTTAATTTCCCATTGGTCCAAATGAGTGACAAACAAATTTTATAGAAAAATTCTCAAATACAATTGAGAAATTGGACTTACATAGTCTATAAGTATGGATCCTTGGCTTTAATTTCCCATTGGTCCAAATGAGTGACAAACAAGTGTTATAGAAAAATTCTCAAATACAATTGAGAAATTGGACTTACATAGTCTATAAGTATGGATCCTTGGCTTTAATTTCCCATTGGTCCAAATGAGTGACAAACAAGTGTTATAGAAAAATTCTCAAATACAATTGAGAAATTGGACTTACATAGTCTATAAGTATGGATCCTTGGCTTTAATTTCCCATTGGTCCAAATGAGTGACAAACAAGTGTTATAGAAAAATTCTCAAATACAATTGAGAAATTGGACTTACATAGTCTATAAGTATGGATCCTTGGCTTTAATTTCCCATTGGTCCAAATGAGTGACAAACAAGTGTTATAGAAAAATTCTCAAATACAATTGAGAAATTGGACTTACATAGTCTATAAGTATGGATCCTTGGCTTTAATTTCCCATTGGTCCAAATGAGTGACAAACATAAATGTGCCCACAAATAGCCAAATTCACGTAGAGCTGAACAAAATTTACACAATTTTAATCTTTAATATTTTATAGAAAAATTCTCAAATACAATTGAGAAATTGGACTTACATAGTCTATAAGTATGGATCCTTGGCTTTAATTTCCCATTGGTCCAAATGAGTGACAAACAAATTTTATAGAAAAATTCTCAAATACAATAGAGAAATCGGACTTACATAGTCTATAAGTATGGATCCTTGGCTTTAATTTCCCATTGGTCCAAATGAGTGACAAACAAGTGTTATAGAAAAATTCTCAAATACAATTGAGAAATCGGACTTACATAGCCTATAAGTATGGATCCTTGGATTTAATTTCCCATTGGTCCAAATGAGTGACAAACATAAATGTGCCCACAAATAGCCAAATTCACGTAGAGCTGAACAAAATTTACACAATTTTAATCTTTAAAATTTTATAGAAAAATTCTCAAATACAATTGAGAAATCGGATTTACATAGCCTATAAGTATGGATCCTTGGCTTTAATTTCCCATTGGTCCAAATGAGTGACAAACAAGTGTTATAGAAAAATTCTCAAATACAATTGAAAAATCGGACTTATATAGCCTATAAGTATGGATCCTTGGATTTAATTTCCCATTGGTCCAAATGAGTGACAAACATAAATGTGCCCACAAATAGCCAAATTCACGTAGAGCTGAACAAAATTTACACAATTTTAATCTTTAAAATTTTATAGAAAAATTCTCAAATACAATTGAGAAATCGGACTTACATAGTCTATAAGTATGGATCCGTGGCTTTAATTTCCCATTGGTCCAAATGAGTGACAAACATAAATGTGCCCACAAATAGACAAATTCACGTAGAGCTGAACAAAATTTACACAATTTTAATCTTTAAAATTTTATAGAAAAATTCTCAAATACAATTGAGAAATCGGACTTACATAGTCTATAAGTATGGATCCTTGGCTTTAATTTCCCATTGGTCCAAACGAGTGACAAACAAGTGTTATAGAAAAATTCTCAAATACAATTGAGAAATTGGACTTACATAGTCTATAAGTATGGATCCTTGGCTTTAATTTCCCATTGGTCCAAATGAGTGACAAACAAGTGTTATAGAAAAATTCTCAAATACAATTGAGAAATCGGACTTACATAGTCTATAAGTATGGATCCTTGGCTTTAATTTCCCATTGGTCCAAATGAGTGACAAACAAGTGTTATAGAAAAATTCTCAAATACAATTGAGAAATCGGACTTACATAGTCTATAAGTATGGATCCTTGGCTTTAATTTCCCATTGGTCCGTCCAAATGAGTGACAAACATAAATGTGCCCACAAATAGCCAAATTAACGTAGAGCTGAACAAAATTTACACAATTTTAATCTTTAAAATTTTATAGAAAATTTCTCAAATACAATTGAGAAATCGGACTTACATAGTCTATAAGTATGGATCCTTGGCTTTAATTTCCCATTGGTCCAAATGAGTGACAAACATAAATGTGCCCACAAATAGCCAAATTCACGTAGAGCTGAACAAAATTTACACAATTTTAATCTTTAAAATTTTATAGAAAAATTCTCAGATATAATTGAGAAATCGGACTTACATAGCCTATAAGTATGGATCCGTGGCTTTAATTTCCCATTGGTCCAAATGAGTGACAAACAAGTGTTATAGAAAAATTCTCAAATACAATTGAGAAATCGGACTTACATAGTCTATAAGTATGGATCCTTGGCTTTAATTTCCCATTGGTCCAAATGAGTGACAAACAAGTGTTATAGAAAAATTCTCAAATACAATTGAGAAATCGGACTTACATAGTCTATAAGTATGGATCCTTGGCTTTAATTTCCCATTGGTCCAAATGAGTGACAAACAAGTGTTATAGAAAAATTCTCATATACAATTGAGAAATCGGACTTACATAGCCTATAAGTATGGATCCGTGGCTTTAATTTCCCATTGGTCCAAATGAGTGACAAACAAGTGTTATAGAAAAATTCTCAAATACAATTGAGAAATTGGACTTACATAGTCTATAAGTATGGATCCTTGGCTTTAATTTCCCATTGGTCCAAATGAGTGACAAACAAGTGTTATAGAAAAATTCTCAAATACAATTGAGAAATTGGACTTACATAGTCTATAAGTATGGATCCTTGGCTTTAATTTCCCATTGGTCCAAATGAGTGACAAACAAATTTTATAGAAAAATTCTCAAATACAATTGAGAAATCGGACTTACATAGTCTATAAGTATGGATCCGTGGCTTTAATTTCCCATTGGTCCAAATGAGTGACAAACAAATTTTATAGAAAAATTCTCAAATACAATTGAGAAATTGGACTTACATAGTCTATAAGTATGGATCCTTGGCTTTAATTTCCCATTGGTCCAAATGAGTGACAAACAAGTGTTATAGAAAAATTCTCAAATACAATTGAGAAATTGGACTTACATAGTCTATAAGTATGGATCCTTGGCTTTAATTTCCCATTGGTCCAAATGAGTGACAAACAAGTGTTATAGAAAAATTCTCAAATACAATTGAGAAATTGGAGTTACATAGTCTATAAGTATGGATCCTTGGCTTTAATTTCCCATTGGTCCAAATGAGTGACAAACAAGTGTTATAGAAAAATTCTCAAATACAATTGAGAAATTGGACTTACATAGTCTATAAGTATGGATCCTTGGCTTTAATTTCCCATTGGTCCAAATGAGTGACAAACAAGTGTTATAGAAAAATTCTCAAATACAATTGAGAAATTGGACTTACATAGTCTATAAGTATGGATCTTTGGCTTTAATTTCCCATTGGTCCAAATGAGTGACAAACATAAATGTGCCCACAAATAGCTAAATTCACGTAGAGCTGAACAAAATTTACACAATTTTAATCTTTAAAATTTTATAGAAAAATTCTCAAATACAATTGAGAAATTGGACTTACATAGTCTATAAGTATGGATCCTTGGCTTTAATTTCCCATTGGTCCAAATGAGTGACAAACATAAATGTGCCCACAAATAGCCAAATTCACGTAGAGCTGAACAAAATTTACACAATTTTAATCTTTAAAATTTTATAGAAAAATTCTCAAATACAATTGAGAAATTGGACTTACATAGTCTATAAGTATGGATCCTTGGCTTTTTAATTTCCCATTGGTCCAAATGAGTGACAAACAAGTGTTATAGAAAAATTCTCATATACAATTGAGAAATCGGACTTACATAGCCTATAAGTATGGATCCTTGGCTTTAATTTCCCATTGGTCCAAATGAGTGACAAACATAAATGTGCCCACAAATAGCCAAATTCACGTAGAGCTGAACAAAATTTACACAATTTTAATCTTTAAAATTTTATAGAAAAATTCTCAAATACAATAGAGAAATCGGACTTACATAGTCTATAAGTATGGATCCTTGGCTTTGATTTCCCATTGGTCCAAATGAGTGACAAACAAGTGTTATAGAAAAATTCTCATATACAATTGAGAAATCGGACTTACATAGCCTATAAGTATGGATCCTTGGCTTTAATTTCCCATTGGTCCAAATGAGTGACAAACAAATTTTATAGAAAAATTCTCAAATACAATAGAGAAATCGGACTTACATAGTCTATAAGTATGGATCCTTGGCTTTAATTTCCCATTGGTCCAAATGAGTGACAAACAAGTGTTATAGAAAAATTCTCAAATACAATTGAGAAATCGGACTTACATAGTCTATAAGTATGGATCCTTGGATTTAATTTCCCATTGGTCCAAATGAGTGACAAACATAAATGTGCCCACAAATAGCCAAATTCACGTAGAGCTGAACAAAATTTACACAATTTTAATCTTTAAAATTTTATAGAAAAATTCTCAAATACAATTGAGAAATCGGATTTACATAGCCTATAAGTATGGATCCTTGGCTTTAATTTCCCATTGGTCCAAATGAGTGACAAACATAAATGTGCCCACAAATAGCTAAATTCACGTAGAGCTGAACAAAATTTACACAATTTTAATCTTTAAAATTTTATAGAAAAATTCTCAAATACAATTGAGAAATTGGACTTACATAGTCTATAAGTATGGATCCTTGGCTTTAATTTCCCATTGGTCCAAATGAGTGACAAACATAAATGTGCCCACAAATAGCCAAATTCACGTAGAGCTGAACAAAATTTACACAATTTTAATCTTTAAAATTTTATAGAAAAATTCTCAAATACAATTGAGAAATTGGACTTACATAGTCTATAAGTATGGATCCTTGGCTTTTTAATTTCCCATTGGTCCAAATGAGTGACAAACAAATTTTATAGAAAAATTCTCAAATACAATAGAGAAATCGGACTTACATAGTCTATAAGTATGGATCCTTGGCCTTGATTTCCCATTGGTCCAAATGAGTGACAAACAAGTGTTATAGAAAAATTCTCATATACAATTGAGAAATCGGACTTACATAGCCTATAAGTATGGATCCTTGGCTTTAATTTCCCATTGGTCCAAATGAGTGACAAACATAAATGTGCCCACAAATAGCCAAATTCACGTAGAGCTGAACAAAATTTACACAATTTTAATCTTTAATATTTTATAGAAAAATTCTCAAATACAATTGAGAAATTGGACTTACATAGTCTATAAGTATGGATCCTTGGCTTTAATTTCCCATTGGTCCAAATGAGTGACAAACAAATTTTATAGAAAAATTCTCAAATACAATAGAGAAATCGGACTTACATAGTCTATAAGTATGGATCCTTGGCTTTGATTTCCCATTGGTCCAAATGAGTGACAAACAAGTGTTATAGAAAAATTCTCATATACAATTGAGAAATCGGACTTACATAGCCTATAAGTATGGATCCTTGGCTTTAATTTCCCATTGGTCCAAATGAGTGACAAACATAAATGTGCCCACAAATAGCCAAATTCACGTAGAGCTGAACAAAATTTACACAATTTTGATCTTTAATATTTTATAGAAAAATTCTCAAATACAATTGAGAAATCGGACTTACATAGCCTATAAGTATGGATCCTTGGCTTTTTAATTTCCCATTGGTCCAAATGAGTGACAAACAAATTTTATAGAAAAATTCTCAAATACAATAGAGAAATCGGACTTACATAGTCTATAAGTATGGATCCTTGGCTTTAATTTCCCATTGGTCCAAATGAGTGACAAACAAGTGTTATAGAAAAATTCTCAAATACAATTGAGAAATCGGACTTACATAGCCTATAAGTATGGATCCTTGGCTTTAATTTCCCATTGGTCCAAATGAGTGACAAACAAATGCTATAGAAAAATTCTCAAATACAATTGAGAAATCGGACTTACATAGTCTATAAGTATGGATCCTTGGCTTTAATTTCCCATTGGTCCAAATGAGTGACAAACATAAATGTGCCCACAAATAGCCAAATTCACGTAGAGCTGAACAAAATTTACACAATTTTAATCTTTAATATTTTATAGAAAAATTCTCAAATACAATTGAGAAATTGGACTTACATAGTCTATAAGTATGGATCCTTGGCTTTAATTTCCCATTGGTCCAAATGAGTGACAAACAAATTTTATAGAAAAATTCTCAAATACAATTGAGAAATCGGACTTACATAGTCTATAAGTATGGATCCGTGGCTTTAATTTCCCATTGGTCCAAATGAGTGACAAACAAATTTTATAGAAAAATTCTCAAATACAATTGAGAAATTGGACTTACATAGTCTATAAGTATGGATCCTTGGCTTTAATTTCCCATTGGTCCAAATGAGTGACAAACAAGTGTTATAGAAAAATTCTCAAATACAATTGAGAAATTGGACTTACATAGTCTATAAGTATGGATCCGTGGCTTTAATTTCCCATTGGTCCAAATGAGTGACAAACATAAATGTGCCCACAAATAGCCAAATTCACGTAGAGCTGAACAAAATTTACACAATTTTAATCTTTAAAATTTTATAGAAAAATTCTCAAATACAATTGAGAAATCGGACTTACATAGTCTATAAGTATGGATCCGTGGCTTTAATTTCCCATTGGTCCAAATGAGTGACAAACAAATTTTATAGAAAAATTCTCAAATACAATTGAGAAATTGGACTTACATAGTCTATAAGTATGGATCCTTGGCTTTAATTTCCCATTGGTCCAAATGAGTGACAAACAAGTGTTATAGAAAAATTCTCAAATACAATTGAGAAATTGGACTTACATAGTCTATAAGTATGGATCCTTGGCTTTAATTTCCCATTGGTCCAAATGAGTGACAAACAAGTGTTATAGAAAAATTCTCAAATACAATTGAGAAATTGGACTTACATAGTCTATAAGTATGGATCCGTGGCTTTAATTTCCCATTGGTCCAAATGAGTGACAAACAAATTTTATAGAAAAATTCTCAAATACAATTGAGAAATTGGACTTACATAGTCTATAAGTATGGATCCTTGGCTTTAATTTCCCATTGGTCCAAATGAGTGACAAACAAGTGTTATAGAAAAATTCTCAAATACAATTGAGAAATTGGACTTACATAGTCTATAAGTATGGATCCTTGGCTTTAATTTCCCATTGGTCCAAATGAGTGACAAACAAGTGTTATAGAAAAATTCTCAAATACAATTGAGAAATTGGACTTACATAGTCTATAAGTATGGATCCTTGGCTTTAATTTCCCATTGGTCCAAATGAGTGACAAACATAAATGTGCCCACAAATAGCTAAATTCACGTAGAGCTGAACAAAATTTACACAATTTTAATCTTTAAAATTTTATAGAAAAATTCTCAAATACAATTGAGAAATCGGACTTACATAGTCTATAAGTATGGATCCGTGGCTTTAATTTCCCATTGGTCCAAATGAGTGACAAACAAATTTTATAGAAAAATTCTCAAATACAATAGAGAAATCGGACTTACATAGTCTATAAGTATGGATCCTTGGCTTTAATTTCCCATTGGTCCAAATGAGTGACAAACAAGTGTTATAGAAAAATTCTCAAATACAATTGAGAAATTGGACTTACATAGTCTATAAGTATGGATCCGTGGCTTTAATTTCCCATTGGTCCAAATGAGTGACAAACATAAATGTGCCCACAAATAGCCAAATTCACGTAGAGCTGAACAAAATTTACACAATTTTAATCTTTAAAATTTTATAGAAAAATTCTCAAATACAATTGAGAAATCGGACTTACATAGTCTATAAGTATGGATCCGTGGCTTTAATTTCCCATTGGTCCAAATGAGTGACAAACAAATTTTATAGAAAAATTCTCAAATACAATAGAGAAATCGGACTTACATAGTCTATAAGTATGGATCCTTGGCTTTAATTTCCCATTGGTCCAAATGAGTGACAAACAAGTGTTATAGAAAAATTCTCAAATACAATTGAGAAATTGGACTTACATAGTCTATAAGTATGGATCCGTGGCTTTAATTTCCCATTGGTCCAAATGAGTGACAAACATAAATGTGCCCACAAATAGCCAAATTCACGTAGAGCTGAACAAAATTTACACAATTTTAATCTTTAATATTTTATAGAAAAATTCTCAAATACAATTGAGAAATTGGACTTACATAGTCTATAAGTATGGATCCTTGGCTTTAATTTCCCATTGGTCCAAATGAGTGACAAACAAATTTTATAGAAAAATTCTCAAATACAATAGAGAAATCGGACTTACATAGTCTATAAGTATGGATCCTTGGCTTTAATTTCCCATTGGTCCAAATGAGTAACAAACAAGTGTTATAGAAAAATTCTCAAATACAATTGAGAAATCGGACTTACATAGCCTATAAGTATGGATCCTTGGATTTAATTTCCCATTGGTCCAAATGAGTGACAAACATAAATGTGCCCACAAATAGCCAAATTCACGTAGAGCTGAACAAAATTTACACAATTTTAATCTTTAAAATTTTATAGAAAAATTCTCAAATACAATTGAGAAATCGGATTTACATAGCCTATAAGTATGGATCCTTGGCTTTAATTTCCCATTGGTCCAAATGAGTGACAAACAAATGCTATAGAAAAATTCTCAAATACAATTGAGAAATCGGACTTACATAGTCTATAAGTATGGATCCTTGGCTTTAATTTCCCATTGGTCCAAATGAGTGACAAACATAAATGTGCCCACAAATAGCCAAATTCACGTAGAGCTGAACAAAATTTACACAATTTTAATCTTTAATATTTTATAGAAAAATTCTCAAATACAATTGAGAAATTGGACTTACATAGTCTATAAGTATGGATCCGTGGCTTTAATTTCCCATTGGTCCAAATGAGTGACAAACAAATTTTATAGAAAAATTCTCAAATACAATTGAGAAATTGGACTTACATAGTCTATAAGTATGGATCCTTGGCTTTAATTTCCCATTGGTCCAAATGAGTGACAAACAAGTGTTATAGAAAAATTCTCAAATACAATTGAGAAATTGGACTTACATAGTCTATAAGTATGGATCCTTGGCTTTAATTTCCCATTGGTCCAAATGAGTGACAAACAAGTGTTATAGAAAAATTCTCAAATACAATTGAGAAATTGGACTTACATAGTCTATAAGTATGGATCCGTGGCTTTAATTTCCCATTGGTCCAAATGAGTGACAAACATAAATGTGCCCACAAATAGCCAAATTCACGTAGAGCTGAACAAAATTTACACAATTTTAATCTTTAAAATTTTATAGAAAAATTCTCAAATACAATTGAGAAATCGGACTTACATAGTCTATAAGTATGGATCCGTGGCTTTAATTTCCCATTGGTCCAAATGAGTGACAAACAAATTTTATAGAAAAATTCTCAAATACAATTGAGAAATTGGACTTACATAGTCTATAAGTATGGATCCTTGGCTTTAATTTCCCATTGGTCCAAATGAGTGACAAACAAGTGTTATAGAAAAATTCTCAAATACAATTGAGAAATTGGACTTACATAGTCTATAAGTATGGATCCTTGGCTTTAATTTCCCATTGGTCCAAATGAGTGACAAACAAGTGTTATAGAAAAATTCTCAAATACAATTGAGAAATTGGACTTACATAGTCTATAAGTATGGATCCGTGGCTTTAATTTCCCATTGGTCCAAATGAGTGACAAACAAATTTTATAGAAAAATTCTCAAATACAATTGAGAAATTGGACTTACATAGTCTATAAGTATGGATCCTTGGCTTTAATTTCCCATTGGTCCAAATGAGTGACAAACAAGTGTTATAGAAAAATTCTCAAATACAATTGAGAAATTGGACTTACATAGTCTATAAGTATGGATCCTTGGCTTTAATTTCCCATTGGTCCAAATGAGTGACAAACAAGTGTTATAGAAAAATTCTCAAATACAATTGAGAAATTGGACTTACATAGTCTATAAGTATGGATCCTTGGCTTTAATTTCCCATTGGTCCAAATGAGTGACAAACAAGTGTTATAGAAAAATTCTCAAATACAATTGAGAAATTGGACTTACATAGTCTATAAGTATGGATCCTTGGCTTTAATTTCCCATTGGTCCAAATGAGTGACAAACAAGTGTTATAGAAAAATTCTCAAATACAATTGAGAAATTGGACTTACATAGTCTATAAGTATGGATCCTTGGCTTTAATTTCCCATTGGTCCAAATGAGTGACAAACAAGTGTTATAGAAAAATTCTCAAATACAATTGAGAAATTGGACTTACATAGTCTATAAGTATGGATCCTTGGCTTTAATTTCCCATTGGTCCAAATGAGTGACAAACATAAATGTGCCCACAAATAGCTAAATTCACGTAGAGCTGAACAAAATTTACACAATTTTAATCTTTAAAATTTTATAGAAAAATTCTCAAATACAATTGAGAAATCGGACTTACATAGTCTATAAGTATGGATCCGTGGCTTTAATTTCCCATTGGTCCAAATGAGTGACAAACAAATTTTATAGAAAAATTCTCAAATACAATAGAGAAATCGGACTTACATAGTCTATAAGTATGGATCCTTGGCTTTAATTTCCCATTGGTCCAAATGAGTGACAAACAAGTGTTATAGAAAAATTCTCAAATACAATTGAGAAATTGGACTTACATAGTCTATAAGTATGGATCCGTGGCTTTAATTTCCCATTGGTCCAAATGAGTGACAAACATAAATGTGCCCACAAATAGCCAAATTCACGTAGAGCTGAACAAAATTTACACAATTTTAATCTTTAAAATTTTATAGAAAAATTCTCAAATACAATTGAGAAATCGGACTTACATAGTCTATAAGTATGGATCCGTGGCTTTAATTTCCCATTGGTCCAAATGAGTGACAAACAAATTTTATAGAAAAATTCTCAAATACAATAGAGAAATCGGACTTACATAGTCTATAAGTATGGATCCTTGGCTTTAATTTCCCATTGGTCCAAATGAGTGACAAACAAGTGTTATAGAAAAATTCTCAAATACAATTGAGAAATTGGACTTACATAGTCTATAAGTATGGATCCGTGGCTTTAATTTCCCATTGGTCCAAATGAGTGACAAACATAAATGTGCCCACAAATAGCCAAATTCACGTAGAGCTGAACAAAATTTACACAATTTTAATCTTTAATATTTTATAGAAAAATTCTCAAATACAATTGAGAAATTGGACTTACATAGTCTATAAGTATGGATCCTTGGCTTTAATTTCCCATTGGTCCAAATGAGTGACAAACAAATTTTATAGAAAAATTCTCAAATACAATAGAGAAATCGGACTTACATAGTCTATAAGTATGGATCCTTGGCTTTAATTTCCCATTGGTCCAAATGAGTGACAAACAAGTGTTATAGAAAAATTCTCAAATACAATTGAGAAATCGGACTTACATAGCCTATAAGTATGGATCCTAGGATTTAATTTCCCATTGGTCCAAATGAGTGACAAACATAAATGTGCCCACAAATAGCCAAATTCACGTAGAGCTGAACAAAATTTACACAATTTTAATCTTTAAAATTTTATAGAAAAATTCTCAAATACAATTGAGAAATCGGATTTACATAGCCTATAAGTATGGATCCTTGGCTTTAATTTCCCATTGGTCCAAATGAGTGACAAACAAGTGTTATAGAAAAATTCTCAAATACAATTGAAAAATCGGACTTATATAGCCTATAAGTATGGATCCTTGGATTTAATTTCCCATTGGTCCAAATGAGTGACAAACATAAATGTGCCCACAAATAGCCAAATTCACGTAGAGCTGAACAAAATTTACACAATTTTAATCTTTAAAATTTTATAGAAAAATTCTCAAATACAATTGAGAAATCGGACTTACATAGTCTATAAGTATGGATCCGTGGCTTTAATTTCCCATTGGTCCAAATGAGTGACAAACAAATTTTATAGAAAAATTCTCAAATACAATTGAGAAATTGGACTTACATAGTCTATAAGTATGGATCCTTGGCTTTAATTTCCCATTGGTCCAAATGAGTGACAAACAAATTTTATAGAAAAATTCTCAAATACAATAGAGAAATCGGACTTACATAGTCTATAAGTATGGATCCTTGGCTTTAATTTCCCATTGGTCCAAATGAGTGACAAACAAATTTTATAGAAAAATTCTCAAATACAATAGAGAAATCGGACTTACATAGTCTATAAGTATGGATCCTTGGCTTTAATTTCCCATTGGTCCAAATGAGTGACAAACATAAATGTGCCCACAAATAGCCAAATTCACGTAGAGCTGAACAAAATTTACACAATTTTAATCTTTAAAATTTTATAGAAAAATTCTCAAATACAATTGAGAAATTGGACTTACATAGTCTATAAGTATGGATCCTTGGCTTTAATTTCCCATTGGTCCAAACGAGTGACAAACAAGTGTTATAGAAAAATTCTCAAATACAATTGAGAAATTGGACTTACATAGTCTATAAGTATGGATCCTTGGCTTTAATTTCCCATTGGTCCAAATGAGTGACAAACAAGTGTTATAGAAAAATTCTCAAATACAATTGAGAAATCGGACTTACATAGTCTATAAGTATGGATCCTTGGCTTTAATTTCCCATTGGTCCAAATGAGTGACAAACAAGTGTTATAGAAAAATTCTCAAATACAATTGAGAAATCGGACTTACATAGTCTATAAGTATGGATCCTTGGCTTTAATTTCCCATTGGTCCGTCCAAATGAGTGACAAACATAAATGTGCCCACAAATAGCCAGTAGAGCTGAACAAAATTTACACAATTTTAATCTTTAAAATTTTATAGAAAATTTCTCAAATACAATTGAGAAATCGGACTTACATAGTCTATAAGTATGGATCCTTGGCTTTAATTTCCCATTGGTCCAAATGAGTGACAAACATAAATGTGCCCACAAATAGCCAAATTCACGTAGAGCTGAACAAAATTTACACAATTTTAATCTTTAAAATTTTATAGAAAAATTCTCAAATACAATTGAGAAATTGGACTTACATAGTCTATAATTATGGATCCTTGGCTTTAATTTCCCATTGGTCCAAACGAGTGACAAACAAGTGTTATAGAAAAATTCTCAAATACAATTGAGAAATTGGACTTACATAGTCTATAAGTATGGATCCTTGGCTTTAATTTCCCATTGGTCCAAATGAGTGACAAACAAGTGTTATAGAAAAATTCTCAAATACAATTGAGAAATCGGACTTACATAGTCTATAAGTATGGATCCTTGGCTTTAATTTCCCATTGGTCCAAATGAGTGACAAACAAGTGTTATAGAAAAATTCTCAAATACAATTGAGAAATCGGACTTACATAGTCTATAAGTATGGATCCTTGGCTTTAATTTCCCATTGGTCCGTCCAAATGAGTGACAAACATAAATGTGCCCACAAATAGCCAAATTAACGTAGAGCTGAACAAAATTTACACAATTTTAATCTTTAAAATTTTATAGAAAATTTCTCAAATACAATTGAGAAATCGGACTTACATAGTCTATAAGTATGGATCCTTGGCTTTAATTTCCCATTGGTCCAAATGAGTGACAAACAAGTGTTATAGAAAAATTCTCATATACAATTGAGAAATCGGACTTACATAGCCTATAAGTATGGATCCGTGGCTTTAATTTCCCATTGGTCCAAATGAGTGACAAACAAGTGTTATAGAAAAATTCTCAAATACAATTGAGAAATCGGACTTACATAGTCTATAAGTATGGATCCTTGGCTTTAATTTCCCATTGGTCCAAATGAGTGACAAACATAAATGTGCCCACAAATAGCCAAATTCACGTAGAGCTGAACAAAATTTACACAATTTTAATCTTTAAAATTTTATAGAAAAATTCTCAAATACAATTGAGAAATTGGACTTACATAGTCTATAAGTATGGATCCTTGGCTTTAGTTTCCCATTGGTCCAAATGAGTGACAAACATAAATGTGCCCACAAATAGCCAAATTCACGTATAACTGAACAAAATTTACACAATTTTAATCTTTAAAATTTTATAGAAAAATTCTCAAATACAATAGAGAAATCGGACTTACATAGTCTATAAGTATGGATCCTTGGCTTTAGTTTCCCATTGGTCCAAATGAGTGACAAACATAAATGTGCCCACAAATAGCCAAATTCACGTAGAACTGAACAAAATTTACACAATTTTAATCTTTAAAATTTTATAGAAAAATTCTCAAATACAATTGAGAAATCGGACTTACATAGTCTATAAGTATGGATCCGTGGCTTTAATTTCCCATTGGTCCAAATGAGTGACAAACAAATTTTATAGAAAAATTCTCAAATACAATAGAGAAATCGGACTTACATAGTCTATAAGTATGGATCCTTGGCTTTAATTTCCCATTGGTCCAAATGAGTGACAAACAAGTGTTATAGAAAAATTCTCAAATACAATTGAGAAATCGGACTTACATAGCCTATAAGTATGGATCCTTGGCTTTAATTTCCCATTGGTCCAAATGAGTGACAAAAAAGTGTTATAGAAAAATTCTCAAATACAATTGAGAAATCGGACTTACATAGCCTATAAGTATGGATCCGTGGCTTTAATTTCCCATTGGTCCAAATGAGTGACAAACAAGTGTTATAGAAAAATTCTCAAATACAATTGAGAAATCGGACTTACATAGCCTATAAGTATGGATCCTTGTCTTTAATTTCCCATTGGTCCAAATGAGTGACAAACATAAATGTGCCCACAAATAGCCAAATTCACGTAGAGCTGAACAAAATTTACACAATTTTAATCTTTAAAATTTTATAGAAAAATTCTCAAATACAATTGAGAAATTGGACTTACATAGTCTATAAGTATGGATCCGTGGCTTTAATTTCCCATTGGTCCAAATGAGTGACAAACAAATTTTATAGAAAAATTCTCAAATACAATAGAGAAATCGGACTTACATAGTCTATAAGTATGGATCCTTGGCTTTAATTTCCCATTGGTCCAAATGAGTGACAAACATAAATGTGCCCACAAATATCCAAATTCACGTAGAGCTGAACAAAATTTACACAATTTTAATCTTTAAAATTTTATAGAAAAATTCTCAAATACAATTGAGAAATCGGACTTACATAGTCTATAAGTATGGATCCTTGGCTTTAATTTCCCATTGGTCCAAATGAGTGACAAACAAGTGTTATAGAAAAATTCTCAAATACAATTGAGAAATCGGACTTACATAGTCTATAAGTATGGATCCTTGGCTTTAATTTCCCATTGGTCCAAATGAGTGACAAACAAGTGTTATAGAAAAATTCTCAAATACAATTGAGAAATCGGACTTTTATAGTCTATAAGTATGGATCCTTGGCTTTAATTTCCCATTGGTCCAAATGAGTGACAAACAAGTGTTATAGAAAAATTCTCAAATACAATTGAGAAATCGGACTTACATAGTCTATAAGTATGGATCCTTGGCTTTAATTTCCCATTGGTCCAAATGAGTGACAAACAAATTTTATAGAAAAATTCTCAAATACAATAGAGAAATCGGACTTACATAGTCTATAAGTATGGATCCGTGGCTTTAATTTCCCATTGGTCCAAATGAGTGACAAACATAAATGTGCCCACAAATAGCCAAATTCACGTAGAGCTGAACAAAATTTACACAATTTTAATCTTTAAAATTTTATAGAAAAATTCTCAAATACAATTGAGAAATCGGACTTACATAGTCTATAAGTATGGATCCGTGGCTTTAATTTCCCATTGGTTCAAATGAGTGACAAACAAGTGTTATAGAAAAATTCTCAAATACAATTGAGAAATCGGACTTACATAGTCTATAAGTATGGATCCCTGGCTTTAATTTCCCATTGGTCCAAATGAGTGACAATCAAGTGTTATAGAAAAATTCTCAAATACAATTGAGAAATTGGACTTACATAGTCTATAAGTATGGATCCTTGGCTTTGATTTCCCATTGGTCCAAATGAGTGACAAACATAAATGTGCCCACAAATAGCCAAATTCACGTAGAGCTGAACAAAATTTACACAATTTTAATCTTTAAAATTTTATAGAAAAATTCTCAAATACAATTGAGAAATCGGACTTACATAGTCTATAAGTATGGATCCGTGGCTTTAATTTCCCATTGGTCCAAATGAGTGACAAACAAATTTTATAGAAAAATTCTCAAATACAATAGAGAAATCGGACTTACATAGTCTATAAGTATGGATCCTTGGCTTTAATTTCCCATTGGTCCAAATGAGTGACAAACAAGTGTTATAGAAAAATTCTCAAATACAATTGAGAAATTGGACTTATATAGTCTATAAGTATGGATCCGTGGCTTTAATTTCCCATTGGTCCAAATGAGTGACAAACATAAATGTGCCCACAAATAGCCAAATTCACGTAGAGCTGAACAAAATTTACACAATTTTAATCTTTAAAATTTTATAGAAAAATTCTCAAATACAATTGAGAAATCGGACTTACATAGTCTACTAGCTGATCCCGGTGTACTTCGCTACCCCCCTCGTTATAAAATAAAATTAAAAGTATTTATATATCCTATTGTGACGATCGGTCCAGTAGTTAAGACTATATTACGATTTTTAATTTTAATAAAAAGGAGCGTGGTCCCATCCACTTTTCTCCCGGTACGTATTCCAAATTATGGCAATACCATATGTACCAAATATCATCGACGTAGGTCAAAAAATGCCCAAAATATGGCGATTTCAATTTTTGGGTTATATGGGAGCTGCCACGCCCACTTGTCCGATAACGCCCATTTTTGTCCTGATTACTCACATTAGTAACATATGAACTATTGCAATGTTTCAAAACTCTTGCTTTCACAAAGTCAAGATATATGATGTTATTCAATTTATGTGGGAGGGGCTACGCCCACTTGAAATATTAAAAGCCTAAAACCATCCTCTATAAATTCCCTTTTGAATGACACCAGTTTGGGTCAAATCGGTTGGATAGTTTCCGAGTCTATAGCGAACATGGGTACAAACATTTTTTGTATTTTATATATATAGATAAGTATGGATCCGTGGCTTTAATTTCCCATTGGTCCAAATGAGTGACAAACATAAATGTGCCCACAAATAGCTTAATTCACGTAGAGCTGAACAAAATTTACACAATTTTAATCTTTAAAATTTTATAGAAAAATTCTCAAATACAATTGAGAAATCGGACTTACATAGTCTATAAGTATGGATCCGTGGCTTTAATTTCCCATTGGTCCAAATGAGTGACAAACAAATTTTATAGAAAAATTCTCAAATACAATAGAGAAATCGGACTTACATAGTCTATAAGTATGGATCCTTGGCTTTAATTTCCCATTGGTCCAAATGAGTGACAAACAAGTGTTATAGAAAAATTCTCAAATACAATTGAGAAATTGGACTTACATAGTCTATAAGTATGGATCCGTGGCTTTAATTTCCCATTGGTCCAAATGAGTGACAAACATAAATGTGCCCACAAATAGCCAAATTCACGTAGAGCTGAACAAAATTTACACAATTTTAATCTTTAAAATTTTATAGCAAAATTCTCAAATACAATTGAGAAATCGGACTTACATAGTCTATAAGTATGGATCCGTGGCTTTAATTTCCCATTGGTCCAAATGAGTGTCAAACAAATTTTATAGAAAAATTCTCAAATACAATAGAGAAATCGGACTTACATAGTCTATAAGTATGGATCCTTGGCTTTAATTTCCCATTGGTCCAAATGAGTGACAAACATAAATGTGCCCACAAATAGCCAAATTCACGTAGAGCTGAACAAAATTTACACAATTTTAATCTTTAAAATTTTATAGAAAAATTCTCAAATACAATTGAGAAATCGGACTTACATAGTCTATAAGTATGGATCCGTGGCTTTAATTTCCCATTGGTCCAAATGAGTGACAAACAAATTTTATAGAAAAATTCTCAAATACAATTGAGAAATTGGACTTACATAGTCTATAAGTATGGATCCTTGGCTTTAATTTCCCATTGGTCCAAATGAGTGACAAACAAATTTTATAGAAAAATTCTCAAATACAATAGAGAAATCGGACTTACATAGTCTATAAGTATGGATCCTTGGCTTTAATTTCCCATTGGTCCAAACGAGTGACAAACAAGTGTTATAGAAAAATTCTCAAATACAATTGAGAAATTGGACTTACATAGTCTATAAGTATGGATCCTTGGCTTTAATTTCCCATTGGTCCAAATGAGTGACAAACAAATTTTATAGAAAAATTCTCAAATACAATTGAGAAATCGGACTTACATAGTCTATAAGTATGGATCCTTGGCTTTAATTTCCCATTGGTCCAAATGAGTGACAAACACATGTTATAGAAAAATTCTCAAATACAATTGAGAAATCGGACTTACATAGTCTATAAGTATGGATCCTTGGTTTTAATTTCCCATTGGTCCAAATGAGTGACAAACACATGTTATAGAAAAATTCTCAAATACAATTGAGAAATCGGACTTACATAGTCTATAAGTATGGATCCTTGGCTTTAATTTCCCATTGGTCCAAATGAGTGACAAACACATGTTATAGAAAAATTCTCAAATACAATTGAGAAATCGGACTTACATAGTCTATAAGTATGGATCCTTGGTTTTAATTTCCCATTGGTCCAAATGAGTGACAAACACATGTTATAGAAAAATTCTCAAATACAATTGAGAAATCGGACTTACATAGTCTATAAGTATGGATCCTTGGCTTTAATTTCCCATTGGTCCAAATGAGTGACAAAAATAAATGTGCCCACAAATTGCCAAATTCCGGTAGAGCTGAACAAAATTTACACAATTTTAATCTTTAAAATTTTATAGTAAAATTCTCAAATACAATTGAGAAATCGGACTTACATAGTCTATAAGTATGGATCCTTGGTTTTAATTTCCCATTGGTCCAAATGAGTGACAAAAATAAATGTGCCCACAAATTGCCAAATTCCGGTAGAGCTGAACAAAATTTACACAATTTTAATATAAATACTTTTAATTTTATTTTATAACGAGGGGGGTAGCGAAGCACACCGGGATAAGCTAGTAAGTACATACATACATATGTAACTACATGTACTAGCCACTAATATTACATTGTTAGAATTATATTTTTATTTTATTGATGTAAAATATACATATCTATGTAATTAAGTTAATACCAGTAATTTTTATTTAATTTTGGGTGTCCTTTTTTTTGTCGAAAAATATGGTCACCGTAATCATAAGCAACAAATACTCCCAAATGTTAAAGTGTTAAAAACGAAATAGTTAACATACAGAAAACCTAAAACATTCATATGTATGTATGTACATATTTTACGCTTTCTAAATGTAGACGACATATGTACATGCATACATGTATAATTTTTTTAACTCACAAATTATGAAGATTTTAAAAGAAATCAATGAAATCCAGATAATAGCTATAAATTTTATATTTTACAAAATGAAATTCCATTTTGAATTAACATTTCAAGCAGAAAAATAAAACTTCTGTTTAGTTAATTTTTTTTATTATTGTCAAGTAAAATAGTAAAATAACACTACGAATGCAACAAGAAAAGCAGCAAAAATGTTCAAAGTGTTCTGGTCCGCTAACCACACAAACAGAACATTTTAAATTGTTATTTATATAGACTAAAGTTCGTAAATTTAATAATCAGAGAAATATTAGATAGACATTGTTAGCAACAAAGGAAAAATTTAATATCTAAACATCCCTTTAGATTTCAACTACACGGCTGAATATAAAAAAGGTTGTTTTCGGTAGAAGCCACTAAACCTCGTTTAAGCTAAACCTGATTTAAAAGTTTATGTGTTTTATGGGCTATCGGGATTTGAAATTTGCGTCGTATTTATTTGTTTTGAACGACCAGCACTCTGGGGGTGACTTCTACTTATGCAATGAGTTGTGCCAGATCTAAGGGAAAGGGATGAGATATAGAATATGATTTGGTTAAAACTTCTAACCGATTATTCAGTTGGCGTAACCAATTATATTACTATAAGTACTTACTCAATATTTGTCGACTTTAAAATACTAATGTGGCTGAGTTGTCTAAGGCGATGTGTTTCAAACATGTTAGTTCTATGTTCAATACCAGAAATGGACAAAAATAAATTTTAAATTTAATTCGGTTGGCAACAAATTCGGTTGCTACAACTAATCTGTTTTCTCTGTGTGCCTCTGAGGGATATTTTATGGTAGTAATTAAAATTGGTCTCGTATGTGCATACATACTTATGTACATACGAGTATGTATTTACAAACTGTTAAAGAAGAAAATTTGCTAGGTAAAATACTACTACATAATTTATAGGTATGAATGTAGCTCAAAGTTAGGTTGTTTTGATTTGAACTCGTATTATTTCAAATTATGCAATTATTTGCTCAAAACGTAATTATTTTTTATAAAACTAATATGCATGAATAATAATAACAAGAAAAAATTTTAAACAATTGATATGTATGTATATAAAAATGCATTTTGAACGTGAGAAATTGTGGATTTCTTGTTGTTGTAATTATTGTTTATTTTTCACAATTAGTACGTAGTACATACTCGTACATGCATACTTACATACATATAAAAATTTTGCTTCAACTTCGGTAATCACTTCAACACCAATGAAATCGTGAGTATTCATTCATTCACAGCTATCAAATACAATTTGCACATGCATACATACTACACAGAAAAAAATATTGTTAAATTTTACTCCATTAAGTCCCAAATTCACAGTCATTAGTTAGCTAACAGCAATAGTTTAACTAATAATATATGATTCACAGCTTCTAGTTTAACATTAGTTAAATCATCAAACGCCATTGGTTAACTAATAGTTAGACAACAGCTGGTTCGTTGGAAATTATTATTAGTATATTTGATTTGTGAAAAATTTTAGATATGCATGTGAAATTGAAAACGCGGAGTCTGATATAGAAAGTGACACTGATACTTTTAATGCGCGGAATATTGTTGCTGAGCATCGCCAACCTAATCTACGAAACTGTCCATATATTTTTCAAATGTTTGATGCTAAATTTTTATGAATATATTCTGTCTTAGAAAGGAGGTGGCGTGGCAAGTTCTTGAATGCATTATGCATACGCCATTTTTAAGAAATAATATATAAAATAAAAACAAAAACCACATGCTATAACAGAATTGCCAATACTGAAAGTTAATAGTTTGATAGGGTTACCAGTTTTTGCTTATATTAAGAGTGTTAGCTAAGCAATGCACTATGAATATGAAGAATTAGTTAAACAATAGTCATCATTTTAGTTTACAAATAGTTAACTAATTACTATAAATTTGGCACTAAGTGATTTGTCAGAAAAAATAATATTTTTGATTAATATTTTAAATAAATCAATGATTATTTTAATTGAATCGACTGCTCTATCGAAAAAGTGCTGTCAACTGAAAATACTATAAAATGGTAAATAGCTTTTACATATTGAATGTATACACAAAAAAAAAATATTATTGGGTACTCCAACCAATTTTATTTGTTAATTTACTGCTAATGTAAACTGTTGTTGTAAATTTTGCAATCTAACAAATCTTGTTGGATTACCAATTTAATTGTAATTTAAACGTAATCTTTACCATTACACTATGTTAAGGTACATATGTATGTACATTTGTGTGTGGAATTTGCTTTAATTTGTCGATTTTAATATTCTGGAATGGCTGAGTTATATAAGGCTTTGTGTTACAAACATGTGAGTTGTAAAGGGGTTTTCAACAAGAACTTTGTTTTTCAATTAAAGATTAGTTTTAGCAGACGGGAGACCATATCCCCTGGTTTTACGGACTCTAAGGTTGTTGAGCCTAATTTTATTAGAACGCCTTCACTAGTCATTCCGGATAGGGATCTTTGGGTCAAATCTGATAGACTGTACGAGGGCTGCGCGGTCTTTACAGATGGATCGAAAATGGAAATAGGCACGGGTACTGGCGTCTTTTTTTTAGGAACGGACATTCGTAGGCTACCGAATAAAGACTTCCTTCTTGAAAAAAATTCGTACATATATCTTATTAATTTTGTTCTATTTTATTAGGCACTGTTTTCTCTGTTGTGATGTTAGGAAATACAAATTTGATGTCATCAGAACGTCATTGTACGTCCGGAATGCCTATTTACAACATGTAGTTGTATTACGTATTCAGGGAGTTGAACCAAGGAACTTCGGTTTAGTAGATTGGCACTCTAACTACCTCACTACTACACCTTACTATAGTATACATGTTAGCAGCAAGTTTAAGAATATGATTTACTGTAGCACAAAAAATTATGAAAAAAATTGTTCCTATGTTGATTTATATGTTTGAAATAACAAGCAAGTTAATATAATCAAGAAGATATTCTTATTAAAAAAATTAAGAAGATGATTTACACATGATCATACAGGAACCTAATGAAATTAATAAGGAAAACTTCTTGAAAAAAACAATTAGGTAACCTAATGGAATCAATAAGGAATACCTTTTTGAAAAAAAAAACAATAAGATGGCCTAATAAAATCAATAAGAAATCTCTTTTTTATACAATTCATATGAAAACCTAATAGAATCAAAAAGTTTTTCTCTATGTTTTTTTGGTGCCAAAAATAACGGAAATTGGGTAAAAAAAATTGTGAATAACAAGTTTTCTTCTTGATTTTATGTGTTTTCCTTATTGATCAAATTAAAAAGATTTACCACATAAAAATAATAAGGAATCTCTTCGAAAAAATCTTTTTTTTCTCTACGAAACGCTTTTAGGCTAAGGGGCTGTGCACATATTACGTAACACTGTTTTCAGAGATTTTATACCCCCTCCGTAACGCTTTTTAATAATTTTTCAGTGCAAAATTTCCAATCCGTAACAAATCTTTAACGCCCCCACCTGGGAGCGTTACGTAATATGTGCACAGCCCCTTAGCCTAAAGGCGTTTCGTAGAGAAAATCTTCTTGATTCTATTAGGCAGTTT
Source organism: Lypha dubia (assembly GCA_947311025.1). Taxonomy (NCBI): domain Eukaryota; kingdom Metazoa; phylum Arthropoda; class Insecta; order Diptera; family Tachinidae; genus Lypha; species Lypha dubia. The sequence continues at coordinate 2,764,002 of OX371263.1, forward strand.
TGGCTCTGTGTAACATTTTATTCGAGCAAGTACTCAATAATTTATGTATGTTTTGCCTTATAAATACTTTTTTTGTCAACCAAAGGTAGACTAATTGTATCAATGTTATGTTGTAAAACTATTTCTATATTTAGAAAAACTGTCTTACTTATTGTTGGTGTAGCACTTAGAAGAAGGATTCATATTTTAAATTATAGCAGGACCTTGAATTTAATGTAGCCATCTTTTGAATATATATTTGAAGGCATATTTAACCCAATTTTGAAAACTAATTTCGTTTTTTTCATTTCTCCTGGGAAAAAGAAAATGTGGGAGAGTCCGAAATATTGTTATTCTCCATCACATTAAGAATATTTATACAATAAGTTTGTATTAAGCCAGTTCAAAGGCTAGCGACATGGGAGCTCCTTTAACAAAATATTGTTGTAATCGAATCGTTTTGGTAATTGCTTACAGAACTCAATGTGAAATGTTGTGAAATTATCAATAATTTTTGTGATAAATAGAATATTTTTTATTATTAAAAGATTCATAAGTAATTGTAAGCTTGCAGAGGCATTAAACTGCATGTGGATTTTATGAATTCCATAACATTTAATTTTATTCACCAGTATTACCTGGTTTAAATTTAAAATTTTACAATTATATTAAAAAATTAAGTTGTAGAATTTTTAATGTTGACAATTTTTGTAAATAATAAAAAAAAAGTATTACCTAAATTTATAAATAAATTTTATTGGCCTATAAATATTTATGTTATCCATTAATTTATAAGTTTTGTTCTACATATTTATTTTTGCATTAAATTTTTACAATTTCTTATTTCTTTTTATCTTTCAGCATTCCAGTGCTCCATCATTTCAATAAAATTATTGCCAAATAAATATATTTTTAGTACTTAAATCCACAAAATGGCACCAATGCCCAGTATTAAGACGAACAATAAAACCAATACAAATTTTTTATATGCCACAAATGATTCCGGTGACACTTGTTCTACACCGTCCAGTCCACCATCCAGTACAGGTAGGATATATCCAAAAACTACTTAGAATAATTTAAAAAAATTTCACCAACATAAATAAAAATAGAAAATCCTGTTATTAAAAAAAAAAAACAAATTCAATAGCTACGCAAGAAATTTTGCTAAGCCCACAACAAATATTTATATTAGGGTGGTGGAAGTTAGTTTGCGAAATGTAGAAATCTGTAATGACATCGTACCAAATTTTTACATTTGGTTCAAAAGATATGTGGTTAAAATTTTCGCTCAATTGGACAGCGTTAACACGTAACGCATCGAGGTCATGTCCTTTGACTTTGCATGAAAAATATCCATATGTTTTAAAGAACTGCATTTGTTGCACCATTTTTATTAATTTATGTATGCATATTGTTCCTGGCATGATAAAGATATAACAATATTTTTTTCATATCTTTATTTAACCCTTACAATGCTAAGTGGCATCAAAATTGTTACATATATATTTTTATTTGAACTTACGCTGAATATGATTGTTCGTTTGATTACTTAGAACTACAACTCGGTCATGAAAATATGCCATTTATTTTTATATTCATTAATGAGAGTAGCAATTAAAAATTTAAGTTCAATACTATTAGAAATTCTAAGACTAAAGTACGAGTATTTGGAACTGATCCTGCATGAGATCCTGCATCGGCATCATACTAAATGATTAATTTGTTATTAAACAAGCATTTTGAATTCAAATTCTTATTTTCATTTAAAACGTTTTCTATTGGATTATTTAATTATAAAGATCCCCATTTGGACTATAGATTCAATAGTAATTTTATAAAAAGATGTAGTATCCATGTTTTCTACAACAAACGGCTTCCAGGATATTAAAAATGATTCATTATAATTTTTACTTTAAGAATATCACATCACATCAGGGAGGATTTTCGGGAAATGCAGAACAGTTAGTTGTATTATAATTGTTTGTATTCCCAGATTATTATACCAAAATGAACACATTTTTTCACAGCCAATACGACTGCTATAATTCACTAAAGTAAACAAACAAAAGTAGGCAAAAAATACATATGTATATGTCTATAATATTTTAATAAAAACATTTAAAAGTTTTAAAGCTGATGTAAAAGTAATTGCTATTTCTTAATTTTTTTCTCACAATTTTTGGTTTATATGCATATCTTTTTCTTATTACTGAATTATTTTTAAATTTTGTTTACTTATTACTTGTATTAACATGTTTTATATATTTTACCTTTAATTAAACTATGTACTTACATATACATACATAAGTATATTGATATTATTATACACAGATGGCTTATCCTTATGTGTAATCACTAGCATTATCACTTTAAGACATATTGTCTTGTTATGCTAGGTCTAAATATTAATAAATAAATAAAATAAATAAATAACGTCATTATCATTATCTCTTGAAAAAAAAAAAAAAAAATAAGAAAATACATAGTGTGTAAAACCACCTTTACATTTGCAACAATACAATGTTTAATGTATTGTATAACAGTTTCAATTTTGTTGAATTTACAGATCCTGGTAAATCACAATTTTCTTCCTTATCCGATGGGGAATCCTTTGAGGGTTATGGAGAAAATGAATTAGTTAGTATACATTCCACAAATGATCATGTTGATCATTCTTTAAATGCAAATAATGACAATAGTAACTTAAATGGCAGTTCTGGTATTGAACTAGATTTGGCTCCGCATGCTGGCAGTTCCTCCACACCGCAGCAGTAAGCTTTTTTTCTTCTTAAAAGCACTTGCAAACAATTAATTGCTTCTTATTTATTTTTAGTGACGATGATGACTTAAATTTTATACCACGCGATAATTGGGCCCGCATGAGTCTCAGACGTACGCCTACCAAGTAAGTTTTTGTATTCTTTACAATATATTAATAATTACATAATATTATAATTTAATGCCTAATTTTAAGGCTGTGTTCTTAGAAGTCTGTTAACTTTATATGTAAGTGACGTCATATTTTTTACGAACTTTTGCTTTAAAATTTCAAAACCTGAGTTTGACATGTTTTATTTTTTACTTGATTGCAATTAATTTACACTAAACATACATACATATATTTTTTATCATTTGCTTGTCAATTATAATTTCATATACATTCATAGATACACACATATTTCATGTACATACCCAACAAACGAAAACGAAATCACTTGAAACTAGCTTACCCACATACATAAGTACATACATACATACATATGTATGTAAGCTTTGATGTAAGTAAAGTTTTGTGAACACTACTATAAAAAGTTCAATTACAATTAACTAAAAATGAAAACTGAACCCTTTAGGTACAATTGTTATCTTATTATAGAATAACATTTCCTAATCACATGTATTGTCGATTTCAAAAAGTTTTCTTTACGAAATCGATTTCCATCACATACCTATGTACCTGATTGTGTTAAGGTACGGTCACATCTGGCAAACATTTGCCCAAAAAAGCGTAACCACTAAATACCAATGAAAAAGTTTTTGATTTATGCATTTATTTATTATGTTAAACAGCATCTAATAAGATAAGATTCTATTACATTTTCTATAAATTACATATATAGGAAACTGTTTAACGTAAGAAACAGGTATCTAAATCAAAAGTTTTTTCATTAGTATTTAGTGGTTACGCTTTTTTGGGCAAAAGTTTGACAGATGTGACCGCACCTTTAGTTTTATACCAACTCACTGTTTTATTGTAATAATAATATATGCTATCCAAATCGAATTAGGAATAATTTTACCAAATAGGTCGTTACTGTACCTTTTGAGCATCAATAACGGGTTTATCATTAATACACTACTGCAAATTGCTTGCTAAAGTACTTTTTTCTGAATTTATTCACTCATTTAAATAAAAGCTCTTCTTTAAAATAAGTATAATTTTACGTAGCTTTTATAAGAAAATACAATTTTCTAAAAATAAGTACATAAAGCATTTATTAAAATTCAAATGCATATTGTTGAAAAAAGTTTTTCGTTTCTGGCCTACATATATATTCAAAAACTAAGTTAATTCAACTTTTAATAGCACTTAGTTGCTTATCAATTTAGAATACTTTATGAATTGTCTAATTATTCTGAACAAAACTGAAATTCTATTACAATTTGCTTATGGAATATGGTTTGCTGGGTATAAACATTTCATATGATTTGGCATTTAAATTGCATTTGTTTAAAATATTTGTAGGTACTGGTATATACATACATACATACATATAATAACGATTGTTTTTCGTTGCTTATAAACCGGTTTTACATTTAACATTTTTAATTTATTATTAATTTTTTATTTTTTTAATTTTCTGAGAGCAAAAATACCAAGAAACAGAAAAGCAAAACATAAAAACATTAGCTTGACCCATCTACCCTGACAGTTTATTAACTGGTGGCTTAAATATGTACATAAGTAAATACAGCCATAAGTATGTATTTACGTACATACATACATACATACATATATAATATGTACATACATACTTATGTAAAAGATGCATAGATATGTTCGTATGTTTCGCCCATGAATCAGATATTTTTGTTTTTATTTTGTATGATGTTTCTCAGAGATTGTTTTTCATAAATCAAACTCTTCGGAAGAGTTCATTCATTTGAAATTCTCTTAAAACCTCTTCAATTTTACCGTTCTTCAGAATATACATAAATAAAGTCCAATGTTGCCAATTTGTGCAAAAGATTATTTATATGAATGTATGTATGTACATATGTATGTAAATAATATAATGCAGTTTAATCCTACTAATACCCTACAAAAAATGAGTGTACTCTATACATGCGTGTATGGACTACTCCACAATGGAGTATGAGTACTCCAAATGTGGCCAAAGTGTATGAAAAAAACCTGGTCCAATTTACATTGCGATGTCCTAGGGCTGGACCACGTAACCCAAAAACTACTCCATGTTACTAATCCAAGGGGTACCCACAGGGATTAGTTTCGAAACTACTCTATTTTGCTATTCCATGGAGTACCCACAGGAGTACTCAGGTAAAAATGTATACATACATACAAATCTGTGTATGTACATATCTCTGTCACTAATATAACTGAATGATATTTTAAGTCCATACAAATGTGTGAATTCAGCCCTTCCATTACATTATATAAAAATATAAAATAAAATTCAGAAATTAAAAAAAAACACGACCTAACTTGTGTTTCTTTAAGCTTCCATGAATTTGATTTAATTTTAACAGGGGAGCTGCCACAGTTTCAATTTAACTCCAAACATTTTTAGTGTTGCCAAATGGAATTTAACTATAAATGTGTGTACAAATGAAATGGTCCATGGACGCATTACATAGAAGTAGTCCAAAAACTACTCCTGTTATCTAAAATGGACCATGTACTCCAATAATTTTTGTAGGGAAATGTGTGTACAAATGAAATGCTCCACGGCTCCATTACATAGGAGTAGTCCATAAACTACTCCTTTTATCTAAAATGGACCATGTACTCCAATAATTTTTGTAGGGTAATATCAGCTGCATGAGAAGCTAATTTCTGAATAAATGGCCACGACAATTAGCAAAATCGGCGTATTTGGAACAAATACAATTCAACAATACAATACAAATACGAATCAACATTACATCCATTAAAATTTACTGTTTGTTCATCCAGCTCGAAGGCAGCATCATCGATCCTTAACTCTTCCGAATTGAGCTGTCGCTACAGAGAACAGCCTGCAACTTGCCATACAGCGTGCTTAACAATATACAATTTATTCCAAGATCAGTTTGGCTACAACTTTATTTCCAGAAGCAGGACTGTTTATTTTTGCCCGTGGTTGTCCCCCGAGGATACGATTTGTCATATTGGTGATATCCACACCTTGGTGCTGCGCCTACTGCGAAAAAGAGTAATTGTATTTTGCAGACATTAGCTGATGTCAATTATCCATAAGAGTTATATGTTACTGCCCAATCTCTGAAGCAACAGAGCAACGAATGTACATACATATGTATATGTACACATGTAAGGTAGAAAACAAAATAGGTAATCTAGGTTAGTCTGGTAGAATGTGAAAAGCCATCTTAGATCTCCCACAAGATCAAAGTTGATAGTTAATCTAAAATGAAACCACGGGAGCCTGTAAGCCCCACGGGAGAGTATCTACTTAGGGGTAGGGAGTGTTGATCCGATATTGGACTCACATTGCGATGTGATATTGCGAGATGCCCAAGAGGATAGGTATACGTTGGCCTACCATCGCACTAACCTCGTTGGTGGCATGTTACAGTGACCGGTTATTGGTGAGGTATCCTTCGGGAGTACACGTGGTGGAGGTGGATGGTACCAAAATCTGGGAAAGATATTGGCTTAAGGACTCAAACTCTCCTAGTGGTAGTGAATTGATGGAATTCGGTCTACCAAGGAAAAGCCTCTATGTGCTGTCGCTGAACAATAGATAAAAGAGATAAGATAACTCGAACTCTTAAGCAAGAATGGGGGGTTAGACCATGTATTATAACTGGCCACTTGATGTCAACCTCGAGGTTACACTTGTGTGACCTCAGGGTGTGCAGCGAGCAAAAATTACGGTAGGGCGTAATAGAACACAAAAAAATATATAGTCGAATCCGGTTAAACGAAAATATAAAATAACAAGTACTTTGTTACGCCTATGCGAAATTTTCTCCAAAAAAAAGTTCGGATAAGTGAATAAATTTTCGGTTAAACAAACTCGCTTTAAAATTTATCTATAAAAGAAGATAGATAGCATAAGAAGTAAAACACAAGTGAGTTAAGTTTGATTTAATTTGTTTTGTGACTAGATTTTAAAATGATAAATAGTTCATTATATAACCCTTAATAGTGAAATACCAATGTAAGCGGCACGCGACACGCGGCACGCGGCAATTAATCTTTGTTAGCATTCAGCTGTTCTATTTACCACTTGAGCTTAAGTTTGGTACGCAAATCAGAGCAAACATTTTTATATTGAGAAGTTAAAATAAAGAAACTTACTATTTTCTTTCCCGAATATTCCGGGATTTTCGGAATCGTGATTTCGGGAAATATTATATACTAATTTTATTAGTGTTTTTTCACACTGTGATGTATTTATTGTCTTATTAAACAATATTTAAATTAAAAATGCTTCATTTTAATATTTATAAATGTTGAATTCTTCTTTTGTTTTTTTTTTTCTTTTGCAGAAATCCCGACAGCTTAGCCAATCGTCGTTGGGGTTCCATGAGACAGTAAGAATTAAATTTCAGTTTTTATAACGATTTCCTTAAATGTACATACTTACATTCAGATATGTGACGCGCAAATAGAAAGGGACCTAAGGGTAAAAACCGGTTTTGTTCTGGAGGGCCATTCTAAAGATTTAAATACGTGTATCTTTGGTGTACCATCACTTTCATAAAACGAGCATATCTCTGGGGGGGAACACTTTTGGGGCATGGGATCGGTCTCATTCGATGCTCAGATGTTGTCCACATCAAAAAAAAAAAAAGGTGAAAATTGATTTTTTACTCTTAGGTCCCTTTCTCTACGCGCTGTCACATATACATACCTGCATGAATACATACATAAATATGCACACACATATATCGTCTCGCTTTTTCTTAAACCACGTAAGACCAAACAACTAATTTTTCAGAAAACGAAAGAACCTAATAAGTTTTTAAATATGAGATTTAAAACAAATTTTTTTAACAAAACATGTCTTTGCGACTCTCTGAAGGGTGTAAAAATATTTTTTTTTAAAAAATTTGTTACAAAAGCTACGTTCACATTTATCAAATATTTGTCGAAAAAAACGTGACCAAGAAAGAAACTAATAATTGATTTCCTTTAATTCCAACATATTTTTAATTTTTTGATTCGTATTTTTTAAAAACTGTATAAAAATACTTTTTTGTACAATAATTAATTTCATTTCGTAATATAAAAACCAAGTTAAATGACACTATCCCTAAGCAAAAGTAGTGGTTATGTTGTTATTTAAATAAATATTTGATAAGTTTGAACATAGCTTAAGTGTATCCAAATTTGTCGCTTACGAGAGATAGAAGACAGGAGCTACATGTACAAAATTTTGTATGTATTTTGTAAAGTATAGCTAACACCACAACTTCAATTATTTTGTAATTTAAAAATTACATCGGATTAATGTAATATACATCGGACTTTTCTCATGTATCTCAACTTCTCTGGGGTAAACAAAATTATAACTAAAATTTTATCAATTTCAGGGGTTCCCGTATATTAAACGGTTCGTATGAGAAGTAGAGACATAGCTTTGAGTCCTTTAAAAGAAATGTTGGTTAAGTAAAAATAATTGGGGTCGTCGGTCGGTCCTAGAAATTAAAGCTCAATGCTCACGAGTTGACTCTGTAGTGTCCGAAAACGAATTTCGGCTACGAACAACGTTTTGTATGGGAGCCATGTTTACGTATCGACATAAAGCTTTAGCATACAAAAAAAAATTGTATCATTTTATTAAAATTTTGGGAGTTCGAGGAACATTTGTGCGGCATAGAATGTATTGTTTTTTAGTTACTCGACGAAAAGTGTCGTTTTACCAAAGTTGCTGACTTTGAATGCCTGGCGCCACACCTGAAAGTGGCCCATAACTTTCCAGGATTTTTCTTATCTCAAAATCAAAAATATTGTAAGGTGAAACTTTAACATTTGCAGCTTTTAATACATATTAAAACAATTCCATTTTGCATGCATATGTGATTTTTTATTTCGCTTACGAGGTTTTCAAAATGGCTTTAATTTTTTTTTCATACAAACCAAAAAAGTCAATTTCGAAAACAGGAGATTCTTACGTGGTTTAAGAAGAAACGCGACGATATCACTTACATACATATTTCATTTTATTATATGGGTTTGGTCTTATTACAACACGTATCTAACATCGCCAAAATTTAGGCGATATACATACATACATACATACTATATTATCTTACCATAAATTTTGTAAAAATGTAGATTTTGTGTAATGGGTTCTTAAATTGCTAAGAATTTTTTTGAAATATGTACATACATACATACTATGTATGTAATTAGGTCTTCTTGTAGTTTTTTCGTTTTTACCATTTAAACCAGATAAATTGCCGATGATAATTTTTAGTGTGTATAAGAACATGTACATTCATACATATGTACGTATGCAGATACGTAAGTATGTACTTTGCAAAAATTAAACAAAATTATTGTTAACTTTTATAAATATTACAAGAGTTTTGTTATCTTGTTTTAATTATGGTTTTCTATAAAATATTCCTCCTCGTCTTGCCAAGAATTTAGCTCAAAATCGTTAAATTCTGCAAAAAACAAAATACAATTATTTCCAGTCGTATTTTCCCCTTTTATATTTTACGTGATGTTATTAACAGGAGGGAATGAAAATATAGCATTGAGATGTTAGATATGCAAACTTGTTTTTAAAAAACTGTCTGATAGAAATAAAAAAAAAAATATAATATCATATACTTTACAGTATCAACCATTTAAGCAATTTATTTTGAGAAATAGAATATGAGTGTAAAGTCATATTACTTCTCACTAGTATCCACGGTGGAATGTGGTAAAATTAAACAAGGAACTCTGATGAGGTGCTGTTGCAGCATAGAAATCAGTACTGATTGTTTTTCAAATACTGACTTCTTAATAAAATAATTGTAAATTCAATTATTAAACTTACGCAAAAAAGAGCTGATTCCGAAAAAGTCAAATGAACAAACCGACTGACAACAAAGACAAAATTAAAAAAATTCAATGTAAACTAACATTTGCCAAATCAGCTTATTATATTATTAATGGATGATTTCTGAGAAACTAAACATTAGCACTGAAAAATATAAGTGGGATGCGCGTTGATTTTTATTGGCCAAAATTCGTAACGTAACGATAAGCGAGAACTAGAGACATTGTTAAAATTTCAATAAACAAAGGAAAGTTTATTATCCAACATGACTTCGATTTCAACCACACGGCTGAATAGAACAAACGTTGTTTTCGGTAGAAGCCACTAATACTCGTCAGTATTCATGTGTACTACTTGGTACGTAGCGGTGAAACGTGATTGCTAATTCTAAAATGATTTTAGTCTGTTATCATAACACATTATATATTTCAGTGTTACCCATTATATTTTACAATGTCCAATTTTTCTCTTGATATTTAACAACGTTTGTTTTGTTCAGCCGTGTATGTTAAAATCTAAAATTATGATGGATATTAAACTTTTTCTTTTGTTTCTTGAAATATTAACAATACCCACAAAAATCAATATAGAATTATAGGCTGTAAGAAATAATTAAATACAGTTGACCGCCATCGCTAAACACCGTTTTTCCGACAACGAAATTTTTTCGAATGCGTTTTGAAAACCGACAATTTGGTTTCGATCGTTATTTCATATATACACGCACTCGTACACTCAAAAAGTTTTACATTAACTGAATGTGGTTTGTTTTTCAAGTTTACATTAAATTTAAAATTGAATGAGAGTTGTTTTCCAAAGATATTTAGTTTTTTACTTTTTTATGCATTTTGTTTGAAAAGTACAATCGAAAATTTTTTTAATTAAAAGAAAAGAAAAAACCGTTGTTTTTACTTAATTTGGTATTTCAAAAATAAGATTTAAAAATAAATGAAAAGCTCAATTGATTCAAATGACATGTAAGCGTGATAGCGAGAATTTAAAAAAGAAATTTAAATTTTCTTTGAATTTAGTTAAAATCATAATTTTAAAATAAAAGTAGGAAGACCACTACCATCTCGGTTCCATTTTCGACCTTTTAAACCCAGCATATATATGATTTTCTTAGATTTTAAAAAAATTTACATTTATTTACGGTGCATAAAATCAATAAATTCAAATATGTAAGTGAAATGTGCAATACAAAAATTACGAAGGATTTTTAAATACCAATATTTATTATTTTTATAAGCGTTAAATGCAATAACCGGAGCGCAACTAAGCGATAAATGCTGTATATGCAATTCCACGGCATATGACTTTTCCTAAATTCTTCATCTAAAACATTTCTATACTCTATATTGGAGTCAAAGCCCATCATAGTCCATAATCAATGCATCCATACCAAATCAGTTTATTATTCAGCATTACCTTGTGATACTTCAGCTTCTGGAAAGTCTGTAGTGATCAATGCAATTCGTCTCATCGTGTCTTAAGCAACCCACATTGGCGTCCAGTCACCGGCCATTAGTTACACATCGTCTAGATACTATGTATAACTTTCGCACTTTGGGGGCAGATAGGATCCCATCTTTCTATAAACAAAAACTCTTTATGTTTAAAGCTATAAAATGTTGTTTGAAGTTCAAAAACTTCTTATGATGCTGGATGCTACGATTTGGTTCACAACTGCTTGTTGTCTGTACTATTCCTTTCTTTTTATTCCAACCTATTTTTGTGCCAAGAATGTTTTAATATTTTAATACAACGTATTTTTTCTAAAACTGGTTTCTTTTCTTTTAAGCCCTCAAAAATAAAAAAAGAAGCTGCTGCAAACATTAAACCATTTCTGCAGTCAGAAAGAAAAAGCACTTCTTGAGCATCAACATCGTTTTTAGGTTTCTGTTGTAGTAAACAAATAACGAAAAACCACAACAGAACAAAAAGCCATCTTTTTTTAACGTTAACACGGTAAAAAGCGACAGCCAGCCAGTCATCCAGCCGGTTAACTCAACTTTGTTTCTTCTTCAATACATTTAAAATGTAAAAATTGTTGTTGCACATCTCACTACCATATTTTTTATGCTGTTGCGTATGCGTCACAGTGTCATGGCTTAGGAATGTCTCTTGTTTGTTTTTTTTTATAAATTGAATGGTTTCTTTCTTACCTTTCAATACACAATTGACTAAAAAAAAATTGTTACTTGGATGGATTGCATTTCATTTATTAAAAAATAAAATTACGAATAAAAGAATTCTCACACAACCTGGATAATAACGAAAATTGAGCCGATTTTAAAAGTGATCATTCAAATAATTAAATAAATATGAAACTCACCACATGCAAAAACAACAAAACATGTAAACTACAATGTTGCCATAGTAGTTAAATAAAGACATGTTTTTTGCCGTTCTGTGCTTAATTCTTGTTTCATTGAAACTTACAAGCTTTTGTTTTGTTTTGCTGAAGATCTGCACTCAGGGTATGACACCTACTTATACAAAGCATTGTGCCGCAACTAGCAAAATTTAAGTAGAGAAGAAAGATGGTGAAATTGTTGCAGCGCGCCTGATGTATTAATTAGACATTTTCCGAAGCAGTGTGTGCATCCATTTTATTAAATGTTTTACTTCGCCAAATATTATGCTAACTGACGATAGAGGGCCCTGTGGTGCACAGTAGCTTAGAACAGTATCGTTCGCAGCAGGAAAAAAATGATTTAGTGACCGTTGCAATGTCTTTATCATTTAAAAAGTCCAAAAGTAATTAATACAACGCTTCGCTAATGCAAATTAGAGATACATTGATGACTTGCCCTGACCAAGATTCGATCCCAGGAAGTCAAAGTTTGCTTTGTAGTCAAAGCGCCAACCACGCAAGCCAACAGCACCCTCAAAGTTTATAAGAAATAACAAAAGTATTTTAAATGATTTTTGGAATAAAATCACGATGTGACATTATTTAGTACGCGTAAACATGTTTGACAGATGTGGCAATTTTTCTCAAGCCTGTGGAATTTTCAAACTTGTTTTTGATGACCCATGAATTTGTTCGGAGAAACATTAAAATCGATATGGCATACTAACATTGCATAAAAAAATATGTCTTATTGTTGTTTTTTTTCTTAACTTACTGTCTGTATATGTAAGTTAAAGGATCTTAAACGGAGATTACTAAAAAAATTAATCTTTAGGCGCTATCAACTGCGCCTTCAACAAATAAAACACTTGTACCTGTATTCAATTAATATAATAAAATTTATTCAGGACTTTAACAACAATTAGATTATTTACTTTGAAACTTTAAATAGAATTTACTTTATTAATTCACAACCGTTCTCATTTACACCGTAGCCAAGACTGCCAGTTCTCAGCCAACTTTGTTGGCTCGTTGAATTCTTAGATCATGTTGCACCAACATGCGCGAGTATGCAGACGCTGATCATGCAAAATTGTTTTCCCATCATTTCAGCAAGACAGCAATTTCGTAATCGGATCGGAAGCGCGTGTTAAAGTAAAAATACTAAGATAGCTTAAGTTGCAGAATTATTCTTTAGCGACAGCGTCGCCAACGTTGTTAACTCCTCCCTCCTTAAATGTCTGCGTCCCGCAGATCTGGGGGTCCATGGTTGGTAGTGGAACGAGTAGCTTTGGGAGGTTTAATTTTTTTGTTTGTTGATACCAAAGCCATCCAATGCAAAAGGTCATGGAGGCAATGATCATAACGTTAATTCCAATGGTACCATTGAATCTTACTCCTAACTGGTTCAATCGGTTTATATTATTGAGGCTTACCTCATGGACATATTTGATGTCTAGCAGCAGGTCGTCATGTATTACGTTCGCTAGTACTGGTGGTAGGGCTTGAACCTTTATGATTGAGTTGCTTGAGTAAGTATGATTCTTTATCACTACCGACTCATTGGAGAGTTGCAGAAGATAAGTCCCATTTAAAAACTCGGTTTTCCCATTTGACTCGATTAAACCCTGGTAGTTTGACAGGTAGACAACATCGTCACTCAATAATTCAACAATTTCTTCTTGGGTACGTCTGTATTTACATCTTGCTGATCCGCCTTTAAGAATGCGGTTAAGGCAGTCATTTTCTTCCAATTTAGTTACAGATGATCTTTTGCAGACTGTTGAATTACTTATGAAAAGGCAATTACCTTTGATACCATAGGTCTCAGTCTCACTAACAAGCACCTTCTCGAACGGCAGATCTATTTGCTTTCCTTCATTAATAGTAGCTCTAGTGAGAAGCAAGTTATAAAAGTTTTTTTCAAGTTTTGGTATTGATAGGATGTACAATAATAATGAACCATTTGTATAAATTGACGGGGTTCCGTATTCCACTGCTTCTATTGCATTGCCATAAGGCAACGTCTCAAGCTCATCAATTATTCTATTTATCTCCGATTGATCTAGTAGATTTGTATTAACAATACCACTCTTAGCCAGCTGACAGGCTCGGATAATTTCATTTACTTCGTCCCTCAGGATAATGATCTCGTTGATGGTACTTTGCTCGATTAAGGTGTAGTCTTTAACGCTCGTCATATTTTTTAGTCTGGTGATGATTTCGTTGATCTTTTTTGCTACTTGGTTCGTTGCTTGCTGAAGCTCTTTATTAATTTTGTATTGCTCATTGTTATTCACGATGATGTTTTCTTGACTTCTTAGTATATTATTCCAATCTGTTGAATCCGGACTTCCAGCAACCCACTTCCAAGCCGATCCGATCCAATCGATTGATCTAGGCGTTCTCCTTTTTACATTTGTCAATTCATTCAGGCGTTCTTGCATCTGTAGCATGTGGTGCAAAATGAATTCTTTGTTTTTGCTTGGCGGAATGTGCCTTTGAATAAGAGATGATATATTTGCAGCCATTTCCGTGTACTGTTCTAAGTTGATGACATGTATTAATTTAAAGTTCCCATCGATTATCCATCCGTTGCCGATCTTTAATGACACCAGCGATGTTTTATACCGGTAGATTTGCACACCATTTACAAAAGCCATCAGGTTGATTGCGATGAAAAGAATAAACTTGAGATGCATGGTTATAGAAATGAAATTTCTGAAAATAATATAAGTTAATTATACCGAAAAAAATGCGGTGGAGTCATGACAATGAAATGGTTATATGATAAATAGTTAAATTTAGAGTTTCATTTTGTTTGGTACCCTTCCCCCTTTTTTAATATGTTTTTTATGATTATTTCCATCTAAAAAAATTTTTTATGTTTTCATTTTCAATTTTTACATTAATTTGTTATATTTCTTCGTCAGTCAGTTTATGGAAGTTCCTTGGTTCGCTTGGAACACTAAATGATGATCTTATACCCTGTCGCCATTGCATCTGTAAGCCTTGATGCAACTCGTCACTCCAAGGCATTAGTGCATCATCCGGAAACTGACCAGGCCTGAGCTGATGTTCTCTTATCTTGTTATATGGAATTTATATTTGATTTGCTCTTATATGTTTATATAAATCTTTTAATTGTGTAATTTTTTGTTTTTGTTCTACGTGCTTTAATTATTGCATCATACAAGAATATTTTTTAGAAGTATAGTTTAAATGAGTGAGACGAAAAAGGATCTATGATTATTTATAAAACAACGTTTTTCTTTGGACTTTGCCCATTTAAATTTTTTATATGTTCTTTGTGAATTTTCCTTCCACTCCTTGTCAGCACAGTTACCCTATTATCTTTCTCAACTATTTCTTTCCTATATAGCGCTTTGTTTTTTCCCTTAATTGTTTTAATAGCTACATAGATTCTATCACCCTTCCTATATTTTCTGGGGCTTTGTCTCTTTTTATTCATTCTTGCGTTGCGAGCTGCCATGTTTCTTTTAAGCAAATGCCTGAGATCTGTATTAATTTTCTTTTGTTCTGATAATAGATTTTCATAGTTTGCTCCCACGTTTCTATTGAAAAATAAATCACGGGGTCTTTTCTTTGTAGTTGAATGGATGGTATTATTGTACCTATCGACACAGATTTCGATTAATTCTTTTACTGATAGGTTCGGGTATTCAACTCCTAAACATCTATAAATTTCAATTATTGTTGAATGCAATCTCTCAACTTGCCCGTTCACCTCACTTCTTTGTACTGGCGTAAGATATAATTTAATACCTAGTGATTTGATGAAAGTTTCAATTAAAGGGCTTAAGAAGCTGCGTTCGTTATCAGTAACAAGAATTTTTGGCACTGTGAAATAATGCAAAATTTTAACTATCTTTTTTCTCACTTGTAGCAACGATCTGTCTTTAATGCAAAAGAATTTAGCGAATTTTGTAAACTTATCTATGCAGGTAATGAACTTCTGTCCCTGAATTTCCATAATGTCCATGTGAAGAATTTCGCATGGATATTTCGGATCAGGTGTTTCTTGGCGATGTATTTGTGGAGGTTTCCTGTCATATTTGCATCTATTACAAACGTCGCAGCTGGCAACGTACTTTCTTATACTAGACCGCATATGCGGAAAGTAGAATTGTTCTAAAATTTGTTCACCATTTTCTCTGGGATTACGGTGCGCTCTTTTATGTTCTGTTTCTATTATTTCAAATTGACGTTCTTTTGAAGTAATGTCTGTAACTAACTTCTGCGTAATTCTTACCTTATATCTAGAAAAATGATCAATGTAAATTTCTTGTAGAGCACCAAGAAGACCTTCTGGTGCTTTTATTCCGTTAAGGATATTTGGGCGAAGTTTTTCTTTAAGCAACGCTAAAAGTTCTTCCTTAGACCAATTTTTTAAGGAAATAAAATGTCTAGTATACCCACGGTGTGGTTCCTCCATTGCTGTCATATCCATTCCGACTCTTAGTATAATCTGATTTCTAAAGACGTTTATAGGTACCTCCACGTGGGGTATTAAGTCAGAAGCATCTTGTTCTGCACTGTGAACTGTTGCCGCTGATGAAAGGCCATCATCTTCTCGACCCTCTGAAGCCGTTATAGTTTCATCTGAACTCATAGCCATTCCTTCGCTTGCTGTATCAGTAGAAGAATGGTATAAATGATTTGAAATGGTTTTTAGCCTCGAAAGGGCATCAGCCACGTGGTTTGATTTACCAGGCTTATAAATCAACTCGTGGTTATATTCCTCTATACGTGCTTTCCATCTTTTCAATTTGGCATTAAAATTCCTATTTCCCAATGCAAACGTCAAAGGTTGATGATCAGTATAGATCTTGATTTTTTTTGCACCATACAAGTAATTTCTGAGGTTGTCAAGGGCCCATACAATAGCTAGCATCTCTTTCTCGTTTGTGGCGTAGTTCTCTTCAGTTTTGTTGAGGGATCGAGAAATATATGCTATGGGTTTGTCCTTGCCGATTTCACCTTGTGACAAAACGGCACCTAACGCAGTATTAGAGGCATCCGTTGTCAGGTTAAATGGTTTCTCAAAGTCTGGAAAAGACAGGAGCTCTGCTGTAGTCAACATAGATTTAAGTCCATTGAAAGACTTCAAAGACTCGTCATCTAAGGTAATTGGCACTTTCTTAGACTGACTGGCTTTTATTTGAGCATGTTCCCCTCTTGTAAGGTTCGTAAGGGGTTTCGCTATTTTTGCATAGTCACGAATAAATCTCCTATAGTAGGAGGTCATTCCCAGGAAACTTTTCAATTCCTTCAAGTTCGTAGGCGGCAACAAATTTTCGATGGACCTTACTTTGGCAGGATCCGGTTTGATGCCATCAGAACCAACGATATAGCCAAGAAATTCCACCTCAGCCTTCATAAAATGCGTTTTATCAAGATTTACCTTCAGATTAGCATCGTGAAGCCTTCCAAAAATTGTATCTATGTTCCTCAAATGATTCTCTACATTCTCGCCAATTACTATTATGTCATCAATGTAGACAAAACAAATTTTTCCTATGTACTCGCGGAGGACATCATCTATCATTCTCTGAAATATTGCCGGCGCATTCTTTAAGCCAAAAGGCAATCTTAAGAATTCAAATTTACCGTTTGCCGTTGAAAAAGCAGTTTTTGGGATATCTTTTGGTTTCATTGCTATTTGATGAAAGCCTGATGTAAGATCTATTGTTGTGAAATACTTTGCTTTACCTAAACTAGCTAAAGTAGATGTAATGTCTGGAATTGGGTAGGTGTCTGGAATCGTCACAGCATTTAGACGTTTGAAGTCCACTACCATTCGATATTGTTTTTCACCACTGGGTTTTGGCTTTTTAGGCACGACCCAAATAGGTGAGTTGTATGGACTTTTAGAGGGTCTTATTACTCCCTCTGAGAGTAGTTCTTTTATCTGTCTCTCTACTTCTTCCCTCATACAGACAGGGTACGGATAGCTCTTTGTATATATTGGTTCTTCCGTACTTGTCCTAATTTCTGCCTGAACGTTTGTTGATGCAAGTTCGCTGCCATCGAGCGGTCCAAAAAGTGGTTTGAATTTATTAATAAGACTCTCTATCCTTGTTCTAACTTCTGGTACATATTCCTCGCCTAATATATAATTTGACTGAGTAGTTACTTTTTCTTTCAATGGAATTTTAAAACTATTTTTTAAAACTAAAACATTTTCCTTTCTATCAACTAAAGCACCTAGATCTTTAAGTGTGTCGTCCCCAATAATTCCATCAAAAGTTTTTAATTCTGGTAAGACATAAAATTGAATAGATTCATTTATACCTAAAAATTTAAAAAATGGTCCAATTATCTTTCTATCTATGCTAACATCTCCCCCCACTGATCGAACTTTTATTGGTTTTTCTAGAATTATGCTACCGTATGACAAGCGTGGGCTACAAAAGTTCTTGTTAGACCCCGTATCGATCAAAAAACATAAAATATCACCGGTAACAGAAGGGTATTCTATATAGGGTAAGCTTGATGGCCTTCCCCCATAAAATTTACTTCACCTGCAATTTCCTCCTGATGGGAGTCTTCCTGTAACTCATTCTCAGCTATTTGGTCCTCATCAGAAAAGGTTTCTATGTGATAAAGTCTAGGTTGCTTGTTACCTGTATTTGTTTCGAATGCACCTCTTTTTTCTGTTTTTCTAGGGTTGTTGATGTAATTTACACGACGAGATTGTATTGTTCTATCGACTTCCATCGGTTCATGTTTTATGGCCGGATAACGCGGGGGTAACGCTGGCTTATTATAATTCGTATATCCGTTTACCCGAAAGTTAGAATAGTTGTTGTTATGTTGCCAATTTCTAGGCCGAGAATCTTGATTCTGCCACCCCGATCGCACATGAAATGACTTTGTTGGCCTTGGAGGTCCAGGACGATAAGTTGCTTCTGGGGTTGTCGACTCGTGAGGCTTCGTTTTTGAATAAATTATGTTATTTCGCATAGTTAGGTTTTGCAATTCTAAACAAGCGGAATATGCTTCAGGGAGCGTTCCTGGACGCTGTATAATAATCATACGGGAAAGATCCGATTTTAATCCGCGTACGAAAATGTCCAATGCTCTGTTCCTGTACGTTTCCACTAAGGCTCTGATAGTTTCCTCGCTATAGGATTCTGTCTTCAGCTTATTGATAATAAGCGAAAGTTGGTGATTTACAGTCGAATAAAATTCATCGATGGTTGAGGATCCTTGGGAAAGCTGGTTGAGCTGATGCTCCAGAGTTTGGATGTCTCTTTTATCAGCGTAGTGAAGGGAAAGTATCTTCTTGATTTCAGTCCAATCACTATCGAATACATTATAGGACACCAGAGCTGTGTCTGCAGCGCCAACAATTTTCTGGCGGACGCTCTGTAGAATTGCACGATAAATCGGCTTGTCCCTGACAATTTCAAAATCCTTCAATATGGTTTCCACGGAATGGACCCAGGATACATACTGGGTTGGATTACCCTCAAAGGTTCTCAATTCCTTCACGCTGTCAGGAAGGCGGCTTATATCTTTTAATTCAAGTTCAGTTCGTGGCCGTTGAAGGGATCCTTCATCCGTGACCACCGGGCCTACTGCGGCACCTTGTCTACTTTCAAGGCACTCTATCCTACTTAAAACATTTCCTACTGGGTTGTCACTGAGAATCGCTTCTATAGTCCCTATTCTACTTTCTACCGACTTGATCTGTTCCATAAACCGATTTATGGCTCCAGTCAAAGTCATTACAGTTGTTTTTAAATCTTCCATTATTTTATTTTATGCTGACAAGGGGGAAAAAAATTTTTCACGTACCTGAAATATCCGCAACACTTTGATGAATGAGATCCTTGATCGTTGCACACTTTCACTTCACTTCTTTTTCTTAACTTTTTATATTTTTTCTTTGAATTATTATTTTATTTTATTTTCAAAAGGACATCTTTTATATTTTTTCCTTGAATTATTATTTTATTTTCAAAAGGACATCTTTTATATTTTTCCTTTGATTTATTCTTTTATTTTCGATTTTCAAAAGGATAACTTTAATGCAATAATAATATTTTTATTTTTATTGTAATTTTCGTTTTTATTTTTCAATTTTATTTTTTATTTCATTTTTCAATTCTCTCTTTTTTTTTTATTTTATTTTAGAATTTCAAAAAGATCTTTTTTCAACTCAATAATGATGCTTTCTATTTTATTTTTATTTCAATTATTTCTTTTTCAATTTTCAATTTTATATTTTTATTCAGGTTTATATTTTATCTCAAAAAAACTATTTGCTCTTAAAGCACTTAGAGGAAAAAAAAAATTTTTATGTGTATATGTTATATAACTTATGATTCTTTTTATAATTTTAGCGAGCCTTGGCTAGGGTACGCGACGCGACCGTTTAAAACCCTTTTGTCCTCACGGAAGCTCCGTATGGTTCCGGTTTAGTGATCCACTTTTATATTCGTGAATACCTACTACGGTACGGTTCACTTCACTTTCACCTCGGTAACCTTCTGTGATGTTTTTTCTTTTTTCTTTTTAATTTATTAACCACCAGGAATACCGGATTAGCGAAGGAGGAGTTAAACTTATTATTTTAATATTATGAGTCCTAAAAGGACAATAATTATTTATTTATAATTCACGGGAACACCACGACTTTAAGTCTGGTCCCTGCTCGGGCGCCAGTTAAAGGATCTTAAACGGAGATTACTAAAAAAATTAATCTTTAGGCGCTATCAACTGCGCCTTCAACAAATAAAACACTTGTACCTGTATTCAATTAATATAATAAAATTTATTCAGGACTTTAACAACAATTAGATTATTTACTTTGAAACTTTAAATAGAATTTACTTTATTAATTCACAACCGTTCTCATTTACACCGTAGCCAAGACTGCCAGTTCTCAGCCAACTTTGTTGGCTCGTTGAATTCTTAGATCATGTTGCACCAACATGCGCGAGTATGCAGACGCTGATCATGCAAAATTGTTTTCCCATCATTTCAGCAAGACAGCAATTTCGTAATCGGATCGGAAGCGCGTGTTAAAGTAAAAATACTAAGATAGCTTAAGTTGCAGAATTATTCTTTAGCGACAGCGTCGCCAACGTTGTTAACTTGTATATTAGTACCAACTTTAAACGCGTATAGCTTCCAAAATACTGAACCCAGAGTAATTCAAAATATCTCTTTTGCTTTTGTAAATAAATATTTTTAATTTGGCATAAGTTTTGTCAAATACGCTTCAATAATGTGGCCATAAAGTCCAGCACAAAAAATGATCTTGCGTATTAATTATGAATATATGTACTCGTACATACATACATACACGAGTATATATGTATGTATATATTTAGACAACTCGTATTAAAAAGTAATGTAGTGCTCTTTGACATTGATTTAGTCGAAAAAGGTGAAAAGAAATTTTACATCCATGTGTGGGATCTGGCGTATGTACATAAGTATGTATGTTTGCTATGAATGCCAGTCCAGAAATCCTGATCACGAATATAGTTAAAGCTATCAAAGAAGCTGGACAAACATTGAGAACTTTGTTACTATTGGTTTTCAGTGTAAATAATAAAAAAGTGTGTTGCGGCATGGAAAATAATTATTCTGTTCTCCTGATGTAGACATAGAGTTAGCAAGCACTACTGCTTTTGTAACATTAAACAGAAACAATTATCGATTACATTTCCTTCAAGTTCATAAAACCAAAATAGTCCAATGACTAAGGTCCAATGCCCTTTTCGATAATTGGAGATCAGCTAATGCACGATTGACTATCAGGACTT
Organism: Lypha dubia; assembly: GCA_947311025.1. Classification (NCBI taxonomy): domain Eukaryota; kingdom Metazoa; phylum Arthropoda; class Insecta; order Diptera; family Tachinidae; genus Lypha; species Lypha dubia. The sequence goes on from OX371263.1 coordinate 2,785,889, forward strand.
TAGTAAGATTAACTTTAATGATCGTTAATGAATGTAGGAGTTTATGCTTTTAATGTTCAATAATTATATGACATCAATTAAAAAGAAATGTTTTTTAACTGTAGGAAGGAGTAGGCATTTGGTAAAATGAAAAAAATACAAAACTCTAATACAATACATACTTAATTTCGGACATAATCTATACAAAGGCTGTTGCCAAAATTAAATTAATATTTTATAAAAGTTTTAGCAATATTCGAATATTAATTTTTCAAATACCCATTATTGTAGTCTAAATAATTATTACGTGTATTCGTTATAATAATATAAAATATTTAAATATATTTTTAAAGATTTTATGTTTTATCTTGATTTTGCTTAAGTCTTGTGCATTTTCCGTGTTTTTTTGCTTTTAGTTCGGTGTCACGCCAACTATTGCTAGATTTTTATTTCAATTATATGTTTTTTCTTTCATGTTTGCATTTTACATTGTTCTTTAATTTATACTAGAACTAATTGAATAAAAAAAAATTCAACATTTGATCAGCTAGAATTACCAAAGAAATAAAGATAAAGGAAAATTATACAAAAATTATATATAAATGGTGTAGTATGGTCTGATAGAGTTTGAAATAAGAGACGTTGACTTGCATAACTCAATAGAAAATCTAATTTTTTTTAAGTGATATGATCTAAAGTGTTATAAAATAATAGAAACTCGGCATATTATGTAATTAAAAGAACAAATAATAACTATATTGATCTCCCTCTCTCCATTTCGGTTTTGTGCTTTTCACACAGCTGCTTTAATTACCATTCCCTGTCTTGGGATTTGAGGTTCAGAAGATTTTGATTGATATAATAGTATTTTACTGAACTAATTTATTATTTAAAATTTTCTTTAAATTTTATTTAAAAAAATTTTTGTTTTACTGTGATCTAAGGATGGTCTTTATTCCTGCACTTCATTGGTGCTCATAACAAAATATCAATAATAGACTTTAACCACCTTTTCAAAAAAAAAAAAAAAAAAAAAAAAAAATACACAACAAATCAATTTTATTTGATGTGCATCTATTTTGTTTTTATGAAGCATTTAATATATTTATTATATGCGATGTTCTTCCAATGATTAAGATCTTCATTTAAAATGTTCTTTTTCAATTTGAATACATTTATTGGTATATTATATAAATTCATTGTTTTGTATGAAAATGGATTATGTCCTATTAGGTGCTCTTTGTATGCTTTATAATAGAGCAGAAAACTACTGAGCTTAGACACTTTATGAATTTTTAAATACATACATACGTAAATAAAAATGTGATACATATTGATGGTCGTAAAGATCATAAAGTTATATTTAGAAAGATTGGACATTGTTAATATATCAAGAAACAAGTGAAAATCAACATTACATTAGATTTCAACATACTCGTACACAGCAGAACAGAACAACGTTGCTTTCGAAAGTTGCCACGCCAGTCATCGTCTGCGTTCATGAGCAGCGCCTATCACCAATTTGTTAACTAGCTGTTTAAAGTGTTGTATATATAAATACATATGTACATATAAAAACCTTTCGAATAAATTAAATACGAGATTTACTTATATATTAAATTGATATTTATCTGATATTTATTAAACTGAATCCCAGTGTTCGAGCTATTTTTCTAAATTGCCAATTTTTCTGAATTTAGTTTTACCTAAGTCAAACATATTTGGTTTGGTTTTAATACCTAAAGGTACGGTCACATCTGGCAAACATTTGCCCAAAAAAGCGTAACCACTAAATACTAATGAAAACACTTTTGATTTAGATACCTGTTTATTGCGTTAAACAGTTTCCTACATAATTTATAGAAAATGGAATATAATCTTATCTTATTAGATGCTGTTTAACTTAATAAATAAATGCATAAATCAAAAAGTTTTTCATTGGTATTTAGTGGTTACGCTTTTTTGGGCAAATGTTTGCCAGATGTGACCGTATCTTAAGTATTGTATGTGAATAATGATCATTGAAAATATGAACATATTGTTTATTTTATATATTAATATAATTAGACTGAAGTTTTTAAGGTTGACACCATCTAAAATTAATCCCAATCTTCTTACTTTCATTGGTGTTACGTAACTTATAACATTAAAAATGTTTTACGGCTTCTTTCCTAAAAATATGCTTTAAATTTAAAACTATTGTAAAATGTAAATGTTTTGTGTCAAATTTCTCCATTTCATTTAAAAAAAGGTCTTATGACTTCCTTGAAAACAAATTCAAACATCTTTATATATTTCTTTTATCTATGGTCTTCTTCTTAAGCTTATGTTTTGGTTTTTTAACATTAATTACATTTTGAGCAAAAACAGCAAATAAAAAATATTTACATATTTTCCCATAATTATTGCCAACAATTGCAAGAGAAGCAACTTTAACGATCAAACTACACTCTTATAAAAGCACTTAATTATTATATTAAAAAAAAAAAATAATATAATAATAAGAAAAAACGGTAAGAATTTACACAACTTTTTTTTGAGTTCATTCTTAAAATTTTTTGTTCACAAACTTTTAAATGATGAGAAAATTCATGTTAAAGAAAACCTTCTTGAATTTTTTCCAACTTTTCTAAAAGAAGAATGATATAAATGGCGAATAGTTCACACCTTCATTAAAAATACAGGGTAACAAAAGTTGAGTGAGAAAATACTGCAACGACAGTTTTACATCATCTCGGTAAACTTCAAGAAAGAATTTCAATCAACCTTAAGCCCGAACATCTAATACTGATGTCTGCAAGTTGCATGGTTGTGTGCATTTAAAGCAAAACTTTGAAAGTTATAATCTTTGCATTACGGAAAAGGTATGAAATATGCAGCCGAAGAATCTTGTGTAACAGAAAACGGATTCGAATGGCCGAGTGTGCAGCACAAGGTACATTCACTAACAAGATGATTTCTTTAATTTTTGCTGGTTCTGTAAAAATTTTTTGGTTTCTTTACAAATAGTTATCCAACTGTTTAAATGAGAAAATCATGAAATCATCAGATGCAGGCGAAAAACAATAGTATATGTTTTTTTGTTGTTTTAATATGAAAACTATCTTATATGCAGTATATATTGTACAGCGCATCACAGAGAACTTCCTTTCGACACACAAACGGATTTATTTTTAAAATATTCCAGTCACGTCTCTTATACATACAAATTTCTTAGATTATTTCAATGTTTTTGGAAAACTTCTAGACAGGCAAAAGTGAAAAATAAAGTGTATTTGTACATACATATGTATATATGTATGTATGTGTATCCTTAAAGATATGATGTCCTTAATTTACTTTACGAACACACCCTAAAATAAAACAATAAAAAGTATTCGAAGAAATTCCTGCACTTTAGTGTGCTGTTTATGCAAGACGAACGAGTGATTTGAGTGAAAATTATTTATGAAAAGCACTCAGTTTTTGAGTGGTTAACATATAAATAATCAAAGTAAAAAAATATTCATATGTGTAAACATATTTTTATATTAATAAAAACGATATTATATTTCGCACATGATGGCTTAGATGTCGTTTAATCACTGCATTTAGCTATCTGGCAAAATAAGAACAGTTTAGATATATTGTACATATGTATGTATGTACTTAATGGCAGAGGCGTAGGTTTAGGTATATGAGTTATCTGCAGAGAATGAAACGAAAATGATTAAAGCTCACTGAATTACAGATGGGAATATTATTATAGTTCAGAAGATCAATGAAAAAATGCATAGAAATGATCTAAACCACACGGGAATAGAAGTTTGAATCATCCTTTGCAACTGATGAAGGGAGCTAGGTTGCACAGCTAGTCAGTCAGAGATAAATTGGACTTCCTGGTTTCTAGTTATTGGCAATTTCATATACATACATTTTAAGATTAGCACTGATTTAGTTATATTTCGTTAATGTTCTAGTTAAGAGCAGAGGAACTTTTGGCAAGAACTCACATAAATTTAATACCATTATCAGAACAGTGCCACGGAGACTGTGAGTCATACTCTTATGTTCATTTAACTACCCAAGTTGCGCCAAATTTCAAAGAAGTTATTACTGTCCCCTATTTCACTACCTGAGCTGGTCTCGGGTCTATGTATCCAGATTAGATGTCATGTCTCTAATTTATAGTATTTCATCCAATTCATCTTGGAGCTATTTATGAGTAGATTTGGGATCTCGAATCTTCCAAAATATTGAAGTAAGTATCTACGGCTGCGAGATGTAACGCAGGAGTACGAGCAATTATTGTGTCCGTGGTACTTCTTCGCGAGAGACAAACTTCTCTATATCGAAAGATTCGAGTTCTGAAGAAGAATTTTCTACCTTCGTGGTGTATTCTGATGTTTAAACAGATTCAACTCATACTTCCATCTGTTTGAAACTCATTTTTTCTAGTATCTAACACTATGCACACAACTTTTTTAAATCTGTTGTTGCGGCCGTTGTTAGGCTATTTTTCTATGAGCCGGCATATAATAGCATGGGCTTAATTATTGTTTCAAACGTACATTGCAAATATTTGTAATGAGGTCGGTGCTTTCGTAAGAGCGATTTTGATGTAAGAAATACCGGATAGTTTACTGTTCCCATTAAAGGATGCATTCCAAAGTGTCAAAAGCTTTATGTTCGCAAAAAGTATAGTATTTCAAAATGACGTCGACGAGTATAAAAAACAAAAAGATTAACATATAATAAACCGAACTAGTTTTTGTGAATCGGGACTAAGGATTTTGAAATTTAATTTTCGGTATCCGCAATCCTGGATTTTTTAGAATATAATTTGTTGTTTTCCACAAAATTTTCCAACCCTGATAATGTTGAACATTTCATTTCTCTTTATTTTCATCGATTTGGTTTCTCTATCTTTTTTTAATACTCTTTAAACTATTTGCTTTGCATACAGTGTAGCCAGGTAAATATTGTCTAATGTCCCCAAATTAAAGAGTGTTGTCCCCAAAAATCCCCATTTTAAAACTGGAAATCCCCAATTTTGTCCCCAATAAATATCAAAACAATTTTTTTATTAATTTTATTACATAAATTTATTTAAGTTAATGCATTCGTATGTGCTCAATGGAACTTTTGAATCCATAGAATATTTTAAAATTTCATACAAGGAAATAAATTTATTCTTATTTCTATGCTTTCGAGTTGTAAATTTATAAACAACTCAAAATTGTCCATACTCTCAGTGAATATTTTAGACATTTATTTTGCTAGTACAGTTAAATAATCTAAAAAAATTTGTTCGAACTCCTTTTGCTTCTAATTCCTTTGAACATTCTATGCCAACATCAATTTTAGCAACAACCAAATTACTTTCCTTATCGTCAATTAGTATATTCATTTTGGCAATATTGAATTCAATAAATTCTGGTTTTAAAAATTTTGAACAAATTGTTATAAAAACCAACATCCTCAATACCATCGCCTTGAAATAATCGAAATATGGAGAAGAAAAACGCCAAGATACATAAACATATATGTATGAAATAAAATGGTAAAATAAAGTAAAATTGATAATGGCTATACTGAAAAACCCCAAATCCCTCCCCACGATAATCTGTCCCCAAAAACCAGCTGAAATCCCCAATTTGGGGAGAAATCCCCACACCTGGCTACACTGTTTGCATAGTTTCTGTTTGTTTTCAAAGAATTTGCTGAACAGGCCCGGTGTTTTTGTAAACATTTTAGTTGCCGCAAACACGTTGCCGCTAAAGGTTTGTTTCGGTTAAAAAACACTCCTGTCTTGGGTTTTATTTCGTTTTCTTTCTCATTTGTAACGCGTATTTAATTAACATTTAAGTAGTTGTTGAATGCCTTGAAATTGTGGTTTAAAATAAAATTGCTTATTTTGGCTGATTAAAAAGTTAAACAACTTATTTTGGTTTATTATTGTTTACAAGAAAATCTTACAAAATTTCGCAGCAAAGGCTAAAGTACGTGTTAAATAATTATGGTTAATAAAAAAATCAATTGAATTAATTTTATTAGTGTGTGTTTTATTGTTAATTTGAAATTGTTGCTTTTAGAAAATTTTATTGGATTTTTTTTGTGTTATACGGCTTCTTTGTGTTCAAATTAACCGGTTTTTGTTGTGTTTTGTTTTATTGAATAAAAGTTACTGAAAAAATATTGCTAACAGAAAGAAATAAGTAATAATCCAAAAAACGGAAGCATTTTTTTTGTGTTACTATTTTTGCCAATATTTGGCCTAAATTTTAAAAAACTTGGGCTTCGACGTTCTTGTTAACACAAACCACAAGTGGTAAAAGTAGCAAAATTTTTAAAAAAATTTGATTTAAATTTTGTGTGTGTGTGTGCTTTTTTTATTTAAGTCCACTTTTTGCAATACGAACAATTGATTTAAGTATTAAAATTTGTTTGAAAACCACGAAGCGCTTTGAATGGTGTCTAACTAATTTTTTACAAAGTTGCTTTTTCCACAAAACGGGCGAATGTTTTGAGTGCAAAATTTTTAAGAAAACCACTCAAAAGATAGTGCTTTTCCTAAATAACTATTCATATTATTTAATTAATAAACCTGTTGCACGTTGTCGGCCGAATTCTTTATTGAATATTTATTTGATTTCAAAGTAATTGTACGAAAGAAAAAACTCTGTCAAGATCGTCAAACAGGCATCAAATAGATTTTTTCTCTTAATTTTTTGTTTTAATTTTTCATTGCTAAGCCGAACAGGGCCCAAATCGTTACATCCGTGAACGTACAAGTCGTCACGTAATTTCCCATCCAATTATACAGTTATTACGTTCACGGATGTAACGCTTTGGGCCCTGGTTTGAGACATCCCTCGCATTTTTTGTGTGTGTTCGTTACGCTTTAATAACTTTGAAAGTGTAAACTTTAATTGTTATTTAGTTATTTTTTTGCTAAATATTCTCAATTTTTACAAAAAAAAAAAAAAAAAAATTAACACCACAATATAAATTTTAAGAATTTCAAATGGTTTCATTTAAAATCAAACATATTTTTAAACAAAATTAAAAAATACAAACACAGCAAGCTTTTATTTTTAATACACGTGATGATCATTAACTGGACACAATATGAGTGAAAAAAGCAATAAACTGCTTTTGTTTTCACCTTTCTGTTAAAACATTTTTTATTATATTTTTTATTAAATTTATCTGTTGCAGTGGTTTTTAATGTTTCAAACTTTCATTGTGAAAATTTCAAATTAACAAATACATGATCATATAACATGATTAAACATTGTGAAAAAATTGCATACACAAAACGCACATTAGTTTTATATAAAAATATAAAATAATTAAGTTGCTATAAATATATAATATGTATAATAATCTACCAAAACTAAATTGGGAAAGCAGTACAAAACTTTATGAATACTAAATTTCATGCCAATGAATTAAAAATAAACAAGATAAATTAAGCATTTAAAAGCACAGAACTGCTGATAATAATAATAATGCTAAAAACTAAAATAAACACATCGAAAAAGTAAATAAAAAAAATCAAGTGCAAAAATAAAAAATAAATTGTTATATTAAAAATCGCCCCACGAAAATATAAAACATGGTTGAGGTAACCATAATCTAAGAGCTGCATATGAAAGTTTAATCACAAGACAACTAGTCAAAACTTATTTTATATTCTGTATATCACTTAAGTATTTGTGTATTAAAATTTGAGTTTTTGGTTGATAATGTTCTGCTTTAAGAGACATGTCTCTACAAAATTTTTAGCATTATATTATTTATAAGGTCACTCACTATTGAATGAAAACTCTTATGATGCATGCTCGAAATAAGTCTTAGTGGAACCTGGAAATTTTCGAGAGTTTTGTATATTTTATGTGGTAGACTTAAAACACGTGCATGTCTTTGTTGCATGTGCGAAAATGTGTTAAATATCGAAATATATAGCGAGCTGTCGATGTCTGCAGTGACATTATTAGGCAGTTGTTCTGATGGACTTAAAACACTTCTTGTGTATGTTAAATTGTAAACTACCGAAAATGTAAAAATTGTTTTCTTTCGGATTTATCCAATATGCAAGACCTACTTCCTGTTGTTTCTAAATAAAATAAAAATTTTCGTTTGTGATATTTTATAGCAAATGAAACCAAATTTGTATTTCTTAATGCTGATTACCAATACACATCGCTATAAAACAAACAGGTATCACCAAAAATGTTGCGATTGTATTAATAAAATATCAAAAATTAAATATATCAGTAAAATAATTTGTCTATACAACTCTTATGGCAGTATGTATAATGAAAACTTGGCATGAAGTTGGCATAAGCGATTTGAGGGTGGTGTTGGCTGAAGTGGTTAGCGCGTTGACTACTAAGCAAATAATTTCTTGGGGCCTGGGTTCAAACCCTGGCCAGAGCAAGTCAATCAACATCATTAATTTCTCCAATGTACATTAGTGAGACATTGTATTAATTGTCGCACTATTTAAGTGATGATGGTCACTTAAAAACTGTTCCGACAGCGATTGATGCTATGCAAGCTAATGTACGCAACATCGCCCTCCTTTGTCGGTTAGCAAGAAACATCGGCGAAGTAAAACAATTAATATAATGCCAATTAATAAAATGCTATTACAGCTTAACAAAGTTAATGCGTCTACTTAACAGCAGAGACGCCTCAACACTGCCTTAAAAATTAACATAACGCGCAAAGTAGAGTTGTGAAAGAGTTTAGTCTTCTAAATTTTCAACATCTATCTTCTTCTCTACTCTATCTCTCTCCCTGAGTTCACGCACAGTGCACTGCATACGTAGGGGTCATCCCCTGAGTGCTGGTCCTAATTAAAAAAAAAAAAAAATTAAACTGGATCTCATTGAGTTTTTCAACATGCTGATCAATCAGAAATCATCGTAGAATATAGTCATGAGTCCCGACTATAATCTATATTGATGTTCAATGTCAAATTGTAAAAGAAAACACGCTCGTTATACAAACTGTCGTTAATGTTTAACTTTTTTTCCTTAGAACATCCAATAAAATATATCCAAATCCTGTTTGAATTTAAAGTATCGTAACTATTAAGGCTTATAAGATACGAGTACATACATACATATATCGCAAATTGAAAATTAACTTTAGCATGTGTTTAGTTTCTTCTGTAAAAATATGTTATTAAATGCGTTTCATGTAACGATATATTCAAAAATTATGGAATTTTTTCGATATTATTGGCCTAAATTTGACACTGGTTCAATTAAAATACTTTTCTCGCATGTTTAAATGTGTTAACAACCTTCAAAACTCCTTAGGAAAGTTATAATTCTCTGGCTGATTTCAAACAATTTCACTGCGTGGTGGCAAATTCGAATATGTTTATTATTTTTGCTACATTTTAATTTTATTTTCTTATTTGTAATCTTGGTTTTTTTACGAAATGAAAAGTCACTTGTTGAATTTAAAATATATTCTTGTAGAATTGCTCATCTGAACATCTTCTATTCATTTTGGAGTTTTCGATATCTTTGCTGAAGAACTCACTTCTGGTAACATTTTCATGTTTTGTATAACTTAAAAAAAGCCACATAATTTCATATTACATACTTTTTCAAACGTATACTACCATCAAATTTAGCAAGTGTTGAAAGTGCCAGACATAAACAAATAAATCTAATTAATACTCCTCCAATTAAACTAATTCTAATTCAAATAAAATTAAATTTTAATCCTATTATTTGTAAAAAACTAAATACTCGTAATAAACCTTATCTATCACCTATCTCAAATTGAAAAAATTTTATCTTAAAATTTTTAAGCAAAAAGAAAGTACAACAATTAAATATTTTTATTTTTTTGGTTAAACAGTTGTTAAGGTAAAATAATCTTTTAAGTGCGCCACACACACAATGAGCTACATAGTCTTATCTTAAACTTATAAATTTAAAAAAGTGTTTTCCACAAAATCTTTAATTTAAATAATAACAATAATATTAATCAATATTTAACATTGAAAGTTAAATAATTTTGTTTGCATGACCTCTGAAGTTAACTAGTAATTTTTTTAATTCATTGACTTTTGAATTCTTTAAAATTGTGGTAGTTTTAATAAAAGTTAATTTTGGAAAAAGCTGTAATCTTGTGTAAAAGTAAATTATTGTAAAAACTTTATAGAAATAACAGGCAGTAATAGATGCTCTTATTGCACATACATGGAAATATATACATATAATTATGTAGAAGGTCAGCTAGTTCTAAGAAAATCAATCATGCTCCCAAACAATTTCTTTTAGAAGTGAAAGCCACTACGAAATCAAATGTTCCGATCCGATTTTAATAGATATGAGTTAATTTGTTAAATTTTGATTTAAAGATAGCTCTTTGATAATTGTGTAACTATGATGTGGGACTACTGACTACGATTAATACAAATAATCAGTGTTGCCAATTTAACGTATTTTTAAACAGTTTTAGCCAAGGCAAATTCATAACAGGTAGCCTCGAAAGCTCAGGTGATTATTTTCGCCTTGTTTCGCCCCTTGTATTTTTTATCCAATTGCGCTATCAAATGCCTTGTTGACACATTGTTCGGTATATTATTTTGATATCGGAAATATATGAATTTGTCTCGAGTTTAGCATATAAAAAACGCATTTTTAAAAAATTGTTTGCTATTTATTAAACTATTATTATCAGTGATATATAATTTTTCATTGCGGCAGATATTGTTATTTTTTTATAAAATTTTATACTTTTTAATCAGCTTGTTGCTCTGCTACATCCAATTTGACATTTGTGAAACGGCGATTACTCGTAAATCTAAATTTGTAAACACAAAAAGATAATAAAAGGAAGATCTAGAGCCTGAAAAAAAGAAATAGTATTTAATTTTCAAATATAACATTTTATTCGAGAAAATACTCGAGAAAAAAAACACAATTTAATTTTCCATACAAAAATTTTTACAGTAACACTCTACTAATATTATAAATGTAAAAGTTTGTGTTAGATGTTCGCGCTACTATAACTCGAAAACCTCTCTAATGTATTGGATGAATTTTGGTTGACGGATAGCATATGGCTCAAATTAAAATATAGGAAACTTTGTATGGGTAAAAATATGACTTTAGTTTTTATTTATTTTTTATTTTAAGACACAGTGGAGGCGGTTAAATGGGAAAATGTGTTACTCTTATTACTTTTTGCTTTTGTATCGTTAACGAAGTCACGGTTAAAAGTTAATTCCAAAAAAATAAAAACGGTTTTGGCATATATTAGCGTTGTTTTAGAAACTTGTAATATTTATTCTTATCAGTTTTGGCAGCACTGCTAGTACTACTAATTTGTGCTAAATAAGCTGTGATCTGGTGCTCTGGTGGATTTTTACTCATGGAAAAATCAGATAAATATCCTATAGATTTCACACAAAAGAACTATTTATTTAATTCATCGCTTAGTATATATTCATATGTATGTATGTATGGACGTGTAGCTGCAGTCTAAATTTAGTTGTCATTACAATTTCTGTTTGTGAGTTTCTTTTTTTTACTTGTTTTCAAAGACTTTAATCTTTTCAGCTCTGATAACGTTTCTTCCACCGCTTTTTTGCCTACAATTTTGTTTGCAACTGCAAGTGTGAAAATGTTTTTAAAGCTTGAAAATTATGTGCAGCTTCTTTAAGTTTTTATTTATAACAACGTTTTTTCTCGTAGCCTTTTTTTTGTTTTTATTTTAATTTTCTTTTTGTCGCTTGCTTGTTCAATAGCAATAAAACCGCAAATATGTAATTTGTTTTTGTTTTCTTCTTTGAAAAAAAAAAACGCGTTATTTTTTCTCATTGTGATTAAAGTGCTTTACTTATTTTGGTAAAAACTAATTTAAGATTTTGTAGAAAGTTTGCTATCAATTTGTTGCACAGCGAATTCACAGTGTAAACTGCAAACGAAATACATTTTATAAAACATAACAGAAAACAGAGTTATAACGGCATTGTGGATGTTAACTGGACTTTAGTTGAGTTGACAGTTGCTGAAAATAATACCACTGATGGCAACTGAGAGTTAAATGTGAATTTTATTAAAAGTTTTCTAAGAAATACAATATTTACAATTAGTTTTAGTTTTTATGCTTTCAAAAAAAAAAATTGCCAATTTAACATAATGGTCTGCAAGAACGAACACCCTCGGCACAGGTGCGTGGAAACATAATGCCCTTCAAAAGTATATCCGTTATTTGCTGCAAAAAAAAAATATATATAAAAATTACTGAATTCTTAGCAACTTAGCTGGTAAGAATCTAAAGAACTTTCAAAATCTGTATTATTATAATTTTCTCTTGTAGTTGACTTACAGTTATCGCCGGTATACATACTTCAAACATAGAAAAAAATATGTACAAGAAAGAACAAACAAAAGCCAGCCAAATGCTGATAAAATATAATATTAACAACCACAAAATACCGTATAATATATTGGCCATGGCTGCCTAAAAAATTGATTTGGTTTTTAACACAGACGAAAAAATAAAAGAATTTTATAAGTTATAAAATGAAATTGTAAATAAAAAAAACTAGTCAAATTTGGTATAATCAAGTTAGTGATTTTTTCATTTTAACGCTTTTTATATCTTGCAGCCTTTAACCCTAGATATTATTCACTGTAATGAATACCACACTATTACAATTAGTTTTATCAAATTGAGTAACTTTTACTGCTGATCATAAACACAATAAATGCATTCTGACGATACTCATGGAAAAACTGCATCAAATGATATGCAAATGTTCTTTTGTTTTGCTAATTTGATTTATTTAAAAAAAAATCGTTTTCGAAGGAACAGTTATTCCTAAGGGGCTATTCACATATTACGTAACACCTGTTTCGTGGTTTTTAACACCCCTTTCTCATCGAAATTTTTTATTAAATTTATTGTTGGACTCAAAACACTTTTCAGCAGCGATTAGTCACAAGATTAATTAATTAATTTATGAGTCTCTAGTGAATTTCAAACACTTTTGATTCGTGTTCGGAAATGTGTTAAATTTCGAACTTACGCATTTATCTTCGAAAATATTAAAAAAAAATTTGTTGCATTTTTGAAAACTTATTGAATATCGAATCTATCGAACTTTAATTTTTCGTGCGTTTTCGATTTTATTAGAGAAATATTTACGATATGTTGGAAAACAATAACGGTACATGTTCGGAAATGAGTTAAACTTCTACCTTTTGCGAAAATTTCAATTTCCTTAGTTTAAAGTTGTTATTTTTGGCAAGTTTTAGATTATTTTTAGTGAATATATGAGTGACTGACGAATTTTAAACACTTTTGCATATTGTCGAAAAACTATTAAATTTTAAACTTATTGAAAACGTTAGATTTTATCGATTTAAAATATTTTTTTGGCTTGTTTTAGACTCTTTGGGAAAATTATGTGTACCCGACAGACTTACAACACTTTTGTTAAATGTTGAAAATGCGTTAAATTTCGATTTGTTTGAAAACGTTTGATCACTTTGTTAATTTATTTCTATTTTTGTAAGTTATGGATATCTGCAGTGAAAGCATAGCCGCTACAAGAGCAAATACTAAAAATTTACCGGAGGGTGTGCTAAGGAGAGCAACGTGTCTTATTGAATTTGTAAACTATGAACAGAACCGTAGTGTATTACATACTGCAGCACTAAAATCTTGAACCAATTGAGACCCCCAAAATCTGAAAGCTTATGATGGTAGAAGAAAAACTCTAGCTGGGTTTTGAATTAGAGGCTAAGGTTTTTTGTTAATTCATTTTAGAAGTTTTCGACTGGGGGTGGATTCTTGGAGTTCGTTAAATTCAAACTTTTCAAGAGAACAGTACCGCAAACTAAAAACAAAAACAAAGTTAAAATGAACAAGTGTTCTATGATGTAATGTTATTTTGAATTTAAGTTGTATCTTACCAGTTCCAAACTAAATAGTTGAAATTTTTATCAATTAGTAAATTATAATAGAAACTGCAGTATTCGGATCCCTTTGGAAAATCGAAAATCGAAAGTCGAAAATAAAATTGCCAAAAACGGAAAAATCTGCCAAAGGCATCATAAGGAAAAAACCGCTAAAAATTTAAAAACGTTGAAACATTAAAAATTTTGTGTTTGTTCCTTCATAAATCTTCCATATATTGACATATTTGACAAAAAAAAAAAAAAAAAATCAATGTCATTTGAAATTTACTTATTTTAGACTTGTTAACCGTCAGTTTGTCCGCCCTTATGCCTCGTAGTCGATCTTTTACCCCGTATTACTTTTTATTTAACTTGTTTTCTTTCCTTTTTTCCGCCCATATTTTTGTTCATGATCTATAATTTATTTCTTATCCATCTCCATATGAAACATTTGGCATCTATGGATTTTTTTATTCGTTTTATTTCTTAACTGTTTTAAATTTCAAATATTTAAACAAGTGCAATACGAATTTGTTTCTTATTTTGTTGAATTTTTCTTTTTCGATATTTGAACAGTTTTGTTTCGATAAAATAAATACATAAATATAAAGTTTAAATATTGTGAAAATTACATGATTATTTTTTGTAAATATTTCCTTGTTGTCTTAGTAAAAGTAAAAATAAATTTATTAATCTATAATTTTAAACGAGTAATACAAATATTTGCTGTAAAATAAATGCAGCACTTATAATAAGTATAAATAATATATATTTTTTTCTTTTTTGTAAAATTTCATTACAACTTAAGAAAACACACTTAATTTTAAAATATTTTAAATTAGTTGCACAGGTATATGAATAATAATATTTTATTTGTATGTGGAGTTCCCCTACCCACTCAATTTTATTTTTTTTTAAAAAGCCTATTCCACTTTCATAGTTATCGGTAATACTGTTTGGTAATACTGATCGGTCTTACTGTTTGGAACATAAAAACAAATAAACATACAAACAGCTGAGCGCCCCGCCCCGGCTTTGCACGGAAGATATTTACTTTTATATATATTGATATACCTAATCAAAGCATATCACGACTTTCACGAAAAGTCATAACTCACGAACGCGTCGAACGATTTCGTGTAAACTTTAGATAAACCATCTACGCGACCATACGAACAAACCCTAATTTTAATTTAATCGAATTCGGTTTGACCGTTCGTGAGTTATAAAGTCACAACACACTTGCAACAATTTTTTATTTTTATAGATAAGATATATATTTCCCGTTAAAGAGTGCTTAAAATAGGATGAGCTGACCATAACCATCAAAACGTTTTGTGGGTCATTCACATATCAGGTAACATCAAACGGTTGGTGGGGATGAATGATTTGTTACGATATAGAAATTTTCCACTAAAAATTTTGTAAAAAGCGTTACGAGGGCGTTATGTATTATGTGAACAACTCTTTAGATAGATCTATTAAATAAAGAGCTTTTAAAGTACAAGAGTATATTGTTAATGTGAATGATCTTCCGTCCATCAATCAGTCCATCTATCCTCCCGTTCCAATTTCGAATGGGAAATTAATTAATTTCTGAATCTGATGAAACTTAAAACAGACAGATCTGTGTCTAATATATATATATATATTGATTCCTTTAGTTCCTATAAGGAGCATAGGGCCTCGAAGAATCTAAAAGCGTCCTCACGTTCCAAGTTCCAAATCGTGTCCGTTGTTTAAAGCTGAGGGTCGTCATCAGAGGGATCGATTGTTTTTCATTTACATTTACATTGTTTGAGGTTTCGGTAATCATTTGTTTTAAGATGAGTAGCTGATTGGGCTTCTGCATCCGATCCTGGAACTGGGGCTGCCAGCA
This sequence comes from Lypha dubia, assembly GCA_947311025.1. Classification (NCBI taxonomy): domain Eukaryota; kingdom Metazoa; phylum Arthropoda; class Insecta; order Diptera; family Tachinidae; genus Lypha; species Lypha dubia. The sequence goes on from OX371263.1 coordinate 2,801,672, forward strand.
TGGCCTCCAGGCGGGCTGTTGATGGCAATTGGTTATTTGAAGGCGCCAATTTCTCGCCTTGACGTTCCGAGTATCATTGGCACTCAGAACTTGTTAGGAGTCCGGTGCCACCCGGAAACCCTCTGAGACTCTCCTCCCGGAACCGCTGATTGTCCGCGACTGCATTTGCAGCTATTCCGTATATCTACGGAAATTTCCACTCTCCGCAACCTGTGGACGCGCCCGATAGCACTCAGCTGTGCTTCCATCAGAGATGGCGGGATCTGTGTCTAATAGGAAACAGAAACTTTTTTTTCTTACAAAACTAGGATCATGTCGGGGTGGGTGCAATATCTGTCTCCCGGAAACTATTTTACCATTTTGGATGAAATCTGAAACATTGATACATTTGCGTCTGATAGCGTACATTTCTTTTGTATGTAAATATTCGTATATATATTATTTTAAAAACAATTAAGAATGCTGAGAGCGGATAATTTTTGCCCCTCCTTCATACTTTAAATGGGCATTAAGCTGTACACTTTTTAAGAAATACGATCTCTCTTCAAAACTTCAACCGATTATGATCAAATCTATCTGAAGACACATAACAGAGGCTTCACGTTTTTTCTAAACTGTATTCGGTTGCGGTGCAGTATGGTAAATTATTCATCACCGAAAGTATCCAACAGGTTTTGATAAAATCTATACTTTTAGTGGGAATATATTTAAGAGACCCGTGTTTGTCTTATAGACAACCATATATATATAATTTTATCACGTGTTGCGGCTCTAAACAAACAATATATTTTTATACAAAGATAATGTTAAAGTTTTTTCTTATCATCCTTCCTCTGTAATCTTATTTTTACTTTTACTGTTATGTGTAGTTAGTCAACAATTCCGGACACGGAAATGCCGCGAGCACACCTAGTCTAAATATAAAATCCTCTCTTACCCAGTAACCTAACAATAGTTTTAAACATATTGTTACGCTTCAGTATTTTTGACTATTAAACAAAACAAATGAACGATTGAATTACGAAAAGTATTAAGAAGCGGCCCTTAAGTTTGGTGACGAAATTGAATTAGACTTACTTACACGTAATTTATGTAAATTGTTTAAAAAAAAATTCCTAAGTTGCAATTGTTGTTGTTTACACACTAATATTTAAGCCGTATGGCTTAAAATTACACACTTACATACATACACTCATGGTATGTGCCCGAGAAAAAGGTGTTTTGTTACAAAAAAAAAAAAAAAAGTTTAAAGTCACGCCAACAATTCACCTTAATTTTTTAAAGATTTTTGTGGTGGTTTATTTCCTCAAAAAAAGTTCAATGAAGTGTAGCGTTAATTGGTCTTTCGAATATATTTTTGATGTTTTTTTCTGTTGATGTTTTGTCTTGTGTTACTTTTTGTAAATCAAGTTAAGAACTTGTTTATGTTAAAGTTGATTTAAATGTAAATTTATTTCTATAAAATCTGGGCCAATTATATTGTAGTTTTATTTTACTTTTTCATCTATTTTCTAATGTTAAATTATTTTGTTAAATTAAATACACTATTGGCTTTAAAAATTGCGTGGAAATGTTATTTTGCACTTGAGTGATTTTTGACATACAAATTATTAAATAATATATAATTACAGGGTTGAAAACTAAAAAAAAAACACTTGATTGAAATATTGATTTAGAAATAAGTTTTGGCTTAAGGAGCTCAAACACAGAGTCGAGACTTAATTGTAAAACGTTCAATATATTTAAAATGGCAGATTTTTTAGTTTTAAGGCTTCATGGAAAAATTAAAAGTGTCTTAGTTCTCCTTGCCATGTTAAAAAACGAAAATTCGAAAATCAACACTATTTACTTTTATATATTAATTGTAATTTTTTAAATTACTACGAACTGCTTGATTATTAATATTTGTTAATATTTAAACAGGCTAAAGTTCGTAAATGTTAATAATCAGAGAAATATTAAGTAGAAATTGTTAACATATTTCGAGCAACAAAGAAAAAATTTAATATCTAAACATCCCTTTTTTTTAGATTTTCAACCGCACTGGCCGAATAGAACATACGTTGTTTTCGGTTATACCAAATAACTTTTCCATCGTTTTTTTTTTTTTGCAATATTTTGGCAAATTTTCAAGTGTATCAATTGTACATTAATTGAAAATTTAAATTCAATTTGAGCAAATAAACAAATTGTTGATAAAGTCGAGAAAGCAATTTTAACAAAATGAAATACAAACAAACATACACACAAAAAATATATGTATGTATTCACATCACATTGAAAATATATCAAATACATAATATCAAAGAATAAAAATATAATCTAAAAACTTCCTCTTGTACAAATTTATACACAGAAATCCAGGCGTAAATAACGCAATAGGATACATTTAACGGCAGATATAAGACCTGTACGTCTCGATTCACACGATGAAAGTCATATTGAAAGCTGATAAGTTTTAAGGCAAGAAAAACAAGGAAAAAACACGAGTACTCGTTTTGCTTGGTCATTCGTGATGTAGAAAACAAATACTCTTGCAAAAAAAAAAAAAAAAAAACAGTACATAAAGATGTGAGTGTCAAACAAATTTAAAAGAAGATAAAGCTCTAGATAAACTTTATCAATAAGACGTTCGTAGGGTGAATCGGAACTAAGTCGTGGACGGATAACTTAAACAACCTGTTGGAGATATTTTTCTCGAAATGGGGCGATGTCACACAGGACCAAAGGAGTTACAATGTCGCTAATCTTGTTGTCCTTCACATTAAAGCAGTAGGATTAAGCCGGCGAAAACATCGCATACAAAATTTTTATTGAAAAGTAGTTTCGGTTAAGTTCGCGCAAGTACGGGAATATACTGAATGTTAAAGTTAGCGATAATGGTATCTATTTGTCATTAAACTAATTAAAAATTAATGTTTTTTTATACACACAAACCGAAATTACTTTGTGTTTGAACAAACATTTCATAACACCGCCGCCAAGAAGTTTTACTGCAGTAAGAAAGCAAACAAGGCATCTTGGAACGTTGCATATGTATGTGATTTAAATACAGTAGCAATACTGTATACAAACTTTGTATAAGAACGTTTTATCAGACAAAATTATTTATTCTCTAGCTAATTACAATATACAACACTGCTAAAGCACGGTTCTAAGTTAAGCTTGCAGTACACGGCATGTCAAAATCCACATTCGCATGTGGCTCTGACGTAATTTTGACGTCACCATGAAGCTAAATTGGCAACATGTCGTGTACTTCCACTTTTTGTGACACTCACATGCAGCACACATTGATATGTGTGCCACATGTTCCTTTGTAGAGACATGGAAACATGCGTATTTTTGCCATGTCGTGTACTAGCTTGGTACATTTAAATTTTGACATTTGTAATATTTTTACATGCGCATGTAGCAGTCCCAAACATGTGGCAGCAAACATTTTTGACACAACATTTTTCAATAGTATGTAGCCAATGGCACTCTTGCCAATGTTGATTTTCTCCAACAAAATGTGGTAGGACTTTAATGACGAACAAATTTTTTTATTATTATTAATCACACGATGACTGAGATTCATGATAATTTTTTGGGTTTGCGTGCGGGGTAGAGATAAAAGAAGGGTAGAAAAATTATCATATTTTCTCTTTTCCATGCAATTATTTGTAATTATCTTTGATTTGGGGTTTTTCTTTTATTAACTAATATCTTAATTAACAGCTTAATTAGTTTGAGTTTTTGTTATTATTTCTCGTTCTTGTTCTAAACCATGCAAAAGATACTTTCAAAGCTAAGATGTAAAAATTCATGTATAAATAGTAAATTTATTCAATAATTAATAAAACAACTGTGATTGCCAATTGTTGCGTTTTTTTTGTGTCAGTGCAGTATTATTTAATTTTTTTCACCATTTTAGTGTTCATGGGAATTATTTCACGATAAAAGTGAATTTATTTTACTTTTTATCAGATGTTGTTTTATTTCTTCTTTCTCTTCGACATTTTATAAATTTGACTTCACACAAAATTTTAAAAATTAAACAAGTGCCATAAACATATGACTGTTGTACATGTTAATATGAAAAATGTGTACATATGTTACATGCTGTGTACTGACAATACATATGTAGCCAATCAAAAGTTCACACATATGCTGCCATTGCAAATGTGTACGCTTCGGCTACATTTGTCACATATAAATTTTGGGACAAAACAACATTTCATGTACTACCAAAATTTTGAAGCATGTAGAACTTCTGCATGTTTAGTAAATGTAAACAAAATGCTGCAAATTCTCGTGACGTCAGAGCCACATGCGAATGTGGCTTTTTACATGCCGTGTACTGTAGGCTTTAGAAGCGCTTGTACTGCGTAAACCATTTGCTCTCTTTTCTAGTCCGCTCTTGGGACTTTCTAAAGGAGCAAAATGAGTGCTCCATTGCGAATTATGGTTGTAACGAATGTTTTGGGTGAAAACAAAAAAAAAATTTTTTTTTTTGAAAGTATTGTTTTACACGCGCGTAATTAATTAAAATGATTAATACTCGTAAATTTTCGATGTTAATTTTTGCCATTATTATTTGTAACAGTTGTAGCGCTTTTTAGTCTTAATTAAATGATTTCATTACTTATTGATTTGAAGCATGAAAAGTCACTTGGAATATACATAATTTGTATATGTAATGTATGTTATACAATGAAAAATTCTATAATATTATTTTGGAAAATAATATTATGTAATCCAATTGCGGTCCTAGTTAGTGATTTTGAAAATGTAAAACAATTTCTATGTATGTACATACATATGTATCTAAATATTGGTTATTTTTTTATGCCTGCATGAGAACTGAAAATCATAATACAAGACACAAATATTGTTGGAATGAATATTTTTTCATTATAATCTGATACCTAATTTCATGGCATTTATTTTTTAAATATGATTTCCAACATATGTCTGGCGCTGCTAAGAGTTAAATGGTCCATTCGAGCAGTCTAACATTTTACTTCTCTTTTTAAAAAATGGCGTCAATTGTGGCTTGAATATTGCCTTCCAAATCTTCAAGAGTTGCTTATTTGACGGCATAAACCAATGACTCAACATGTCCCCATAAAAAGCCGGATAAATGTCCCTACAAAAATTTTGTTCGGAAACAATGGTTGAATCCAGCTTAACTTTATTGCGCTACCGGCTTGCCCCAATGACTTCTTAAAAATAGTTGACATTCTATGCGTCGAGTAAAAATGTGTAAAAATGTAGGTACTAATTAGAAAAATGTATTTGATGTTTTTGTTATTGTCACTCGTCTGTCAATCATCAGAAGTATCTTTTAGGAGTTGTGTATTAAACACCATCGTCTAACAAACAGCCAATGCTAGCTGGGTACTTCCATACGGATGTATATATATGTAAGACTAAATGTAAGAAATTAAACAAAAACATCAAAATAAAAAATGCAAATCAAATAGTCATTGTACACAAAATTACAAGATAAAAACATGCCTACATAATATGTATATTATACATTTTCCTGTAGGGTGTTGGCCGCCCTTATATCTCAGATATGTTCTCTGCTGAAGAGTAATAATTTTAAATTATTAAAATTAATTATAATATAATATTGTGGGTCTTTCTATCACACAAATCTCTTTCAACTGACATCACTTCAACTTTAACTGCTCTAGAAAAATCTATATACATACTTATAAAGCAAACCAAAACACTTTTGTACTAAATAATTTTAAAAACCTATTTGCAGTGTAGCCAGGTAAATATTACCTGATTTCTCCAATGGGATGAGTGGTGTTCTAAAAAATCCCCATTTAAAAACTGAAAATCAAAGTATTTATCCCCAAAAAATATACATATTATCAATCAATTAAAAACTATACCATTTTTTTTTAATTTTACGTATTTTATTACATAAATGCGTTATTCTGATTTACATACATATGAGTATGTATATCCTCCCAATTTTATACAAATTATATGCTACCAACTACATTATTATTTTATGAGATAAAAATCCAAAATTATTGTGTTATTGCAGTATTAAATATTTCAATAATTGAATAATTTTTGAAGCAACCATGTACCCTTCTATGAATAATTATTTGGTTGTGGCAGAAATACATCAGTGTATTTTTCTTGATTTTTCTTTACGTGCACTAAGACGTATGAACAAGTGTGATCGCTATAAAAATTGAAACAATCGAAAACTTTTATTCACAGTTAAAATAACAAGTAAAGAAAAGAAACAAAATTATATTTTGCAAAATTAAATAAAAATATAAAATATTCGAGCAAATACTAAAGAATTTATGTGTTTTTTTTTTAATTAGTATTTGTTATGTGTTAGCTAATCTATATGCATTTCGTTGGTAGGTTACAAGAAAAATAAACAGATTTGTATCGAATGAAAAATTATTTGTTGTGCTATATTTAAAGGTTTTTAAAAACTACGTAGTTTGCATGTCCTTTAGTAATTCCCAGATATTATTTTGGAGTTTATGTATGAGTAGATGATTTTCTGTAAGTTTTAATTTTTTATTTAGGTACCAACGAAATGCATAACAAATAATAATTAAAAAAAAATTATTATTATATACTAAAAATGAAAAATTCCTAAACCACTCTCAACAAAAATCTATTTCTACTTAAATCAGCAACTTAAATCCCCACACCTGGCTACACTGCCTACTTGTTCTTGTTGCAAGCGAGGTATGTATTTGTTTGAGGTAGTTAAGGTCTGATTTTCATGATAGTAATGATGTTAAATTGTTGAGTGTGTGCTTCGTTTCTTTCAAAGAATGTTTTTTTCTAGTGTTGCAGTGTGTTGTTATTTCATACAATTATAGGCTCAAATTGGGTTAGTAAAAACTTTATGTAGCAAAAAAAAAAAAATGGCACGAAGAAACAAATCCAAGTCATATTAATATTTTTTATTTGAAATGACTTAAAATAGTTTGTTTTAATATATGTACAAATGTACATGTGTATGTATGTATAAATATTTTTCAAGAAGTTTGTTTCGAAAACATCTTGATATATTTAAAAACTTACCAAAAATCTTCACTAAATATTAGCTCTGTTTCTTTACTTTTCTGGTAAAATGAGCGTAAACTATAATTCCTCTCAATTAGAGACAAAAATGCACAAAAGTACGGGAACGCACAAAATAAAATTTTTATCCCAAAAGATTGTATGAAATTGCTGTGAAAGTAGACAAAAAAAATTAATACTGTTTTTGATTAGTATATCACTTTTTAAGAGATTTTAGTTAGTACACACATACATATGTATGTTTGTACCTCCAAACATACATATTTTGCATTGCATTTTGCAAAAGTAACAATTATTTCATCATTATTCTTGTTAGGGGTAAAATTCAAATTTCTTATTTCTTATTGTTTATTTCATAAACAGCTGATTGATTAACTACTTGCACAAACTAGACCGCAGAAAAAGTACGTGCAGTTTCGTGCAAGAAGAAGAAGCGCATTGCTCTCTCGAAATCACTCTCATTTGCCCAATTTTAGAGTACGTGAACGTTTTTCGTGCAAATTGGGATCTCGCAGGATCCCAATGTTGAGTAAAGAAACAGACCTATTATAACTTATACTCCTTCTACGCCCTCAACGGCGTTAAAATATTTTTAAAGGCTTTTAATAGCTTTGCTTTGCTTCTTATCTAATTAAAGTACATAATTACGAATCTTAACTATTTATTCTCATCTCGTATACAGTTAACAAGGCCATTCTCGACTTACATGTTAAATATAAAAATAATTTGTTATTAAATGCAAAATGTTTTTTTTTATCAAACCATTTAACACAATGACAAATTCAGTTTCACTACAAGCTCTCCTACTCAAAATAAATAAAAAAAAAAACAGAAATCATTTTCGGTTACTCGAAAAACCAAAATTAAATTTTTGACATTTTAGTTTGAGGTTAACCACTGATTCATAATGTTAATGCCCCTCCTCTGAAACCAAGAAATTTGTGATTTTATCATGTTAAAGTATTAATAAATTACCATAAAATAAATAAAAGTTGTTTGTTACTTTGCAAACGAAGCGAATGTCTGTTGAGAAAATAAATAAATGAAATAAAAACTCTTCTATATGGGGATTTAATTATTTCGAATTGATTATTTTTTTGTGTTGATTATCATAGGTTATGATATTTCTGTTCATAACGTTAAAACAATCTACATATACATACATATATATAAAATTGAATTTGAGTTTGTATGTTTGTTTGTTTGTATGTTCCTTATAGGAAGCAAACGGTGAGACCGATCGTCTCAAAATTTTGGAACAATATTACTGTGGACAGGGCAAGTTAAATAGGATATTTTTTTTTTTAATTCGTGGGAGTGGTATTCCTAATACAAATAATTTATTATTATTATTCATATATCTGTGAAACTAAAGCACAGAATGTCTTAAAAATAGGCGTGTGTTGTTTAAAGAACAAACTAAAAGTGTCAGCAAAACTTGGGGCGGTAGGACTAGGTCACCCTTCATATAAATAAAAGCACAGAATGTCTTTAAATTAAGTGTATTTTTTTTAATTAGTAATGAAATTTCACAATGATAAGGGCTGCTTTTATTTTACACAAATTTGCGTAGCCAAGCGCACCGGATGCAGCTAGTGTTTAATAAGTGGTGAATAATAAAGCTACAAACTAAAATCAATTTAGTAGTGAGCTGTCTCGTATCACATTTTCATTCGAAATGTGTATAAATCGGATATGTAATCACGTTCAACAGAGCTACCTAATAAGTAGTGAAATCTAAGTGATAATATTGAAATATTGGTAATGTCTAATTTTTTTCTGATCGTTACGTTACGAACAATAGCGTAAAAAATCAGCACACAAAAAACTCTTCTAGATGATCTAAATAATGACACATTTCTAAAAGTAAAAATTAGCATTGGATTTTTATCGGCGCCGTCGCGTGATTTCGGCCACAAAGTTGCGCATCTTGGGAAATTTCAGCAGAATTTGTGTGACATACAGGCGAGGCCATACTGTCCTTTTATGGAGCAGGTTGGCTCATTGTACCATCTGTTTTGAGCTACCTGCATAAGAGTGTCATCAATTCACATCCAGTAGGCTGAGAGTGGAAGACAGCAGAAATTGTCAATGTCGACATCCTCTAGCTCTCTTATCCAGATTGTCAGGGATCATGTTTCGCGTGCTTTTCTTATGTCACGTTACCAATATTAGGGTAACACTTGAATGATTCGTCACCATGTTTAGTGACTTCCTACATTCCAGGGTCTGAATGGATGTGGTATACGCACCCGTGAGGGCAATTCCTGCCGGTTACTAAATGCTAAAATTGTAAGAAATCTGAAAAAATATCAGCCACCTTTTTCTCTTTTCGAAAATTTCTGAAATAGCATTGAATTTAATGGCTTTTAAAGTTAAGTTAAGCTCCTTATATCTCAGTACTTTTTACGGCCGAAATATTTTGGATAGGAACTTCGCCTTATTTTCACATTTGTGTTTTTGTGCGGATCTCACTTCGTTTTTCTAAGTTGTTTTGTATAAATATTTATATGTATTACTTATCTGGGTCTACCTGTGTACGAAATTTCAGCTTTCTAGCTATACTGGAAGTGCCCCATACAAAGAAAGGGCACATAGTCCCCCCGGGTGAAAAGTGCCCGTTTTCAGATTTTGCTGGTTAATTTCTGACCAAAACCTACCTGTGTACCGAGTTTCAGCTCTCTAGCTATACTGGAAGTACCCAATAATATTGATGAGTGAGTGAGTCAGTGAGTGAGTATGTACTAAAATATGGACTTCTCACACCTTAATATCTCGGGAAGATTTTACTTTCAAATTTTACCTGTGAGGTCACCTCTTCGGGGAGACCTTATGTTTTAAGTTTCATTATATTATGATCAACTGTGTGGCCGAACAAGAATTTTGTTTTCTAAAACCAAATAAAACAAAAAATTTAGATGACACCCCGAGCACGCTGACAGATATCGATTCTTTCATCAAAGTTTTTAATCACTTTTTGGCAAAATGGCGGGTCTATTTCGTTAATCACATCACGGATTTTGAGTTTTAAGGTTGCAATCGATTCGAGTGGCTCCGTATAGACTCTGTTCTTAACATAGCCTCACAAAAAAAAAAATCTTGTGGTGTTGAATTACACGATCTTGCTGGTCACTTAACAAGTGAAAATGGGCTTCGTCTGAAAAAATGATGTTTTCAGAAAAAACAGCGGGTTGTTCCTGAATGAATTGAGCGAATCTACTGCGATGTGAATGGTCGGTCGGCTTTAATTCTCGCACCAGTAAAACCTTGTAAGGCTTTAAAGCTAAATCCTTATGCAAAATTCGTAATGTGGTGGTTTTGGATAACCCCAATTGTTGAGAACATCGAGGAATTGACAAATTTGGATCTGCTTGAACACTGTGGATCACGGCTGCGATGTTTTCAGATGAACGACCCAGTCGAACACGCGCTCGTGTTGGCACATTTTGTATCGAGCCTGTCCACTCAAATTTAATGACCAAATTCTTAATATCGGTCTTAGAAGGACGATTATGTTGTCCGAAAATATCACGAATTTTACGAAATGTAACTTTAAGAGGACCACCATTTTCATGTGGATTTTAATTATTTTAATGCGGTATTCGAGCGAAATTGAATTCATTGTAACATTTGCCAATGCATCTACAACGAATACGTCAAAAAACTGAATGTCAAAACTATCATGTTGTTGGTGTTGCCGCAAATGAAAAACAAACTTCTTTTGAAAAACCCTTTAGTACGATCAGTGTGCGCAGATTTTGAAATAATATAAAACTAAATCAGGTTTGAAATAAAGCTAAGTTTTACAGGGCACTATCATCACTGTCGATTTTTATGGGTCATAAAGTGAAATGCCTTCCACCATTAGTGAGTGCGATTTATTTTAGAATCGAACACACCACCCTTTTAGAGTGCAAGAGTTTTTTAAGAAACCATCCCCAAAAGACAATTTCTGCATGCAGATGTATAATTTTTTTGTAGAAACGAAAACACTCATTACACTGTTTCCTAATGAAAAGAAGCTTGTGTTTTGTAAAGGTAAAAATTGCTTGTTTTCTGTGATTTTTGTTTGTTTTTATCTTTTTTTTTCTTACTATTTTTACTTATGTATATTTTCGTTTTTTATTGGACACTAAATATATTTTGTTGATGTTTTAGATATGGCTTCTGCAAGAAGATGTTGTATTATTAATTCAGATTATTTTTGATATATTTGTGGTTAATATATACTTGACAAATTTAGAAAACCTATATCGGTCTTTGTGAAAACAGCGTATCATCAAAAGTGGCGTATGTTAAAATTTTCTTTCACGCAAGTTTCCAGTATTAAGTACAGAAAACTTGAAAGCTATTATTTTTGATTTGGCACAGATTAGGCAACTCGTGAAAGATTATGTTAAATCAATGACTTAAGTCGAATCCGAAGCTTGGAATGAATTCGTTTTGGTTATGAGTAATTTCCTAGGCAAAAATAAATCTGACTACCATATCAAGCTTGTTGAATGATTTCTTATGGATGTGTCGTATGGTGGGAGGCGTTGGGGAAAGAAAGCCAAAGGAAGTTGCTTCCAAAGGTCCAGAGGTGTGCTTCGCTGGGTATTACTGGGGTCCAGAGGAGCACCCCTCAGGCTGCCTTGGACGTCATCCTTCACCTATTTCCCATTGAAGAATTTGTGTTGAGAACGGCGGCAAGGAGTTTGCTCAGGCTTATGGAAGCGGGCTTTGTGAGGCCAGGATTTACAGGTCATACATTACTCTTGAAATTAGATTAGTTTTAGCAGACAGGAGACCATATCCCCTGGTTTTACGGACTCCAAGGTTGTTGAGACTAATTTTATTATAACGCCTTCACTAGTCATTGTGCAGAGCAATATTTCTTTTGTTCAAAAGTTTCTCTAACAACATTCACAAGCCAGTGATTTTGTTCAATAGTGTTATGCGGTCTCCGAAAACCGAATTGATGACTTGGAATGTATCTTTTACTAGTCACTATAGGCATCAGCTTGCTCATATACAGCTGCTGCATATTTTAAAAAGTAAAGCTGTTTGCAATATCCCAGTATTTTTTTCATAGTCAGAACCTTAGAAATACCTAAGAACAGAAAAAAAAAAAATAAAGAAAACAAGAGTTGTTTTGACCAGTGTAAATTCATTTGATTTTTTTTTTAAATATGATTTCCTTAATATGTCTTTAGCAGCTACGAGTTACATGGACTTCTTCTGATAAGTTTGGTGGCTTGAATATTGCCTTCCAATTCTTCAAGAGTTGCAGATTTGTCGTCATAAATCAATAACTTCAAAAGTAATCTAGAGGCGATAAATCAGGCATGAACGAGGGAGGCAGTGAACAGGCCCACCTCTGAAAATAAAATTTTCACAAAATTGATTTGGCAATTAATCGATTGTTAAGCGTGCTGTATGCCATGTTGCCCCGTCTTTTTGATTCGTTCATTTTTAGCTGATTAATTTTTGGAAACAAGAATTCAGTCAGCATGGCTCGATTCACAGTAGGGCGATTATGTTGACCGTAAAAAGGACAAAGTTGTTTATGTACTTTGCGAAAAGATTTTTTAAAGTAAATTTCCGCAATTTGGAAGCGTTGCTCTGGCGTTAAACGATTCATGATGAGTTGACAAACCTTACTTAACTATTGAAACTTGATTTGTATTATTTTTGATGTTAAATGTTTATAAATATCTAACTCTTATATGTATTCGTATATGTATATGTATGTTCTTCTTTTACAGCTCCGGCCGACGGCGTATGGTGGGATCCAATGCCCTAGCGAAGTGAGTACTGATTTTAATACATACTAACATACATATTTCGCAACCATAAAGGCTATACCTAAATTAGATCCTTGAGCGTGGCGTAAGCAACAGGTCACGCACGTACTTTCCGTACATTAAAAGTACATAATTATTTTAGAATGTACAAAAACTATGTACACTGTTGTTTACGCGACGCTCTACGCTCTGAATTGGGTATAGCCGTAAGAACATACATAGTCTGAAAATTTAAAAACAGAAGTCACGAAGAGCTGTGAAAACAGTGCATTATGAAGCATCAATTTGTTTTTCCAAGCTTTTGATATGCACGCAAACATATGTATCTACTTACATACATACATAGTTCGAGTAGTAGAAATTTCTTTCACATTTTTTTTTAATTATGTAGATTAATATATAGTCGTATGTACATACATACATATATTATATTCTACTAGCTGCACTAGTCACGAACGCGTCGACCGATTTCGTGCAAACTTTAGATAAACCAACTACACGACCATACCAACAAACCTAATCGAATTCGGTTTGACCGTTCGTGAGTTATAAAGTGACAACACACTTGCAACAGTTTTTTATATATATAGACAAGTTATGTGTATGTATTAATAATATATCAGTTGGAAATCTTTTTTATATTTAAAACGATATTAAAGACATAATTTTCTATAGGAGCAATTTTTCGGATACTCAATACTCAAAAGTAGCTATTAAATATTTTCAGAGTTGTATTTTTATGAATTAGTCCACTAATAATTTTGACGGTCGATATGCAACTCTTTGTTAAAATATATGTAGTACAACCTCCCTACTCCGTACACACGCTAATTCGGACTATCCAGTTATCCGGACACTTAAATTTTTCGAAAAGTTTGGAATTTTTTCCTCTATACTCTGGACAAATGTTCTTTTTTTCAGTAAAATTTCTTCGTTATTTTACTGCTGGACAAAATAAGTGTTTATGTATGAAAATGAATATACTTATAGTTTTTGGATGAAGATATAGTCCAATTAAATATTGGAGAACTTGATAGTTCTTTGGAGGAATCTGATTTTGTTCAAAACAAAGTCTCAAATAAAGAGGCAAGCGAACTGTTTTCGAAATCTGTTTTATGGGCTGATGATTGTAAAATAATTTAAAAATAGAGCTGGCATATTACATAATGGTATGTACTCGTATGTACATTCAAACAAAAATAATTTTTTATTTTTCAAAATGAATATTTTTTGTAACTTTTATTTATTTCTCTATATTTTCTGTAAATTAATAAAATACTAATGAATTCTAATGTGTTCTTATATTGTTGTTCGTTAATAAAAACAAATTATATATGTGTACATATATCGATGGTCACAAGTAGAAAGGCCCCTTACTCAAATAATTGTAACTTTACAGGAGAAGGTAAAAACATAATAGAAACTATAACAAAAACGAGTGTTGAAGGTGTTTTACACAGCTCTATAATAAAGAATATTTAACTGTTTACTTTAAAATAGTTTAAAAGTCACATATAAAATTAAAATTTAGTTCGAACAGCAACCTTTTCATATGGAGTGGTTATAGTTTTTTAATATTCATTCACAGTTCATTAATAACTAGCCATTGCACAGAGTATTGCGAATGCTCATATAAAATATCAATTTCATATTGGTTGTTGCTTGACTTTATGGAAAAATTACTTCCGTTTAGCAAAGACATTTGTCAAATACAGTATTGTGAATGTTTTTACATAATGTAAAACGCTGTACGGGTTTGTTGCTTGACTAGCAGCTACGTAAATTAATTTAAATGTATAAATTTTTTGCGCTTAGCAAAGACATGTAGTGTATGACTGTAGCAAAGACATTATTCATTATATGGGTTTTTAGTTAACAAACCAACCATAAAACAATATTTTCGAAATAAAAACAAACATTTACGGGTGATTAATAACTTGTGATTTGTTTTTGTTGCACTAATCCTAGCGAGTTATTTTCTTACTTTAACTATAACGAGTTTAGGTAAATATTTGATTAATCAAGTAAATATATTTAAAAATAACATTTATGTAAATCATACATGGGAGTAATTAAATAAATTGACTATTTAATTGTCGATTTCATTGGAATTGACTTATAAACAATGCCAATTAAATTTTTAGCATTATCAATTTTTTGAACAATGCTAATGCTTTTCAATGAAATAATTTCATTATTATTTATTTAAAAAGTAAAAGCATTACAAATAATCAATGCTAAAGTTTTTCAAAAACATTATCATCAGTATTAAACGTCAATATTATTTTATATATTTATTTACATATATATGTGTGTATGTGTATGTATTAAATATATGTACATAGCTTCCCAGCGGCGATATTTTGGAGGCCTTCTAAAAATTTAGATTTTATTATGGGTATGTAAACATCAATAAATAAATAAATAGTTACCCCGAAATTCAACATAATACAATAATCACTATTTTGCACTTTCATGGGTTTTTACTGGGTTTTTGCATTTCTAAAGGTAATTTAAAAATAAATTTGTGACTGAATAAGGCCTTCTATCAGGCCTGTGTAAGAAGGGAACTTAGAAGGCCTTGGCTAGCTAGGACATCGTGTGTAAAAAATGTATGAGTATGGAATGGGGCAAGAGGTCATGTAACGCCTTCCAGAAGGCCAAATAAGGCCTGCTTAGTGCTTCTTTCCGCCGCTGGGTTGGTTTGTATTTTAATTTATAATTTTATTTTTTCAAAAGCTTATATGACCATATTTTTTTTTATACAGATAGTATTAATTATTTTTTTATCAATTGTAAATAGTATTTCAAAGCTTTCATTGTTTTTTCATTATAAATAGTAGAAAAATTATATTTAAAAAAAAAGCAATGACATTTATTGGTACTGATTTTTTTTTCATTGTAAATGTTCAAAATAATGCCAATGAAAATTCAATGCCAATGAAAAAGTCCCATGTATGATGTAAATACATACATATGTACATATTGTTAAAAGAGAAAAATTAGAACCAACCGAAAAACACAATGTTATGTTAAAAAATTGCTTAAATCGACTAAATACATATCGTTACCTTAATATAGAAAGGCCGTAACTCCTGTTTTTTAATCCTTGTTTCTTTTTTCCTTCTTTCGATAAGATAGAGTGTTACCTTAATAGAAATGATAAGTATGATATTTAAAAAAAATGTACATACATAGATTATACGTAAATTCACTACATATTAATAGTACGAGTAGTACTGCATTCTGTTTTTAATTTTCCTGTAAACTATTTATGTCTAGGATTAGTTTACATCAGCGGTGCCCAGGCCCTATGCTCTTCATGTTCATTTGTTTTTGTAATACTCTTAGCTATAGGCTGTGTGTTTTAATATACTCATACATCACTCAGCACTAGCAATACGAAATACACAAACAACTTTGTCTTATTAGTTTTTTTGTCGTTCTTCACTGTATACACGCAACACTTTGGTATGCTTTGCTGGTAAACATTGACGACAGCCATTATCAATGTACATTTTGTTTAACGTATGATATGAAATAAATATATGAAATATATTTTTTGTGTTTTCTTTGCATGTATTTGTTTTTACAACAAAAAATTTTGAATAAAAATTTTTTTTTTCTTTAAATGTATTGCTGTTTGCTCTTCCATAAGGAACTTGTGGGCACCGCTGGTTTACTTTAATAATAAATATATATATAAACTGTGATGGATAGTCATCTATCCGTTTAAAATAAGAGGGCATACATACATATATATTTAGGGCAAAGAAGATTTGGTTTACATATCAGATCTTACTCATATACATATGTACATACATACATATATTTTATTGACATTTTTATATTAACTTTTAAAGCTTCTAATTTTTTTTAGTATATTTCCTATGCTATAAAAGTACATTACATATATTATTTTTATTTCAGCCAACTTTATCGTTCTTCCAGCTTTAATTCATCAGGTCGTAGCTCCAACTGTGATAATTCAGAGTCTGATATGTATCCCGATATGGAGGATGTGCAAAATATTAATTATAAGGTAAGCTAAAAGTTAATAAATTGTTACTTAATACTAGAACATTAAGCGCCCGAAGAAATCACCCCTATTCTATATAATGTAAATAATTTATTGAAAAATATATGTAAATATATCCTAAAAAAACAACATTATACACAGAAGTATGCATGCACGCTACGCTGTCACGTTTAAACTTTTTAAATTTGTGTATGTATATTATTTGTAAGTTCTTTAAATGAAAATAGAGTACCCAGGGAACATTTTTGTTGAATTTGTAATGTAAGTAGTGTGGGACATAGATGACTTCCCTGGGGAACACCAGATGGAACTTAAATATCTATGGAAATGGCATTTCTTTTGTTATCCACTTAAAAACTTCACTCCCACTCGCAATTTCTTGCTTTATTTGTTTTTTTTATTATTATTAAATTGCAACTACTGTTCGTTGGAAATTCCATTTCACCTTAAGAAAATTTTTTTTCTTAAAAAAGTGTTTGTTGGCAATGCCGTTGTTGTTGATAATATTAACTATTTTATGAAAAATATTAATATATTATGAAAAAGTGATTTTTTAAGGTGGTTTTAAATACAGATGAAAATAATTGTTTTGTTTTATTGATGTAATTAAAAAAAGAAACACTTGTTTTATTCGTAGAAATTTCTATTATTATTATTATTTAATTGGATAATTGATTATATGTGAAAATACACATTTATAGATCTCCTATTTTCAACCATATATCTTTGTTTGATTTTTTTCAAAACCCTTTAAGACGGATAAAATGTTTAAACCAGAAAAAATTAAATGAAATTTCTTTGCACAATTTGTGCCACAGCAAGCCATGTGCTGAAAACGCCGATGAGAAATACTGCCTACTCCAAATATATTGCAAAATGGATACACTTGGCCTAGAAATAAAGGGAGGCCAGTCAAATAAATACTTCTGGTAGGACATTTTTTTTTTTGGCATTTTCTAGCAGTTTTTCCCCAAAACACGTCTGACGACATGAAGTATTATTCGATTTAAGTAGACAATTTATTGAATTTAAATTATAAAAACAAACTTTATACATAAAAGAGCAACAATATAAGGCTATGAAATAAGAAATATGAAATTATATATATTCTCGTGTCCCGATGTATATAATCACTTAGGAAATATTTTTAAAAATTCAACTGGTTTAGGGATTAAAAGAGGCAAAAAGACGCAAGACCGTGACATTATAACTCTGATTTCAAAAACTAATTTATTGTTTGATTGCGCTTCCATGCGGTGTGGTGGTGGTATTTGATTTTATCCCGCCCAGAGAAATGTAAATGGGACCCTGAAATATTGATTGATAACTAAAAGTATAAACCTTTCACTTTTTGTATAAATGGGTCGACTTTGTGATCTGTTCGACTGACTTTGGGCAAAGCAAATTACTAACAGATAGACTTTCCTCAAATTGCTTTGAAAATAATCCACTTCCGATGATTCAAAAATTCAAGGAACGAAAAACGGCGAAAATAATCACCTGCGCTGTCCAGACTTCCTATTATGAATTTGCCTTGGGCTTTGGGTATTGATGTCTGCTTTTGTTCTTGTCACAATTGTAATTGAATTATCATCTTTTTGGAATGCATATTTTGCAGTCGTCTTGAAAAAATTAACTCTCTCACATTTTTAATGTTATTTTTTTCTAATTCAATTTTATTACGTCGTATATACCTTTCTAATGGGGGGTTTTTTGTTGGCATATATTTAGCACAGTTTAAGGCTAACAAATGATACTTTTTAGATTTTCTTCAGCGTAATATTTTACTATAAATTTTATTTTATGTTGTTGCGGAATAAGCATTTTACATTCCCACAAAATCAAATTAAAAGTTTACATTCAATTTATTTAGGTCTTATTAAATTATTCAGTAACATTAATATTATACATTTCTGCAAATTATTATTGAATGATTTATTGCCAAATTGTGGTTTGGTTTTAAATAAAACGTGTAGGTTGTCAAACAAAATTACACCTACAATAATTAAAGCTAGAAAAATTGTTTAAAATATTTTTGTGAGATTAACCAGCCAAGAATATGAAAATAAAAATTCCAGTTGAAGTATAACGACTTTTGCTAAACCAACTAAGGGTAGATGTATATAAGATAGCCACACTTTTTTTTATTAGTTCTATGGATACCCAAAGGAAACCATTAATAACATATCCAACAGAATAGCACTCTGCATTTATTATTGCACACATGATCGACATTTTGTATTTTCTATATGTAGTGTGACCTCGGTTAACGCAACCAATAGAAGTTTTAGGTTGTTGCGAACACTCATTTGTTGCGAAAAATCGAGTAAAAATTTTCTATGCCTGTTTTCCGATGAAAGTGCTCATTTTGAAATAAATAAAATATTTATTTAGAATAACAAATGTTATTTTTTAAAAACTACTAAAAAGGAAAAACTATTAAATTAATGTACAAAGTACACATTCTAATCTAGTAATGTTTTTAAGGGAAAAAGTTTGAAATTTTCGACTATGTTTTTTTTTAGATAAAATATATTTTTTGAATTGTTTTCAAAAACAGAAGTAACACTCCCCGCCCCGCCCGGTGTTGCGATTATCTATCAGTTCTGTTTATTCGAACCTTAATTTTACACTTATTTATATGATATCAAGTGTGAATATATTTTAGGCTGTTAGCATGAAACTTTCAATATCTTTTGATATGATGCGATATATCTTGATGACTTATTATTTTCGGTCCCAGAATTGAAGACCACTAAGATACCATTCTGAATATGTTTAAAAAATTCAAAATGGCGACCAAAACTCAAATAAATGTGTGCATCAATGCCTAATGATGTATAATAAATTTAAAATTCTTATGAACCAAAATTTAAAATTCATTAAGAACTATTGTCGTGAGTATTAAATAATATTCAATGGGGTGGCCACGGATGAAATAATAATAAATCTAAGCCTATTCTAACAGGTACTAATGAACCAAAGTAAAGCCAGGAACCAGAAATTAAACTATCACAGTGACGATTTTCAAATAAACACTGCTGATTAAGCAGTTTTATATTTAATAAGCAAGCCTTGACTATTTATAAAATTTAGGTTTTTTGAAGACCTTCTTCTGAAGACGGGGTTAGTGGTTAAGGGTATAAAATCAAAAGTATCATGATGGGCACCTTATCATTCTAACGTTAACAACATTCTAACAATGGCAGCCATGGGAAACAATAAAATAACAAAGAAAATTATCAAACCCAGTCGTGATGAGCATCAAGACAAATTCACTTACCAGTGGGGCGATTCAGTAACTTTTATTACGACAATCTTCTCGTTGAAATTAATATAACGAAAATTTATCAAATATGTTGTTCACTAACACTTTTAACGATGTTCGCTGTCTGTAAGGTACAATTTTTAATAAATAAATAAAAAAAAACCATTGTTTTTTGTTTATTCCTTATTGTGCTTTTCCTTTATTTCGATAGAGATGTCACGTAAAAGGAAATTATAACGATGTTATTAAGAAGCAATTAGTGAATAACAAAATCGTTACTGCAAATAGCAATAGTTTTCGGTAAATTTAAAAATGATCGAATTGTTAAAAGTCACCAAAATGCACAACAGCTGGTGTTAATTCTACAACAAATACAACATTACAACAAAATTTGCGAATGAGCCAATATTCTTGTACAAATATTGACATTTCGACCATAATTATGCAAGAACAATGTGGCTGTGTGGTACTGAATTTGCCTTGATGAGCATCATACTTAAAAGCAAAACATTACAATCCATTTCACAGTTGAAAATGTCATACAATAGCCACGTTTTGTTAATTAATTAATGAAAGACTTATTGGAAATTAGAAAAATTTATATTTTTCAAATGATGATAATAAAATGTTACATTACCAATCGAACGCACCAAGTCTGTGGTAGGCGCCACAGGTCACCCTTTATTTTCAGACGACGAAATATAGATATATTATGTAAAATAGTTCCTTAATTAATGTAAGTCATACGTATTAAGTCATATTAAGCTTACATCCGGAAGCCCCCATTTACAAAATACTTATTACTCGAGAAACATAGATGCATATGCACATATGTTTATCATTTTCATAAATTAAAAATCATTATTAATACAAATTTTAGTATTTTAAAAACTAATAAATTAAAATTTCCATAAGAAATTGTTTTACAAAACTGTAAAATATATTTGCTTGTTGTGGTTAGCTAATCTCTATGCCTGCATGACAACTCATAAGTACGGAATAATATATGTGTTGTAAAATACTGCTGAAATAACATATATAAGTAATTTTAAGAAATGTCCCACTAATTTTAAGGAAAATTCATTCAAGAAAAAATAAATAAGGCGCAGAAACTATTGGACTTTATAGCTTTTCATATATGTATATCAATAACTGATCGAGTCGGCCTGGCCTATAAACAGTGCAGTTGTTAGTAAACAAACTTATTAATAAATAAAAGAAAAATGTTTAACCTTTTCTTTTATTCTGTAGTCTGCTAAAATAAAATACTTCCTATAGGGTACTTATTTAAAAAACGAATAAACTTATTTATAAAAACTTTTTACAAACCAATTTGTTGTAGTTGTTCGTAGAATACTTAATTATTTAATACTTTAATACCTTCTTTTTTGTTGTTTGCATTTCTTTGATTCTGTTTAACACAATTTTGCAACGGATATTTACATTCAACGTTAACACGTGTTCAACATTTTTATTATGCAGTAACTTTTAAAGCTCCCTTTAAACAAAAACAAAGAAGCAGACAAACAAGCGGACGGACGACATACAGATACTCACACACACACACACACACCTTATTTAAACTATCAATTGAGTTTTTTTTTTACTTATGTACATTGAAGTTTTTGTTTTTATCTGTCATTTGAACTCCCAAACACAATAATGTTTACTAAGAATTAAGTGACTGTTAGACTTGCATTTGTAAGTTCTTTTTATAATAAATATATATGAATATTTTTATAAGAATATTAGCCAAACAGCTATTGCATAATTGTTGGAAAAAATTATGTATATAAATAATATTTCTGTAATGAACGATCAAAACAAGCTCATTAATATGCTTTAAAAATGGCGGAAGGGCGGTTGCATGGCCATACAAAGACATAAAAGAAGTTTTATGCAAATGTGTGGATTTTAATGGCAAAACTTTTAACATGCAACAAACACAGTTTTATTATTGTTTGTAGTTTCATTAATAAAAGTTAATGAAGAAGAAAAATAAATGTAAAGACAATGTTAAGGAAATGTTTAGATGAATGAAATAAAAGATCACGTAATTTTTGTTTGTTGGCAGCGTAAATGAACGGGAAACGGAAGTTGCTGAAAAGAAAGCAACAGATTTTAAACTTTTTTCATAAATCAATAATATAGACAAGATAAACCAGATGGTATCGAAAGAAAATTTTCTAAGTGGAATTAAAAATAATTCTGGCACACAACACAATTATTGCGTAAATTCAAATACTTTTGAGCGAGATGCGAGACCTAAAAAGGTCAACAATAAAGCTTTGAAAACTTAACAACTTTCCGACCACAAGACAACAAATAATAAAAAAAAATTTTGTTTTTGAATTTGATCCGAAATCAAGGTAAAACAAATTTTTCTCTTAAAAAGATAAATACATTCTAGGTCAAAGGAGATATTAATCGGATGATATTCAAAAACATAACAAGCATTGGAAGTTTTTTCGAGTCCTAGGTAGGCAACTTTGGCCCACTGCAGCTCTGCAAGTGGTTACACCAGAGGGCCGATGCGCGTCTTAAAGTCGCACTCCTCCTCTACATGTACTCGTATTAAATATATCTTAAACGCTTATAGCGTACATATGTATGCAAACCTACTCTATAATATTTTCGTCTTAGGCTTTTAGCAGCACTGGTGCTATTTTTTGTGTTTTTTTGTTACGAGCAGTTTTAGTACGTTTCTGTGAAATTTTTGATACTTTTTTGCATCAACTCTATTGATAGTATAACTATACATACATACATATGTATATCTGGGTTTACATGTGCGGCTCAATGGAATGATCGAATTTCAGGCGTACTAACTTTTCTCTGTTTTTTTTTTTTTAAATTAAATTCAATACTATTGTACTTCTCTAAGAATACACCTGATTTATACAAAACATAATTTGTTAATATTAATTTTTAAAATACCTTCTTCAGTTTCGTAAATTCACAATTTTTTTACAAAAAAATATTTGGATTTTACCTCTCTAATGTATTTCTCAAACAAATGCTGTGAGCATGTTTCCATTTTTTAAAATTACAATTGAAAAAATTCGGTACTTATATAAAAAAAAATCTCTCAAAAATACAATATATTTTTAAGCAGACAACTTGTAGACTAAATATGTAAATAAATTATGTATTTTATTTTGTTTTAACGAATAAAGTATGGCGGGCAGGAAACAGCATGAATTCCAAAGAGAGCGAGGGAGAAAAAAGTATAAACTCCTAATAAAGGTAATAAATTTTAATAAAAAAAAAAAAACAATTGCCATTATTAAGTGTTGCCAATTATGTCTTTGTTTTATCTTGAGATTTGCTTCAAGCAGTAGTGAGATTTTTCTTTAAGATGTGTTTTTATTTTTGTTGGCGTGTTTTTCTAAGCCAGTTGAGTAATTTTCTTTTTGATGTTTTTATTTGCATCTTTGTTTTTAGTAATTTACTTTATCCACTCCGCTGTATTAAACAGTTTCTATTTTTTATTGCTTTAATTTTTAATGTTGCAGAAAATTTGTTTTATTAGAGCTTGGGAATCTAGTTGTTAGAAATTTGTAGCTGTTGTACATATCTTTATAATTAGTAATTTTTTTTTTTTTGCTTCTAAATTAGTTTTTGCTTATTTAAGCATAATTTTGGTGCTTCTTTGAACTTACATAGTTAGTTTGAACAAATAAAAGCAAAATAAATATGTAAATTTATTTAGTAAAACACATGCAGAAACCTTAATTGTATTTATTTCACCAAAAATATGAATTAAAATGCAGCATACATCAGTGATTTCTGGCCATATTTGGTTCTTACTTGACTTCCTATTGAAGAAAACTTTACATAAAAAAAATATTTAATCGTATCCGATACGTAAAGAACTAGGCTAAATTTAAAGATGATGTACTCGTAAGTAACAATTAGAAATTGCTTATGACAGGTCCGTTCCAAGGGAAAGTTTTACTGATTGAGCGAAATTGGTTATGCAAACTTATGGTTGCTTAAGGAGGTAAACATAGTGCTTTCATATACGGTAATATTACTGTTCTTTGTGTCATCTATTACGTTTTTTATATAAGTTTGAAAATATAAATTTGCCTTCAGACACTCTGTACGAGTAGATTGTCTTGTATTGTTTGATTGTTGAAAATTATAACATGGGATATAAAATGGGGATTTTCAAATTGAAAGGGGCAGAAAAAGAGACAACTTAAATAAGAAGAAAAATAACAACAAAGTTTAAAATATTTATTAGTAGGAATTTCCAGCACTTTTAACCTTCAAAATGCTGATCCGGTTTTAACGAAATGATAATTGTTTCAATTTTAAGCCGTTCTTAGATCAAGACCAATGGACGACATGGTGAAATTGAGCCATATAAATCACCTGGCCCTTATGGCATTTTTCCGGGCATGCTGAAGAACGTCTCAGAACACGTACTGTTTTCTCTGGTGAATATCTTCAGGATATGTTTGAGTAGGAAGGTTATACCCAAAGGTTGGAGAGAGGTTAAGGTAATCTTTATACCCAAGGCTGGTAAAGCAAGCCACTCAATGCCGAAGGATTTTAGACCGATCAGCCTGTCGTCTTTTTTTTTTTTGAAAACATTAGAGAGACTGATCGACTTACATCTTAGGAACACAATAGAAGCGCGGGTCATCAGTGATGCTCAACATGCCTATCGTAAATGCAGGTCTGTTGAGAGTGCGCTTCATGATGTTGTTAATTTTATAGAACTGGGACTGCAACACAAGGATTACATCTTGGCTTCATTCATGGACATTGAGGGAGCCTTTAACAATATTAGGATAGAGACCATTAGGTAGTCGCTAGAGGAACTCGGTGTTAGTAGCCTTCTGGTGGAGTGGATAGTTCTCATGCTCAGCAGCAGGATTATCAACTCGAGTATGGGGAGCGAAAGCCTGAGGAGGTTAGTGACAAGAGGTACGCCGCAAGGGGGAGTATTATCCCCCCTTTTGTGGTTGATAGCTGTAAACGTTATTCCCAGGCGTTTTGAGGGGAACGGTCGGAAAATAGTCGCCTACGCTGACGATGTGGTATTACTGGTAAAAGGGAAATTTCTTTCCACTATCAGTGAGGTCATGCCAGCAGCGCTTAACGAACTGTCTTTCTGGGCTAGTAGTAAGGGACTAGGGATCAACCCGGTCAAAACGGAGCTAGTTCTCTTCACCAGGAGATACAAAATAGATAGTTTTTTGCTACCTAGGATTGGCGGAGTGGAGTTAAAACTAGCAAAGTGTCAAATCGAAGCTGTTCTGTAAGTGTAAGCTATCTCTCAACTTGCTTATGGACAAATTTAGCGTTAGGCTATGTTGGGTACCAGGACATTGCAATATTGAGGAAAACGAAATCGCTGCTGAGCTGGCAATAATAGGGTCAGCATAAGATGTGGCAGTTAGTGACAGGTCGGTTAAACCTCCAATCGGTCACTACTATATGGAACTCGGTAATTCGCTGATTAGCAGAACTAACCATTCCTGGAGGAATAGAGACGATTTTAGAGTCTCGAGGTCCATATGGACAGAACTAGACTCTGGTAAATCTGATCTACTGCTGGGTATGAATAGAAAGGTTTTGAGAGTCTTAGTAGGCGCCTTGACTGGTCATTGCTCGGTTAGAGCGAGGACCAGCATATGGGAAAATGGCACTCCGGATTTCTGTAGCATGTGTGGGCATGAAGAGGAGCCAGAAACTATAGAGCATATCATCTGCCATTGCCCAAGGCTGCAACGCCATAGGCAAAGATGGTTGAGCAGACGTTTCCATGAGGGCATTAGTGATATCGCGTAGTGCAAACTTGAGGATATCAGGGGCTTTATCATGGGAATTAAATGGCTGAGTGATGGATGATAACGGCTCTTTGTTTCTCCTTGGACAGTAAGGAGACTAATTAGTCAATAAATTATAAATGAAGGGAATCACAATGGATCCAATTGGGTCTCCGAGTGGATGTGTATTTTACACAACCCTTCCTAACCTAACCTAACCTAGAGCAAGACTTTCTGTTGCCTTCATTTAATGTTTTAAAATCATAAAACATGAATCATAAATGAAATCAGTCCTTTTATTGTGCCATGTAATGTATACATAGATAAAAGTAGAAAATAAAGATTGAATTAAGTTGGTGAAGATAAAAATGCGGAAGAGCGAAAATTTAGAACAATAAACATGAGTTAAACCATTTTGTATTAGAAAACTTTTTTTTAAACAAACTTAATCTGCGAAGTAGAAAAAACCAGTGTTTGACCGGAATCTAACCCGCGATGGATGCAACCTGGAAATTTAATTTGTCTAAACATCTTATTGCAGTACTGCTGTATTTTTTAACGCGAAGATCACTGAAATAATTTTAATAGATCTGGCAAAAAATAAGCAATTTAGCAGATTATAAAATCGACACAACTATAGGACAACTTAAACACAGCATAGTCCAATTCTAGCTTATTTTTCGCCCCGATTTAAAAAAATAATCGGTTTAAACTGCATGCAAACGCGATCAGTCAAAAATTAAATTAAATGAGAAATTATGGGACAATCAATATTTTGAGAGCAAAATTTGCACCACTTAGTTTAGAGACAATTAAATTCCCTGCTATTAAGCGAACTAAAGTATCATAAACTTTTGTCTTACGTTTTTAAATATAAAGCACCAAACTAAAGTTTGACGTCAACGAACACAAGGAAAGTACTTTACAATTAATTTCTTAGAAACAGAACTAAGAACTAATACACATGTATGTGTTAATGTATGTCTAAATTTTTTTATTAAAACAACTTTTACGTAAATATTCATAGTTTTCATTCTGCTCTCAAAAGAAAATCATAAAAAAATGTACGTTTTACAACAATATGTACCTCGTTATCAAGATAATAATCTTGTTATCATATAAAAAAAAAATACATGTGTACGTAATCAGATCTTTTTAGGGCCCTAAACTTTTGTTTATCAGTCTTCAAACTTTAATAATGTTCATATAAAGGTATATTTGGGCACGTTACAGTTCTTCATCTTTTGAAATCGCAATATCTCTGAAATTTTGATAAATAATTATATAGTGTAATTATTGCCTGCCGAATTTTTTTTATTGATATAATTTACTTTTAAAAACTTAAACAAAGCCCGATACCACATAAGCATCTGTTATAAATGGCCACAAGTTAGCACAGTCAAAAGCAGGACTTAATTAAAATTAAATAGCAAGTTTTACTTTATTACTGACTACGCAAACGATCTGATTACTTTTTATTTTTTTTACCGGCAAAAGTTAATACATTAAAATATTTAAAATTTAAATAATTTCTCCCCACTACATATACATACATACGTATTCCGCAGAAAGAAATTTATATGATAAATAAAAACTATCCAAAAGTATTCTAACAAAAAATATGCCAATATGAAACTTGGAAAACAGTTAAGTGCATGATACTCCAACCAAATGAAATTTACATAAATTTTGTTGGATTTGTTTCAA
The DNA here is from genome assembly GCA_947311025.1 of Lypha dubia. Taxonomy (NCBI): domain Eukaryota; kingdom Metazoa; phylum Arthropoda; class Insecta; order Diptera; family Tachinidae; genus Lypha; species Lypha dubia. Next base: position 2,829,317 of record OX371263.1, read on the forward strand.
CCATTTTAAGAAATTTGGCACACTAAAAATTTTAAAATTGAAATATTTGAGAAAAAAATGTACACATGAAATGTTGGCGTTCGAGAAATATTTATACGAAAGATGCATACTTACGCACAAATAAATTTTTGTCCCATTATGATGTGAGGAAAAAACATACGAATTTTAAATTCTTCTTAATTGTAGACATAATAATCAGATCCAAATATGTTGCCGATATGTATGTATATGTACATATGTAAAAATTTCTTGTCATTTTTTATAATATTTGTATGGCTGAATAATTTACAATAAAAAATTATCTGAACTAAACTATGAAATAATTTTGCTGCGAAATATACCTATAATATAACTTATTTTTATTTGTAGATATTTAAATTTTCATGTTGCTACAGAAAAATATCAAGCAAATATTTTTCCGTTTAACCATCAAACTGCTACTACCGTAACTGTTTTTTTTTCTTTGTTGATTGACGTCTATAGAGTACAATTAAAACTTTTATATTCTTCGCTTATAAACAACCATTTATAACTTGTTTGTGAAAACGTACTTACATGTGTATATGATCACTTCTGTATGTTTATGTTGGTATTAGGAACTTTCAAGTTAAATTGTTTTAAAATAAAGTAACAGTAGTTTGTAATAAACCGCACCGTGAGTTCTTCGGTCTTCTCAAGAACAGAAAAAAAAAATAATTATTCCATTAAATAGTTTTCATAATAAATAAAAGACCAGATTATTCGATAAATATGTCGCATTGCTTGAAGTTATTATTATTATTATGCTGCAGTAAGTAACGATCATCGATCATATTCGCGATATTATTTTAATAAGTCTTGTCTTGCAAATTTTCTGAAGATCTTTTCGGAACAACCATTTTTGGGCGGTCCGCATCACTTGGCCACAGTTTTGGTAATGGAATAGAATTTAATATTCCAAGAGACACTAGAAGTATGTATAAATATTCGATCATGCAAACCTCTTTATATATATTCATATACAATTTAAGGAGTTTCTAAATCATTCAACGACAATTCAGGAAATACGTTAGATCGCTTTGATCCTATAGACTTTAGTAAGTATATATCACTGATCCGAATTATCATACTCTTTTAATGGGACACATTTTACATCCTTTTAAGATACTATTCTGACAAACCTTTTTGTTCGTCCATATTTTGATAATACTGCGGAGAATGAAATAGAAGATATTGGGAATAAAAGTAAGTATTTTTAACTAACTGGTCGTGTTAAAGACATTCTTAATCTTTCAATTTATTAAAATGTTCAATCATTCATAGTGTCCCCTCGATATTATGACAACAATTTGGAGAATAAATTGGAACTACAAGATATTACTGAAGCTCCTTGTAAGTACTTATAACACAGATTGTAAATAGTTCTTCGCTTTTTAAATTCATAAAACAAATTTTGATAAATCTGGTTATTAGCTTTTTAGGGGCTATTAATTACTGTATTTTTTAATATAATTTGTAACTTGAAAAAAATCGCACGGTTGTAATACAGATTCCAATTGGACTCTTTTAGTAAGCACGAGCGAAGCTACTCTGGGCAAATTTTGATTACCTGGGAGTCGTAAAAAATTCTAAGATTTATAAAAGTCAAGACAATTTTTATATTTTTAAAATCGAATAGCATTTAAAAAGTTATAAGCCTTAGTCCAATGTAGTCAAATTTTAGTCAAATTTGACTTCTTAATTTTCACCATTCTTCCTAATAAGTAGGGGTCATGCCCTTTTAATATTTAAAATTTTCATATATTAAAAATTTCTTTTAGAATACGTCTTTTATAGATAATGAAGGCCTTTGTTTTTTAACTATTAAGTGCCTTCACTTTATATAAAGGAAAAGCAACTTCATTATTTATAAAGAAGTGCACTGTTCAACAAAATCGAATGTTTCCTTTAAAGTCATTGGTAGAAAAAAAATTTTAATTTAAAAACAACAAAGTCAGGCGTGAATAATTAAATTTCTTTGATTAAACATCATTTAGTTTTACTAAAACTTCACAACTTAATTGTTAAAATTAAAAATGTATAAAACGAAAATATTAAAAAAGCGAAAATTTGAAATCCCGCGCGGGTCGATACCAAAAATGAAAATTACACATGATATTTGCAATTACAATTACAATACAGTGTGCCACTGATTCCAATTACGATTCACTGTTATAGTGCTACTAGTATAGTGCTAAAATAACTCCCAAATGTAAGATTTCATTTTGAATGCCTTTTGCGTTCCAGACATTTCTGATGTGCAATTGTGAGGGAAAAAGCTAAAAGAAAACTGCAAGTTCTTCTTTCTTTGAAATCGACTAAAATATCCACTTTATTTTTGCTTTGTGAAAGATTCAGAATTGCCGCCAGGCGAAGTTGTGGAAAAGCTTATTGTCAAGTCTAATACCGGGGCTGATACTATAGAGCTTTATATAGTTCGTGTTATTGAAGACGGAATTATAAAGACGAAAAGTGTACCAGGTACGTACAGATAAACGATCTTGTTAAATTGTATCATATAACCATTAACTTCTTCAGCAATTCCCGAACCCGACGAAATACATGATCTCAAGTTAGAATTTGAAATGATTGATAAGTTTAATCCTGAACCATTGAAGGACCCATTGATTATTAAACCATTAAAAATGGTTGTAAATACAACATCAGCAGAAGAGAACGTTTAGTTTACTTGATATACGTACAACATTTTTATATATATTTATGTTATTTTTATAAAAATAAACTTTACTCACACATATGTATGTATTGTTCGGAGTTATGATAAATACTCGTATGTATGTATGTATGTGTTCTTGAAATATGTTCATATAAGGAGTTTCTTATTAACAAGATAATAATAAAATATGAAAAAGTAAGCTTTAATAAAACATTGTATAAAAATAGAATTATTAAAATTAAATTTAAAAACAATTAAAACCATGGTGTTGCTGCCTGCAGTAGCTCGTTGTAGCAAACTATGACGAAGGACATGGAATAGATCCCTGGTCAGGGCAAGCCAATCGACATCATACATTTTTATAATCAGTATTAGTGTGGGATTGTATTAATTGTTTTTCTTTCGTTTAAGTGATAAATTTATAGCACTGCTCCGACAGCGATTAATACTGTTTCAAGCTAATGTACACCAATAAATAAAATGCATACGACAGCTAATGCGTCTACTTAACACGAGAGGCGCTGAAACACTGCTCTAAAATTAACTAAACGTGCAGTAACAGAGCTGTCAATGAATCAAGCTTTTTCCTACATTTATGACAATCTATCTTCTCTTACCTATAGCTATAACTAATTGTGTCACAATGCATTTCATAAGTACCCAGTGACGAATATGTGTTACACATACTGAAATACGTGTGGAATACTTTATGAGAATGGCGTACTCGGGACCTATTATACGGTTCTGGCTTACTTTATATAGACCATGGCCGATTTTTCATTGATTATCACCAACTTATAAAGTGTACGAGAGAGTATCCGTCGTTAATACAATTCAATGTACTTTGTGATATCGTTTTGTAATCAAAATGAAGTATTTTCTCATATACTTAGTATTAGAAACTGTAATTAACATAAAGTACTTGTTCATATACAAAGTATATGGAGGTGTGGAATAACTACACCCTGCAGAAAATGTTAGATGAATTAAAAACCATTTTTTTTTATTTATTTATATATAATTAAGTTTTCATACAAAAGATTTAATATATATTTAATTATTTACATTATACTAAAATCTAGTAGATTGGAATTCAAATCCTTTTTTTAAATCTGAAAAGTCTACACAAAAAATTTTTATTTGATCCATATAAAAATACACTCTAATAAAGCAGAATATATACAACACACACCTCATAGCAAAGATACAAACCTTGCGGCTAGTAGTTTGTTACACCCAATTAACACGATGACTTTTGCGAAGTCGCTTTTTCGACGTCTCTTTTTGCTTGTGGGTGAGCGGTGAGGGGTAGACAAAAGTCACGATTTGTGTTTTTCAAGTCTTTTTTTCTATTTCTCTTTGTTACTTTTCATTATTTTTCTTAATTTTCTTATTTTTCTTTGTTACTTGTCATTAAACAAAACAAAATTGGGAAAAAAGTCATGCAACTAAAAGACATCGTATGAACGCACAAAGTTTTTGGTAGCAACTTCAAAAGGGAATTAAGTAAAAACGACGTCGCAAATGTCATCGTGTGAATTGGGTGTTAGTATCATATGAAAATAAGAGGTGATCTCTGTGTGAGAGCGATAAAAACTATCTACTGCTGAATAGTCTAGCCAAGTGGGGGATTTTTGTAAAAAGGGATATTCGCCCCTAACTCCAATAAAATTTTTTATTTGCATTAAACAAATAATATATGTGTGTATAGAAAGATCAGAAGTACTAATGAAACGCATATGCATACATATGTAGATTAGCTACCCCATAGCAAATAAATAATATATGAAATCATTAATATTTAACATTAAATGATAATATTATCGAACGCGAGTAATTATTACTGAAAATATAAAATAAATGTGCGGATATAGAAAGGCCACTTAGAAATGATTTGAATAAACAATTCCAGAAAAAAACATTTTGCGCCGTTAAGCCCAAGTGCAGCTGACAATAAATGACTTTCATGAAAACAATTTCCGAACTCCAAGAATATAAACAAAAAATTTTATAACTATAATTTTGACAGTTAAATCAAATTCAGAACATTGGTGATTACCACGCCCAATCAATTTAAATATGGATTGTCGAAGCTTATTAAGTTTTTCTGGCAACTGAACTCCGTGATGACATAAAGATGGGTAGTGGTACGCCCATACAAATAAATACATATACCTTTTCGCATACAAAGTGTAAATTCGATAATGCGGACTCCACTAATCCGGAATATTAGGTAATCCGGACAGAATTTTGCAGCTCATTGCGTATTCTATAATCCACCCGTTTTTATTTACTTTTTTATTCAATTCACAGCATGCTTTGAAAAATACAGTTAGAATAGTATGATATGAGTATGTTTGCACGTTTTTAGTTTAGTATTGATGCAAGATGCCTTCAGTGAAGAGATCACACAAGACTTTATCTATTTTAGATAAAATAAAAATTGTTGAATAACTTCGTAAAGGTATGAGTGGAAGGGTATTGGCTGACAAATATGGGGTTGGTACTTCCACTATTTCAGATATAAAAAAAAGTGATAGCTTCAAAAGGTGACTTAATTTTTTTTTACATGATTTTTAATTAAATACATATTAACAAAAATATTTTACATTCAGGTTTGGGAAGACATCTAATCGAAAACTATTGCAAAAGCGTAAAACTTTAAAAGATGGTGTATATAAGGAGTTTGAACAATCATTATATTCGTGGTTTGAGAAACAACGTAAAAAACACATTCCTATTTAATTTTGCTATGAATTATTATAATTTTTAATAAATACATACATGCGTAGTAATCCGGATAATTCGCTACTCCGGATTGGGGTCTGGAATCAATTATCCGGATTATCGTATTTTTACTGTATGTAGATTTAAAGATTCTTGGACGAAACATTTGCATTTATTTGGGGTGTTCACACTGTTGTCATATCAGTCATATTGTCATAATGTCTTATTATTTTACAATAGTTTAAAAAAATTGTTGTTGTGCTTCAAACAAAAAAGTCATATAATAATAAGACATTTATAGGTATGTTTATGGTTGGTCATAAAATAACAGTAGAAATCTTAGTCGAGCAGCTGCAACTCCTTATCCGAGCCGCTGATAATATTTATAAGCCGCCGCTACTTTAAAATAACACAAGAATGAAAACAAGGCAAATTCATTACAAGGCATATGCACGACCAAGGCAAATTAATTATAAGGTGGATGCACTGGCAAATTCACTCGAAAATATGTAACAAATTTGACAGTGTGGGGAATGTATAAATTCGCGTGAATTCGTCACTGCATCCACCATATAATTAATTCGCCTTGAATGAAAATATGTGTTTGTGTAAATAATCTGCCTGGCAGCTTGTGAACGTTTTTCCACTTGCCGCCGTCCAAAAAAATAGTTCAGCTCATGTTTCCCGCAACAGCTGCTTTTGAATATTTTTATTTCAGCAAGTTCGTGTAGAAAAATTTGAAAATTTTAATTGATAATGGACATTTTAGAAAACTTACAGGAAATTTATTGTTTTTTTTATTAACAATTAAAAAACATTTACATTTAAGCCAAAATGCAAACGTATGTATGCGCAATAATCCGACTAAAAATGTTAATCAGCTGGTACAATTATGACATAGCACACTTATTTATGACGGGGTGTTCACACTTGTCATATTTTGGTGTGCTATTATTTTATGACATATGACTTTTGACTACAGTGTGAATGAATACCCCAATTATTTTTTTACTTTTAGCTTGTTTTAGTGTAATTTTCTTACGCTGATGTTACCTTCCCTTAAAAAACATACATATTCGTTGGATTTTTACAGCAACATGACGTTTGATATCATTTCAATTTATAAAGTCTTCACCAAATTCTTCGTTGATTTGACGATACTCGTAAAACGCAAGTACGATTAGTTGTTATGGCTTTGCTACTTGTTTAGCTAAAATTGACTTATGAACATATTAACATACACGATACATACATACATGTACTGAAGTAAAACAACAACTACATATGGTAAAGCTACGATTTAATTTATTAAATATTTGTTCAAGAAAACGTAACCACTAGTTTTGCTTGGGTATAGTGTTATTTAACTTGGTTTTAATATTAAAAAACAAAATTAACTACATATTTAACAAAAATATTTTTTTATACAGTTTTTAATAAATTTACACCCATAATTAAAAAACTATATTGAAATTAAGGGAAATTAATTTTTAGTTTCTTTCTTGGTTACGTTTTTATCGACAAATATTTGATAAATGGAACGTAGCTTAAGTATTGTATGAGTAAATAAAAAATATTAAACAATTTTATTAAAAGTCTCATTCTTAAAGACTACAACATGTCGGCTGGTTTAAAGTATGTATGTATTTCATTCATAATTTAAAGTAGAAAAATAAAGTACAACACAAGTGTATAGTTTATACATATTATCTATGTACATACGAAGGCAGTGTCAGAATTAAATAAAAAAGCTAATATGTGAACTAATTTGTTCTTCCTTCAAAATATGTGATATTTTATTTAAATTGAATCCTATGTCCTCTTACATACATCCACTTACGGTTTTGTGAAACGGACCTCAGTTTTAATGCTTCAAAATATACGTACATGATGTCTTATCGATGACTTTTAGAATGTTTGAATTAAATATGTAAATGAGTAGGTAAAAAAAATTCAGTTTCGCCAATTAAAATTATTAATTAAATTGTCTTGAATGAAAACAAAATTTGCAACAAAATTTAACTTAACAAAACATAGTAAAATAAACAATGGAAGAAATAATCCCGAATAGGGATTGATTAAAGTATGCTACAGGATTGATTTTAGGTACGGCTTTCAATTGTATACATGCTGGTGTTGGACATCGATTAATGCTTCCAATCTAAAACCGTTAATTTTCGCCTTATATCAAGCCAGGCTCTTTTTGAACTAATCTTTTTTGTGCTTCAATTAAGTATTTAGGGATTAAATAATCAGTACTTGATTCAATCTTTTTATACTTGATTCATGAATAACTTTACCTAACACATACTTGGAACTATCATTTTTTTTCTGAGAGTCACCGTGCATTATTTAGTTGTAAGCTTAACTCTTTTATTAATCACCGGTATCCTTATATTTCAATAAAATAACATCTTTTAAAGAAAATAACTTTGAGACTTAATTAAAAGCTTCTTTAGAAAGATACTTGTAAACAGAATTACACATTTTTTTCTTTATTGCAATAATCGAGGAGTTGCGGTCAACAAGGGTTGCAGTAACCAAGGGCGCACTGTACATTTTGCCATCAACTTAATTTTATGTTAAAAAAATTAAATTTTTATTACACCTGATTCTTTTTTAATAGCGACATACATACATACATTTGTTATCAATAATGCCAATAAAAAGTCGTAATGTTGTTTTTAAATTGGGGTTAATTAATTTGGCACATGTTGCACTAATTAAACGCGACTTTAATTATTTGTGCTAACTCCCTCGTATATGAAAATAAGTACAAAACAATAAAATAAGAAAAACATGTTTCTCTTCTCCAAATCCTCAAATACATGCAACCCATTCTCTGCCTCTTTCGAAGTGGGTTTGTTTTGTTTTGTTTTTAATTTAGTTGTTTTATTTTTATTGTTGTTGCTAATAAAAACTGCAGTTATGACTTTGCATTAGGGTGGCGAAGCTATTTCGAAAGATGTGGAATTCTGTAAAGTAAAGTGCCCAAATTTTTACATTTGGTCCAAATCATAAGTGGTTAAAATTTGAGACCAATCGGACAACGTTTACTCTTGTGCATCGAGGTCAAACGTCAAATGTATTACAACATTTGCTACTCTCGCATAAAAATGTATTTTTTGTGATATTTTTATAAAATTTTTTTTGCATTATGTTCGTAATATTAATTAATTTTTTAATTCTTCATAGTAATTCGATAATATGTTACTAAACTCTGTTTTGCAGTTTTAATACTGATAAATATTTTATTAACCCTTAAACTCGATTTTTATAAAAAGAAAAACTAGCAGCCCCATACTCATGCACATAGGGCATTCATTATAATATGTTCCCCCTATTTCATATACACGAGTAACCATCAAAATTTGTGTTCAATATTATTTGAAATTGTAATACATACATACTCGTATGTACTAAGTTAGAATTTTGTAACACTAAAACATTTCAGTTCGGATTAAAACTTATATTAAATTTTGACTATAATTAATTTGTTATGAATTGAGTACAAAAGCTTCTTGAATTCCTATATGGTCCGTTTATAATCGTAATTTCACAGAATTTCTAATGAATTAATTAAGTTCAAGTCTCTGGGCCTCATTGGGCCTATGCTCCTTGTAGGAGTTTAAAGGAACTGATATATATATATATATATAAGTCTCTGGGCTGCCCAGTTTAGATGTTCAATTCTTGTTTTGTTAACAAATCTTCAATTGTACTATATGATTCAATCGTAATTGTACAAAAAGATGCAGTTTATAAATTTTACTAGAGAAGGCTCCTGAGATATTGAAAGTGACTCATTCTACAATTAATTTCAAGCATAGAGCTCATGTTGTATAATATTGGCAGACGATATTTACTTTGGTTTCCTCTGAGAAACAATAGTGTAAATTATTTTTAATGTATCGGGTTATTTTGCTTCGAATTTTTTTTTCCAGATTACCAATATACGGTTAAATATAGTTTAGAGGTTAAAAAAATGGTTCTAAGAAGAAAAACTGCAAAATAGTAACATTTTATCGAATTAGAATCAAGCGAACAATAATATTCAGCGTAAGTCCTAATAAAATATTAAATTTTACAAATTTGACCTCACTAAAAGTTGTAAGGGTTAGTTCAAAATATGTAAAATATATTGTTAAATGTTTTATATGCAAAACAAATTTTATAAAAATATTGTAAAAAATCAATTTTTATGCGGGAATATAAAATTTTCTATACATATCGCTCCTTTATTGCAACGTATATATATCTCAAGAGATATGAGATATGACTATGTTGCAATAAGGGAGCGATATGTATGATCTTCGACCTCAATAGGTCACGTGTTAACGTTGTCCAAATGGGCACAAATATCTCTCTGGGGCCAAATGTTACAGTTTGGTGGGATGTCGTGTAAAGGGTTTTTTTAACAACAACTTTGTTTTCTAAAACAAAAAATTTAGATGAAGATGTTTAAAATTTTTATTGATTGTATTACGAAAGGAAAAGTTCGGCAATTATGAATGAAAAATGATATCTGGCATATGTCCACCACGAGTACGCTGACAGATGTCGATTCTTTCATCAAATTTTTTAAAAAATTGCCGGTCTATTTCGTTAATCAGATCATTTTGAGTGTTAAGGGCTCAATCGATTCGATTGGCTCCGTATATACTCTGTCATTTCGTCTGTCAATTCCTGCACCAGTTAAACCTTGTAAGGCTTCAAAGCCAAATACTTATGCAAAATTCTCCATGTGGTGGTTTTGGATAACACCAATTGTTGAGAACATCGAGGAATTGATAAATTTGGATGTGCTTCAACATTATGGCTCACGGCTGCAATGTTTTCAGTTGAACGACCCGTTGGTTTTGGCACATTTTGTCTTGTGCCTGTCGACTCAAATTTAGCGACCAAATTCTTGATAGCGGTCTCAGACGAACAATATTGTTGTCCGAAAATATCACGAATTTTACGAAATGTAACCTTAACAGAACCACCATTTTCATAATGGATTTTAATTATTTTAATGCGATATTCGAGCGAAATTGAATTCATTGTAACATTTACCAATGCATCTACAACGAATACGTCAAAAAACTAAATGTAAAAACTATCATGTTATTGGTGTTACCACAATCAGAAAACAAAGTTCTTGTTGCAAAACCCGTTACATAATTGCACCTTTTGCAAAGTAACGGCCACCCTACTGTGCATGAATGTAATTGTGTGTTTTATTGGGACTTGTATTTGTATATTGGCGGGCTGCATGACTGCTTGTTATTGTTGTTTGTCTTATTGATATTTTTGTAGTTTAGTTTGTTGCTGTTGTTACCAGTATGTTTGTACAATAGATTTCCATGTTGCTTTACTCGATAAATTTGCTTACTATGTATGTGTGTACATGGTGTTATGTATTTCTATGGTTTTAATTTTTTCCCTGCCTTTAGATCGCTTTCAACGTTTGACGAGTTAACAACTATTTCCTAAGCCCGCAAAACTGCTAATTTTGTATTTAAAACAATTGGTCGTTAGCTTTTCTTGTTTAAACTTGTTGGAAAATTTTTATCACTTCCCAACGTTTACCTTTCGTGTGCGTGTGTGTGCGTGTGTGTGCGTGCGTTTATTCAATTGCTGCTATCGTAACGTCGCGGTCTTAAATTAATATAATGTTGTTATTGTTGCAATTTAGTGATTTTATTGTTGGGAGCATTTATTTAATTTATTTATTTCGGCTTCCTCACGACAGCTACAATAATAAAAATGCAATATTTGTGGACACTACATAAGCCGGCTCGGTATTGAGAGAAAGTATTGTTTACTTTCAACCAAGTGGCTGACAAGTCCTGTTAAATTTAAAATAAAATACATATATGTAAATATATGTATATACATATTTACATATTTATGTACATATGTACATAAAAGTGCAGTTGTACTTGTGTATTAGAAAACAAAATAATGGTGTGTTTAAAATGCAATAAATGTGATTAATTGAATTGAGATGTTTAACTTAAAACAATACATACATACATACATATGTATGTAGGGATGTACTTGAAAAGAGTAAATTATTATTATTTAAAAAGGAGAACATATGCACATACACATATGTAAGTGTGTTCCAATACCAGAAGGAAATACATATGTAGGTAATTGTAGAACATATGTATGTATATGTATATAACTACATAACACCGAGTTAATAAATAGCCACCTACACAAACATCAATCAATTATGTAAATTTTTTTAGGATATTCTTTTGCAAAACTAAATGCTGTGAAATTTAATATATATATAAAATTCATTATTACACATACTAGTGATGTTAAGAATATTAATTTTTAATATTCGCGAACACGAATGCGAATACGAATAAGCCAGATAATATTTCAAATTTAATAGCAAAAAATCCCCACCTTTGCGTCAGTAATATAAAGTTGAAAAAATTACACACTTCTTTCGATATATAACATTATTATGACATTGAGATGCCGAATTTTAAGACCTCTACTGATCATTTTTACTCACATACATACTTTCAGGTTTCGTTTTTCTCCCTCGGTTTGCGCTTTTAATTAGTAATTCAGTGCTGTTTGGGAGAACGCATTTTCGCTTAAGGAGCAGACACTTGTGTCGGTGGACTATCACATATTAAAATTTAATTCTTCTACTGAGGTTTGATTTCTAAGATGATATGAACATATATGACTTTAACTTTTAAATACTAGTTGCAAAATATATGTATGTATATGTATTTGTGTCTGTTTTGAAAGAATGTTGTTATCTTGCTTCAAAGAGTTTTCTTTAAATACGAGTAAAAATTATTAATTATTAATATATTTGTGTACTTTTTTAAACTTTATGTATTTGTTTTCAGTGGAAAGAATGTACAAATTATTCGAGAAATATTCGTTTGAATTTGGCGAATACGAATATCTTGAAAAAGGCGAATAGTCGAATACGAGTATTCGTAAGATCACTAATACATACATACATTTTTAATATTTTCACACTTTACATATTCGAACCTAAAATTTTCTTCGTTAAGGCGTTTACATATTATGGCTTATATGTAGGACCTATATTGTAGGTGCCTTTTCGATATTAACAACATACATGAATGGCAGTGTTGATCAAAAAGAAAATCTAGGTAGTAGTAGGTTTATGAGTATGTATTAATGAAAATACATTGAACAAAATACATGACATAATACAATACCGACATTGAATTTCTTTCTGTTTGTGTGTGGTGTTGGCTGAAGTGGTTAGCGACTTGACTACTAAGCGAACAATGACTTGGGGCCTTGGTTCAAACCCTGGTCAGAGCAAGTCAATCAACATCATTATTTTATGTAATGTGACACATTGTATTAATTGTTGTCGGGCTATTTAAGTGATGAAGCCATTGCACTGGCCAAGCTACTGTACAAATCATCGCCCTACTTCGTCAGTTCGCAGAAACATCGGCGAAGTAAAACAATTATTAAAATGGCTGCTAAAACGTCTTAACAAAGTTAATGTGTCTACTTAACACCGGAGGCGCCTCAACATTGCTATAAAAATTAACTTAACACGCAAAGCAGAATTGTAAAAGAGTTAAGCCTTCTAAATTTTCTACATCTATCTTCTCTACCCTCTCCCTGAGTTCCGGCACAATGCACTGCATACGTAGGGGTCATCCCCTGAGTGCTGGTCCTTATTAAAAAAAAAAAATGTTTATATGTATAAATTAAAGGGCTGCAACGAGTAACTTTTTTCTTCATATGTGAAACTCGCTGTCGAATACAGTAGATATTTGCTCTGTCGCTCAGAGCACAAGCAGTGAAGAGAAGAGATTGTTTGTTTGACAAATACTAACCAGTAGCAACAGCAAATTAAATGAGTACCGAAAAATATGAACATACAAAACCGTAGCCAACAAAAAAGAAGTACCTTAAAAACTATGTTCACTTCATGTGGTACTTCAAGAAATTTTCATGCAATGCTGAAAATTAAAAATTTTAAATTTTAGCCTTTAAATCCACATTGGCTAATACGCCGGTGTTTTAAGTCTTCAAGATAAATAATGAAAAAATTATTCTTACATATGTATGCTTTTTTTCATAAATTCAATTAACATTTTTTGAAAAGGAAAAGATGCCCTATTAAAAAGGTAACCTTTAAACATATGTAATTAGTAACTAAGTAACAAAACTCTAAATAAATAATATTATGTATAAACTTGCCTCACTTAATACCATTTTTTTACTACACTCAACAGAAAGAATTTTTTTTTTAATTGCCAAACTTCACGTAGTACTGCAAGTACCAAGTGAAGTTTGGCTGTCGCATTATGTTCACCTCGTTCTGTTCATACATGTTGCGAGTATGATAGCAAAACACACAAGCAGTGAACTTACACATGCTAAGTCGAGTAACAACAAGAAGTGACAACAAGTTTTTGGTGTTCTCAAAAATATGAACATTGTTTCTGTAATTCATTTCGAGTAAGTGTTCATGCTTTGGAAGTACACGTGAACTTCTTAGCTACACATATATTTATGCAGCATTCTAGTATAAATGAACAAATTTTTAAGTTAATAAAATACATCAAACATGTATTTCATCCGAATGATTGGTACACGCAAAGAAAAAACATGGTTGATGGAATCATAATCGCAAACTATCATTTCACGTTCAGGTAAATGGTTGCAGCTACTATATATTGCATTTGTTATCTAAGGAACATAATATGTTCTTCATAAATCTCGCTTTGACAATACCATTGTATGAACATAGTATGCTCTGCAAATGCTGAGAAATTTGAGCGCATTATAGTAGCTATGAAAATGTTTTTATCCTGGTTTATGTAAACAATTTGACATTTTGCTTAGATAAAAGAAAAATGCACACACAAATACTTATTAAATTAAATTAAATCAAATTATATTTTTATTTGAAAATATTTATCCAACAAACTTTTCTGGACAAATTAAATTTAATAAAATTCAAAATAATTAACTTATTCATCGGCATATTTATGTAAAATCCAATTGCCATCTTTTGCAGTTCCGTAGTATTTTTTTTCGTCATGCTGCAAAGAAACATGTATTCGTATATTTAATTCACTCCATATATTAGTATGTACTCGTATATGTACCTTAAGCCACTGATGTTGAAGATTTCCTTCCTTATTTAGGAAGATTTCCTGGGTCTTATTTAGGGCCAATGAATTGGTGGATGATAATGTTTCATTTATTTTTAAAACCCGTTTATACATAAATACGTTGTGTATTTAAACAATACATAAGTTTTATGAATTTCCATATGCTTGTTCTTCTTATATAAAATGAAGCCAATAAAATATTTGTGGCTGCAGACAAGTTGCTTAAAGTTTTGTCTTGTTTGGTCGCTATTAACCTTTTAATCACTTTGAAAGTTGCTTTTATTCTTTTAAAACATTTAAGCCGTTCTTAATTATTCTTATTTTTATCTAAAATGAAAATAAATTTTTTTTGGATTTTTTTTTGTATGTTTTATTCAGCTGTTGCTTTGGAAAATTTATGGGAAATTTTTTATTTTACGTAGTGCTACCATATTTTCGTCGTAATTAAATAAGAACTTTAAGTTTGACTGAAATGAAAGTGCGTTTAAACAAATTTTAAATTTTTATGAAAATTAACTAAAACTATAATTAAATATCCACTCATTTATTGGCCATTAAACTCGCAGCCTTAAATTAATTAAGTGTAAATTTAAACTGATTTGGACAACTGTAACTTGTTTATTTCCCTTTGAGACCTAAGTTGAAAATTTTTAAAATCCAACCATTGACCAGATATCTACCCACTTTAGAGCTGGGTTTTCTCTTCTTCCAAAATATATATTTTTTTTTTTTAAATTTAGGAACCTGATTGCGGAAAGTTTCGTAAAATTCGTCAATGAAAGAAAATATTAACCCTCCACGCTTTGAACCAAATAGGTATGACCCAATTACGAATTTTGCATATTAAAATTTTGAATTAAGTTTGGATTGTTTTATTTTTGTCGCAAAATCTGCTCGGTTCAGTAATATTTTCGTTTCCAATGTTCTTGTTAAGTATTAGTGATGGAAAATTTAAATTTTGATTTGATACTGAGTTTCAAGCAAGAAAGTATTTTTTCAACAAAATGGTAATTTTTTATTAATATTTAGTAGCACTTCTGTTAAAAACTTCAATTTTAGCCACAAACATGAAAAACAAAGTCTGCTATCGAAGTGTTGACATTCATGGCTAATTTATAACAGGCAGACTCGCCTCAATTCGCTTTGCAAAATAGATCGTATTTTCGATGTCAAAAATAAATCGAAAAATGTGTCAACAATGTTTTTGTGATCGCAACTGGATTAAAAATACAAGTTTACCCCTTAAAATAACCACCTGAGCGGTCTAGACTACCTGCTATTAATTTGTCTTGGGTCACATGACAAATTTTTAGTTCATTGGCTTGTTGTCAATGTTGCTTACATATAAAAGCTGAAAAACGCAAAAAAAAAGTACTAAAACTAAAAAGTTCTCCAATTCACCGGCTCCTAAAAGATATTCCGATGGATAGTTCAGTTATCATTTGCCAGGCCAGTCGCACTTTTTAATAATATTTTTAGCCTGTTTATTTATTTTGTTGAAGTCTATCAATCGCACATTTTTGTTTTAACTAAGACGGCATTTACACTATGCAACTTTAATGCATGTAATTTTTATTTTAAGTGAGAGTTTTGAGATGGAAATTTTTGCATTTGATATTTCGTCTATCTCTTTCTCACTGAAAAAATAAAGTTGTATGCAACAAAAATGCATAATGTAAATGCCGGTAAAGTAAACATGTATGTTTAAGTTGTGTGGAATTATTAATTTTTCTCTATAAATAAATTGTAAGTCGTTACTGATATCACCTCGAGTTTTCCAAACCGAATTTTTGGAGATTTCGTTGTTTTGAAAAAAATTATGCTTTCTTTAACAATAAGCTTAAGTGTTGTTATCTAAACTTTTTTACTTGTACTTATGTTGTTATTACTACGAATAAACGTAAATTATTATTTGAACTGTAATAATGTATAAATGAAAAATTATTATTATTAGGCTTAAGTTCAGTTCATAGTAATTTTGAATTTTCATTTATTCAATAAAAACTGAACTTAAGCCTAATAATAATAATTTCTCAATAATAATTTAATTTATATATTTTATTTATTTTATTACGAATAAACGTAATTATTATTCAAACTTATATTGATGTAACCCTTTACTTGCCAGATTTAAATTTTGTAAATAGTGATACCACACTGATATTTGCACATAACGTCTGCACGTTAAAAATTCATGTTATAATATGTATACGAGTATGTACATCGAACTATATATGCATAAAAACAGTTTTAAAACAATTTTTTCTATCGAGATTGTCATTTTACCACATGTAGAGGTTATGTTAAGTAATGAAGTCAAAAAAATCGTCTAAGTATAAGGGGTATTAAACAAAAATCGTCAATCGTCATTTTGTGAAATTCGCTCTAAAAAATCGTCAAAATGACGTAAAATCATCATGTTTGGCACCCCTGTTCACTCCCAAAACCATCTTTCTGAAGAGAAAAATATAAATCCACTCCAACAATCGTGTGGACGTTTATAAAACGAGTCGCAAAATGATCGCGCTCCTCAAACAATCATGCAAATGCCAGCTGGGTAGTTATGAGTAGTATTCGTAGTGGGACATTACGAACGTGTTTGTATGTATGTATGTTTCTTGAGCATTCTTTTGTTATATTTTTTTTTTTTTGGGAGAACATATTTCATCCATTTTTTCATTTATTTTGTTCTGCTTTTTCGATTGTGCTGAGTACTCACAGGGGGCTTATGAGTAGTTGTTCTGTTGTCCGTGAATTTAGTTTGCGAGATCGCATTTTCATTGATCAAACGTGACCACTGTGTAAAATTAAATATAAAATTTTCCAAAAGAATTTCATACAAACAATAAACTAATTCCTCTTCAAATAGAAAAAAAAATTAACAAAATATCTTTGCAAAATTTCACTTAATAAGAGAAAATTTCATTTTATATGTATGTACATACGTTTGTGCATTGTTTAAAACGAAAGAAATTTAATTAATAAAACCGAAAACTGCTAATTTAAAAGAATTAAGCTAAATAAAAAATCTCTAACAAATTTAAATTAAAAAATATATGTGCGAGTATGTATAAAAACAACAGAAAAAATAGGGCAAAAATAAATAAATAAAGATAATGATTCGTAATACCAACGTAATAAAATGTATAATAATCAAACATTTGCCATGCAAGGCAACGAGCAAATAAAAAAATTATTTTAAAAAAGTTAAAAAAATGGATAAATGTATATATATAACTAAATCGGTCTTAAGAGTTTATTTTAAATTCAGCTTCCCAGTCAAGTTTTAAGGGACCTTCCATACTGTTTGAAAATACTACCTCACTCATGCTCATTTGTCGCATCACCTGCAATACAAAATGTAAATTTTTGCTTGATACAAGAACAATTAATTGC
Source organism: Lypha dubia (assembly GCA_947311025.1). Taxonomy (NCBI): domain Eukaryota; kingdom Metazoa; phylum Arthropoda; class Insecta; order Diptera; family Tachinidae; genus Lypha; species Lypha dubia. The sequence continues at coordinate 2,847,272 of OX371263.1, forward strand.
CATTTACTCAATACTAAAAAGGAGTTGCTGAATACTCTTAGAGCTGTATTTTTATAAAAAAAAAAACAATGAAAATTTAACAGTCGATATGATACTCTGTGGTAAACTATCTACCACAAGATTACATTTGAAGAGTACTCGAATTAAAAAATTTTAGTATTACAGATATTACAAATTGCGAAAAGAGTCTGTTTTGACAGGCGGTCTAATTGATTAAAATGTTTTAGTGACAATAGGGAGTTTTTATTAAGAGCTTTTGCTATAATTGTTTCTACCGAAAAACTACAAAGCATCTTATATAAAAATAGAAAAAAAATCTACCAGATTTGCTCCAATCTGACCAAAGTGGCAGCCTTGAGCACCACTCCAGTGATTAACTTTCATAGTTTTGAGAGTGGTGAAATATTTAAGTTTTCATTGATCGATTAATAGAAAGTTTCCAATAATTAAATAATATTTTCTTTAATAAAATCTTTAAAGTTTATCCTCAAAGCAATCTTCACAAATTTTAAGTCTCCAACTATAGGTTAGGTCTGTGAATAGGCGTACAATGAAATTCCCTTTGATGTGTCACAAAATACTGGGTGCAGAGTTTATTTTTATCGTTAACAATTTTTTATGAACCTATCTAATATATTTTTGCCCAATACCGTCCAACAAAATAAAATAACCATGTCAATGTAGTTAAGTGGTTTCTTAGTTATTCCCAAATTAGTATTGATACCCTTAATTTTTACGTATAATTGGTTAATTTTTTTTTCTAAAAACCAATAAAACGTTTTAAACAGAAATAAACGTATAATTTGGTGTACACATTGTCCTGAGAGACAAATAATACAATCCACATATTACGAAAATCGATAAACACATGCAGATTTTATTCACCACTAGCTTTTACCCGCGGCTTCGTTCGCATTGAAGCCATTAAATAAGTATCAGAGATCAAGGGTAGGGGTATAATAAAAATGAATTAATATTACAGTTATATTTTATTTTCTTTTAATAAAAAGTATTTTATGTTACTTCTAATACCTCCAAGAATATATGCAAAAAGTTTCATGATGATCGGTTTAGTAGTTTTTGCGTGAAAGCGCAACAAACAAACCCACATTCACATTTATAATATTAGTATGATTAACTGAATACAAATTTAAATGCAGTAGTGAAATGTTTTTCTGTTTCGGTTCAACCAGTCCTTGTTATAATTATGTTTTCTTTAATTTGTAACATTTGATACCTAAATAAAACTTAATATCTATTTTGCTATAAATATTCAAAGAACATTTTTAATATTTCCTGCTTAATTTCAACTAATTTTGGATCACTACAAGTGCCATCATTTTCAATTAACCTTTAACAGGTCTAGTTAGAAATTCAATTTTTTCTCTCTTGAAATTGATGAGAGAAATTAATTTTTATTGCAAATCTACATGACTACACATTCAATTCGAAAATCATATCGCATCGCCCCACAGCTCATCTGCCGCTTTGTGTTCTTTTTTTAATGTTTAGCTCATGACTTCCGCCTTTTTGGGTTAGAAAGTTCTTTCTTTGATAACTTCATATTAGCGAAGTATAAAGAAATGTATAGCAGACATTCAAAAAGAACATTCTATTATTATGAAAAATAAACAGAAAAACAAAAAGCAAAACATATTAAAATACGATTTTGAATCTTATTACACCTTTTAAATAGTGGCTGAATGCTAGAAGGAAGGGGGTTTCTCCGTCCGGTGGACACAAGCAAAAAGAGTGCATATTTTTTAAATTGTTGTACTTGATTCCAACATGTTTTGGGTTTTCTTGTCCATGAAGCCATGAAGCGTTAAATTATGCTCTTATTTTTTGTTAAGAAAAATATAAAAAACTACCTTTTTCTTTTGTTTAAAAGTTTTCTTAATAGAAAAAAATAAATATTAAAGCCAGTTGGTATTTTTCTATTATTGCGATTGTACCCTTAAGTTTTTTATTACCTAAACATGATTTTATTCTAGATTTTCTTTTAAACTATCCAACCAACGAACCAACCAACCAGCGACTAACGAGTTTTATTATCAGTTTAAATTTTAAACTTATAAGCCTGGCTTATACTCACACTAAACCAAAACTACAATTTTCGTTTTTTATAGCTTCGAGTCGTCTTCACAATTGTTTATCTAATTTTGTTATTCTACAACAAAATAGGGTATCGAGCATCTATTTGTTTCTGTAATAAGTTGTACATGTTATGTTGCTTTAAATAAAGAATTTAAATTAAATTACAAAAAATGAAAACTACCTAAATTATTATTAAAACAAATGTTAACGGCCATCAAGAAATATTCCATTGTTTAGTATAAAAATATATTCATGAGAAATCAATATTATTAGGCTTAGAATATCAATTATATAACCAAGTTTTCAACAGAAATAGAATACGAGAATTTTTATAATTTCTTTTTATTTAATTTTTACATGTTGAAACAATTTTTGGTTAGTCAAAAATTCTCCATTTCTGATTGGGCATTACTAATATTCAACAAACACTCATAGTCCGTTAAATTCAAAGTATTCTTTAGGTGTGTTAATTTACCTTACTAGTAGAAATTAGCAACGAGAGAGTAACAAGAAATTTTCCAAAATTACTCTCAAAAATGTGAAAAAGGAAATGAACACTTTACTAGCTAAAAGGTATATATGGGTACTTAATAACTACCTCTATATTTTTTGGACAAATTATACATATATGTATATTATTATAAAAATAATGTGATTATGGTCATTTACATTCAGCGTTGTCATGAATCGTGAAAAGTTTGCAATTTTATTTAATCTAGTACTAGGCGTAGTCGAACTACGCTAAACACGATAAGGGTGATTAGCTACTTTTGAATAAAATGAATGAATAAAATATCTATTTTTAATTAGTTTATACTTTATAACAGCCTGCCTGCCTACACATAGCATTTTTATTTCAACATCGGAAATAACGGCAGAATGAGGTCGCAAAAATGGTTATTTCCAACTTTGTGTTTTATTTTCCAAACGATTTTCATAAAAGGTTGTTTTAATGAGAGTTAGAATAAGCATGCGTTAATAGAATTTTTATTATTTTGGCACCTTATTGCGTTATTATGATAATAATTATATAATATTAAGTATTTTTTAATGTGATTTTATGAAGAACTATTTATGTAAATAAACACTAATAAGAAACTACATTAACGCGCAAGCAAATGTGAGTTGAAAAGTAGAATTTTTGTTAGTTATTGTCTACCATTAATGCTCTGCCTTTGCAATTGTTTCCAAACATTTGAACACAATAACATATAGTCTACACAGTAAATTTTTATGCTAGGAAAAGAAACTGATAACTGGCAAAATAAAAATTTCCAAACTTATGTTCGATTTAATAAAAGTTAGAAATGAACATAATATTTTGTATTTCTTTTTTTATTTACAGCCTTATTTATAAACATTTTCAAAGGATTTATCAAAAGCTTATAAGACAAAATCGAAAAAACATTATTTATAAATGCAAATAAGCGTGTTGATGTGTTGATTCCTCATAGGAACTGAAGTTCATTATGGGTTTGAGCGTTTTGTTTGACTAAATTTCGGGACTTAGGTACATACTATGAACTCTGTTTCATTCCATATGTACAGCAATAACTTTTGCGAATTTACCTAATTTGATGTAAATTTACAAGTTCCAAATTTTGAGTTCGATCGCTTTTTCACAATTAGAGAAAATAAGTTCGAACAATCATTTCCCAATATAAGTGCAAATAAATCTCTCTGCGGTCCACACGTGGACATATAGTTGGACATATAGTGATGGAAATAAAATTTGACATTTAAAAACATTACTATTTCAAAGTTAATTTTAAAAATAATTTAATTTATGTATATCTGAACTAATTGTATTATTTGTCTGCTTAGTGTAAAGTACCGAGTACCTAGGTACTCATAATATTATACTGTGTTGCTTAGTTCAATTCCATTATACATCTTATTTTGCTTCTGTTGTTCCTAAGTTACGCAAAAATTAATTTGTTATCTTTTTAATACTATTTATCGTTTTAAAAGTTTACATTTACTTACAATTTCTTAAATTTTCCAAAATATTTTTATTTTCAACTTAATTTAGAAATACTGTTTTGTAAACACAAACGCAAAACAGCTGTTTGAATAATTATTCCAAGTAAAAATTTTACTTGTAAAAACTTGTAAGAATTTTTCTCTCTTGATTTTTTACGCTCTTTCGACGCTCTCTCGTTGCAAATTTTTTGGGCTAATGAACGCTTTCTATTTGTAAAAATTTTTAAGAACACAACTTTTCTTTTGCAATTTAACGTATATTTGTTTCATTCTATAGTAGGGTCATTCACTAAAAAATAAAAATAAATTTTATGTTCTTCACATATTAATTTCAAATTTATAACAAGTCTATCATCTGTCTTATTATTACACAGTTAATAAAACGTATGTATATCAATTGTAATTTTTAAATTACTACGCACTGCTTTATTATAATAAAACATTCGATTTTAAATAATTAAATAGAAAATTTCATTTCTCGGTAAAATATGCATTATAAAATAAGCAAAAAGAATTGAAAATGAAAAATTATAAGAAGTTAATAGAAATACTTCAATTGCATATATTTTTACGAAAATTTAAATATGCTTTTGCAGGCTGCTATAATCGTGTGGAGGATTTACCATTTATTTTTTATATAAATCTTTATATATTTATGCGCTAAAGTAGACAAAACTATGCTTTACAACTTAAAAGAACTTTGGCCAAAACCCATTGGTGTTTCCTGCAGATAAGCTAACAATTTCGAGTGTTTTGTATATTTATAAAAAAAATTAAATTTATATAAACATCCCACATCGAATTTCAACACATTGATTGGTTTAGATGCAGATATATGAATATACGTCGGATATATGAAAGTATTCTCTGAAAGTTCATTCTACTCTTTCTAAAAAAATTAGTCTCTGGAAACGCCAATATTGTACAACAATACAAATTGTGGCAATTGATATTCTTCAATATTACACATGTAATACGACAATTTTTTTAAACAAACATAAACAAAAAGATGCATATATATTGAATTGCCGTTTATAATATTACACACCATTGTAAAAGCCCAGTGTGCATTTCATGCTCTTTTTGCTCAATGCGCAATAAGAAAAGAGCGGTGCAAGGGCAAATGTGCTTTTCCTATTTTGCGCGGAGCAAAATTAATGTGGCGCAACCCATTTCCAACTAATCTTTTTTCTGGGTGTATGCAAAAATATGCTCTAACAAGTTTAAGCGAATCCCAAGGAAATTTATTTTTTTAATTATTTATTCTATTCTTTATTGTTCGCTATATTCATTATTTTCTTTTGTTTGTTTGGCTTTGTTTATTAATGACTCAGTTCTGTGTAGATACATAAATATATATATGTACATATATACTATTGCTACATGCCACATGCCACATACATACGAGTATATGAATTTTAATTAAAATATACACATTTTTTTCAATAAATTCAAATAAATGGCCACTTAAATTATCATCGTTCTTGTGATGACAGTGAGGCTTATTTTGTTTTGTATGTATAAAGAATCTCTAATTTTTATTGCAATTGAGTTACAGAAAATATTGTATGAAAGAAGTGCGTCAATTTTAAACTGATTCACTTTATTTGTTTGAATAATTTACTTTTTTCTATGGCCACACAAACATGTGTTTATTTCAATTTCAATCTTTCCATATGATTTTTCCTTGAATTTTAATGGTTTATTTTTCTTTGTTTTTGCGTTACTCTTGACATCTGGGTCTCTTTTTAGAATTGAATCATCAAATTTAATATCTAGAATTTTCATGACTGTACATTTATAATATATTATAAAGAAAATTCTAATAATTCATAATTAAATTTTTCTTGGGGGCTAATATATTCATATATTGTGTTAAATCTGCATAAAGAAATATCATTTAGACTAATGCAGTGTTAACACTATTACCGTTGAAGCAGACATTTTCTGGAAGTAAAAATTAAATACAAATAAAAGTTTTAAAGCTTAAGAACTTCAACTATTTTCATATGGTTGGTTATACTACAAAATAAGTATAAGTATAAAAAATAGCAAATAAGATACAATCGTTCAGTTTATGTCATTCCTGTTATTCTAGCATGCATCTGGCTACACGTCCTCTAATGGTCACTGCAGTAGCAATTTATTTCGACAAAGCATTAACGTCACTCCTGTATTTTATGTGTGACCGTCTACCACTGTAGGCTTATATTTCAGACACTTAATCGTTTTCTGAAGGCTAAGGGGTATCCCAGCAGAAAGAAGCGAAGATTTTTCCGTAGAGATTCCTTATTATTTTTATCTGGTAAATCTTTTTAATTTTATCAAAAAGGAAAATACATAAAATCAAGAAGACAATTTGTTATTCACAACTTTTTTTACCCAATTTCCGTTATTTGTGGCACCAAAAAACAATCCATAGAGAAAAACTTTTTGATTCTATTAGGTTTTCATATGAATTGTATAAAAAAGGTGTTTTATTATTTTATTATTATCTTATTGTTTTTTTCAAAAAGGTATTCTTTATTGATTTCATTAGGTTAAAATAAAACAAAATTAATAAGATATCTCTACGGATCTTTTTCAAGATGGAAGTCTTATTATTTTAATAAGGAAAACCTTTTTGAAAAAATCAATAAGAATACCTAATAAAAACCATAAGTTTCCTTCTTGATTTTTTCAAAAAGGTTTTCCTTTATAATTTAACTCGCTTATTAAAAACAATTTCTTAAACTACTTTTAATTTAATTTACGATATATATGTAGGAAAACCGGCTTTACTGTGCCCTTTAACTTTACCAATAGCTTACGAATGAGACTGCTAAAGCCTAAAATATCTTTAAGCTTACAGCTCTGTAAAATTTTTATTATTAAAATTATTTTAGCGATATTAAATTACAGTTTTTGTTCAAATTTTTCCTCTAATAATGCAAAAGTATTCTTTCGTGATTGCATTTTACAAGAGAAATTTCCAAATCTATGAACAATTGATGTATGAATTTTAATTTTAATTTGCATTTATGAAATTGTATTGTATTTAATTCATTTATTTTGTTTAGCTTGTTTTCCTTCATTATTCATTTGAACATTATTATTTCTTTTTCTACTGCCATTCCAATTAATAATTTCTATAATTAAATCATCTCTGTAGTTGTGGCAGCAGCATAACTAAGTTTAAAAATATTAAATATGACATCTAATGCAATTAAATGGGAATGAATGGAAGCTTTGGAAAATAAAATTAAAATGAAGACGCCCTTTTGAGCTAAAAATGCCGAGAAGAAGTTTGGTTTAAAATCAAGGTGATGTTTCCACAAGCAAGACGAATGATTTTACAATTTGTGTGGAAATCACTCAAAAACCTGAGTGATTTTGATACAAAGTTTCCACTCAGACCATTTGTCCGCACCTAAATTTCTTTCTAACCACAAAAAAAATTATTATCATTAAAGTTAAATTGTTATCAATTTTTAAAACTGAATATCATCTCTTTGTGTATTTATTCTTTATTTTCAACGACAATTATGTCATCATAGCAATATTTTTTTCAATAGACCTTGAACTAATGCAAATGAAATAATTGAAGAAATATGTTAATCAATTATGAATAAATATTTTGTTTCTATATTGTAAATACTTAGGGGCTGTGCACATATTATGTAATGCTCCAGGGGTGGGGGGGGGGGGGGGGGGTATATAGATTTGTTACGGATTGAAAATTTTGTACTGAAAAAGTAGTAAAAAGCGTTACGGGGGTTGGGAGGGGAGGGTATAAAATCTCTGAAAACCGCGTTACGTAATATGTGCACAGCCCCATATTCAAATTATTATCATATTTATTTGTTTACTTTTTGTGCATGAATATACATATGTATATTGACACAGAAATATGTAGAAAGAAGTACATATGTATGTTCCCAAAGCTATTTTTATTTAAAACAGGGTTTGAATATTCACAATTTTGAACGAATATATGTATATAAATATATAAATAAATATATATATATGTATCTTGTCAAGATATTGGGGAACTTTAAAATTAGTGTGTTAATTGTTTTAGTAAATGTTGTTTTTTTTTATTTAACTATAATAACATAAAAGTTAGTTATCTAGTTATATTATCACTTAAATAAGAAAAAATAGATTTTAGGCGAAATAGTAGTTTACTTCAAGTAAATTTGAATAATAGTGAAATACACTAATTTATTAATAGGTACTGCCACCATAATTAGAAATTACTTTGGCATGAAGCAATACAGTGATTCTATATACCAACAGCTGAAATGAAAAATCACTTATAATAAACGGCTTTTGCAATATTATATGAGAGGGGAAAAAACTAAATAAAATCCTTTGAGTGTCTTTAGTAAATTTGTCTGATAAAGTTTTGGAAATTAAGATATCGATGTAATTCGCAATAATTAATTAAATAAAAATTTTAGCTAACGATAATCTTGTGAATCTGAGGTGTAGATATATTTTATTGCGTTTTTTGTGCAAATTCCTATCCGCCTTCGTATAGTTTTCGAACTAACCAGTCTTAGACATACGTATTCTTTTTAAACTTCCAAATCTTCCTCATCTACGAATCTACGAATCAATGCGATGTTGGCATGTGTACGTTATTGCTTCAAATAAGGTTTTAAATTGTGGAATCGAATTTCATAATAATTGTGCGATACGGTGGTAGTCGGATATTCCACACCCTGTTATGGATATGGCCTTCCCTGCTGTAAAAATATATTGAAAATATATTTCTTAATTTCTTGATTTCAAATTAAACTTTTTTCAATCAGAAAAACAACTTAAAACAACTTATCTTACAATTTAGTTGTATTTGTTGCAAATTGGAGTCGCTGACCTGAAGTTTTTAACGAACTATGAATGGAAACAATTTTATTATAATTATTAATCCAAAGTAAAACTAAATATCTTATTAAATTGATTCGCGGTATGTGTAGATATATATATATATATATATATATATATATATATATATATATATATATATGTATATTTTATTAATAAAATAATAAAATATTTCATTGCATTTTAAAATTGAAAAAGTTTTAATGAAAAAAAGGTTCTCTAAAATGACAAAACAAACCAAATAATACATATTTCTAATACGAATACAATATTTACTTAAAATACTCGTAATAAAGAAAAACTAACTTTCGATTTGAAAATTCAAATAGTACGAGTTAAATAGGTCAAGAAAGTAATATCGTTCAAAAATATGTATGTCAAACAATGGAAATATGATAAGATGAAGCAAACTGCTGTATTATGTATAATACAAATATTATAATAATTAAGCTGTTAAGTGTCAAAAAGCTGATGTGGAAAATGCAGCATTATCAACGTTAAATTGCGGATATCAAAAGAGTTTCATAATAAATACGCTTTATTTACACAAATGTACATTTTCTCAAACTTACACTATTTTTTTATCAATAAAATTATGTAAATAGTGCACAAAATTTAGGTAAATTTAAAAGTTTTCTTAAAAAAATATGCCAAACAATAGAGATATGCTAAAATGTGTTTTTAAAAGTAAAATGTGAAATTTTTCTATACAAATTAACAATTCCATTAGTTTTGTCAACGATATCACATAAAAAAAAAATTGAACGTGATTTTAAATAAAAAGAAACATACATACTCGTACATAAATATTTTATAAAAAAATATGGCATTACGAAATGGAATAATTTAACAGTACTGATTATGCATATATATATGTAATACAAATGTGTATTTATGTCTTTAATATATTACTTTTTTTTTTCTTTAAAATTATTAAAATAAAAAACAGTAAATTTTTTTCACTTCTTAATAAAAAATTGCAAAATAATAATTATTAAAAATATACAGATTATAAAAAGCAGGAATTTTTTTTTTTTAAATTGGCAGAAAAAAAGATCACATTTTCAAGTGCAAAAGAAAACATTTATGTATACATATTAATATTTAAAGCAAACCACGAAGCCTACAACAAAATCTTTTAAAATTTTTAGTTAGGGAAGGTAATAGCTGGAGTCCTCCAAGCCAGCATCATCGGTCCTGCACTATATTTGATATATGCCTCTGACTTACCGTTAAGCAGTAACCTTTATGAAAATCCACTAGAAGCTTTCCGCAAATTACAATTATATAATATATTATATCAAAACTGGAAAAATGGTGTATAAAAGTTAATAAGCAGAAATGTGCAAATTTTACTTTTGCATTGCCCGCCTATAAAAATCAATATCCAGACTACACCGTAACACAATGAGTGTAAAATATCTAGACGTTCATCTTGGTCGTCGTTTAACATGGAATTTGTACATAGACGAAAAGCTGATCTAAATTAAATTCAAAGCAGTGTTAAGCAAAATTCCTTAAAGTTTCATGCAAAATTTATTTTTAGCTTAACACACGTCATGTAAACCGAATGTTAACATCAAATAATTTAAAGCAGCTACATATGTACCTAATTTAAAGCGATGTTAAATATTTTATTGTTTTAACGAATAAATATTTATATAGTCTTACTTATAGAGTTCAATTAAAGATTCACTACGAGTAAATAAAAAACTTCCAAAAAAAAAAAAAAAGAAAAACAAAACCAATTCAAAAATTTCTCGTGATAAATATGCTCTTTAATTGAAATTTGTAAAGTATGCAAAAGCATCTTTATTCTAAAATTTATTTATATGAAGAATGTAGAAAAAAATATGGAATTTAATAAAATAATTCAAAAATACTTTGGATGCAGCCATACCAGCTTTTTAAAAATTTCAAGATAAACTCGTCTATAATTATATGTATGTATGTAATTCTATAAATATGCACTTCTAAAAACTTTATTTTAAAACTCCATATACATATTTATATATGTAAATATTGCGTTGATGCTCTCTCTATTTACACCTCAAATACTTATATTGCATATGTATGTGTGACATTTAGCAGCATATTTCTTCATATTTGAACTCCTTTAATTTTTCAAATTATTTTTAACTGATATGTATGAATTCCTTTCAATATTAATTTCAAAGAAAATACTTCAAAACGATTAGAAAACTAATTATCGCTATTTATTATATAGATTGACGTTATTAAAATGCATTTTATTTTCATTAGAAAATGTCATGTCATGCGGTGGGAAAAAGTCTCATGAAAGTGTTGAAAGTAAAACAAACTGGAAAGTCACAACGGCCTTCAATAATTAAATATACAAACATATTTTCAATTTGTGTTCAACATGAGAGTTATTCATGTTGATAAAGGCGATTGAAAATATATAATAATTATCATTAAGATTTTACCACAATAAACGAAATGGTATGGTACGGTATTGTCATTGTATGTGATACGAACCTACAACTTTCACTTGCAACATGCACAATTCATACTCACGAATATGAGTGAATTTGTTTGCCACTTTTTTCCTTGGTTTTTTTTTAATTTTTTTTGGCAATGCATGGCATGACAATAGGCCTTCGTTGCCTTGTCGTCATGTGTAGAGCAAATATTATTTTCATTCACAAGATAATATTTTTTCTTGAAAAAGATAAAAAACTAATATGGAAATGTTTGTGTAAATATGTAACTGGTTTTATAAATCAATATAGTTGGCAACATTTATTAAGTTTTTACAAAATTCAGAAAACAAAATTTCCTTGTTATTTGTCGCGTTTGATTTCTGTATTTTTAATGGTGGGTTTAGGATTTTATAAATAATTTTTTTCTTTTCCTAAGAGTATTTACACCGCAAGGCAACCAAGCAGAATTTAAAATTTAATTTAATTCCCAGCAAAACTTTGATTCATACAAATGCATCTTGTTTCTCCATATTTGTAAAATGACAACAAAAACTGTACCTCAGACCGCCTACAATAGTGTCTTGCAATTCCAACGTAATAATGTCCAATGTTTTCTTGTTACTTAAGAAATAAGTAAATATTAATAAATAATTTGTAATCTAAATAATTTTAAGGTAATCAAATATGACAAAACAAGTCACTTATACATAGGTTACACACAAATAAGTTTACAATACCCCCAATGAAAACTTTATAAGATAAGTTACTAAATTATTATGTAGCAATATTTTATTATGAAAATAAATTTAAATAGTAAACAAAAAAGAAAAAGTTAAAAATCACTATATTTATAACCACCAAATATTTAAAATAAACTAAATAAGCAAAAATATGCTTTAATAAAATTTCACTTGTGAATTAACCACCAATCAATGTTTATAAAACCAAGAATTATATAATAACGAAATAGGCATAAATATTCTTTTATGCACTTTAGTGGTTTCATATCAATTTTCGACAAAAAATAGATTCATTCAACAAATATTTTTGTCTATAATATTTGGTTTCACGTTAATTATTTATTGAATCTTCAATTTTAAATTGATCAAATAGTGTTTTCACACTGATTGTTTAATCCTGAATTTAAGATTAAATCCATTAACAACTGATTTTGCGTTCACACTACAAGATTATTAAATTAAGGATTTAACATACAGGTCGTATATTAAATTTACTCAAAATAAAATAAATCTGCCGTAAAAATGAGTGCATTTGTTGTTTTACTCTTTCCTATTTATTAATAACACTATTTTGACAAACTGTGCAACAGATGTTTTTATTTGTATGCATGTATGGACGTAGATATGTATGTATATATTCTTGTTAAGTGGCATAAACATGTTCAGCTGCTTCCGGCTCCAGTTTAACTTGGCAGCACTGAATTTTGTACGGCGATAATACGGTATTTTATAAAACACTATTAAATCCAAATAAAAAAGGATTTAAGTTGGATTTAACAAAACAATTTTGTTTGGTAAATCTAGAATTTAAACGTTGAATTTGATGTTAAATTCATGTCAATGTGAAAACACTATTGAAGTCAGTAATAAAATCTTAATTCTAAAAATGATAATTATGTACTTATATGTTTAGCCAGTGCTATTAAAAGCTTAGACGATTTTAAAATTTCGTGTTTCTATCTATAGTGGAAGTGTATATGAAACATTTAATTTGCAAATTATGGTTTAATATTAAAACATGCAAATATATTGCCATAATTAAAATATTTATGAAAACAATATGTACATACATATAAGTATATATTTTTAACTAAGCTGCTGCATCAAATCCTCCAGTAAAAAATCATATATATGTATGAAATTCTATATGTAAATAGACTTATAATATATGAAATACATATACAAGTCTTTTAAAAATCTTATTTCTGAAACGTATGAAAGTTAGAAAAATATGTCTTCGATTACAATTCAGGCTTCTTGGAAGGTTATATGAACTACCATAAAAAATATATCGAAACTAATAAAAACTGTTTTCTTTTATATGTGATTTAGTTGATTTATCTTTTTTTTTTTTGAAAGATATGCATATTTAGTGATTTTTTTAATGTAATAAAGTAAATTAAATGATTTAAAACAAACACAATTCAACTAATCACATTACAAAACTTATTAAAAAAAACTTTATTATATAAAAATGTGCACTCAATTTTAACGAAATACAAAAAAACATAAAATTGATAAAAAGAAATAAAATCAAAAATATTTCAAAACATATAAAGTGAACGAAGTGATGAAACCGATTTTAAAAAAATAATTGTTTCAATTGAATATTTTACAGAAAAACTAAAATTTTTCTTAAATAAAAAATGCAAATAAAAATTATCTTTTTAAAAGTCTTCCTTTGTAAAAAAACAACTAACCGAGTGCCTTAAAAAATTCGTCTCTTCAATAATACTCAAAAATATCAATCCCCCAAAAAACTCTGTTTTAAATCATGAGTAGTCAACCCGCCAGTCAACCGGATAGTATCGATTTGGCCTATGATATGTGGGCTGGACAATTTGAATTTGTCGGTCCAACAACATCTGCATCATCAGCATGTCCAAAGCCAGCAAATAATAAAAGATTCAATCTAAATAATACTCTACAATTCGGTGATCGTTTATCTAGTCACAAAATATCGACTGAAAGTCTAGAAGATTTAAACTTAAACTTCACCAATACAAACTCTATCAGTAACTCTGCCTTCTCAGTGGGCTGTGGTTACGATACAAATTACGGAAAACAACCCATTCTTATCGATCAAGAGACATTTTTAAGTTTAAATCCTGCTGATTTTGATGATATTGTGCCTTCGGGTCCCAATTCATTGATATTTATCGATAATAAACTAGTGGATACGGAGTGTAATAATAATAAAATTATTAATTACGAAAGTTTAACAAATAAATGCAATAATAAGACAAACAATACGAATACAAACGGTTTTAAATTGGAGAATTTAAAAAATTTCAAAAATAAATTAATCTCTGATTACGAAGAGAAAACAGCGGCTTTAAGTGAAAACAATAATAATAACAAAATGAATGGCATCAGTTTGGAAATGTGTGAGAATTTAAATGAACAAGTAAGCAAAATACATATACATACATATTTATTTTAAATTAGTTCTTAAATCTGTGGCCAACAGTCTTAACAGCTTAACAGTCGGGATAACACAAAAGTTGCGTATGTTGAACTGTAGTGTCAATCCGTGAATTATCTATTTTCGATAAGTTCGCCTTGGTGGTAACTTTTCCAAGACGGCTGTTATCTGTGCACTTAAAACTGTTTTCCCGAAAAAATTTCAACATTTCTTTAGCGGTTAAGTCTTGTGACCACAAAAATATTTTGACATCAGTTAAATAAACAAGTTTTTAACAAGTTTCCTAATATAGAAACTGTCTTTTTAAAACTAAAATGTTACTAAATAAGCATTTGAAGTGAAATATGGCAAACTATACTGTACCCATATCTAATTGCATGCTCTAAAATAATTTGGACAATATAATTTTCTTGGATGAGTGCATACAAAATTGTATAAGTTATCTTTATTTAATGTTTCCAAAAATTATATTTATTTGTTGTGGGTTAGCTAATCTACTTACATACATATGTATATGCAGCATTTCATTGGGTGGTAATGCCAAGTCATCAGTAGATCTTTAACCCTTCTGTTACACCCTTCTCTACAACCCCTCTAACGACATCCTTGGTACAGCTGTACCACTATGTGTTTTATATTGAAAATACATGAAAACGAGATAGAAGTAGTGTTTTATATGCTTTGCATCAAAAACCTTTATTATTATTATTGTAATTTTTTTAATTATTATTAGAGGGCAAAATAAAAAATTCAATTTCAAAAAGCACAAAATACAATTTTCAAAAATTAAAGTAAAAAAAACTTAAAGATACTTATTCACAATTTGTACATACATATATGTTGGACAGCGCTATGCTGA
Organism: Lypha dubia; assembly: GCA_947311025.1. Lineage (NCBI taxonomy): Eukaryota > Metazoa > Arthropoda > Insecta > Diptera > Tachinidae > Lypha > Lypha dubia. Next base: position 2,862,689 of record OX371263.1, read on the forward strand.
GCACATACAGGATCGAGCACGTCTATCTTGCTTTATGATATCTTTTATCGGAAATCACATACAGCTTACAGCAACCTTTTACTACACTTACTCCTGATGACTTCGATGTTGAGGCAATTGATCCGCCCATCATATTGCGTTTCTAGTGATTGTTTGAGCCATAATATTTTTACTGTTCATACGAAAAGCTAACTCCTTTTGCAAAAGCTCTTTGCAAAGCGGTTGTAAGTTTTCACGCCGCGTGTCCATTTTACTAGTAGGATGAAAAGTCGTATAAATAATGTGTGCAGCTAGGGCAGCTACGTCTAAAATGTTAAAGAAAAATGCGAAGGTATAGCGCGTTCCAATCGTTTGGTCCATCGTTTCCACGCCTATTTTATATTTATTGTAATAATGTATGGCCTCGGGCTTATTTTGATTTCCTCGAGTGCTCATATCATAGTGTACTGTGGAAAGCAATAAAACGCACTTATTGTTTTTCGGAACATAACTGAGCAAAGATGTATCATTTTTATCAGCATTGTGGAAACCGAATACTGTTGAATGTACTTCACGACGTCTATTTGATCGAAATTTTGTGGAACACATAAAGTTCCCACATATACTAATCTATTGGACATGAGATCTTTGCACAGTGAAACTAGTATAAAAAAATTACCACCTACAACTGTTCGACCTGTATTATAATATCTGTGAATTAAGCGTTTCACAACATTTTCTCATACATTTGTTTGCTGCTGACCTCCTGGTAGGTTGCCAGTATAAAGATCACCTTGCAGTGTGAATTTAGTATTCGCATCGCAGACCCAAAATGCTTATTCCATACTTTGCTGGCTTACTAGTAATGTATTGTCTGAAACGTGTGCGACCTCTGTATGGATACAATTGCTCATCTATAGTTACAACATCGTTAGCTTTATAAAGTCGATTCAAATTGAAATTGAGCATTTTGAACATATCACTTATATATGTATAAGAAAGTTAAATTTCAGTAAAAAGACTTGCTTTGTGAAACACTCTAGCCCTCTAGCCCTTTTTCATACAAATATGCTTGTGGTACAATTGTACCAAGTAAAGGATATATTTATATTATTTTATCACTCCTCAACAATGTACTGGACATGAGCATCCAGTTCTATAGATGCATAAATAATATCAAAAATGCGTTTCCAAAATACAAATTGGTACATTTGTACCAATGATTTCACAGAAGGGTTAACCGTCTTTGAAAAAGAACTAAACATTTTTTAAGCTGCCTGTGTCCAATGCGAGAAATGAACAAAAATAATTTTTATAATATACTAGCTTATCCCGGTGTGCTTCGCTACCCCCCTCGTTATAAAATAAAATTAAAAGTATTTATATATCCTATTGTGAAAATTTAATGACGATCGGTCCAGTAGTTAAGGCTATATTACGATTTTTAATTTTCCTAAAAAGGGGCGTGGTCCTACCCACTCTTTTCCTGATACGTATTCCAAATTATGCCAATACCATATGTATTATATGGGCGGTGCCACGCCTCTTTGTCCATTCAAAACTTCATATAGCCTATAATTCATCCGAGAGTTCCAGTTAAATACTGTGAAAATTTCAGGAAGATCGATCCAAGGGTTTGGCCTCCTATAAGGAACAAACAAACAAACACACAAACAAACAAACAAATAAACAAACACACATTCGGTTTTATATATATAGAAGATTCATATTTAATATATAATATAACATACTTTGCAGCACAATTGTCTAAAAACGAATAAAAAATTAACGATATTTAAAATTAACTTTTAAATAGTTGTATGAAAAGTAAGCTACGCATTTAGTGGAAAATAATATACATATGTATGTATGTATGTATGTATGTATGTATGTATGTATTTATGTAATTTTCATGGATTTCGTAAATATTTTTTTCAATTAAACAAACTTAATTTTTATTTCTGAACGAAATGTGTATTCCCAGCATATTTGTTCACATCTCCGAAAAGTTCATATGTCATATTGATTATAATATTTATTTGCTGGCTTCCATTATTCTTCTCATGCTGCTTTTTTTTCCAACCTCTCTAGTCGTAAACAATTAATAAATTGCAATTAAACAGTAATTGCCTTTGAAATTCTATTACTACAGTGGCTGGCAAATAATAAGTCAGTTAATAATTGAAAATATTTTCATTCTGCTAAAAAGTTCAAGTCTTTTAAGGAAAAAGATTTAAGGATACAAATTAAAAATTATTGGCATATTTTCTCAACATCTGTATGTTCACATTTATAAATAAATTAATATAAAGCCGACATTAAATTATAGCCGTTTATAGTATAAAAATATATTTAGTTAATTTGCTAGTTAAGAGGGGTGATGTATAATAGAATTTCATTTGGTTGGAATTTCCTATTGTATTTACATTCATAACACTGCATACAGAGACAACGAAAAACAAGCGTTTGAAATATTGACATATAAAATGTTATGGTCACATTTTTGAACATTTAGTTACCGACTAGAATTTGCATGAGAATTATTGTGAAAGTTTTTACAAAAATTAAATAAATTTTACAAAAATAAATATTAGTTATAATTATTGATTTAATAATTATTTAAAGCACAAACAAACAACATTAACATGAATAATACTTCCACCGAGGAGGACGATGACGTGAGTATATGTAGCTTTTTCTATTAATAGTGTCAGCAGTAATTTAAATCAATATTTATACACAGCAGACATTTTTCTAACCATGAATTGACGTGAATGTGTAAAACAAAGAGAAATTGTGGTAAAAAAATATTTTTATTTTGTTTAAAATAATAGATGTTTTACAAAATATTGAGTGTTTCTGTAAAAATTTGATTTAATATTGGCAAATAGCCAAAATATTTTAATATCATAAATTTGTAAATGTATAACAAATGTAGTTTACACATGTTACGTGATCTTAAAATGTATTTAGGTGCTGTGCACATATTACGTAACGCTCCAGTGGGGGGAATAAAATCTCTGAAAACAGCGTTACGTAATATGTGCACAGCCCCTTATGTACATTTATATGCGATTTCAAAAATACTCAAGCAGAAAAAGACAATCATGAAGACGTTGCTACGATAATCTGAGAGTAGACCTAATGTCAGTACAACATCCTGATTACTAATATTTTAATGTACTCATTACATTAAAATGATAACGCGGAATGATCGTTCACCGACTCTTTTTTGCAATGTTGTCACAACACGAGACATACATATAAATTTTCAACATTAGAATTTTATACATAATAAGATAAAAAATAAAAAAAAATGTTTTTATTATTTAGAAACTTTTTTCATTCATTTTGTATTGGGAAAAAAAGTCATAGTTTTGTTTTTGCTGTATGTACAGTTGTAGTACAACAATTTTGGTATATTCGTAATTTTGTATTTACAGTGTACGAAAACTCTCAACTTCTATCTGTGTAAATTTGAGTCTGTATTAAAAGTTTTCAATTTCCAAAGTGGCTAAACATAAAGATATTTCATTTGACATGTTAGATTTATTGTAATATCGTTTTCTTCTAATAAATAAGGCCGGTGTTGTGTTCAGTATATAATGCGAAATTCTGTCAAAATGCATGTATACAAATTTTGAGTGAAAGTTTGTGAAAATATGTCGAAGAACTAGGCGAAAGTCTTGCAAGTTGCTTGAGTGTTTACACAGTCAGCTGTAAGTTTATTTTCAACAAATTCTTGAAGCAAAAACATCTTATAAAAATACATAGTTGCAGATAATTTAAAAAAACATATGACTTCAGTATTGCCGTGTTGCCGATATTATACAATTACTGATATAAATATTTTGATTAGCAATATTTTTTCAAAAATCCAAGAAATTTTTATATAAAAATATCATTACTAAACGTTGTTGTATAACTAAGATATTTTTTTATAAATACACAGAAAACTAGCTATAAATTTAAACAAAACTAATCCTCGGTAGCACTGTTTCTTCATTTGTCTTTTAACTTGCAGTAAGTGTCAAAAATTTACATACAACAAATTCACTTGCAAGTTGAGCTGTGAGTGCAAAAAGTATGAGTGCATTGAGTTTTTCGAACTTGTACTTGCATGTTTAAATGCCAGGTTAAAGAAAACCGCATTTACAAAAAAGACTTAAAATCACGTAAAGTGTTAAAGAAAATTTAATTTGCAATGGCAAACCATAAATTCTTTAATAAATATGCTTTATAAATGTTTTGTTATATCTTTACTGAGCCTGCCTAATGTTTGGTTTAATTTACATTATTTTCCATTAACAGAAAGTGCTTAAGTACTATTTGACTAAAATAAGATTACCCTCATTGACGGTGCAAATGGGAAAATAAAAATGAAAAATTTCAACAAATGTTCTAAAGAGGAACTAAAGCCAACACAAACAAACAATTGTTACAAACATAAATTTTTAGTTTCCGGTTGAAAATTAATTTTGCCATAAAACTAATTGGAAACAACTCAACATGTTTTATTTCTGTTTTATTTAGTCTCTTCATTAAGGTTAAGTCTTTACAATATTATTAGCACTTACAACAAAATCAATAATGTAAAGTGTTATGATGTCCCCTTTGAAAATAAATTTCTATTCTTACACTGAATTGGAAAAACTAATCAATTTGTTGCAGTTTCATTTAATCAGTTTCAAATTTATCTGGGTTGTTTCTTTTCTTACTCGGTCAAGAAGAGAAAATCTCAATTAAAAACTAATTAAAAATTTTTATAGAAATTTTGTTTCTATTGATAATATCTGGAAAATGTACAATAGATATAATATGGCAAATGTGTATGAAAAGAAGGTCAATATGGGCGTAAAAAAGTGAAACTAATATTCTTGCATTTATTATCAAAATTCCTTTGTTTAATGTAAATTAGTTTGCTCCATAAAATTTCCGTTTAAAATTGAGATAAAATTGTTTAATAAAAAAAAAAAAAAATAAATAAAAAGAATTATCAAAATATAAAATTGTACAATATGGCTACATAAATATGTATGTACATATGTTCATGACGCAACATTACAATTCAATATTATTTGATAAAGTAGAGAATTTTATATAACGAATTTATATTAAATTTCAAAATGTATTACAGATAGTTTTTAAGCCTTGCGACAACATTCAGGGTAATCACTCTTGGTTGAAAACTGCTCTTGCATACGTTGTAGATATTGCAGGTATAGCTTATTTACATATTTTGTTATTGAGTTGCTGCAATGATGGAAATAAGCTAGACTTGCAAGATCTGCAATAATTACAATACTAAGAGTGATTTCCCCTATTGTTTTTCTGGTGCTCCTATTTTTGCACAATTTTTTGCAGTTTGTAGGCGCACAAATGTCACGTGAAAATGGTAATACCCATACAAAATTACCCTGTCAGGATTTGAGGTGACTAAAATTTAACTCATCGTTAATCAGATACAAGTGACAGCTGACTCAAAAGCTAACTCAATGTCTGTGTTAACCGCTATTCAGTTTTTCAACAAGAGTAGTATTAAAAAACAAGTTTTTTGCCTCTACTGAAAATTTGTAAATTTTGAGTTGACGCTCTTTAGAGGAAGCAGTGTGATGTATGTAATTTATTTAAAATGAACAATGGTATGATATTACCCAGCTAGCATTTTTAGTCGTTAAAAACTTTTTCGCGATCGAAGAAGACGATTAGACCGATCGTCCATGATGACGTATTCCGATCGCAGAAGTTAAAGACAAGGGGAGAAACTGTGTCCTGATGGCGAATCTTCCATACGAATTGTCTACGATGCACCATAATTAGTCGCCTACGGATCGTATATAGACCCTTTAGCAAAACAACCGTCCAACAGTCGTTTAATCTCTTTGAAGAGAGAAACACGATTGTTAACTTTTAACAGCCCTCAAATGCCCGCCAAAATGCGTAAATGACGATTTACTTATCCAACAATCGTAAAACTGGCTCGCAGAACCATCTTCCTGAAGAAAAGTAAACACCATTCCATTATTTATTAGTTATTTTTACAAATGATTCACAAAATATTCTGACTATTCAAAATTATGTTGCAGAAAATGTTGGTTTGATTAACAAAATTATTTTAATATAACAATCGTCAAAAGTTTTTGGAGCCTTCCTAATTACTACAAATATCCTAATGAATATTCGCCTTTATTTTACTCCAAATTTTACATTTAATTCAAGATTGTTTATTTTAGTTTTCAGAAATAGATTTCGAATATTCTTAGTTTGAAATATTGTTGCCCTTAAAAATATGTTCTTATGAATAAAATTTTTATTGCAACATTTTACATTACATCGAAATAAACTATTTGCCATTTTTATATCTTTCTGCACAATGTGTTAAATAAAAATTACGAAATACCTAGGTTGTATGTATTTCTTAAAAATACACAATTCACATGATGACTTTTGCGACGTCGTTTTTACTGAATTCCCTTTTGAAGTTGCTACCAACATCTTTGTGTGTTCAGACGATGTCTTTTAGTTTCATGTCATTTTTCCTAATTTTGTTTTGTTTAATGACAAGTAACAAAGAAAAATAAGAAAATTAAGAAAAATAATGAAAAGTAACAAAGAGAAATAGAAAAAAAGACTTGTTTACCCCTTTTTTTTTCCCTACACCGCTCACCTACAAGCAAAAAGAGACGTCGAAAAAGCGACGTCGCAAAAGTCATCATGTAAATCGGGTGTAAAATAGAATTATTCTCTGGATTTTTTTCGAATAAAATGAAAACAAACTGCTGTAGGAATTCTGAAATTTTTCTGCCCGAAATTTTCTTCTCCTTCCCTCTTCACATTGCTATTGAGTGTATAAATAATTGACAGATACCGTTTATAACCCATTACCTATAACAAATGAAATGAACTGCTGTCGCTGAGCAGTTTTTCTTTGCATTATCTAAAATTGTTTATGCCAATTGGACCTTCTTCCTCATGGAACTTGAAAAATCTATAAGTATTATATGCTAAATGAAAAATGTTGTTGAAACTGTCTACTTATCCTTCCGTGAAGCTGCATATCTTAAGACTGGTATTGTGTTCAGTATTTCACGTGAAATGCTATCAAAATGTGTACACAACAAATTTTCCTGAAGAAAATACGTATACAAATTTTGCAAGAGTGGTACTGTGTTTTTAGTGGAGATACATATAAAATGTTTCTGTCGAAATTTTAGCAATGCTGCGAAATAAAGCATATAGCATACTACTCTGTTTGAATTTGAGAAAAAGTTTGAGCAATATTGATTATATCACTTAAAACATATGACATTTAAAATGTGTTATATATCTGCAAACCACTACAGAAGTTGTAACGTTTTAATTATAATACATTGTTGATCAGCTATCAAAATTCGGTATGAAATATTGCACATTTGCAATATTTCGCAGGATTATTAAAATGTTGCTAGAAACATTTCATATATTTTTCTTCAAGAAAACAGAGTACTATCTTTCAACATTTTTTCCTTCTAAGCAACGTTTTTATTTGTAAATGCATTTACGTGTACATGTACCTAATAGAAAGCTAAATGGTAAAACCGATCGTCTTGAAATTTCGGAACCATATTACTGATGACAGGGAAAGTAAAATAGCTTATTTTTTTAAATTTCAAGGAGGGGCACCTACCCTAGAAGTAAAATATTAATATAAATATATCTGTGAAACTAAAAAGCGGAATCTTTTAAAATTCGACGTGTATTACTTTGAAAACACAGCTTTCAGCAAAATGTTAGGGCGGTAGTAGGGGAGGAACGGGCACGCATACAAATAATATTCAGATATCTGTGCAACTAAATCACAGAATGACTTTAAATTAGTGTGTTTTCTTAAGTTGTGATGAAATTTCACAATTAGGATAGAATAATCCATTATTTATACTTAAATTCTGCAAATGCTTACTAGTCTTTTGTGATCTTGTTTTTGCATGCTTAATTTAATTCTATTTAAATTTTAAAATTACATTTGTGTTTGGCTTTTGGTCCCATTTGGTTAAAAAGTTTTTTCTCTTTTTTTATTGCGCCACCAGTTTCTCAACAACTGAATAACAAGCAAAATAAACACACACAAAAGAAAGACTAACCAACCACCCAAAAGAGAGAAGATCAGCGTAAACACAGAAACACAAAATTTGGCGTGTTTAAATAATTTTAGTTGATAATTTTTGCTGTGCCCCGCTCGACGCAGTATTTTCCGATGACGTCCGCGATCGATCGTTTAGTGTATTTAATAATTAAGTTTTCATTATTTTTTTAAATATGATCGTCATTAGAATTATTGATAAATAATTTTTTTTTGTTGTCTTCTCCATTTCACAAACATTTAATTATCTATCATTTTTGTTTTGATTTTTTTGTTCGTTTAAACTCCGTTGATAGAAACGAGTTCGATAATTACAATAATAAAAATAACCGAAACGTGTTTAAATTATGATTGTTGTTTTTGCAGAAATTTTAGTACACAATTTTAATAATATTGTTTAGTGGTGAAAAGTTTTTAGTACTTCCCTCTCCATCAACACTAGCGGTTTTTGCATCAGTCGTTTCTGATTGTTGGTGTTTTTTGTGGTTGTTAGTTGTGAGATTTTTAAAGATCGGCAAATATGGTTTAAATTTAAACCATAAATTTAATGATCACGTTTTGTTTTACTGTTGTTTTATTAAAAATTAACTGAATTAAACAGAGAAATATTTGAAGCAAATGTATGTATGTATATACCTATGTATAAATGTACATTGGGCATAATATGTATGTATCTATGTACAATGTACACACAGCCATATTTATATATGTATGTACCTGTAAGTGCATATTTTCATCAAGTGCATGTTGCCATAAAAATTCATGTTGAAATATATGTATGTATAAGAAAATTATGTATGTTAAAGTCAATGATCTTTTTACTTAAATGTACAGAAAGCATGTTTTTACAATTTAACTACTTACCTAGCTATAAAAAGTCAAACATACGAGTAAATGGGAAACCAACTGTGTATTCGTACATTGAAAGCTTTTAATTCTATCTTATAGAATAATTACAAATTTCAGTTCTTATTTAAATATCCATTTAGCTAATTTTCATTTAAATTTAAATGCTACATCTGTTTTTCAGTGTATTTAATTGTTCTTATTTAATAGTGTTAAAAATATGGTAGCACTACGTAATAAAAAAATTCCCACAAATATCCCTAAAGAACAGCTGACTAGAGCAAGTAAAGAAAAATCCAATAAAATATACTTTTATTTCAGCTAAAAATAAGAATTATTAAGAACTGCTGAAATGTTTTAAAATAATAAAAGCAAATTTCAAAATGATTAAAAGCGTAATGCGACAAAAGAATCCAAAATTCTATGCAACTTGTCACCAGCCACAAATTTGTTATTTGCTTTGTTTCAAACAAGAAGAACAAGCAGTAAAAAACATATGACAATCTTGGCTATTTAATGTTCATTTAACTTTGCGGGGAAAAACAAAATTTTGTATTTAAAGGGGTTTAAAAAATTATCATCCACCAATTTAATGGCCCTATTACAGAATATTGGGCATTTAAGTATTACTTAAGTCTTATTTAAATTTGCATACAAAACCACAATTTCATATTTAATTAAATATCAAGTAAAAACTGGTCATTAGAGTACCAGTAGTCTGAACCCGTCGACCAAAAGATTTATAATACAAATCACAAACGAACGTACAACAAAACTTTATATACTCGAAGAACTAATTGAGAAGTTCACTTCTACAAATTTTTATTTTGATACATGTCTAAACCATATATTTCAGATTTAAGTCCAAAAATTGAACAAAAGGTACAAAACTTAACATGACAAATAATATAAAAAAAATAAATAAACAAAAATATAGATGGAAACTCATCACATAATAAAACTCTACTTTTACGAGCAAATAGTAAAGTTAATAGAAATAAATTTAAAAAAAAACGTGTGTCTTCTAAATACTTATTGAAAGAAAGTTTTAAATTTTTAGGGCCTGACCTACGATGTCGAACGATTCGCTGGATTTCTAGACGTATAAAATCTAACTTTATACGAGCTAAGCAAATAAAAAAATATAGATGGTTAGAACATCGCTAATTAGTTATTTTTCGTTTGCAATTCTAGTATTATCGTTCGCTCGACATCCTGGATCAGGTCGTTGTCGAGGTCTTGCAAAGTTGCAACTTTTATCCTTAGTGGAATGCTAAGGTGTTATTGTTTGCAAATACATATTATGACTTCTCAATGTCCAAACTAGCAACATTTTACAATTTTCCAAATCTTAAATCAATATGTAATAGGAAAAGCGTTCATCCCAGATTTTCCAAAATGTTTTCTTTTTAAATTTATTTCCATGTTTTCCCCTCAGTGTGTTTAAATTTTGTTTTTGAATTTTTTAGATATATTTTTTTACTTCGCACATTTTATACACAATATACCTACACATGTATGTATGTATGTATGTATTTGTTTCAAAAGCGGCGAATCTATTTTCGATTTATTTATAGTGTGCTTCTTAAATGGCTGATAAAAAAGCTTTTTTGACTTTTTATAATCAGTCACTCATTTGTTTTTACATTTTTGTTACATGCCTAAAATTAGTTTTCACGCCCGTTCTTATCGAAAGATAAATTTACTGCCTATTTCACTATGTCGAAAGAAAACTTCCATATGTTTTCATTCGTATAATTACATTTGAAGCAAAAACAAATTCTTAAATTTTGTTTTTGTATCAAATGTATTTGTACGAATGAAAATAAAATTCAAAATTCTTTCGACATCGTGAAATCGGCAGTTAAAGTTATTCAAACGAAAATAGGTTGCTTCATTTTCGAAAAAAAGAAACGCGTAGAAAATTTAATTTAAAATAATTTTTATTTTTGAAATATTTAGGCCAATTTAAGAAAAAAGTAATAATGTTTTTGAACATACAAAATATAATCCTTATTAATTTGTCTGTAGTCAGCAAAAAGCTTACATCAAAATCTTTTTACCAAAGCTTTCAATAAAAGAATATTTGTAAAGCTTGTTTGAAAAAGTTCACAATAAGTTTGTTTAAGCCTGCCTAAAATTTGTTTTGAAAACCTATCAACATGAATACACAAGGAAAATTTTATTTTACTCTCTTGTGGATGGATATTGATGGAAAGTAAATGAACAGACCTATTTACAGTGGAAAGTCAATACAGAAAGGAAATCATAATAACTAATAATTACATGTTTAACAGTTTCAAAAAGATTTGAACTTAAAAGATAAATTGATTATAAAATCTAAAATTTTAAAGTTTGAAAAAAAATGCTTAAAGCAAAAGTTTGAATAAACTTCAAAGTTTTGCAAAAAAGAAATATATCGTAAAGTTTTTATTAACGAAATATGTGAATAGTAATCTAATTTTTAATTTAAAAGGTAAACTTCAAATTGCTTAAGAACATTTTAAATATGTATTTGTATCTAAAAGTCCTGGTCCCAAATCGTTACAACCGTGAACGTACAACTCGTCCCGTAATAACTGTATAATTGGGGGGAATTGGTTTAAACACTTAAATGTAAAATTTCTTTGAAATGTTAAAATATGTTTTAAATGTATTTTAAAATCATTAAGTCCTAAATTCTTAATGTTTTTTATATTGAAGAAGTTTATCTCAAAGATACATACATACATTTGTATATGTTGTTCAAAATTAATTGTTTTATGTAAAATTGTTTTAAATTTCGAAAAGCTTAAAAAAGCAACAATGTTTAAGGGGTTCCAGTATGTTTGAAGAATGCTTTAATTAATTAAAATATTTAGTTGAAAGCTGTGGTGTTTTTTTCTTAAATGTATGGCCAAGCTTTAAATCTTACAGTCTACTGTAAAACATAAATTTTGAATAATATCTATGCTAAAAGCAACTTAATTTTTTTTTTTAATAAAAGACAGTATTCTAAAAGCAATTTTAAAAATCTTTTTTTATACGAATTTCGAACTCTTTCTCGTTATATATTTTTGCACAAACTTGAAGTGAACGTAAATACCTATACCTAAAATTTTTGGAAATCATTCGGATAACATCATGTCCATACATCGGCCTTTAAGAATATTAGTTAAAGTTTACTATTAAGAATTAATTTCATGTTAAATTTTTTGAAATGGTACTTATGACCCTGTATTAAGTACATTGTCTTATCGCAACAGTTTTTAGTTTATTTGTCAAGAGTAGAAAAAGAGAGCCAGCGACAGAGAAAACAACGATTTCATTTAATACATATAATTCATATATTTCCAAGTAATTTTAACGTTAAAAGAGCTAAAAATTGTATTATTAATGGAATTTTTAAAACGATAAACAACTTTAGACTTTAATGTTCAAAACACAATGCAAAACAACAAAGTGCATTTCAGAGATGCATTCAAAAGAAACACCAACACTTGAAGGAAGAGATGCAAATAATTAACGCCATTTCGAAATTTTTACTTCCAACTTCTTAGGCTTTTTGTTTGCTTCATAGTTGTACGAAAATCAGACTAATGAACTGATAATTTCAATGTTTCGGAATGCAACGCTTTCAGTCATGTGGCAAGTGGCATGAATATGCTAATTGAGTGTTTAAAAATATTGTTTAACTTAAAAAAAACTGACGTAAAGAAATACAAATTGAATTGAATTTTTGATTCAAGTAGTTTATTATAATCGAACAAATGTTTGTGAAAAACTCTATGGCTGACAGTGTACTGGACGATGTATTAAAAGATATTTTATATTTAAAAAATAATTGTGTTAGTATTTGGGATTTTTAGAATTTATTTGTTACGATTTATGTTCACTTTAACTAATATTTGTTTGTATATTTTTTATTTTTTTTATTTATAGCTGGAATTGCTACAGCGTCAGGTTACGGATTTAACAGATACAAAAACCACAGTAGAAGATCTGACTTCACGCACAAAAACCGAATATGCGGTATTGCAGGCCCGCTATCACATGCTGGAGGAACAGTTCAGAGAAGTAAGCGTCTTTTCTTTTAAATATTTCTTATTTTTATGAAAATCTTTTTTTTTCAATTTCTTTCTTTAGGCTGAGTTTCGTGCTGAGGATCGTTTAGCCGAGGAGCAAAAACGACACCGTGAGCTATTGGCTCGCGTTGAACGAGAGGCTGGCCTACAAAATGAAAATTGCCAAATCAAAATTAAAACTATTGAAATCGAAGCGAATACTTTGCGTGAAGAGAATCAGCGTTTACGCGTTTTGTGCGACAAACAGTCCAATGATTTGCATCGCACAGAAGAGAAATATGAATTGGCTAGAGATCAAGTAGTTGTAATACAGCAAGATCTAGATGATGCCCTGCAAAAAGAACGTAAATATGAAAAGGAAAAAAAGACCTCAGAGGAACTTATGCTGGAGTTGAGTAAAGAACTTGAGCGCTTAAGAGCTGAAACGGGACCAGCTATGCCCACAACATCACCCGAATCTATAAGACTGGAAGAGTTACATCAAGAACTTGAAGAAATGCGACAAAAGAACAGAGGTTTGTTTTCATTAAATTCTTTAGAATACATACACATTATATACATATGTATGTATGTATATATATTATATTTTTTTCCTCCCTGCCGAACAGCTTTGGAAGAACAAAATGAGGAACTACAAGCAGCTGTGTTAACACGAGGCGTGGAGGAGGGTCGTCATTTACTAAATGGCACCTTAAACAGTTTAGCCCAAGAACTAGAAGAAATGTCACAAGCTCAGGTGAATTTAAAAAACAAAATTTTATATTGTATTGCTTAAAAGCACTTATTTAAAAGCACCCTTTAAAGTTGATTTTGTCGCTCTCTACTTCTTTATTATAGCTAAAAGCTTGTTTTCTTGATTTAAATTTAAAAAGCTTTTAAAGCTTCTGTATAAAGTAGACAGATTACTTTTTATTTGCTTTGCATGGTGTTATCAAAATAATAATGCTTTAAGCTATCTTTGAAGCGTTCGTTAATTTTTTTTTTAATTCTTATATGTTGGCTGCACATAATTAGAAATTTTATGTATTAATGCATATGAAAGATCAAATGTATTTATTTTACGCTCATTTTTACATTATGAACATTGGATCATACAACGCAAAAAATAATAATAAAAAAAAAAATATACACAAATGCAACCAGATTTCTTGTTGATTTCTAAAAGCTTGTATTTGAAAATCATCTTTTTCTTTCCAAATACAGATATTTTAAGAAGTTTTTAGCTAGAAAATTTTGTTATGTACTTTGAAGCGATTTATATTTGTACTAGCTGATCCGCCTAGCATCGGCCGTGTGAACTTTGTGTCCCATAGAATCATTAAAAATTTTGCTGTAAAATGAATTTTGATCTAGAAGTACCCTATTTTAAAGAACTGTAATAAATTTGTAAGAAGCTTAGTAAGAGAAATACGAAATAGATTACCCGCAAACTTTAATGTTTTAAGCAAAATGCAAAAAGTTTTTAGTAACATATTAATGAATGCATATGTAATTCCATTAGCTATCCAAAGTTAGCTTCATAGCGAAATTTTATCGAGTAGACAAAATGAAAGTTATGATATTTCGATGATTTTCTGGCATCACTCACATAAGTAATGATTAAAGTAAGGGATTAAAGCAGGCACTGATACAGCATTACCTTTTGGTGGTGGGGTGGGGAACTTTTTTGAAATTTGCATAAAACCAAACAACGTAAATTTGCTATTAACAGTGTACGAGTATATAGAAAAAATATCAACAATAAAATTAAGATTAAAGTAAATAAGTGTGAAATGTAAGACAATACAATTCAAATTATATTTAAAAAACAAATAATATCAAATAGTTGTGTAAAAGCACGTCTTTGGAAACGAGTGCATGAAAAATGTCACAAAGATTATTTCTTTACATTGTGAATGACCCATCAATCCTGATCACATTGATATACATATATGCCTATGTACGAGTATGTATGTATGTATATTTTATTTTTAATCATCCAATTACACAAAAATTAAATTTTAAGCTATTGCATAGCTTCTATCGCGGGCTTTGAGGCGACCGAATCAAGAAATTTTGAAAAGTTTGTTTCTTAAGTCTTTTGTTTATGAAACGAAAAATTCTGACACTAAGTTTGTTTCTTAAGTCTTTTGTTATTTGAAGTGAAAACTTCTTTTTTGTATAGTCTATGTCAAGGTATATTAATTATTTAATATACCTTGAGTCTATGTATGATGTTTATACAGTGTTGCCGCTTTGGAAATATTTTTAAATTTCCAGTTTTGCCACTTTCCCCAGGAAATTTTTGTCCAAGTTTTTTGAAATTCCCGTCCAGTGTTGCCATCTTTTCCCGGGAAATTTTCCGGGATTTCTGGGTTTTTAAGGGGATTTTTAAATATGTATATAAAAGAAAGTCGTGTTAGTTACATTATTTATAATTCAAGAACGGCTGAACTGATTTGGCTGAAAATTGAAAATATCGCGGTAGTACCCGAGTGCCACACGTCTTTTTTTATTATGTTTGCTTGAATCGATAAGTAAAACACAAAAAATTCAATACCTACCTAAAACTCGATAATTTAGCATGACAGCGCGAAACGCATTTAAAAAATTTTATACACCTTAAACATACATACAATTACGAGTTCCGTACATCATACTTAAACTACTAAACCGATCATCATGAAACTTTTTGCACATATTCTTGGAGGTATTAGAAGTAACATAAAATACTTTTTATTAAAAAAAAAAAAATAAAATATAATTGTAATATTAATTCTTTTTATTATACTCCTATCCTTGATCTCTATAATTATTTAATGGCTTCAATGCGAGCAAAGCCGCGGATAAAAGCTAGTGGTATAATAAAAACAGGTAAAGTCGTCCGGCCTGCTGTAGAAAAATATATTTATTTTACAAATGTCAAATTGTATGTAGCAGAGCAACAAGCTGATTAAATATTTGTAGCGGCGTCTAAACAAAAAAATTTATTTCACCTCGCCGATGAAGTATAAAATTTTATTTAGAAATTTTATATTTAAATAAATAAATACTGCTGTAAAGAAAGATTTAATATCACATTAAGAAACTTAAACCCAACAATTAGTTTTTAAGAGCCGAAATAACTGTAAAAGCAGTAAGAAACCGATGTGATTGGCAGCGGCTCGAATTCACAAAAGCGTCGATGATGTCCAGCTTCGAAGCGATCGGCTTGTTTCTCTAATTTTGACACACAGAAAACATTTTACACTAACAAAATGCCTGTTGTTTTTGTGATGTTGTATTTGTTTTAGGGACAAGACTACCTTATTTATTATACCATGGTTCCGACTGGGTTTAGAATAAAATGTCAATGTGAACTGGTAGAAAATTGGATAAAGAACAAGAAAATTTGACAAAAAAAAATAAAAATAGTAAAACCGGACTGTTGTTAATCGTGGGTATATTTAAAAAATTTTAGTTTTGCAGTCTGTATTTATACGAGTATACGAGTATCTTTCTGAGACTTTTTAAAATTAATTCTTTTGGCACAAAAATAATTCATTATTTTGTGCTTGTGTTACATATAAAAAGTAATCTATGATTACCAAGTGCACAAAAAATTTATCGAGTGCTTAATGTGGGTCAATAACCATGTTTTTATTCTGTGTAGAGTAGAAAATGACCTCTCACTTGTGGCATTACTGGCAAGCAATGAAACAAATCTTATACAAACTTTTCTTACATTTGGGTATTGTATAGACGATTCACAATTTATCAAGGCGTCGATCACATTTTTCGTGCTATTTTTAAAATTTTTAATTATTTGTCGCCATTGCATTAATTCCGCCTCTATTTTTGCTGTAAGAAATTTCTTATCTAGTTTTTCAAACTTAATAATTTGATCAGCCAAATGAGATGTCTACGAACTTATATTTTCTGTTTCAAATATTTTACTAAAAGAAATATTTGCTTCAGGCCTCCTGTCTTCAAGGTACATCATAAATTTTTTTATAAGATTTGACTCTTTTTGAGGGTCTAAATCTTGTATTTGCAAAATAATGCTTAACGGCGCTTAATATATGAAGGCCTCAAATAAATTCAAAGCTGCTGAGAGAATCTCGTAACAGATGAGCTTTGCACGTCGTATGTCAGTGGGGAGCACTGAGATACCTTTCCTAAAGCCTCTATTATTTGCTGTAAACTCGGTAAAAATTTAAAAATGTAATCATGCCGATCTAACCATCTTTTTTCGCATAGTAATAATGATAGACTAACTCCCAAATACTTCATTAAAACAGCGTTTCCCTTAGCATGGTAATTTTTATTTGTTTGTCTTAGAAAAGAAAAAACCATTTCAATAATTGGTACTTTGTTGCACTTAGAAATGGAATTATTAAGTTTGTGGAAATAGAAGGGCGTTTGTTTTAAATTCTTCGTAGATTGTAAGATTTTTTTAACAGCTCCATTTTCCGCCACCAATGACAGCCATCGTACAGATTCCTAAGCAAATTTTCAAATTCAAACCAAAACTTTTTAGAGCTTTTACAACAATGGTACAAATCTTTCCTATGATAGGTATAATTCAATTTACAAAAATTTATATTTAAAGTAGATTGAAATAAACATCAAAAAATGTTAAACTCCAAAATATTTATGATCATTATAATCCACTTCCAAATAAATAATAATTTTGAAATTTGTTATCTTTTTATATGCTATTTGTTTAATAAAAATAAATAATTTTACTGGGAAATAACCGTTTCCCCCCTTGTATCCGCGCCTGATGTACATATACATTTGTCTTTTCAAATTGTAATTGTTCTTAATACTAGTGTCAGTTTTAGTTCACTTGTTTGACTGCTTTTATTTGTACAGTTAAAATGTTTTTCTAATAAAACGTTTAAAGTGTATCTGATATGTAACAATTAAAAATTTGACGACTTTTTCACGATTTTGTTAAAGTTTCGATACGATTTAGTCGAATATTGTTAAAAATAATGATGATTTTTAGAGAAAATTCCCTAATTGTTATTAGTTGTTCAAATGACCGATTGAAGGACATGAAAGAGCGCTTAACTAAAAGCACGATTTAGCACAGCTCTAATTATTTGCCATTGACGTTTAATTAAATTTTGAATTTAAGATCAACCTGAACGTTCAAGTATGGGCCTGTTCGGAAATGCATCACTGCGCCGCATCTGGTGAGCATGGCTGACTTCCAAAACGTTCGTATACAATGTTTGTATACAGTATTGCTACTGTATTTAAATCACATACATATGCAAAGTTCGGAAACAATGCAACAACTATAAAACCGATGCCTTTTTTGCTCTCTTACTGCGTTAAAAATACTTTGCGGCGGCGTTTTGAAATGGTATACATTGTATAACTGTTGTACTGCGGCGTTATGAAATATGATGCTTTGTTCAAACACAAAGCAATTGACGTTTTGGAAGTCAGCCCATGTGTGATTATTTTGCTCAGCTGATATCGCTCATTTATTGCAACATAGTCATATCTCAAAAAACAAAATTTTTCAGTAACTGACGAAAAAGAGTTTCTCAATACCTTCTTTATTTGTAAAAAAATTTGCATAAACATATCTCTATCTAAACCCAAGTTATAACCGCTTACATGCTCAAGCCGTCCATATAAATGCTTACGCTTTGAAAACTTTAAATGCATTTTGCCACGTTTGAGTTTTTTTTGAGATATGACTACGTTGCAATAAAGGAGCGATATGTTGTGTTACCAGGCGTTGATTTTCATAACGTACAACGCATCAGATACGGCGCAGTGATGCATTTCCGAACTGGCCCTATGTTGTAACACTAATTACTGCACCAGTGTTTTCAGTTTCTGCTTTAGCTTTATCGCCAAATAGTTTGTCGAATACCCTTATTTAAAAGTATGTAATTGAGTTTATAAACGTATTTTTAGTTTATCATTACAAATACTGTATTAATTCATAATTATTACATAGCGTCCTTCTACAGTTATCACAGCCAAAAATTTGCTTAAAATAATATTGGCAAAAAAAAAAAAAAAACTGACGCAACCATAATTAAATCCAAAAATATATGTACTTATGTATACATATCAATTTCAATTTAATATTTATGTTTTTAAAATGATTTATTTGTTATGGGTTAGCTAACCAATTTTTTTAATTTTGAAATACATATATAAATTCTTGAGTATTTGGTCGAATAAAATTTTATATTTGTAAAGCGGTGATTTAATTTTCATTTTTGCCTTATAAATAATTTTATTGTCAACCAAAGGCAAACGAATTGTATAAAGGTTATAAGAAAAATGGAGGGTATAATAAACAGGGTTAAAAAACAGAAACAAAATTACTAATACACCCACTGCACTCTTAAGAAAAGTTTGCAATGGAAACACCTTGATCCATTTGTATCGTTATTTATTAATTTTCGTTGTCGGTGCCGTTTTTATAGATTTTTAATTTGAACAATTTTAATACAATTTTCAATATTTTTCTTTAGTAGTATTATCCGCTTTTACCATTTGACATATACATACAAGTACACACTTACATATATTTTTATCGATGACGGACTTACAAGGTATAAATATGGGATGCAAATCTGACAGACTTTATATCTGTATATATATTGTCTGCAATGCTATCGCAGGGAAAATCATAAACAGTATCTCATATTTTTTTATTAGTAGCTTCTTTTCTGAAAACTAATTTTGAGTCTAATAGTTTTCACATTTGTGTTTCGACCAAAAACATTTAAAAAAAAACAACAAATTAAGAACATAAATTATTTATCTGAACAAAAATTAACTAAAGGTTGGAAAATTTTATTTAATTGAGTTTACAGTGGTTTCCAATTCGTTTTTTACAGAAATAATGTAAAAATATATTTACTTAAAACTAGTCCACATAATGAAAAAATGATGCGGCTGATTTTGCCGAAGAACAATTTCTCTTAATGAAATTGTACAGTGATCAGATAGCGCTTCCTGTGAGAGCTCAGGCAAGTCCGGTGGGTTCTGAACTAAAAATAATTTTTATTTTCTTTAATTATACGAAGATTTTCTAATATTAAGAATATTTATTTATGTAAGTTCAGGAGAACCGTTTTTCCTTTTTAAGAATGCTTGTACAGTTCTATAAACAATTCAGGACTAAAGGCCCAACTATAATATGCATAAGCTAGCTTAAGTCAGCTTAAGCAACTGTGCGAATACATGTAAATCGTATGTGGCAACTATAATGAACTTAAGCAAAATTTTCGTTAAGTTTTATGAAACGTCATTTGCTTAAGCAAAGTGCGAAACTGAACGCACATTCCGTACGGAATCAGCTTTTCTACTAATACATACATACATATGTATGTTTGTACGTAAAAATAAATTAATTTTGAAAATGGAAAAAGAAGACGAAATAGTTTACATATAAAATTTAATAGAAAATGTGGAAGAAAAGAAGTGTCTGTACACGAAAGTGACATTTCATATATTTTATTTAACATATTTTATTTCCACTAATGTATATTTTAGTACTTTTGCCCTTAAATAAAATAAATACTACAAAGTACATAATTTCGGTTGTATCTTTTCTTATTATTAGTAAAAATAATAATATATGTACATACGTATATTTTAGCATATTTTTTTTAATTACAATCGTTTTATATACATTTGAGTACAAGACTCAATTTGTTTAGGATAAATAAGAAGATACAAATTTTTCGAAAAATTATTTATGCTACATATGTATGTATGTGTGCAACTATGACTACTTAAATTTTAAGTCGCATAAGTACATTATAGCCACCTAAAAGTCTCTGCAAATTTCCTTAAGCATTTGACAGACTTTTCGTTCAATTTTGACATTAGCTTAAGCCAGCTTATGCATATTATGGTTGGGCCTTAAGTCATTTCTACAATAATTTTTCAAAGCTAAATTAAACTAATTTCATTCCTTCTTTTAGAAAATTATCCTTCAAATTAAACAACACTTCTTTGATTTTTGTTTTCATTAGACATTTTTGAAACCTACCATAGTTTTGAAATCCGTAGTAAAATAAAAAAAATATAAAATAGTTACTTATTTAAACTTAAAGCTTATTGTTTGTTACTAATGACATTTATTCGAGCATATACTCAAGAATTTATGTTTTTAAAAATTTTATTTATTTATGTTTGTAAAAGTAGATGAGTTTTGGAGCATTTCAAACACACATGGTAAACATCTACTGATGAGTAGGTGTAGCAACCAACCAAAGATATTGCTAACCCGCAACAATTTTTTTTTTTAATTAAAAGTTTGTTACTAATTTTAAATATACTTATGTATCTGCTAGTTTTTGTGTTAAAGCTTTTTACAATTAAAAAAAAACATTGCACTTTTTAAAAAATTTTTCTGTAATTTCATACAATACTCATGAATTGTGTATTATTTTTTTCTTTCTATGTAAAATTTATAACAGGATTCTGTGGATTCAGCCACATTAGCATCTTTAAGTCAGGTAATAAAAAAAAACAAAGGTTATGTAGCATGACGTTAAAATTGGTATATTTGGGAGGTTTTAAGTTTATTTTAATTTTGTTGTTGTTCTACAACAGCATTAACTTGTAACTATTAAACAATCATAACCCTTTGATATACATATAAAGAAACACTAATATTATGGGAGTATTCTAGGTTTAAAGCTTTTAAGGTGAAAGATATTTCCATTCAATTTTATTTAAAATTTTGCTATTTTAAACAAATACAAATTGTTAACTAATGTTTGTTTTTTTTTTTCATGTTATAGTTACAACAAGCCTTCCAGGAAAAAGAGGAAGAAAACACCCGCCTTAAACATTATATCGATACAATATTATTAAATATTGTTGAAAAATGTCCTCAATTATTGGAAGTTAAAGCCATAAGTAATAATAAATAATACTTATTTATAAAAATTAGAAAACTAATATAAATTCTTAAGGAAAATTAATTATAACAAAGAATTGAAAGCTGAGTAAAATCAAACATAAGAAATATTTTTTTATATTTTCTTTATTAATCAATAGCACGTAGTTTAAATTTAAAAACAACCAAATCAAAACTTAAGTGAAGGCCTCTTCAAAATTGGTTAAAATTTTGTATAGTTTTTTTTTTCTTAGTTTAAAAGAAAATTTCTTAATTTAAAGAATAATAAGCTTCAAATTGTGATGCAAACCGAATTAATCGATGAAAATCGTAAAACGAAACTAATTACAAAAGTAAATAATTATATAGAAAATTGTATATGTATTTTGTGCAAAGAATTTTATTTACAATATTGTAAACCGTATTTAGTGTCTAAATTTGTTTATGTATTTACAAAAAAAAAAAAAAAAAAAAACAAAAAAACAAACAAAATCATCTCTCCTTCTACTCCATGTCCTTTCAAAATCTTTAGTAAATTTAAAAAAAATCACATTAGTTTTAAAGTCAAATTTAAATCAAAATAATGCAAGAAAATAAAATAGAAACAAGCAAATAAAAAATAATGAAAAATGTTATATTGCTTTAAAATCAAGTTTAAACGGCCTTAGTCATAAGCAACGTTTATAGTTAAAGTATATATTAAGCCCGGTATACTCACAAAAAGTTTCCTGCATTAATAAACGTTTATGACTAAGGCGGTTAGTGAGTGGACATACGCAACATCAATTACATGTTTAATTTAGTTATGATTTTTTAACTATTATTTTTCTGTTATAATTTTATTTTATATTTTAGAACTTTTATCATTTTTTCATTTGTATTTAAGAACAAAAAACCCTGTAAAATACGTATCAAACAACTATTTAAACTTATTAAGTCATAACAATAATTAGTGATTATATAAAATGGAATACAACTAAAAAAGTAATAATAATAATAAGAACAGTTACAAAAGATTTATTAATTTTAAATAAATACACTTATTTTTTAATAAAAAATTAACACAAATATATCTAGTATGTATGAATGTATGTTATTCTATTTCTTTTTATTTTATTGAAATTTAAAATGTTTTTCGTTTTTCGTTTTTTGTTTTGTAATATAATACTCAAGGCGAATTCTCGAGATCTATGTTGATTATATTTGCTCACTTTCTGCGCTTGTATTTTTGATCAGCCTGAGATGACAAAATACATTTCTCAGTACATATCTTTGACATGTCAGGAAGGCATTTTTAAGCCAAATTCGCTCCAGAACACTTTGTATGAATTCGCCTTGATAATACTATACAACAAAATTATTTCTTTCCGACGCATTATTTGAAAGCGACAAAAGTTGAAGAATTTTTTGAATTGTTTTAATACATATAAAATTTAAATATTGGAAAAATTAAATTATTATTTAAATTAGAAAGAAAGAAAAATCTAGTGGCTCTTAATACTTGAACAGACAAAGAAAAAGTTTTTTGACTGTGCGGAGGGTTGAACTGACACCGATGTTTCGAGACTAATAGGGGCTGTGCACATATTACGTAACGCTCTAGCGGGGTGGGGGGGGGGGGGTTAAAGATTTGTTACGGATTGGAAATTTTGCACTGAAAAATTAGTAAAAAGCGTTACGAAGGGAGGGGGGGGGGGACAAAATCCCTGAAAACAGCGTTACGTAATATGTGCACAGCCCCTAACCACAGTCTCATCATCAGAGTTGTCTACCGCCTAGACCTCACTGCCACCACGGCAACTGCAATCACACCAGTTAAAGATCCTCTATATTAATTGAATCTGCTGAATTACATGTAAGTTTTACACTACAGCTTTTCATAATTTTTAATGGGTTGGAACTTTACTATACTTTTATCAAAGTCTTGTTCAAGTTGAGCTTTTTAGAGCTATGCTCTTTAATTTTTCAATTAATTCACTCAGTTCGAATAAAAACTTCACAACTTAATTATTAGGAAAAATTAAAAATAAATTATCCTTTTAGGATTCGTCTTAAGGATGTGGTATGATTTTTATACCACCGCGCTTATATGATAGTTTTAGTTATGAAAATCATGAAAGTATGATTTCGTCGTCTAAAAAGTTGTGACCGTTCTTTTGTCAATCCATTTCATAACGAGCGAACCCTTGTTGATTATTTGCAAGTCACATTCTCTACTTTTTAATTGCTTCTCAGGTTTAATGTCGATTACTTCTCACTGTCCCGCAAATATATAGTAACTGTTCCAAGATGAAGTTGCAGCAAGTAAAGAAATTATCCAAATATATGTACATATGTACCTTATCTGATAGCAGGTCGAGAACAAAACGTTTTTAACTGCATAATTTCCAAGTTTTGAAAACTCATACATATAAAATGCTGTGGTATTACTTTTATACCACCACCACCAACTTTAAACGTCCACTACTTTATTGTATTTACTTATTTTTGGTGGTACTATTTTCGTTGTGAAAATTAAGCTTAAATCTCCATGTAAAAGTGGTATTTAGAACATTGATCGTCAAACTAGCCCCTAGGGGCCGAGCACCAATCGTCATTTTCACATACACAACACGAACCAAAAAGAAGAGACAAACTAAAATACGAAACATACTCATTTGTGGCTTTATTTTAGAATTTGCAACAACAAAACAAATGAAAAAAAAGGCAAGAAAATATTAATTTTTTTTTTAGTCTCTTTATATGTTATTCATAGTACACTGTGAATATATTAATTTTTCATGATGTGGAATGTTGAGTGGAAAGAAGCTTTTTTTTGTATATATATTTTTTAATGGAAAATTTTTGTAATTATGTAATTTCATTCATTCGTTCATTCTTTCGTCCATAAATACGCTAAACCAATCCAGTGTGTATGCATACAAACTTTTAACATGATGTTAGGCTACAGTAAAAAAATAAATGTAACAATCAATTTCTACAAGTGTAAAAACACCAATACATTGATATTTCCTACAAGTTCTCTTTATGACCGCGCCGGAAAGAATTATACAGAGTTACAGCGAGCTTAAAATTTTTTTTATCATTAGTTTCGCTACTACGCAAAAAATATGATTCGTTTTCATTTCTAATAGTAGCCAAACTAAAAATATTTTTACGTGGAAATATGTGGTTTAGAAATTATCAAATTTACTAAAATTTCTACACTATCCCAATTGTTTTTCCTAATTTAGAAAAAATTAATAGTCTATGTTCATCTAAGTAGCGATGCATCAACGTTCTACATTTTAACAAGTCGTTTCGATAGATTAGAAAAAAAACTTTAAAACACTTCAACTGTCTTCATAAATTATCTCGATAAATTTATCGTAATCGGTCTCTTAATCATAATTTTAAAAAAAGTGCCAATCTAAATGGAATCGTATTGTATAACTTCAGAGTGGCAGAAATTATTCTTACCTCAGCATTCGTAGTGCGTGGTCTTGGACGAAGACTATTTAAAACTCTTATCACAGTTTCTTACATAGTTTAATTTTCTTTAGAATTGGTCCGATAGTTCCGAGGAGGCGGAAATAGCCTTCTCTGACCTTTTAGAAGCAAGTATATCTATATTTTAAGTTTCATAGCAACAGGTCGGACAATTTGGGAAAGTCCCTCAGCCCTTCCTGATCACAGTTTTCAACGAATTATAAAGCTTTTATGTCCTCTTATGCGAATATAAATATTTATGTTTTAAGTTTCATGAGGATTGGTCTATAACTTTTTTCGGAAAGTCTCCCAAGTTATTATATTTTAAAAAAATTTAGTTTATACCAAATTCTTTAGGTATGTATATTTTTCTTTAAACTGTGATGAATTTTAATGAAATGGTGTGGTTTGTGTTGGGTTTATGTATACAAATAGAATTCAAAATATACGCATATGTGGTTTTTGTGTATTTTCTAAACGAAGATGCATTTTATTAAAAAAACCTTTGGAAATTACATCTTCTCTAAAATTTCATCTAACTTAGGAAGATAGTGGTTCCAAGTGACGGGCGTCTACTGTATTAACAATTATCTACTATTCCAGTTAAGAATATAGCGAACATATGTTACACATACATATATAAAAACTGACACAGGTCCATTTCCTGCAGTGAAATTGTATTAACTTATTCAACAGTACTACTCTCTAAATACCCCTACAATGCTTTGTGCTATAGACATTTAACATGAGCTTGTCATTTAAAATGTTGTCACTTGATGTAGTGATTACGTAGTTCTCATGGGACCAAGTGGTGGCATTCGTGCCAGAAATTTACTACTAGTATATTTCTATAATTTAGGTCTACTTATCAAAGCAAACTATTAAAAAGTGTAGACGTATCGTTAACAATGTCTCCAAGAAGTCGAACAACTAATCGACAAAATGGTGACTTGGTGACTCTTGTCCCTAGACTTCCTACAGTGTTATATGTAGACATTATAATTCTTGTTACACATACACTAACATGCTCAGACGTACTCAAATCAAACAAATCGTACCAAAAACTTGCCAAGTACGGTCTGTCAAGGGGCTGTGCACATATCACGTAACGCTCGTGGAAGGGGGGGGGGGGGTGGGGGGAGTTAAAGATTTGTTATGGATTGGAAATTTTGCACTGAAAAATTAGTAAAAAGAAGATATAAAAGAACCACTTTGCGAATTGATAACTTCACTTGGCTGTCCTAAAGTAATCAATGAACAGTTGTACAATTTAAATGCCGTCTAACCTAAGTTTTTCTTGAATTGATTTTACCTTTCGTAATATGAAACCTATATTCATAAAATTGCTATCACTGAATAATATATTAAAATACATTTTATTCTTTTCGACAATAACTTTTTCTACAAATATTTTTTGTTTCTATGCTACCATGAGACTACTAAATATTTTGTACGACGTCTTTTCTGTTTGTTTTGAAACTTTTTTCAAAATTCTACACGTCATTGGTGTAAATTTTAGAAAAACATACGTATTTGTTTAGAAAAGACCATAGTGAATTTACACCAGGTGGTCTCGGGAGTCCAACTGATTCCACTTTAGCCGCTTGTAGTTTTGATTTCTCTCATATGTCAAAATACATTTTCAGTACTTTTTTTGTCATCTCAGCGTGAATTTTGCATGCCTTCGAAATCACAATATCAAATTTGGAAACAGAAAACATTAAAATTTTCCTTATCTAATACTCTAAATATGTACTCTTGATACTAGTGTTGCCAGAATTATGCTTTGCTTCATACGCCTATTGAAGACTGTAGTTTCTACTTTTGTCCCCAAATAAGAGATGTAAAGAAAAGTTGGAATAACAAATTCGAAATTATCTTTTTTTTATTAAGAATGCTTCATTTCTTAAGATGATATAGAAATGTGTCACTATAATTAATAAATTTCACACCTTCCGAAATTTTACTGAGTTTTTGAAATTTTCGGTTGCAGGAAAACCCTTAAAAATTTTTTGGATGTTCAACTTTCATCTATAGTTTTCAATAAATTTAATAGCCGTTTTAGATTGTGCGTTTCAAAACGCCGAAACATATATTTAAGATTCCGCTCCTTACTTACTTGTTAGAAAAAAATTTTTGGAAGATTTTCTTTTTTGATTTAATTAATTTGTTTGTGCCCAAATTTTTCAACAAATATTTTTTTCCTATTTTTTTTTTCTTTGATAATTTATTTTCGTTTGAAAACAAAAATTTGCGTTAACAGAAGGACAATCGATGTTGAAATGTTTTCGAAAATGAAAATAGCGAATTTTTACGTATAATTTTTAGTTAATAAGTTTTATTGTAAAAATAAATTTAATATAAAATTATCAAACAAATAACACTGGCCTGCAAAAAAATACCTTTAAATGAAACTTTAATAAGCTAAATTAAAATTTGTTGTTTTTTCTATTATTTACAAATATTTTTTTATGGAACTGAATATAATTTATTATTTTTTTTTTATTTCTATCACCAAAACTCATGTATTTATGCATTTATGATAAAATTATCTTTCAACCTTTTTAATATATTCAAATATTTTATTAAAACTCTTTCATGAAAATAAAAATTTTTATAAAAAATTCATTAAAAATATTTAAATTTTATAAATCTAACAATTGTTCTTAATACTTGCAAACAAAGTAATCCTTATATTATGAAAATAAAATTTTATTAGCAATTAAACGAATAGTCCCAGAAACTTAAATTTGTAGAAATAGAGAAAATTAAAGCGAAACTGTGTTATGTTTCAGACATAAGATTGCATATTCCCCACGTTTTGATAAAAGAAAGTCCCTATATATCCCTACCACAAAAAATTTTCCCCACAATTTTTCAACATCATTAATTTCTCTAATGTACATTAGTGAGACATTTAATTAATTGTTATTGGACTATTTAAGTGATGAAGGCATAGCACTGGTCACTAAAACCTGTTCCGACAGCAATTGATGCTGCTGCTAATGTACACAACATCGCCCTCCTTCGACGGTTAGCAGAAACATCGGCGAAGTAAAACAATGAATAAAATGTCTGCCAATACAGCTTAACAAAGTTAAAGCGTCTACCTAACACCGGAGACGCCTCAACACTGCTATAAAAATTAACATAACGCGCAAAGCAGAGTTCTAAAAGAGTTAAGCCTTCTAAATTTTTAACATCTATCTACTCTACCGTATCCCTCTCACTGAGTTCCGGCACAATGCACTGCATACGTAGGGGTCATCCCCTGAGTGCTGGTCCTAATTAAAAAAAAAAAGTCATATTTTTAATAAAACTCGAAAATATATAAATAAGCTCTCTACAGACGGTTATCAAATCTTAAAATATTGTCAGTGTAATGTGTTAAATATTTCTTAAAACCGCAATATTGTCAGAAAAACTATTGCCAGTACACGTAAAGAAAAAACATGTTGGATGCAATCATAATCTTAAACTGCCATTAGTGTTCAGATTAATAATTGAGAGTCTACTTTATTTTGCATCTTTCATCTAAGGAACATAATATAGTCCTCATAAATCCCCAGCTGACAATTTGACATTTTGTTTAGATAAAAGAAAAATGCACACAACTACTTACTAAATTAAATTAAATGAACTCAAATTATATTCTTTATATATATTTTTATTCAAAGATATTTATCGGATATACTTTTCTAGACAGATTAAATTTATTTATGTTATCGGAATATTATATGTAAGGAGCAATTGCCGTTTTTATTATTTATCATTTATTCCTTATCGACTTATGTTAAAATATATAGTGTAAACATGACTTGTACCAACAATGTTGTAAGTAATAGAAAATAACTGACAAAAAATTTAAATTTAGAGTATTTAATCCAAATAATTTGTATATAAAGAGTGGTTTTTTTTTTTGCAGACTAGTGTAAAATATCGTAAGTGTTGTATTCGTAAAAAAACCTACAGACGGCCTTTAAAATTATTCACCAGTTATAAGTTTAATAAAACAAAACATCGTAGCATATTTAAAAGGGCATTTAAGTAAAAACAAAATTATTAAATAACTGACACTAATTAACATAAAGGCAAAAAACTAAAGACGCTATAAAGTCTAAAAATAACAAATATATGAAATTAAGAAGCAAATGCAGAAGTCCATAAATAAATTTATTTAATGATTTTTAAAAATTTTTAAGTTAAAAGCAGTTTCATTTGAAAAGTTCCACTACATAAAAGAGTAATAATAAATATATACGCGAATTCGTATTGACGTCATTTATATCAGTAAAGGAGACAATTTTAAATAATTTATTACAAGTGGCTTTTACTGAGGGTGTAAGGGTAAAGATCTTACTTAAGAAAATGTATAAAAGCCTTAAAACTTTGTGTTTAAAGTGCACAGTAAGTCAGCAGTTTAATAAACATTAACAACACAATGCAGTCCATATTGATATTTGCGGCAGGTAAGAGATTTCAAATACGATTATAATTATAATAAAATTTTAAGTATCTTTAACTTCAAAATTTCTTTATTAAGCTGTATTGATTTGTCAAGCAGCCAATGTCCCTCAACGAAGCACTGATCAAGTTATGATACTAACGCCCAGTGAGGTTTTAACAGCACCACACCCACCAACTTCATCCACTCCCAAAGAACCTCCTCAAAGCGTAATTCCTGCCCAAGTTGTAGAAGTTGCTAAGGATCATGTCCTTATAGAAGATGTAATGCAACCCAAAATGAAAATTATGAAGTCCACTGTCAGCATGCATGAACCTGTAGTGGCCATAGAAATGAAACGTAAAACTCGTGCTGTTCCATTCATGGACAACGAAAGTATTAAAAGTCATAGATCTAAGCACAACGAGATGAATATGATGAAAGATGTGTGGGCCCAAAGAAAGAAAACTATGATCCATAAAACGGCTTCACATCGTTCTATGAGATCTGTACAGGTGGAAACAAAAATAAAACAACAGATAAGTGATGAAGAGGTAATGGTTACAGAAAAACCAGTTGCTAATAAATCGCCAAACAGTTTCTCCGCCACCAGTCCTACAGCCATCTCTACTATAGATCCATGTGATTTATTGTGCACGAAATTTGAATTTGAACCGATTTGTGCTACAAACAGCCTGTGTTTGCATGAATTCCCCAATCAATGCATATTGGAGACCTACAACTGTAAACATCCCAATGGGAAATTCGTCGCCACCAAAGATGGCAGATGCCAAATGAGCTGGCTGACGAAATGTGATGAAAGCGAAATGATTTAAAAACAATTATTTCTTTTAACAAGATTTTATAATACCATAAGAAATTAAAAAGTTAAAAATCTATTTTTTTTTTAAATGAAACTCCGATACAATTTATTTCTAGCTTAACCTCCCACAAAACACTAAAGTACTTTTTATCGTATTTATTTATTAATCAATATTTCAGGGGGACAAAAAATATGGGACTAAACTGCAAGAAAATCCGATCAAAAAAAAGAAATATTTTAAAATCGGTCAATAAATTAAGGATTAATGCGGTTATCAAAATTCTTTTTTTTTGTACAGATCTAGGGGAACAACTTTACGCTATTTTCCGACTTACAGCAGCTATATATAATCTTTACCGTGTGTATTCCTTTATTTGATGTACAAAAGAATACGTATTCCATTTGCATTCGAAATGTTTATAAGTGGGATATGTAATCATGTTCAACAAAGCTACCTACCGAAAACAACGTTTGTTCTATTCAGCCGTGTAGTTGAAATCTAAACTGTTGTTGGATATTAAATTTTTATTAGTTGCTTGAAATATTAACAATGTCTAATTTTTCTCTGATTATAACATTAAAAACTTTAGCCTATATAAATATTAAAGGCCGTGCTTCAATATCCTACACTCTCGTACGATTCCTTCACAGGAAAATCTTACAAAAATCTGACCCACTTTAGAAAATCATTTCAAAATGGTGTTGTAGGTATCACACTATCATATAAAACTGATGCCAAAACATCTGTTTGATTTATTTATATATGAAAAAAAATATTAGAAAAAAATAATTTTACAAAGAGGCATGTTTTGCAAATTACAAGGCTTCAAATCACAGCGGTGATATTTTTCTGGTCTTAAGAGCCCACGACTGTGCAATCATTTACTTACGAGTATATTATATAAAAAATTATATCCCTTTCGTTGTATAAAACTAAAGGAATTAAGTTGTACGGAGAAAGAAAAAGTTTACAATAAATACTCCTTTGATCGCATGATAAATATCATTTTTGAAAACTTTCATAAAATTTTACAAATCGCACGTCTTTCCAAAAAATCTGTGACACAGATACATTTTCAGTCCACACTATCATACTTTTTCAGCACACATTTAATTTTTCGCAGATCGCAATATGGAATATAAAATCTTAATTGAAGCAAACATACTTAGTATAGATACGGTAATGCACGGACAGGGTTGTATATTTGACCACCATATGTAAAATAAAATATGCCGGGGATACACTTCGAGAAATATTACAATAAAGAATTTTGTATTTCCGTCACCGTTTTATACACAGAAAAAAACAAGTAATCCCAATCGTACCTAAATCGATTCCAAGCGGTGTCAAAAGAACTTTAATGCCATATTCACAAGACAAGACGAATCACTTCCTTCAACCCCCTAATCACGATTGCGAATCATATCGTTCCCATTACGAATTCATGCTTCGATTTTGATGTAAGGATGTGTGTGTGTGTGTATATAACCTTTTAAGACATTCTTCTAAACATTAAAATTGTTTCACTATTTCTTGTTTTAATTTTTATTTAAATATAAATAATATATGTATGTATTAGTGATGTTACGAATATCAATTTGTAGTATTTGAAAAAATATTCGCCGAATACGAATATCATTTTTAAGGGTTAAAGCCATATAATGTTTAAAATTTAATTGGAAAAAATCTCTCCCTTTGCGTCAGTAACAATAAATATAAAAAAAAAACTGTCGCACTACTTTAGTTATTTATCATCATTATGATATTGAGATGCCGAATTCGAAGACCACTACTAAACATTTTTAAATTATTTTACTTACATACTTTCAGATTTCGTTTTTCTTACTCTGTTTGCACTTTTAATTAGTAATTCAGTGCTGTTTGCCACTTGTCTCGGTAGAATTTCACATATTAAATTTTAGTTCTTCCATTTTTGAAGTCCAACATTTCTCTACTGAGAGCTGAATACTAATTTAACATGATATTAATATACACATAAGACTTTGATTTTAAAATCCTGGTTGAAAATATATATTTATGTATGTCTGTTTTCAAAGAAGGTTATTATATTGCATATATAACAAATAATTAATAAATTGTTTTCTTTAAAAAAAATATATTTGATCTGAAAATTTTATTTGGCGAAGCAAGTTGCTTCGCTCAGGATTTTTTGATTATTCAATCCAAAAATACTTAATTTTCTCTCAAAATACTTAATTCCTTCATAAATAAAGATTATTAAAAAAAAAACGTTCCTATGAAAATTAATATTATAAGGCTCAAGTTCAGTTTTATTGAAATAATTAAAATTCAAATTACTAAGAGTTTTTATGTTGAAAAACATTAGTATATCCAATCATATGTACATTAATATAAGTTCAAATAATAATTACGTTTATTCGTAATGATATAAAAATATTAATTCAGCTTGGGCTCGTTCTCCAATTGCAACTTTTCGTGCCCCTTTGCCATTTTATGGTCGTAATAATCGTCCAATAAGGTTTTCCTTATTAAAATAATAAGACTTCCTTCTTGAAAAAAAACCATAGAGATATCTTATTAATTTTGTTCTATTTTATTAGGTATTTATTAGGCACTGTTTTCTCTGTGTACGTTCTGCTAATCTGATTGGATATACATACTTATGTTTTCTCAAAAAAAAAAAAAAAGTTCTTAGTAATTTGAATTTTCATTAATTCAATAAAACTGAACTTAAGCCTAATAATAATTATTCCATTTACACATTATAACTACTTAAATATTAATTACGTTTATTTGTAACAATATAAAATAAAATGTTTTTAGTTTAATATGAATTACATATCGCACATCTACATATCGCCGCGATAGCACCTTGCAGCACTAATGTCCTGGCATTTAGCAAAGTTCACAACACGAAAAACTTTAACAAAAAAGAAATAAAATTAAAAATTTTGCAATAAAAAATCACATTAATGGCTCAGTTGTCACTCACTTTTTCCCGTATTCAAACAATTATATGTGCTGAGATCACACTGACTTTCGAATTCCCAATAGCACTGACCATTATATCCGCATACTTTCAAATCGTCTTGATTGCATATAAATTGACATTTACCTGGCTGTTCTACAGCATTCACTTGCATGTCTTGCTAGGTCAGACGATTCTTGACAGAACGAACCATACGTTTTTGGCTGGCAGCATGCTGCGCTACAACTTGTGGTATATGTTGAGAGACTTGTGCAACAACGTGTTGAACTTTGGGAGGAATTTCAGCTGATACCTTAGAATGATCGGGGCTGGTTTGAACTTTATTGGTGGGCTTTTCATGTTTACTAGAGTCTTGTGCTGCATGTTGATTTTGTACAGCAACAGGCTGAGAAATATTAACCGGTTGACTGGATTGTGTTTTATGTGGTTGTTGTTCTTGAGGATTCTGTTGGTCCAATTTATAAAATTCTTTGGTAGCTTGACCAGTAATAGTATGCACGAGGCACAAAACAGCTGCTTAATAATATTTTTTTTAAAGTTGATCAAAAAGTTATTTGTGTTATTGAAAATCTCTTACCTAAAGTGACGAAAACTTTCATGTTGATCAAGTCTTAACAGTTGTAATACTATAGTTGTTCACTATTAACTCAAAAGCTTTTATACTCTGCAAACACAAATTTTAAATTAAAACTTCTGCCATATAGGTTGCTCATTAATGTCATCACTTGAATACATGTAAATTATGGACTTTATGGTAAAATTTCTTAAAGAACCCGTTTTAAATGATTCTTAAGAAAACGTTTAGTAAGCTTTATCTTGAGTATTTTAAAAACAATATTAAAAAAATTATTAAAGAATTTAAAATTACAACAATAAAATATCAAGTTTAATGGCTAAGTGTTAAAAGTGGTATTTTTAGACGAAAATTACATGACAAAATTGGACCAAGTGAATATTAATTATTATTATTAAAACTTACATTTCGCAAAGAAAGTTAAAATAAATTAATTAAATATATTAAATGTGGAACCCAAAAATCTTGAAAATATATATGTAATTTTCTCATCAAAAACCCTTATCATAATTATCAAATGATTATTTTTTATTCTAGCAAGCAAACCTTGAAAGAAAATATGTATATTTGAATTTTCATTGGTATAATATTTTATTTGACAATGTCTTTACGTTTATTTCAATGTTTAATGCGATTACTATAATTAATAGATTTGTACATCAGTATAAACATAAAATAAGTAATAATATATAGATAATAAAACAGAACAGAGAATATATAAATTCTTAACATATATTCCAATATTGATGTATGGGATACACTTGACCTGTATTTTACAAAATACCTTGCATAGAAAATGATGAGGAGAATTGTAATAAGGTATTCAATTTTGTACTACCACAAACTCAGATCAGAAATATAGCCATATCAATTCACAGAAGAAGATTAGTTCAAAGTTTTCAAACTTAAGGGAAAGGAACTCTAGGTTATTTTTCATTCACTATTTTAATTTGGATTAAGATCATATAGCAAAAACTGTTGTACGATTTAAAAATTTGTCCGAAAGCGTGTATCCAATTGCTATTATCAAAAATGATGTGTCAACAAACGCAGAATGCTGTGAAAATGCATGTATAAAAAAATCAATAAATTTAGTACCATAATTATTAAAAATTGCAGAACAGCATATGAGATGAAGAGACAATTTTACGGATTTTTATTTATATGAAGTTAAACCATTCAAGATATTTAATTCAAGACGAATTCAGTAAAATTTTAACTCAATTCATTATTTTGTAAAATGAATTATATTAAAAGTTTGTTTTGCACGATGAATTTATTAATACTTTAAGTCAATTAATTTTTTGGGCACTTTGAATGATTCTCAGTTTTATTTAGAAAAGAATCATTCTTTTACAGCTCTGATATTTAGTTTGTAAATGCTTATTGCTGTGTAGTTGTTGTTTTTTAATAATATATGTTTTCATGTTGATAGATCAGCCGAAAATTAATCACATTATTGCACCATTATTTTAAAGCACGTTCATCTTGATCGCCGTTTAACGTGGAAAACGCATATAGACGCAAAATTGACACAAATGAAATTAAAAGCAGCCCAACTGAATTGGCTTATTGGAAGAAATTATATACGAAGCCTAGACTGTAAACTTCTATTATACAACGCGATCCTGAAACCAATAAGGTCCTATGGAATCCAGTTATGGGGCATTGCCTCAGCATCGAGTGTAGAAAGAATTCAAAGGCGACAAAATAAAATTCTACGTGCAATTACAGCAGACCCCTGGAATGTCAGAAATCATCAAATTCATAAAGATCTAGATGTTCCGTTGGTGAAGACAGTATTTTCGAAACACGCGAAAAAATATATAAAAAACTTTAGTTGCACTCAAATCCATTTGCGCGCAATATTCTAATTTATAGAAGCTGACCCGGCTGAGGAGGAGGGATACTCTTTCTCTCAGTCGTACACGAGAGATGTGAAACAAAAAAAATCAACCGTTGAAACTAAAAATTTTGTTTAGCATTGGCTAAACTTAAATTTAATGTTTTTAGATTTAAGATTTGAAAAACTTATTGATGTTTCAATTTATAATTGAAGATTCAATAAGTAAATAAATTATCAAAAAAAAAAAATATTTTAAACAAATAATAAATTAATCTAAGGCATGTTGTTTTTATTCTTAATTGAACTTAAGCAACACATAATTTGAAACCAGTTGTTTAAAAATGTCTGCGAAAAAGTTAATTACGGCGATCTCTTAAATAAAATCAACATACAAATGTATATCTAAACTAATTTTGAACTGTAATAGAAGTATAATTTTATATTTCTGCAAAGGTCCTAACAAGGTACCTCAATTCACATCTCAACAAGAGAATTTGAATTAAATTAAAAAAAAAAAAACAGCCTTCAATTGAACAGATTGCGAAACTGATGCAAATCTGATCGTGTTCAAATACAAAAATATTTATACATTTTAATTTAATATCTTATTTCCATATAAAATTAAAACTTGTACGTAATTAAAATATTAAAATTTTTACACAATATTGACGAAAAACCCCAAACTTTCCTTTCCTTTTGCTACCCATATAAAATCTAAAAGTATCATAAAACAATAAACATATCATAGAATGTTTGTAGAAGTGATAGAGTTATGGGATGATCAATATATATTTTGGACGGGACATAATTTCTCCTGATTTTGATAAAAATTATATAGCACCAAAGTGCACGGAAACCCGTTGAAACACAAAAAGAATAATGAAAATCGGTTCGTTATTAGATGAGTTATTACATATTCTTTATTTGGGGGAACAACTTGCCACCAATTTTTTCAAAAAAATTATGGGGCCCACTACTAGCAACTGCTTTAAAAAAAATAGTTCATAATTGAAAAAGTTATGGAGGTTCAAACATTAAAAAAATACTCGTATAATTATAACCCTTGAATTGATAACTTACTTCTTTTTTTGAAGTCGGGGAAATATTAAGAAAGAACGATTTATTTTTCAATTTAAAATACTTCAATTTGTCTTTTCAACCATAAAACCCGGTATCATGTTAAGTATTTCATGCGGAATGTGATCAGAACGCATGCATAAAAAATTGCGTGAAATTTTGCAAGTTCAGTACTCCATTTTCTTGACGAAAAATATATGAAATATTTCTGCAGCTTAAACACTATCCTCTATTGTAAGCGAAAAATGGAGATGACAACACTCACTCCAAATTTCGAATTAGATCTTTCCTGGACGAGGGAGAAATATGTGCTCAAGAACGATGCAGCAAAATGTTTATCAGGAAATCAGTTTTATGACGTGACCTTTGGTTGCCGTTTTCCACGCACCTGCTGCCTGAAGTCTGATCGGAGAGTTCAACGATGATTGCTTGCCAATTAGATCATCTAACAGGCAGTGCTTATTTGTAAAAAACGCTTTAAATGGGGTGGTATTAGGAGCAACTGTAATGATCAAACATGCATGAGCATTTCTGTGATCCGACAATATGTGATCTTGTCTAAAGCAAGCTACCATGTACATATATGCCTAGGTACTTGACAATATCAGACAACCTAAGTTCAATCCTGTTTATAGTCGGGGCCGAAAACTGTGGTACTTTATACTTCCTAATGAAGAGTAACATTTCCGTTTTCTGAAGATTTACACTAAGGTCACCATCGGTACAACCTATTCTAAGTGAAGCCTGCAGAAACGATGACGGAGTTTCTATACCGCCGGCATACGCTACAGTTTTAAACATGACGGAGTCTAGTTCTATGAGTAAGGAGTTTCACAGAAAAGGAGAACCACTCACTGCTCTGCTCCCGTCTTACATTGTTGACGGCTCCTTCTCTATCTAGAAAGGCCATAAATGCATCAGAGCAATTTTAACCGACCTGCTCTTGATGTAGGCATTATAAGAAGGAGATCAATAATAAGAAAGGAAGACATAGTTATGGGTAAAATATCCTTCGGAGATGTGTGGGGGGTTCCTTCAATACATGCCTTATATATCGAGTTATATCATTGCACTATTAGTTCCGTATTTTGTTGCAAATCGTCTGTTGTGATGGCAATCGCACTTTGAGATGTTTACGGTTCTACATGAGCCCTTCCCTGTTTATATGGAATATTGGTAACATGTTGCTGATTGGAAATACTGTCGAGCATTCACATGTGTTGGGAGTGAAAGTCCATTAGTAGTTAAGAGTTTCATGTTTCGTGGCAACGTTACATATCCGCTCAGCTAAAATTAATGTTGAAGGAATGTACCAAACAGCTTAGAAAAGTTTTACAAACACAAAAAACAGCATTCCTGCAAAAATCGCTTCAAGATCAAGATGCCACACCACAAACAGATTATCAGCTATGGCGTGCAGACATTACGAGCTTCGAATGGTTCATAGCGTAGACAAACGACAGCCTTAATTTGCATTAGCAGTCTTAATTCAAATTTAATTGTGAATTATCCCCATTAAAATATGTATTATATTTCAAATAAATGCACGAAATCAAACTGTATTTATACTGCATTTAGCTATTTCAATATGTTGGAAAATTTTTTATTCTTGTAAAATAAAAGTTATTTTAACTGTTCTTACAAAAAAAAAAAAAAAAAAAAATATTAAAATTGAACTTGTAGTAGCATGTTCAGTTTTATGAATGCAAAAACATGCATAACCTTTACATTTTCGAGCAGTTTAAACAAAAGTATTTTCAGATTTATGTTAAATAAATATTATTTTAACATGTTTAAAAAAAAAATGAATGGAAAGTTAAAAGTTAAATGTAAAATTAGGTCTATGTTAACTACTAATGTAAAGTAAAAAAATGTATTTATCTTTAGTAATGATGTGAGTAGTTGATGGAAAACTATCTTTAT
The DNA here is from genome assembly GCA_947311025.1 of Lypha dubia. NCBI lineage: Eukaryota > Metazoa > Arthropoda > Insecta > Diptera > Tachinidae > Lypha > Lypha dubia. The sequence continues at coordinate 2,901,678 of OX371263.1, forward strand.
CTAGCGCGGATAAACTTAACTAGAAGTGTTTGTATGAATGTGTATGCTGCCGGTAGTATTAATTTTGATTATATTGATTTTATTATAAATATATTTCCGCTCTCAGCCGTACTTGATTTATAAGAGTGAGACTACTTAATAGTCATATATATTGAATTTGAGTATTTATTCAAGACTAGACTAAAATATATAAAACTATAATCAAACAACAATATAAAAACATATGTACATGATTAAGATACATAAGATATAGTAAAGTATATAATACAAAGTATTATAAGGATACAATGTTAACTTGATCATAACAAATCGTTAACTGTAACAATATAAAGTGGGCGAAATAAGCTTTTTTTATTCGTTCAAAATTTCTGAATCAATACTATGTTAAACTGCTAATTGGCTTATTGAAACGAAGACACTTATAATATGGCAACACATATACACGTTTTATTTGCAGCATAGCCGTGTCCGTGAAGTCCGCTCAGCCTTGCGTCTAGTTGAACAACGATTTCTCCAAGAATATTGTTTTTTCAATCTTTCGAGTTAATATTGTAAATATAAATTTATTTCACGATTGCAAATTAAAAAAAATTTTTTATTTTTTTTTATTAATATTTCAAATATAAAGTCTATTCCTCTCAAAATTATTCTTGATATCCTCTTTTTTAAATTTTTTTCTTTCAATTTATTTTTGACTTATTTTTCAAATTGATAGTTATAAAAAAAATTTATTATATCACCCAAGGTATATTAAATAAGGTAGTCTTGTCCCTAAAACAAATACAACATCACAAAAACAACAGGCATTTTGTTAGTGTAAAAACTTGGCTGTTGTCAAAATGTGATGTGTAAACAAAACAAAAATTAAATTAAAAAAAACAATTGCATAAAATAAAAATATATGTAAGTTAAAATTTTTTACAATACAGAAAACAAAAAGGTGTTGATAGATGTATGTATAAAATCTAAAAGGATGTGTCTTTTATTAGGGTACTAGGAAACAATTTCCTCCCTTTGCAAATGCATTTGTTTAAGGCTGGAGTTATGATAATTAAACTGCATCGTAAAGTGGAATTAGATCATAAGAGAATACTGCCCTTTTATGTATACGTAAAAATGACGAGTAGTAGAGGCATTAGAGAAGAATGTTGCTTCATTACAGGATATTTTTACAGGAAAGGTAAGAAAACAAAAATATATGTATGTACATATGTATCCAAAAATTCCTAGTAAAATTTAAAGAAAGTCTATGTATCCTCCTTTCCAGGATATTTTGCAACAACACAATATTGAACGTATTGTAAATGCTGTTGTTGGAGCAACGGAAAATGTTAAAGATGCAAATGCACAATTCAGGATTAGACTTTACCTTTTTTCCGGCATGTAAAGTGCTTGATGGCAAAAAGTGAGAGCTACATAAAAGAGAAGTTGGTGTGAAATTCCTGAAACAAATTTTGCTCCATATACTTCTCAGGCGCTTTTCTTTGGGTACTTGGAACAACTTTACTTCCCCCTTTGCAATTTTTTTTTTGCAGACACTACATACACGCATTGTAATCTATATTTTTAATTTTAATTAAATTTTAATTAAATAAAAAATATGTCACAATATTTTTATAAAAACATAATAAAGTTTTGACAACAAAAAATCAATCAGCTGATGTAAATTTTAGCTAATGCGACTACCTGATAATTAATATACCTTGATATCACCTTACACATTTTTTCTTGCTATCAGTGTTTCTTTTTTTGCCTTCAGTTGTCTCACAAACTCGCTCTCCGTAATGATGTTTTAATTAATATAGATCTTGGAGCAGTTGACAAAATGTTTATTACTTTTAACTCAGATATTTTCATTTGGTTTAAGTTTGTTTTTGTCATTGTCCGTTTCCATCTATCATTATCACGTATCGGGCTTTGGACTTCGTAGTGTGCTGATGAATTTTCACATGTTTTCATATTTTTCCATTCAGAGAATTTATGTATGTATATAAGCTATACCTGCAAGATCTGCAACGTATACAGTTTTCAACCAAGAGTGATTACCATCATAGTTTCCAATTTTTTTTTTTTTTTTGTTATAGAGTTTTTATTTATAATAATACAACCACTTTATTGACGAACAGTTCAGCTTCACATGAAATAGAGAAATAACTCGCCTTGTAACAAATCTTTAAAAATAACAAATCTCATTGCTCATTTGACATAACGGTGCATTTGAAATTAACACAAAAGCTCTGTTTCTTTACTCAACATTGGGATCCCGCGGGATCCCAATTTTGCGCGAAAAGCTTTCCCGTACTCTAAAATCGGGGAAATGAGAGTGATTTTGAGAGAGAAATGTGCTTCTTCTTCTTGCACGAAACTGCCCGTACTTTTTCTTCGGGCTAGTTGGTGCAAGTAGTTAATCAATCAGCTGTTTATGAAATAAACAATAACAAGTAAGAAATTTGAATTTTACCTAACAAGAATAATGATGAAATAATTGTTACTTTTGCAAAATGCAATGCAAAATATGTATGTTCGGAGGTACAAACATACATATGTATGTGTGTACTAACTAAAATCTCTTAAAAAGTGAAATACTAATCAAAAACAGTATTTATTTTTTTTTAAGGGCTAACTATAATGTGCTTAAGCTGGCTTAAGCTACTGTCAGAAATCAACGAAAAGCATGTCAAATGCTTAAGCAAATTATTGAAGACTTTTGTGTGGCTATATTGTACTTATTTCACTTAAAGATCTTCTTCGCTGAGTTGCAAATATATGTACTATTCAAAAACTATTTTCTTTTTATTTTCCCAAAAAATGATTTTAGGTCTACGTCTAATTAATCTAAAACCATAAACAAACAATTTATTTAAATTTTGGTTATGTTAGATGTGAAATGAAAACATTCACAAATAAAAAAGTACCAACAAATGCAACAGTTTTAACTATTTTCAATAAATAAACTTATAAGCAGCTGTTTGCTTAAGCAAGGTATGATTGGTTTCGATGTTTGCTTAAGCAAATGAAATTTGACGAAACTTGACGAAAAGTTCTTAAGTACATTATAGTTGTCAACATTTGGTTGTGTGTATTCGCACATTTGCTTAAGCTAGCTTAAGCACATTATAGTTAGCCCTTTACTTTCACAGAAATTTCATACAAACTTTGGGGCTAAAAATTTGAGAGGAATTATAGTTTACGCTCATTTTACCGAACTTTACCAGAAAAGTAAAGAAACAGAGCTAAAAAAAGTTGTAAATTATTTTTTCGCAATTTGTTTTCTGTATGTAAATTTCTTGTCATAAAGGAAATATTCATTATTGCAAATAAATATTGTTGGAAATAGCTAGAGGCAATAAAAACATTTTTAGCTGTAGAATCTGAACAGTTAGAGATAGAACCATAATCTTTTTTTCTTTAGATAGATATTTCCCTAAAGATCATTTCTGCATACCCAGCTCAAAAAATTCATATTTTCATATCTTGCACCAAAAGCTTGACATAACCTTCGTCAAATCCAATCAAATATTTTTTTTATATATACGCTGATCGGCGTCAACTTGCTTGCCAACTCAGTATTCAACGAGCTCTCTTTTGAGGAAAGCGAATACGGCGCGTAGGTGATTTAGTTTTTGAGTTATTGCAAACTTGTACGTCGTTACGACGAATGGTTAGTATTCCTATACTTTTTTTTACATCTGGTTCTATCTTTTTGCATTTCGTTGGCTTGTATTTTATGCAGTTTTTCAAGGGCTGCTCGACGTTTGTTGTATGATGAATCTATTCTGCGTTTGTTATTGGAAGAGGACGATGTTAGTATTGTGTAGAGCGTATCTGATAGCGAACCAGAGGATAATTTGGAGCTTGATGATATAGAAAGCGATACTGTAGACGGACGATCTTTCCGACAAAGAAGACAACGTTTTAAATCCCCATTCTGATTTACTAAAAACTTCAGTGGAACCACAAATGCCTACTGTTCATATGCTAGACACGTCATAAATAATCCGCACATCCTAAAGTTCTCAAAAACCAACATTCGTAGTCGTTCCTGTCATGTTTGGGCTACAAGCAAAGGGAATAGCTCAAACGGAACGAGTGCAATCAACATTGTACGTGTTGAATGAGGGCCTTCTCGTTTGGTACGAAATATAACCGATCCACTTTTATTACTTGAGCAGTACATGACTGATCAAATATTGAAAGAAATTGTGAAGTGGACAAAATCGGAGATTCTGATGAAGAAGCAAAACAGAGAGCCAAATAAATCTACACAAAGTGAAACTAGCACAGAAGAAATCAGTGTTCTCATTGGGTTTTTAGTACGAACTGCAGCTCTTAAAGATAATCACTGGACACTCGAAGAATTGTTTAACACAGAGTATTCCGGTTCCTTTTATACCCTTAAGATATTTCTGGGAATTGCTCTTAACTTAATGCCGCCAAAACTATATTCCTGGAACAAATGTTACAATTGAGGAACAGTTGTTGGCATTTTGTGGAAGATGTAAATTTCGTATGTACATTCCAAATAAACCAGCAAAATATGGCGTAAAGCTGGTAATGATGTGTGAAAGTGTTACTTAAGCAGCCCTATAAATTGACAATTATAGGAACGTTTCGTGCGAATTAAAAGCAAATCCCAGATGAAATGAAGAATGATCGATCTCGAAATGCTAATATATCGATGTTTTGTTACGACGGTCCTCTTGCACTTCTTTCGTACAAACCTAAACCCTCAAAAATGGTTTATATACTTTCGTCTTGTGATGAGGAAGGCTCAGTCAATCTCGAATTATATAATAGTACAAAAGGTGGTGTAGACACATTCGACCAGATGTGCTCAGTAATTTCATGTGAACACAAACTAATCGCTGGCCAATGTGTGTATTCTACGGCATGATAAATATACACATACTTTATCAACAGCTATATAATTTATTGTCATAATGCTTCTGTGCTAGGGCAAACAATAATGAGCCGGCGCGATTTTATGAAGAAACTGCATTTAAAATTTGTAGAACTTTCGCTCAAAACTAGATTGAAAGTTCGTACAATGCCGACGCACGTGAAAGATAGCATCATTAATTTACTAAAATTAAAAAGCGTTGAAGGTTCTGCTCCAGATCAGCCAGTGTCCAGCAATAACATACAACCGATAGAAGAATCGAATATGAAAAAGAGAAGAATCTGCGGTATCTGTTCATATAAAAAGAGACGCATGACAAAGTCTTTATGTTCAAAATGCAAGATTGCGATTTGTGGTGACACAAAATTGATTTTTGCACACAATGCGCTTCAAACAATTAGATTTGAATATATTTTTATATACAATAGTATTATAGTTAAGTTTCGCCAAATGGAAAAAGGCTGTTTTTGTTGTGTTTTTTTTTTTTAATTTTTATACAAATGTGGTCTTACTGTGATTTCAAAAAGATGTACTTTTTAAAAAATTAATTACATATATAAAATATGACAAAATGAATTAGAGATGTTTATTGCGTACTTTTTTAATAGATAAACATCTTTTTATGTACGTATGTTATAAAAATTTCCAAAAACATATATTTACAACCGACAGTATGTATCCTAAAAAGTGTTAGTCGCACCGACGTATGGTTATGTTTTATGAGGTGGCCAGTGGATTCTAAGATTACGTACGGTTAAAAATTTCAACATCGTATTTTCTGTCAGTCGTCTCGCCACTGGTTGGCTCGGGAATGACTGAAAAAGTTACAAGAAGGTACTGGTTGAAATTATTACATTAACATGATTGGTTGGATTATCAACACTTACAAGGCGCCCTAAACGTCATATTATTTCCTTCTACTGTAGACGTATAATAATAGAAAGCATCGGGATTAATCCATAGCATATCTCTTTTAAGATTACCTTCCTGGGGTTTGTTATCTATCGTAATAAAAATAAAAGAAATAAATCTGTATGACTGTCATTGTAATAAAGAAGTACTAATCTATTTTTTGATTACATGATTCTACTTTTCATTCCAAAGGTACATACATTGTCCTCTATAATCCAAAATTACTAAATATAAACAAAAAAGATTATCCCAAACGTGCTTAAATCAATTTAAAACTGTGTAAATTTTACGGTAAGTACAGGTTTCTTGTACACAAACACAGAAAGATTGATTCAAGCACGAATTATTCAATCCCTAAATAATTAATTCAATCCTAAAAGAAGATTCTTTCAACAAAGCGTTCGGCTTGATTTAATGCCAAAATAACTGATTTATATATAATAAAGAAATTATTATCTCAATGTAATTGATTTGTGGTATGTTAAGCATATCTTGTTGGTATATACATTTCATTGGCAATAAATTTTCCAATACTAACAATTGAATGAAAAGTATATGTAGTAGTTGTAATAAATATTAATAATTCTAATTGAATGTAAATGTAATTATAGTACAGTAGTGGTAATAATTGTAGCAAAATATATTATATAGTGAATACACTACAATATTTTGAAATGTTAAAAAGAATCTTAACTTATTCATTTGGAGTTAAATTGAAAAGTTCAACTTAGTATAGTTTCTCCTTAAACAAAACTTTTAAAATTATGTAGAAGTTTTTAAATATTTTTTAACAAAATTTTAAACCTTTCTAAAAATTGAAGTTATGACCTTTTTAGTCGAACTGTATGGTGTTTAGACTAAAGTCATTTTAATTGTGCAGGATTAAGTTCGCATAACTGAATTTTTAATTAAATTATTTCTGTTGTATCATCTCTTTTAGCTTTTAGGTTAAAAAACTTAGAATTTGGGGAAAGGGATAGGATAGAGAAGATAGATTTTAAATTGACGATTTTGGTATAAATACTTACCGGGAACTTCGGGAACATCTTGTAATTCTAATGTATTCTCTAAATATATAGATAAAGCCCCATTTACGATTGACATGAAAAATATATTAAAAGTTGTAAAAAATTAGTGATTAAAAATTTATAAATTAATTAAAATTTATTTTCGATATTTTTATAATTCAATTTAGAGATTTAACTGTTCGATATACACCCACTTCATTTCTGATAATGAATTAAAGAAAATTTTTGAGAACTACGAAATAGACATACAACTTTTTATTTGCCTAATTCTTGTTGATTTTTTAATGGCTTCTAAAGAAGCAATTGAACCGTCTACAAATTTAAAATTGGACAGTGGGCGTGGCACCTTCCATAAAATAATTTTTATATATTTGAATACTAATGAAGTAAAGGACTTCAGATTTTTCAAGAGTTAACATATTGTTATGTTAACTCTTAATATATAAGTAGGCCTGATACTTTCTACATACAATAAAAAATAATATTGAAATATTTTTGGAGCTAATTACTCTGCCGTAGGTTTTCAATAACACCAAAGTTAAAAATTTTACTTGAATACTAGAAAAAATTAAAGAACTTATTATTTAAATGTATGTTAAGCATATCTTGTTGGTACTGTGTACTCTCTTATAAAGGACACCTCCCATAAGCGGACTCCTTCCATATACGGACACTTTTTGCAGTACCAAAAAATTGTAAGGGATTTCAAAAATATTTCCCTTTTAAGCGGACAACCCTCGCATAACAGGACGCGGACACTTTTTTGATGTATGACATTTTATTTCCCCATAACCGGAAAGTTAGCATGGTAAGAATTTTTTTTTGTTTACAATTTTCTTTATTTCTATAAATCTTAAAAGCTTTTTCTTTTTTATTCGCAAAAATATTAATGAAAAATTCTGTTTATTTTGTCTTATCTTTATATGTATGTTTTTGTTTTGGAAATAAGAATGTTTAAAGATTAATATATGTATTACAGATTATTGATTACTCTTTTTGTGTTTCTCTCATAAGCGTACTCACTCGTCAGTCCCTTAGCCGTCCACTTAAGAGAGTACACTGTATATAGATTTCATTGGCACTTATGCAAAATCATCAGTAGACTTACTCATCCATATTTTGAAATGTTAAAAAATATCTTAACTTATTCATTTGGACGTACAGTGAAAAGTTCAACTTAATGTAGTTAAGTTTTTAAATATTTTTTAACAAAATTTTAAACATTTCTAAAAATTGAAGTTATGACCTTTTTAGTCGAACTGTATGGTGTTTAGACTAAAGTCATTTTAATTGTGCAGGATTAAGTTCGCATAACTGAATTTTTAATTAAATTATTTCTGTTGTATCATCTCCTTTAGCTTTTAGGTTAAAAACAGAATTTGGGGAAAGGGATAGAATAGAGAAGATAGATTTTAAATTGTCGACTTTTGGTATAAATACTTACCGGGAACTTCGGGAACATCTTGTAATTCTAATGTATTCTCTAAATATATAGATAAAGCCGCATTTACGATTGACATGAAAAATATATTAAAAGTTGTAAAAAATCAATCATTAAAAAGTGAAAAGTTCAACTTAATGTAGTTAAAATTAATTTTTAATTAAATTATTTCTGTTGTATCATCTCCTTTAGCTTTTAGGTTAAAAAACAGAATTTGGGGAAAGGGATAGAATAGAGAAGATAGATTTTAAATTGTAGATTTTGGTATAAATACTTACCGGGAACTTCGGGAACATCTTGTAAATCTAATGTATTCTCTATATATAGAGAAAGTCCCATTTACGATTGACATGAAAAATATATTAAAAGTTGTAAAAAATTAAAAATGAACTAAAATTTATTTTCGATATTTTAAGAATAAAATTTAGAGATTTAGCTGTTCCCTATGCCACCACTTCATTTCTGATAATGTACTAAAGAAAATTTACGAGAGCTACGAAATAACGACATAAAACTTTTTAATTCCCTAATTCTTATGGCTTTTTCAATGGTTTCTAAAGAAGCAATTAAACCATCTAAAATTTTAATTACAATTGTCGAAAATGTTTGAGGAAATCTATGGATAGTTGATATGAAAACGTGACAGGTAGTTGTTAAAGATTACTGGTTAGAAGAATGTTATTAATATGATCGGCTTACAGAACTTACCAATTTCATGACCATTCAAAGAGTCAAGTGCTGGTACAAGACCATAAATGGTTGTAATTAAAATATCTTAAAAAAATCAATTGATTTAAAGAATATCGCAAACATGATAAATTACCACAACTTACTACACCATACAAATAATTTCAGGCAATTTAACATATTGAAGCACAAAAATTCAAGTTAAGTTAATAAAGTATAAAAATTATTTAACGCACTATGTTTTTGTTTAGGCCAAAACAGTTTAATCTGTACGCTCTGAGTTCTAGTTAACTACTGTCGTCTTATTCAACAAAAAAGCAACCAAGTTCATTTAATTACGTAGACAAATTCTGAAAGATATTATAAAAATATTATAATAGAGTTATAAACAGTTTAGGGCAATCAGTACAAGTTTATATCTTATGAGAATAACCCAATTAGAAATTTAGCTTTTGATCTTGTCCATTTAAGCTAACCGCTTTGTGGAATTTCTCTTCGCAAAACATGCAAAATAAACACTATTTTCTATTGAGTTTCCAAAAGAGATGCTAAACTAGTACTGAATGTAAAAGTTCCAGTTTTGTATTCAGTTACTGTCTGTTCAAATAAAATGCAGCATAAGTTGTATATACCAATATGATAACCATCGTTACCTTAACTCAAAAATGGTAATTCCAAACGGTGCATGTTTCTAATTGAGTGAAGTTTTGTCAACCGCTCTTTTTAATTCTATAACGTATAATTAATGCGTGAAAATATAAACAAATACGATTTGCATCTGAGCACACCGCAATACGCAAAGAAAATATATACAAAATGCGATCAAATATTATTTATCTTTGCCCATTTGGAACTTTTGTGTTTTGCTCGGTTAATATTATTAATTTTAATAAAACTGAGACTTCACTTCTGACATTTTTTTTTTTTTTTTTTTTTATTATTGAAATTTATATAACATACTTTTCTAACAAATAAGGTGCCTCGCGCCACGTATGGCTTGAAGAGACAAGTTGGCAAAACTATATTTAGTAAATATATTTTAATGTTATACAAATGTATAATAATTTCTAGTTAAAAAAAATTGAAAATACTACATTACTATAAAATATATATGTGTATATTTCTTCTCAAAGAAGCATTTCTAAGTTCTGGAAGATATAGTTTTTTATATTTGTTTTGAATATTGATAAACGATTGCAAACTTTCAAGTTAATTGGCAAGTTGTTAAAGTTTAAACTGCCTGCATATTCTAATCTTTGTTTTGTGGTTTCCAATCTACACCTAGCTGTTCTGAGGTTGTTTGAATATCTCGTGTTGAAAAAGTTCTGGTTTCTACTAAATTTTATGGTTCTGTTCCCAATGTTGTTAACGGATTTATATGTATAAAATAATAACTGCTTTAAATACAAACCGTGTATAGGAAGAGTTGTTTCGCAATAATCCTTGAACAGAGAAAATGTACTGAATCTTATGTTCAAATTGAACACACATTTTAAAGCTTTATTTTGCACTGACTGGAGAGATTTCAATTCCGTCGTTTTCTTATAGGCATAAGCTATGGCAAGGTATTCTAGTCGACTGTGTATTAAGGCATTATAAATCATCATTTTTGTTTTGTTATTTAATTTTCTTTTTAACTTATATAGAACTCCGACAGCAGATGTAATCTTAGCTTTCAACGATGTGATATGAGAGTTACATGATAAATTACTTTTTAAAATTATGCCTAAATATTTGACTTCATGTTCCTCTACTATAACATTTCCATCAACATAAATACTAAAATCATTATTTATAATATGTGAGTGCGGTCTAAAACGTATTAATTTTGTTTTAGCTGCATTTAAGACATCGTATGGAGATTTCGAATCAATAAGTTGACCTTTATTATTATCTGATCTTGTCAATCGAAATTTAACTGATTGTTAAAGTTAAATGCATTTCTAGCATTTATTTTGGTTAGTGGCTCTTACATCAAAAGCTGATCTCGTCCATGGTTCAATGCAACTGTAATCTAGTCAATATGTGAGCGCATTGGAAGCTTATTTCTCTACTCGTTTAGAAAAACTGATTCAACTTTTCATAATATCAAAAAAGATCATCAATCATTATTTAACAACTTTCACTTTTCCGAAGATATAGAATAATTGTACCCATTAAGTTAGAGAAACGTACTAAAAGTACTTGCAGATATCAGATTTGATCAGGTTTGGTATGTCTGACGTTCTTCAAATCGACATAATATTTTATAATACATATTAAAATGTTTAAACTTTAGCTTAAGTTTCGGAAAATGTTTTCGAATATATTTTAAGGAATTACAAACAAATATGTATTTATGCATGTAAGTACATATATCCAACACACTCCCAAAGATTTAGAAAACATTAAAAAAATGTTCGGTTTCCTACTGTGTAATTTTTTCTGTGTAACGACTTTACTTTAACCTGACAAGTAGGATGAACTTGACTTTAAGTTGGTATCTCCAACACTAAGTTAAAGTAAAAATATATTAAATTCTAACGTTAACGAACGACAAGTTGTAATAATGGCTCTGAACATACTTTCGGTTAGTAAATAGGAATGAACAATAGAATTAATTTGACATATTAATAGAAGTCAGCTGATATTAACTAGACGAAGTCAGCGTTCTTGCACAAATATACGTTGACTATTGGTGATGTGGGTGGCTAATAATTCATCCATAGCAACACATTTTTAACACTCCAACCTCAATTAGTTTATGACAACGTTCTCCTATCTCGAGAAGATAAACACTTCAACAAAAACAAGTTAAAACGCTTAACAAATAAATATAACTATACAAGACTAAGCGTAAACAAGCTATAAAAAATTATCAACATGCGTAGATACACAAAAAAATCCATCCACTGCTTCATGAAAAAACATCTCGTAATTTACTTGTTTATGTGGAATACATACAAAGCGGTTAAAGTGGTAACCGATCCCTGCTAAGGACAACTCAATCAGCATCATCAATATTACTGATCACAGGAAAAACCATAGATCAAACAAACCACTTGTATTTAGATTGTACTGACTTTCTTGTTGAAGAAGTATTAATTTTCATCAAGCACTTGGCACCTGAAAGGTGATCTAATTATCGGAAATTTTTTTTTAACTATTGATACTTCAGTATCCAGTATTATGCAAATTATTTATAATTAAAATTATGACAGCTTGCGAAATTAAAAGACTTAAAATTTACCGTTTATTAACCATTGAGAAGAAATAATGTAAAAATGCAGGTTTGCACTTTGAGATTCATGATAATAAAACAGAAATATCAAAGTAAATATACCTATTTTTAATGTGATCTTAACATTTGCTGACGTGCAATTATTGCATTCATGTCTCAATTATTATTGAACTGTTTATGTGATCACGTCATAAATAACATTCTATGCAGCTGTAAGAAATTATTCCCAATGAAAAAGATTACAAAAAAAAATTAAAGAAGTTGAAGCGGCATTATGAAATAACGCCCAATTAAATAACTCCCACTTAAACAACTCCCAATAAAATGCGACCTAAAAAATAAAACAAATCCAAAAAATAAAATTTAAAATAAATCCAAATGATAATGAAATTATTCCCCAACGCCTAATGAATTAAGTTCCAATTTTTGGGACTTGCTTCATAATAAAATAACTCTCACTTAAAAAAATGAATTAAGTCCAATGAAATAAAATCCAAAAAATCTACCGTGCGCCAGTCGATGTTCGGCCACACAGTGTGTATATTTACAAGTAGCAAGGTCTATGTCACCAATGTCAACATACCAACATCCCGATGATTCAACATACGCACCGCCATCGGTTCAAGAAGATAGAAGTTTTAACTTTGCCTTGATATGTGACAGATTTGGTGTGCCTGATAGAGTAGCAAAAAAACATAGCCATTTCGCTGATTTTTTCTTGTAAAGTGCCAAAAATGGTAATTTTTTTAAATCTTTGTATGGAGAACCCCCCATGGGTGGTCGGCCCTCCAAAGTTAGTGGGGGTCGGTCATACATTTTGACTCGATTGAGGCACTCTAAATGGGTCAAAGTGAGATAGTCGAAACATCAAAATACATTGTAGAGGTATGGTTCCTTCGGCAAAGTTTCTTATTTTGATCCCTAGAATACGATTTTCCTTGTAATTTGAGCGATTTTTTTTGCCTCCATACAAATCGACCCGCCCTAGTGTACATAGATATAAAAGTATATGTATGTACTTACTCATTTACTCACTAATTAGAAGTTAGTGCTTATTTCATGCATCTGCATGATATTTCTGGGAATTGCTCTTAACTTAATGCCGCCAAAACTATATTCCTGGAACAAATGTTACAATTGAGGAACAGTTGTTGGCATTTTGTGGAAGATGTAAATTTCGTATGTACATTCCAAATAAACCAGCAAAATATGGCGTAAAGCTGGTAATGATGTGTGAAAGTGTTACTTAAGCAGCCCTATAAATTGACAATTATAGGAACGTTTCGTGCGAATTAAAAGCAAATCCCAGATGAAATGAAGAATGATCGATCTCGAAATGCTAATATATCGATGTTTTGTTACGACGGTCCTCTTGCACTTCTTTCGTACAAACCTAAACCCTCAAAAATGGTTTATATACTTTCGTCTTGTGATGAGGAAGGCTCAGTCAATCTCGAATTATATAATAGTACAAAAGGTGGTGTAGACACATTCGACCAGATGTGCTCAGTAATTTCATGTGAACACAAACTAATCGCTGGCCAATGTGTGTATTCTACGGCATGATAAATATACACATACTTTATCAACAGCTATATAATTTATTGTCATAATGCTTCTGTGCTAGGGCAAACAATAATGAGCCGGCGCGATTTTATGAAGAAACTGCATTTAAAATTTGTAGAACCCTCGCTCAAAACTAGATTGAAAGTTCGTACAATGCCGACGCACGTGAAAGATAGCATCATTAATTTACTAAAATTAAAAAGCGTTGAAGGTTCTGCTCCAGATCAGCCAGTGTCCAGCAATAACATACAACCGATAGAAGAATCGAATATGAAAAAGAGAAGAATCTGCGGTATCTGTTCATATAAAAAGAGACGCATGACAAAGTCTTTATGTTCAAAATGCAAGATTGCGATTTGTGGTGACACAAAATTGATTTTTGCACACAATGCGCTTCAAACAATTAGATTTGAATATATTTTTATATACAATAGTATTATAGTTAAGTTTCGCCAAATGGAAAAAGGCTGTTTTTGTTGTGTTTTTTTTTTTTAATTTTTATACAAATGTGGTCTTACTGTGATTTCAAAAAGATGTACTTTTTAAAAAATTAATTACATATATAAAATATGACAAAATGAATTAGAGATGTTTATTGCGTACTTTTTTAATAGATAAACATCTTTTTATGTACGTATGTTATAAAAATTTCCAAAAACATATATTTACAACCGACAGTATGTATCCTAAAAAGTGTTAGTCGCACCGACGTATGGTTATGTTTTATGAGGTGGCCAGTGGATTCTAGATTACGTACGGTTAAAAATTTCAACATCGTATTTTCTGTCAGTCGTCTCGCCACTGGTTGGCTCGGGAATGACTGAAAAAGTTACAAGAAGGTACTGGTTGAAATTATTACATTAACATGATTGGTTGGATTATCAACACTTACAAGGCGCCCTAAACGTCATATTATTTCCTTCTACTGTAGACGTATAATAATAGAAAGCATCGGGATTAATCCATAGCATATCTCTTTTAAGATTACCTTCCTGGGGTTTGTTATCTATCGTAATAAAAATAAAAGAAATAAATCTGTATGACTGTCATTGTAATAAAGAAGTACTAATCTATTTTTTGATTACATGATTCTACTTTTCATTCCAAAGGTACATACATTGTCCTCTATAATCCAAAATTACTAAATATAAACAAAAAAGATTATCCCAAACGTGCTTAAATCAATTTAAAACTATGTAAATTTTACGGTAAGTACAGGTTTCTTGTACACAAACACAGAAAGATTGATTCAAGCACGAATTATTCAATCCCTAAATAATTAATTCAATCCTAAAAGAAGATTCTTTCAACAAAGCGTTCGGCTTGATTTAATGCCAAAATAACTGATTTATATATAATAAAGAAATTATTATCTCAATGTAATTGATTTGTGGTATGTTAAGCATATCTTGTTGGTATATACATTTCATTGGCAATAAATTTTCCAATACTAACAATTGAATGAAAAGTATATGTAGTAGTTGTAATAAATATTAATAATTCTAATTGAATGTAAATGTAATTATAGTACAGTAGTGGTAATAATTGTAGCAAAATATATTATATAGTGAATACACTACAATATTTTGAAATGTTAAAAAGAATCTTAACTTATTCATTTGGAGTTAAATTGAAAAGTTCAACTTAGTATAGTTTCTCCTTAAACAAAACTTTTAAAATTATGTAGAAGTTTTTAAATATTTTTTAACAAAATTTTAAACATTTCTAAAAATTGAAGTTATGACCTTTTTAGTCGAACTGTATGGTGTTTAGACTAAAGTCATTTTAATTGTGCAGGATTAAGTTCGCATAACTGAATTTTTAATTAAATTATTTCTGTTGTATCATCTCCTTTAGCTTTTAGGTTAAAAACAGAATTTGGGGAAAGGGATAGAATAGAGAAGATAGATTTTAAATTGTCGATTTTGGTATAAATACTTACCGGGAACTTCGGGAACATCTTGTAATTCTAATGTATTCTCTAAATATATAGATAAAGCCCCATTTACGATTGACATGAAAAATATATTAAAAGTTGTAAAAAATCAATCATTAAAAAGTGAAAAGTTCAACTTAATGTAGTTAAAATTAATTTTTAATTAAATTATTTCTGTTGTATCATCTCCTTTAGCTTTTAGGTTAAAAAACAGAATTTGGGGAAAGGGATAGAATAGAGAAGATAGATTTTAAATTGTAGATTTTGGTATAAATACTTACCGGGAACTTCGGGAACATCTTGTAAATCTAATGTATTCTCTATATATAGAGAAAGTCCCATTTACGATTGACATGAAAAATATATTAAAAGTTGTAAAAAATTAAAAATGAACTAAAATTTATTTTCGATATTTTAAGAATAAAATTTAGAGATTTAGCTGTTCCCTATGCCACCACTTCATTTCTGATAATGTACTAAAGAAAATTTACGAGAGCTACGAAATAACGACATAAAACTTTTTAATTCCCTAATTCTTATGGCTTTTTCAATGGTTTCTAAAGAAGCAATTAAACCATCTAAAATTTTAATTACAATTGTCGAAAATGTTTGAGGAAATCTATGGATAGTTGATATGAAAACGTGACAGGTAGTTGTTAAAGATTACTGGTTAGAAGAATGTTATTAATATGATCGGCTTACAGAACTTACCAATTTCATGACCATTCAAAGAGTCAAGTGCTGGTACAAGACCATAAATGGTTGTAATTAAAATATCTTAAAAAAATCAATTGATTTAAAGAATATCGCAAACATGATAAATTACCACAACTTACTACACCATACAAATAATTTCAGGCAATTTAACATATTGAAGCACAAAAATTCAAGTTAAGTTAATAAAGTATAAAAATTATTTAACGCACTATGTTTTTGTTTAGGCCAAAACAGTTTAATCTGTACGCTCTGAGTTCTAGTTAACTACTGTCGTCTTATTCAACAAAAAAGCAACCAAGTTCATTTAATTACGTAGACAAATTCTGAAAGATATTATAAAAATATTATAATAGAGTTATAAACAGTTTAGGGCAATCAGTACAAGTTTATATCTTATGAGAATAACCCAATTAGAAATTTAGCTTTTGATCTTGTCCATTTAAGCTAACCGCTTTGTGGAATTTCTCTTCGCAAAACATGCAAAATAAACACTATTTTCTATTGAGTTTCCAAAAGAGATGCTAAACTAGTACTGAATGTAAAAGTTCCAGTTTTGTATTCAGTTACTGTCTGTTCAAATAAAATGCAGCATAAGTTGTATATACCAATATGATAACCATCGTTACCTTAACTCAAAAATGGTAATTCCAAACGGTGCATGTTTCTAATTGAGTGAAGTTTTGTCAACCGCTCTTTTTAATTCTATAACGTATAATTAATGCGTGAAAATATAAACAAATACGATTTGCATCTGAGCACACCGCAATACGCAAAGAAAATATATACAAAATGCGATCAAATATTATTTATCTTTGCCCATTTGGAACTTTTGTGTTTTGCTCGGTTAATATTATTAATTTTAATAAAACTGAGACTTCACTTCTGACATTTTTTTTTTTTTTTTTTTTTATTATTGAAATTTATATAACATACTTTTCTAACAAATAAGGTGCCTCGCGCCACGTATGGCTTGAAGAGACAAGTTGGCAAAACTATATTTAGTAAATATATTTTAATGTTATACAAATGTATAATAATTTCTAGTTAAAAAAAATTGAAAATACTACATTACTATAAAATATATATGTGTATATTTCTTCTCAAAGAAGCATTTCTAAGTTCTGGAAGATATAGTTTTTTATATTTGTTTTGAATATTGATAAACGATTGCAAACTTTCAAGTTAATTGGCAAGTTGTTAAAGTTTAAACTGCCTGCATATTCTAATCTTTGTTTTGTGGTTTCCAATCTACACCTAGCTGTTCTGAGGTTGTTTGAATATCTCGTGTTGAAAAAGTTCTGGTTTCTACTAAATTTTATGGTTCTGTTCCCAATGTTGTTAACGGATTTATATGTATAAAATAATAACTGCTTTAAATACAAACCGTGTATAGGAAGAGTTGTTTCGCAATAATCCTTGAACAGAGAAAATGTACTGAATCTTATGTTCAAATTGAACACACATTTTAAAGCTTTATTTTGCACTGACTGGAGAGATTTCAATTCCGTCGTTTTCTTATAGGCATAAGCTATGGCAAGGTATTCTAGTCGACTGTGTATTAAGGCATTATAAATCATCATTTTTGTTTTGTTATTTAATTTTCTTTTTAACTTATATAGAACTCCGACAGCAGATGTAATCTTAGCTTTCAACGATGTGATATGAGAGTTACATGATAAATTACTTTTTAAAATTATGCCTAAATATTTGACTTCATGTTCCTCTACTATAACATTTCCATCAACATAAATACTAAAATCATTATTTATAATATGTGAGTGCGGTCTAAAACGTATTAATTTTGTTTTAGCTGCATTTAAGACATCGTATGGAGATTTCGAATCAATAAGTTGACCTTTATTATTATCTGATCTTGTCAATCGAAATTTAACTGATTGTTAAAGTTAAATGCATTTCTAGCATTTATTTTGGTTAGTGGCTCTTACATCAAAAGCTGATCTCGTCCATGGTTCAATGCAACTGTAATCTAGTCAATATGTGAGCGCATTGGAAGCTTATTTCTCTACTCGTTTAGAAAAACTGATTCAACTTTTCATAATATCAAAAAAGATCATCAATCATTATTTAACAACTTTCACTTTTCCGAAGATATAGAATAATTGTACCCATTAAGTTAGAGAAACGTACTAAAAGTACTTGCAGATATCAGATTTGATCAGGTTTGGTATGTCTGACGTTCTTCAAATCGACATAATATTTTATAATACATATTAAAATGTTTAAACTTTAGCTTAAGTTTCGGAAAATGTTTTCGAATATATTTTAAGGAATTACAAACAAATATGTATTTATGCATGTAAGTACATATATCCAACACACTCCCAAAGATTTAGAAAACATTAAAAAAATGTTCGGTTTCCTACTGTGTAATTTTTTCTGTGTAACGACTTTACTTTAACCTGACAAGTAGGATGAACTTGACTTTAAGTTGGTATCTCCAACACTAAGTTAAAGTAAAAATATATTAAATTCTAACGTTAACGAACGACAAGTTGTAATAATGGCTCTGAACATACTTTCGGTTAGTAAATAGGAATGAACAATAGAATTAATTTGACATATTAATAGAAGTCAGCTGATATTAACTAGACGAAGTCAGCGTTCTTGCACAAATATACGTTGACTATTGGTGATGTGGGTGGCTAATAATTCATCCATAGCAACACATTTTTAACACTCCAACCTCAATTAGTTTATGACAACGTTCTCCTATCTCGAGAAGATAAACACTTCAACAAAAACAAGTTAAAACGCTTAACAAATAAATATAACTATACAAGACTAAGCGTAAACAAGCTATAAAAAATTATCAACATGCGTAGATACACAAAAAAATCCATCCACTGCTTCATGAAAAAACATCTCGTAATTTACTTGTTTATGTGGAATACATACAAAGCGGTTAAAGTGGTAACCGATCCCTGCTAAGGACAACTCAATCAGCATCATCAATATTACTGATCACAGGAAAAACCATAGATCAAACAAACCACTTGTATTTAGATTGTACTGACTTTCTTGTTGAAGAAGTATTAATTTTCATCAAGCACTTGGCACCTGAAAGGTGATCTAATTATCGGAAATTTTTTTTTAACTATTGATACTTCAGTATCCAGTATTATGCAAATTATTTATAATTAAAATTATGACAGCTTGCGAAATTAAAAGACTTAAAATTTACCGTTTATTAACCATTGACAAGAAATAATGTAAAAATGCAGGTTTGCACTTTGAGATTCATGATAATAAAACAGAAATATCAAAGTAAATATACCTATTTTTAATGTGATCTTAACATTTGCTGACGTGCAATTATTGCATTCATGTCTCAATTATTATTGAACTGTTTATGTGATCACGTCATAAATAACATTCTATGCAGCTGTAAGAAATTATTCCCAATGAAAAAGATTACAAAAAAAAATTAAAGAAGTTGAAGCGGCATTATGAAATAACGCCCAATTAAATAACTCCCACTTAAACAACTCCCAATAAAATGCGACCTAAAAAATAAAACAAATCCAAAAAATAAAATTTAAAATAAATCCAAATGATAATGAAATTATTCCCCAACGCCTAATGAATTAAGTTCCAATTTTTGGGACTTGCTTCATAATAAAATAACTCTCACTTAAAAAAATGAATTAAGTCCAATGAAATAAAATCCAAAAAATCTACCGTGCGCCAGTCGATGTTCGGCCACACAGTGTGTATATTTACAAGTAGCAAGGTCTATGTCACCAATGTCAACATACCAACATCCCGATGATTCAACATACGCACCGCCATCGGTTCAAGAAGATAGAAGTTTTAACTTTGCCTTGATATGTGACAGATTTGGTGTGCCTGATAGAGTAGCAAAAAAACATAGCCATTTCGCTGATTTTTTCTTGTAAAGTGCCAAAAATGGTAATTTTTTTAAATCTTTGTATGGAGAACCCCCCATGGGTGGTCGGCCCTCCAAAGTTAGTGGGGGTCGGTCATACATTTTGACTCGATTGAGGCACTCTAAATGGGTCAAAGTGAGATAGTCGAAACATCAAAATACATTGTAGAGGTATGGTTCCTTCGGCAAAGTTTCTTATTTTGATCCCTAGAATACGATTTTCCTTGTAATTTGAGCGATTTTTTTTGCCTCCATACAAATCGACCCGCCCTAGTGTACATAGATATAAAAGTATATGTATGTACTTACTCATTTACTCACTAATTAGAAGTTAGTGCTTATTTCATGCATCTGCACTCAAAGAAAAGAGCCTGATGGATGGATTCATTAACGCAAACTATAATTAATGGTCACATTAATGATTGAGTCTACTTTACATAATATTGCATTTGTTATTTAAGGAACATAATATAGTCCTCATTAAGAATCTAATAATTTCATTGTATGAGCATTCTATGTTTTGCAACTGCGAATAAATTTTAGCGCAAAGTTTAGCTAAAAGTTGAATAAACACAAAAAGATGATACACACCACAAAATGCTTTATTAATAAAAATCAAATTGTATTTCTGATAAATAACTTTATTTGAAAATATTTATCATATTCATGGACAGCAGATATACAAGCCCTGCAGGAAATGTCAATAGTGAATCTGTGGTGACTTACTATTGATACAGTCACCAGTACTAGTGACATATAATACCCTATACAATGCTATTTTTATTCGACATTTAACATGTGCGTGTCATTAAAATCCACTACTGACATTGGTACTAGTGACTATTTCTTTTGGGACCATACTGATTTACTAGTACATTTTAGTAATTCTGTCACACTTTTAGTACTTTTCTGAAGTAGAAGATGCCAATAATGAAAATGCATATTTTGTTAACTTTTGGAGATTCATTACAAAATTAAGAGACACTAATTCATAACAGTCTTTTTTATATATTAACAGTGTTATCCACAAACGTTTTATTAATAAGCAAAATCCGCTAAAGTAGTATTCACAAACGCTTAATAGCACTATGAGGCTAATTAGGTATGACGCTACTTTAGCCATTTAATAAGTTGACATTTGCATTTTTTAAATTAAAAAAAAATCACTATTTACTTCAAAAAGTGTGAAAAATAAAAAGACATTCAAATAAAGTAATGATTGTAATAAATATAATTTCGATATTCGTCAGTATTATACAGAATATATGTATGTATATACATATAAATAACTATAATTTTTTTAAATAATAATATTTTAAAATATTACAGAAATATATTTCAATTCTTGCGATTCTTCCAGGCCTTCTGCAATGTTTACATACATACATATGTATGTACGTAAAATAAGAAAATTCAAGAAGAAATACATAAGTACATATGAATGTGTTTGAATATGTAAAAACACACATATGTATATATGTATGTATAAGTATGTATGTACACAAATGTGTCTGTATGTACTTATATGCATGTACATGCATATTTGTTCACATGCATTCATAACTTAAATTCTACCTGCTTTTTGAAATATTTATATTATTACATCTTGTTTTCCTGATTTTGTGCATAATTTGTCACATATCAACCACAAAAAGATTAAAAACATTTCCAAATAAATAAAGTAAGCAAATTAGTGGTGTGTAAGCAAATGCAACGTACTTGGTATTTGAATACATTTGTTATAACTTTTGAAAAAACTTTGCTACTACAACACCTCTTAAAAAATTTAAATAATTTTTTGGATATTATAAGCAATATTCTATTAATCTAACTAGTTTAAATAAAATTTATATGACATTATTTTCACATTTTCAAACCATTAGAGACTACTTGCTTATCGAGTATGTTAATGTTCACAGCACTAATTATAACTTGACAATTGAAATGAAACAATGTTGCTAACACAGAATCACAAAACTGAAAAAATCCCACAATATTTAATTTGGCTTTATTAAACATTTGTGAATAATGGGTCTTATTAACGAGTAATAAGACAAAAACTGATTATTAACTAATGTGTACATAATCTCTACAATAAGAATTTTTACGAATAACACTGTAAAACTAAAATAAGGTACTTAATCATTTCAGTCTTTTTAAGTTTTCTTATACATACATAGCTAAGTTTTTTTTTATAGTTATAAAAACAATTCAATAAAGCTTTCATTTAAAAAAATTAAAGCAAAGTATATTAAGAAACTAATAAGCAATTCGGATAGGTATTATGTACATAGGTACCAAGCTTCAGAAAAAATATTAAAAAAAGAGAAAAATTGTTAACTTTTTACAAAAAAGCTTAATTTTTCAATTTCCATGTACGAATAACTAAAAAACGGTGGATTAATTTATCTTACCATATTAACATGGTTTGAATGAAATTTTGTAAGTTATCTGACGGTGTTTTATTGGTCAACGTCGGACGTGATGTCTCGAGTTACAGTGAATTATACTGCTACACGTCGTGAAAATGTTAGGTAGGCTCATGACGTGATGGGAAAAACCAACGATATAGTTTGTTTAAATATACTTAGATAAATTTTTACATTTATTTGAGCATGTACTCAAGTATTTATTGAGAAATGTGTTTGAGAAATTTTTTAAAGGCTATTTTTATGCTTTGTAATTCACAAAAATATATTTGTGAGTTTTTGTATAAATAGATGAGCTTTGGAATTTTTTTTTTAAACATAAAGGGTAAAACATCTACTGATGAATTGGTATAGCTACCAACGAAATATATATCTAGATATTGCTAACCCGCAACAAATAAATATACTTAGATATGTATATTAAAAAATGTTATGCATTTTTTAAGGGGAAAAAAGTTGTATTTCGTTGGGGTTGTGAAATTAATCTTCTTCATTGGAAGAGTCGTCATCAATTTGTTGGTTTTCTTTTAATATTGCATTTCTCCGACCTAGTTGCTTGAAGTGTTTCTTTTTCTGTCGCTGAAATGCTGCTCTAAGCATTTTGTCTGAAGATTCACCAAAAGTTGATATAACATCTGGATATTAAAAGAACATACATATGTAGGTTTGATTAAAATATAATAAAACTTAAAACAACAAACTTTTTACAAACTTATTTTACTCATAATGTTTAAATTATTCTGAAACACACTTAATATACCTGGAATATTGATTATTTTAATAATTTTTTATGAAGACGTAATATTTGCTTGAAAGTTATGCGTCCCATACACGTTTCAATTCAATTGTCAATTAAGTCTTTCAATTGAATTGATTCTTGGCCACACATTTCATAAACTGAATTGAAAGACTTTCATTCAACTGTCAATTTGCTCTAGCATTTTTATCCAGCCTTATGTCAAAAATTTCTCGATTTGTATGTATTTGTTGCCCTAATAATACCACCTGTATTATTTCATCATGCTATACACATAAATTATGACAGCTTATCAAGAGACTCGAGCACACACAGCACAATCGAATTGAAAGACTTGCTAGCCAACTTGAAAAATCAAAATCTTTTGATTTTTCTTCAACCAACTCGACAACTGCCAAACTAATCAATTGACATAGCCATACACGCTTTGATTTGAACAACAACCGACTCAGTTGACAATTGGATTGAAACGTGTATGGGGTGCTTTATGTACATATTGTAGCATGTGGCCAACAGTGTGTAATATGCATTGTGATTCAATAGTACCGCAACATGCAAGCATTGACAAACTGCAAGCAAGATATTTTGTGTGTCGGTAATTTGACACTTGTACGGTTAATCAAGTGCAGCAGCACAATGCACTTAAATGAATCACATTTATTAACTGCATTTGTTTGATTGTAAATATAAGCAATACAAAGTATCTGTTGCTTTTAAGTATGCACTCGTTGGACTTTAAACACATGCCATACATAAATAGTTGGAAGCTAAATATGCTTACCCAACAATAATATATATTTCTATTCTTTTACTCTTATGTTAAGGTACCCCTAAGAATTATTCTCATAATTAGTATATAAGCCAATGTCATTTAGTTTATAATTCAATTAATAAATCATCAGTCTTAGGAGCTCCTATTATACAAGCTCTAAGACAAAAATAAAATAAATAAAAACTATTTTATTACAATATATTTTCAACATGTCAATAAAATATAAAGACACTAAGAAGAAGCATACCTTTAATACAGAGCTACAATTTTGGTGGCTGCACTTCTTATTTGCAAATAAGAGTGGAAAGCGTTGCCGTATTACTTTTTTATTGTAACTTAAAATGTTTCCAAAACTATTTGCAAATAACAAGCTATTTGCAAATAAGATGTGTGGTGCTACCAGATGACTATATATTTACTGCGTGTCATTACAAAAAATATAACAATATTTCTGAATGCTATTTGTGTATAAACAGTGAGTTAAGTTTTTGCAAATAGTTTTATTTGCAAATAAGAAATGCGTATAAACGGGGTAACAGACTATTAAAAACATTTTATAATTTTCCATCCATCAGTGAACAAAAAGGGGGTTTGTACAGAAAAATACATAATGTTATTATTAAGTTAATATACACATAACACTAACAAGCCTCAGTAGGACGATGGTTGGTGCGTTGAATTATAATCGAAAGATTCCATATTCATTACTGGGGCACCTCGTGTATTTTTAAATTTATTTCTGAAAGGGTTATATATATATCTTCATTTATTTGTATATATAATTCAATATCAGAACCGATATTTTATTTTTGCTTATTTTCAATACGAATCATCTTAAGAAAAATCCTTACATTTCAGTCCAAGACCCAAGTCTTTAGTTCTTCTAGTGTCTTCGGAATATCGATTTTACGTAAAGACAGACGGATAGACGCACAGACGGGCATGCCTCATTCAACTTCCCTATCTATAAGGGTTCAGAATATATATACTATACATATGTACCTAATATAAATATTGTGGAAACTACACACGTAGTGACAAACCTATAAATACCTTTACCATTTTTGGTGAAGGATATAAAAATTAGATTTTATTAGTTCACTATTAAATTAATTAAGTGGCATGGGGTGCTAACGTACCTGTTTAGTAGGGATCTTGATTAGAAGTGCTAAGTTTTACAGTATTATTTTAAAACTCAACTTCGGCTATGACATGCTTGTTTTTAAATAAATCGGTACTCGTTATATTTTACAAATCACATTGGAAATTCATGTTAATAATTTTAGTTGCATTTAATTTACAGTTAAATTGAATCTTAAATACATTAATAAAATTTGTTTTTCGTACAGATGCATACACATACATGCATATGTACAAGGACTAGTGATGTAACGAATACTCGTATTTGATTATTCGACTATTCGCCTATTTTAAGAAATTCGTATTCGCCAAATTCAAGCGAATATTTCTCGAATAATTTACACATACATTTTCCCAACAAAAAAAATATATCATACAAAAACGGCTGACTTCCAAAACGTTCGTATACAAAGTTTGAATACAGTATTGCTAATGTATTTAAATCACATCCATTTGCAAAGTACCGAAACAATGAATCTACTATAAAACCGATGCATTCTTTGCTTTCTTACTGCGTTAAAAATACGGCAGCGCCGTTTTGAAATGGTGTACATTGAATAATTATTGTACTGCGGCGTTATGAAATCTGATATTTTGTTCAAACACAAAGCAATTGACGTTTTGGAAGTCAGCCAAAGTGTAAAAACGTACATAAAATGCACACAAATATGTTAATTTACATAAAATAATCTTTATTCAAAGGAAGAAAGCCCTATATCTTTGATGTTGAGTTGAAAGATGACTTATTTTACGTTTTCGATAAATTTTTGGAGCCTTATTTTTGCCTGCCACCAAATATATGAAAAAATGGCAAAATATAAATAAAAACTGAAAACTAAAAATCCCCAAATTCTTTCCTACGAAAATCTGTTCCGAAAGAGCAGCGAAAGCAGCAAACATTACCTTTAAAATACAACTCTGATATTGTGAGTTTACCGAAAGCTTAAAAGATTTTGTATCCGTATTCTCTCCCACTCATATACATACCATTTTGTGTTTATAAGAAAGGATTTTTCAAAATGTTTTACATACGGTATTACGGTATTACCATAAATGGAAGAGTTCTCTTATGATCAATATTTTGGTGGGACAAATTGCTCGTTTGATTTTCGAAAAACTTATTGGATAAAAATGCTAGCAAGCCCTTTCAAACAACTTTTTTCTAAATTCGGTAGGATAGGAAGCATAAAAACTGCGCTCGAATCGAAGTCGGTGGCATAAATTCAGTGGTAACAGTTTTGCAAAAATATAATCACTCAACTTGCAGCAAGAAAAATTGTTAAAGTTTTTAAACACTTAAAATTATAGATAAGTGGCTTCTTGGGTTCCTTTTATAAGCTTGACTTGTTTCTGTGGACTGCAATTAAATTTTTGCAAATTTCGCTGAACATGTGTAAAATATATAAAAACTTTCATATCCACAAAAACGTTACTCAATTCAGTTATTCTTGTGTTTTAATTGGAGTAGATGCTCCAAAGCAATTGTGAGCTGATGATAAATGTATTTCCATGTTCTCTATCAAAATCAGTCATTAGAACTTCGATTTTCAATTTTTCTTTTTTATTTATGTATTTTTTTACAATAGATAATTTTTATTTTTGTTTAATTGAAAAGCAAAATATACATATATTAACTTCCTAGCAGATATTGTTAGGGAGTCCCTACGTTCCGCGGAACTCCGACTGGGTTCTCGTTCTCTGAAGCGCCATTATTTGTGTATGTGAACCAGCTGTTTATCATGGAATCTTTTTAAACATTTGCAAAAAGTTTTCAATTAAAAAAATTATCATTTACAAGATCGTTCATTATTACTCACCAATGCTTTTAATAGTACCATCTGAAAATGCCAAAAAGTTATTAAAGATATCCGTAAATAATTGATAATTAAAAATTAAAAAACTTTTGGAAGAGAAAAGTGATATGATCAGTTGTCGATTACTTACTCGTGTCTATATCAAAGCTATAAACACTGTCAAGTGCTGGTACAAGACCATAAATGGTTGTTATTAAAATACCTAAAAAGAAATTTCAAGTAGTCATTGATTAAAAGAATATCGCGAATATGATCAATTACCCCAACTTACTACACCATACAAATAATTTCAAGTAATTTAACATATTGATGCACAAAAATTCAAGTTAAGTTAATAGAGTATGCAAATTCTTTAACGCACTAAGTTTTTGTTTAGACTAAAACAGTTTAATCTGTACGCTCTGAGTTCTAGTTAACTACTGTCGTCTTATTCAACAAAAAAAAAAAAAAAAAACCAAGTTCATTTAATTACGTAAGACAAATCCTGAAAGATATAATAAAAATTTTATAATAAAGTTATAAACAGTTGATGGTAATCAGCAGAAGTTTATTTTTGTGGCTTATAAAAGTCATTACCAAAACAGTGCATATCTATATCTATGTATGTATGTATATTACTATCTATCTATCTATCTATCTATTTGCATGTGTATATGAATCTGTGTTTGTATTTTTGTTAGATTATATTATATATACCGTAATACTGATCGTTTAGAAATTTTAAAACTATCTTACTGATAAACGTATATTCAAATACAATTTTTGGGGGACGAGGTGTGCCGCTCATACAAATAAATTATTAATAATCCCATATCTGCTCAACTAAAGTAGTGAATGTATTCAAATTATATGAACTGGGAAACATATATCTGCACAAGTATTTACAATAAACTTCAAAAAATAAATTTTCAAAATTTTTTAATTTTTGTACATTTGTATGCGGAGCTGGTTGAGTTTTTTTAAACAATAAGTAATTTTTATGAAAACATTCCGTTCACTTAAGAATTTAGTGAGTACCAACCACAAAATAATTGGGTTTCTTTTTCTAACAAAAGAAGGTTGTGGTACTGTATATGGTTAATAAGAAAATATTTTAATCGCTGAAACCTTAATTAGTTAATTATAATGTACCCGTACACTGAAAAAACAATTTTACATAAATTCAACGCACTCCCGTTCTTTGAAATTCAACGTATTATACGTTGAAATTAAAAGTACAATGTTATGTATTTATGAACTCAACGTTGAAACCATTATTTGATTTTATTCGTTGAATTAAACAATAAACTAGTTTTTTGATTTCACGTATAATACGTTGAATTTAAGACACTCGTTCATTTATTTAAACACACCTCGTGAACAAATACTTTGATTCAAAGAATCCTTTTCTTGATTTTAAGTAATATACGTTGATTTTGTTGTATGAATACGTTGGATCAAGGAATAAATTTTTAAAAATCAACGTACGGTTTCTTAACTTCAACGAACTGGTACGTTGAATTCAACAAGCCAATGATTGCCCTAATAACAAGAGTCACAGTAATATGTGAATTTCCCTAATATTGAGTAAAAACAACAAAAACGTTAATTTACAAAGTATAATGAATTCTTTGATGATAACGGACTATGAGTTTGTGTTGATTATTAGTAATTTCCAACCATTGATGGGTAAAAATAAAATAAAATGAATTAAATTAATTCTCGTATTCTATTTCTGCTGAAAACTTAGTTAAATAGTTGATATTCTTCCCAATTAGTATCCACATTACGAAAATTGTAAAGATGGACAATTGAACGCTGATGAGCGGTGTAGCGGCCTTGAAATCGGTACTGATACGTTCTGCTAAAACAACTGATTGGATATAAATAATAATATTTTTCAACATAAAAAAAAACTCTTAGTAATTTTGAATTTTCATTAATTCAATAAAACTGAACTTGAGCCTGATAATATTACTTTTCATATGTACATCAATATAAGTTCGAATAATAATTACCAGGGCAAGTTTAAATATGCACAAAATTAAAGAAAAAAAGCAAGCAAAAAAGCACAAAATAAACGCAAAATAAGCCCAAGAATAAGCAAAAATAAGCTCAAATATGCTTCCAAAAATTAAACAATGTAACCACTTTTCATTTATTTTATTAAATAATTTTTTATTGCAAAGCACAATCATATGTTTTTTTAGATTTTCAAAAAGAAAAGATCGATTATCGCATAAAACTGTAGAATAAATTGAAAAAATTCATTCAATATCATTGGATGTATTACGAGCGAACTTAAACAATAATAATTCGCTTGGTATCTCCAAGCCAATCAATGAATTCATCAGCTTCGCTTTTGTTTAAATAATATTATATTTAATTTTAACTAATGTTTGAATTTCAACGTTTCGAATTATAACTTTGTTGAAATTTTCAAAAAATATTTTGTTTTCAAAATTTTTCATCTTTTCTTCCACTTTTTCTATAATAGACAAATTTCCTTTTAAATAAAGTCCTCTTCTTTCTAGTTTGATTATACTTCGGCAAATACACTTGAAATTATCTTTTATGTACGGGAGATCAGATTTTTAAGATGCAGTTTTAAATAGAGCTTTTGCTTTATATATTGATTCCACATCATCATCGGAAAGTGCATTTAACACATTGCAAATTTCTGTATTGTTGTCACAATAATAAATAACACTTTTAAGCCAATCTAGTTTGCAATGTCAAGAGTTAAAGAATAGAAAATTGCATGTGTGAAAAAAGGATAAACTTTTGCTTTTTATTTACAACAGAAAGATTCAAAAATTATTTTCAAGGGCTGCCAAAGTGCATTATAAGCAAATTCAAGCAGAGTATATCAAATAAAGCAATTTTGCAAAAATAGGTACAAAATAAGCGAAATCAAGCTTTTCCAGCAAAAAGCTTAAAAAACATGCGCTGATAATTACGCGGAATAAACGGGTTTATTCGTAATCTAATATATAAAATTCTCGTTTCACGATGTTTGTTTCGAACTCCTCCAAACGGCTCGACCGATTTTAATGAAATTTTTTATGCATATTTGGTAGGTATGGGAATAGGTCCTAAGGTACATTTTAAATCGCTAGGGTCACGAAGAGGGGAGGGAGGGGCAATTTCTCTATTTCCGAAACGGCTTGACCGATTCTTATGAAATTTTTTATGAATAATCAGTAAGTATGAGAATCGGTTACTATCTATTTTTCAGAACGCATGAGGACGGGAGAGAGGGGGCAATTTCTGAATTTCCGAAACGGCTTGACCGATTCTTATGAAATTTTTTATGCATAATCAGTATGTCTGATGATCTGCTACTATCTATTTTTCAAACCGCTAGGGGCATGAGGACGGGAGAGAGGGCGCAATTTCTGAATTTCCGAAACGGCTTGACCGATTCTTATGAATTTTCTTATGCATAATCAGCAAGTATGAGAATCATCTATTTTTCAAATTAAAAATCGCGATTTTTTTTTTTAATTCTCTTTAAAAGTTGCTTCCAAAATCTTTGCAGATTCATACGATGATTTTTTCCCATGTTCTAAATGTTGATATTTTTTCTCCGTAATCGGTTATTCTTCTTTACTTTATTATTTGTATAAAAACAATCTGACGTATGCATGTATGTATGTACATCAATTTGTTATTTACGTGCCAACGAATATGAGTATTGCCACATGTAAATGAAAAACGAAATAAAGCAAAATAACAAAAAACGAATATGTGTAAAGAAAAATATAAGAAAAAATCACAGAAAACTGAAAATGTGATTTTTTTCTTTACCCCTTTTGCTTCTCTACCCCGTTCGCCTACATACACAAAAAATCGTGATTTAAAAATCATGGAAAAAATCATGGAATTGGGTGTATCAATTGCTGCCGGAATACTTTTTATGCGTTCATCACTAACAAGAATTATTGCAATGCCACACTAATGCATATCAGGGAAATTTATGATGTTGATTGATGTGCTCTCACCAGGGTTTGAACCCAGGCTCTAAGTCATATTTTTCTTTGTAGTCAACGCGCTAATTATTTGGGCTTATTTGCGTAGAGACGCAAAGAAAGAGCTAAAAAATTTCCGAACCTGGCATAGAACTGTACCATATTTTAGTTAGACTACAAGACAAATATTGTGAAGAGGAGTTTAAAAAAAGATAATATAAAATGTTTTTGTATTTTTAAATTAATGATATAAAAACATTGATAACACAAAAAAAAATATTCTTTGGTTGTATATAAAGCTAACCTACATTGAAATGAATTCATGTTTACGCCACAAATTAAAATTAAATTCTAACAATATCTGACTTTGACAATTTTTAAAGGGGCTGTAGGATACTAATGAATAAGATCCCAATTCGGGTCACCTTGATTTTTTGATAAATTTCCCCTTATAGTTTAGCAAATAACATTTTTACCTGCCTTGGTCCACTGCTGTTCGACTTGCAAAATCGTTCAAGATCATAAATTTTAACATTTTGCTTAAAATTGTAAAACAAACAACCCATTTCAATAGTTATACGCAGTTTAAGTTAAAATTTTTAAAACAAATGGATTTTTTCTAATTTCGGATTTTAGGAAAATATACACCATATTTATTTAAGGGAGTAAAGCATATTACAGATTTTTTATTAAAAAAATTTGATAGTTGA
Organism: Lypha dubia; assembly: GCA_947311025.1. Taxonomy (NCBI): domain Eukaryota; kingdom Metazoa; phylum Arthropoda; class Insecta; order Diptera; family Tachinidae; genus Lypha; species Lypha dubia. Next base: position 2,933,564 of record OX371263.1, read on the forward strand.
AAGTGTCAGCGCGTATTTTTATTGAAAAATCTACACTATCTAAAAATGCTTGACGCACTAATATGCTTTAAAAAATCTCCTAAAATATTATAAATTTTATTCGAACAAATACTAAAGAATTTACATTTTTAAAAGCTTTATTTGTTATGGGTTAGCTAATCTATCAGCATTTCGTTGGTAGCTAAATACCAACTCATCAGTATATATTTACCATTCATGTTTAAAAATTTTCAAAAGACATCTACTCACTAGACGAACTCACAAATAATATCTGCGAATTACTAACATAATAGCAACAAAACTAATAATTTTTATTCGATATGAATCTGTTTACTTTTCTTGTAACCTTTATAAATTAGTCAACCACTGGTTGATCAACTGACGAGTTGTTATTTAGCTACGAACGATATGCTTATAGATTAGCCAGCCCATAAGAAATAAAATGTTTAAAAACTAAAATAATAGAGATATGACATTTTCACAGTTAATCGAACTAAAAAGTAAAAAATAATTCTTAATTTAAGAATTAATCATTGTCCTGAATGATCCATAAAAATTTGCATACTTAAAACGGAAAATCGCTCTCCTCAATTTAAGTTCTTTATTTTTTTATTTTTTTTCTTAAGTATATTGGAAATGTTGTCAAAAATTAAATCTCTCTCTCTCTCTCTCTCTCTCTCTCTCTCTCTGTCTCTTTGTTGGTCTTTTTTAAGGTCTTGCTGTGTAATTTTGCAGCAATTTCTGAAAGACCATAATTGCATAATTTCAAACTTGTTGGCAACTTAATTGCGTAAAATGTTGTTTTAAATGTAATCGGAGCCTTTAACTGCCAATCATCGACCATTCATTTAGTCTGGTGCAGTTATAGGCAACAGAAATTTAAAAATTTTGCTAAATTGTCTTTCCTTCCTTCTTCACTAAGAAAGTTTAATTTATCTGTAGTACAGCAATGAATTTGTGGGATGTTCTCTTTGTTTTCGATGTGATTGTTTAAGAAACTGGTCCAAACTCTTGGCTAGTGATTTTTAGTTGGTTAAAAGACACAAGTGTTGGATTTTGATATGTTACCAAGTTGGCCGCCCAAAGGTAGCTAAAAGGCGTTATTGTTGTTTCCTAAATTACACTGCAGCTAAGATGAAGAAATAGGATAGGTTTAAAAGTGTTAGTTTAAGGACAAGTTTTTTACGTTGGTTAAAAATGAGTGAATGCTCAAATTGACTTTTAAGGTTTTTTTTTGGCGAAAATCTCGAACAGAGCAGAAATGGATGCATGAATTGTTTTAAACTTCATACAAAAAATTGTCAGTGTGAAACCGGGTCTTTTAATATCCTTGAAGGAAACTAAGAACAAAATAAAATTCATTCTAAATGCTTGTCAAGTTTGCTACCGTATACTTAAGTAGTTTAGAGTTTTAAAACCACTAATGCCAGCGTTTTTCGCTTTCACAGACTGACGTTGACCACAGTTTATTTTTTTTTTAATTTCTTGTCGAACCTTTAGTTTAACCGCTTGTCCAACACATGTTATCTTTACAACATCAACATAACACATTTAAATATTTTAGGATGTTTTTAAAGTTTACCAATTTTTGCCACCGGCATATACATACATACATACTAGTGATGTTACGAATATCAATTTTTAGTATTCGCCAATACGAATACGAATATTTGAAACAATATTCGCCGAATACGAATACGAATATTATTTTTAAGTTTGTATATTAATTGTAATATTTTAAATTACTACGAACTGTTTATTATTAATATTTGTGCACGCTAAAGTTCGTCAATGTTTATAATCAGAGAAATATTAGGTAGACATTGCTAACATATTTCGAGCAACAAAGTAAAAATTTAATATTTATACATCCCTTTTGTAGATTTTTCAACAGCAGTGGCTGAATAGAAACAAACGTTGTTTTTCGGTAAAAGCCACTAAACCTCGTCAGAATTCATGTGCAAATGCCCTTTTCACTACTTGTTAGGTAGCTTCGTTTCAATTTTTTTTTTAAATTATTATCAATTAAAGGTTATTTTAATCTCGTTTTCTAACGTCAAATTTTCATCTTCAAATTCTTCTTCGACTCTGACATGACCATTCTCTGTATTCCGTACAGATGATATTTCGGAAGTTAATAGATATAAGAATTTGATGCATACAAGTGCTTCGTTGTTAGGACGATATTAAGGGATTTGATGTATTTAAATCTTTATTAAACATTTTATTAAATTGTTTATACGGCTGTTTTTACGAGCTTCATGCTCCGTCATGTTTGTATATTTTTTATTTTTGCATACAGCAGCGTCGTGCAAAGCAACCAACAGGAAGTAACGTATTCTGCATTATTTGTTTTGAATTAATTAAAACTTTATGCACAGTAGGAGTCATAGGTAATCAAGCGTAATTGCTTTGAAAATACTTAGTGGTTGCGAAACAATAATGCTCTTGATGAAGGGGAAATTGGCACGATAAACATGTGATAAATATATAAAAGCGGATACCGTTAATTTCTGCAAATTCTTTATTATTGGAAAATGCGATACGTGAAGTATTGCCGTCATTTGTTGAACCAAAACCACAGACTTTTAGAATGTCAGAGTTCATTCTGAATTTTCCTTTTTCTATCAGAAACTTTAACCCGATCGGGTTAATTCCTTCGGGATGAACATCCTTAATTTTCCATTTATTTAAGTCACGTTTGTATCCCAAATGCAATCAAAAACTCAATAAATCTGTGTAGGGGATTTATACCATGTATGAGGTTGCTCCCGTTCGATTAAAATTTTTCGCTTTTGTAATCCTTAATTGCACAAAAATCTTTTGAGCTTGCGCCGCTTAAAGGACATGACAAATTAGAATTTATTCCAGTTATAATATTTAAAGCTTTTCCATCGATTACTGTTAAGCAAAATTTAAATATTATACTGATAGATTTTCATTCATCAATTTGCCCTGTTATGGCTGTCAGCCTTTCCATTTCTTTATTCAAATCTGAGCTTTGTTTTAATACCACTTCAAGTTTTTCTTTTACAAACTCTAGCTTTAATGGCCTGCAATGTCAGAGTTGATTGTAAAGTAAGATTACACCATAAATGTTTTCCTGTAGAGTCGACAAGTCTTAATGGTATAACAGTGGTTGCAAAGAGATTGTAGTCAGTATTTTGTGTTGAGCTTGAATTCTTACAACTTTGTTTAAACTGAGCTTGACCACTACTACCGTCAATCCATAGCTCAAGATTAATTCCGATGAAATGAATGTATTTTTATCAAGATTGATTACTGCTAAAATTACTTATTCTTGCATTTTTGTAATTCTTGTTGCAGTATGGTGCAATACCATTTGTAAAATAATTTTTGCAACTTTTTCACTTACAAATATATGGCAAGGCCTGCAGAGAACTTTAACTGCCGGAAGTCTATAATAGGGTGGAAATATGTCACAATTTATTTGTATATTTTCCATACGAATATTGGAATATTGCTTTTTTTGTAAAACTATGTTCGATAAGAAATCCAAGAGGTTCTTCGTCAGAGACCTTAACAGGCCCGTGAAAGTTTTCATTGCATATTTTTCTGATTTTTTATGGACGAGTTGGACTTTTCATTGTGCCTTTAAAAACCGCAACGAGGTTCTTCTCTCCCTTTTTTGCGGGCTGAAATAAATGCTGCATGATCTAGTAAATCTGTCTAATTTTTCTCAAATGATGAAAGACCTGTCGCTTTCCTTTTTTTTGGCTACGATCAGACATTTCTGAATACGGCAATCGTGGCCGACCTACCCGTGAAGAACTTGGAACTTCTTCATGGACTTTATATATTTTGAACATTACCACGTACTATTTTGGTACTTAAAATATTTTAATCAACTGAGGCTTCTCCGCCACTTCCGTCCCAGCTTAATACAAAGAAGTCTTATTTTTTCTTCCAAATATTTGACGAAGTCTCCAGAAGGGTTCATTTCTCCGTTTTTTCCATTAGCCAAAAGATCTTTCTTCTTCTCCTCTTTGGAACTTTTTTTTGATCTGTATGTTTAATGAATATTATTGATAGTTTCCAAAATAACATGTTTTTAAACATGTTAAAAGAAACTGGTACGATAGTTGTTAATTAGGTAAATATTATAAATTTACTTACGATCTTTCGAACACAATTTCGAAAATTCGAACATACTATTTTTGAGCTATAAAAAGTTTAAAGGATTTTCTACGCAGTAATGTCGAAATTTTACATACTTCGAAAATTCGAAATCATTTTCAAAAGAAAACTAAATGGTTTAAGTTAATTTTTAAGTCTTCGGGAATAAGATCATAATTATACTGCTTCTTTAGGTAAAATAATTTCATGTTTCGAATATTCGAACTTAATTTCGAAAAATAATTTTTACAAAATACTTCTATGAAAAACGTTGTAACTTTATTAGTGTTGTAAAAGCTCTATTGAAGGAATGTTTTGAAATAAATCGTCAATGAGATTAGCAATAACTCCGATGGTCTCATGAATGCTAGCATGTCCCATGCTCGATGGTTGCATTCCTTCATAGGCGTAGATTTATGGGCACCGGTTACCATGATTGCTATAATGCGAAGAATCCTCTCTCTATTTCCTGCAAACATGAAATGCCATTAAGGCTTTAGTTTCTCGAACATGAATATTATTTCTCCATGTTAGCTTACTATCACTTTGGGTAACATGAATGTAGGTATTTTGTACCTTCCACAAAAGAGTACTAATTCCGTTTTGGTTGGAGTGACACTGAGACTATTTTGTGATCGATCTATTCCTAGCTCAGAGAGCCCGGATAATTGCAAAACAGTTATTAAAGGCACCCTCAATGTCCATGAGCTCGAGCGACGCTTCTGTGTCCCACAAGCGTGCATTGCCGTTTCAACTTTATTTGCTTTGGTATAGGCATGTTGACTAGCTGATAGGAGATAGCTGTCAGATATTGTTCTTATATGAACGTGGATCAGTCTTTCTAGTGTCTTTCAAAAAAAGGAAGTTAGGCTGATGGGTCTAAAGTCCTTTGCCTTGCAGTGCGATCCTTTACACACTTTTGGGATAAAAATTACTTCGCATTTAGTCTACTGCTGCGGATTACATGACAAAGCTAGATATGCTCTGTATATAGTGAGCAGCCAGATGTCGCAAGGTCTATATTGTGTTGTAGATTTGCGGGAATGATTCCATCCGAAGCGGGTGATTTGTAGGGATATTGACTTTTTGTTGCCCAGTGAAGTTATCTGTACGGCCGTCAGATACCAGATAGACAAGGAAGCTTTTTTTGCTTCCATAAAGGGTGTAGATCCTAGAAAGTGTGTTTCTATTAGGACCTCTAAGGACTTTAAAGAGTTTGTAGTCCAGTTGCTAGTTGCGGTATAAATATAGTCCTAATTTAATTTTATAACTAAGACGTTAAGCTAAGTCCTTGTTTGAACAATCGAAGATATTTCAAAAAACACTTTACTTAATAAAAACATGTGTCTTAAATGCGATATTTAGATCTGTTTATGTATTAGTATCTATTATAAAAGTTTCTATTATAATTTTAGTGCAAAAATAATATTCTTTATTAAAAATGTATAAAACACTTTGATTTGCCTTTGTCTAAATAAAATAATTTTAACTTTATTGTTGGAAATTCGAACTAAATTTCAAAAAGTTTATTTTTGTAGCCATATAAAATGGCACAAAAGGGCTCTGAATGCAGTACAGTTGCTGCTATTATGCAAATTATTTGCTTCCGGCTTTTTCGAAATATCGAACTTAGATTCGAAATATATATTTTTTTTATATAAAATGTGAAAAAATTTCCTAGTATAAAATAAGTTGCATTTAAATTACTTTTACATTAAAATTAAATCAATTTAAAATTTTTTTATTTTTAATATCATTTCATTTGTCATTATTTCTATATAAATTTCTATTTCCTTAAAGATAGAAAAGAAAACCTCCACCTTTCCTTCTAAATTCTAAGCGACCTTGTCAAATATTGGCCGAAAAATGAGAGAGCCAATATACAAACTAAAATTTTATTTCCCTTAATTCCAATATTTTTTTAAATATGAGCTCGCATTAATAAAAAAACTATAAAAAAATAGCTTATTGAGGAATAGAAGATTATATTTTGGAAGATAAAAGGGATAGGATTCAAAAAGAAACCAACCTAAAGCAGAAGCAGTGGTTACGATTCTTTATTAAAATATTTGCCAAATGTGATCGTAGCTTTAGCTACTTAGCAGCTTATGAGGAAATAAATCAAATTCATTCGTACACCAGCAATTCGCTGCCATGTCAAATGGTTTGTAACAAAAAATCTAATTTCTATAGCTTCCACATATTGTGTCAATTATTGCATGCAAACAAACTAAGCAATAATGTCATCATAATCAAACACAACGCAGAAACGACAATACAAAAAAACAAAAGCAACAGCAAGAAGAAGTATGTAGCCTGCCTTACAGCGATGCAAGCTAGTGGTTGTTTGGCAAATTTATGAACATATTCAATGCTTCTAAGTCAAATATTACTTTTACAGATAGATATGTATGTAAATAGATTCAAATGCATCGTCGATATCGGCTGTTGTATTTGTAATATCTATAAGTAAGTATGTGCTCGTGTTCAATTCCTTGAAGTGGCATAACATTGACGGCATGTTAGATATTTATGCTTTTGACATGCAAAATAAATTGATTTTAAATTGAAAAAGTAAACGTTAGAAAAACAAGCAAGAGTGCTATATTTGGCTGAACCGAATCGTATATACCCTTCATCAAGCTACATGTTTTTATACATATACATATGTTATGGGAACACTTAAATAATAATGAACCGAAAATTACGGGCGTTCGGAGTTTGTACTATTTAATATTTTTCCAATTTTTCATTTTATATTTCAAACGAAAACTTTCATTTGCCATCCATTTTCCAATTCCATTTCTGACCAAAAAAGGGGTTTGAACGAACAACAAAATATGATAGTATTTACTTAAATACACAACACATTAACAAGACTTAGTAGTACTGCTGCAGTGCGTTGAATTCTAATCCCGATGATTCAAGATTCAATACTGCGGTAACGAACATGAATGTATTGTGTACGAATGAATTTTGTATATTTAATTAAATATCGGAATCGATATTTTATTTTTGCTGATTTTCAATACGAATCGTTTTAAGACAAATCGTTACACATCAGTGTAAGACCCAAGTTTCCAACACTTCTGGTGGCTTTGGAAAATCGATTTCATTTACATACAGACGGACAGACGGACAGACGCCCATGGCTCATTGAAATTTCCAATCTATAAGGATCCAGAATATACAATCATACACATATATTTTATGAGTTTCATATAAATATTGTGAAAATTACACACAGAATGACAAACCTATAAATGCCTTTAGTATTTTTGGCGGAGGGTGCAAAAAGAAGATAAAGAAAACACCAACTCTTTAGGTGGAAGTGTATGTTACATTATATCCGGTTATTGCTGGAATCATCTCATGTCTCTATCCCTCTATCATTTTTTTTTTTGTTTATGTATGTTTGTGTTGAAATGCTAAAATACTGTTGAACTCGTATTATGAAGTATGATGAAGTTACAAGATGACAATGATGATGATCACATCAACTTGGCTGCAAAAGTTAAATTGTTGTTGTTCAAGCAAATGTTGTGCGGATGTTTGTCTAAGGTTTTTTTATACCACACTATCATCATGGTCATCGTTCCTCCAACTACGCTCATACTTCATTCGGTTGTTGATGATGATGACAATGCTTACGTATATGCATTAAAACAAGTGTCAACTTCGATCAAATTCATTTTGCTGCCTGTGGCAAACTTGGTTTAATTTAGTAGGCAACAAGGTGCACTAGAGTTTTTTTAACCTCGTCTCGGGCCATTATTCCATCGTATTATCGAAACTGATTTTTTTGAAATATCTATTGTGCAGGCTCTCAGTTACAAGTCTACTATAGTTCGCTTGAGGTTTATTTGTTCTTAGATCACTTTTACTTCTGTCCCTTTCTGATTTCGGCCCCCCGTGTTCAATTGTTGTGCACCGCTTTTACTAGAAAATGTGTGCACATTATATATACATAATTGCTGATGTCATTCATTTAAATCAGCTCGATTTTGTAACGCTGTAGAAGCTTCTACATGAAGATCCAATTCATTGAAATTGAAAGATTACACAATAATTGCTTGAATATCAGCAAAAAATTAGATGAAAAAAAAAACTTCATAAAGGAAATAAGAATAAATCAATAGTGAAATTTAAGAACTATAAAAAATACAGGAATTTTAATACAGCAAAATGTCAATTAGTAGTTTTATTGAAGAAGTAAACGATGGAACCACTTCTGGATCAATGACGAGTTTTTGTAAATAAAAAGAAACTGCTCTATTTCATTTTAACTAAAATTACCTTACTTGCCTTACTTAATTTAAATATTAATTATAACCACTAATTAGTTCACTTAATATTCACGATGTAGGAACTAATATCAGCATTTTGGCCAACACTAAACCGAAACAATTGTAGGTAATTTTATTCTCTATTTTTTCGCATCCAGGAACAGTTCGATCGATACGACAGGAATCATATTTTGTAGCTTTAGTACTCCAAAGTTGGTCACCGCTAGATCCTCTAAAATTTCAATTAAAAGATATTCTAGACTAAAAAACCATTAAACAATATTTTTCAAAGGAATCAAAAAATTCTTAGTTTTACATACATATTTAGTTTAGTTGTTATCTTAAGAGTTTTAATTTTTGAAAAATATTATTATATGTGACCTTCTCCTAGAAAAGGGACACAGTGTGTAAAAAAACGGATTTGGACTTAAGAGTGGATTCTGATACCTAAAAGGGTGTAGAATAAGATGAAATGAGTTAGATTTCTGATAAAAATTAATTTACCCCATAAAAACGTACAAAACGAAATTGGGAAAATCGATAAAAATGAGAAAAACATTACAAATCTTTTTTGATTTTTTGGTTTTAAATTGTTTTTTTCGTCAGTCTTCGAATTTTTTTGGAGTTTGGACTTTTTTTCGATGTTTCGTGATCTGGTACTTCGATATTCATCCGTTTGACAATTTTCTGGAATTATCTTATTACATTCTTTCGAACAACATGCTTCGGATTTTTCTCCGATGTCGATGTTCATCGACTCTTGTACATATACGAGTATCTTCAACGGATTCCTCCAATTCGGATATAATATTGGATTCGGAAAAACATGCAAAAAACTTTGATTTGCATTTAGTCCCGAAGTATTAGAAACGACACTTTCAGATAACGTCATATCGATCTCATCTAGGGTTCCCACTTTTTTTTTCCAATTAAAGTACATTGGTTGTTAAAGGTTAGAAAAAAAAATGTACACAGTATAAAAATAAAGTACAATTTAGTTTTCTTTATTGTTATATTTGAAAACGTATTTTTTATTGCTTTTCGCAAGTTTTATCAAATAATTATCATATATAAATTAAAGTAAATAATTAATTCATTTTTCTCGCCATTTGCTCTTCATTACAGAAAAAACTCTCTCTGTGAATGCTGACGTGGCAGGAATAGAAATTAAAAATGAAATTACTTTATACAAATTTGATAAATTATCATCAGCCTTATTAAATAAAAGCTGCCATTTACTTGCTGTAGATAATTGTATATCTGATCATAAATTTTGTTTAATGACGCAATTTCTCCAATTTTTCGTTAGTGAAATAACTAACGATTTCGAGTCAATTTCTACTTTTAAAACTGGAGGGTATTTTTTATATTATTACGAATAAACTACTAAGAGTTATTTTATGTTTGTTTATGTGTGTTATTTAGTTCACATACACACATAGAAACATACGTACAGTGAAGCATCTCATAACCGGACAATCACCGTTGGGGGTACTTTTGTGCAGTTATCTCTTATACATATGTGTCCGCCTATTTTAATTTTAAATTTTTTTAAATTTTTTTATGCTACAGTTCATTAAAGCAATGAAGAGTTAGTGGCCTATTGTGGTTTAACAAATATATTTATATGTATGCAAAATGCTGCAAACGGGCGATTTGTTTTTCGGCTTCAACAAGAATTTTTGTGATCAACTTCATAGTTTTCAGACTCTACGACTGAGTTTGAACTTAATATTTCAATTTGGTCATCTTCACTGTATACGTTTCCATCTATTTTGAAAAATTCGTCAAAATCATTATATTGACTACAGATTTATTTTAAGTTTGCATACGTTGCAAGTGGGATGATGATAATCGACATTAAAATCTAGGGAAATTACGTCATTTAATTTCTATTGAAATTTCGTTCTATATCCGCCGAAATTTGGCTGCTGGAAGATTATAACCGCCTAATGTAAATCCAGCTTTTCTAAACCAGTTTCTTACTGTACTATTATCTGATGCTGAGGTTGCACTATCGATCTTTGGTAATATGTGAGTTAATACTAAGTCTCCTTAGTGAACCTTAAAATATTGGATAAAACTTTATTGAATCACTTGGCAGAGTGCAGTTGTATTCTATTGTATTATAGGCAAAAAAAAAATGTGTTTATATATGTTAAATTTAAGCACAACGGCAAGTGTTTAAACTCTTCTGTCCGTTTATGAAAGAATTTTTGAACAAAATTTCTTTAATAAAAGGTTTCACTGTATATACAAAACCTTGTGTTATTCAGAAATTATTAGATAAATAATGTTAATTGTTAGTGGTATGCAACTTCTTTTATTTACGTCTTAGAAATCCATCGAATGATGATGTTTGTTATGGCTGGCCGTAAGTATTCACAAACAGTTTTAATTTTATTCAATTTAAATCAAAATTTTATCTTAAATTTTCATTCGTGATATAAAACAAAGAAAAAAGTTTGAGTTTTTTCATGAATAACGATTTATGTAATTCCCAAAAAACATTTCATAATTAATATTATTTTTATTTTCTTCTGCTTATATTTGACTGGTTTAATTAATAGGAATAAGCCAAAAAAGCTAACCAGGAAATTTAAAAATTTATCTTTCAAGGTTTATTTGGTAGAATTAATGTTTTAATTTACTTAAGATTGTAAAAGTTTATGGACAATTATGGCGGTCGCAAAGTACTTTTTTTAATAAATATAAGATTTTGATGAAATTTTATATTTTACTTTTAATGATTTCTTTCTGGTCGCACCAGTTATGATAATTTTGTTTGTGATTGTGTCTTAATTATTTTAACTTTCTTTGCAGTCGAATATAAATTTTGTCATGCGACATTTGAGTCTGGAACTAAAAATAACTCTTGGCGTTTCAAACATTTAACATTTAACAATTAAATTAAATATGTTATTCTTGTAAATTTAAGTTTTTAATTATTTTTATTAGTTTTTATTTTAAAAATACACAAGATAAAGTTTAAGAAAATTTACCTTAAAAGCATTTAAAACAAGTTTAATAAGAAATTTTTGCATAAAATTGCATAATCTATATTCAAATAAGGATATTAATGGGCCGCTTCAATGGCAGAAGTTTCCAACCAGGCTTCTGTGTTGAAGAGTATAAAAACTCTTCAGGTGGTAGTTACTGAATACAGTATTACAACTGGTAAGAGTTGAGAAACATGAAAGTTTTCATCGCTTTAGGTAAGAGTTATTCCGTTTAAGCAAATAAGTTTTTTATAATCTTAAAATAATTTTCGTATTATAAAGTAGCTGTTTTATGTTTCACTGAGGCGATTGCTGGCCAAGTTGCCAACAAAGTGCATAAATTGGAGCAACAAAATCAAACAGATCTTAATAATGAACCTGAGCACCATGCTCATGGCCATGCTTCGGAGCAACAAACACTTAAGCCACATTCCAGTCAATCGGGTAATACTGATCAGCATGATGTACAACATCTTAGTGAACATGGCAAGCCCAACGATAAAGTTCAATCAAACGATCACTCTAAAGTATCTGCAGAAACTCCTCCCAAAGTTCAACACGTTGTTGCACAAGTCTCTCAACATATACCACAAGTTGTAGTTCAGCATGTTGCCAGCCAAAATCGTATGGTACGTTCTGTCAAGAATCGCCTGACGTGGCAAGACATGCAAGTAAATGCTGTAGACCAGCCAGGTAAATGTCAATTTATATGCAATCAAGTGGACGTGACAGTGTGCGGCTATAATGGCCAATGCTATTGGGAATTCGAAAGTCAATGTGATCTTGCCACTTATAATTGTTTCAATACGGACAAAAGTAAGTGTTTTTGATATAAAATAAATTTTTATTGAAAACTAAATACCACGAGGGTATTATATTTTTTTTTTCTTTTTAAAGTCTTTCATGTTGCAGACTTTGCCAAATGCAAGGACATTAGTGCAGCACACTGCTATCGCGGTGATATGTAAAGCACCAAAAACAAATAGAAAGTGCATTCAAGGATATCACATGTTATTTACTAATATTTAATTAAGAAGAATTTATATAAACAACTAGTGGAACGCCCCGGCTTCGCAGGAGAAAATCTAAATGCCATATCTGCGGAACTACTGGGCCGATTCCATGCAAACATCACATTAACCATCTACAGACCATCTCCATCGAAACTTGAAATTTTGGTTGACCCGTTTCCGCAGTTCCAACTGGTTCTGTTAGGGAGCACTAAGAAATAATCGTGTATATTAACAACTCCACTCCACTCAAATAAACAGTGCCAAATACAAATCTGTTGGGACGGCAATATTATCGTTAAATGTCTGGATAGAAAAGTCACGCGGCACTAAAGTGGTGTTGTTTGACAGATAAAGTGACTTTATTCACGTCAAGAGGCTCCAATCAGAACGGAACAAGTAAAAGATTGTTTTGATTGAACTTTTAGCCAGATTCATATCAGACTTTATCTTGTGCGAATCAGTCGGTTTAAGAACTCATGCTCCACCTCTATATTTATCCCTTCCTCTGTCTCTAATATATTACAATTAAATCTCTTAGCTCTCCTTATCTCTGTATCCTTCTACTTCTCCTTAACAGGGAATACGCCTAGCTAAACGAAGCTGCCTGGATAGCTTACAAGCTAACCTAAGATTACTTCAAATGCTAATAAACTCTGAGATTTTAGCACATAGCTGGCGATATCGTTTGAGGCAAGCTTAATTCCTTAATTAGAAGCCTTTGAATATGAAAAACATAATAAAAATTAAGAACATTAAACTGGTTTTATTTACTTATTTATTTTTTGGGTCAACTCTTTTAGTCACTCTTCCTTTTTTATAATAAAATTAGCTCAATGTTTTGCTCTACAATGTTGTGACTGACTTAGATGTTAATTCGACGTCAATTAAGCATTTTTTTTGGATAAATATTAACTACATTTGATAGTTAAAAACTTTAGTTAACTGCACACATACTTAGGGCATACTTAACCAGAGTTTTCATTCAAATGTCATGAGTTACGCTATTATTATTAGTTAACTAAAGACGGTAAATCTGGGCCGTAGTGCTCACTTCCATCTAACTAATAATCTTAGTTTAGCAGAGAAGCACTAGCCCCCTATAAATTAGAATATTCCACGCTAGTGGATTTGGGTGCAACTCGAGTTTTTTAATATATTTTGTTCATGTTTGAAAAACACAGTCTTTACCAACGGAACATCTAGATCTTTCTGAATTTGATGACGTATCAGGGGGCTGCTGTGATTGTACGAAGAATTTTGTTTTGTCACCTTTGAATTTTTTCTACATTGAATTTTTTTCTACTGGATTCCTTGGGACCATATTGGTTTAAGGATCGCATTGTATAATAGAAGTTTACAGTCTAAGCTTAACGTAAGAGTGACGTAACTTTTATACGCCATTGTTTGAGCCATATTTCCAATTTGGATATATACACCCTTGTAAATTGCGGGAAGCTTCTAACGGATGTTCATGAACGATTGATTAAAAAAGCTGTATAATCAGCGAATGTTGATGTGTGAATGTGACTGCTTAAAAGTAAGTCAGAGGCATATATTAAGTAAAGTAAGGGACCGAAGATGCTGCCTTGAGGGACTCCGGCTGAGCAGGGCTTAAAAATTGCAATCAATGAAGTATTTTACTAACTTTATTTATAGAAAACAATAAAACACAGGTATACCTTTAGGTGCGTCTGTATAATAAGCTTTTCAAGTTAATCAAAAAAATTAATGAGAACTTTGCTAGTAACAACAAATTAAACAAACGCCTATTGGTATAAAAGACTTAATTATTGTTAAATAAAATACAATATAAAAGAAACTTGAATTGTGTACGATAGAATTACAATTGCAAAATTTAAATCATTTCAATCGGAATGTGTGACTTGCCTGTATAACAATTTACAAATATTTACAATTTACAAATAGATTGAATGAAATGGTCAGCATATTTTAGAGAAATATCTAGCATTTTTCTCCGTATCAGATTTTTGCAACACTACTAGATATTTACAACTAATTTCTTAGGGGCTAAAAACTAATTTTCAGGAACACGAAAATAAGAAAATAATTGGCTTGTTTACATTCTAATAATTAATTGATAAATTTAACTACAGCAAAATAATGCAGACGATATGTGAGTTTTCTTAAAAAGTACTAATGCCTATTACCAATTTTTTGCTATAAATATTTTCTGAATGAAATCAATAGCGAATTTCGAAAGTGGAAATGCTTAAAGATCGTATATTTTTTTTTATCAAATGTAATGGAACTTTCTCTATTTTATTGATGGATTTTATAAAAAAGTACAACATTCTTTTTATTTCTATTTTCGCAAGATTATTTTGAACTAAACACAGAATACCACTAATGTTCCACAAATTATTGCATTCCTTACGTTAAAATTTTATTTAAAATTATTTCTTTTATAATTTAAAAACTAAATATTGTTATTGATCGTTTATTCCTTCAGACTTGTTGAATATATTTTAAAAATAATTCTTAATTGGATGCGCTTTTCTAATTTCCAATCAACATTTTGATAAATGTCTTCATATCCAGCAATAAATGCATCAAATCAAATGCTAATTTTTTTCAAGTCTAGTCTATTTGTCAATATATACTTAATTTTAAGACCCACAGACAACAAGAAGAACAACAATATTGAATGTAAAAATGCCTTGAGGTATTTTCTAGAATCAACAAGTACTGTTATATAGCGATGTAGTAGTCTCACTAATACAAAATGAGTAATGAGCTTGAAAAGCAAATTATTTTAGTCAAACTGTATGGAAACGTGAGGTGCACAGACTTAAGAAAGGATGGGAAGAAACTGAATTAGAGCGATAAACTGCAGTAAAAGCAAAGCGAAGAATAATTTTAAAATTAAGCGGATTTTTGGTGATATATTAAATACTGGGAAAATTAAAATTTTCTACTTTTACAAACTAGTTCTCCCCATGGATCGCTCTTTTTGTGCATTATACGCTACAAATAAAAACTTTCAATATGAAATAATTTGTCTTTGCTAGCTGTAGCTTGTGTTATTGGCTGGTGTTTCTCTATGCTTTTAATTTATTATTTTAGTAGTTGGTAAAGTTTGTTCTCTCATGATTGCAATTGTTGACTGATTTCGAAATTTTTTATTTGATATTAAACTTTAGTTTAAAAACTTTTTTATTTTGAAACTTTTGAATAACCCTCCGTCTCTTTTCTGTAGGGTAGGATTGTTTGCAGGAATAAAATTTATTATATTGAAATGGCTTTTAATTCTTGAAATATTTACCAAAAAGGACTTTGTTCGAATTGTTCATGCTTAAGATACTTATACCGCAATATTGTCTTGTCGCTTGCAGACAACCGCCCTTGTTGTGGTTTTGTATTCTACTACGAGCACTTTCAAAGTTATCTTAGCATGTAAGTATGTATGTAGTACTTGAAACCAGTATTACTCATGTATGTATGTTGTATGTACATATCTCTTCTGTTGTAATATGAATTATGCGTATGATTAAAACGTCACAGTAGCTTGTCACGTAGACAAGCTTAACAAAAATGAACACACAAAACAATATTCATCTTCTGTGCTACAAGTGGATATGAACACACTTGGTAGCAACAACTCTTAAAATGTGAACACCTGACTTCAACACAATAGAGCAAAGCACAACACTGCAGCACAGCTACTGGGTGCAAAAGCAAGAAATAAGAAAATTAAGCAACCTTTTGCTATACCAACAAAAGGATGTTCCTAAGTATGTACGAGTATATGTTTGAAATGGGCTTATGAATAATGTTTAAATCTAACAATTAGTAAGTGATTTTTTTTTTTTTTTTATAAATTCATCAACTGGTAGAACTACAGCATCTTAAACTATAACTTTTTTTTTAATTTTGTTAAGAAAGCTATAACACAAACCACTCTTGAGTATGAAAATAATATGAAAAAAAAATAATGTTGCTAATGTCGTAAAAAGGCGACTACTTGTAGTTGAGTTTCAGAATAAAACAACACATTACCAACATCACCATCTCTGATCTCTGTTGTCTATAAGGAGGCGCTGAAGTACATGCTGATAGTTTTTAATCAATTTACAATATAAAGTTTTTATTAAGACAAGTTTCAGTTACGGCTTTACTTGAAATTGATATTTAACATATTTTATGATCACATTTATATCAATTTTGAAAAACAAAGTGTCCTAACAAGTCTAATAGAACGCGTTTACATTCCACCAAGAATCGATCTCGCAGAATTATTAAAAATTTTTCAAACTGTTAATTACCAACATTGTTGCAAAACTTTAAATGATGGTAGTATTTTTTTTTTTCTTTGTTGTTGTTTTTATTGGTTTGTGGTTTTCTAACAAGACCAACCGAAAACTGTTATATAAAATTTTTTAGAAACACAGCTTGTTTTTCTAGGGGAAATTACCACAATAGCAATAAATGTCAAGTTAGTATTTAAATTATAGACATGCAAAAGTGGAAATGAAAGTTATACTTTTCTATTAACGCATGCTAGAGAGTTCTTGAGTGATTTTGTTGCACAACATATGTATTATGTTCAAGTTGCAACATGTAATATATTTTAACCAGTTGACAAATGCAGGATATGCAGCAAAAATATGGACTTTTCTCATCATTAATTTTTTGGATTTATTTATAGATATAGTTTGGAAAAATCTATATAAATATATTAATTCATTTTATTCTTCGACAACTTTAAATGTTCATACAGGGTATCTGGTGGCAAATTTATATTTTCAAACTTAAATAAAAAACGTAATAATTGACACAAATCGAATCGAATTGTGTCAGTTCTGTGTAGTATCACATATTCATGTGAGTCAAATCCATTGTGGCTATTACCATTATCTGCATATTTTTTGTAGATTGTCCACATAAATTACTATGTGCTGAAGAAAACATATCCGGGAAAAAATATTGGAACTACATATTTGATCCAGTCCGCTGTTTCAAAAGTTTTGTATGAAAATATAAAATTAAGCATGTAGGTATGTATGTTATATAGCGATGTAGTAGTCTCACTAATACAAAATGAGTAATGAGCTTGAAAAGCAAATTATTTTAGTCAAACTGTATGGAAACGTGAGGTGCACAGACTTAAGAAAGGATGGGAAGAAACTGAATTAGAGCGATAAACTGCAGTAAAAGCAAAGCGAAGAATAATTTTAAAATTAAGCGGATTTTTGGTGATATATTAAATACTGGGAAAATTAAAATTTTCTACTTTTACAAACTAGTTCTCCCCATGGATCGCTCTTTTTGTGCATTATACGCTACAAATAAAAACTTTCAATATGAAATAATTTGTCTTTGCTAGCTGTAGCTTGTGTTATTGGCTGGTGTTTCTCTATGCTTTTAATTTATTATTTTAGTAGTTGGTAAAGTTTGTTCTCTCATGATTGCAATTGTTGACTGATTTCGAAATTTTTTATTTGATATTAAACTTTAGTTTAAAAACTTTTTTATTTTGAAACTTTTGAATAACCCTCCGTCTCTTTTCTGTAGGGTAGGATTGTTTGCAGGAATAAAATTTATTATATTGAAATGGCTTTTAATTCTTGAAATATTTACCAAAAAGGACTTTGTTCGAATTGTTCATGCTTAAGATACTTATACCGCAATATTGTCTTGTCGCTTGCAGACAACCGCCCTTGTTGTGGTTTTGTATTCTACTACGAGCACTTTCAAAGTTATCTTAGCATGTAAGTATGTATGTAGTACTTGAAACCAGTATTACTCATGTATGTATGTTGTATGTACATATCTCTTCTGTTGTAATATGAATTATGCGTATGATTAAAACGTCACAGTAGCTTGTCACGTAGACAAGCTTAACAAAAATGAACACACAAAACAATATTCATCTTCTGTGCTACAAGTGGATATGAACACACTTGGTAGCAACAACTCTTAAAATGTGAACACCTGACTTCAACACAATAGAGCAAAGCACAACACTGCAGCACAGCTACTGGGTGCAAAAGCAAGAAATAAGAAAATTAAGCAACCTTTTGCTATACCAACAAAAGGATGTTCCTAAGTATGTACGAGTATATGTTTGAAATGGGCTTATGAATAATGTTTAAATCTAACAATTAGTAAGTGATTTTTTTTTTTTTTTTATAAATTCATCAACTGGTAGAACTACAGCATCTTAAACTATAACTTTTTTTTTAATTTTGTTAAGAAAGCTATAACACAAACCACTCTTGAGTATGAAAATAATATGAAAAAAAAATAATGTTGCTAATGTCGTAAAAAGGCGACTACTTGTAGTTGAGTTTCAGAATAAAACAACACATTACCAACATCACCATCTCTGATCTCTGTTGTCTATAAGGAGGCGCTGAAGTACATGCTGATAGTTTTTAATCAATTTACAATATAAAGTTTTTATTAAGACAAGTTTCAGTTACGGCTTTACTTGAAATTGATATTTAACATATTTTATGATCACATTTATATCAATTTTGAAAAACAAAGTGTCCTAACAAGTCTAATAGAACGCGTTTACATTCCACCAAGAATCGATCTCGCAGAATTATTAAAAATTTTTCAAACTGTTAATTACCAACATTGTTGCAAAACTTTAAATGATGGTAGTATTTTTTTTTTTCTTTGTTGTTGTTTTTATTGGTTTGTGGTTTTCTAACAAGACCAACCGAAAACTGTTATATAAAATTTTTTAGAAACACAGCTTGTTTTTCTAGGGGAAATTACCACAATAGCAATAAATGTCAAGTTAGTATTTAAATTATAGACATGCAAAAGTGGAAATGAAAGTTATACTTTTCTATTAACGCATGCTAGAGAGTTCTTGAGTGATTTTGTTGCACAACATATGTATTATGTTCAAGTTGCAACATGTAATATATTTTAACCAGTTGACAAATGCAGGATATGCAGCAAAAATATGGACTTTTCTCATCATTAATTTTTTGGATTTATTTATAGATATAGTTTGGAAAAATCTATATAAATATATTAATTCATTTTATTCTTCGACAACTTTAAATGTTCATACAGGGTATCTGGTGGCAAATTTATATTTTCAAACTTAAATAAAAAACGTAATAATTGACACAAATCGAATCGAATTGTGTCAGTTCTGTGTAGTATCACATATTCATGTGAGTCAAATCCATTGTGGCTATTACCATTATCTGCATATTTTTTGTAGATTGTCCACATAAATTACTATGTGCTGAAGAAAACATATCCGGGAAAAAATATTGGAACTACATATTTGATCCAGTCCGCTGTTTCAAAAGTTTTGTATGAAAATATAAAATTAAGCATGTAGGTATGTATGTCTCAGACATGTTTAAGGCCGTGCTTCACTATCCTACACAATCGTACGATTCATTCACAGGAAAATCTTGCAAAAATCTGACCGACTTTAAAAAATCGTTTCAAAATGGTGTTGTAGGTGCCACACTATCATACAAATCTGATGCCAAAACATCTGGTTGACAATAAATACTTCTCTGATCGCAAGAAAACTATCATTTTATGAAAATTTTCATAAAATTTTACAAATCGGACGACTTGCCAAAAAATCTGTCACACAGTTGCATTTTTAGTCCACACTACCATACATTTTTAGCACACATGTCATATTTTGCAAATCGCGCGACTGTGTAGGATAGTGCGGCACGGCCTTTAACAGTGAAGAACTTACTAATAATACGGAAAAAATGTTATTGATTGACTTTGAGTTTAAAATTTTTTAAATATTAATAATTTTCACTGCCATTCTTTTCCGCATACTCCAAATGAACGTTTTGAAAATTACAACCGAAATACTGTATAAAATTTTCTTTCGGGATTTATAAAAAAATATTGATTCGATTTAATATACATTCCTAACAATCTGTTTTCTCCTTGTACGGAAAATATTAGGGATTTTGCAATTCTAAAATATATTTATATCAAAACTACAAATGCGCATAAATACTTATGCTTTAAAAGAAAATATTTTTCTAGTTGTTATGTAAAAATAGTAAAAACGCTGCACATGAATACTGACGAGGTTTAGTTGCTCCCTACCGAAAACAAAGGTTGTTCTATTCGGTCAGTGTTGTTGAAATCTAAAGGTATGTTTAGATACTAAATTTTTCCTTTGTTGCTCAAAATATGTTAACAGTGTCTATTTAATATTTACGAACTTTAGCCTCTATAAATATTAACAAATATTAATAATAAAAAATATCTTTCTCGATTCCTGCCTCAATGATAACCACAAAAAGTGAACCCACTGAGTGAAAAATGTAAAGTTTATTAATTTTTCTAACACAATTCTACGATTTCTTCGTTTTTATTGACTTTAATGTTATTTAATGTTTGTTTTACTGTTTCCAAAGAAACTAAAAAAAAGAAACTCAGCAAGATTTCGTTGCTTGTTCCTTAAAAATTTGTTTCAGGCGCAAATGAATTATTTTCGTTGATCTTTAACATCCTTTTTTGATGGTGTGCTAAAATCATTAACAGCAAAAGAGCCAACTTGTTAACTTTGTATTCGTTTTATGGTGAATTGTTACCATGTTGCTGTTTCTGTATAAAAAAGAAACAAATGTTCCGTATTGTATCTAATTATTACAACATAATTCTACTGCAAAGAAAACAAAAATTTGAAAATAAACTATAGTTAGACACAAACAAGATTCTTTTTTATTATACACACTTCCTAGATGTTTAATTTAACTTGTAACAACCAAATATGCAGGCTTTATTGTCAGGAATAGCAGAAGTTAAACCCAACGAAATTTTTCGATTCCCATCGCAGTGTTTCTTTATTATAATTATTGGCTTGATGTGACGAAATGGTAGCGCAGGTAGAAAGTCATCTTCATTCTGCGACACATTTGGATACATTGCGAACATCATACTGCGAAAGCGAATTTTACAGAATTGCAAACAAAATTTCTAGATGCTCGAAGAGATCTAAATAAATCTTTACATATGTTACTTCAGATATTTCCGAAGGTACATAACGAGCGACTGTGAATTTACTTACTTTTAAACACTTTGCTGGGTTATTCGCATACTTAATGTTTAGTGATTCAAAATAACCAACATTTGCTTGTACTCTTTTATAATATTAAAGTACAGACTAGTATCCATGTATTTAAATCTACTACATCCACATTATTAGATTTTAAAGGAAAAACATAATAAAAATTGCAATAAAACACACATACCCGCCATGTGTACAAAATCACCACTTGAAGATGTCATGTACTGGACTCTAATGTCTCTATTAAGGCAAAAATGAAAATGTTGAAAAAAAAACTACATACAACCATTAGGAAATGATTCTGGCGCGCAAACAAGCCATAGAACCTGCCATTAGAGCAGAGTGAAAAAACCGTTTGGCATCAGTGAGTTGGCCGCTTGTCCGGCCGGCCGGCCGTATACTGAAAGAATAAAAGAAAAATGCCATTATAAATTTTTAGTTTCGTGGTATCGCAATGATTTAGGAATTAAATACTTTGCCACTTTAATAATAGTTTCCATACATTTCAGCTCAACTTCTAATTCTCATATCAAAAGCGTTGGCCATAAAGCTATTTGCGCATGCGTTTACTATTAAGTCTCTGAGATCACTAGTGATTTAAGAAGTTTGAGAAAAATGTAACAATTTAATTTTAATTCTTTTCGTTTATCTATCTTTCTTTCACTAATTGTTAAAATATAAAAGACAACAATTAAGATTTTTTGTTGTTGTGCTCAATTTTGTGATTCAGATATTATTTTCTTAACAATTCAAGCTTGATTGGTTAGAAAAATGCCAATGACTGTAAACGTGTTTGAATTAATGATTGATGGTAAAACCAACAAAGCTGCAAATCATTAAAGGAAAGTAAGCGATAACATGTTATGTAAGCGATATGTTTTATAAAAATTAGTTCCCAATTATTTGTAAAAGAAGGTATAAGAAACCACGGAATGACTCCTGGATAAACTTTTTACGGAAAGTTAAGCATGTCTAGTGCGAAATATAATTATCGAAATAGTTTTAGAAAACAAAAATAAATCATCATTTTAGTAGAATGCTTGTGTTGTGTAGAAAATAAATTTATCGATAAATAAAGTTTTTGACTATTAATGCTATCGATAATTTTTCTTTGTAGTTTATTAAATAAAGAAAATTATATTTTCAACCGCAAGGGTAACTACAAAGTTATCAATAAAAAAAGGTGCTCGATATTTTTCATACGTAAAAGTAAAGTTGTCGATGACATTTTTATAAAATAACTAAAGTTATTGATAGCAATGTTACAAAATATCGATATCGATAGCTTAGCAGTATATGTAAGATACATTTTCTTAGAAATATAAAATTATTCAGTATGTTTTCTTTAAAATATCCAATCAAATGAATGATACTTTTTTTACTTACTGACAAGGTTTGCAGAAATATTTTGTAGGAAATGACTATATTTCTATTGAAAAGTAAACAAATCGACATCTTTACATAAGGTATGTAAATTTAACCATAACTTGACTGTTTCTTATCTTTCTAGTAACGTTATCAAAAATTCAGTATTAGAAAAATATAACAGACTGCACTAAGAGAAAGAGAAAATTATAAAAAAACAAAAACCATTTAATTGCTTTCGATATCTTTCAATTATATGTTGAATTTTCATTAAGTTGTTATAGGAAGCTTAAGTCATCGAAAACATTCCTTTAAATAGTAGAAATCGGTAAACTTGAACAGACACGTAAAAACATTGAATTTTCAGTTCAAAAATATAGCGCTTGTAAATTATCGAAATATAAATAAATTTATCAATGTTTGCCCGACATATTCGAGATTCGTTCGTACTTTGACATTTTACAAATACGATTAACTATTTAATTTTTGCTATTTTTTTTTAATACATATAAGGTTGGAAAACCTTAAACTTGAAGTGAAGTTTCGGCCATTTGTAATATGTCATGATCTGTCATTTGTTTTACATTGTATTCAGTAGTGTTTACAATTCCATCATGGAGAGATATTCGCAAGAACAACGTTCCTGCAACTTATGACGAAATATTAAGACTGGGAATGACTGAAGACACATTTATAGTTGGATATACTGACGACATCGCGGCAGAGTCATCCAAACAAGAACAACAGACGATGAAAAACGCAAACTGCGATAAGTCATGATAAGAACCATGACTTGGGTCGATTCATATGGCTTGCAACTCGCTACGCACAAAACAGAGCTTCTGTTACTTACCAGACGACAATTGCCTATTGAAATAGACGTCCTGATAGACGAAACAAATCCAACACTCAACAACAAAAGCGGAAAAAATCATGGCACAAATCAGCCGACCTATAGCAAAAATTGGAGAACCCAGCCCAAGTAATCTAAAGCTACTTATGGAAGCCTGTAATAGCATATTCTTATATGGTAGCGAAATATGGGCGCATACACTAAATGTCAAACGATAACATTTAATTTAAATTAGTTATCGATTACTTGTCGGTGGAAAAATTATGTTAGCGATACCATTTTTAAGAAAGATAAATTTATCGAGAGCAAAGTATTTCAAAAAATTCTATTATAATCGATAGTCGATTGCATATGAACGTTCAAAATGAAGAAAGAATAAAGAATGCACTTCCTATGCCGACACGTGCTTCATTATAAGTATTCTCTGCTGTCTGCTCACTTGGGTCAATTAGCTTATTGTGAAAATTATGAATTTAGTCAAGCAGTTAATAATAAAATCTCGTTTTTCATGGCTGATTTAAATACTTCACTTGTCACTGTCCGTTTTAACTAATTTTAACTATTTTAAAATAACTAACCAACAACCACAAAGAAAAAAGAGCGGAATTATGTCTGAGAAGATTAAACAGACATCAAAATTTAAACATAAATCTAGAAAACAGTAAAAGCAAAACTGAAATTAAATTGCCACAATACCAGAGCTACTGCCAACTTCCAATTTAAATGGTGTGAATGCACCATTCTGGCCATTCTCAATAATTAAGTATTCTGGAAACGGTTTTCACCTTAAAATTCGCACAAAACACATGTCAGTCTGTATGTATGGAATGGGAAGGAATATTAGGGAATGCTGTAACACCATCAAGATGACAACCATTCACAAAATGAACACTTTATTATTTCAAGTAACCACGACCGAACACATTTTTAACAACCGAAAAAAATAACTTTACAAATATAAACTGGTCTTGACTTTATTTAAGCCAAAGAAGCAAGCTGACAGGCAGACGTACAGTTTTATAGTCCTCTGGTTATTGCAAAATTGAAAGCAATTTGAGAAACAAGTAATTTCTTTTGCATGTGGAACAATTGGAAAATTGTGCAAAATATCACCATCTTATCATATTCTTTGCTGAGTCAGATTAAAAACTGCTAATATTTTTATTTCGAACAGAATCATTTTGGAAAAAAGTATAATGCAGCATGCAAATAACTGACTGTTTGGCCACCATTATAAATAAAAAATTCTTTGCAATCTCTACCCAACACACATGAACTTCGACACTTGATAGAAAGCACAACTAGATAGATAGATAGATAAGTAGATAGATCTGGTCCAAGGACCGGCACTGCGACACCTGTTGGATCTTTTGTGCCATGGATCTCTAAAAATTAAACCAAGCTCTGAATGACTCTCCTTATGAAAGTCAGCACAGAGCTTGGAGAAGCCCGCCTAATATCATCCGAACGCACAAATTCAGAAAGAAAAACACGCCTTCTATTATTACATAAGACTTATACACAGCACAACTAAATAATTCTCAAACGATTTTCAAAGCAAAGCAGTGCTTTCAATTTAACATTTGAATTCATGTTGATACAAGTTTGAAATTAAATAAAGGTGTTATTGTCAAATTTGGTAAAATTAGACGTGGCGGACTTATTTATAGTTAAATACGATTTCTTTGCTAGTTTTAACAATATTCTGATCAAAGTAAAAAAATTCAAATCTGGGCCAAATCACCGAATACGATATCGATTAAAATTTATCGACATTTTTCATATTGGTATTATCGCATACGATATCGAATGAATTGGATCGTAATTTGACGCATCGTTTGCCATAATTTGCTTATTCGATACGATAGTTAATTCGATATCGTATGCGGTGATTTGGCCCCCGTATTGTTTGTGTATAAGTCGACCCTCGGGCGCGAAGCTATCGTGTGTTGCGCTTTAACATCGATATGTATATTACAATCGACATTTAAGAACAATATTTGAGAATAAGTAAACAAGAATTTTCAAGTAATTTTCAAATCGGTAATAAAACTTTGCCGATTTGAAATCTGGTTCTTAATTTAAAGTCAAACTTGCATGTTTGCTGGGTAACTATATAGATAAATTAAAAGATTACACGAATTATAAAAAATAATATGATAATAATTTTTATAAAACTTTTCTCTTTTAGTTGGTCCCATTAATTATTCACTATTCTCTAGAATCAAACATTAAATTTGCGGTCATAACCAAATACTTAAATTTATGTGTGGCTGTGTGTTAGATCTGTTGCAACTTTGTCGTTTCTGTGTTTGTATTTCCACTGCTGGTGTTATTAGTTTATGACTTTTAAATTTTCCCACTTCTGCATCTCATGACTTTATGGCGTTTTATTAAATAAAAATTCACAATTTTATTCATGTGGTTTGGTTTCTAAGACAATGTGTGTATCTCCTCTAGCGGGAGCACTTGTGTTAAGCGGTTCATTTGACATTGACATACGACGACGACAAGCAACTTGAAAATACACATTTTGTCGTTCAAATACACACTGGAACTAGAAGATGGTAAATATACACCACGTTACAATCAACCAGTTACTCGGTGAATGTTTGGCTGCTTCACTCCCTGCCTCCTTGTAGGAGCCCATTATTGTATCCGAATGTAATACATATGTATGTAAATGTGTCTATGTGTGTTAATTTCTACAAATGAGGAAATACTTGAAACTTTTGACTTTTAAATGAAAAACGAGAAAACAGGCGATGAAAATTAACACGAAATTTTAATTAAATTGAAATTGTTTTGGTAGATAACTATTCAATTTTAATCATTAACAATTTGTCAGATGGGTTTTAAAACTAATGAGTTAAATCATCAATATATTGAACGATATCTTAATGCAGTGGAATATTTTTCATTACAAGTTTGACAGACAGACACATGTTTATGATAATATTCAGATTTCTACCACCTATATACATACATATGTATGTACATTAGGGCTATAACTAAATTTTTGGGTTAGTACCACGGAGTGACCAAGAATGTTTTAGTAATGAAAACACCTGTCTCCCGTCGTTTTGCGAAAAAGCCTCACGCAGGGAAGCAAATTTCTAAAACCTTCCACGAAATTTTAAACCGTGGGAAATTTTTTTTATCTAAAGCAGTGGATAAATTCCAAAATAGCATTTAAATGATACGTATAAGAATATACATATACAAATATCAGGTGTATATTTTTTAAAATTTTCGTGAGATAAAAATTGTTGTTTTCAAACTTCAACCCGATCCCTCGTGAATTTTTTTTAACGATCCGAAAAAATTATCATATTTTTTATTAATGACTTTTAATGTTCTACACGACTATACTATGCAGTTTTTGATATTCGCAGAAAGTGTGAAAAAGTTATAGCCCTAATGTACATACATATGTATTTTCGATCGAAAATGGAATACAACACTCATGTATGGGCCGGTGTTTCAAAATGTATTTACTCGACCTAAGGAGAGGGCAAAGAAACTTATCGGTGACAGTAGGGCAACCCACTCTTTTGACACATTGGAATACCGTCGCAAAGTGGGGTTTGTTTCACTACAACAATATGTGTTCTAATGAAATCTATCCTCCTTCCCACCACCAACTTTTTTTAGTTTCCGCACAATTCACTGCATAAGTAGGGGTCATTCGAGTGCTGGTCCTATCAAAAAAAAAAAAAAAAAATATATAAAAATTATCTGATTAAAGAAGAAACATTTAATTTTCTACAAGGATTTTATAATAAAATTGTTAGGCTTTAGCAGAATGATCAATAAAGAATGCATTGGGCAGACCAATTATTGTCGAATCGTAGAAATGCATTTGCGCACATTCGCTTTGTATTCCATGCAGCACTGTAAAAAGCACTCTTTACAATGATGCATTGGGTGCCAGAGGATCTTAGGTTTGGCAATTAGCATTAAACTGAGCGACCAGACTAGAGTCAGCGGGTCAATTGAAGGACGGGCCAGAATTTTTAAGTTCTGGTCTGATAGAGAACATTGATTAGCGTTTTCCCTACACGGACAGATACAAAGCAAGGGCATCGATATCTTCATTCTTCGCTTCCAAAAGAGAATAATGTTTAAGCTACATGGGGCGTATACTAGCAAAGTCTTACAATGAAGGTATTCCAATTCGTACTGACACCAGTGCGATAAAGTCACTATATTGTGTGTATATGTACGTCAGATTTGGTGTATAAATGCTGGATATCTCTAAAAAAGATAGCAACGAAATTCATACCTGGAACTAATCTGCGTACCACGGTACAGAAAAATACCCTTCAACATACTAGATACGACGTAATTAACCTATTCTGCAGAATCTATTTGGGATTTCAAAGACTATTGAAAGATTTATTGGTCGATATTGAAGTTACAGTGGATCCACTGCGGTTGCGGGACGATGCGTTTTTTTATGCTACGACTTATCAAACCTGTAAGCCATCCCCGGAGATGGTGAAAGGACACATTTATTTAACTTAGGGATTGGCAAATTGTCAGAAACCATCCTTCTTTATTAGAAACGACTGATGCCAGGAGGAGTATTGCTGAAGAGTATTCTCTGAAGTAGAATTCAATGATGCACAACGATTTCTTTCAAAAGGTCATAATGAGAAGGAAGAAGGGAGCGAATAGTCTTCCACCTACTAGTAAATTTAGATATCCCTTTTTTTTTTTGTTTTTATAATCGCTAAAGTTTGTGGAATTGTTATTTACGATTTATCTTTTCTTTTCTCTCAAATGTTAAATCCTTTTAGTATTGTTGCAGAATTACTTTTTCTTTTTGCTGTCGTTAATGAAACCAAGTGCAATATTTTGTAAAACTGCTTTCTCTGTTGTATTTTAATGAAATATTTGTGCAAAAGTCAAATAAAAGCACTTTACCGTTGTGCATTTTCTTTGGCAATTATTTTACTTCACATCAATTTATTAAGTAATAAAAACATATGTACATACATACATACACGTGTAAACAGTTATATACTGTCATTTAACAATTAATCTTTAAGTTCGCAGTTTTGTACTAAAGTATCGAGTATGTTCGTGCCCTCTTTTCTCTACAATAAATTCTTTTTCGAAAATTTGTTGTAATGCTACGAAACGACGACGTTATATAAAACTTTGAGAAATATGTTAGAGGTTTGGGGCTGCTGTGTGAAAACAGAGCGACAACAAGAACAACATTCACAAACGCACCAGCTCCAATTGAAACCCTAATCGGTGCAATTTTTTAACAGCTTCATCTATGTAGAAGGATTATTGAATTTAAAAAAAAAACAAGAAATAAATAAAAAGTTAATGATCTGTCGGTCGGTCGTATGCTATATGGCACGTAAAGAGCCGCCAGAACTTATTCATGGACTTCCTCTATGTGGACCAAAATTAACTGCAGCGAAAATAAAAACTGCGAAATATTCGCTCACACACAGTTAATAAAGATTAAAACGATGATTACATGGCATAATGGCATATAAAAGAGAAAATATACAATAAAGATAATGATGATGACAAAAAAAAAAAAATAAAATAATAAAATAATAAAAAAAAAAAAATGATAAACACGTGGAAGAAGAAGAATGGAAAATCGAATTTAACCATAAGACACTGGGGCGAGCATTAAAATTTTGATTGAATTTTTTATTTATTTATTTTTAATATTTTTTTCTCTTCAATATTATCTATCCACCTGTACTTGAGTACATGGTTGGGAATGTGGATAAGTAAAGAACTAAAGCGAACATAAATAATGAGAGAATACCTGAAATGATAATAAAATCTGCACAATAGCTCTGGTTTGATAACATGACATTGAAAATTTAATGCTGAGAACACACTTTGGACGAAAGACGAACTTTTTATTGCAAATTTTCGAAAGACCGTGTTTGGTTTTAGTGTTGGAGATTATTATATAAATGTTACTTTTTACTTAAACAAATAATTTTATATATATTTTTTATTGCATTATATTTTAACATATACATACATATGAATATATATATAACAAAAAATAGTTACATATCTATCAACATCTACAACCAATTTACATAGCGAATTGTAATCGACGAATTCGATATGCTTAACAAAATTCGTCGTTCGTAATAATTGTGTTCCTAACTTAAATCTGCATTTGCAGTTGGATGTATTTTATTTTTATACACACTGGTGTATTTTAATCCTCTAACATGCAGACCATCTCAAGACGGTCTTCGAGTTTTTAGCTCAAGTGTTGTATATAAAATTTTTACGCTTCGATTATTTTATAACTGTCCTCAGACAACACTATTTAACATGCATTATAGTCTTCAGCACATTCTAATAACCCGTTTGTCAGCAGAGCTTAGTCAAGTTCAAAAAGTCAACATATAAGCATCGCAAATTATTTCGCAAAAAATATCTTTTTACATTTGCTAAAAAAACACATTTACAACAAAGTTTTTCTATTTTTTTTTTTTATTTTAGGACCATCACTCAGGGGCTAACCCCTACCTACTTATGCAATACATTGAACCAAAACTTAGGGAGAGGGATAGGGTAGAGAAGATAGATGTTGAAAATTTAAAAGGCTTAAGGCCTCATTAGTTTTGACTTTTACTTTTTGTTCTGTTCTGTGCCGCTCTGTTGTTGATTTTTTGTAGTTAGAAGTTCTTTAAAAATGTAGCAGGTATTGCTGGCAGCAAAAACGTAGCCGAATCTACATACATATGTTATCGTCGGCGGCGGTGGTGTTCACAAATTTAAGACGGCGCACCGTCTTAATTGTCAGGTTGAATAATTTTAAAGAAAATAAGTAGAAAAAGTTATTTAATCGAAAAAAAAAACTCTACTGACTATAAATTTTTCATGAATATATTTTTTTTATTAAAAATTCTTTTGCTTCAAAGTCTATGGCGGCGGTCATACTAAAAACGGACATTTAGCGCTGTTGAAGAGCTTAGAATATATGATATGTTTACTATAGATCAGTGCTGTTCAACTTTGAATGTATTGCAAGACATACGAGTAATTTGAGTAGAAAATTTTAATGAAAAGCACTCAGTTTCAAAATGCTTTTTAAAATCATCTCTTTTTTTTATTGTTTAATACCTTGTAAAATTCGAGACATTGCATATTGCCAAAAGCATTTAAGACTGCATAATTAGTTTTTTCCTGTAAATTTGATATAAAACTCGGATGTTTGCTGGGATATACTGTTGACAAAAGAAATGTGCAAGCGTCCGCCGATGTGTATTCGTCGCTTGATTATTGATGACTAATTAAGAGCATAAGAATATGTGCTATGAATACAAATATCCTTATTTTTACACTGCAGTCACACGTTCATGTTTTTTCCCAATACTCTTTCAAGAACTTTACACATACTGCTTGTCAAAATTCACAAAAATTGAAAGCTGTGTCGTAGGTGGCATTCAATTTCAAAGCAATTTGCTTGCTCTTAAGAAAACAAAAATTTATGGCGGCAGAATATATGTATGTACTTATGTATGTATATGAAAACAAACGAGAGTTTATAATCAAAATGGCAATCAGCTGCTTTCTTGAAACAAAATTGAAACACATAATTTGAAAGTGAATTTGAAAGCAAATTACCCTCAAATTTTAAAAGTATGAATGTATTAGTAAATAGTGTGAGAGTATTAAAATTTGAAACAAAACTTGATCGTGTGAAACCCAAATTAGATGAGCACATGAGCTATAAATATTTCTAAAACTATGTTAACCTTCTGTCAGTGCATAGGGGTCAAATTGACCCCAGTCTTTGTAAAAGTGATTTAATAAGGTTTTACACCAACTTACTATACCAAGCAACTAGATAAGCCTCAACTAATGTTTAACTCACACATTGCAAAAAAAATAATCGAAAAAACATTATAAATGACTAAGCTACGACAGTTTTAAGCAAGTCAAGCATATTTTGGTGCATTGGGGTTAATCTGACCCCAATTATTTTGCTATGCATTTTGTATTTAGTTTTAAATTTCTTTGTGTTTTAGGGGATTTCCCGTGTAACAATATATTGAAGTTCTTTCTTTTTCAAATGCAAAAATTGAAAATAGAAAACATTCAGTGTTTTCTATTCAACACATATGAATAGAGGTGTTTTTATTATAAATTTATTTGTCTGTAATAATTATAAATATATTCACATAAATAACTATTATTATAAGGTGAGTATATATATTTTTTTGGTTACTTTATGTAGTGTAATTTTCTATGCATATAATAATTTGTTTTGTTATTTAGATGGCCCTAAAAAGACAAAATAGCCAGGATATTCGAAATCTTTTCGATAGCATTACCGAATCTGATGAGGAAGAGGTAGCAGATGATAACATTGATAGTGACTTTTCTGATTGTGATTTAGCAGCAGATGAAGCTGCTGTTGAATTGCAAAATATAGAAAACGAAGAAGAAAATATAGAAACTGGTGAAGAAGAAGAAGTACAAAATATTGAAACTGATGAGGAACCTGAAGTGGAAGAAGAAGGAATTTGGTATTACGCGCAAAATAAAAAGTACAAAAGAAAATGGAGAGCAAGTCCACCAAATGTAACCAGAGTTCGCGACTTTCAGATCTTGAGAGAACGACAAGGAATTTCTGCAGAAACAGCTGTAAATATAAATACTCATCTGTCCGCATTCAAAAAATTAGTTCCAGAGACATTAATAAATGTAATAGTGGCCGAAACAAATAGAAAAGCTCGCCATTTCTACACTAATAGTAACCCTGCACGTATTTGGTATGATACAAATTCAAATGAAATTTATGCCCTGATTGGTATACTTATATACGCTGGTGTTCATAAAAACTGGGACGAAAGATTGGATGAATTGTACCGCCTAGACAATCGTCCTTTTTATCGGGCTGCAATGTCATTACAAAGAGTGCAGCAGCTTTTACGATTCCTGCGCTTCGACAATTATCAGACTAGAGCAGAACGTTTGAAGGAAGATAAGCTAGCAGCTTTCCGTGATGTTTGGAATATGTTTTTGGCAAATATCAAAGGACCTTATAAACCATCATCATTCTTAACTATAGATGAACAATTGGTATTAACTCGTGGCCGATGTTCATTCAGACAGTATATACCATCAAAGCCAGGCAAGTACGGGATTAAGATTTTTTGGATTTGCGATGCGTTGAATTCGTACCCATTGAAAGCAGAAGTTTATGTAGGCAAACAACCGAATGAGATACGTTCGGTTGATTACGCATTAAATTTAGTTCATCGATTATCTACACCATATATCAATAAAGGACGAACTATTACGATGGATAACTTTTTTACAAGCTGTCCATTAGCAGAACAAATGTTGCAGAAAAAAACAACAATAATTGGAACGATTCGCTCAAATAAACCAGATCTACCTAAAGAATTTACGAACAAGGCCGAAATTAAGAAGCGAGACCTGAATTCTTCTAAATTTTGCTTCGACAACCATCTGACTTTGGTAAGTTATGTTCCGAAGCCAAACAAGAATGTATTGTTACTATCCACTCTACACAATGATGCTATTGTTGACCTCGATACGAATAAACCCAACATAATATTGGACTATAATAAAACAAAGGGAGGTGTTGACACACTCGACAAATTAGTTCGTACCTATACCTGCAAGAGAAAGACCAAACGATGGCCAATGGTTCTATTTTTTAATATGATTGATATCGCAGGTATAGCCGCTTATAATCTGTACAAATGTGCTAATCCACAACTATATATTCAGCGGAAAAACAATGAACGTAAAATCTTTTTGAAGGAGCTGGCTATGCAATTGGTAAATGATCATATATTGCACCGATTATCAAACCCACGGGCAATGAAAAAAAATGTTAAAATTGCTATTCATCAAATTGGATATGATATAATAAACATAAGACAGAGCACAACAACTGAAGGAACAGCGGCGAATAGATCTGTCAGTAAGCGACCAAGATGTTACATTTGCCCTCGATCCGCTGATAAAAAAACAGGAACAAGATGTTATGTCTGCAATCAGCCTTCTTGCACAACACATATAAAAACCGTTTGCATAAACTGTGTCAACGAAGAAGTAATGGATTCCCTTGAAGAAGAAAACAACGAAATCATGTCAGACGATGCATCTGGCTAATTTTTTATGTAATATAATATAATTTAAATTATCTTAATGTCAATCTTATATATTCTGAATAAAATAAGTTTTTTTTTCATTAATAAATAACAATAGAAACGACTATTTTTTAACAAAAAGCTTAGAAAATGCATTTAAATATATGTGGGGTCAGGTTGACCCCATGCACAGACTATGTAAAATTTACTATGCACTGACAGAAGGTTAAATAAGGTTTAGGTTAGAAATTTCTATCTTTCCAAAGACACACATCAGCTCCATATATTTTCTAAACTGGAACCAAGATAGGAATACTTTAGCGATTTCTGTTATTTAAATTTATCATTGCCTTTTCATTATTTTTTTATGCATATGCACAGATATTAAGACAATCGAAACCGCGTGTAAAATTTATCTGTACTTCTATAAGCAAACAATATATGTATTCACTTCATTACCAAAAAAAAAACTATGAAAGTTAAGTTTAACATTTAAAAGGTTTTCCGATAAGAGTGATATGATTTCCTTAAAAAAATACACAGTTTTTGTTAAGGAAATTCAAAAGTTTTTTATTTAATGTGAAGTACAATCGATACAATTAAGTTCTAAATAAAACGTCATTCAAATGTCCTCCACGACTTCTTCTGCAGGAACGAATTCGATGAACCCAATTTTCGAGCACTTTTTCCACTAACTCAAGTCGTGTGTCATGAATGGCTTGTTCAATATTGAGTTGTAAAGCTTGAAGAGAGTCTGGTTTATTTCGAAAGACCCCACAAGAAATAGTCTAATGGCGTTAAATCACAACTTCTTAGAGGCCATTCAATATCACAATTTCTTGAAATAATCGAATTGCCAAACTTTTCTCGCAATAATTCAATTGTTGCATTTACTGTGTGGCACGTAGCCCTATCTTGTTCGAACCAAATGTTGTCAAGATCAACTTCTTCCAATTTCGGCCATAAAAAGTTGGTTATCACCGATCTGTACTGGCAGGTTGGGGTTTGAGACAGTCCCAATTGTTGAGAGCGTCTTGGAATTGACAAATTGCGGTCTTCAGCAACACTTGCCTGAACGGTAGCAATATTTGCATTACTTCGAGCGGTTCTTTTTCTTATTGGCACTTGAACATTATGTAAAGAAAATGTAAGCTCAAAATTTTCAACAATTCTACGAATAGCGAGCAAACTTGGACGATTATTACGATCATAAAATTGCAAAAGCGCACGAAAAGTTGCAATTAGAGAACGATTATTTTGAAAATAAAACTGAACAAATTTGTAAACGTTGTTCTTGCGTATATCTCTCCATGATGAAATTGTAAACACTACTATATACAACGAAAAACAAATGACAGATCATGACATATTAAAAATGACCGAAAAGACTTCTGCGATAGATAATATTACCGAATTATATATTTAAAGAAAATGTAATCGATTGTATTAGCATTAAAGTCAGCGACAACCTCTTAATAACTTCTTTTTTAGCCATTTTCTATTAAATATTTTATCAATATGTAACTTGTTGATACGTAGCTTAAGCCTCGAGAGTTTTAACAAATAATATTATATTATTTTGTTGATAGAATTTCTATAGAAAATATGAAAATATCGACAAATTTCCCCTAAAATGGCATTGTTGTAGATAAAATGTATTTTAAACAGTATTTGTTATAAACTTTTTATAAAATATTTTTATATCGACTTATATACACTTATACACTTATATCGACTTTTTTCTGAGAGTGACAACGTTGTTATCGGTACATTTTATTTAAAAGAGCAGATTTTAAAATATTTCTTAAAAGACCGTATCGCATCGAAACGTTTCCATGAAAAAGGGTTTCTAGATGAGTTCAGTCAATTTTTCGTCACCATCTTACTAAAGAAAAATATGACTACTGATTATTTCCTGTAAAATAAAAATGATCACTAATTTTCCTATAAAAATATTAACATTTTTGTGAAGAAAAACATCAACTTTTCTATCGAAAAGCCAAGCTGTCGATAAGTTTGGTTAGATAATTTAAGTTAGTTTATCACTAAAGCCTACCACACACGATTGATTTGTGCGTGTGAAACCGATGATCTTATTTCTATTTTGGTGATATATACATACATATAAGAATGTATTTTTATACTAAAAAATCAATTAAATGATTGGCTTTTAAGAAGAAATAGGCGTTCGCATGTAATATTGTTAAATAATATAAAAGTTTTTTGTTCTTCATTTCCCCCTTCAAATTTATTTACTTTTACTTTCGCAAATGGGATTTTCTTATTTTAAAATCTCCATAAAATTCAATTAGAAATTGCTTCCTAGACATATTTCCGACACATTCACTTTAAGCACAAACAATACCACTACTTTTGTTTAGGATTAATGTCTTTTAAATTTAATTTTTATATTCCAAAATTAAATAACTTTTGCTACAAAAGCTATTTTGTATAGTGTTTATTAAATGCGAGCATATTAAATAAATTATATTACATTTAAAGGAAATAAAATTTGAGTTTGTCTGTTGGTCACGCTTTTTTTCGCCAAATATTTGATAAGTGTGAAAGTACCTTTCAGGGCTGCCACTTTGATCTGATCAGAACAATATTCTTAGATTTTTTTTAGTATGTGAAACATTTGTTAGTTGGTTGGTAAGTTAATTTTATATGTATTTTGTGAAATTTTTACTAAAAATATTATAAAAAAAAAACAGAAAAATGCAAATTTTGGTAGAATTTTTATTCGGCCGTTTTGTTGTAAATTTAAATTTTAAAAAATGTAAAAGGTTCGCGCACAGCTCCATTAACTTGTAAAAAGACTACGAACAAATCACACACACAAATCATTAGTGTATGCAACTTAAGTGCGTGATTTCGATTAATAACATCTGTTGTTCGGTTAATTTAGATGCTGGCAATACCGTTTTACTAAACACAACTTTTCGGAAGCGGCATAGCCAGTGTCCTCTATTTGTAACATTAATTTTAAAATCTCTTTAACTTTTGTTTTAATTTCTCATAATTTCTTAAATATATTTTAAGTCGCTGCCGTTATAATTTACACTTATTTCAATGTTACTTTTTTTCTCCTTTTTGCACAACATTTTTGTGCTGCATACCTACATTGCAGAAAAAAATGTTTTAATCATGCAATATATTCAATGAAAAGGAAAACCTATAGTAAACTTTGAACTATTTTTAAAATTATTGTATTTTTCATATTTTTATTTTTTGTTTCATTTGCGAACCTACAAAACATAATCCAGCTTGCCCGCTTGCGTTTTCAAACACACTTTCATATTCAGTTTACTTTTTTGCAGGAACTGAATGAATTTAATTTTTTTTACACGTCAGTGTGTGAGTGGAAGATTTTGGATGTAATGTAGTGTCTACAATTTACGTGTCTAGTGGGAGAACTGATAGAAAAAATATGTGAAAATGTTTCCATTCAAACATTCTTTCATTTGGAGTTTTAAGCAAGATGAACCTCATCCTAAAGCGACATAAAACAATATGAAATTTTCCAAATACACACATGACTCTGTTGCTAAATAGAAGATTGAAATTGTCCACTATCCACAAAATTACATTTTTTGTATCCGCAACCTAGATGGCAAGCAAAATCCAAAGAAAAAGTTACACTTTGACGCAAACACCTGCTGAATGGAGTTACCGGACTATCTGCGTTGTTGGCAAATAGAAACACACAAACATACTCACACTGGCAGACACATAAACAAGCACGGGCACACATGTTCATGAGTTTAAACCGCCATTTCCTGAGTTGTTTTGGCACAAAACTCCATTGCGAGTTATTTTACCATAAATTATGGTTAAACTCTGTCTGTCCGTCTTTCTGTTTGCGGATGATTCCAATTCCATTCTTCTTCTGCTGCTGCTGCGTTGATATTTCAGTTGTTTTGTGTGTTATTTTGGCTTTGGGGTTGGATGTGATGGGTTGTTTAAAATCTAATAAGTTGTTCATGCAGCAATTGTTGTTGTTGCATGCATGCAATTGTTATGGTTCCATTCTAATGCCTGAATCTTTTTTTGTTCTTGCTCTTCTTACTGATTCTTAGTAGTCGTTACAATTGATTGATAGTCCAAAGAGATGTAATGGGGGTTAGGAGGCACAGTGTGTAAAGCTAGAAAGAGGAGTTGCACACAGCCGACAGTAAGATCAGTGGCCTTGTAAATATAAATTTTAGCATTTATAAAATAAGAACGTAATAATAAGTTTTATGTAACAAACCGATTTTCTATGGAACTTTTTACTCCTTTTGTTTTGTTTTGATATTGTAAATAATTTTATTAAATAATAATATTCAATCACCTATTGTACAGGTGAATTCTTTTGTTCTAAAGTCATAGTCTACGTGTGTGCGTGTATGTGCGCGCGCGTTTTATCGTGCAACAAAAATGTAATAAAAAATAAGGAAAAAAAATTAATTGCCAGTATGTAAATAACGCATAAATTATGAACAGAATTTTTATCTTGGGGGAAATTAAAAATAATAAAATACTTGAACAAATACAAATAAGTAGAAAAAAAGTAACATCCAACAAACAACAGCAACAAGAAGAAAGAAAACAAAATGAAAAATTATCATAAATTATTAAATTGTTTGAATTGTATGTATTTAAATTGTGTATCGTAGCAGAATCTGACCATGTGATTTATTTATGAAGCTAAATAGTATCTCTCGCAATGCTTAAAAGAGATTTCGAAAGGTAAGGGAAACAACAATTTAATGAAGTGAAAATATAAACAAATTCTGTAAATAAAATAATAATTTAAATGTTGCTAAATACAAACATATATTCTTACAAGCACTTTAGACATAATTTTTTTTATGTATCTTCGTTTTAAAATTAGCAAAAGTATTCCTTAATTCAGCAAATTCAGAAAGTAAATTTTTCATTCAAATTTATTTGACAGAAATATTAACGGTAACTCAAACGTCATCGATAATAAAGAAGCAATTTCTAACTTTATTATTATATTTCTTTAAAAAGCCGATTGCTTCTGGACAACAAATGTCGATACCTTTAATATATATAGATAACCCATCACTAGCAATTCAAGATCACAGAAAACCGATAACTCTTTATAACTTCGATAACTTTTTTTTTGTATAAAAGCAATCGATAAATGTACTTCTAAATATTGATACATACTTCAGTGTGCGTGAAAAAGCATTCTATAACTTAATATTTCTATAGAAATGTTACCACTAATTATAAAAATAAATAAATAAAAATTTTCAAATATATTTTTTTGTATAGTAAAGTTATCGATAACTCTTTTTGTTAAAAAAAAAACAGCCAAATAAATTTTAACTGCGGTATTTTGCGGTAAATTGTTACTAGCCTCAACTTTATATCAGACTATTGTACTTCGATAACTCAATGGATTTTACAATAAAATATCAATAACCATTAATCGATAATCACTCTGCCATTTTAAAATTTTTATTAATTTCGATTAAAAAAGCTAACGATTTTCAATTCTTTAGAAAAGTTATCTATATCCTATTAAAAATTTTAAGTCTTTTGTTTTTTAAGTGAAAACTTCTTTTTTGTATAGTCTATGTATGATGACTATACAGTGCTGCCGCTTTGGAAATTATTTAAATTTCCAGTCTTGCCACTTTTCCCGGAAAATTTTCCGGGATTTTGAGGCAATTTTTATTCAAGTTTTTAGGAATTCCCGTCCAGTGTTACCACGGGGGAATTTTCCGGGATTTCGGGGTTTCTGAGGGGAAAAGAAAGTCGTGTTAGTTACACTATTTAAACCTCAAGAACGGCTGAACAGATTTGGCTGAAAATTGGTGGGCAGGTAGCTTAGAACCAGGAGAAGGACATAGTATACTAAGTTAAAACACTTTTTACCTGAGTGGACTAGGGTGCCCTTCTTTGTATGGGGCACTTCCAGTATAGCTAGAAAACTGAAATGGAAATTGCATAAGTTGATAAAAAAAATTGCTATGCAATAGCTTTACCGCGGCAGTCTCCGAGTGCCACACGTCTTTTTATTGAGGACATACATTTGTATTAAAAACCTGTCGAAAAGTCTAATTTCTATAAAAATTTTGTATAGATAACAATAAATTTCTTTGCGAAAATTATTATTAATGACACTCTTGAAAAGATATTTTTCTTAAAAAATTTTTATAACTCTGTTTTACTCTTAATGGTTACTAATTCTTTAAGTAACACATCGGGAATAAAATAACTGTCTTAAATACAAAAAAACCAATCAATCAGATTACAAAATCGGTATTACAATGCAAACGTTTTAAGTCCGATATAATTAATTTCTAGTTTATATGTATATTATTCCCACAAACGACTAAAGCTCACACACAGAACACAATTCATTTTCGTTATCAGATAATTGCGAGGTAATTGTCAGACAATATTTAATTGTCAGATGAGGAAATTTACTGCATCTAAAAATTTTTTGTATTGTCAGTAAATTAACAAACGAAAGCTTTTACAGTCGAATTCGGCTAAGAGCGCGCTGGAAAACAAATCACAAATGGTTTACTTCTTATGCTATATTTTCGTTTTACTAGTAATTTTGAAGTGAGTTTGTTTAACTGGAACGTTTTTCAGTTATACGAACTTCTTTTTATCGAAAGCGAAACAATGTGCTTGTAATTTTACATTTCCACTGAACCGCATTCGCTTATAGGTAACATTTCCTGTATAGTATTAACAACAATTGTATTTATTTAACAACATTTATAGATAACTTCTTGTATACTCTTGCTACCGATATCAGTTTAATTAAACAAAAGTTATATCAAAAATATATTGTTGATAATTTTACTTTTATGTATATGAAAAAAATTCGATATTTTTAAAACTTTTCAACGTCAACGAAAACAAATAAAATTTTTTTAAAATAAAATTGGATCAATAAAAAACAAATTAGTTAAAATAGAATATATGTATATGTATCTTAAATGATCTAAATCGATAAGCAGTCTGACAATTAAACATGTTAAGTATTCAGGAAAGTAATTGATAACTTGTTTATTTTACAGATAATTAATTAAATCCTTCAATATGTGTTTGCTGACTATCGTACTATATACATATGTATTTACTCGTATGTTGCAGGGGTTCTTTTATACACCTTGAGTTTTAAATTTTGCTACGCCACTTTTACCTCAATAACGATGTTCATGTGTTAAGGATTTAACATGTACAAATTGTTAAGTACTATTTCTTTATTTAGCTTTTGTGTTCCAATTATTGAAAATATTGTGCAAATATTTCTTAAATTAATTTTCAGAAATCAGCAATTTCCTTTTTCCAATAAAATTTTCTTTGTTTTTTCTTTTCGTATTTTCTTATTTAACCTTTTACTCACATATTTAGTTGATGACACGACAAAAAACAATAGAAAAATCACACACTCCAACAAGTCAATCTGAAACACATTTTATTCTTTCATTCACTTGTTTACTGGAGCGAAATTGTTTGTTTGGATGAGTGTCGAACAATCAATTTGATTTGTAACACACGCCTTTTTCCAGAATAAAAATAAAATAACAAATAACATCCAATAATCACAGACTTTTGTTTCTTTTCTTTTCGCATGTTGACTTTCTCA
This sequence comes from Lypha dubia, assembly GCA_947311025.1. Taxonomy (NCBI): domain Eukaryota; kingdom Metazoa; phylum Arthropoda; class Insecta; order Diptera; family Tachinidae; genus Lypha; species Lypha dubia. The sequence goes on from OX371263.1 coordinate 2,975,020, forward strand.
TTTAAATTTGCACGAAAGTGAAGAGGTACAGGAGGAGAAGGAAGAAGTCATGAAGTCTTTAAAAAAATTTAACTAAATAAAAAGGGATTTATGTTTCAAAATCAAAATGGAAAATGGGAGAGAAGAAACGTTGAAATAGCATGTGGGACTGAAGATTTTTTGGGAAACTACAAAAATGTGACACAATAAATTTTTATGAGCTCAACCTTTTCCATATTATTTTCGATAAAAGGGATATTTGCTTCTTTTTTTAAGCACCACCATACGTTTTTTTGTTTCTATTTTAGTTTTCCCGAAGTGACAACATAATTTTCTAATTTTATACATGACTGATTTAAATTTTAATGGTTTTCCTTCTGCATTCAAGAAGGAACCGCTTTATTTGATAAACAGAAGTGAAGCTTTAATATAAACAAATTTTATTATTCGGAAAGCGGATACGGAAACCAACACCAACATACTACTTTTTTTTCTAAAAATTTAAGAATGAAAGCAACATCTTTAACGCAAGTTAAATTTTATATTTAAGCACTCATATGCACGCACGGTTGAAGTTTTTTCATGTGTTATATTTTGTTTATTTGTTCTTTTGCTTTAGCAAAAAATAAAAGTCACAAAAAGTTAACAAAAGTTTTTTCCTCAAAAAAATCTTCATAAAAATCAAAAGGGAAACGTGCAAAGACTATGAAATTCATGCCCCTCAGGATTCTTAGCCACCAACTTTTTTACATTCTTTTTAATGGAACAACAAACAAAACAAATAACGAACGTATCACGGTTGCCGCTCCAGAGTATTAAAGAAACGGTTTTTATTCCTAAGTATTTTAAGCAACAAGACAGGGTTTGTTTAATACAAACATCATAAATTTTTCGTTTTTATTGAAACAGGAAAAAAGGAAAAATTTAATGTAAAAGAACTCCAACCAATAATCAACAAAAGAACCCCTACTATTTTCTTCTTATTACGTTCATTCTAGCCGAAAACTCTGTCTCCCTAAGGATGCTTAATAAACTTTTACCTCCCTCTTGCTCAGTTCATAATTAAAGTATTGATCCTTTTTAGGCAGAACGTTTACACAAGGACATACTTTAGGAAAGTTTAAAGGCTCTACACTAATGGGAATCATATCAGATAAATGAAATTAAAGTTTATTTATTAAATACCTGAATAAATAGACAATAATCATTAAGTTGTATAATATAAGTTTTCTTATCATTTGTTACATATGTATAGATGTACGTAAATGAACATATAGTACCCTATAGTAAACTCGGGGCCAATTGTCTCTAAGTCACCACTTTTGTCTACATGTTTGGAGTCTTCTTACTGGGCTTATTGCTGACAGGTTTGACGACTAGTGCTGAGTTCTTGATGACATTGTCAACGATACGTCTACACTTTTTAGTTTGCTTTAACAGGTATAGACTAAAATTACAGAAATGTACTAGAAATTTTCTGGTTCGAATGTCTCTACTTGGTCCCATTAGAACTACGTATTCTCTACCTAGTCAACACTCTCAATGTTACTAGTACATTTTCAATGACAAGCACATGCTAAATGTCTATAGCACAAAGCATTGTATGGGGGTAATAGAGAGTAGTACTGGTGACAAAGTCAGTATAATTTCACTAACGACATTTCCTGCAGGGTATCTATAGTATATGTATGTATGTGTGTACATAATTTCAATAACATAAGTTGTTATTGATTACCCCGTTTATAGGCACTTCTTATTTGCAAATAAGAGTGGAAAGCGTTGCCGTATTACTTTTTTATTGTCACTTTAATTGTTGTGAAAACTATTTGCAAATAACAAGCCATTTGCAAATAAGATGTGTGATGCTACCAGATGACTAATGCCCTAATTCATAAACGATTATTAATGTTATTGTGGCGTTAATGTACGAATTTTGTATGGGAAAACCGGTTTTAATGTGTACTTTAACTTTATGAATCGCTTATGAATTACGGGGTATATATTTACTGCGTGTCATTACAAAATATATAACAATATTTCTGAATGCTATTTGCGTATAAACAGTGAGTTAATATTTTGCAAATAGTTTTATTTGCAAATAAGAAATGCGTATAAACGGGGTAGATGATGGCTGTAGCTAATTTTTTATGCCAAATTATTTTAAACACTAAAATTTATTTGAAAAATTAATAATTTGATTATAGTAAAATTTTTGTAATAAAATTTTTCTTATCAAGAACTTTTCATTATAAAATTAAAACAATCAATAAATTTTCGGCGGCTGGCAATAGCCCACAGAAAATAATCCCACTAAGCAAAATAAATTATACCCTTAAAATTAAGGATTCAAACTCCATGAGAAGTTGATTTTTTTCCAAATTTAGTACTATTTATTTTCCATTCTGTTAATAAAATTTTTATTTCTAAAAATATACGAGTTAAATTTTAAGGAAAACGTATTCTTGTTCATTACATCGTAACCTCTCAAAAAGTCAATTTTGAATTAATTCGCAGATACGGCTTTTCGGGTTTTTGGTTTCGATATGCAATAAATCCCCAATTTTTAAAATGGAATAATACATTTAGCGGAATCTAAATTACAAAGTGGAATACTTTGAAGATAACGGACTAAGAGTTTGTGTTGATTATTAGTAATTTCCAACCAGTGATGGGGAATTTCGTACTAACCAGCACCAGTTTCAATGTAGAATAAAAAATGAATTAAAAAATAATTCTCGTATTCTATTTATGTTGAAAACTTGGTTAAATAGTTGTTATACTTCCACATTAGTATCCACTTTACGAAAATTGTAAGGATGGACAATTGAACCCTGATGAGAAGTGTAGCGGCCTTGAAATCGGTATACTGATATTTTCTGCTAAACTGATTGGATATAAATAATAATATTTTTGAACATAAAATAACTCTTAGTAATTTGAATTTTCATTAATTCAATAAAACTGAACTTGAGCCTGATAATATTATTTTCATTTATTTATTTATTTAAAATTCATTTATAATATATTTAGCCTCTTGGACATTAGGTATTTCCTAAAATGGAGATGAGTTTTTTGTAACAAGTGAGTGTTATAAAAAGTAATAGAGAAATAATTTCCTATTGAGAATGTATGTTTGAAAATAATATTGATTTACAAAATAAAGTTATCGAAAATAAGTTCTACTCAAAGTTGTTATAATCGAAAAAATTTTAGTTGTTTTTGTTGAAACAGCTCTGCTGTAATTATAGAATATAAATTATATGAGAATATTTTATTTGTCATTCGAGAGAGTGGGAGCAGAACAAAACTTGCTACCTCTGTTCATCTTATCGATAAGCCTATCGGACTAAGGGATTTAGGCCCATTGGAGCAACTGAACAAGTGCTCAGAGTTGTAGTCGCATCTATCTATAGTGCCGGAACGATGCGTTCTTGGTTGTTGTTGAGTATACTACTTCAGCCGCTTCTAATTAGTTGTGCCAAAGTTGTGGAAGATAGCCTTGGCGATTTCCCTTCACTGTGTGAAGTGCCAAGGGGAAGATAATTTTAAACCTTGTTGCATCTATTCCCACTTATAATTTCGCTGACTATTTGTTGATGCAACACCCTTAGGGCACTTGAAATGGACATTCTAGTGTCGTCGGGTAGAATGCCGTTTCGGAAATCCTTTTGTATATGCCTTAAGAGAGATTCCTGCATCAGAATTTGATGATTCGGGAACGTTTGCGAAAGATATGCCATCAGGAACTCCTTTGTAGGGGGCACATTGTGCCGCCTAACTGGTAGAATTATTATTGTTTTAAAGGCTTAAAATTTAATTTAACCAACGCGGAATTTAAAAAATTCAGTTTGCTTAGTCAGGAATTAAATTTTTGAACATCGAAATGATAACCACACAAGACTACAAATTCAAATTAGTAGTTGGTGTTAAGTAATATGAACGGTATGTATTTTGTGGATGGGTATTTGCAACACATTACCAGGTTTTTGTTGGGATTTTTACTGAATTGATTGAAATTTATTTCTGCATGTAATCGACTACGACTCTAATTATTTTGCCTTTTGAATTTCAATATTTCTATATTAAGAACAATTATTTTTTCAACTGATTGTAGGATGAAGATTCAACTATTTCTTTTAGAAAATTCCAAAAAATAAAATTTAAAATAAAACTTTTAGTAAATTAATTTATAGCCTCGTTTGATTTTCTTTAAAATTTCAGGTAAATTAATTTTTTTTAATAGATCGTAATCTAAACATGTTATTGCTAAATTCTTTGGATTTTTAAATCAAATCGCATTCGAATTTTTTTCACTGTTCGTGAACAAATATTTCTTTTTTTAAAGTTTTTTTTTTTTTTTAAGTTATTTTTAGATTTACGGTATATACGAGACGTGTCAGGGAATACGAATAGTCAACTCTAATGGAATTTTAAGTATGTTTGTTTGTGTTGATGTTACGGTGGGGTGAATTTTTTTTAATGTGCTCCAGCTTTTTTTATTCTGAATTTCATACCAGAATCTTTTTAATGAAAGCAAAGCACAACACATCTCAAGGTTTGAAAAAATATACATATTTATACGAAAATAACTTTATAATCAAGCTTTTAGCAAATACTTATAGGACTAAAGGTGGACTTTTTTGTCGGTGTGGGTGTGTGTGCGTGTTTAACTTTATAAAAGTCATTCAGTTATTTAGTCCTTTTAAAAATTATGAATATCGATTTTTTTGTCGTTTATATATGCTGTAGGCATTTTTTTATATTTTGCCTTAAGAATGGCTGCGCTTATGGCATCTTTCGTTGTCCATTTTGCGTAGTAAAATATTTTCATTTAAAATGTTGAACCTTTTTTCTGGTTTTTCTTGTTGGTTGTTTTAAACAAACAAGGTTTGACCATTTGTGAGTTGATTGCTAAAAAAAGGATAATAAGGATGTTATTATTATTTGTGTGTGTTAATTTTGCCATCTTTATTATTCATTTGCTGTTGTGAAAATTTATAAAAGTATTAACAAACATGAATTTGAAAATTAACATTAATTTTAGTGGGGTGGAGTGGAATGGAGTGGAAAAAAAGAGATTTTATTTTTAACTTCTTTTATGTTTTAAAGCAACAGCCGCTGTTGAGAAAAATTTGATAAACTTTTTAAGAGTAGACAATTTTTTTTTCTTATTTTCCTTTTACTTGAGCGAATATTTTCGTACGTGCAAATTGATTAATTATCGGACTCTATCGGACTAAGTGTCGTCCTGTTTTTGACAAACCGAGCACGTTAAGACAACACACCAGATAATATTCTGAAAGATCATTAGGTTTTGTACTTCTGCTCTTTCTTAAAAAAAAAAAGCAAAAAGCAAACATTTTGTATTGGTTTGAGTAGATTTAAAAATTTACTAAGTAACCAATAAAGAAATGTAAAAAGGCCCAACAAATTGTTAAGTACTTAAATTGGAATTTCGTGTGAATTCTTTAAATTAAGTAAAGGATTTAGAGCTACAAATTGCTAAAAATCTGTTAGGGACGTAATCATAAAAATACTTTTTTTTTAAGTGGTTTTTTGTGTATTTTTTATATTTTGTATACAGAGAGAAGCCAGATATTCAAAAGAGTCATAAATCAGAATTAGCAACTATTTTATTAGCCCATATAAGAAAGAGGAAGACAAACGCCTCTGTATGCTTAAATGCGAAAAAATACACAAAAAGAATTTATGAAATGTTTAATATTGTTTTCAGTTTTCAGACAATTTACAATTACAAAATTTACGATATAGATTCCAAAGAGATTGAACTTTTTAATATCGTTAAGAAAAATTACTTTGTATAGATGTGGTTCTGCCCTTTTTCCTAAATATTAAATTACATTGCCGAAGAAAGTAAATGTGTGATAAAAGTTATGTATATAAGAAGCGTGGAAAACATGTAGATAAGTTTGTTTTTGGAAAATTTGAAACTTATTCGATAAGATTCCAAAAACATGTTTCACTACACGCCAAGCTCTTGATAATCTGTAATTAAATATATTGTTTGCCTCTAGCCTTTTGTCACTAAGTTTAAGGTTTTAGCACACACGAAGTTAAGCGAAATGAAAACATATGGAATCTGCATAAAATTCTCATAAATTGTAGATTTCCTTATTTGAAAGATTTTTACCTTCGAAATCCTTCCACGAAGGACTTCATCGCTAGGAAAATCCATTGTTTTTAATAATTGATTTAATTAATTGTTTTGATTAATTGATGATATATTGAAAGCTGCAGCATCATTAGCTCTGCCATTGCTGCCAACATCCACCATTATAAATTTGTACCTTGCGGCTACTGCAGCCAACAGTATTATGCTCTGGAAGCCTTTATTATAATAACATGACCTTCTATAGATAGGACCTTTATTGCAATATGTTTGCCATCTGATTTCCATTCACTGGCAGATTGGCACCCCTAAAAAACCATTAACAATATGAAATTCATCAACACATTTAAATTAGAAGTAAACTTATTACAGCTCACATAAAAAAAATCTTATGCATTATACCTTCATATATTTGATGGAGAGAGTTGCAATGCTTCTAAAGTTTCAGGAACAATTGACAAAATACTTTGGCGGGAAACTCTAAATCCATACGACAAGTCTTTAAACGAGTTCCCAGTGGCCAGGTAACGTAAAGTTAGCAAAAGTCTGAAAAAGCACCAATAAATATTTTTGACAATAAAATACTTACCGTGTGGTAGGTGAAATGCTCTCCATCAAAATTGTGTCCTTTTTTTCAACAAATGCTTTCACAATGGCCAGTAGCTTATCAAAATTTTCATTGGACAGTCCACTGGAATTTTTGAAACACTCTGGGTCTTCCAAACGAAGCTCGTTGTCAACAAAATTTGTAAGGTCTTTTCCACTGTATCGTCGAAACACCCACTCTCGCCACCATAATCTCATTGTTCCCTTGTTTACTTTTTTTGTATTTTTAATTTAACAATTTTACAAATCACTACTAATGATGATAGTATGTATTTTAACTTTATCTTTATTCGTTAACATTTTATTTTTTTTGTTTTAAACAACGAAAGGGAATTATTTTTTTTAAATATAAATAAATGGTTGTACATATACGAGACACCATTTTGAAACGATTTTTTAGATGGTTAGATATTTGTAAGATTTTTCTGTGAATGAATCGTACGATTAGTAGTAATAGTACTACAATAGACAACAAAACTAGATTTTATGATCCCACAATGCCCATATGGCATATGCCCTGACTATATTTTCATTAATTATTTTTTTTATCTTTTCTATTAGTCATCCGAAAACATACGTATAGAGATATAATATTTTAACAAAACATTTTTGTTATACGGTGCTATAAAACTCCTTTGTCACGTTGAACTAATGATAAAAATGTTGCAAGCTTTTATCGAACTGTTTGCAACAAATTATTGGATACATTTTAATATATATTTATTCTGCCAAATTTTCAATATAATTTTTCTTTGAGTGTAAACTAAAGTTTGTTACTTAAAAGTTTGGTTGCTACTTATTTAAGGTAACGTTCCAGCTACTGCTGTACTACTACAACTTTTTTAAGCTCTTTAATGGTTTTTAAGTCTTAAAAAATTGTCATAAATTATGAGGTTGGAAAAGCTCTACACGAATTTGCAAATATTTTACCTCCAGAACACAAGCACACACACTTAACAGAGAGATTTTCTAATAGAATACCACAATAAATGTATTTAGTATTAAATCAAAATAATAAAGAATATAAAGAACTTTTCATTATGATGATTTATAGAGATGTAAGAAAAGATTTTTTTTATTACAAATTTTTTTTTTGAACATAAAATTTTCTTCAATCACAAAATTTATGTTCAAAGCAAACGAGTAAAAATATTTCGTGTCTTTTTTGCATTGTTTGCATTTTTAAAATAAAAAAAATTGCTATTATTGATTTATGTTGATTCATATGAATCAATTGCAATGACACTTTATGTAAAAAAAAAAGTTTTATTTCACTATTGTTTGATTTTATCCCAAAGTTATTGGCATAACAAATCAAAAATTGTTTTGCGAGTAGATTAAAGGAAAAATATGTATGTATATTCAAACAAAAAATTATTATATCGTGATATAATTAAGGAAAGATAATCAATCTTGTTAACGCCAGAATATTTTCGTTAGTTTCAACTTCACTTCAAAAGTTAAATTACAAACTTAATACATTTATTTCGTACTGAAATTGTTAAGTTATTATGATACCCTCAATCATTGGCATATCCTTAGGATTTCATCTAATCATATCCATGCGATAATGTTTAGTAATTAACGCCCGATTACAAATGAGCACACACAAAGACAAGCCGAACTGAAAGAAAACCCATCAGCAACATACAGAAAACTCGTATACGCTCGCGTTATAACTTGAACATGCCCGCCTTTAAGCTTTCAGGACAAATAAGCTTAACTACCCAGCTTTGGCATTTAAACGAGTATGACTGTGAATAAGTATGTATGTCTGCATGTGCGATTATGTTCAAATGGGAATTGATGTGTACAAATTAGAATTTACCATGAATATCAAAAAGAAAACTTCACTCCCTAAATGTTGGGAATATTTAAATGAAAAATAAGTAATGTTTGCAGCAAATGTTTGTGTAGGCTTCTTATGTATTATTGTTAATGTTTAATTGGGTTGTGTGTGTGTATGTGTGTGTGTGTGTGTGTGGGAGTAACAAAATTAGTCTAATCATGAATATAAATACGAAATTAATGCAGCAGAATAATTAAAGAAGTTTAGCGTTACTCAAAGAATGAACAGAAAAAGTATGTGAATTCATGTCGACAAATCGCAAACATTCAAACGATTAACTCGTCGTGTAGGTGGTATTCGTTCCTTAAAGGTCTCCTTTAGATAATGAAGAGAGAAAAAATTTTAATAAACAGTAGGCCAAACATAAAAAAAATTTAATGGAAACAGCAAAGTAATACGACTAAGCAAATGGAATGTTAATGAGATTTCATTAATAGGACCTACAAAAGTTAGAAAAAATAACCATGAAGGTAAGTTGTAAGCAGTGTTGCCAATTTAGCAAATTTAATGGTAGATTTTACATGTTATTTAGCACATAGAAATATGATTTTTTTATAATTATAAACATTTATAGATCCCTTTTTATTTAGCATATTATCAAATTCAAAAAAATTTATTGTTGTCGAAAACAAACATGGAATGTGTTCTGAGTCAACTTAATCTGACAACAGCGAATTAGTCAATTACTACTAATTCGACGTGTAGAATAATTTCAATTCATAGTTAAATGTGGATTAAACTTTCGATTCCTCTACATCCATATTATATCCAAGAATTATAAAAAACCATCAGTCGATTTAAAAACTTTACATCAAGTTTATATTTGTTTCTAATTTTACTTAAGCTAATCATAACAGAGAAATTAGAAACTGCTGAAAATTATGGCTCTAATTGTATAAATCACATCACCTGAATAATTTTTATATGGAAAGCAAAAGGAAAAATTCACATATTTTAAAATATTGTTTTTGTTTTTCGTAAAAAGTTTTCAAATATTTGATGGCAAAGCAACGCTTGAATTTCTCTACGTTTGTTCGGTGAAGAATTTGTTTGAAAAACAAGAACAAATTTTTAATACCTATACTGTAAAAGATTGATAATCAGGACCGCCGCTTTTAATTAAATTGTGGATTGATTGCAAATTTATAATCCGGATTGTATACAAATGTTACTCTAAAAACATAGTTTTTCTCTTTTTTTGCTGTTAAAGTTTATTCTTGAGTTTAGTTTCAGTTGTGTTCATGCATGAAAATATTTTTCTTTAAAAGAATCAGTTATTTACTAAAATATTGAACACATCAATAGCAAAACTATCTATGACAATATATAGAAATAAAGGGCTAAATAAAAACAGATAATTATTATAAACTAAAAATTCAAAAATCGAACTCAAATTTAATACCTATGTGAAAGTCAATCCACCGACACAGATGGCTGTGCTATCTGCAAAAATTTGTTCTCCCAAACAGCACTGAATTACGAATTAAACGTTCAAACAGAGTAAGAAAAACGAAATCTGAAAGTACATAGGTAGGTATGTAAATAAAATAATTTACAAATTTCCGGCATCTCAATGTCATAATAATATTAAATCCCTGAAGTTGGGTGACAGTTATTTTTCAGCTTAGTGTCACTGACACAAAGGGAGGGATTTTTTCAAATTAAATTTTAAGTGGCTCTAAGCATTAAAAGTAATATTTTTATTCCGCGCATATTGTTAGAAATATTCGTATTCGCGAATACTAAAAATTGATATTCGTAACATCACTAATACAAATTCTTAAATTTTTTATTCTTAAATGTAAATAATGATAAGTCTCTACAAGATTTAACAGATCTGTTATATTACACATTCATTCACATATATTTATGTTAAACTAACGGTTAACAGAGGAAATAAATATAGTTTTAACCATCGACCTTGGCTTAAGATCTACTACATACTTATTTTTATACAGTTGAACCACGATTATCCGCTTCTCAGGGGACCGGCCTTACAACGGAGAATCAAACTAAAAAGGTAAATAGAGGTTATATAAAGACACAAAAAGTAAATAGGTACATTCTACATATTTTTATGTATGCATATTAATAAACGATAAAAACACTAATTTTTTTTACACGGATAAAAGAGGTAAGGCACGGTTAATAGAGGTATAAAATTGAAGCACGGATAATAGATGTTATAAATGAAAGCGAGGAGCATGCCGGTTAATAGAGGGCCTGATAATCGAGTTCCAACTACATTTGTATTTCACGATTTCAAAAGAAGTCTTTCATTCGTACTATTACATGCATGCATTCATAAACACATACATATACATAAAACAAAAAGAGATTCTAAAATATTGTTTTTGTTTCAAATGAAGTGACAACATCGTAAAATAGGTATTTAACATTAGAATTTTTCTTTTTATAGCTGATCAATTGTTGAGCATCTTTTATTTTGAAATTTGGCTGCAAAATGTGTTTACCTATAAAAATGTATGCTTCCATATTAAAATGATAATTTAACAAACATTGTAAAGAGTAAAATGTGCCAGGCTGCCTGCTGGCATTAGTTTAAATATCTAACAAATCATAAGGATAATCAGCCAGCTTAATATGTACTTCAAATCTACTCGAGTGTTGGTTGCATTGGTTACTCAAATTATTTTTACTTTATCTTATTTCGTCTTCCTCCTTTTTCTAAGTGTCTATTTCGTTTCTTACTACATGCATACATATGTGCATACATACATAAGAACTGTCCATTATACGGCATCGTTATGGTTTTCTAGACCTTAATTGTGTTGTAAATGTGGAAACGATAAAAGAGATAATAAATAAAAAGGAAAATATACCTATAGAAAAACAAATACAGTACATCCTCGCCTATTGCATCACTTTAACAAAGTTTTTCTCGTTGGAGAGTAATAACTCTTCATTAAAAGTAGAATTACAAATGAGATAACGAAATATTTTTGACAGATTTTGTAGCTGTCCTCGATAAAATTGCTGCACAACACGAGGGCAAACTGTATTATCAAAACAACACCAACACATATGTTGTTATATCCTTTTATGTGCGACAATGAAATTGAAAAAAAAAACAAATAAAATAATAAAAGATGTTTTTGTTGCATTTGGACAAAAGGTAAAAAATAAACAAAAAGCCGGCAAAACGAGTTGTTCAAGTTTGCTCTTCTTAAATTAACAACATTGCTGAATATGTTAATAGCCTTTATTGCTAACAGATTTCACTTAGCACTGAATCTTAATGTTAAATAAAAGCTGTGTTGCCAAATAATTGTTGATAAATAACAACGCAAATTTTAGGAGAACCAAAAACTGTTCAAACAAATAAAATTTGAATGAAAAAGAAATTGCAAAAATTCTAGAATTTTTGTTGAACAATTTTTGTTTAAAATTGTAAGAAAAGTTAGCAAAACAAAATAGTAGTCTCAAAATTCCAACAGATAAATATCCAAAATAGAATACTTTTACTTCAAATATGCGTAAACTGGAGATAAAAATCGACAAAGCTGTGTACTGCGCGTTTTAACCTGGGTTTTCACTTCGTATTAAAAAGTCCATATTTACCTTTAAAATCTCCCAATTGACAACAGTGCATATAACATAAAAATTCTTGTTTTGAGGATTAACATTGTTTTGGACTGTTATTCCTGCACTAACATAAGAAAACACTGTGAATGTACCTTAACATAAAACAAAATACTGTTAACCCCATATTAGGTACTCATTAAATATATCAAAGTGAGAGATAATTTTCTTTAACCTGCTCACTATCTCTGTATTCAGCCATTTATATTTTAGTAAACAAACGTAAAACACCACCGCTTTTATATAAAAAAGTTAGTGAGTGTTTAATAAACACATGCTGTTTACAATGTGTCGTAAGTGTTTGTTGCTGTTTGTTTCTTGTTGTATTTAGTGGGCTGTGCATTTGCATGAGTTTTTTGTTGTGATGAAACTTGTTTTGTTGAAGATTATTTGAACGCTGGTTTTAGTTTGTCAGCGGGTTTCAATGCGTGTGGATCTTAAATAAAATAAAACGGCTGAAGTTAAATCAAACGAATTTGAAATAAATACACACACACAAACGAATTTGTTTTACGGTCGTTCCTTTCCTACACTTTTAATGGATTACGGTGCTTTTATTAGTGAGTAAACAACAAAAAAAAAAAAGTAATAAAAATATTGAAAAAGTGCCGTCGGTGTTAAAATGATAAAAAAATTTAATATAATCAAGAATCCCTATAAAATAAAAAAGATTTCATGCAACAAAAATATAAGAAATCAAATAAAATTAATGTACGAATTTCCTGAATAAATTTGTGGAAGAAAATTAACAACAAGTGATAAGCAAGAAGAAGAAAAAAGGAAAATAAAGAAAAATATAAATAAGTAGAGGAAAGGCCAACATGAAGAAGCCTTTGGATTAAATGAAAATATCAAACAAGTGTAAAAATTCTTTTATAAAAAGTATCAATATCTCTTTTTAAAGTTGAAGAAAAAAGTGCTCGAAAGAAAGTGCTTAAAATGGCGGCATGTGTTAAAATTACTTGTTCTCTATTGTTTCAACTTTATGCCCTGATAATTTTGTTAAATTTATGCATGGCCGTGCATCGTTACGATCAGTCGTCCTCTTTGGATACTAGTAATCCATATTATCGCACTTCTAGCTCTGGTGAAGTTTTCGGTTCTTCCTCCTCCATTTCCAGTGATGCTTTTCCCCACCATAACCGCTGTGAAGCCATCACAATATCCATATGCAAAAATATACCCTACAACATGACCATTATGCCTAATCTTATCGGCCATACAAAACAAGAAGAAGCCGGGTTAGAAGTTCATCAATTCGCTCCTCTAGTGAAAATCGGTTGTTCTCCAGATTTACAATTGTTCTTGTGCTCGTTATATGTGCCCGTGTGCACGATTTTGGAACAACCCATACCACCGTGTCGTTCGTTATGTGAATCGGCCCGCATTTGTGAGACTCTAATGAAAACTTATAATTTTAATTGGCCTGAAAATTTAGAATGTTCGAAATTTCCTATTCATGGCGGTGAGGCCTTGTGTGTGGCCGAGAATACCACATCATCGACACCGTCACCGACGCGTGTCGTACCTAAAGTGACAACACGTAGAAATTATGCAGGCCTTGATAGTCCGCATCGCGATATCGGTTTCGTGTGTCCGGTTCAATTGAAAACTCCTCAGGGTATGGGTTATGAGCTGAAAGTTGGCGGAAAGGTGAGTTTTTCATATAAATTTCTATGTTTTGCAGTAAGGAAAATAGATTTGTAGTCCTTGGAAGCGTTATATTTTATCTAATTTCGTTAAAATCAAGCGATTTACGTATGTATGTATAGAATTTTACTGGATATTTTGAGCGATATCAAAAGCAATATTTTTTGTTCTCGTCCGGGTTTTAACACAGATTATTTAGTTTTTAATTATGAAAGATGAAGAAGAAATCAAGAATTATTACACATTTTTAGGCAAAACACTTTATATTGCGAAATAGTATTTATGAAAAGTAGATATTAGGCCTGTCTTTTATTCTACACAGGGATCCGAAAACCGTTCCCGTTCTTCGTCATTGCAATAACAAAAGCTTTTATAAACAGTTAAACTTCGATATAACGAACTTCGTTATAATGAAAAACTCAATATAACGTATGTTTTATTGAGTGCCTTGCAAAAAAAAAACATATACATGAAAAGTTACTCATACAAAAATATACTATACCTATAACGAACAAATTCTGAGAAAAAGCTCCTATATGGCGAAATATTCATTAAAATTCCTTCATATATGGCTGAAGTGGTTAGCGCGTTGACTACTAAGGAAACAATGACTTGGGGCCTGGGTTAAAACCCTGGCCAGAGCAAGTCAATCAACATCATTAATTTCTCTAATGTACATTAGTGAGACATTGTATTAATTGTTGTCGGACTATTTAAGTGATAAAGGCCTAACACTGGTCACTAAAAAACTGTTCCGACAGCGATTGATGATGTTCCAAGCTAATGTACACAACATCGCCCTCCTTCGTCGGGTAGCAGAAACATCGGCGAAGTAAAACAATTATTAAAATGCCTGCCAATACAGCTTAACAAAGTTAATGCGTCTACATAACACCGGAGGCGCCTCAACCCTGCTATAAAAATTAACATAACGCGCAAAGCAGAGTTGTAAAAGAAATAAGCCTTCAACATTTTCAACATCTATCTTCTCTACTCTATACCTCTCTCTGAGTTCCGGCACAATGCACTGCATACGTAGGTGCATCCCTTGAGTGCTAGTCCTAATTAAAAAAAAAAAAAAAATCAGTATAATCCCTATATGGTAAAGTCCCGTTATAAAAATAGCGAAGTCTAAATGTATTTACATGAGCATTTATAAAGCCTCTATACAACGAAGTACTGGTACAGAAGCCTCTATACAACGAAAGAAAATTGTTAGCAAAATGGTACAGTTCCGTTATTAAAATGTAACACATTAGAAATGTTGACTTGAATCTTGACACAATATTTTATTGAAATTTAATAAAATTAACTGAATAAAAACAATGTGTTTTATTTTCTATTTGCTTCATGGAGTATAAGCTTTTATTAGCATTATCATGTTAAATAGAATTTTAATAAGGATAACTATATTTATAACGATTTTTTTCAAATTTATTCAAAATTCGTCATATTAAGGCTTTACTGAATATATTTATAGCGAATCAATAGCTATAACGAAGTATTTTCGGATCCCCTTGACACTTAAGTGACGAAAAAAAACGATTGGGTTAAAAAGTTCATACGAGCAGAAATGATTACTAAAAGTAACTTGGCCTATGAAGCTGACGTTCTGATAAGTGGGTTATTTTTTTCACTAATTAACTTTGTCAAGATTCTACTGTAGTTTCCCATTTTAAATTTCGCGTTAACATTCGTTCTTGAATGCAATTTTAAATTAGTTTATACATTGCAATAATGATTTTCACACGACAGATTTTTAATCTTAAAGAAAAGCCGTTCATAATGGATAATTTGTGTGATGATCAATATTTCAAATGGCCATCTTAAGTTTCTTATTAAAAAAAGTTATGCTATCAAACAGCAAGAAAACTAAAGAAATTCAGATCAGGGATAATAATTGGCATTTCAAAAATTGTACTTTTTCAAACTAATTGTACTTATAAGCTTAAATTTTTTCAATTACTAATTTGAATAATGAAAACACATAATATTGAAACGGCTGTCGGTATTTGAAAAGGCCAAAAATATAAATTTTATATAGACACTGCTAATCATTGAAATCAATCATTTTATTTATATCAAATTTGTCAAAAAAAAAAAAATAAGTTAAACTTACTTTTGTCGCTGAAGAAGAAACAAAAAGTTTTGCGAAATAAGAATGATCAGCTCCAAACTAAAAGCTTTATGCCCACAGTAAAACATAATGGTAGCTCTAGTATGGTTTGGGGTGTATTGTTTCATTTAATTGAACCTGATAACAGATAATCTGAAGTATTCAGTATGAAAAATTGGGCTGTCACGAAGCTGGATCTTCTAACACGATAATGACCCGAAATATACAGCAGCTAATTAAAAGGAAAAGCTGATGTACATCTTCTAAAACAGATAGATACTTCATCCAAGTTACTTAAATTCAGACGAATTGAAAATTTGTGAAAAGATCTCGTGCATAGAGTAGGAACAACAGCGATAAGGAACAACACATAAACTAAAAACTGCTTAAATGAAAGAATGGTCTAAAATTTCTTCGGAAACCATCATTTGAGCGTTGACTACTAAACAAACTATAACTTAGGACTTGGGTGCGATCTCGTGTCATCAATATTATAAATTTCTCTAATTTAAATTAGTGTGGAATTGTATTAATTACGAGCGATACTGTCCTAAGCTGATGAGCACCACCACCGTTAGCAGAACCGTTGGCGAATTAAAAAAATTACTGCTCAGATTAAGAAGTTAAATGCGTCTACTTAACGTCATAGGCGCGGTAGCACTGCTTTAAAAATTTCTTAAGCCTTCTACATTTTCAAGATCTATCTTCTATATCCTAATTAATTGAATATGGTAAAAGCAAAGAGTACACCAAGACAAACAGTTTGCTAAATTTGTTTCGACCTTGCGCAAGAACTTGGCATAAAAAGCGATCTTAAGAAATTCAAACATTCAAGCATTGTCTCCTTTGATAAATGGTTGTTAAGAGAAAATAAAACTACAGTATCGGACGGTTCTTGAGCCACGTGAAATAATATTTTATAACTAACTAGCTTATCCCGGTGTACTTCGCTACCCCCTCGTTATAAAATAAAATTAATTATAATCAATGTCTTGTTACAGTACTGCAAGATATTTTTTTTTTGTAGGACTTAGGAGTTGACCCCAACTTAAGTAATGCATTGTGCCAGAACTACTAGGGAAAGGGATAGATTACAGAAGATAGATAGTGAAAATGTATAAGAACACTTAATTCTCTTACAACCCTGTTATTACGCGTTTTGTTAATCTTTAGAGCAGTGTTGCAGCAGTGTTAAGTAGACGTATTAACTATTTTAAGCCGTAGGAGAAGGCAGTTTATTAATAGTTTAACTTCGCCGACGATTCTGTCAACCAACTTAGGAGGGCCGTTTTATGTACAGTAGGTTGGACGAGTATCAATCGCTATCGAACTAGTTATTAATGACCACTGATATGCCTTCATCATTTAAACACTCCAACAACAATTAATACAATGCCATACTCTTGTTTATTAGAGAAATGAATGATGTTGATGACTTGCATTGACCAGAGGCCTGGGTTTGTCCTTAATTCACAGTTTGCTAAGTAGTCAACGCGCTAACCACTTCAACCAACACCATCACCTCAATTTTTCAATACGAATTGCACTGAAAAAAGTACAATTGTTTTAAGTGTATCATCAGTGATCCAGACAGTGATTACTTTTCGTGGCACCTCTGCTTAAACAAATTCCACTAGTAAAACATCAATAAATAAATACGAAACACGTTTTAATAATTAGGGGTCTTTATGCGTCGTTACAATTTCCATTAAAATGTGTGCACAAGATTATTTTATCTGTCTGTTCACAAGAGGAAAAGAAACAACACATTTAGGGTTGTAATACCCCGTATTCACAAATATTTTTAAGGTTAAAAACACACAATTTATATCCCAGGAACATGTTGTTTTTATTTGTTTGTAACTAAAAATATATATAAAAATTAAATTTGTTAAGAAAAGAATGTAAACATGCCTCGGCAACTGTTGCCAGGTTTAAATGCTATTTCTCTACTATTAAGCCAACATAATTTTTATTTGCTTTTAACAATTGATTGTCTAGTCGAATAAATGGTGTTAATGTGTTGGTTAGCTTTTTTAAGTTTTCATTAGGAAAATTTTTTTGTATTCATAAACAGCGTGTGAAATAGACACATGAGTAAAGTTGGTTGGATGGTTGGTTGGTGTAACCATTAGCTCATCATTGTCATTATCTGTATGAACCGGCTAAATCCATCATCATAATCCGTTAATGGTTTGTAGATTACTATTTTTTTTGAGTTTTATTATCAATTACATTTCGATTTGTTTTGTAAAGAAAAATAATATTATCAAACATAAAACATACCGACGACAAAGTTCTGGGATTATAATGGTGTTTGAAAAGAAATTGATTGATAAAATATTTATGAATTAGAAATACTTTAATGGCATAAATTATATTGTGCGTGTAAATGGCAGAAATTAATGCGAGGGCAGAACATTTTGCAAAAGAAAATCAATAACAATTCTGCTTTTACTTTAGTATACAATTAATAAATAATTTTTCCCAGTACGTCCGAAGCAAATGGGCAATAACATTTTTCTTTAGCAAATTTTGAGGGTGATACTGTAATTCATGGCAGGCTTATGTGCGATAATTGTTGTTTAAGTGATGAATGCTTACCAAACATCACTAAACTGGTCGGGCAGCAATTGATACTTCTCTGTGGTCATATACATACATCACAGCGCCCGCCCATCTTCCTTGGCTAACAAAATCGTCGGCAAAGTACCTATATAAAATCGTAAAATTTCAGCATACTCAGCATCTATTTAACACCAGAGGAGCCCCAACACTTTTATAACGTCTTATAGGTACATATATATGTAGGTAATAATTATTAATTTGCTAAAAGTTTAGAAATATGCTAAAAGTATTTTTCCAAGTTAAAAAAATTAAAACCGACTATACGAATTCCATATTTCTTGGTCGAGTATTAAACAAAGCAGGGCTCTTTTTAGAAAAACTTTTCTTATAATATTTACATATTATGCAAATAAATGATTTCGATAATATCTATGTATTTCACATGACGCAAAGCAAACGTGAATATATTTTGCTGTGTCTAATTTCTACATATTCTAAAATGTTTAATATTATTTAGTTTTTGTTTTTGGTAGATACCTACCTATAAACCAAAAATTTTAATTAAAACACCAGAATTATATCAAAGTTAAATCCTAGCGCTGACATGACAGTTTCAAGTTATTACAGGAATTTAAATAAAATTCACTAGATCTACTTCTGTGACAAAAGTTGGTTTCAAAGATGTCTTCAGTTTAATTTACGGCTTCATCTTTTCCCAACTGAAATGCATTTTGCCCCTACAACTGCAGCAAAGACTTAATTTGAAATTGCAAGAATATTTCCTTCATAAATGGCGTTGGAGAAATGAATGCAAAAACAAAATATAATATAAAATGCTAAACATAAAGAAAGAAGAGCCAATAAAAGAATATCACTCAAGTCCGGCTCTTCGTTATAATATACACAGACGAATAATAAAATTATAAAAGAGTTGAAAATAAAATAACTTGTTCCCTTTTGGTAAATACTAAATAAGCAGTTATTCAGCTAAACCAGAGTGGGCAAGGTACAGCCCAACACATCAACAGACAAATGGCCAGCTAATGTGTGTCTTGAAAATGTTTAACATTTATGTAACTTCTCTTTTAGAAAAAGGGTTTACACATGCTGTTCAAAAATGAACTAGATTTAAGTATCCATATAACACATAAAATAACATGTTTTTTTTTTATTGCTACGGAAAACTTTGCCAACCAATGTGCAAAGTATTGCACGCATGCGCCAACTATGTCTTCTTGATTACACTCTTTCTCTTACCACTTTTTTTCTTTTGCCATATTTTGCTTTAATAAATTGTCATCGGCTTGAAGTCTTACGTGCTGATGAGTTGTTTTTTTTTTTTTTTTGTTTCTTTGCGAAGGAAAGGTTTTATTTAACAAGACTTTTAAGCATGTTTTCTGTTCAGAAAAATTTAAATTTTAATTAATATTTTTGACTTACTTTGTTGTATGCACGCAGAGTTCAAAGAAAATTTATGAGCTTGATGCTGAAAGAATTTTTGGAAATGCGTATAGAAATAAAAAAAAATAAATAAATACCTACAGTGAATCTTCGATATTGATGATTATTGCCAAAATAAGTTCATAAAATATTGATAATTACCTTCGAAACTTTCGTAATAAAACAGAAATAACATTAATTGAGAATTTAAATGAAAAACTATGGTTATAAAGAATTTTTTCGTTTTTTAACATTTTTCGTTATAACGAGTTATGACTGTTCCATAAGTATAACGAAACAATAGCTGTAACAAAGTATTTTCCGATCCACTTCAACTTTGTTATATCGAAGTTTCACTGTAGCTTAAAACCCGTTTTGCATTGCAAATTTTTCAATACTTTAAAATGATAAATATTTTATTGAAGGTAATGCTGTCATCGTGTTAGTCGCTATTAAATCGGTGAAATGTGGCAATGCTAAGACCTGAAATTTATATCTTATTCGATTGAAGCGACCAACAATTTTCGCAAATATTTCACACTTATTTCTTTCTTGTTGTTGTTATCTCGCCCAAAACCTCTGTAATTTATTAAAATGACAACTTGTTTTAACCCTTTAATTGACAATCTTAAGGAAAACAAGTATGTATGAACATATGTATGTATGTCTGGATGTGTTTGGTTATTAAAATTTATCAATTTCAGTTAAAATTTTACTTCTAGTGTAGGTTTTTCACTAAAATAGATTATCAATTTTTTTTTGTCAAAAAAGGATATGAATACAGTAGCTACAGTAGTAGAAATGTTTTCATAAATATTTTTAAAATTTAATTATACACTATTTAATGTCTTTTGAATTATAAAATGTTGTTCTTTATTTTCATTATTTTTTTTTTTTATTTCAAGCTGCAAGTAAATCAAAGCTAGCTGCACCCTAATTTAAATGTTACTTGCAACATACGATTACTTGTTTTCATTTTTGTGTTTTTTTTTCTTTGTAGCGGCAGTTTGCCGTACGACTCTGTTTAAAGTGTTGCAAATTGTCACCGTAAATCGATAGTGGGTATATAAATATTATTTAATTTAATTTGTTCTTTTCTTTCATGTGCCCAAATGAACTACTTCTCTTACTGGGGTAAAAATCACTTAAATACTCTGAATGGGAGAACTATAAAACACTATAAAACAAATATAAAAGACATATCGATATTTTAAATAACAAACTTGTAGACATTTATCAACAAGCTACTTAAAGAATAAGGAAAAAACCAACCAGACACAAATATAGCGAAACGAATCCGAAACAAATGTTTTGAAATAAAGTTGTCTCAATATGACATTTGTAAATGTGTGCTAAAAAATAAAATGACATAAAATAAAGGAGGGGAACTCGGCGAAAAAGGATTGTATTACCAATTAAACAAATTGAGAGGAATTAAGTACTTGACTACTGCGACAACTTAAGCTTTAACTAAGAAACGATTAATAAAAAAGTGTTGTTAAGCAAAATAAATGGAATGAAAAATACAAATATACTCGGACTGGACACAAAAAAAAAAAATTTTTTTAGAAATAAAAAATTTAAGTCGAAGACAAGTACAAAATTTTGATATTTTACTTTTAGAATATAACCATAAGCATCTTTGAAACTAATCGAAAAAATTTCACTTTGGAACCTTATTCACCTCATAATGGATATAAAATAATTTTTTTCTTTTTTTTTAATTAGGTACAGCACTCAAGGGATGACCCCTACGTATGCGGCGCATTATGCTGGAACTAAGGGAGAGGGATAGGGTAGAGAAGATAGATGTTGGAAATTTGGAAGGCATAACTGTTTTACAACTCTGCTTTGCACGTTACGTTAATTTTCATAGCAGTGTTGAGGCGCCTCGGGTGTTGGGTAGACGCATTAACTTTGTTAAGCTGAATTAGCAGGCATTTTATTATTTGTTTATTATATACGTTTTTCTGAAATTTTGCACACTTAATGTACTTTCCCTGCGAAAGTTTGTAAAGGACTCACGATCTGTACGCCAAAAATACAATAAACAAAATGTAAATTGAAAGATGCAGATTTAATTAAATTCATTATTGGAGAAAAAATCTCTAACTTTTGAACTAATTAAGATTTTTAAAAAATTTATAATTAGTATAAGTTTGTGACATTTTTCTGGCATTTTGTTCTCTATAAAATCTGTAGTCCTTACTTCTTTTTTCTGGTCTTCGTCTAAGAAATTTCCAATTTGAGAGGGGAGTTGGCTGAAGTAGTTAGCGCATTGATTACAAAGCTGGGTTTAAACCCTGATTATTTGATTTGTATTAGTGTGGAATTGTATTAATTGTTGTTGGAATGTTTAATTGATGAAGACATAGCACTGGTTACTAAAAATATTCCTACAACAATTGATACTGTTTCAAGCTAATATACAAGTACACAACGTCGCCTTCCTTTGTCGTTTAGCAAAATCGTCGGTAAATTAAAACAAGTAATAAAAATGATTGCTTACGCAGCTTAAGAAATTTAATGCGTCTACTTAAAACCAGAGGCGCTGCAGCACTGATCTAAAAATGAGCACAAAAAGTTAGAATAACAGAGTTGTATGCCTCTTCTACATTTCATTATCTAACCTCTATCCTATCCAATTCTTCCTAGATCTAGTACAATGCATGGCGTAAGAAGGGGTCATACCCTAAAGATGGAGGTACATAACACGCGTTTTAGCGTCAACGCATTCTAAGCGTTTGAAGCTTTCTATGCATTCTACGCTTTTCTTAATTTCAAATAACATAGGAACCGTTTTGTGCATCAACCAGCTATCAAAAACAGCTGATCGGTTTGAGTTTACAAAAGTAGAAAGTAGATCTATTTCAACGCGTTCTATGCGTTTAAGCGTTCTCCGCTATGTGTTGTTTAACTTTTCATATACAATTACAGTAATTCAACTTGAAAAGCGGGGACGAAGAGAACGCGTTTTATGTACCTCCACCTTAAGTGCTGGTCGTAGACAAAAAAAAGATGGTAATAAGTGACACTTATGGTGTTTTCTTTTCTACACACAAAATGGCACCTTGCTGAAAGGTTCATGACAGATAAGTTTTACAGGGCACTATCAACACTGTCGATTTTTACGGGGCAAAAAGTGCAATGCCTTCCACCATTACTGAGGGAAATTTTTTTAGAATCAAACACACCACCCTTTTAGAGAGCAAAACATTTTTAAGAAACGAACACCAAAGTACACTTTCTGCATGGAGATGTACAATTTTTTTTGTAGAAAAGAAAACACCAATAATGACATCTTCTAAAGAATTTTCGACAATTTTGTAGACATATTTCTCCTATACAAACTAATTATATTTTTGTTCCTTTATCAGAATTCGCTCACGTTTGCAACAATCGGGGCTAAACATTTTATACAACAAATTTATACTCGTTAATCCAACAGTTTTCATCTTAAATAGTTTATCAGATTGTGACGTATTTTGATTGCGTATCGAATAGTTTTCACACCTTGTTTTCGGCATATCGTTTTAGTTACAAAAACTAAAAAAAAAAAATTTGGTTGATAACGTTTAACGTCAGAAGAAAATTTAAAAGATATGTACGTGAATTGAATGTATGAGCAAATGTAAACGAATTGTTAGAAAATAAAACTTTCGTCACCCAATGTGTTTCGTCAATGTGTTTGCTAAAAACGAAATAAATAAAAAAAATAAAATGAGACAAATCAACTTGTCTATAATTATGGAAAAAACCAGCTCCAGTTGCAACTGCATTTTGTATTATTTCCACCGTTTAACTCGTTTTCCGTTAGAGGTGTTAATAAAATAACACTTGATTTAATAACTTAATGATTTTATTTTTCTCTGGTACGATCCACCCGTTTTAGACTGGAGAAAGCGTTAATAAACAAATTACTGGAAAAATAAATAAAATAAAATTTATTGGTTTATAAAATATTTTTAATACACCCGCTTTTAAAAACTCAAAATCGTTATGTCGCTCATTAGTCGTAAAAGTCGACGAAATTTCTCTTTTGTTGCTTTTTAGTTTTTAGATGAATACATGCATGCACACATCCTACACACATATATGTGTTATTTAAAAATAAGTTTTTAATTTGAGAATAACATCTTGTCTGTTATTAAATTAAACACAAACGGCCTTAACAGCAACAACGACAACTACGAAAATGTTTGCGTGTAAATTTCTTTAACAGACTTTCTCTTAATTGACACTTTAAGAAAAAAAAAAAAAAAAAAAACACACAAACATCCCTGAAGGAAACCTGGGGGCAAGTGTCTCCAAGTCACCAAATATGTCGACTATTTTGGTGACTTCTTGGCGACATTGTCAACAAAGTGTCTACATTTTTTTATTTGCTTTGATGAGAAAAAAAAATGTATACATAACAAATAAGAATTATAATGGCCGCCAAAGCGCTATTATTCGTCGATGACATAATTGTTTTTATTAATCTAGTATGCACTAGTGAATCTCTGGTGACAATGTCTACATATGGTCCCAAAAGAACTACCTACTCAGTAGGTAGGGGCCGCCGTGGCTGATAGGTAGCAATGCTAGCCTAGTAGTACGGAGGTTGTCGGTTCGATTCCGGCCATAGATTCTGCAGACATACTAATCGCTTTGCGGGTTGTGGTTGTGACAAAAAAAAAAAAAAACAAGTACCAGTGCCAGTGCCAGTAGTATATTTCCAATGACACGCACATGTTAAATGTCTATAGTGAAAAAGCAAGTCACTAGTACTGGTAACAGTGTCAATAGTGAATTAGTACTGATTCAATAGTGACATTTCCTACAGGGATTATATTGCACACTGATTTGTCGCACACAGCAAAATATAATTTCTGCCAAGAGACAAAAACATTTAATAAAAAATGTAGTAAATTTCTCATAAAAATTTTGCTAAAGAACACAAAACACACTAAATTATTTAACAAATCAAGTTTCATAGAGATGACTTACTTAAGTTTAAATTACTTAAGTTCGTACTTCTTTATTTCTAATACATTTTTCCAACTAACCAGTTTTCTAAAGCCATTCTCAATTTAAGATGACGAATTTAAGAGTAATTAAACAAGAACGAAAACAAACGGCAATTAGATCGTTTGAACGACAGCACGAAACATTATTCTTCTTTTTTCCAGAAAGATTAATAATAATTTAAATTAGATTATCACAAACTGTAAATAATATTAGTGGCACTGGCACCCATCGCTATCATCAAACAGAACGAATGGACGGACATTTTATTAGTTCTGAAAAAATGCCATTAGCCGACTTTAAAATGGAAAAAATGTGAAATTAATCAAATGTTCAAAAAAAAAAAAAAAATATATAAAAGTAAAGGCTACTTAGTCTGCAGAGTATTTTCTCCTGTTCAAGATAAAGAAATGTGACTTAAAGGGAAGTATAGCCAATATAGACGTTTCATTATTTTCTCTTGCAACATGTATCGTTTTCACAGAATACTTGCTATTATTATCGGTAATAATTCTAGATCAAATGAGTCTTTCTTAATGACGAACTAATTTATCATTCCCTTCATTTTTAAAAAGAAAAATTTTTTTTTAAAAACTCAAACTAAAAACGAACTTTTAGATTTTTTTTTTTGGTGCAAGATGGGAAAATGCGTTACGCCGTATGCCGTGCTCCAATACTTTTATATAATTTTTACACTCTAAGCAAAAGTTATCGATTTTCATCCTTTACTTTTCTTAATAACTTGGTCTTTTCAGCAGAAAATCTCGATAACAAAACTTTTTTGATCGAAAATTTTACTTTTATAAAGAAAATTCACCGTTAGCCTTATTTTTCTGTAGTAACGCTGTCGTATAACATTTTTTACTTCGCTCACAGATGACGAAACAGGACGGTGTTGTGTACTTTAACTTGGACCAGTTTTTACTGAACTGAACTTTAGCACTTTTTCCTTATGGCCACAGATTTGTTTTTTCCTAAAACAAAAACTGCTTTACTTTCTACATTGTAAAAAAGCTTTAATTATCTTTAGAAAAGTTTTCGATAACTTTGATCTTTCTAAGGAAATGTACCGTGAATTGTATTATTTTTAGTTGACATGAAAAACTACCAGGGCCGAAATTACGGCACTCGAGGAACATGTCCAGTTAACAGTTATTGTATTTCTTTTCTTGGAACTACTTCCCCTTTCCATTAACGTTGCAATAATCGTTAAGTGCGTGTGAAAATTAGGACAAGAAAGAAGAATTTAACAACATAACAAAATTTTATTTAAAATGTTTCAAACTACTCATGAAAATTATAATATATTTACGCATGTCTCCGTTTTGTAACTTATCTTAGAAAATTAAAGACCAACAAATCTCTCTCTTGCTCAGATACCTCTCTGCTTCTTAGCAGTTTTTTCTTTTTTAGTTTTATGCCTCTCACCACCTGACTGCAACTTCAATAAATCATTTTAAGTAAAACCATAAAGAAATGCATGAATTATTAACGAGGAAAAAGCTAAACGACTAGAGATAGAAGAAAAAGTCATGCAATCAAATTTTCGTATAAAGAATTATTACTATTTAGGTTAAAAATTATGAAAGCGACGAAGGCAACAAAATAAAGTAAAAAGTCATACTTTCCAAATAAAGTCCTCTTGCCATGGCAACGCAACTTGTTGGCCTAATTTCAGCGATATATGAAGAAAAAAGTTATTTATTTGTAGACTTTTACAAAGAAATATGAAGTTAAAGGTAAAACCAGACATTTTATAATTTTACCAGGAATCCAATAGAAACACAACTACATAAATACATACATATGTACATACTTATATGAGGCGCTCAGCGCCAAAACGGCCTAACCCTCATTTTTAAAAAAATCAAACTGACTATGCTGATCTAACCGGAACCTTTTGAAATAAATACTAAAAACTCCCTATTGCATAGTATAACACTAGCTTATACTACCTGCTGAAAACTACAATAGGGAGTTTTTTAGTATTTATTTCAAAAGGTTCCGGTTAGATCAGCATATTTAGTTTGATTTTTTTAAAAATGAGGGTTAGGCCGTTTTGGCGCTGAGCGCCTCATATATTCCATATGTATGTACAAAAGTACTCCTACACATTGCATTCAGCTGATGTTCAGTATTTGACATTTCAACCAATTGCTGTTTATATTTTTTTTTTGTGATGCTGCTATAAAATTTCATACTTTATGAGACATAATAAATATCAAGTTGTATTAAACCATTCTTTCATTACTTCAATCTTCTTTCAACCACAATTTCCATCCGACTCAATGCAGCTTAGTTTTGCTCCTAAACACACGAAAAAAAAGCTTCAACCTCATTGTTGTAAAAATTCTTTGTTTTTTAGTTTTTTTACAGTATTTTCTTTTTCAAAGAAGATGGAATACTCGTAGAAATAAAATAAAAAAGAAAAACATCTAGACCATTTTTTAAAGTTTTGAGAAGTCTAGAACTTTGTTTGACATTTATGGTGCCTAAGCTGCAAAAAAATAGTTTTTAAATGTTAATGATGGTAAAACATGAAAAGTTGAACGAAACAAAATTAACGCCGAAAGCCATGAAAAGCGTACTGCATTGTAATATATGGGTTGGAGTTATTCCAAATTTTAAGAAAAATGGTAGGATTTTCGAACCTTACTATCGACAAGTCTTTAATTTTCAAGAATAGATAAAGTTGCAACAGTTTTTTTATCTACATATATTTATTTGTACACGGCAAGGTTCCTAAATTCATTAATAAGAGATATATTAGGTAGACATTGTTAACATATTTTTAAAGTGAAAAAGAAAAAATTTAGTATCTAAACATCCCTTTAGAATAGAACAAAGGTTGTTTTCGGTAGAAACCACTAAAATTCGTCAGTATTCATGTATAAACGCTTTCACTACTTGTTAGGTAGCTCTGTTGAACGTGATTACATATCCCATTTATACACATTTCGAATGCAAATAGAATACGAGACTTCTCTCTGCTAATTTGATGTTTGCTGGTGACTTTTTATTTTTCACCATATATTAAACATTACAGTGTTGCCAAGTTATCGAAAAGTTTTCCATGGAATAGTTAAGCTACCGATATCTTTTCTTGTGATGTATCTAATCATTGATAGCTTTTCTTTATAAAAGCGTATTTATCAAAACATATTTTGCTTTGAAACCAGTCTTTACATGAATAAACTTAACAATAAGTTTCGTGCGGAATTTATATTTATCAGTAATTTTTGCGTAAATTAAAATCTCGCGGTAACTTGTCGGTTGGAAACTTTTAAAACTAAAGCAATTAGTAACTGTTTTTTTTTTTCGAGAAAAAAATAATCGAATGAGCAGCCAAGAAGATGGTGAATTTCCAAATCTTTAAACGTGCTGATAAAAGCTTTTGTGTGTCCTGATTTCATCCTAAATTTTCTTTGTCTGTTCAATTATTATGAACTTCTGGATTTTTCTTTGTAAAATAATTAATTCAATTAAAAATTTAATTATACGAACTAAAGCCTGGATAATTAACAGCCTGGCCCACGATGTCGACCGTTGTAGCTCGCCTGCATTTTCTTCTACAATCAGCTGATTTGTGCCCCTCTAAAAGTTTTCAGGGCGGCAAGTCGATCGACAATGAAAGCGAGCGATAACGTAGGTTCTAGTTAAATTCGTGAAATCAACATTTGTTAAATTACACTGCTCAACAAGAGGGGGAAAAATGCTTGTTTCCTGTGATTTTTTTTGTTTCTATCTCAATTTGAGGCGTATTTTCTAAGTACGTCCACAGTTTTTCCCTAACAGCTTTTGTTTTTGAGTTATAGCTAACTGCCCACTTTTACTATTTTTACTATTTTTACTTATATTTTCGTTTTTTGTTGGACATTAAAATGTATTTTGGCTTCTTCAAGAACATGTTGTATGCTTAGGGGCTGTGCACATATTATGTAACGCTCTATGGGGGGTTAAAGGTTTGTTACGGATTGAAGCGTACCGGGGGGGGGGGGGAGGGTATAAAATCTCTGAAAACAGCGTTACGTAATATGTGCACAGCCAGATTGTTTTTGCTATATTTCTGGTGAATATACATACATACTCGTACATAACGATTTTTGAGTTAATAATGCAGCAAAATTTCTCCTATCGTGCTTCAGAATGTATAAAAATTTCATTCAAATATCTTGCATACTAAACTTTTGAGACATATATAAAATTTTCGTTTTATGCGCAACTCGTTTTCTGCAAAACAACTTATTTTGAGTTATCACTCTATTGCAGCAATAATAGTTTCTCGTAAATTTAATGTGGCTAACAGCTGGTGATGTTAAATGCGTAGGTCGTTGATTTGATGTTCCCAAAATCTTGGGTATTTTCTCATTCAAGCAATCATCATTTGGTTTGGTGTGTGAAAAGTTATTTTTAAATTAGTCAAATTATCGATAATTAATATCAAATATTTGGTTTTTTTTTTTTTTTAACCTGAACATAATGACAGTCTTGCCGTGATTCTATTACGGAAAGCTCGTTGACTTGTACCAGATTTTTGGTATTTATATACATATTGTGAACCTAAAGTTCTTAAAACTTGTCTATGATCCCTTGAGTCCGGTTCGATGGACCATCAATAAAACAACTTAATAGAAATGTTAAGGTTATCAGCTCGGGGCCGACTTTTTGCACTATTATTTTTATCTTTTTATTAAGAATTTATTTTCGGCAAGGAAACTATAAAATTCTCTTAAATATTTCGTTTTTCATTGATTGTGCTCTTCTTTAATTTTTATTAAAATGTTTAGTTTTCTTATTGGTGGATTATGACAACATACAGATTCGTACAATTTTCTTAATTAGTTTGTTTAACTCAAACCATGTTACAATGGGAAGAGGCTGGTCTGAAAATAGAATGCAATAAAAACTCCAACCAGTAGCTGTTAAAGATGCTGTTGAAATATAAGCATAATTTTTTTTGTTTTTTATATAGAAAATTTTGTTTTTACTTAAAACTTATAAGAAAGATATGCAACATTAATGAGTATCACAGGTAAAATAGCTGATGAAAGATACACAAAAAACCTAAATATTGTTGTTTTGTTAAGTCATTCTAATACTTGGGAGTAACTTGGCAAACGGTGTTTCTTACTAGAGTCCGCCACACGCTGAAAAGTACAAGTTGTATCGTTGGCTTGGTTGGCTTGATTCATTAGCGGGTAGTAAATATTTGAATATCTGGTTGTTGGTTGGCATTGTTGTTCGTATTTTTTTATAATATTTTTTGTTGTAACTTTTTTTTACTAGCAGTGACTTTCATTATGAACAGATTTTATTCAACTCAACAGTTGGATGAAATGCTGTGCTGCACCACTGGGTCATTTTAAGACTTTTATTTCCTCTTACAGTTGTTTCTTTTTCAGTAAAATTTTCTTGTCGGTGATGTGCTTCTTGGAGATATATTTTTGATATTTAAAATTATAAGCAAAAGATTGTGTCTGCCAAAAGTTGACTACAAGTTAACAGCTTGATACTTTTTCTATTTGCATTTTTTTTAATTTTCTTTTCTTATATTTAATTTAAAATAATCCTGCTGTACATTTAATTTCAACAGGAAGTCTTGTATAAAATAGCAAATGCTTTCAAAACAGAGGAGAGATTTAAATTAAATGAAAATATTGGATTAATTGGAAATTTAATATTTAAATTCTCTTTGAAATAAGAATTTTAATTAATTTATTTTTTGTTCTTAAGAAGCTCCAAATTTAATGTTAGTAGTCGTTAGATAAAATATTGTATACGTTTATTGTCCGTCTTAAATACCAAAATTAAATGTTGTTCTGTTTTAACTCATTAATACTGTCATGGATTTTTAATGTATGTACATATATTTGTTTATATCGCAGGTTGTTTAAAAATCATATCATAGATCGTTTAATCAAAAATTCCCGTAAATTTGTGGATTTTAATGAGTTGTCAAATTTTGCAAATTTGTCAAAACTTGAAAGCAAAATTTATATCAAATTGATAGTCAATTTTTAAATGTGTGAGAGTTTAGTAAATTGAAACAAATCTTGATCGAGTGACACCCATGTAATAATAATAAATAATTTATATAAAAAAATTGTGAAAAAAATATGCATGCATCAAAAAGTTTTAAAAATGAGTGATTTATTTTGGAAAATTTTTTCAAATTGGCATAAATATTAGATATTATTTGAGAATAATGACACTAAATTTAATTGGTATTCCACTAACTCTCTTCCCGAAACTTGTCAATAAATTTTTTTAATAATTCGTTAAACCTAATGAGTATCACTCATCATCATCATCTGTTTCATGATTTAAAACCTTTTCTACTACGTTTGGCATTAAATGACTTAATTCAAGAATACTTTGGTTGTTATTCTTCCCAATATTATCAGGTATAAAGAAGTAAGATTAAACCTTAGCACTGTGATATAAGGAAAACGGGGGAGGAATAATAGGTTCAGAAATTGGAATTAATATAAACAAATTCAGACCAATAAGGTGAAATATAAATCCTGCAGTCTGCTGAATTTATATATTTAATTTTTTAAATAAAATATTTTTGAAATTGATCAATGCTTAGAAAAACTACAAAGTAACGATAAATTAGCTCATTTGGCAACGCTGGCATTCAAAATCAGCAATAATACAATACTATAAATACTATATTGACAGTATTGTATTGTGCTAAATGTCATATTCCATGCGAAATGAAAGCTCTTTAGGGTACTTAAAATCCAATTGTCATAATACTTGGAATTGAATTGATTTATTGTAAAGGGCGCTCACTTACTGAAGTAAAAACGCTCAGTAAAGTGAGCGTTTCATTTAGCTCACTTGTGTGAATTGTTCACTTGAACTAGTTCGTTCAGGAGCTACTCACCTCTACTGCACAGAACACGAAATTTACACAGGCTTCGTAAATGTCGCACAAAACTTAGTAGCAGTGCTTACAGGGCACTGGTGTATGGACCCATGCCAGAAGGATGGGTCTAAGTCACAACGACTACTGTAGAAGTTTTCGTAAGGTTGAAGAGGAGGAGGATGATGAATTAGTTACCCATCTTCTGTGTCAGTGTCCGGCGGTAAATAGCATAAGGACTACTACTGTGGGCTCTAGCACTCTGCCAGACCTAGACAGTCTAGCAACCATATGGCTGGGCAATTTATTCTCCTACAGCACTTTGACTAACCGACTGACTATGCTCTCTGCTATAGAGTATCAAAAAGCAACGGAATCAACAGACCCAAATAGCTCTCTTTATAAGCTATGTAAGACGGCCACCGAAAACTAACCTAACCTATGTATTTGACACACAAAAATATCATTGAAGAAAATTTACATGTTGTTGTTATTCTTATTTACCCCCTCTTAAAAAAGATGATTGGCAACATCAATTCCTTTAACAAACTCATCATGGCATAACACATCATTGGTGTGCACTTTTTTAATTTATGTGAAATTGCATGACTGAAAGCAAAACACAGTGTTGTAATTCGTATAAAAGAAAAAAACAATGAAAACAAGATTATAAGATTCTAAAAAAGAAACAAATAAGATAAAAAGATTATGGAGAAAAAATTCTTTAATTTAATTAAAATTTTTACTATTGTAAATGATAAAAATCGAAGATGGCACATGCACACTTCTGCTAAATTCTGCTAAATTGTCTTTAAACGGCAACATCTACGTTTAAACAACAACAACCGAAGAAACCTTGCAACACAGACAAATAAATACAAAACAATAATTACTTTGGCAACACGTACGCGCAAATTTGAACCAGCATAATTATTTTTTCAGTACTCCCTTTTACTTCTCTGGTATCCCTAACTATGTTACTTATGTCAGGCATGGAAATAAGTTGACCACAAATTAGATAAGGATTTTAAGAGCCCAATTTCTACACTAGTCATCATCATCTTTGCTCCCAGAAATGTTCTAGTCACGCCTCCATGTCCTGGTTTGCCGAGTCAAGTAGATTCTCGGGGAAGAATACAACCTATGGGTTGATTCGTAATGTTATTCGTTGGCTTTGTCATTGTGTGTGGATTAGATCCAAGTTTAACAACCGTACAGAAATAGAGTTATAACATCTGTTTTAAATAATTTATCTAAGTAAGAACTGTAATGCCACGGGATCTCTACAATCTGTTAAGCATCTGGAATGACTGTTTATATACACACATCATACATATGTACACAACGTATTTTGAATACCTTTTTTGCTGCTAAATATTTAATATTAGCAGGGTGGTGTTGGCTGAAGTGGTTAGCGCGTTGACTACTAAGCAAACAATGACTTGGGGCCTGGGTTCAAACCCTGGCCAGAGTAAGTCAATCAACATCATCAATTTCTCTAATGTACATTAGTGAGACATTGTATTAATTGTTGTCAGACTATTTAAGTGATGAAGGCATAGCACTGGTCACTAAAAAACCGTTCCGACAGCTATTCATGCTGTTCCTTCGTCAGTTAGCAGGAATATCGGCGAAGTTAAACAATTAATAAAATGCCTGCTAATACAGCTTAACATAGTTAATGCGTCTACTTAACACCGGATGCGCCTCAACACTGCCTTAAAAATTAACATAACGCGCAAAGCAGAGTTGTGAAAGAGTTGTCTTATAAATTTTCAACATCGATCATCTCTACCCTATCCCTCTTTCTTAGTTCCGACACAGTGCATTGCTAACGTAGGGGTCATCCCCTGAGTGGTGCTCCAAATTAAAAAAAAAAAAAAAAATGGACAAAAATAACTTTGAAATCAAAATTAGTAAGAACATTTTATTTAGAATGTAAGTACCTATTGAATATATAAGTACCTATCTACATATCTTCTACTTATATGAATATAAATGAATCTGTGTTTGTAGGTATATTTGTTTGTTTAGATGTTTCTTAAAGGAATCGAAATGGTAAGACCGATCATCTTGAAATTTTGGAACCGTAATACTGATGACCCGCAAATACAAATAGGGCAATATTTTTCAATTGGAGGGGTATGGCTACTATAATCAGAAAGAAAGTATTAATAATCACATATCATCGCAACTTAAGTTATAAATATTATATCGATATTATAATTATTTTATATCTGCGCAAATGCAGCAGTGAAAAATGGCATGAAAAACGGTGCTGTTAATTTTTAGAGCAAAATACAATCTCCAGCCAAATCTTAATACGATAGGATGGGGGAGCAGGTACCCGTCATACAAAGATATTATTAACATTTTTATATAAGAAATATTTTCGGCTATTAATTGGATGATATGACGATGTTGGACGTGTAAACATGCCTCCAAGCTAAAGCTGTGAGTTTTCGCCTTAAATCAAGCCGGACGCATTTCAAAACTAATATATTTTTGAGGTTGAATTAAGTTTTTCGGTTTTAAATAATCCCTACTTACATCAATCTTTTTCGCTAAAACACCATTGATCTTAGTGGATATTAAAATCGTAATATTTTTTCCATCCTAGTCTTTTTATAGTTCATCCAAATCTCAAGCATTTGGCTTTGAAAATCGAATTACTTTTAAATATACACTATTGTTTACATTCCCCATCCCTGATTCATCCAATACATTCATACATATTTTTATTATTGGTAAATGCATTTACTTTTCTTTTTCTGTCTGTAGTTGCAGCAGCCATCTTAAGCCTATTTTGTTGTCCAACCATTAAACAAAGTTAACCAACATCTAATGTTGTTGTAAAAGTAATAAAATAAAAAAAAACCCAAGCTATCACAAGGGACTTCTTAAAGAGGGACAATAACAAATATAATGAACCTTTTTTTTTCTTTTACGAAGCAGTAGGAATTACAGAAAATGAAAAACAAAGCCGGAAAACTACATAAATTTAAAACAAGGAAAAGTAAAATAAAAAGAAACACCAACATGTCCGCAATATCACCGAGTATGGGGGAATTGTTTTGATTTACAACTTTACACACATTTTAACTAAAACAAAAATATATTTTTTTTTACTGAAGACGGACAAGACGACAGACAGCACAAAGCAACCAACTGACAGACAGACAATCAAGCAGATATACAGCGTGTTCGTTCATTCGTGCATAAAAGATAAAATGCTAAGGAGTATAAAAAAACTGGAAGGAACTGGCGAACAGGAGAATTGACAAAAATCATTCAGCCGTTGTAATCCATAATGCTAAATTGTTAAGTTGGCGATTTAAAATAGTCAACATTGAAAATGTTATTTTTTGTAAAAGCAAACAGGAAAGAAAAAAAAAATAAGTAAATCCTGCAGAAGAATTTTATATTCTTCATGTACATATGTATGTGAGTATGTACGAATATGTGTTTACATGAATTTCTCAAATCGAAAGGAAAAAATTGGCATTGATAATTGACAAAAAAGCGACAAAAGTAAATTAAAGTACCAGCTGAAATAGTAGTCAGGAACTCAGTCTCGCTTAATGTAAGGCCAGGACTGTTCTAGACTGTGTTGTATGGAATGCCACCATCTTTTCGATGGCGGAAGGTCAGCATTATCTATTATGGTTTTGAGGCTGTTAACTTCGCATCCACGCTGGTTTTACACTCTGGCGATTCTTATAAAAGTATGCTGCCTGCCGCTCGTCGGTTGCCCGAGCCCTGTTAGCGCGACAGAGGCAAGATGGCTCGAATGAGAAATATATACATTTTATATTTCTCCATCGTTCTCAAGTCAGAAACGAAAAACGTAAGTCTTGGAAAGATTTCTGCGGAAATGAGGAATCCCTCTCCGACACTAACAGGCCGCGCAAAATTCTGGCCAAACAACCATCCGTACCTGGATTCATCCAGAAACTAGATGGCAAATGGACTACAAACTCCTTGGAGTCCCTAGAAGCCCTAATGGAAACTCACTTTCCGGGCTACTCCCATTTTATGAAGGTGCAAAACGCTCCTCCTCCTGCCCAGAGTATGACGAACGTAGTAAGAACTACTGACAGACTTTACTGGGCTATAAAAAGTTTCCATCCGTACAAATCACCCGGTCTGGACGGAATCATTCCTGCAGATCTACAACACAATTTAGACCTTGTGACACCCTGGCTACTCATAATATACAGAGCATATCTTACCTGGTCCCACATTCCGCAACAATGGACCAAATGCGACTTAATTTTCATCCCAAAAGGGGGAAAGGCATCGCACTCGAAGGCAAAGGACTTTAGACCTATCAGCCCTACATCTTTTCTTTTAAAGACTTTAAAAAGACTGATCGACGTTCATATTAGAACTATAACAATCGACAGAAATCGGTTGAAACGGCGTTACATTCGCTCGTAGGTCACATTGAAGGGTCACTTGACCATAAGAATTATACTCTAGTGGCCTTCATGGACATTAAGGGCGCCTTTAAGAATATCAACTCGGATGCCATTACCCGAGCTCTCACAGAGCTAGGAATAGACCAATCACTATGTCAATTCATCAAGAATTTGCTTGAACGCAGAGCCATCACATCTACCATGGGGAAAGCGCACATCTCCAGGTACGCCCGCAAAGGTACGCCACAAGGTGGTGTCTTAACTCCTCTGCTACGGAATGTGGCAATAAACGTTCTGCTTAGGAAACTGGAGTCCATGTGCGTCAATAATGTTGCATATGCAGATGATGTGGCAGTGGCTATTTCGGGCTTCCATCTTGACACAATTACGCACAGGTTGGAAGATGCACTCAGCGAGGTCTGCAAATGGTGTTCACAGAACGGCCTCAGCGTCAACCCACTAGAAGATACAAAATTCCCACCTTCACTCTACCCAAAATAAATGGCACTACACTAGCCCTATCGGATAAAGCCAAATTTTTAGGCATTATCCTTGATAATAAATTAACATGGAGAGACAATCTACATGCTCGTGCAACAAAAGCCGTAGCAGGGGTGTCTACATTGAAGCATTCGGGATCAGGATTTCTTTCAGACTCCCGGACGAATGTAGTATCTTACAAGCTGAAATATCCGCCATCAAAAAGGCAACAAATTGGCTTCGGTACTATCGGATAACAAACAGAGTTATTCAAATCATAACCGACAGCAAACCTGCAATAATAGCACTTTCGGGTGTGTACACAACATCCCTCCTTACCCTGGAATGCAGGAAATCACTTAATACAGCGGCTAATTTTTCTAGTGTTACCCTTATATGGATGCGGGTACACGGAGAAAACACGGGCAACGTCATCGCTGACAATCTGGCCAGGAGAGGTACAGAGTTAGAGGCTGCTGAAATTGACAACTTCTTTCGTCTTCCGCTCTTGGCCTGCTAGAGGCGAATCGAGGAAGCCCTTATGCAAGAGGCACAAACAAGATGGTTTAATGAACCATCCTGTACCACAGCAAGGACCCTATGGCCTTGCATAGATGTCAACAGAACCAAAAATCTGCTGAATTTTCCAAAAATGCAATTGCGCAATCTTGTGGCCACGGTCACGGGACACTGCACCTTCGGAACCCATGCCAGACGCATGGGTCTACTATACAATGAATATTGCTCCAGCTTCGCACACCTTCTATGCCTCTGCCCAACTATGGAGGATCACCGCCTCCGCTTTCTAGGCAGCAGATCCTTCAGTACCCTCTTCGAGCTCTCAAATATGGAACTCGGTTGTCTTAACTCCTTCATCAGGAGCAGTGGAGGGTCGCCCAATAAGGGGGCTTGACATCCTGACCGTTCTGCAAGACTACCCTTGCTTCAGTTTTTTCCCACCTCCCAAAGTGAGCTGGAATCTAACCTTCCTTTACCAGCAGCCTGCTAACCTAACCTAACCTAACCATCGTTCTCACTGAAATAAGAGATTTGCATGCAACAACAATGCGTAGTGTAAATGTCGTCTTTGTTTATTCTTGTACCATTTATATTCTCTTCATATTCTCACTTGCCCTTAATTGATGCTTTGAGCTTATTTTAAAATTATTTCTGCATCTTTATATATTTAACTTTAAGCTTAATTGAAGGGTCTCCATTGGAATCGAGGAAATAGTTTTTGGTACGTAAAGTATCCGCTAACAACACACTGTAGCGTATCATTGCAATTATATCACTTATAACAAATGCCACACAATTGTAACTTGATTTTAAAGAAGCAATAAAAGCAACAAAAAAGACAGAATAAAAAGGGCTTCCATGACAAAGGAGCACTACAGAATACTCTGTTGGCACTTTTAAAAAACCAGACCTCAAGCTGTGTGCATAAACATCAAGTTTCCTGATGTTTTTGCCGTCAGTTCATTTTAGTGCCCACATTTCAAGTCATTCGTTTATATTGAGAATTGTTTTTATTAACAATGTAACGCTTGTTTTGAATTCTTTTTTTGTCTCTGTTGTTATTTTTGCTACAATTTTATTAAGTTAAAGCTTCTGTTACGCTTACACTTAGTACGAGAACTTACAGTCGAAAAAGTATTTCCTTTTCTTTTAATGTAGCGTATTGGCAACGCCTTATTTACTAAAGATATCGAGTTTTTTTTGTTGAATTTTTAATATTAAACATGTGGATTTTAATAGAAATAAAAAATACATAAAAGTAAACCAGCGAAATGTTGAGCAGACCAGAGATGTAATGATATTTGAAAAATATGTAGACAATTGAATGCAACAGATTATTTCGAAGCTAAATGTAGACATTTGGGTAAAAAATTATTTAAATTGCAAAGATGCAAACCAATTATTTTAGTCAAGCCAATTTTGAAGTGGAGATTTGCACTAAATTTGCATTAACATTAAGGGCCAAATTTACAGTAATTAGTTAACTCTTAGTAAACTAAAATAGTAACTATTGTGTTTAACTAATACTTCAGATTCTTCGTGTACTGTTTAACTAATACTAAGTTAATGCTTGTGTTTTTAAACGTGTTTAAGGGAAATGTTTTAGAATCTAAACACAACCGTTCACATTACATTTGAGATGTTTAAGATTGACATTTCATTAGCTGATTATTGTGTTTTTGTAATATTGCAAGTTTGAGAAATTAATATTATATTACAAGTGGAAAGAAATATCGGTAAAATACTATTATTTTCTTTCTCATGAAATTAGTAAAATTGCTAGCCTATTAAAATGTGAAATATATGCTTATATGTATATAGATTTTATTTTCATTTGACGTCATTTAATAGCAATACAAACATTACAGAGTTGTCAAAAAACACACTGAACATACTCCAAATATATTTATAACGCTGCCTTTTGCGTGTTTAGCGAGATGTTTAAATCTAAAACTTGTCATTTGAGATGTTTAACAAAACAGGTCAATGTATGGTAAAACATATCAATTCGAAGTGTTAAAGCTCTTAAACACGAATGAGACGTTAAACACATAAGTGTGAACATAGTATAACACTCTTAGTATGAACAAAAAATGGTAACCCTATCAAACTATTAACTTTCAGTATTGGCAATTCATTTATAGCATATGGTTTTTGTTTACATTTGATATATTATTTCTTCATAATGGCGTATGCATTATAGAACTTTCCACGCTACCTCCTTTCTAAGACGGAATATATCCATAAAATCTTCAGCATTAAACATTTGAAAAAAATATGGACGGTTTCTTTGATTACGTAGACGACGCTCAGCAACAATATCCCATATATTATCAATATCAGCGTCACTTTCAATATGGCGTTTGATGATTTAACTAATGGTAAACTAGAAGCCGTGAATCATATATGAATTCTCTATTTAATGCATAATGCGATACAATGGCAGATCGAAAATAAATGGATGTGATCTTATTGATAAACGTTAATAGGCAAAAAAGATCATGTTGCGCAACCAATTGCACTGATTTCATTACAGCATATTTTTTTGGCAGTAACTATAGATCTAAGAATAATGGCCCATATTACGTTGTTACACCTCAGGTCCATATATTCACCGATAAGATTTTGAGCACCATCCTATACGCGTCCCACCAACTTCACATTGAATTTGATTCACCAGGGTATAAATCGTATAATTCTTAAGGAAATCAGGTAGAAATATATACGTATGTTGTACTTATCCTTAAATGCTTCTCTTGCGACATAAAATCGAAAAAAGTTCTAAAAATTTCACTTTTAAAAAGAAAATCTGAGTCTTTGCATATTTAGTAAACCTAACAACTTGCTGGGTTATAGACTTCTTAAACTACTCGTGCTTACTTGTCTACAAGACAAACTAATATCGTCATAATAAACATGAGAGTATGCATTTCTTTGTCTTCGATTACACATGTAACACAATAAACTTGAACATATAAAAAACATATCGACATATGTATCGATGCATGTACACATGATTGTTGCAGCATCGCAAAGAAGAAGAAAAGTAAATACATAAAAAATACGAAAGATTTCAATTTCATATTTCTGTCCGAATGAGTTTGAGCCATAAATGTTAAGTCTTGCTACGAAGTATTGTACGTGGTGTCTACAAATCTTTTGTATAGATTGTGGCATTTGAGGCTTCGCTTTGAATACATTTACGTTTAGCCGTCGTTTATTGTTTTAAAGCTGTGTAAGTGAGCTGCTTGCTATTCTGCTTGGCAATAGCCTTTCAAACTATTGTTCGTATTTTCTACATTGTTGCTGATGCAGTATTGCATTGCATTCAAAAGATTATAGATATTTAACTAGTTATATGATGTATTAATTAATTTCATTTGCTGATTTTAATGTGAAACTCAATTTAGTATTAGTGAAATTTAATGCAGGACTAATAAAGGCACACCATTTCTTCACCAGACAACAAAACAAGAGGTTGCTGGTAACATAAGGAAAAACGAAACGTATTTTCATCAGAAATTTTAACGGCTTGCTTTAATACCACGAAAAGTAGTTGGATTAAATATTTCTATAGTCAAAGAAATCTTCTGTTATCGAATATCACACAATCAGAATTCGACTTTTCCACACGAATGCGTTTTTTATTCATAAAAAAATAATGTCAAAGCATACCGGTTAGCACTTTTTGCTCCTCACTGTATGAGCCGTAGTTCATTAATTTTTAACCGACTCCAAAAGAAAGAAAATGATCAGTATTAATTTGGAGTAACCATTTTATATATATATTCGCCCTGAATTCCACCATTTATTGACCGGGAGCTAGATTGGTTTGGTTGTAAATATTTTTTTATTGTCCTGGCTGAGAGATACAATTTTTCCATTGAAATTGAAACGTTTTACTCTTTTTTGCAGCCATTTATTTTTGTTGTTTTAACTGCTTTAAATATAGAAGTAGGTTTGGGTGTCTGAGACTGTGATGCCTAAATTTCCATATTTGGCAGTAAATTTTTTTTTGCAGTTTGTCGTCAGCGTTTGTGTATATTTGATTATGTTGAGATTTAGTTTCAAAAAATTGTTTCTAAGCGTTAAAATCAGAACATAAAATCTAATGGTTTATTTTGTCGTCTAAGCTGAATTTTCAATAAAGTGAACAAGCAAAGGGAAAACAATTTTTATTTTTTAATACTAATGCTTAAATCCTAAAAATAAAAGAATTAACTGTTAGTGAATTTAAGCATTTGAAACAAATATTTGTTTTCCTAAAAAATTGCGATTATTGATTACGTGATTAAGGTCCTTCGAGACGAAGTGTGATTGCTGGCATTAAATCAATCTTTATTTTGAATTTTCTAAAATTCAACAACGTTTTTACAGCTGTGAAATTATATTCTTTTTGTTCTTGATTCCTGACAAATAAATTAATAATTGTGTTTTGTTCCCATTTTCACTTCCGTGTCCGCCAATAACGGCGTTAAGAAATGTAACATTTTACAAAAGTTTTTTTTAGCAAACCGTTCAAATTAATCGAAAAGAAATGCTGTGCCATATAACTCTACACTATGTGAAATACAGGCAGTAGTAAAAGAAAAATTGCCACATAATTATGTATCTTCTGCTGGGCTTCTTGTAATCGCTAATCGTTTTAGTATTTTTGTTTATTGTTTTTTTGTTTTTGTTTTGGCATTGCAATAATCAGTGAGTATGAATTTTCCACCACAATTAAGCAGCACACGAGTCAGGGCTGATAACCTGCTACAAGATGCAACAAAAAGCACTTAATGTATTTGTAAATGCAAACTAATAAACATTTTTTAAAAAATTTTTTGAACAACCAGCTTGAACATCAAACTTGGTATCGATTCACCTATCTCGGACCACCACGTTTTTTATCTTCATTCTCGTTAATATTGACTTAGACACAGCTTTGTTAAAGGCTTAGCTCATTAAATCGCTATTAATTACTTCAATTCCTTTTATACGAATAGTAAAAAGAAAATTTAATAACTGTTTTCAAAAATTAATCAACAGATCTTTTCCATGCTCGAAAGTCATTTGCACAAAACTTACAACAAAACAAAAAAATTTTATTCGTTAAGATTCCGCTTATTTTTCTTGCAAGATAAACTCTGAAGTTAATATTACCCCAATAAAACTTTATATATTGTGAAATTCAATAACCTTTTTTCTCTTCTTTATTGCAGGTATGTGTAAATTTGATAAAAATTTTAAAATAAATTTTTAATAAACACGGAGGTAAGCTTAAATTACGGAAAAATGTTTTTTGTATAGTTTGTCATTTATTGAATCTTCAATTACAAGTTGAACATTCAATAAAAAAGAGAGAAAGACTACCACTCGTTCTGAGCCGACGAAAAGGAAAAGTGCAGACTTAATGGACTTAAAGGTAGCAACTTTTCCATACATGGCTAAGTTTCAAAAGACGAATACATGATTAAAAAATATATATGAACGCGTAGAACATCTCCTGTGCTTTGTCGTGCTCTCTCTCTCTCTCTCTCTCTCTCTCTGCAGAAAGGGATGTTTCATTAGGCAGTCATCTGCTGCAATATCTAGCAGTTCTTTCGGACTTTGTCATTTGGAAGATAAACTCGTTTATTTTCTCATCGGATTGGCTTAGCACCGACCCGAATGGTGATGAGCTAACATAAAACAACGATTTAAAACAGATCAATCACGGTGGTTAAAATCTACTGATGCTGATCTAACCGGAACCTTTTGCATTAAATATTAAAAAACTCCATATTGCAGTTTTCAGAAGGTAGTATAACCTAGTGTTATACTATGCAATAGGGAGTTTTTTAGTATTTATTTCAAAAGGTTCCGGTTAGATCAGCATAGTCAGTTTGATTTTTTTGAAAGTGAGGGTTAGGACGTTTTGGCGCTGAGCGACTCAATTTGCCTTAGCACCAACGAAATGCAGGCTTATTGAAAAGTTAAGAATATAAAAGAAATTAATTTTTTTTTAATATCTTCCAAATTTTTCAAAAAAGGTTTTTATTCCTCGCAGAGAATGAAAGCTAAATTTGCTAAAAAATATTCATCTAATTACAATTAAGAACCATTCGCTGGAAATAATCAAAGCAGTTTTAGAAAATTTGCTCCATTTGTAATTAACTTTCAATAATTGAAAAGATGGGAAGAAATTGATGAATATTTTTTTAATGCAGAGGTTTTTTTTTTGAAGATAATATTCAAAAATATTGGATTGTAGCTCTATTGCTAGCGAGAAAAAAGTCTATCTAGACTCTATAGATTTTTATGAAGCTCTGGACATTTAGTTATTGAAAATTACGCAAAACTTTATACTAAGCGCAATAGCATGCCATGGCATAGTGGTGTATGTCTGATACGATCCAGGCCCAGCAGAGACGATCTTGCAGGTGCCGGAACGCAAACAAATCTTGTTATTCTTATTCGTCTAAGTGGCTTCTGCAAAATTACATTCATAAAAAAAGCGTAGACTGCCCAGCATAAAACGTACGACCGCACAGTTTGCCCCTCTCTTTTAAGAATCAGGAGTTGACAGCTGCGAACTACATAAATACTGTAAGAACTTAGTTTTAATGTTGCCTGCAGATTTTTTCAAGATAATTTTCTTTTTTGCGAGTTGCACTTCTGTTTTATTTTCTATGGTGTACATTTACTCACATCAATGTAGAAATACCAATTCCAGCGCACTTGGGTCCAGGCATAAACCGATTTCGGTATCTCTTTCGGTACCTTTTTCTGCATTTGCGTTCCAACGGCATTTGAAAATTCCGATAAGGTCCAGAATAATTGTATGTTTCGTGCTCAGCTCAAAGTGTCTCTAAGTGTCACTGTTTTCTTTACGCATTACTGCCCCCTTCCTTATAAACAAATCCGATGCAAACAATCCAATTATATTGGTAAGGTATGTTTGCTATCGAACTTTATATTTATCCATGGTGGCTATTTAGTACACTATAGAATGAGATCATTTCACTTAGAACATTCAGTGGGAAAAGCTTGCTTGTCTATCAATAATTCAAATGAATAGAGATTTTCCCATTAAATTGTACTTTGCGATTTCTTTTGAATGAAAAATTATCTATGGAAATGAATTTAATAGTCAATGAAACAATAAGCCTTTGGCTCGAAGGACCATTGTTTTTCTTTTAACTTTAATCAAAAAACACGCTACATTGTCTCTCTTTTTCGGTAAAATATCGCTGGTATTTAAGCTGATGATATTACATTCGAAGTTACCGCATACAAGTTACCGCATACAGCGATAAATGTTGTATTTGCACTCGCAAAAAAAAAAAAAATAACGCAGGAAAACGAAACCTAAAGCATGGATGCATTCAACCATATTAAGCAGCAAAAAAAGAAGACAAACAAACACATAAAAAGATTTTGCTATGAAATTTACAAATGATTTTGCATTTATTACAGCAGAAAAAGAAAATACTAAAAAAGAAATTGTTAAAATACAAATAAAAATAAATAAATTGTATGGCACACACAAGAAAGGGTATGATGCCATAAAAAAAAAAGAAATTAAATAAAACCACTGATAATTGCGCCAAATGTGTGTATGGAGTGCAGG
Organism: Lypha dubia; assembly: GCA_947311025.1. Classification (NCBI taxonomy): domain Eukaryota; kingdom Metazoa; phylum Arthropoda; class Insecta; order Diptera; family Tachinidae; genus Lypha; species Lypha dubia. The sequence goes on from OX371263.1 coordinate 3,019,853, forward strand.
ATACAGACTTTTAGTTTTAGTGTTTTATAATTTCAGTTTTATTATATTGTTCCCCTCAACCAGAGATAAGCACTAGTCTTTCTCTGCCTTTATAGAAAAAAGAAACAATATAAATAAGGTCATTATTTATACTTATTTGTTTTTGTTGTATTCTGTTTTACAAATTACAATATGTTCTTTTAATCTTTTGTTTCCATAAGTCGTTTGAAAATAGAAAGAAATGAGTTTTTAGCTTAAATTTTTATCGGAGATTAATGTTTTAATGGTGTTTTCGTTTTTTAAATATTAACAAATAAAATTAAAACATTTTAAAATTTACCAAACCTGGAAACTTGGTTTTTATTAAATCTTTATTAATATTTTCAACAAATATCCAAAGATGTTGTTTAAGTTATTCGTTTTTGTAGCAGATATCACTGCTTAGAGTGGTGTCGTCTGGTGTCTGTTTAAAATGTATCTTTTTTGCAATTATTTATTATAAAACTGGTTAAGATTGTAATTAATATTGATTGCAAGTAGTGGTTATAAACCAAGAAAAAGGTCAAAGACTTTGTAATTTATCGCACAAGATTTAATTGAAATTAATTAAGTGGGTCAAATTCCAAATAACGATACTGTATATTGCAAACAAATCGTTAACGTTGAGGTTAAATACGGCTCGAAGGGCCATAATAACACAAGGAATGTTCGAAAATGCATCACTGCGCCGCATCTGATGCGTAGTACGTTCTAAAAATCAACGGCTGTTAACACTGCATATGCTGTTTTTTATCAGCTGAGCAAACTAATCACACTTGCCCATCAGATGCGGTGCAGGTATGAATTTCCGAACAGGGCCATTGCTATAATATATTTGTCAGTGCAGATTAAGATTTGTAATATAATCCCTGCATGAGTCTCCTGCAACTCTTGATAAGTTTTATGTAACCCTTATATAATTTCAACACACTTCCCAGACGATTCTTTCTACGATAAATATAAGCATATGCATTTTTTTCTTTTAAATTGCACAAAAATTGGCCACAGGCAGTTCTAGGCAAATTGTATATTTTTCCAATAAATCCGCGGATTAAAAAAAATTAAACTTTTTAAAAACAAAAATTTAATAAAATCAAAATTTTTCTGAATAAAAAATGCTCGTCCATCATACCGCTCCTAGTGTTAACCAAAATGGCAGTAAATCTTTTATTATTTTCTATTGAAAAAAACCGACTACAAATGAAGTCTTACAACAGTATGAAACTTAGTTTTGCTACAAATAATAGAAATAAATTTATGCAATCTACACCATTGTGGCTTTAAAAGCACAAATAATGCTTCTACCCTTTATACAACGATTGTATATTAAATACACTTTTTAAATGATACAAAATATTTTCAAAGTGTTTGTAATGTAAATAATTTTGTGGCTTTATATTTTCTTTCACAATCCGAAACATTAGAAAAATATTCTTAAAAAGTTCAAAAGTTTAATTTAATACAAATAGAAAAGGGAAGAGTACAAAAGCTATTTAAAGAGATTAAGAATTATAAAAATTAGTTACTAAAATTAATAAAATTACGCTTGGAGAGACAATTTTGCAGTAGCAAACAGTTTAGGCAGCTGTAGTTGGATTGGCTTAGGAGGGACGCGTTTCTAGGTACATATATTAATGTTAAAATCAGCTTAATTTGGTCATTATTTGTCCGTTTGTGTAAATTGAGAGATGAGATGTGATGACATCGGTCTTGTTTTTATGGCAACTTCAACAGGAAGCCATTCTGTGTAAATATTGACGCAACTGCTTCAAACTGGCGCGAGATATCCCAACTATATATGCAGTTCTATTAGAATCATATTAGGGCCACAGGTTACATCTGTAGACCATATAGTCTCCATAATACCAAATAATATTTCCTGTTTTATTTCAGGGATTATGTCAGTATATGGAATATGCATTCGGGTTCCGGATTTGGTAGTTTCCGTCACTAACGTATTTCCTGGCAGAATATTATGATTAAGAAGTAAGGCTGGTTTTAATATTTCCTTAGATCGCTTAGAAACTTTCTAGTGAGATGTTTTCACTTCGAAAAATTTGTAATCCTACTTGCGACAAAACGATTGTAGGAGAATTTGTTGAATGTTAGTTGTATTTTTATTCGGTCCACCCTGCAAACTCTGTTTTTCACTGAGTGTTAAAAGACATTTCTATGCGAGAAAGTTTCAATAGTTACAGAAACGATGCACTGCTTAATAAGGCAAATCTCAATGCTGTCCCTAGAGACTTAACTACAGCTTTGTAAACCTCATCCAGTTTGTTGTTCAATCTTTAGTATGTAGGCTACGTTTTTCCTTCAAGTTTTAAAATTATTCTATGTTTGTAACGGTGGATAAAGGAGCTTTTACTCACGTTGCAGTTGTGCAAATTTGTTTGTGGCATTAGTATGGGCGTGTCATAATTAATGTTTTCACGGACGCCTCTTGAGAATACATAATTTTGGTCAGATAGTCATATTCCATACATCAATTGCATGATGTCGAACGCATGTCAAACTGATTTACCATGAGATAGCAAACAGATGGAACGTTGCTGGAACGATCTGCGATCATCAAAACGACTATATGGACAATATTTTCTGTAACTATATCTCTGTGGCTTATTAACATGCTGAAGCTCCTTTTGGAGTTTTGGGACTCAGTTTCTTAAGTTTTTTTTGTCGACCTTCGATATGCTTATATAGTTACAGGACATCATAGTTTGAAATTCAGCCAGATATGTACTTTTCACTACCACACAACCTAATTTGTAAAATTGGTACCCCAGATATTAAACTGAGACCATGTTCAGTACTTTACCTACTGATAATTCTTAGTGAAACTTAAAGATGCAGTGAAAAAGTATCTGGTCAATTGTCTGACGCTGTCATCATATACATAGTGGAATCGAGTTGCATTACCATGACGTTTAAAATGGCTTTCCATAAGAACTTGGGCCGAACACAACCCTGTGGTGAAAATCGTTTTGCTACTTGAAAGACTAATAAAAATACAATATAAAAAGTTGTAAAATAATTAATTTTTCTTTCACATTTTCACCACTTGTGTTTTCCAAAATATCCCTTCTCTAATTTCAATATTCCCGACCCTATTACTCCTTGCACGATTTGTCCACATACATGAAATCAATTCTATTTTATTGCAAATTTTCTGATCTTTCTAATGCTGCAACTTTCACTGCTCTACGACATCTATTTACGGAGTTAAGGGCAAATTACTAATTTCAATATTCCCGACCCGATTACTCCTTCCACGATTTGTCCACATACATGAAATCAATTCTATTTTATTGCAAATATCGGATCAAATTTTTATTTAAACTTATTGTACTGAAAACTCTGTATCATTAACGTTAAGAAATCTTGCCTTATGATCTGTTTGGATGAAAATAGTTGAAATAAGATCGAAATAATTTCATTAAAATAAAATTTTTATGTTTCTGCTTGCGTGGTTACTGTATTAAAAATCGTAAATGATGATGGAACTCCTACTCGAAAGAGCCTGATTTAAATTTATTGATTGCATTTGGTTCGAAGGATCGTTTTCTAATACACATTAGCTGACTAATTAGACTAAAGTTCGAATAGGATCACAAAAGAAGATTTACAAAGCTATTTGTTGCAGCTTCCTAGACAATATTTGTACACTCAATCGTCTATCTGGACGTGATTGCTTATTACTACAGACTTCTAAGTCTTACTCATTTTCTTTTTTTTTGTATTCGATAAAAATAGTTATCTCGACGCGAAAGTATCTAACTTTTTTCGTTATTATATATAATTCTTTCTAATTTATTTTAAGTATTATTTTATTTTCACAAAAACAGTCTTTAGTTATGATTGTATAAAATAAAAAAACAAGAAACCATCATGGTGGTCACTTCAATTTAACGTTTGATGTATTTTAAATAAACGGAAGTGGAGCATTAATATACGATACTTAACTAGTATTTTTTGAATTTATTTAAGCCAAAATTCAAATTTATTACCAAATATATTGGTCATGGACAATGAGCACACAAATACTTTTGATTACAACTAAAATAAAATGATTTGAAAAAAATAATGCTGGTTGTTTGTCTTCTATGGCCAGTGAAAATACTATAGGAGACAATCTAATACGATTACACGAACAAGTTTTAATAGAGAAAAAAGTATAAATTACCAGCAAAATGTGTGTTCCAAACACATGTCCCCGGCTGTTGGCAATTGTATAAGTTTCGTATCTGTTTGCGCTGGAGTACATTAAAACTGTATCTCTTTCTACACATCTCTTGAAGATATTTGTCTTTTATAGAAGATTTTGAAGTATTTTCTTCCCTGTGTTTATTTACACAGCATGAGGTATTTTTTATAGTATTTCTTTCTTATTTATTTCTATACAAGTTGTATGTTTAGTTGTAATAAAACTTGTGCATGAAACGCAACAAAAATAAATTCTGACGGACCAACATGATCACTATAATTATTTAAGAATTACAAGTCTGTTTATAAATGAGGAGAAGAGTGGCTCAAGTTAATAGAAAATATTTTTGTGTTGCATCGGTGCCGTTGTGGGGAATTTAATTTGCTGTACTTAGTACATATTTAGGTGACCATGTAATATAAATATGCCAATCCGAAGGACCATATACAAAACCATGAGAAGAGTATTAGACGATTATAGAAATGGTGGATGGTATCCGCCTCATTTTATTTTCGAATAAAGAAATTGTTAGCAAGTTAGAAAGATTTTTTGCAAATTTCTGTGTACGAAATATATAAAATTTCTACAAAATTTATTTAAGTTGCAATAATTATTGCTGGACTGAGCAGGTTTATGAAATACTAGATATACCTGGTACGCTTCGCATACCCCCTCGTTATAAAATAAAATTCCTATTGTGAAAATTTAATGACGATCGGTCCAGTAGTTAAGAATACGATTTTTAATTTTTCTAAAAAGGGGCGTGGTCCCACCCACTTTTCTCCTGGTACGTATTCCAAATTATGCCAATACCATATGTACCAAATATCATCGACGTAGGTCAAAAAATTCCCAAAATATGGCTATTTAAATTTTTGGGTTATATGGGCGGTGCCACACCTCTTTGTCCAATCAAAACTTCATATAGCCTATGTCATCCGCCTGAATATTTGGAAGATTCCCTGAAAATTTCATCAAAATCGGTCCAGTAGTTTCGGAGCCTATTCATTTCAAACAAACAAACAAACAAACAAAAAATCAAACCTTTCCTCTTTATAATATTAGTATTTATTTATATTTATATTAGATTACGGTACTTTGCCAAGTTAAAAAACTCGAACTTACTTTCGAAGTTCCAAATTTTACACGAAAGTGATCTTTAGCTCTTGGATATGGTAGAAATGTTGAAATGATCATTTTGCTTTAAAGTTCGCGTTTTTTGGCATTTAAAAAATTTTAAATTTTTATAAAAAGAATTGTTGATAAATAAATAAAAGAAAAATTATAAAAATAATAATATAAGTTGACACAACAACAACAAAATTGACTTTATCTTTCTAACAGATTTCTTCGGGTATTTGGTCCATCACTTAAATGCTTTCCAAAACCAGTACTCACAAACACAGACAGGTGTTAAAAACAAACGTTGTCTCTATAAGTAGTTCATGTTTTCTAAATAAATATTAATCTACCAGTTTTCTTTATTTACCATTTGAATATCTAAGATTTTTCTATGGGAGAGTGTGTGTTTATGGGAGCATCGATAATTTAATGAACCATAATTGTTAAAAATCAATTGATTCGGTCTAACCGTTCTAATAAAACACTCATACATAGAGGAAGCCAGGGGTTTTGAATATAAAAATTCGAAACCGTTTGTTAAAAATTAACTTAGTATTCCCTCCCTCTCTCATTCTGCCCTCTCTTTATTGGATCTTGTTTGTTCACATTGCTTAAGATTTATATTTTATGTAACATCCCGTGTTCTGATATGGCAACACATGCCTGCCTGCCTTCCTTGTTTCTATTTGATTAATTATTTAAGTACTCTTCAGTGAAAATTAATCTTATAATTTATCTGTTGATTGCAAAATATCTACTCTACTATTTTATTGTTAAATATTGTGGCAATAAAATTGTTTCTAAAATGGCAGCTCTATAATTTCTTGATATTTTTTATTTATATTTTTCATTCAATGGCTTTTTATGCGGTAGAAACTTAAATATACGTTGTTGATGAATAAAACTACAGCTTCTTGGAACATTTATAAAGTGTTGACAGTTGTTAAGCGACTGCTGGGAGAAGGAAATGATTTCAAAGTAGGCGTTTTATTTAGTGCTCGAGAAATTCTTCAAGTTTTTAGTGAGCAAAAGAAAGAAATAAAAAACTTTAGAAAACAAAGAGAAAGACAACTTTCTTATTTTTAAATTTTATACTTTTTTATTGTTTTTATAAAATGTATGTATAAATAAAAGTATTAAATGTGCATTTGAATTCTGAAATACGAAGTTTCAGTTCAAAATTTAATCCTAAACTCTTTTTGTCGCAATTACACAGCATAACAAAATCTTTATTTTAGTATCTACGAAATAAAAATTTATATTCATAAATAAATATTGTGCCGTACTGCTGTCTTTTGCATTTTTTCAATACAAACTAACTTTAGAAAATACGGTTTTGTGCGAGTAAATATGAATGTCACCGTTGAAACAATTGAAAGGAAGGTATGTATGTTGAAAAAAAAAGCGTTTAATTGAACTTTTTTCCAAGCTCGGAAATTCAGACTGATTTACGAAAATACGAATTTTACATTTAAATAGTTCTTGCAAAAATATTCAAAATTATAATTTTTATCCAATCATTACAATTCTGGATGTTTTGTGTATCCAGCCGTAATTTGCTTTAATACACAATAATTTTTTGCTTGTTTTTTCCTTAAATCGATTATTCAAAATATATCTAATAATATTGATGTCTTGTGTTTTGCAGCAACAGATTTTACAAAATGTTAGTTTTAAAATTTCAAACATTTTGCACAATAAACATTTACAGCAGTACGTATAATGAAAATTTGACATTAAGTTAGCATAAGTGGCGAAATTGAACTGCAGTTTAACGAGTTTTCTTATACAATTTGTTATTGAAAAACTTTGTTGAAAAACTCAAAAAATTCCGCTATAATTTTGTCATGCTTCATGCTATGTTTTCATTATGCATACCTGCGTTAGTTTTTTGTTTGTTCTACTAGTGGAAAAATATTAATTTTCTTTCAAAATTTAGATATATAAAATTATAAGGGGATTACAAAAAGTAAATAGTTTGAGTTTGTAGTATAACTAGTAATAAAATTTATTACATTATACACATTTTTAACAATTTCGAAAATTCGAAGATTATTTCGAAATTCTATTTTTGCGCGAGATTGCTTTTTCAGGTCTTAGGGGCTGTGCACATATTACGTAACGCTCCAAAGGGGGTTAAAGATTTGTTACGGATTGGAAATTTTGCACTGAATAATTATTAAAAAGCGTTACGTAATATATGCACAGCCCCTTAGGTCCTGCAAAAAGAAAAAAAAATTATTTATTTTTCATTAATTTGATAAAATCTAATATATAAAATTCTCGATTTTAATGAAATTTTTTATGCATATTTGGTAGGTATGAGAATAGGTTCTAAAGTATATTTTAAATCGCTAGGGTCACGAGAGGAGTAGGGAGGGGGCAATTTCTGTATTTACTAAACGGCTCGACCGATTTTAATGAATTTTTTTATGCATATTTGGTAGGTATGAGAATAGGTTCTATAGTATATTTTAAATCGCTTGGTTCTTGAGGAGGGGTGGGAGGGGGCATTTTCTCTATTTTCGAAACGGCTTGACCGATTCTTAAGAAATTTTTTATGCATATTCAGTAAGTCTGAGAATCGGCTACTATCTATTTTTTAAACCGCTAGGGGCACGAGGAGGGGAGGGAGGGGACAATTCCTGTATTTACTAAACTATTAACCCAACAGATGGCGCTATGTTCGCCTCATTATTATTTTTGTTGTTGAATGACAGATGGCGCTATGTCCGACACGTGGGGGAGAATCGTCGTCGTTCGTATTTCAAACAGAACAAAATTAATGTTTGGTATTTTTTCATCGGCATCGTCACACACATTCGCCTATTTTTAATATAAAACCAAAATATGCACTAGAAATATTCTATTGCAAAACATCTAGTTGTATATAAAAAAATGCATATTCGAAAACTTTAACATTGCTTCGCTGCAAAATTTCTATCTAAACAAAAATGGCATTCATTATTCATTATTCATTATTTTTCCTGTACAACAATTTTTTGCTATATAAAATCTTTAAATACTCAAAGATTATATTGAAATCTTTTAAATTTTCAACTTAATTTCGATAATTCCTACCTAATGTGTTACTCTTGCCAACAGTTAAATTCTTGATTGTTGCAAAAATATTCCTTTGATTTTCCAACTGCGATCCCCACATTTTTTTTATATATTATTATTATTTATTTCGTTATTATAGAAAAAATATGTATCCTTACTGCTGCTGAGCTTTTAAAACCGGCTTCATTATTTAATCATTTCATAATTTAAGTACAACCATTAATTTCAGTGCAGTAGTATCCAACATGAAGGCCAGTAAAGTCCAACCTCCCATCATCATCATTTGTCGAAAGGGCTCACGAAAATGCCAGACAAACACAAGAATTTTTATGAAAGCAGACCTCCTCTGCCAGATTATTCAAGTGTGTTAAAAGCTGCATCTGCTTTAATAGTGCGGATGTTTGTGTTGTTGTAAGTTGGACTAACCCTAAAGGCAACAATCAAATTTAGAAGAATAAAAACAGAAAAATAAAAATGTTCATGGTTAAAACATCAACCCCTGAGAGATGTTGCAACATGTCTGTGTGTTGTAAGGATGTGGAAATGGGATTTAACTTTCGCTTGTATGTCTGCTTTATACTTAGAGGCATATCATAAGATTCTCAGTTACCAAAGATGATGATAATGATGTAGAGTAACTCCCCCAAGAGAGATAAAGAAGAAACATTAAAATCAAAAACCATTCAAACAAAAGAATCCTGGACAGCACTAAAGTTTTATATTTACGATGTTGTACTGCTGATGTGAATGGCAACAAGCAAAAGTTTTGTTGCTGTTGTTGGTTGCCTTTTGCCAATAAGTTTGATGGTTAGCAGACTTTATGTTTCATAAATTAAATCAGTTTAAAAAACATAAATACATTTTTGATGCTTCCCCGTAAGGAGGAACTGGCGAAATGATTTGAAATACAAAATGATCATTATAACTGAAGATGCTCTTGACGATGCCACACATTGCTGAAATAACAAACTATAAGGCTGTTTTTTTTTGTTGGTCGTACTAACTAAACGTCTGTCCAACAATCATTGGATAAAATCTATCAAAGCTTGTCGTTTAAGTGTTGGCCATTCTCTTTATTAAGATTCAGTTTAAACTTTAAAGTCGATATTTTGTAAAGCATTCTTCTATTCTGTCCATCGTCCATCAGTTTAGTTATTCATTCATTAATTTAACATTTTGTAGCTGCCACAAAACAAAAAACAACAACAAGAAAAAAATCACTCTTTTTATGTTGTCGGCCTTTGGGCACAATTATTTATCGTTTGATTTTCATTTCATTTTATTATTGTGTTTTTTTTTTTTATTAATTTTCATTCTTCTTGTGGCAACAGAAACAATGGATGTTTATCTTCCATTGATGTGGTTAAAAATGGTCTGCAGTTAGTTTGGTCTTGTTGTTCAACTAAAACTGTATTGTTTTGTATTCTGAAACTGAAACTAAAAAAATTCTTGTGCTTCAAACAGAAAAACCCGCCAAAATCTTTTCATAAACAACAAAACAAACTAACTAACAACAATATCAAAAAATCATTAAAATGGGATTTTTAACGTAGAAATTTTTTGTAAAAATTTGTTGCAGAAGTCTGAAACTTCTCAAATGTCTGTCTGACAGTCTTTAAATAAATCGTAAAAATAAAACAATAACAAATTTAAATGGGTTTGTTATGGTAAAACCAAAAAATATCAATAGAATTTATTTAAAAGGAGACTGAAAATTTGTTGAAGGATAAAAAGAAATGCATCAAATACCAATGGAAACACACTCGAAAAAATATTAACTAAAATTTGGAAAATTTTACTTACAACCAAACCCACGATATCGACCGACAAGTCGATAGAGCGACAGCAACTCACTCATTATCGTCCGTATAAGCGACCCACTAAATATCGACTTATCGGTCGTCTGGTTTTACGTGTTTAACGTAATCATTGTCAAATGGCTATATTGCCACATCAAATATTCCATGTAAGTTGAGCCATAAATATGGCCATTTGAACGTGGCACAACTACCAGGTATGCACACTTCGATAACAAGTACTCGTACAACAAACCAAAAAGTTCAAAATGGATGAAATTATTTTAGTTTATCCTTAAAAAAAATTATTCAGGAAATGACTTACTCCTGAACAATTCATAAAAATTTGCATACTTAAAAATGGGCGACGATTGCCATCAATTTATGTTCAAGTTAGAAAAAATTTCTAAATTATTCTTAGATCATGATACACTAGTTTTAAAAAAAATGGTTTTTGTAAATGTAAGGAAACAAAATTAACACTCATCTTCTGAACTGGCTGGTGGGAGGTATTCGATTATTCGACTGTTCGCCTAGTTCAAGATATTCGTATTCGCCAAATTTAAGCGAATATTTTTCGTATTACATATTTGCACATACTTTCAAAAGAAAAATATATGTAATATAAAGTTCAAAAAAGTACCTAAAATGTACAAAAATACATTAATTTTTAATAATTTTTATTAAAAGAAAACCCTTTACCTTTGACGCAAGATAATAACCTCCATTAAAAACAGACACAAATCCGTATGTATTTTGCCACTACAGTACAATACGCATATAAGAAAGTCTGAAAATGTACAGATTTTGTTTCTTATATGCGAGCTTTCTTATAAAGAGAACACGCATATAGGAAAGATATTTTCTTATATGCGTCAGCAACAAAGTTTAAAAAATTTCCTATGCAGATATATATTTGAAATAAAATTAATACACAATGGTGTCTATTCCAGAAAACGCGTCGAAGAAGTGAAAATTTACATGGAAAACAAAATTGAATACATTTAAAAAATTTGTTTTTGTTTATCAAATAAAGAGAGAAAAACGCGTTAAATTTCTCGCATATATTTACATAATTTAAGAAATGTATGAAAAGCAAAAACAATTCTTGAAATTTTGTTTTTGTTTCCATGTAAATTTTCACTTCTTCGACGCGTTTTCTGGAATAGATATGATTATTTTGTACAAAAAAAAACAACGAAGCCGGCTGATTTCACAAAAATTAACGACTTCATTTGACATTTGGACCAGTGTTCACAGATGTAAATTGTAAAATATAATCAAAAAATTTTTATTTTTCCCCAAATTGAAAAAAATTTCATTGTGAGAATACTTTCTTATACACGTACAATTTTCTTTGGAAGGAATGTAATTTTTCATAAAAATTTGTTTCTTATAGCCGAGTTTTTCTTATAAACGAGTTTCTTATATGCGTATTGTACTGTAGCATTTAAAAGTAAAAGTCTTATGTGTATATTAATATAATGTTAAGTTAGTATTCAGTTCTCAGTAGAGGAATGTTGGAACCATTTACATCCTTTTATGTGCATATATGACATTCATATAACATTCATATGTTGTTTTTTATTTTACTCGAAGTTTTTATGCATATTAAAAAATGATTTTTACGATTCTAGTTACAAATATGGCTTCTCTCGGTACATACTTTTAGACTGGAGCCAACTAGGTCGAAATATTATGATGGGAACTGATTATCGACGATTGATTTTGAAAACTCGAAGTTAAGTGCGAAAATTCAAAGATGAACATCTTCACGTAGGCCTTATTCCTGCACGCAAAGAAAAAACATGGTTGGTGGAATCATAATCGCAAACTATCATTTCATGCTCAGATTAATGATTGCAGCTACTATGTATTGCATATGTTATTTAAGCAACATAATATGTTCTTCATAAATCTCCCTCTGACATTACCATTGTATGAACATATCGTAGCATGCTCTGAAATGCTGAGAAATTTGAGTGCATTATAGTAAATATGAAAATGTTATTTTCCTGGTTTAGATAAACAATTTGCTTAGATAAAAGAAAAAATGCACACAAAAACACTTATTAAATTGAAAATATTTATCGAATATACTTTTCTGGACAAATTAAATTTAATAAAATTAAAAGTAATTAACTTATTTATCGGCATATTTATGTAAAATCCAATTGCCATCTTTTGCAGTTCCGTAGAATTTTTTTCGTCATGCTGCAAAGAAACATACATTCGTATATTTAATTCACTCCATATATTAGTATGTACTCGTATATGTATGTACCTTAAACCACTGATGTTGAAGATTTCAGGTGCACTTTTGTTTTCACTTCACATTTCCTGTTTTTATTTAATTCTATGGACGACTGAGGTTACATACGATTGACAGCTATTTTGTTTCTTTTCAGAACACAAACAATGTATGGCCACAATAAACTTTAATTTTAAATAAACTTTTATTATTCTCATTTGCAAAAGTACACTTGTAGCAGTGAAAATACCTTTTTTGATACATTAAATTTTAATGGGACGAAACCCAGAATGATTATTTTAGTGTCGCATTAAATCTGTTAATAATTGAAGAATGTTTAATGCAACCATATTTGCTTCAAAGAACAATTAGTTGGTTGTGGCAGATATACTTAGTTGACATGAACATTTTGCAATAATGTCGTTTCTCTGCGTGTGACACTCAAGTTAAATATAAAAAAAAATTAGTAGAAAAATATTTTCCTGAACTGATTAAAAATCCAAATTATTGCTGCTTAAGAAGGGTAATTTTTGTTAAGGTTTACACAAAAGTGCTGAACATTCGTTAGAATCGTGTTACTTTTAAAAATTTAGATTTTGTAGGACAGTGTAATATATTTTTCTTTTAATTTTCTTTATAAATAACACTAAACTATTTACGAAAATATAAAGTTAAATTTTGACAATGATTTCAGAGAAAGGGAACATAAAAAGTACTTTGAAACTCTGCGTCTGGCCTTTATTTTCGGGGGATTTAAAGACTGCGTGTCATAATGAACGGGTCCGAAGAAACTTTTTTTTTTGTTGAATGTTGTGTAACAATTGCGACAGAAATTTTAAAACTCAAGCTATTTGTTTTTAAATTCCATTATTCTCCTGCTTAGCGCTTCCATTCATCACATTTTCCTTTTCATTGACCTAAATATCATCAGCCCAAAGCGCCGTCACTACAGATTTTAATACATCATTTACTGGTAAAGTCAAATAAATGAAAAGCATTAATAGCAGCAAAAATAAGTACACAGTAAACCGAAATATTCCTAATTAAAATTTAATGATTAAAATGAAAAAAATAATGCACACAGAAGGAATAAACGAGGGACTAAATAGAGTACAGAAAATTTCATTATTTTTTAAATACTTGACTTGACAAAACAAAAAAAAAAAAAAATATATAATCTTTCAACAATGGCCAGACAAGTCAAAGAAAGGATTTTAAATATTTTTTAATTAAATTTTATTTATTAAATAATTTTATATACAAAATAGAAAACCTACAGACAGTTAAATTGCCAAGAAAAATGCTGACAAGCTAAAACATTTGCTTTTCCAATTCCTATTTTTGTTTTCGCTTCTTTGATTCTTTGATTATACAACAAGTGGAGATTTTGTGACTGGTAGGATTTTTCAAACACATGCCTGTCCATTTGAATTTCGCAAACAACATTTTCATTTTGAGATTTAAAAAAATAAGTTGTCCAAACAAAAAAATCACTGTCTACCAATTTTTGCAAAAAAAAAATATATTCTATTTTACTGTTTGCTACTTTGACTCACTAGACAAAAAATAAAAAGCAAAATTGTTAAAGTTTAAAGCCACAACCAGTTTTAACGGTTTTTTTATACGCTTTAAATTACGGTCATCAAATGGGTTGGCTACTAGAGAATTTTAAAGATTTCTTGGCAGTAAAATTACACAAAAAAAAAAAATAAAAAAAAGTTAATAAGCTTCGAACGCAGCAGCATGGCCATATTTTCGGGGTGTATTCGTATGCAAAATTAAAGCCTGGCTTGTTGGCTGGCTTGCAAAATAAAGCTCCGCTAGTTTTTGTCTTGATGTTATTCCTGATAATGACGTTGCTGAAGCTAATCATGATGGTGATGATGACAATGTTGGCTTATTGTTCGTAGCATGATTATGTATGCGGAAACTTTGCGTGTCTAGAAATTAAATAATTTATCATTTGTTAACTTTAGAAAACAATTTGACATAATAATTTCGTATAATCTGCTTTTTTCTTTATATGTGTTTGTGGTTGTTAATGCAGCAAATCGAAATCTAAGCAAAACATTTAAATTAATTTCTTTTTCTTTATGTTTAATGTAAACACAAGAAAGTTATGTTAACCGAGAAAATGTTTAAACGGAACAGGTAACATAGAAATTTCTAATTCTCTCAGCATACACACATGCACATATGTACATTCATTACTGATGGCGTAAAAATCGAAAATTATATATTCTTGGCTGTAGTTGATGTTCGAAATGCGAAAAAATAAAATATTAAGAATTGCACTAACTTGCTTAGATGTATCAATAAGTCTTTGGTGTTAAGCAATCTTTTAAAACATGAAAATTCCAAATATATTTTGAGAGTTTAAAATTCGTTTTTTTCTGGGAAAAATTATCTTAATTTTACAAAATATTCCTGATGGAAAATTATAAAAGTTAAAACTAGTCGCGGAAATTCGAAACTAAGTTCGAGAGCCAAAAGTCAGAAAAATTTACCTTACTTCCAATAATTTTTAAAAAATATTTTCGAAATTAAGTTCGAAAATTCTAAATAAATTTAGAAAACTCGAATGTCATTTTTATGAAATGTCGAATGTTAAGTACTAAGTTTCAGTTTAAAGGCAAATATTTGAAATATATTTCGAAAATTCGAAATTTGCTTTAAAATTTTTAATTTTCTGCAAAACTCGTTATTATATTTATATTGCTTGCGCTCGCTCCTTTTTAGAGAAATTAAAGTTTCTTATTTTATAATTAATTTGAACAATTAAATCTGAAAGTTTAAAATTTAACTAAATTTAATTTTATAATAATTTTTCAAGCTTTAGGTCGTTTTTATATAAAAAATGTTTTTAATATTAATTTTTTAAATTAATATTAAATGTTTTTAAAATTAATATTAAAAACATTTTTTATATAAAAACGACCTAAAGCTTGAAAAATTATTATAAAATTAAAATTAAAAAGGTCAAGAAAATAGAAAACTATTTAACTAAATTTTTATTTGAAATTTTTTCAGAAAAAAGTTTATATTGCTGGTTATGAGACCAAGTCAGAATTCAATATTAAGTTCGAAATTAAGCTTAGATCACACATAAATTTCAACTACATCCATTTTTTCTAATTTAAAAATAACATCCAGTATTTTTGTTGTGAACAATGTTCAAAAACTCGAAATCGTTCGAAAATAATCAACAGGTTGCTTATATAGTTTTCCAATTTTCTTGACTTCATCTTTAAAGCAACATATTGGAAAAGTTATGTTTGAAGATGGGAAATTAGTTTTGCAACTATGAAAGTCAGTATTAATTCAGAACTACCTTAATTTACGAAATATAATTAAAATTTATTCAACGTCACTGTTGGTTTTCTTAGCTTTATTTTACAATTGAATATTTGTAATTCCTAAGCGAGTTATAATGGAAAGTAAAATTTTCGAAACGAATTTCCGAAAATTCGAGTTTGGCTAAATTTAAAAAAAAAAACATAACTTAGTAGAGATCATTTTTTTAGTTTTCTGAATTGAGTCTAGTTTTTAAAATTTAAAAATATATACATACATGCATACAGATTATATGTTCGAAAGTTCGATATTAGTTGGGATTCATTTGGTGGAAGTGGAGGTTTTTTCATTTTAGAAAAATAATTTGTATTCAAAACTAAATTCAAAGTTACGAACAAATCTGAAAGCTTAAAAATCACTTCTAATTAAAAATTTCTTTTATGAATTTTCAAATATCTTTTTGAATTCATTTAAGTGAGCTGAATTTATATGCCGAGTTTACTGTTTTCGCATATGCGAAGTTTTCTGAAATTCATCAAAGCGCTTAATAGTTGTGGCTTCGTTGGCAGAGTTATAAGTTCCTTTTATTTTAGAAAAAAAAAAAAATTGTTCGGAATTCCGGCGTTAATTTCTAAAGGTTTTATTTACAGCTTTACGTAGGTCTTTTATTTATTTATTTTTTTCCTTGATTAAACCTGATACATTTTTGATAAGTTATTTCATGAAAAATGTATCTATAAAACTGTTAAAAATCAGTTTAAGATATAAAAATTGTTGGTTCAGATGTTTAGGAAAATTTGGAAACGAGAAATTGCAAAAACATCATTAGTACATATATCATTCCAGCTTATAAAGTAGCTGTGCTCTGAACTTTCCTATAACAAAAAGTGTGTGAAAGGCTGTGATCACTTATTTATGTAGTATTTCGGGCACAGGGGTCGATATGTTATGTAGTTCATATCGAGCCTTTGCTGGAATAGAGTCATAACTCAAAAACAGCAGTTGTGCAGATATTTTAATGAAATTTGTATGTATGTAAGGATGTATGTAGGTACTTTCCCCCATAATGAAAAATAACCTCATTCATTGACACTTGTTAAAAAAATTGTGCCACAAGTCACATTTGTACACTTAAACAAAATGCCATAGTGTTTTGTTATAAATTTCCTTGCAGTGATTTCCTTTTTGTCAGAAAATATGTTTTTCATAACAAAGCCAGAAGTTTGGCAACATGGCCGCTTTCATCTATAGTATAAAACTTACCTGTGCATGTGTGTGTTTCAGAGACGACGATAACAACAAAAATTCAACCCTGCCTTAAGGCTTCGAATGTGGCAGCAACAAATTTTTCTTAAGCTGCACGCACGTTTAACATTCTACACATCACTATCGACAATCGTAAAATAAACAAAACAAAAACAATAAGTCCCTTTGGGGACTTGAATTCCTCTTCTAGTTGTACGTTTCTCATTTCTTACTTTTGAAGGAACTAAAGCAACAAACACAACAACATTAAGGCATATGTAGTATATAAAAACAAGAAGCAGAAAAAACTGAAAACAACTTGTCAAATAAAATATTCAAGTACTCATTGCAGTCACCACTACACACAGGCAGCCATAAAATATTTACAGCTGAAAGACTTAAAGGAGACAAAATAAAAACTGAAGAAGAACCCAACATCGGGGGTTTAGGACTGAATGAGACCCAAGTGATTGTTTTTAGTGCAGAAAAAAAAAACAAAAACAAACAAAACACAACAATAATAATCAAAAGTAAAATAAGCAGGCAACATTTAAGTTTCTTCACACATCAACGAACTTGTTCTGTACTCGTAAGACTATTCATTTTTTTGTGTACGAGGGCAGTTGCAGATTATTGTTATAAGTTATGGCATTAATTGAGGTTTAATTTTGCCGTTGATAGTTGCAATAAAGCCACATTTTCAATCTCTCTGATAAGAGTATACATAACAAGCTTTAGCTTAAATTAATATGAAAAAATATGGGAAAAATCTCAAACTTTCGATAAAACGCGTCTCAAAACAGAAATTTAATATAGGAAAGGTATAGAATGAAGACATTAAGGACCTGGGTTCGATCCCTGGTCAGAGCAAGTCATAAATATGATTAATTTCTTTGACGAATATATTTGTTGTATTTTTTCAAGTGTTGTTTTAAGTGCGCAGAGGGCAAATGCATGCATAACGATGGAAAAATATCAAGTGAGAAATTGTGATCAAAAAGCTTTGGATGAAATTTTGCAATCGGACACTATTAAGATCCTTAGGAAGAGAATTTGCTCGTTACATTTTAAGCAGGACGATTTGGAACGAAATTTAAAATATGTGCAGTTCTTTATTTGCTAATTGCGGATAGGATTTAGTAATAGAAAAACTCTAAAATTGACAACGGCAGCAGTCCCGACAATAGAAGCCAATGCTATCGCAACTTAAACGGAAACACTATCGTATGGAGAGCAAACGAAAAAAACCAACACTGAATGTGCATATCGCACTTTAACAAGAGGGTAATAACTCAAAGTTTGCCTTAGAGGTCGAAATCCATCATATTCAGTAAGCAAATTTAGTTTGAAAATATGTATACATTGTTTTTGAGTTAATTTTGATTTGATACGCTCTTGTGGATCTTGTCGATCGAATTGTCATTAAATTAAAAACAAAATACAAACTTCTCTAAGAAAATTATTTAATGAAAAAATTAAGGAATTGCCCCAATTTTATCTTTACGTAACTAACAAATGTCAACATGTTTCGTGACGTCACTTAACCAACATGCGCAGAAGATTCAATTTTTGAGTTCGGGAAGGCGTAATCTGTAGTTCTATCATTCTTGGCTCTTGCTGACATCACTCTTTTGTTAGACACTTAATAAATTGATTTTTTTTTTATTAAAAATTGAATAATTGTCCAATTTTACAATAAAAAATATTCAAAATATACACATTACACTGCTTTGCAAAAAAATATTTAGTAATAAGCGGATTTAAATGCCTTTTAAAAATGAATACTGGAAAAGGACATTGGCCCTTTTTCCCGAAAATGATAGAAATAGCTCTCAAATTACTTTAAAACGAAATATTAAACTTTTTGAGTACAAGGCATTTATTAAGACGATACTAGGCACCCTCCGTAAAAATATATGAACCCTCCCCTACCATTTTCAAGAAAAGTACCAAAGGACTTATATTTGATTTTAAATCTAGTGGCAATTATTAAGTTTTAAATAAAAAATAAATTTTTTTAATGTCTAACAGAGTCATGTTAAACTGTTAACAGAGCTCTGTTAAAACTTATGGCCCATATCTCAAGTTTAAAAATTCAGCTTCACGCACATTACAGCGGCCACCTCTGTCGGTTTGCAGAAAATCCGCCGCAACAAAAAATAAAAATTCGTGTACAGTGTTTTTTATTGAGGCTGAACATGTGATCAAGCGAATTGACTAACCCAAATGCGATTCTCAAGCAACATCTCCGAATGTGATGAATTCGCATGACTACATCGAATACTTCGTGAACTGCCCATGTATTTGGCACTTTGTTTATTTGTGCTCTAGAACACTTTTAACTTTACATTTTGTTTTTATTTTTATTCATGTCGTCTTGTTGTTTTTTGTTTGAAAGGCGAATGAATGACAACAACAGCATGCTTAAATGCATTCATGACTCTTTTAGGGTCATTATGCACTCTTGCAAAAAGAAAGTGAAAAAAGTAACAACTGCTGCTAGAAAAAATAACAATAATCATAAATTTACACACACTGGTAAAGTTTGGAAGAAAGATGAACACGTTATTTTGAGGTGTCATGTTTAAAACAATTTGAACAAAATTCTTTTAATTTTAACACTTGCTTTAAAAATATTTTTAATATTTTTTTTCCAATTTGACTTTTGTAGTTTGCAATTTTTGTCCTACTTATTATTCTAGTGTTGCTAATTGATTAATACGTTAAAGTAAAAGCTAATTAACTCGAAAGAATAATCAAACAACATGCTGTTATCGCAGATCCAGGCACTCCCCTCTCAGTACACAGAAAAAAATAAAAATTGATTTCAATTAAAAAATTTGTGATATCAATTAAAAATTTAATTAAATTTGCACCAGTAAACAAATTAATAGTATCAATTCAATTTTTATACATTTATTAACTAAAATTATTTATTACATTAAAAAATTTAATTAAATAAATTTAATATTTAATCAAATTTTTTATATTTTTAATTAAAGGGTTAATTGAAAAGAAAATTAAATATTTTTTTCAAACTCACTTTTTAGAATACAATAAATAATTGATTAAAAACAATTGTTGACCCTAAAATAATAACAAAATTTTACCTGTCTCTTATTTTTAAAAACATTTGGGTAAAATTTAATATCTTATGTCTGCCTGGAAATATGTAGACATTTGAAAGAAAAAATTACAGCAAAATGAAGACATTTCTTTTTGATTTAAAATATATCAATAAAAATTAAGTATTTGTAGACTGATATTATTCTCTGGATTTAATACTGATGAATAAGCAAATCAAAAATCCTTTTAAATTGTTTACTCCATTACGGAAATTTTTTTATGTTTGTACATATTTAGTGTATGTAAATATGTATACGTGATATGTATTTATGAATGTATATCTTGCAATATTCACATTCACTACTTAACAGATAATTTGAATAGAAATGGAACTAAAATATTTAAAGCCCTTGGAAGTACAGAAAGGAGACATTTGTCAATGCTTTCATTTGCTGAATCAAAAGGGATAAGAGCTGATATTTTATCAAACAATTTATTTTTTTTACAACCACTAACTATGCCCGGTGTGTTTCGCACAACCAAATCTAATAACAATGATTCTTATGAATTCTTGTGAATTCTTATTTTTTCTTTTGACAGTTCTGTATTTTAGACAATTGAACTTTTTTATTCTGGAGCTTTTTAATATTCTGTAAACAACTAATTATTCTAACAAACCACAAAACAAAAGATTTTAATACACAGGGCGAGGTACGCAAAATTAAAAAGTGACTGCCAGCTAACGCTTTCAAAATTAAAATGTTTGAACAAGCTTTCACTGAAATTTTGTCTATATTCTAGGAGAAACCCAGAAACTCGCATCGAATTTTTAGACATTCACTATTTTAGTTTCTGACTAATACAGTTACAAAATTTCAAAAAGATCGATCTTTACGTTTGGCTTCCCATAAGGAACGTACAAACAACCAAACATAGAAATACCTATCGCTCCTTTATTGCAACGTAGTTATATCTCAAAAAAACTTAAACGTGGTAAAATGAGTTTAAAGTTTTCAAAACGTAAGCATTTATACGGACGGCTTGAGCATATATGTAAGTGGTTATAACTTCGGTTTAGGTAGAGATAGGTATTGAGAAACTCTTTTTCGTCGGAAATTGAAAAATTTTGTTTTTTGAGATATGACTGCGTTGAAATAAAGGAGCGATATTCATTTTTTATATACATATGTATGTACATATTCGCGAATACGTATTTAAAACACTATTCGCCGAATACGAATATTAATTTTAAGGTTTAGAGCCACTTAACATTTAAAATTTAATTGGAAAGAATCCCCCTTTGTGTAAGTAACTATATATTGAAAAAAAAAAACAGTCACACTACTTTAGGCATATATCATTATTATCACATTGAGATGCCGTATTTGAAGATCACTACTGAACATTTTTAAATTATTTTACTTACATACATACTTTAAGATTTCGTTTTTCTTACTCTGCTTGCGATTTTAATTAGTTGTTTAGTTCTGTTAGTGGATATGGCGCAGCTACCTGTGTCGGTGGACTTTCACATATTCAATTTTAGTTCTTCTATGAGGTTTGATTACTAACTTAACATGATATTAACAATATAACACTTTTAAATTTTAGTTGCATAATTTATATTTGTGTCTGTTATTAAAGAAGGTTATTATATTACGGCAAAGATAAAGGGTTTTCTTTAAATAAGAATTATTAAAACTTAATATATTTTTTTTTCAATTGACAACTTGGAAAAAACTATTTAATTCAAAAACCGGAAAAACAAAAATCAATTTATAGCGAATACTGTTTAAATCATTAATTTGTTTAAAAATATTGTTATCCAGTTTTTTGTTATTTGTAAATCTAATCCTGAAGAAGCTACACAAAGAAGTAGCGAAATATCGATAAATAAATTTTTATAAAGTTTTTTATAAAAAAATTTACCTCAAGCTCATCAATCAAATACATATAAATAACTTCAATAAAAGGTCGAAAAATTAGCAATACAAATTAATATATTTTTGTACATTTTATGTTCCTTTTTAAACTTTAAGTATGTGCAAATTATTCGAAAAATATTCGCTTGACTTTGGCGAATAGTCGAATAGTCGAATAATCGAATACAAGTACTCGTAACATCACTAGTATATACCCTTATAAAATATTAAGTATGTACCTACAACATTAATTTTTCCTTTTGTTATTTTATCTCTCTCCTTTGTGCGTATCGTATTTGTTATACGGCGCATAATATCTTCTTTATTTCTTTTGATTTCAAAATGAATGGGATTTTTTTTTTAATTTTAATGAGCTGCGTTTCCTTTCAATATTTACTTGTTTTGCATTAGATTACATACTCTTTTCCTTCAGGGTGGCTTAAATTTATTGAACGAATGTATGAATCTGTTAGCCATGGAAGGGGTGATCTATAAAGCACTTGTTTTCAAAGTACTTTCCGTTATTTACACAATCCAACACAACAAAATGCTGTTAGAATTTCAACAATTGTAGCATACATTAGGGCATATGTGCTGAATTCCTTAACAGGATGTGAAGGAAGGGGATTAAATCTTTTGTAAGTCAACATTTGTTTTCAAAATTCATACCTGGATGCGTTTGGGGGGTATGTTTCGCTTTATTTGCAAAGATTTAACAAAAGAGAAGAAGTAATCAAAATTTAGTTTCCATTTTTTTTCTATTTTACAAGCAGTAAAGTACTATTTTACCTTCGTTACTTTTGTTGTAGTTGAAAATTATTACTTAGTGCATGACTTTTTTTATTTGAGCGTAATTAAAACTTATGTGTGACGATACGTTGAATTACTTAATTAACTATATGAGAATTGTTGAGTAATTATGTGCGTGTTTTTATATCAAATAATAATAAATTAGAGTTTTTATTTAATTTATTTTGCTATGCATACAAAAGTTTTATGAATCTTTTTTCTTTCCCTTCTTTAGGATAAACGTGATTGTGGTGCACCTTGTCATGCCATGTTTTTTCCCGAAAAAGAACGCACCGTTCTCAGATACTGGGTAGGCTCTTGGGCCGCGGTTTGTGTGGCTAGTTGTCTATTTACGGTAAGTTTTTCTCAAATTTAAAGAAAATAATTAAAAAAACATTATAGGTATTATTTGTATGTATATATGGTAGGACCAGGAAAAAGCTAAGCCAAGTCTCAGTTGAGACTTGCTATCACAAAAGAAATTTGCATAATTATTTATATACGCTTTGAGAACAATATACATATTTTGTAAAAACTTTACGATTTGCACAAGATCCATAACGTCTGTGAAAACACATACTGTAGTGCGATTCTCTATTAAATTTTAACGTCAATTGAATTGTTAAAAATTTTTAACAGCTAAATTAACGTCGATGTTATTCAGTAAGGATTTTAACAATATCGCTTAGCATTATATTCAATTATAACGTCGAATATTTCAGTTAACTTAACAGCAATATTTTTTTCATTGTTTATTCTTAAAGTTGTTGTTATTTTGAAATGTTCAAAAAATATATTTTCGAACAAATAAAAAAGAGCGCACTCTCCTGTACACTATTCTGACTAAAAATTTATTGTTTAAATGTATTGATTTTTAACAAAAAATAAAGAGAGCGCCCTCTCTTGTGCACTCTTCTGGCTTAAAATTCATTGTTTTTTAACAAATATGCCACCTTATTGAATTTTTTAACAATGTTGGTTATACTGAGTTACAGAATTGATGCATTGTTACCACAAGCAATATATTGTGTTGTTAAAATTAACTTAACGCTTATTGTTAAAAGTTACAGAATCGCACTACTGAGCAAATTAAAAATAATATAGCTAAACAAATTTAATTTACTTAACTTTTCAATTAAATGGAAGTGAATGCAACTGCTTCATTTTTAAATTTATGTATAACTCGAAAATTACAACGTCCAAAAAATATAATTACTTAAGAAACAGTTTTTTTTAAACACCACCAAGCAAAGAGATTAGCTTGTCTGCAGAAAACACACTGGATCTCTGCCCGCAATCGAACCGACAACCTCCGGACTACTAGGCTATCATTGCTACCTATCAGACACGGCGGCAAGTGGGATTGAAGGTTTACAAGAAAAAAATAAAAGAAAAAAATTCATTGATATTTTGTACAAGGGAGGAACAATTTTCATTCCGCCAGCAGATTCTTCACTGGTGCAGTTAGTACCCTTTTTGTAAATATCAGATAACAAAAATATGCAATTTATGTAAAACATTGATCGTCAAACTAGCCCCTAGGGGCCGTCATTTTCACATACACAACCCGAACCAAACAGAACAGACAAACTAAAATACGATACATACTCATTTGTCGCTCTATTTTAGAATTTGCATCAACAAAACACATGCAAAAGAGGGCAAGAAAATATTTATTTTTTTTTAGTCACTTTATTTGTTATTCATAGTAAGTACACTGTGATTATTTTAATTTTTCATTATGTGGAATGTTGAGTGGGAAGAAGCTTTTTTGTATATATATTTTTTAATGGAAAATTTTTGTAATTATGTAAATTCATTCATTCGTTCATTCGTTCATGCTTTCGTCCATAAACACGCTAAATCAATCCAGTGTGTATGCATAAAAACTTTTAATATGATATTAAATGTAACAATCAATTTCTACAAGTGTAAAAACACCAATACATTGATATTTCCTACATGTTCTCTTGATGACAAAGGCTGATGTAAAACATATATTTATTTTGTTTGTGGTATTCATGTATCATATCAAAAAAAAAAAATATTGCAAATATTTCTGAAATATTAAAATATATTATAAACTTATCATATCTGTTTTTCTCAAAAGCTCTTGCAAATGACAACCACTTTAAATTTAGAAAGTTATTAATATTATTTTTGTTATGATTTTTTGTTATTCTTTCATGTAAACTTTTTTGTCATACAACTAAAACCAAAAAATAAATATTGTTGCATAAGGAAACTTGCATATTTTAATGTTTATTTGTAACACAAAATTCAAATGCTACACTCTGATTCGGTTCACAGAGAAATAAAAAAAAAAAGTACTTGTTAAAAATAAGAAGAAGAGAGAATAACAAATAACTGGAAATTATATCACACACATGACAACAATAAACTAAAAGAAAAATAAAATATAAATATTTACAAGTATTATGAGCACTTAAAGAATAATTTAGGTGAGGTGGCCTTTAAATGAAATGCTTAAAAGCTTTTAGATTGTATAGCAGAGAAGTATAATGAATACTTTGTTATCGTCTTGTGAATTGTGATTAATGAAAATAAACGTGTTTCGAATTATTATTTATCTGATTCACTTTTCACATAATTTATGATAAATTAACTTTCATGAAACTCACATATTTTAGAATTGTTATTGTCACTGTAACAATAAAGTTCATTCAGTGACAAAATAATATCATATGAAATTTCTTTATAAATATTAAAATCGTTAGGTACTAAAACAAAATAGAAAACTTGTTCCTTTCCTTCTATTTGGATTATTTGTTTCTGTAACATTTAATACAAAATTTATGATAGCTGTTGTTTGAATGCAAATATTTATTTAAAGTTTATTTTTCGAATTGGATGGAATTTTATCATTTCACACTAGCAAAAACCACAACACTTCCACACATCTCATCATTAAAACTTCATTTGTCAACAGCATCAATAGTTTTTTATACCATTAAGTTAAACAACAGCATTTGTAGAGGAAAAAGTTTTTCTTGTTTAGTCATTGCTACTGCATTTGTAGGAACAAATAGTGAAGTTAAACCTACATATGTATGTATGTATTTTTGTATATTCATGTATAGATACTTATGTATGTAAGTATGTATTTACATACCTATATGAAAATAGTTAAGCCCAGCAAACTGTAACTACATTAAACAACATTCTAGAAAGAGGCTGGTTTTAAAAAGCTTTTGAGCCAATAATTTTTTTTATTCTTTATTTTTATTTACTACTTTTGCATAAAAAAGCAGAGCCTTTTACATAAGAATGTACATACGAATATAATATTTATTTTTTAAAAACTTCTAAAAGGTTAGTGCACATACGAGTTCAATATTGCTACAGAGTCCATAAAACATTGTTATTGAAAAAAGATTTTTTGCCATTAAAGCTTGATCATTAAATAGCTTTTTAATATAAAAGCATTTTAAAATTTGTTTTTGAAAAATCTTTCTTGAATATTGTTCCAATAATATAAAAAAATCAAAACTTTTTATGAAAAAATATTCTTTGAAAGCTTTTTAGTCTCCAATCATGTTTAAAATATCTTCATAATTTCGTGTTATCAAAAAACTTTTTTTTATTATATGTATATAGAAATTTTTCAGACTAAGGCACATTAAAAAAAAAAAAATACAAATTTATGCTTCACAGTAGTATTTTTGTGGGCATTCTGGCCAAGAAATAGTTGTATTTAATAAATACTTATTCTTTTCTATTATTCTGTAGACTTAGTTGATTCCATAGTTGATTTTATAATTTAATGATAAATCAATAAAACAAATTTCCCTTTTAAGGCATTTTGCTAGAGATCAGAGGAATTTGATTACTTTCTTATCTTGATGGTACAAGCGAAGCTTATAAAACATTTAAATTTAAAAAACTTGCATACAATGATTTAGTAAGGTGTGAAAGCTTTCAGTTTAAAGGTCACATCGTAGAGAGAATGCTGAACACAGAAAAATGGATGCCTTTAATAAAATGCTGTTAACTGAAACTTTAAGTTTTCTAATAGAAAATAATGTAAATTTTTTTGTATCAATATGAAATCTTGAATTGTCTCTTTTTAATTAATTTCTTAAAATTTTCTTAAGTCTTAATCTTCCTTCCACTGTAGTTTGTTGGTTTACTCTCTATTAGAGTTGATTTCCTTTTTTTTTATTTCCTGATGACTTTGTAATGTTGATGTCAGTGATTATGATGTTCATGTTTTAGTTTCTGTCTACATGTTCCCATATGCAATTTTAAGCCTTGCGAAATAATTATGCTGGCAACGCAACATCAATCAGTTTTATGTTATGGAAAATACAAGGAAATACAACCACTCTGTGAATGAATTCAAAAATACAAATTTCGTTGAAATTAAATTTTGCCTCCAAAGAAATCTTTCGCGGAATAGAAAGAATAAAATTATTTCAAGCCTAAATATTTATCAAGAATATTAAGATTTAAGAGACTTTAAAATAATAGAATTTCAAAGTTTTAAAGCTCAGTGGGAGGACAATTTTAGGTATTTACTTCACTGTAACAGAGGCTATCAAATATATTGAATCAATTGTTTTACATTTTACGGATCTTTTTAAAGATTTTTTGTGGTAAACATTACACGGCTTAAGTTATGCCCCTGCCAAGAATGTTACGATTCTACAGAACTTTAAAAATAATATAGTGAAGCTTTAAAGCTCAATTGTAAATGTGAAGGGTGTATAGTTTTTTTTAACTTGAAATCGTAACGATCGGGTTAAATGAATGTTTGGCTTTTTTTATTTTTCATGAAATTTTTCTGATGCACACTGCATATGTACACACATACATGTACATTTAGCAATGTATGTCATTTTTAATTAAAAACAAAAACAATCTTATTATATTAAATTTTGAGGTTTGGTTTAAGTTTTGTTATGGCAGTAAAAAAATTATTAGTTAATGTTTTTCATTTCTTAGTAAAAATATTTTAATGCAAACTTTATTCTACAACGTTAGTTACTCTTGTAGTTGTCAAGCGTAGGTGTTGTTTCCTTTTTAATTTATGGTTTAATGATAATTAAATCTCAAACTGTGACAGCTGTCATAACATTTCTTGAAAGCTCATTTATTGTAGCGAAACTTTGTTTGCAACGGGGGTACCTCAGTTCTACATCTTTTGCGAATATATAAATATTTATTCCAACAACTTTTGCGTTGTGCATAATATATTTAAACTACGCATTTATGCATGCAAATTCTATTTTGAACGAGCAAAAAAAAATTCAACACAAATGTACACCCACTTTGAAGAGCAAAACGAAAAAATGAAATAATATTTGCATAAAAGCAATAAAAACTTCGAAAAAAAAAACGAAAAAAAGAGTTATTAAGAAATTTTTCTTAAAGAATAATAGTGATTGTTTGTTTTTTTTTTTTTTGAACAAATATCGTATAATTTATAATGCGTGAGCTTTAAATGTTTTTTAAATGTTCAATTAAAAAAATAAAACATGAACAATAAAAACCAATAGTCTAAAAAATACTTTCAAGCTAAATTTAGAAAACATTCCTAGTGGTTGAAGCCGAAAAGTTTTTTTTTAAATCGTGCCGCATAAACACTTGGATCATTGGAAATTAACCCTACGAAAAGCTTTCAGATATAAATGATTGCTGAATTTTTATTAAAAGTGGTTCACATTCCTGATAACTGGAGACCAGCTAAAAATTGCTGTGTGATACCCGGTAAAGGAAAGTGTCGTATTGCATTAATTGTTGTTGAACAGTTAATATTTTAATATTTCATGATTTTATAATGGGGAAAATTTTGTGCTCCCAAGGGTTAACTTTATGTATTTATTTTTAATGGCAAACTGTTTACTACATTTATGCAACTAATGTTTGAAATAAACAATCCAATTTATTTTTTTTCCATTGCTTGCATATAATCGAGATTTGCTTTTTTTTAACAAATTAATTTTTGACCACCTCTTTTTAGCTTTTCGGTGGTTCATTCCACACGCCTTTAACAAAATTTACACTTGCAGTATAGTTTTCTGTCTGTAGATAACTCCTCTAATAATAAATTGAAAATTATTTTCTATTTTAACAATTATTTTTTTGTGAGTCTTTCTTTAATGGCAAACATATTGTTAATATTATTATTATATTTCTTGCAAGTATTTGAAAAATGTTTAACAATTTGTCAAAATTATACTCATTGCTGTTTCATTTGATGCTGCCTTTAATGTACTTTTAGAAATATAAAAAAATAAGAATATAAAAAAGAACTGCCTTAGCAAAACACTTTAGACAACATCATTTGTCATTGGAAAAAGATTAATGACGAATCATTTGAAATTATAAGATGAAATTTAGGGAAGAAAAAAAACATATAATAAATCTCTCAAGGGTTGTAGGAAAAATAATATTTCCCTAAATGACCTTTTACAAGTAAATTTGGTTGTTACTACATATGACTTCTTTAACAAATATTCTTTAAGCTGTTTAAGGCAGTATACTGCCGCAAAAGATTCTCTTCAGCTGATTAGAAAAGAAAAACACTTGCTAGTGGATAAAACAATTACTCACGTCGTTGTCTCATTTTACAGGAAGCCAGCTACACTTCGAATGCGGTCAAAATTCCCAAGGATTACAGCATTTCCAGTCAAACAGTTTAGCCCAAAAAAAAAAAAGGGCTCTACGCCCACAATTGGCCCAACTGGCCAATTCATCCACTTTATCGTTGTCGTGATGACCACTATGACCAAGTATGCAGGAAATGAAAACTGTGCTCTAGAACAACGAAATTGCAACGAAATTTTCACGAAGTAAGGCAACCATTTACTATTTCAAAGTTGTCAGAGGTTGGTCTAACTTCCTCTTTAAAATTTAAAATTTTTAATCGTCTTCTGTCATAATATTTATTAAAAATCACTTAAACTTATGGAATGAAAAATAAATTTGCAAAAACCACGAAAATTCGAAAAAAGTGAAATATTTTAATATATTAAACAATGCAGTAAAATTCTAAAAATGTCATAAATTCGAAGAAACTTGGAAAAAAAAATCGCAAGTATTAAAAAATCAAAAAATAGCAAAAATCTGTTAAAATGAAAAATCAGCGAGAGAACACCAAAAATTACAAAAATAGCAAAATTTATTATTATTTTTTTTTAATTAGGATCAGCAGTCAGGGGATGACCCCTACGTCTACGTATGCAGTGCATTGTGCCGGAACTCAGAGAGTGGGATAGGGTAGAGAAGAAGGGATAGGGTAGAGAAGATAGATATTGAAAATTTAGAAGGCTTAACTCTTTTAAAACTCTGCTTTGCGCGTTATGTCAATTTTTATAGCAGTGTTGAGGCGCCTCAAGTGTTAAGTAGACGCATTAACTTTGTTCAAAAGCTGTCCCTACAAGAAATTGCTGATGGAAACTAACACACACAAAACTTATTTACTAACCCTCTTGCAGCTATGACTATGTTTACATCAGTACTGATTAGTAAAATACTGTGGAGTGAGCAGAGTTCAAATATATGTTTTACTATAGTTCACGAAATCCACAAGTATTAAAGTGAAACAAAATCACACGTACACGAATGTTTACATCAGTTTTTTCATATTGCCCTTAATAAAATGATAGAGAATGCTGATGGGTATACCCACCAGCAATGACAGATGATGCATCAAATGACCGCTATTGTCCCTGTAGGGTGTATTAGCAGGCATTTTATTAATTGTTTTACTTCGCCGATGTTTCTGCTAACCGACGAAGGAAGGCGATGTTGTGTACGTTAGTTTGAAACAGCACCAATCGCTGTCGGAACAGTTTTTTAGTGACCAGTGCTATGCCTTCATCACTTAAATAGTCCGACAACAATTAATACAATGTCTCACTAATGTACATTAGAAAAATTAATGATGTTGATTGACTTGGTCTGGCAAGGGTTTGAATCCAGGCCCCAAGTCATTGTTTGTTTAGTAGTCAACATGCCAATAAATTTTTAAGACTGCGTCAATTTGATGTTGAATTTGAAATTGTCTGAGATAACTATTAACGCGTAGGTAAGCCAATTTATTGTCTGGAAATCTTACTGCTTTAGTTCTGTCCTATAGATCAGTCTAATTCAAATTGAAAACTAAAATTTAAATTATGCAAATGGCTTAATAATGTTTACATTCCATTTCTGTACTGCAGTACCAGAAACATTTTTTTCAAAACTTAAGATACGTTCACATTTTGCAAATATTTTCTCAAAGAAGCGTAACACTAAAACCAATGATAAACTTCTTTTATATTATGGTGTGGCAGAATTTTTTTTTTTTTTTATGAGACACAACTTTGTTGCTTTGCGAGGCATTTTATACTTTGGTGAAAAAGCGTAAAGCAAGTTTATGGCCACAATAAAAACTTTGACAACATTCACGCATTCTTGGTAGTTTTACATATAATTAATTACACAGGGGAACAATTTCGAAAAAATTTTAAATGCTTTAATAACCACTATATAGATTTGATGCATCATGGATACCTAAGTACAAAAATGGTAAAATTTTTCAATTCTATGGATAAGTTTTTTTTTTTATTTTTTTTCTAAAATTTGGGATTTTTGAATGGGCTGATTTACCAATTTTATCATAACTATGGAACGACATATTCAATTTTGTCACAAAACATACTAAAAAACTTGAAATAAAATTACCTTTAAGCCATACTAATATTATTTTTTATAAACTCAACGGTTTCGGAATTATTTAGACTGCAATGATTAAAAATAATTTTTTTTTATGCAAAATTGGTAAATTTTTATTCTTAAAAAATATATAAAAAATCGAAAATGGCAAAAACTTCATATTTTTATTACATGATTAGAAATGTATGTAGTATACGAGTATTCCAAATAAAATAAACTTTACTTTATGAAAAGGAAGGATAAATGTTGATTTTATTCAGAATACAGTGAAATTAACCGATTTTAAGATTTGAGTACGTTGCAATAAATTTACTATATGTACTCCACCACGTATAAGTTATTTATATATAATAATATAATACAATGATGAATAATTAAATTATTTTTATATCCTGCTTTAGGTTCTCACCTTTCTTATTGATTCATCACGTTTTCGTTATCCCGAAAGAGCCATAGTATTTTTGGCCGTTTGTTATTTAGTGGTGGGCTGCGCTTATGTTGCCGGCTTGGGTGCTGGTGATTCTGTATCCTGCCGTGAACCTTTTCCGCCACCCGTCCGATTGGGGAGGTTACAAATGATGTCGACGATAACTCAAGTAAGTTTTGTTGAAAATAAAAATATGTGTTATAAAATTTCAAATAATTTTTCATTAAAACTAATCTGTTTATTACTTTTTCTATTTCCTTGTTCTATTATTTTAGGGTCATCGCCAGTCAACAGCTTGTACAGTTCTGTTCATGGCTTTATATTTTTGTTGTATGGCTGCATTTGCCTGGTGGTCATGCTTGGCATTTGCTTGGTTTTTGGCTGCCGGACTAAAATGGGGTCACGAGGCCATTGAGAATAAATCACATCTATTTCATCTTGTTGCCTGGGCTATACCAGCTCTACAAACCATATCGGTGTTGGCATTAGCTAAAGTTGAAGGTGAGTGGCATGAAAAAAACTTTAAAATTCATAATTAAACATCTTTTAAATAGTAAATAAAAAACCATAAATTTTAGCTGACATTTAAGCCACACAGGGTTGCAGGAACCCGCTTAAAAGTTTTGTTTAACACTTCTTTTTCTATTGAAAACAACAAAAATAAAACTCCTACGTTGTTTAAACGAACAACTAAAACCAAAAAGTACACAGCTTAACTACAAACATTTGAAAAACTAAAGAAAACGTGACAGGAATTTTTAATTTTCTCACGTTTGTTGTTTGTTTTTTCTAGTTTTTTTTAATCAAATGGTCGAATTTGTTTTTTTACAGTCGGTACAGGAAATTATTTAAAAAAGCTGAGGAAGGGATTTAATGAGGAAATTTTAAAATTTGTTAAACGACTCAGATCATAAATATCTACATATATAGTAACGAGGGTTGTTCCAGAAAAGTTGTAAAAGAAGAAAATAAATCTTCCAGTCAAGACGTAGGTTCGAACCCATGGGTTACATGGTGGCACTCTTAGTGGCCTTTTGTGGTGTTGCTATAACACGATTTATAAGTCGTTCCACAGTTCTCAACATAAAATCAATTGTAGCGCACTCTCTCTCACATCAGCCTACTAAAGCCTTTTATTTATTAAAAATACAATAATATTTATTTCTTCTTTTATTTGTTGTGACAATATTTCGTCTGTTAGGGCGTGACGAAAATTTAATATTTCTTCTTCAATCTTTACAATATTTTACTTTGTTTAAAAGACAAAATAATTTTGCGTTACTTATTTTATACACAAACAAACATTGAAACTCAAAAGCCAAGCGCTTTTGCATATTTTAAAATTTTTTCGTGAAAACGACTTCTCTTCTTCGTTCTCCAACAAAAAAACAGTGGGTGTATTTACAATATATTTGTTGGTTGAATACAACATTTTATACTCAGAAAAGCAACACTTCTACCATATTTATACTTTTTATTATTTACTTTATAAACGTTGCCAAAAGAAAAAAGACATTAACAAGAATTTTGATTTTGTCAGAATATGTGATTTGAATGCAAAAATTTATAAATGAAGACTTCAACTAGAAATGTTTGAACACAAAGAATATTTTGAAGTAAAATTAGAAAAAAAAGCATGTGAAATTTTGCAAGAACTTTTTCAGTGATGGTTTAAAGCTTTGCCAAACAAAAGTTTAACAAAATGGAATTGTCCCAAACATTTTGTGTCACTTAGGATTTGTACATTCAATAAAAGTTGTATATTTTTTGGGAAATGTCTGTTAAATAGTCTAAGAAAATAAAATTTTATTCTCTAAAGGATTGTGGGACATAAAAAATTGGTACAAAATTTGTTTTATAAATAACTTTAGATACAGTCCCAATTTCCGGCGAAATTATTTTAATTCCTGGGAACAAAATCATTGAAAGACGCTAGCAGTGATGGCTTTTGCCAGGAGTACGGGACTTATAAACCCTTTTACTTTGACCCAAACGTAGCTAATGGAACTGCCGCAACGCTTTACGTTAAGGTGTGTTAAAGGTCCTGACACTAACTAAACTATATTTATTCTTCTACGATTCTCTTCAAATCTACGAAGTTCCTATAGAACCAATTTTACAAAGTTAAAATCATGCGTCCAGTTATGTAAATATTCCGGTATGTTGTCCGGTATAATTCTACGCCCTAAAACTTCTTCTAAATATGTTCTCTAAATGTATTCAAAAGCTTCCAAAACATTTTCGCCACATCTCGGATATAACTAGACACGGTCATATCCGACAGGGTTTTAATATGACCTAAAACAGTCATGACAACTCAAAAACTGTGTAATATAGAAATTTGGGTCTCGGTGCCGACTTGAACGTCATGTCTGGATGTCTATATCAGTATATAAGTCCATCTTTCTTTGTAAGTTGCTGTCTATCGGTCATGCCACTTCCATTTGCATAAATCTGTCACAACTTCCGTATTGTGTGATACAACCTCTTGCTCGATAGGTATCATGCCGGCGCACATAGGGGTATTTTGCCAATCTAGTTGGACATTACTTTTTTTTTTGTTCATATTGCTTCTAAAAGGTTATTTGGATCCCCTACATTGATGAAAATTGGTAGAAATATGTATTATAGTCATAGGCTATTTATATTTGAAAATAGAAAAATCGGACTAAGGGGAAAAAAGTTCACCTTAGAAAAACTAATAATACCCCCAAAAAATTAAATTTTGTTTTAAGTTTTCCCGTACTTTTGCTTAGAAAATGAAACTGTTAACGTCGGCGAAAGTTCAAAAACCTAAACTTGGACCCAGGAGATCGTAAAATGCCATATTTTTCTTGCCGCCTTTTGTGGGCGGTGATATAAAATATTATTTGCAAAAATAATGTATATATTAAAAGGAATGAATTACTTACGCTTTAATACCACAAAAATTTAATTTTTGAGCTTTTATAGGAAGGGAGAGATATCTCTCCAGCGCCCCCCCCCCCAAAAAAAAATCATTTTTAAACTTTTATGTCGAGGAAAGGTGTCTTCCCAATGTCTATCCACCCAAAAATATTAATAAAAATACATTTTTGTAATTTACTACTTTATAGTTTTAATTTATCTGAAAATAACTAATTAATTCATAATAATAACTTATTTATAATAGTAAGAATAAATTTAATTTAAAATAATAACAATTATCTCAGATATCATCAAAAATTTACATAATAATAATAATTTTCAACATTTCATAGAAAATTTCTCAAATACAATTGAGAAATCAGACTCAAATAGTCAATAAGTATGGATCCTTGGCTTTTATTTCCAATTGGTCCAAAGGAGTGACAAACAAAAATATGCCCACAAATGGTCAAATTCTCGTAGAGATCATACAAAATTTACATAAGAGCGATTTTCAACATTTCATAGAAAATTTCTCAAATACAATTGAGAAATCGGACTTACATAGTCAATAAGTATGGATCCATGGCTTTTATTTCCAATTGCTCTAAATGAGTGACAAACAAAAATGTGCCCACAAATGGTCAAATTCTCGTAGAGATCATACAAAATTTACATAAGAGCGATTTTCAACATTTCATAGAAAATTTCTCAAATACAATTGAGAAATCGGACTTACATAGTCAATAAGTATGGATCCATGGCTTTTATTTCCAATTGCTCTAAATGAGTGACAAACAAAAATGTGCCCAAAAATGGTCAAATTCTCGTAGAGATCATACAAAATTTACATAAGAGCGATTTTCAACATTTCATAGAAAATTTCTCAAATACAATTGAGAAATCGGACTTACACAGTCAATAAGTATGGATCCATGGCTTTTATTTCCAATTGGTCTAAATGAGTGACAAACAAAAATGTGCCCACAAATGGTCAAATACTCGTAGAGATCATACAAAATTTACATAAGAGCGATTTTCAACATTTCATAGAAAATTTCTCAAATACAATTGAGAAATCAGACTTACACAGTCAATAAGTATGGATCCATGGCTTTTATTTCCAATTGCTCTAAATGAGTGACAAACAAAAATGTGCCCACAAATGGTCAAATTCTCGTAGAGATCATACAAAATTTACATAAGAGCGATTTTCAACATTTCATAGAAAATTTCTCAAATACAATTGAGAAATCGGACTTACATAGTCAATAAGTATGGATCCATGGCTTTTATTTCCAATTGCTCTAAATGAGTGACAAACAAAAATGTGCCCACAAATGGTCAAATTCTCGTAGAGATCATACAAAATTTACATAAGAGCGATTTTCAACATTTCATAGAAAATTTCTCAAATACAATTGAGAAATCGGACTTACATAGTCAATAAGTATGGATCCATGGCTTTTATTTCCAATTGCTCTAAATGAGTGACAAACAAAAATGTGCCCAAAAATGGTCAAATTCTCGTAGAGATCATACAAAATTTACATAAGAGCGATTTTCAACATTTCATAGAAAATTTCTCAAATACAATTGAGAAATCGGACTTACACAGTCAATAAGTATGGATCCATGGCTTTTATTTCCAATTGGTCTAAATGAGTGACAAACAAAAATGTGCCCACAAATGGTCAAATACTCGTAGAGATCATACAAAATTTACATAAGAGCGATTTTCAACATTTCATAGAAAATTTCTCAAATACAATTGAGAAATCGGACTTACACAGTCAATAAGTATGGATCCTTGGCTTTTATTTCCAATTGGTCTAAATGAGTGACAAACAAAAATGTGCCCACAAATGGTCAAATTCTCGTAGAGATCATACAAAATTTACATAAGAGCGATTTTCAACATTTCATAGAAAATTTCTCAAATACAATTGAGAAATCGGACTTACACAGTCAATAAGTATGGATCCATGGCTTTTATTTCCAATTGCTCTAAATGAGTGACAAACAAAAATGTGCCCACAAATGGTCAAATTCTCGTAGAGATCATACAAAATTTACATAAGAGCGATTTTCAACATTTCATAGAAAATTTCTCAAATACAATTGAGAAATCGGACTTACACAGTCAATAAGTATGGATCCTTGGCTTTTATTTCCAATTGGTCTAAATGAGTGACAAACAAAAATGTGCCCACAAATGGTCAAATTCTCGTAGAGATCATACAAAATTTACATAAGAGCGATTTTCAACATTTCATAGAAAATTTCTCAAATACAATTGAGAAATCGGACTTACACAGTCAATAAGTATGGATCCATGGCTTTTATTTCCAATTGCTCTAAATGAGTGACAAACAAAAATGTGCCCACAAATGGTCAAATTCTCGTAGAGATCATACAAAATTTACATAAGAGCGATTTTCAACATTTCATAGAAAATTTCTCAAATACAATTGAGAAATCGGACTTACACAGTCAATAAGTATGGATCCATGGCTTTTATTTCCAATTGGTCTAAATGAGTGACAAACAAAAATGTGCCCACAAATGCTCAAATTCTCGTAGAGATCATACAAAATTTACATAAGAGCGATTTTCAACATTTCATAGAAAATTTCTCAAATACAATTGAGAAATCGGACTTACACAGTCAATAAGTATGGATCCATGGCTTTTATTTCCAATTGGTCTAAATGAGTGACAAACAAAAATGTACCCACAAATGGCCAAATTCTCTCAGAGATCATAAAAAATTTACATAAGAGCGATTTTCAACATTTTATAAAAAATTTCTCAAATACAATTGAGAAATCGGACTTACACAGTTAATAAGTATGGATCCTTGGCTTTTATTTCCAATTGGTCTAAATGAGTGACAAACAAAAATGTGCCCACAAATGGTCAAATTCTCGTAGAGATCATACAAAATTTACATAAGAGCGATTTTCAACATTTCATAGAAAATTTCTCAAATACAATTAAGAAATCGGACTTACATAGCCAATAAGTCTGGATCCTTGGCTTTTATTTCCAATTGGTCCAAAGGAGTGACAAACAAAAATGTACCCACAAATGGCCAAATTCTCTCAGAGATCATAAAAAATTTACATAAGAGCGATTTTCAACATTTTATAAAAAATTTCTCAAATACAATTGAGAAATCGGACTTACACAGTCAATAAGTATGGATCCTTGGTTTTTATTTCCAATTGGTCTAAATGAGTGACAAACAAAAATGTGCCCACAAATGGTCAAATTCTCGTAGAGATCATACAAAATTTACATAAGAGCGATTTTCAACATTTCATAGAAAATTTCTCAAATACAATTGAGAAATCGGACTTACATAGTCAATAAGTATGGATCCATGGCTTTTATTTCCAATTGGTCTAAATGAGTGACAAACAAAAATGTGCCCACAAATGGTCAAATTCTCGTAGAGATCATACAAAATTTACATAAGAGCGATTTTCAACATTTCATAGAAAATTTCACAAATACAATTAAGAAATCGGACTTACATAGTCAATAAGTCTGGATCCATGGCTTTTATTTCCAATTGGTCTAAATGAGTGACAAACAAAAATGTGCCCACAAATGGTCAAATTCTCGTAGAGATCATACAAAATTTACATAAGAGCGATTTTCAACATTTCATAGAAAATTTCTCAAAAACAATTGAGAAATCGGACTTACATAGTCAATAAGTATGGATCCATGGCTTTTATTTCCAATTGCTCTAAATGAGTGACAAACAAAAATGTGCCCACAAATGGTCAAATACTCGTAGAGATCATACAAAATTTACATAAGAGCAATTTTCAACATTTCATAGAAAATTTCTCAAATACAATTGAGAAATCGGACTTACACAGTCAATAAGTATGGATCCATGGCTTTTATTTCCAATTGGTCTAAATGAGTGACAAACAAAAATGTGCCCACAAATGGTCAAATTCTCGTAGAGATCATACAAAATTTACATAAGAGCGATTTTCAACATTTCATAGAAAATTTCTCAAATACAATTAAGAAATCGGACTTACATAGCCAATAAGTCTGGATCCTTGGCTTTTATTTCCAATTGGTCCAAAGGAGTGACAAACAAAAATGTACCCACAAATGGCCAAATTCTCTCAGAGATCATAAAAAATTTACATAAGAGCGATTTTCAACATTTTATAAAAAATTTCTGAAATACAATTGAGAAATCGGACTTACACAGTCAATAAGTATGGATCCTTGGCTTTTATTTCCAATTGGTCTAAATGAGTGACAAACAAAAATGTGCCCAGAAATGGTCAAATTCTCGTAGAGATCATACAAAATTTACATAAGAGCGATTTTAAACATTTCATAGAAAATTTCTCAAATACAATTGAGAAATCGGACTTACACAGTCAATAAGTATGGATCCATGGCTTTTATTTCCAATTGGTCTAAATGAGTGACAAACAAAAATGTGCCCACAAATGGTCAAATTCTCGTAGAGATCATACAAAATTTACATAAGAGCGATTTTCAACATTTCATAGAAAATTTCTCAAATACAATTGAGAAATCGGACTTACATAGTCAATAAGTATGGATCCATGGCTTTTATTTCCAATTGCTCTAAATGAGTGACAAACAAAAATGTGCCCACAAATGGTCAAATACTCGTAGAGATCATACAAAATTTACATAAGAGCGATTTTCAACATTTCATAGAAAATTTCTCAAATACAATTGAGAAATCGGACTTACACAGTCAATAAGTATGGATCCATGGCTTTTATTTCCAATTGGTCTAAATGAGTGACAAACAAAAATGTGCCCACAAATGGTCAAATTCTCGTAGAGATCATACAAAATTTACATAAGAGCGATTTTCAACATTTCATAGAAAATTTCTCAAATACAATTGAGAAATCGGACTTACATAGTCAATAAGTATGGATCCATGGCTTTTATTTCCAATTGGTCTAAATGAGTGACAAACAAAAATGTTCCCACAAATGGTCAAATACTCGTAGAGATCATACAAAATTTACATAAGAGCGATTTTCAACATTTCATAGAAAATTTCTCAAATACAATTGAGAAATCGGACTTACACAGTCAATAAGTATGGATCCATGGCTTTTATTTCCAATTGCTCTAAATGAGTGACAAACAAAAATGTGCCCACAAATGGTCAAATACTCGTAGAGATCATACAAAATTTACATAAGAGCGATTTTCAACATTTCATAGAAAATTTCTCAAATACAATTGAGAAATCGGACTTACACAGTCAATAAGTATGGATCCATGGCTTTTATTTCCAATTGGTCTAAATGAGTGACAAACAAAAATGTTCCCACAAATGGTCAAATTCTCGTAGAGATCATACAAAATTTACATAAGAGCGATTTTCAACATTTCATAGAAAATTTCTCAAATACAATTGAGAAATCGGACTTACATAGTCAATAAGTATGGATCCATGGCTTTTATTTCCAATTGCTCTAAATGAGTGACAAACAAAAATGTGCCCACAAATGGTCAAATACTCGTAGAGATCATACAAAATTTACATAAGAGCGATTTTCAACATTTCATAGAAAATTTCTCAAATACAATTGAGAAATCGGACTTACACAGTCAATAAGTATGGATCCATGGCTTTTATTTCCAATTGGTCTAAATGAGTGACAAACAAAAATGTGCCCACAAATGGTCAAATTCTCGTAGAGATCATACAAAATTTACATAAGAGCGATTTTCAACATTTCATAGAAAATTTCTCAAATACAATTGAGAAATCGGACTTACACAGTCAATAAGTATGGATCCATGGCTTTTATTTCCAATTGGTCTAAATGAGTGACAAACAAAAATGTGCCCACAAATGGTCAAATTCTCGTAGAGATCATACAAAATTTACATAAGAGCGATTTTCAACATTTCATAGAAAATTTCTCAAATACAATTGAGAAATCGGACTTACATAGTCAATAAGTATGGATCCATGGCTTTTATTTCCAATTGCTCTAAATGAGTGACAAACAAAAATGTGCCCACAAATGGTCAAATTCTCGTAGAGATCATACAAAATTTACATAAGAGCGATTTTCAACATTTCATAGAAAATTTCTCAAATACAATTGAGAAATCGGACTTACACAGTCAATAAGTATGGATCCATGGCTTTTATTTCCAATTGGTCTAAATGAGTGACAAACAAAAATGTGCCCACAAATGGTCAAATTCTCGTAGAGATCATACAAAATTTACATAAGAGCGATTTTCAACATTTCATAGAAAATTTCTCAAATACAATTGAGAAATCGGACTTACACAGTCAATAAGTATGGATCCATGGCTTTTATTTCCAATTGGTCTAAATGAGTGACAAACAAAAATGTGCCCACAAATGGTCAAATTCTCGTAGAGATCATACAAAATTTACATAAGAGCGATTTTCAACATTTCATAGAAAATTTCTCAAATACAATTGAGAAATCGGACTTACATAGTCAATAAGTATGGATCCATGGCTTTTATTTCCAATTGCTCTAAATGAGTGACAAACAAAAATGTGCCCACAAATGGTCAAATTCTCGTAGAGATCATACAAAATTTACATAAGAGCGATTTTCAACATTTCATAGAAAATTTCACAAATACAATTAAGAAATCGGACTTACATAGTCAATAAGTCTGGATCCTTGGCTTTTATTTCCAATTGGTCTAAATGAGTGACAAACAAAAATGTGCCCACAAATGGTCAAATTCTCGTAGAGATCATACAAAATTTACATAAGAGCGATTTTCAACATTTCATAGAAAATTTCACAAATACAATTAAGAAATCGGACTTACACAGTCAATAAGTATGGATCCATGGCTTTTATTTCCAATTGGTCTAAATGAGTGACAAACAAAAATGTGCCCACAAATGGTCAAATTCTCGTAGAGATCATACAAAATTTACATAAGAGCGATTTTCAACATTTCATAGAAAATTTCACAAATACAATTAAGAAATCGGACTTACACAGTCAATAAGTATGGATCCATGGCTTTTATTTCCAATTGGTCTAAATGAGTGACAAACAAAAATGTGCCCACAAATGGTCAAATTCTCGTAGAGATCATACAAAATTTACATAAGAGCGATTTTAAACATTTCATAGAAAATTTCACAAATACAATTAAGAAATCGGACTTACACAGTCAATAAGTATGGATCCATGGCTTTTATTTCCAATTGCTCTAAATGAGTGACAAACAAAAATGTGCCCACAAATGGTCAAATTCTCGTAGAGATCATACAAAATTTACATAAGAGCGATTTTCAACATTTCATAGAAAATTTCACAAATACAATTAAGAAATCGGACTTACACAGTCAATAAGTATGGATCCATGGCTTTTATTTCCAATTGGTCTAAATGAGTGACAAACAAAAATGTGCCCACAAATGGTCAAATTCTCGTAGAGATCATACAAAATTTACATAAGAGCGATTTTAAACATTTCATAGAAAATTTCTCAAATACAATTGAGAAATCGGACTTACACAGTCAATAAGTATGGATCCATGGCTTTTATTTCCAATTGGTCTAAATGAGTGACAAACAAAAATGTGCCCACAAATGCTCAAATTCTCGTAGAGATCATACAAAATTTACATAAGAGCGATTTTAAACATTTCATAGAAAATTTCTCAAATACAATTGAGAAATCGGACTTACACAGTCAATAAGTATGGATCCATGGCTTTTATTTCCAATTGGTCTAAATGAGTGACAAACAAAAATGTGCCCACAAATGGTCAAATTCTCGTAGAGATCATACAAAATTTACATAAGAGCGATTTTCAACATTTCATAGAAAATTTCTCAAATACAATTGAGAAATCGGACTTACATAGTCAATAAGTATGGATCCATGGCTTTTATTTCCAATTGCTCTAAATGAGTGACAAACAAAAATGTGCCCACAAATGGTCAAATACTCGTAGAGATCATACAAAATTTACATAAGAGCGATTTTCAACATTTCATAGAAAATTTCTCAAATACAATTGAGAAATCGGACTTACACAGTCAATAAGTATGGATCCATGGCTTTTATTTCCAATTGCTCTAAATGAGTGACAAACAAAAATGTGCCCACAAATGGTCAAATACTCGTAGAGATCATACAAAATTTACATAAGAGCGATTTTCAACATTTCATAGAAAATTTCTCAAATACAATTGAGAAATCGGACTTACACAGTCAATAAGTATGGATCCATGGCTTTTATTTCCAATTGGTCTAAATGAGTGACAAACAAAAATGTGCCCACAAATGGTCAAATTCTCGTAGAGATCATACAAAATTTACATAAGAGCGATTTTCAACATTTCATAGAAAATTTCTCAAATACAATTGAGAAATCGGACTTACACAGTCAATAAGTATGGATCCATGGCTTTTATTTCCAATTGGTCTAAATGAGTGACAAACAAAAATGTGCCCACAAATGGTCAAATTCTCGTAGAGATCATACAAAATTTACATAAGAGCGATTTTCAACATTTCATAGAAAATTTCTCAAATACAATTGAGAAATCGGACTTACACAGTCAATAAGTATGGATCCATGGCTTTTATTTCCAATTGGTCTAAATGAGTGACAAACAAAAATGTGCCCACAAATGGTCAAATTCTCGTAGAGATCATACAAAATTTACATAAGAGCGATTTTCAACATTTCATAGAAAATTTCTCAAATACAATTGAGAAATCGGACTTACATAGTCAATAAGTATGGATCCATGGCTTTTATTTCCAATTGCTCTAAATGAGTGACAAACAAAAATGTGCCCACAAATGGTCAAATACTCGTAGAGATCATACAAAATTTACATAAGAGCGATTTTAAACATTTCATAGAAAATTTCTCAAATACAATTAAGAAATCGGACTTATATAGCCAATAAGTCTGGATCCTTGGCTTTTATTTCCAATTGGTCCAAAGGAGTGACAAACAAAAATGTACCCACAAATGGCCAAATTCTCTCAGAGATCATAAAAAATTTACATAAGAGCGATTTTCAACATTTCATAGAAAATTTCTCAAATACAATTGAGAAATCGGACTTACATAGTCAATAAGTATGGATCCATGGCTTTTATTTCCAATTGCTCTAAATGAGTGACAAACAAAAATGTGCCCACAAATGGTCAAATTCTCGTAGAGATCATACAAAATTTACATAAGAGCGATTTTCAACATTTCATAGAAAATTTCTCAAATACAATTGAGAAATCGGACTTACACAGTCAATAAGTATGGATCCATGGCTTTTATTTCCAATTGGTCTAAATGAGTGACAAACAAAAATGTGCCCACAAATGGTCAAATTCTCGTAGAGATCATACAAAATTTACATAAGAGCGATTTTCAACATTTCATAGAAAATTTCTCAAATACAATTGAGAAATCGGACTTACATAGTCA
Organism: Lypha dubia; assembly: GCA_947311025.1. Classification (NCBI taxonomy): domain Eukaryota; kingdom Metazoa; phylum Arthropoda; class Insecta; order Diptera; family Tachinidae; genus Lypha; species Lypha dubia. Next base: position 3,064,114 of record OX371263.1, read on the forward strand.
ATAAGTATGGATCCATGGCTTTTATTTCCAATTGCTCTAAATGAGTGACAAACAAAAATGTGCCCACAAATGGTCAAATTCTCGTAGAGATCATACAAAATTTACATAAGAGCGATTTTCAACATTTCATAGAAAATTTCTCAAATACAATTGAGAAATCGGACTTACATAGTCAATAAGTATGGATCCATGGCTTTTATTTCCAATTGGTCTAAATGAGTGACAAACAAAAATGTGCCCACAAATGGTCAAATTCTCGTAGAGATCATACAAAATTTACATAAGAGCGATTTTCAACATTTCATAGAAAATTTCTCAAATACAATTGAGAAATCGGACTTACATAGTCAATAAGTATGGATCCATGGCTTTTATTCCCAATTGCTCTAAATGAGTGACAAACAAAAATGTGCCCACAAATGGTCAAATTCTCGTAGAGATCATACAAAATTTACATAAGAGCGATTTTCAACATTTCATAGAAAATTTCTCAAATACAATTGAGAAATCGGACTTACACAGTCAATAAGTATGGATCCATGGCTTTTATTTCCAATTGGTCTAAATGAGTGACAAACAAAAATGTGCCCACAAATGGTCAAATTCTCGTAGAGATCATACAAAATTTACATAAGAGCGATTTTCAACATTTCATAGAAAATTTCTCAAATACAATTGAGAAATCGGACTTACATAGTCAATAAGTATGGATCCATGGCTTTTATTTCCAATTGCTCTAAATGAGTGACAAACAAAAATGTGCCCACAAATGGTCAAATTCTCGTAGAGATCATACAAAATTTACATAAGAGCGATTTTCAACATTTCATAGAAAATTTCTCAAATACAATTGAGAAATCGGACTTACATAGTCAATAAGTATGGATCCATGGCTTTTATTTCCAATTGCTCTAAATGAGTGACAAACAAAAATGTGCCCACAAATGGTCAAATTCTCGTAGAGATCATACAAAATTTACATAAGAGCGATTTTCAACATTTCATAGAAAATTTCTCAAATACAATTGAGAAATCGGACTTACATAGTCAATAAGTATGGATCCATGGCTTTTATTTCCAATTGCTCTAAATGAGTGACAAACAAAAATGTGCCCACAAATGGTCAAATTCTCGTAGAGATCATACAAAATTTACATAAGAGCGATTTTCAACATTTCATAGAAAATTTCACAAATACAATTAAGAAATCGGACTTACACAGTCAATAAGTATGGATCCATGGCTTTTATTTCCAATTGGTCTAAATGAGTGACAAACAAAAATGTGCCCATAAATGGTCAAATTCTCGTAGAGATCATACAAAATTTACATAAGAGCGATTTTCAACATTTCATAGAAAATTTCTCAAATACAATTGAGAAATCGGACTTACACAGTCAATAAGTATGGATCCATGGCTTTTATTTCCAATTGGTCTAAATGAGTGACAAACAAAAATGTGTCCACAAATGGTCAAATTCTCGTAGAGATCATACAAAATTATCTTAGTTAAGATACATTTATATCAACTAGCAAAGATGTAAACCAAAAAGTTCCATCGAGCTATTTTGAAAATGTCCCGACTTAACATATTTAACTTTTGAGCGGTTATTCACTGAAGATAAAACTGTTTTAATCGCTTAAGCTACTTTCGCGATTAAGGGTCGAATTCAATAAATTTTAGTAAATTTTTCATTAACTATTCCTGGATATGTTCTGTTGGCAAATTATCAAAATTATTAAAATTATGAGAACCTTTCACGCCAAAAGAAGAAGAGAATTCTTTACCAAATAAAAATTAGACATTCAATTAGTAGTTTGTTTAATATTTTTAGTTTGATTTTTATTTATTCTAAATATGAAAACGTGGCTACTAGTGGTGAAGTTAGTTTTTTTTTTTAGCGCCGAATTGCAGACACATATAATTAGTTCTATATCTCATTATCAATTCTATGATACAGTGACTGGGAAGAGAACAGAAAATTTACTCTGTGCGATTAAAATTTTAATATCACTTAACAATTTTTATTTAACAGGTTATAGCACTTTTTCATGTCACTCCACAACAGTAACTAAAACGAAATTATCTGAAATAATTTTTTTTCTAAATTACTACGTTTTTACTTATTTCGTTTTAATGCGCCAAAAACTTAATTTTCAAAATATTTCGACACATTTACTTTTAAACTGAAGTAGTGATATAAATTTATTATTTTTAATAAATCTATTTTACTGCCTGTTCGCCGATGTCGAAGTAGTTCTCTCTTTCGAACAATTACATATAAAACAAAAACAAAATTTTTGAATTTGTTTTTGTTTCAAATGTAATTATTCGAAAGAAAGAAGTTCTTCGTTATCGGCGAACAGGCACTTAATTTTTTATTGTTTCTGTTATGAATACACAAAGTTAAAATATTTTACTTTATAAACTGCTTGTTTTATTAAAAAATATAATCCCGGGGTCCCCAAAAATCCCCAGATACCGAAAAATATGTGCTATATACAGTTCTAAGGTTTTTGTGTTTACATATTTGACTTCCAAAAAAAAAAAAAAAATTTCTGCCTGATTTTAATGTGTCCCAAAAATTTTGCATTAAATATTTTTCTTAAACAATTAAAATTAGTTCAGCTTGAGGTCATTAAAAATGGATCCCCTGATGATGATCAACGATGTTGGTCGAAATATTGGGAAATAAATAAACAAAGATAAACTAAAATTATTGTATTTTTAATGACCTCAAGCTGAACTAATTGGAATTGTTTAAGGATATCTATATATAGGTCAACTATAAATCAAATATTAATTAAATATTTTTCTTTATGAAAATTTATGCTTTATAATATGAAAATATATTATCTAAGTATGTCTGTATGATTCTTTAATTTCACATCTATTGTATGAAAAAATTTATTTATTTAACAAAAACTTATTTATATTTCATGTCATAGAAAATTCTGTCGAATTTTGTGGGGTTAAAATTGAAAATCATACACATTTTCCGTTTCTGCCCCTTTTTTGACATAAATTCTATTTGGTGCACAATTGTATTTTATTGCTTTCCATTTAATAAAATTTTATTTTATTAATTTCAAGACCATGATTGAAAAATATTTTCTTTTTCTTTACTTTCTACCACCATTTTGATAAACAACTGAAATCTATAAAACATCCCCAGCAATTTAGTCAAGTTACTTTTGTGGGCTTAAGCTAAATTTTCTCATAATTTCACTTTTGAGTCAATCTAAGAAAACTGAAAGAAAAACGTTTTTTATACTTCTATAAAATACGTACCGGAAACTTGACAACAACAGACTTTTACTAATAAAGTTGATTGAGCCTAGAAGATTATTAGATAAAGTTTAATGTTTAAACTGAGAATCAGTTGAATTTGTACCGGAGAGAAGGGTAGGTAACAACTATAAATAGGTAAAGCTCTAAATAGTACACATGTATGTATGTATGTATGTGTATATATAAAAAGCATGTTATGGGTGACTGGCTTTCGCAGTAGATTGAATTTGATGGGAGGGGAAAGTGATTGTAAAATAAATAAAATTTTGCTGCAGTTGATTTTACAGGAAATATGGGCATTATAATTTTTCTTTGGATGGAATAGAAAAAAGTTTTTATTGGTTTTGTCAATAAATAAGAAAATAGCTTCAAGTTAAATCACCCAAAAAAATCATATATGAAAGAGGGGTGTGGGAAAGAGAAGAAGGAAAATGTTGTTCTTCAACACTTATTTCAAATACAAATTGCTTTTCACAGTCTTAGATGTTCATATCTAGTTCGGCCCCCCAAGTTCGGCCACACAGTGTGTACATTTACACGAAACCATTCAAGCTGTTTTTACCCCTTCATAACTTTGCTCCTCTTTATCATAATATAATGAAACTTAAAACATAAGGTCTCCTCACAGAGGTGGTCTCACAGGTTAAGTTTGAAAGTTCTACCGTAAAAGCTTCCCGAGATATTAAGGTGTGAAAAGTGCATATTTTAGTACATATTCACTCACTCAATCACTCATCAATATTATTGGTCTAGAGAGCTGAAACTCGGTACACAGGTAGGTCCTGATGAGAAATGAACGAAAATGATTTTTAAACGGGCGCTTTTCATCTGGGGGACTATCATGCCCCTTCTTTGTATGGGGCACTTCCAGTATAGCTAGATAGCTGAAATTTCGTACACAGGTAGGCCCAGGTAAGCAATGCATATACATACATATTTATACAAAAACAACTTAGAAAAAGAAGCGAGATCCGCACAAAAACACAAATGTGAAAATAAGGCCAAGTTCCTATCCAAAATATTTCGGCCGTAAAAAGTACTGAGATCAAAATAAGGACCAAGTTCTTGATAGGTACAATTCCATCTCATTTCTAGGCATTTTTTTACAGTAATTTAATTTAGCTTTTGAAAGCAAATGTTGCGAACATGCGAAAATTAAAATTTAGCCTAAAAGTATTCATATTTTTACTTTCGTCGTTAAGACTTCTTGAACGTTTAGTGCTAAAGAAAAGTTAAATCCCATTTTGTTATGAAAAAATTAACGTTTCGCGGGTATATACGCTACGATTGAATAAATTTTAACATTAAATAACTTTTTTATCTACTGTACCGCTTTGAAACATTCTTAATGCGTGAGTTTTTCTCACTCTTTACATTATTAACGATTTTTGTTTCAGCTTTCATTGTAGGCGTTACCTACAAATAAAAAGTGAATAAGAAATCATAAATATTATTTTTCAAAGCTGTTTTCTTTTCCATGGCATATATTTTAAGATAATAAAATTTTACTATATGGAAAAAAGCCATTATTTGCCAGCAAAAGATATGTTTTACAAAAGTCTCATGTGTGCAGATTTTTTTCTATATTTCCTTTGAGGTTTTTGCTTTTATCATGAGGGTGAGTTTAAGATAATGAAGCTTTTCATATTTTCCTTCTGCAACATGTGGCAGGCTAATGCTTGTTATGTTATTTAAGAAAGAAAAAAACACCATAACAGTGTTTAAAGGAAGTTAATTTAATGATAACAACAACAACAGCAGCAGCAATAAATAAACAAAGAAAAAGGAAATTAAACGCAAAAAGAAAGATACAGAAATAAAGATGTTGATGTTAAACTCATAAATATATAAATTTAAATACGTTTGAAGTATTTGCACGTTGCTTTAAACTGAAAAAATAACAGTTATTTAAAGAAAAATAATCTTATGTAGGAGCATTACAGAGGATCACAGGTACTATTTTAAAGAAATAAATTTGATTCATACCTATAAAGAAAATGATATTTGTCCTAAAATGAGTATAAATTTTTAAAGCTTAACATTTGTCACAAAAATCGTCATGCATATGTTTGCTGGAATCAAACGAAAAAGCATATATTTTGTGATACAGTAAAAATTCGATAATCCGGATAATTGATTGCAGACCCCAATCCGGAATAGCGAATTATCCGGAGTACTGCGCATGTATGTATTTATTAAAAATTATAATAATTCATAGCAAAATTAAATAGGTAGGTGTTTTTCACGATGTTTCTCAAACCACGAATATAATGATTGTTCAAACTCTTTATATTCACTTCTTCGCAAACCTGAATGTAAAATATTTTTGTTAATATGTATTTAATTAAAAATCACGTAAAAAAATTACCTCACCTTTTGAAGCTATCAATATTTTTTTTTATATCTGAAATAGTGGAAGTACCAACCCCATATTTGTCAGCCAATACCCTTCCACTCATACCTTTACGAAGTTCTTCAACAATTTTTACTTTATCTAAAATAGATACAGTCTTGTGTGCTCTCTTCACTGAAGGCATCTTGCATCAATACTAAACTAAAAACGTGCAAAAATACTCATATCACACTATTCTAACTGTGTTTTTCAAAGAATGCTGTGATTTGAATAAAAAAATAAATAAAAACGGGTGTTATTCAATCCGGACTATAGAGTTGCAATCAATCCGGATTATAGAATACGCAATGAGCTACAAAATTCTGTCCGGATTACTGAATATTCCGGATTAGTGGAGTCCGGATTATTGAATTTACACCAAAAATGTTTTTGTCCCAATGGCACACAATTAGTTAAAACTTAATTAACTTGCACTACATTTAGTTTTACTTAAAGCTCATGCCAGTGAAATAATTTAAATTTTGAATAGAAATAAGTATGTCCTCAAATTCCCTTAAGTGGCATTAAATAACAAAATTTTAAAAATGTCTTATGTGTTTAGTTGCGAACATATTATAAACTTACAAAAACCACTTGGAGTCATGATTAAATACTTCTGGTATTATTAACTTCATAAATTAAATTTTTCAATAATAATTTCAAAATACTTTAAAATATTAACTTTTTTGTAAAACATAATTTTGCTCCAACCTAAAACAACTGCATACATAGATATATAATTATATATCTATGAATATAAAGAAAAACATTTTATTGACTTGAAAAACACAATTAATGTCTTAATAAAGTCTGTATATGGGTGTTGATTTAATGTTGTTTGATTTCTAATATTTCTTTCAGTTCTTTATCCAATACTTTTTGTGTTTTTGTTGCTTTTAGTTGAATTGTTGTGTACTTTACACATTTTATGACTACAAGTCATAATTTTGTCACAAAGTTGTTATTTGTTCAAATTGTTTTGCTCTATTCCATCGACTTTGCAATATCGTTTGTTTAAACATTTAATTGAGCATGAAAATAAAATCATTTTGTTGCATTTTATTGTACAAAGAAAAAACCTAATTACTGTAACGCCAACTTGCCTCAAAATTGTTTAATGTTTTGCTTCAAAGCTTTTTGTATTTATTTAATTCCATGTTTTTAAAAAAATATTCACAACTTATTTTTTAATTACTTGGAAAAAATATGAAGATAATGATCAGTAGTTTCAAAAAGGCAGCAACGAAAATCAATTAAGTTTGAGAGTGAGAAAAACATTCATTATTTTTTTAATTGGAAAATTTAAAAGATAAATAAGAAAAATAGACGATAATAAGAATAATCAATTAATTAAAAACGAATTGTCTATTAAAGAATATTTTGCAAAAAAATATTTTTCAATATTTAAAAGTTTTCCAATAAAGCGGATATAGCATTTTTTTGGGAAAATATATGAAAATTTTGTTAAAACCAAATTGCATATAACTAGCCCCAAGGCCTTAGAAAGTTTTGTTTTGTTCTTCCAAGAATTATTAAATTTTACGTATGTCCCAAAGATATGTGACATGTTTGTTTTGTCGAAATTTTAAAAATTATGTATTTTGTAGCCAATTTTTGGCAGCCAAAATAAAGTTCGAATTTGGTCATAATATTTCTGCAGTCTATTAATTTTGTAATTTTGGTAAATCTTTTACTTGTACCGGATGTCTTAAATTGTTATTAAAAATGTTGCATATTTAAGTTAGTTTAGTATTACATATTTATATTTTACCCAAACATATAAAGTGTTTTTCTTTGCAAATTGAGTTGTTCTAAAATTTATGGGACAACAATTGAACACACGGTCGTTTGTTATTATCGCGTATTCAATCGTAGTTAGTGCACACATGCATGCTCTTTGTCGTTTTGAAACATATTTCGTTTCTTATAATTTGTTGGTTTTTTATTAAATTCAAAATATTTCTGCTCCTTCTATAGATTTCCCCAAAGTAAATTATAAACGTATTTCATTTTGGGACATCAAGTTTTTAATGTTTTATTAGAAACATTTTTGCATTGCATTATAAATATTTGATTGCTTGCTTAGATGTTTCTACCCATTTCTGGAGGACTTTTGTAATTTGGCCATATACGATGAAACTTCGATATAACGAACTTCGTTATAACGAAAAACTCAATATAACGTATGTTTTATTGAGTCCCTTGAGAAAACCTCTTTATTGCAAACGAATAAATTCTGAGCAAAAAAGCCTCTATATAGCGAAATATTATTCAAATGCCTCAATATAACGAAATCAGAATAAATCCTAAATGGTAAAGTCCTGTTATAAAAACAGCGAATTTGTAAGGCCTCTATACAACGAAGTAAGAATAAAATTTAAAGCAAAATGGTAAAGTGCCGTTATCTAAGGAACGAATTTTTAATGTGTGTGCAAATGTAATGCATTAGAAACGTATGTAATCAGTATTGACTTGATTCTTGTCAAAATGAGTAAAGTAAAGCGTAAATCAATATCTATTGGGGAAAAAAAATTCTATAATTGAGGCCGTAGATCGTTGGATTGCTTAGCTTTTGTCGAAAAAAGTATTGATAACTGTATTTGGAACTTGCGAAAACAAACAAAATTAACACAATATTTTATTAAAACCTAATAAAATTACCTGAATAACAAAAATGTGTTTTTTATTTCTTATTTACCTCATGAAATATAAGCTTTTATTATATAGTTATAACGAATTTTTTTCGTATTTCTTCAAATTTCGTTATATCAAGGCATTGCTTATTATATTTATAGCGAAGAAATAGCTATAACGAAGTATTTTCGGATCCCCTTGGAATTCGTTATATCGAAGTTTCACTGTATCTGTATATTACATATTGGGACAATTCTAACTCATTTTATATCAGATTTATATTAGCCATTTAGACCTATTACACATTGTGGCCCTTTGTTCCGAACAGGAACCACAGGACATAATATACACATTTCGCTAAATCTTGCCGTTTCTAATATTTTCTTTTGATTTTCTAAAAAATATGTCAACTAACTTCTGTTTTAAAACATCTGGATGCTCTTTTCAGAGATACATTAGTTTTTATTTTCTAAAGCGATATTTTAATTTAAAAATATTAATTTTGTTCCGCACCGCTTGCAGGATCCAATGTCATATACTTTGGGGCAAATAATATTTTATTACATTTTACTGCCCTTTTCTTATAAAATATTTTGGAATTATAACGACTTTCATAAAAAATTATTTTTAAAAACTAATAAATAAATGTTGTAGTGCATAAAACTATCAGATCTCTGGCGGCTGCACAAAAGTAGATTTTATTGTGGGACAACTGGCTTTTAATATTTTTATCATTTATATTATTTTTAATATTGTATTACGAGTATTTATAATTTTTGGAAGATTCTTACAACTTACGGTATATATTCTATATTGGGACAAACGATTTGCTTAATTTTATATTGGGACAGATGGTTATCCTTATAGATTATGAATTACTATAAAATTAAACTGCTTAAAGCTTAATGTTAAGTTGAATAAATTAATAATAATGTCTCATTTAAAGCAGCACTGAAAGATTTTCTCTAGTCACAAACTTTTTAGGCCACAATTTTTGTGTGCGATTTGTAAATAACACTGCTCAGCAGCAAAATCCTCCTTTCAATAGAACTATGTGGACTATATGGATTTAGATGTCCTAAACTCAAATCCGTTTTCGGTTTTTCTTCATCACGTACGGTTTTTTTTATAGGCGTGGCATTTTTTCCCCAAAAATTAGTCAGGTACGAAGACATTTTCAGCCTAACTCAAGAACGACTCATCCGATTTTCGTAAACAAAACACCACATAGTTTTATTTAAAGAAGAGACAAAAAGTGATTTTGTGCAGAGCAGTGTTATCTCAGTTGAAGTTGTCCAAATATTATTATTATAGATTTTTGTATAAATTTATATAAAAAAATGTCAGCTTCTTCTTCATAATCCATTTGAAACAATTTTGTAGTTCTCCTTTCTTTGTACAATTTAATTTATGTACTAAAATTATTTGTGCTAAATTTAATTTGATTCTTTTATTTGTCTTCATTATTGTAGATATCGGTTTCTTACAACAAATTATTTCTATTAGCTTTCAAATTATGGTTTCAATTTAATCCCAGAGTAGTAGTTTTCAAATTTTATTTATCGTAAACAATAACGCCAATCATCTTTATTTATTTTATATATAATTTCTTGCACTATGGGTGGTCTATAACAAATAATTAAAGATGAAAATTTCATATGAAAATGATAAAACGAATGTAAATGATGAAAAGAAATATGCCTCCCCTGGTGGTTGTAAACTTTAATAATTGTAGGATTTATGAAATGTTATTCGAATGTTGTGGATTGGTTGCAATTTTATTGTTAAGATATCAAAATATTTCTGTATTAAACTGTAGAAATATTTCAATGCAAAAATTAATGCATAGAATTTTTAAGGGTTGTTTATCTTCGACAAATATTTTATTTTTTTATCAATATTCCTTTTAAATCCAATGAGTTAATTTAGTGCGGGCGGTAGATGATTTTAAAAGAAATACCACAGTAGATTTTAAATAACTCAAAGTCAGTTTGTGGGTGGTGTTGGCGCGTTAACTACTTAGCAAACTATGACTTAGGGCCTTGTTCGAACAGTGTTCAGGGCAAGTCATAAACATCATGTATTTCTCTAATGTACAACAGTGTGGCATTGTATTAATTGTTGTCGGAATATTTACGTGATAAAGGCATATCACTGGTCACTAAAAGCTGTTCCGACAGCGACTTCCAAGCTAACGTAGACAACATCGCCCTCCTACGTCGGTTAGCAGAATCGTCGGCGAATTAAAACAGTTAAGAAAATGCCTGCTTTGAAAATTAACATAACGCGCAGTAGCAGAGTTGTAAAATAATTAAGTTTTCTACATTTTCAACCTCTTTCTTCACTACTCTACCAATTTCTCTAAGTTCTGGCACATGCGCTGCATAAGTAGGGGTCATACCCTTAGTGCTGGTCTTACAAAAAATGAGACAATATATATGTGCCTCAGTCGGGTCCAATCTTTTATCAAGAACACCAAAATTTAGGCTCATCTTTTTCGGTAAAGAGTAGACGCACCCTCACAAAAACCCCTATCACATGTTTTACTAACTTGTATGAGAAAAACGAAATTGATTAAAATTGCATGTGTTTTAGTAATTCTCATTTGACCTCACAGAGTTTTTATAGAATTCCAGCATAATGCTGGCTAATTTTGGCACAAGTAGCTAAAACTTGCTAAATTTTTTAAAGTTCAATTCAATTCAAAATTTATTGAGACTTTTGAAAGAAACGATGAATACATTAAAATGTTTTTCCTCAACTTAGTTTCTGTCTTCCTTTGAGTTTGTAAAAGTAAAATCATCCCTTGAATTTTTTTTCTTTAAGCTCACGTAAATAAATTTTGAGATTTTTTATTTGAATATTCCCAATTGAGGCATTGCTTATGCTGCACGCTGACATAAGAATGTTTTTTTTTTAAAAAGTGTTTTTTTTTTTTTTTTGCCTTAAGAATGTATTTTCCCCCTTTTTATTCAACTTTTTCGTGAGCATCATCTTTGAAAAAACCCTTTTCTATCTTTTTATATGACAAAATTGTGTTCTGAAGAAATCTGTGTGGCGGCAGACGTCTGCCAGACATAAAATTTAGCAGACCATCAAGGATGCCTGAAGGATATTGTTTGCTTTTCTATAAAATTGTCATGATTCACAGCGAAAAAAAGGAAAAAAAAAAATTGGAAAATAAGTGGAGAAAATTATATCACGGAGTGATAAAACATAAAATAGAAAAATGCATACAAACATAGTAAAAGTTACTGTTAGAGTTTTTTTTTCTTTTTTTCTTTTTTTTGTAACTGCAATAAAAATAGTCCCCACAGTTTTAAAAGTGTCTACTTAAAGTGAGTTTACATGGTAATATAAAGTATTAACACTTTGTAGAATCAAAATATTATGAAATTCTCTTTGTGTATAAGAAGAGAGAACAAAACTAAGTTGCAGGTATTTTTTATGTTTACAGGGATAATATTAATAAAATCAAAAGTCTGCGCTATGAAATAGCTGGTGGTTGCAGTTCTACAATATGTACAAAAACAACATGAATTTGTTTTAGTGATTTTGTAATTATTGTATTTAAATGATGCCTCCTTCAATATATACTCTTAAAACTGCCAATGTTTACTTAAAAAGACTCCTCTAATAAAATGAGTATACGTAAGTTTCTAAAATGGTTTAGAAAATAAACATTTACCGAACGCTTGTCAGATTTTTTATCCGTATTCTCTCTAACTCATAACAATTTAGTTTACATGATAAGATATTTTTCAATTTTTGACATACCGATATACATGTAGTACCATGTAAAGAGGCCTTTAGTGCTTTTCTAAAACTGATGTGTGATTGTGAGACAAGAGAAAAATAAACAAATTGTTTAAGCAAATATGAAACCTTTTAAGCCGATAGTATGTTTAATTACGACTTAAATATTTCTTAAAATTTTTATAACACAGTGCGGGAGACTTCATGCAGCCTTCCCACATCTGACAAATTATTGTATTAAATCAGGATAGTAAATATTGGCGCAATCCTTACTTTAGATTCACATTTTTGTGAAACATTATTTATCTTCAGAACTGCCGGGTTTCATAGGTTTACATATGCATACATATGAGTGTATGTATGCGTAAGTACGTGCTATTGTTTTCCTCCTTTTGAAGCTAAATTAACAAGATTAAATTGATGACAATTGCTTTTATATGTCATGTCGTTTTAAGAAATATTTCTTTATTTATAAAACTTTTAGATACAAGTTTTAGTAATCTAGATTATGTTGGTAATTCAATTAGATAAAATATTTTCACTTAAATATAATACAGCCAAATTCGTTTATTCACAAAAATTAAATGGGGTAACTATTTATGAGTTGTCATAAAAAATTGTAGGATGTGACACAAAGTATTTTTAATAAATGTGTAGCAGAGCATAAAATGAATACGATTCTGCCAGTGCTTAATAAGACGCTATAACAAAATTAAAGTTCGTTTAAAATTACATGGTTCTAATGAATGTTTCTGGTAGAAGAGATACAAGAAATTGTATCTATTGTTGTTTTGACAGTTTACGCTTTTCTTTAAAACTGAACTTCAGTTTAGTAGACAGGAATTCGAACCACTACACTACTACTGCTTGGCACTTATTATCTGCCAGTTCACATAGGTACTCATTTATAAAATTTTAATTTCACAATCTAAACATAATTTATAAAACAAATTCTTTAATTATTGGAAACTTTTCGAATTTAAGAAGAATTTTAAACATAAGTGGAGGACAACATATTTTCATTTTTTATGTATGCAAAGTTTATGAACTATTCGGGAGTAAGTCATTTCCTAAGTCACTTTTTTACAGCTAAAATAAAAATAATTTTAATCGTATAACAAAATGTTCTTAAAATTAGTACAACAAATTCTTATTTTTAAAAAACAAGCATTCAAATTATTTTCTTTAAAGTATGATATTATGAACATTTAATTTTTTGTATTGTAAGAAAATTTTGATGAGGGTGGTGTTGGCTGAAGTGGTTAGCGCGTTGTCTAATAAGCAAACAATGACTTGGGGCCTGGGTTCAAACCCTGGCCAGAGCAAGTCAATGAACATCATTTATATCTCTAATGTACATTAGTGAGATATTGTATTAATTGTTGTCGGACTATTTAAGTGATGAAGGCATAGCACTGGTCATTAAAAACTGGTCCGACAGCGATTGATGGATGCTATAAAAAAGCTAATTTACACAACATCGCCCTCCTTCGTCTGTAAGCAGAAACATCACCAAAGTAAAACAATTAATAAAAAAATGCCTGCTAATACAGCTTAACAAAGTTAATGCGTCTACTTAACAAAAAAAAAACACATTCTGTGTATTGCTGATTAACTCTAAAATTTTAAATTTTGAGTTATGACTTTCTATTAGTAAATGAGCGATGTGTACGTACGTATGTGTGTATGTATGTATGTATGTTGTTAGAACTGTTAAGTTTTTCAACGGAATATTATAACATGAGGCCTAAAAGTTCTCTGCTGAAAACTTGAGCCAAATCGGACAACGTTTTCTGGACGCGCGTCAAGTTTAAAGGTCAGATATTTGCATATTTCACAGTTAATGGGAAATAAAGTTGGCAAACTTATTAATTTTTCATTTTACAAAAACATCTGGATCTTGTAGACTTTTAATAAAGAGCACAGTAAAAATATTAACGCTCATACTCCCTTGGGTCAAAGTTACCCAAAAACTATTTTATTGAATTCTTGAATTAATTTAATGCCTCTTTCAGCACAATCATTACCAACACTCAAGTTTTCGATAATTTTGTTCGCTCTTGTGTACTCTCCTATCACATTCCAAGAATGTAGAACTTCTTTGGTTTGGTATTTCTTCATCTTCATTTCCGGATATATCTACAGGCATCGTCGCCACTAACTTTCTTTTTGTTACGTTGACTATCCTTTCGTAAAACAAACAAAAGAGAGCCCACACATTCTTCGTTTAAGTAAAACAGATGATTTAATTATTTGAAATGTCTTTGTCCACAATATTTTTATTAACTGTTTTGTACTTTTTCAATTTTCTCAAAAGCATTATATCATTTAAAGCAGCTTTATACGCTTTTTTCGAATCAAATAAAATATTTGAGAAATAACTCCCAATAAAACCAATTACTTCTATAAATTTCTATCCATTTCGAATTCGGTTAACTAAGAAAAAACATAAGACTTATAACAAATATAAAAGGTTTTCCGATAAGAGTGATATGATTTCCTTAAAAAAATACACAGTTTTTGTTAAGGAAATTCAAAAGTTTTTTATTTAATGTGAAGTACAATTGATACAATTAAGTTCTAAATAAAACGTCATTCAAATGGCCTCCACGACTTCTTCTGCAGGAATGAATTCGATGAACCCAATTTTCGAGCACTTTTTCCACTAAATCAAGTCGTATGTCATGAATGGCACGATCAATATTTACTTGTAAGCTTGAGTGTTCTAGGATTATTTCGAAAGACCAATGACTTCAAATAACACCACAAGAAATAGTCTAATGGCGTTAAAGCACAACTTCTTAGAGGCCATTCAATATCACAATTTCTTGAAATATCGAATTGCCAAACTTTTCAATTGTTGCATTTGCTGTGTGGCACGCTGCCCCATCTTGTTGGAACCAAATGTTGTCAAGATCAACTTCTTCCAATTTCGGCCATAAAAAATGGTTATCATCGATCTATACCGCGCTCCATTGACAGTAACGGTGTTAGCAGCTTCATTTCGAAAAAAGTACGGACCGATGATTCCGCCAGACCACAAACCCCACACCAAACTGTCAATTTAGGTGAATGTGATGGTTTTTCATGAATAATTTGTGGATTTTCTTCGCACCACTCAGCCTCATCGAGAAAAAAATCAAAAGCCATTTTGGTTTTTAATTAAATTTATACTTATTAATAATGGTTTATTATGCCG
This sequence comes from Lypha dubia, assembly GCA_947311025.1. Lineage (NCBI taxonomy): Eukaryota > Metazoa > Arthropoda > Insecta > Diptera > Tachinidae > Lypha > Lypha dubia. Next base: position 3,079,387 of record OX371263.1, read on the forward strand.
GGTACTTTTCACTTTTATGCTCTGCCGAGTGTCATGTTACGTGTCTGAAGGGGAGAGCACTATGGAACCAGTGGCTCACCACAACACTGTACGACGAAGTTGATTGATTATTAATTCGCACCCGTTCAACAATACTGTATTAACTCAAAAACTTCAAAGTGTTCAGGAGAGACAAAAAACTGTTTTTTTTATACTATTCTTCTATCACAAAGAGAGATACAACTGTATTTTTTTGGGTGAAGGAGTGGAGAAAATGGTGTAAAATTTTTACAGTGGATAGATATGACCACGATCGATCGATTTCTCGCAAAAAACGAAATTTTAAAAATTTCGAGTTAATACAGTATTGTTGAACGAGTGCGAATTTTTAATTTCGCAGGCAAATAAAGCCGTTATGGACGTCTGATTATTTTGATATTAACTTTGCAAATCACTTTTTCTTTAATTTCTTAGAGACAACAATCCAGTTCTTTTGTAAGTGGAGCTGTTTGAGTTTTATTGCTCCCTTAGACTTGGTGAAAACTACGGAATTTTGCCTTTTGATCAGATTAATATTTAATATTCAAAATAAAATCACAATTCTCTAATAACAGGGATTGGATGAATAATAATACTAAAGTGGAAAAAATTCCAATTCTCTGTAGTAACTGGAATATAGTATTGCTCACTGCAAAGGGGTCGCTTCAACTTTCCTGGTGTACGGTGTTCAACAAAATGCGCGAAACAACGGATGCAAGTCTCTTATGAAAACTTAATGACACGTCATTTATAAGCTGACGTGGTAGTTTTATTAAATTTCTACTTGGCAACTTTAACATTTTTGCAATCAAACATAAACTATACTATCTACACGTTGTTGACATTTTCACCCGTTCGTCAAAAATGTTGATAAAAATTAATTCCTTATATAATCTTTTCGACCCGGAAGGTACATATTTGAAAAGCCCAAATTCAATGTTAATCGGTTGTTTGTACGATATAAAATCTTGAATGGTAAAGTAGTTTACCACCATCATCCGATCCCAATATTAATGTTTCTCAAATTTTCTTTCACCGATAGTTCGTACATGATCTACAAATAGAGCTCGCCAGCATCGACAGTATTATTTCACAGAGCAACTTTAAGACCTTCAAGCTTTCAGAAGGCTCGATTTGATCAAAATGTAGATTGTGAAGATTTGTTAAAAAATATCTTTAAAATGGTAAACATCGTAAATGTAAATTTTATAACAAAAAGAAGTAATTAAAGCCTCTTATAAATTCACTCAATATATTTTCCGCAACAAAGCAACTGACAAACTTCTTCACTCCACTTTTTATTGGCTCAAAGCTCATTTAAATCGAAAGAAAGAAGCAAACTTAACTCAAATTATATTTTCAATACTGGCAAAAGTTTCAACGTCACTATCGCCACTTCACATTAACACCAAAAACAAACAAGAAAATAAAACTAAATTATTAGGAACTGTCGTAAGTTTTCAGAGTCTATTAAGATAAAATTAAAACCACTTTTTATGAGGCAACATTTTCACTGCCATTGAATATTAAAAGTATGTGTAATAATAATAATGTTGATTAGAATAATGATCATGATGATGCTGGTGTTGATGAAAATTTTGCCATAATACGCAAATACCTGAGGGCATTAAAGCGTATTTATAGAGGAAATTGGAAGAAAGAAACATTTCCTTAATGATCTCAATAAAAATTAGCAGCAAGCAGTTGAAATCTTAAATTAGTTAATGATATTTATTCAACTCTTTTTTTATTTATTTTTTTATATATTTTTTTTGCTAAATGATGTAAAAAGTTTTATGAAAAACAAGAGGCTGCGGTACGAAAAATAACATGTTAACAAAATTTCGAAAGTATGTTTTTTACTGTCTTATCTATTGGCTGATGTCATTTGTCAAAAAATTTGATTTAATTTTGTGAAAAAAAAAATATTGATTTATAACAACCAGTTTGTTGTCTGGCTGTCTGTCTTGTTAGTTTGTTTCTTTTTATTTCTTTTCATACAACAAAGAAACATTTTTCTAAGGTGTCATTTAATTATGTTGTTGTACAAGAGCTGTATTACATGAACAAACCCCCTCACCCCCTCCCCAACACTTTCCAGTTTTCTCCAGCCGTTATTTGTTGTAGACTAATTAAAAAACTGTGTTTGTAAATCTAGAAAAACACATTTATTTGTATGTACAAAATTATAACTGTTGCAACTTTAACAAGTTTAAATAAAATAATTAAATATACATACTTACGTTTTTATATATCGTTACATGAAATACAAAACGATCTAAAGTATTTTTCGTTATTTTAGAGGAGAAAGAAGGCATTTTTAATATGAAAATTATCTTGTCAAAACCAGAAAAAATAAAAACTCAGTGTCTTATTGTCAAATAATTTTACGGATTAGGTCATCTACTTTTTTAATATTTAATTAAATAAAACCGCAGTGATATAAAAAATTGATTTCCATTTTTAGTTGCCTACTGCGTTTTGCATTTCAGTCAACGATATGTATGTGTATACGTAAAAAATATCTACTTATATAACCCATAATCATGGTCATAAGCAAAGTATACTCTAAGAATTATAAAGTTTACGTTCTATCTACGAGTAAAATAAGTACGATTGAAACGTGTTAATAATCATTAAAATTTTAAAAGTATATCGACTTTTTAAAATCGTTTAATTTGTATGATGCTAAAAAATATAAATTTTTACGATTGGAACAGGAGCTGCATTATTTTGACAAAATAGTTAATAACATGTTTTTGAGTTATTTGACAAAAAAAAAACATTGTCTCCGTTATGCCAAAAATTATTTACAATTGAAAAAAAATTTGCTTTCAGCTGTTAGTCTACTTAACCGAATTTATCGGCGACAGGGCCGATAGCCTCGAGAAATATTAAATAATTCCCCAAAAAATAGGAATTTGTTTTTGTGCCCACAAGTCTCCAATTTTTTTACATGAATTAAGATTCTAACGAAAAGAACATTTAATTTTTTTTTTTTTTTAATCTGAACAGTTCAAAGAAATTAAACATTAATTTAATCAATTTTAAGAATTTTATCAATAAAAAATTCTTACCCGAGAAAGCAACGTTACTGAAAACAAAAGCTACTTTATTGGTAATGAAAATTTTAAGAAAAAACCATTATGTTCATACGGAATTCTGGTTAGAAACTTTTTAATTATGATGATGACTAAGATTATGGTCCAATGTCGTCAGCGTTATAAATTTTTTAAAATTTTATCGATAACTTCGAATAATATTTGGCCTTGTTTTGCAACCCTAAACTTTATGGTTGTTATAGTTAATTTGTTGTACGAAAAAACCAGCCAAAATTAACAGCCCAAAATCATAAAATTACAAACAAACAAATAAATTAATATCAATAAAATATTTTTAAATACGACACATGGTCTGCGGAGTTTTTGGGAGTTAAGATGTGTATTTTATGAGTATTCGTCATTAAAACATACAAAAGTGTATGTGAGTTGCAACATCCTCATAAAAAATAAAAAAATGTCTTTAAAATATATAAATACCCTGTAGTTCGGAGAATTGATAACCAAAAACTTACAAGCTTAACAAGCAACTTTTGGAGCTATAAGCTGCAATCAAGCAGCTTCCCATTTAATTAAAAAAAGTATTCAGAAGTTAGTTGAGTTCTTCAAGAATATAAAATCCCAATTGAGTAAATCGGTCAGATAAACTCAATGGCCTAAAATCTAAGAATTCTTTTTTAAATACTTCAAGTGCTACCAAAAAGACTCGAAATTTTTAAACTAAACAGTTGTAGGTTACGATTGCTACAACTATCGTGTTATTAGAGTAAGCTTCTACTCAAACACATACCCACACGTTCTCTCTTAGTTATTGACTAAAACTTTTTGATCTTGTTTTTTCTTCTTTTATTTATTTTATTTAAACAATTTTGAATAATTCATAGTGTTTTGCTGTTGTCTGAAAGATTGCTATGCAAATTTCTGTAATTTATTTTTATTGTTGTTGCTTTTGTTGAAGAATGTGTTTTGTTTCTCTTCGATATTTTTGATAGCGATTTTTAGTGCAAACAACCATAAAACTATTTATTGATATTGCTTTGGCTCTTGTTCTTTCTATTATTCTAAAGAGTTTAAAACTTTTAATCAAAAACAAATTGAAAACAATAATATCTATTATAATAAAACTTAAATGAAATCTTTGAAATATTTATTTCTTTATTTTTACAATAGATACGAATGACAAAGGAACGACTGCCATCATGAATTTTATTATTATTATTATGCAACTTCTAAAGTTTGCTGAAAAAGTTCTTATATAATGGCAGATATGTAGGAATTTGTAGTATGAGTATGATTAATTGAAATGTTTTGTCTATTAATAATTATATATTAAAACATTTCAAATACATTTATTATTTGTGGGCCAAATAAGTATATAAAAGTTAATGTAAACTGCTTAAATCAAAGCAAAGTAAATAGAAAATTTTTCCAATTTATTTTTTATTTATTTTGCTTAGAAAAACTTTTGAAATAACAAACAACAAACACATCAAAAGGAGAAGAATACGTTTCTTAAAGTACCATAAAAAGTAAATTATCTTTAAATATGTATTACCATTTCAAAAAAATACTTTTTGAATAAGGATCATTTAAGAGAAGTACATTTTTGAAAAATTACTTGTGATTTAGTGTCAATTACCGAAACTTAGTTTTACCAAAAAATATATTAAAAATGTGCCATTATAAAATTGTCTTTTTACCATTCACCAAAAATGGATTGTCATTCTGTGTATAATTTCCACAATATTCAATTTTAATGCAATGCCCCCTAAATACAACCAAAAATTTCGTCGGGAATGCCTAAACCATGTTCAATTAAAGTCTTGGCTGGCGCAGGATCAAAAGGACGAAACAAAAGGATTTTGCAAATATTTCAGATGCTCACTTTCGGCAAAATTATATGATCTTCTATGTCACGCTGAAATTAAAAAACACAAATCGACCGCTTCGATTAGAGGGTCATGTAGGAGAAAATTGAGAAATTTCGAGCAAAATAAAACTATTGTTGATAATTGTAAAGTGCAAGAAGCCTCATTAGCTTGATTTATATGTCAACATACATCGAATACTCCAGTTGACCACCTAATTGACTTGCGATAAAAGAATTTTGATAGAACTGGCAAAAATTCGTATTCATAAATTTACTGCAATAATAAAACACGTTTTAGCCCCTCATTTCGTAATTGAGCTTAGGAAGGATATTTCATCGTCTATGTACAGCATATTAATGGATGAATCTACAGATTTTGGGGAAATTGAACTAGTTTTCTTTAAATTTTTGCAACAATCTATAATAAAAAAAAATTTAGCTATAAAGAGCTAAATTTTTACGTATTTTTTAAATTTACCTATATTTACCTATATTTTTTGGAAAAAAAAAATTGGCAACAGTGATTAAAATTAAAAATTTTAAAATGTTCGCGCACAAGCCCACTAACACATCGAACAAATCACAAGAAATTGAAATTTTCAATTTCTTATTAGTCGTGTGTTGGCAGCCATAATAACAATATTCGTATGTACATAAATACGTACGTACATTCATACAAAAGAAAAAAATATTTTAAAATTTGGGATTATTTTCCAATATTGGAATTGCTCACTAAAGATCACTTGCAGAGCCGGCCTAAGGGCGGTCGTAGGGATTTTATGCACCATGGTATTTCCCGACAAGGCGATGTTTACTAAAGATTTTCTGCATTGCATTACATACGTACCTAAATTTATTGTGACCTAGCACCCTAATGCAATGCAGAAAATTTTTTAACCAAAAACATAGCAAAGATTTTCTAGTCGATATAAAAAATAAAATCGATTAATATGGTGGTTGAAGTCTGCTGATGATTTGGTAAAGCACTAATGAAATGTATCTGCATTTACTTCTTCATCTGAATTTCAATCAATAATTTGAATTTTCAGCCATGCGATAATGAGCTGTAAGCAATTTAAAACTTTTTATCATGTTGGCTGCCTTAATGACGTTTCGACTTTGAGTATTAAATTCAAGTAGCAGTAGAGAAAAACTAATGCAGCTAATTATACGTGTTTTGGGTGACAGGCGGTCACTGGCTCAACGCCTTTAACGCACAGTTAGAAAATTCGTATGAAGAACAAATTCAAAAAAGAATTGAAAAAATCTTACAAATCAACAAAAGTTTACTAAAAATAAAATTTGTTTAATACTTTCTAAAATCTGCTTTTGGCATTGAAATTTTCTTTCTCATTTTCTTGTTGCTAAAAATATGCCTTTTTTTACCTCTCCAATTTTTGAATTATGTTTGAATATTATGTTTTACTTTTTTCAAATCATTTTTCTACATTGAAATCCACTCAAACAAAAATGTCTAAATATGTTTAAAGAAAAATAATTGCAATTGTTTCTATTGTTTTTAACTTCTTGTTGTTATTGCCTTTGGGGCTTTCGTTAGAGCCAACAAAATATTTGATGGCTTATTTTCTTCCTTGTTATCGTAAACAGTATTAGAGAAAGGGAAATAAAAACTTTTAAAGAAGAATTTCAAATGATTTAAAGAAAATTTTTAAAGACTCAACAAATTTTACTTAAAAAGCTTTCTGAGTTTAAGCATTGTTTTTGTTTAGATTTGAATGTACTTTTAGAGATGGAATTTTTCTAATACTTCTTATGATCTCTTTAAATATCTTTTTCTCATTTAGTGCAGCCACGTCATTTGTTCACTTTAATTAAGTTTTTGTTCATGCGGGTGAAATTTAAAATGCTTTTTTTATGGTGTGCTATCTTCTTGAAATCTTCCATTCGATTCATTAAATTTCCTTTTGTTTCGTTTTGATTTGTTTTAGCTCAAAATCCACTTAAGTTTGGGGTGGTAAATGCTTTGTGCCAGAGCTGCAAAACCACAATATGAAAATGATATAAAAATATATCACATAAAAATGATAATATGTATTTAACTGTTCATATTAAAATAGATGATATTTAATATATTAAAATCTTTATTTTATGAAGACAGTTGATATATTTTGAAATGGAACTAATAAAAAAAAGATCCATAAAATCAGATATAATTTTCGGTTACATATTTTTTTCTTCCTACGTATTTTTGCTGGGTGTTTTATTGTTTGATTTGTTAATTTATTTTGTAAACAAAACGTTTCATGTGTTTCCTATGTTTTGTTTACTTTTTTTTTTTTTGTTAACAAGAAAACTGAAACCCCTCGTTATTGGCGGTATTCACCTCAAAGCAATTACATTAGAGTCTTTTATTTTGTTTCTTTAACAAAATATAATAAATTTTTGTGTAGTTTTTGTTGTTATTTCTTGATTGGCTATTTAAGTTTATTTTGTCTGTAGTTATTTTGTTCTTGATCTTGTTTGATCTTTTTATATCACTTTTTAACAATTTTTTTCAGTTTTTCTTTATTTTTTTTTTATTCAAACCATTGAATATTTGTTTTGGTTTTTTGCTTATGTAAACATGAAAATTTTGTGTAAAAAGTTGCGTGTTGGGGCTTAATTTTTGTTGGCCACTTTTTTTTTTAATTAATGATCGTTTCTGCTTGATCTGCCGTATTTACAATATCAAATAAATTTAAAAGACTTCTTGTTTTGAGTTTTTATACACATACGATATTTTATTGGCGTGTAAAAAAGTTTCCTTTTCATTAAAAAGTCATAAATTTAGTTTTTTAATCTTTAAAAAGTGGTTTTATTTGCTATAAGCCTAACAACTGAAATGTTCCTCTTGTAAAAAAAAGGGGAAACATTGAAAGCTGGTGCAACACATGTTAACATGTTTTAAAAAATTTCATTTGCGCTCATAACAATCTATTTACAAATTAAAACAATCTATCATTTTCAAGGCATTAATTTAATTTCTTTTTAATTGCAGGTACGTACTTTTACACTCGTAAAAATGATTTAATACTTCATCTTTTGTAAACAGCAGGGTGAGTCACAATAAATTTCTTTCAAGTTCTGCACAGACGATTGTCAGATTTTACAATTTTAATGTTCATTATTGTGTATTTCTTAATGTTTCTTTTTCAAATCAAAGTTTTGAATACTAATTTCATATTATTTTTTACATTAATCAACAACTATTTTTAAAACTAAAGTTGATAACTTCTGGATAGATTCAAATGACGGCTAAGACCGTACATAGGTATATCTTTATAATTAACAGGCAATTAGTTTTTTTGTTCTACCCTTCATGCACACACTATACAACCGATTTTTACAAGATGTGAATATTTAAGTCCGCATACACATGCGCCATCATCTCTCCTTTCATGTGTCATGTCTCGAAATCATAGTTTTCAAACTCTAAATCCCATCACATAATACGCTGAGTACTGACCTTCAATCAGATACTATCGTAAATTTAATGCCTTCCAGACACATTCGGATAGAACTTTCCATCATCATGCTTCGAAAAAGTTCGTATTCAAAGCCTCGCGACTGATGAGACAAGAGCATTAACCGACTTATCCCTTAGGCTTATAAACGCATCAGTGCATTAATTCGGTCTCGATTCGAAAATATTTTCCTTCCTAGTAAGATCCGTTAGAGACCTTTTTTTTAAATATGCAACGAAACGCCGAAAGTATGAGAATAGTTCTAGATCTTGCTGTACTTTCTTCGCGTAATCTTTTATCGCCCTAATGTGATAACCATTTGGCTTAACCACCATTTGTATTCAAACAAGTATTGATGAGAGGTGTAGCGTCCTTGAAATCGGTATATTACACTTATGTTCCGTAAAAGCTTTTACTATTTTGAATTGCCTTACATTTCTCAAATATAGATTTTTCACTTTTAAACTTTGACCGAAGACCGAAAGTATATTTTTAACCAGCAATTAAAATTAGTTTTTTTTTTTTTATTTTTATTTACTATATTACCGACTACTAAGAAAATATGATCCATTTCCGCAGAGAAACTTAATATGTTTACCTGATAAAAAATACATTTACAGATTTCTAAAAAAAATTATACTTGCAAACTAAATAATATATTAAGTAGCTTACACGCAAGAAATATCTCCATAGTAAAATTTTTTAATAAAACACAAAATGAAAATAAATTCTCTGTAATACAGTGCTCAGCAAAAATTTCTTGTCAATGAAAAATAGCTGTCCACACAAAAATGTGAAAAAACACATATACAAAATCATTCTTTCAAAAAATATGCCGCTATAAAAAATACCATACAACAAAACATATGACATTCCCTATTTAAATATTTTTCTATTTGCATCAACAAATATCAACCCTAAAAACTATTAAAATTATTACTTTGATTTTGTTAACGAGTTTCCATTTTTTTTGTTGCAAAAGTTGAATATTCATTATCTTTTTTCGTTCAACAGGCTGGAATCAAAATGTTCGATTAATATTTTTTATAAAAATCACATTTTTAGCAGAGAAATTGACTGAAAATAAAAATTTAAAATTTGTTTCTCTTGTATTTATAGGAAAAAATCAAACTCCAATGTCTGCTTTATAAAACTGTTTTAAAAAAAAAACTCTCTTGTGGTAAAAAAAATAAATACTTCCTTTAAAATCTTCTCAACCGTTAAAAGCTTTTTAAACGTTTTCTTAGCACTTTTCAGATATAACTTTAAATATCTACTAGTGCCAAACAGCCTGTCTGCCTGCCAGCCGGCTTGATTTTAATGCTGCCTGCTTTGAAATATTGTTGTTAAGTACACGACAACAAGTTCCATTTACATTTCATTGTACTTTTGTTTTGTTGCAGCAAATAATGTCGCATTGCGTTCCTGTGTCCAAGAATAAATAGCAAGACACAAGACACTGTTTTATTTCATTTCTGGCAATCTCGTTCAACCCAAAGTAATATGAAAAGAATGGTGGCAGCAACAAACAAAAAATATAAAAAAAACTAAATCATTAAATTTGCATGAGGCAAGTTGCAATTTTAACTAGCGTTGCTACCGCTTCTTCCACTTGGGCCGAATTTTGCCTAAGAGTAGACTTTTTGTTTATTTTTTTTTTTTTGCATTTGTGTTAATTCAATTTTCATTGTTTGAATAATTTTTTTTTATTGCTGTTGAAATAGAGGCTGTCTTTTTAGTGCAGTTTTGTATAAAAAATGGATATAATGACTAAGAAAATACATGAGAAAGTTATAAGATGTTGATCAACAATGAATTTCGAATACGCTTCAAGTTTTAAAAAGTTTCTTTAGCTTGCAATCAGGTAGTTCCTGCTCTCTACTCACTTCCCGATCTCACTAACTAGACAAAGATATTAAAAATTAAAACGTTGCGAGTGTGTATTCGATAGCTGTGAGATACCGGAGGCAGATCTGTATAATATTTTTTTAAAACTTTATTATATTTATAATTATTCTTTTAAATATTAAAAATTCATTAAATTACAAGGTTCAACAAAAAAATGTTTTTTGTGTGGTCTGTTTTATTTTTTATGATTGAATCTGCTTCTCGAGACGTACCACATAATTTGCAATAACTCGGGTACAAGCTTTTCATTTTGAATTAAAAATATCACCAAAGGATCGGGAATAAAAAAACCTTGCAAATTTTTCACCAACCCTAATAAATAGTTTAAAAATATTACAAAAAATTTGGAAGAAAATACCTTTTTTCGAAGAAGTTTTCAAATATTTTATATTAAAAAATTTATTAAAAATGCAAAATAAACAAAATCTTAAATTTCGTTATAAACGTTTCGATAGCAAAATTTATGTTATGAAATTTTACATAACTTTTTTGTTTAGATAACATTGTAATCAAAACTTTTTTGATGACTATTACTTTTCATTTTTAATTAATTTTCACTTTTAATTTTCATTTTCCCGATTTCCAGAAGAGAGAGTTATTAGCTTTTTATATTTGTCGCTTGCTAGCAACTTTTCATAAAATATTTTCCATTGTGTAGCTCTTTATACGAAGAACTGAAACACTAGGTTCGCTCCATGAAGCACGATGGCGAACCTATGTGTTCACACGACACATTCTAGATTGGCTCGTACTTCGTTATTTAATATTATTTATTGTTTTCCATTTTATTTAATTATTTACATAAATATATATATGCTTTTTATTTGTTCAATGTTTTTATTAAAATTTAGGACTTATCAATTGTTTTTCTTTTTTAAAATGTTTTTGGTCAACTAGTTCAGATAAACTAGCGATAATTTGTTATCAAAATTAGATATGATAGTAAATTATACGGGTTCGCAACAAGGTTCAAAATGAAACACGTAGCTTCGCTCTCAAAATTTTGTATGGCGAAACATGTAGGTTCAATCAAGGTTGGCCCGCGGACCAAGATTGGGAGCGCGAAACTCTATTATTTCTGTCCGTGTGAAAATAGTATAAAGCTGTTCGATTGGTATCGATAACTTTTTATTTATTTTGTAAATTTTCCGATAACGCCCACTCAAGGAGTATTTTTATGCATACTTTGCAAATAATTTTGAGGTAATAATTATTTTTAAATCGATAATCTGTTATCGATAACTCTCTTTTTGTTGTTCTTTGTTAATTGTTCATGACCGACTATTTTGTTTATAAAATAATTTCTTTTTGGATATCATATTGTGTAAGCTTTCTCTTCTGTACCGTTTTTAACACAAAACATTGAATAAATCGTATCTCAATGTTTGGAACGTTTTATTTTCTTTAAAAAAAAAACACCAATTGCATTTTTTTGGTTTCTTGACTTGAATTTTGCATATTTTCAGTATGTTTCCCAGCTATTTTTTTTTTGTTGTGTTTCTACATTTTCAACTATGTTTTTCGAAACAAAGGAACACACATTTACAGGAGCTCCAATCTCATCCTGAAAACTGGCCGTTTTCTTATGGAAACAAAAGCATTAAGAGGGTATTGTTCTTTTAAGGCTCTTTTTTCTTTTGCTGAAGAATTTTAACGATGTTAGAGAGAAATAAATATTGTAGATTATGAAAAAAATAGCATGAAATTTAAATAATGTGTAGAAGCTTTGCATTATTATTTTTCTTTACTGAGAATTAAATTGGGTCTTCGTTCCCTATTATTTTAAAATGTGATCAAAAAAGGCATTTGTGTTTAAAAACCGTTTTTTTTTTTGCTTAAGATTTATGACTTTATTGTTTCAACAAACACGCCATATGATCATCATTAATAGAAGAGAAAAATAGTATTTTTTTCTTTTGCATAAAAAAGCTAACAGTGTTAAAAGATCATGTGAAACTGGAATATTTCAACGAACAAAGAATAATAAAATTTTAAGTTTTAAATAGCACACAAATATATAAAAGACTTATTTGTTCGATAAAATCAAGGATACCAATTACATAGTAATAAGCTCATCCTACCCGGTAATGTATGAGTTTTGTGTAGCTGTAATTTGATGTTCTGATTTGTAATTCTTTACAGGAGTTGAAATTATTTACAATATTCTACTTCATGTAATGACCGTTTATTACCTGGTAAAGGGGAAAGTAATAATATTTCTATATGCATTTCCCTTTTTAATTGAATTAAAGTTCAGTTGTTTTTCGATTACACATTAATTAAGATAAACTTTCATTTTCCTTTTGAATTTTCTCTTCTTACGAGTAATTTTCTCGTTTTCTTTTTTGCAACATTTCCTTTATAATTTCCTTTCTTTATAGCAATTTCCATTTCATTAACAGTTTGACTAGCAACACACCTACACAGTTTTCACACAGATACAAATGAGTAGTAGCACGTTGTTTTTTCTTTCTTTTTATTTTCCTCTTCATTTTATTTTGTTTTTTATTTTCCTTTTCTTGTGTTTTTAATTTATTACTCGTACATTAGTTTTTGTTGATATTATTGTTTGTATTGAAACCCCATATTGAATGACTGGACTGAGTTACTGTCTGCCTGACTGACTGATTAAACCAGTCACTCTGACATTTATGGTCTAAAGTTCACACTGTCGTCAATTATGCACATAAGTAATTTAATAAAAAAAAACCTTTTTTTATTACTTTCGTCTTTTCATTGTTGCAACACAGTGTGCAGCCGGTCGGGGCAATTTTAATGGAAGCTGGAAGAAAAAAAAAATATGCTTGTAATTAAGTTTTCTTTTTCTTTCACTGATTGTTTTCCATATTTCATTTAATTTCCCTACATTAATTATTGTACAATAATTTGACATGCCACCGTGGAATTTATGAAAGTTCACTGATTGATTGTTAAGGTTAAAAATAGCTTAAACATAAGTTGTAATTTAAGATAAAAGTTACTTAATAAGTTCATTAGTTCACAAACTAACAGTTTATTTTTTCTGAGATACTTGATGAAATTACAGATGTAATTTTTCAAAACTCCAATCTTAGATCCGTGTAAGAAATGGCAAAACTGAGTACTGTCTAACGAAATTAAATAAATTTCAATCAAAGAAGGGAAGATATTGCACTTGTTAGCAAATTATACTAGTTCTGCACTGCTTTCTAAAAAAAAAATCACATTCTATTGGGACTTGGAGCAGAGTTGACCAAATAGACAATTGGCCGATGGCCGCTATACTCTCCTAGAGCCGATTTAGATTTAGGGTAAGATCAGTGCAAAAACGCTTACGTTCTCTCTTGGAGTCTCTTCTTAAATCCACGCGCGTTAACATGAAGACTTTTTGTCGCCACAGACAGGGGACTTTTTAAAATTTAATGACAATGTTTCTTATTCGTTCATTCGTGACAGCGTTACCAGAAAGCAACTAATTGTTAGTATATAAAATGTAGAATTATTATGCTAAGAAATAAGTTTAACTGGCAGCACTGCTCATACTACCCCGCAAGCTGCTCTACACTTGTCGCCTACAAGCTCGAGTAGCAGGCGACATGACGCTCCTCTGTCACCCTCAATGAATATATGTCCTTGTCAGTCTTATTTAAAAACAATTTTGCAAAATTAACGGACCATTAGCCAAAATATTAAATTAGGAGAATTGAACTAATTCTGACACATTTTTTTATAATAAAAAATAAAATTTAATTAAAGAAATTATTTTGGTATCTCATATTTTACTCCTCAAACTTTTTTATGTCTTTTTTCTTCAAAAAAGAAAACTTCAAATAAAAAACGTTTCAAACATCAAAGCGCATTTTATGTTTCGTTATGTGTCATTAAAAATTTCTGTTAATGGTTGCATCTCCCCATTGACTGCATCGAACCATTTTTCTTGTAAATTATCTAAAGAAACACGAAATTATTTCTTTTTTTCGGTTGCAACTGTGTTTTTATTTCATTCATCGAATGAAGAAAAGCAGACATAAATAATGTTGTAATTAAATTTAATTAGTTTTTAAAACTCCTTTCCTTTAGAACCTTTTAATTACTCGTCCATATAAAACTGAAATAAATATTTTTATTGTTTAACTGCAAATGAAAGCAACATCAAAGAGAATAGAAAAATTCATGACTTTATTTTTAAAAAAATGATAAAACAAATTTTGTGAAGCTAAAAATGATTCAGGTCAGGTTGGGCGGCTGTCTTTGCCCCACTAATTTTTGTAGACATTTTACCACCTCCTATGAGAGTCGTAACTCAGAGGAGGCTTTTAAGGGGATCCTGGAATTTTTTGGTACCCCGGAAAAAAATTGCTAAAACTGATTTCTTTAGATAGAACTTTTTGTTGAAATTAAATAATTTGCATCATATCTTAAAATTTCATGGTCAATGGTGCTATTCCTTCCAGACCTTACCTTTGGCCAGTTACCAATAAAACTTATATGACACTGCCCACTCTCTGAAACAACAAAAGAAAGTAGGTGATCTATGTACTCGTATGTTAGTATTGTAAAAATTAAAAGGGTTAAGTCCAAAGTCTCTGCCACGGGTAAGTGTATACCGGGGGTAGAGAGTGAAGATCCTATATTGGACTCACATTGATATGTGATATTGCGAGATGCACATCTATTCTCTCATACTCGTTCTCCTTGAGAATGGATATGTTGGATTCTGTGACCGGTTATTGGTGAGGTCTCCTTCGAAAGTACAAGTGGTGGCTGGAAGAGGTATTTGTTTAAAGCAAATTTGTGTGCCCTCGTATAAAACTTAAAAATTTTTGGCCAGTATCTTTTATTTTATTTATTAATTTATAGAAAATTTCGGTAATACAAATGACTTCACTGCATTAAGCGTTAGATTATTAAGTTCAGCCCACTCAACAATAGAAATCAAGTCGGCATTCAGTCAGGTGACACATATCCTCGAGAAAACCAACAACTGAATGTCATCAGCATACGCATGTATTTTGGCATAATTCACGACACTAAAAATATCATCATACTAAACATAAGCGGGCCAAGAACAGATCCTTAAGGTATACTAGATATGATTCTCCTCAGGCCTGAAACTTTATCACCAAGAACGACTTTCTGGGAACGACCTGAAAGGTAGTTTCCCATAAGTGCTAACGCATTACTGCTAAAACCAATATAGTTTTTGAGCTTAAAACATAAGATAGAGTGATCCACCTTATCAAAGGCTTTAGAAAATTCTAAGAAACACATGAGAGTTAAATTACCATCGTCATATCCATAACTTTCAATACAGCAGTAGTGCAGCTATGGGCTTCACGAAATCCGGACTGTAACGGATGTATGAGAGAATTCATTTTCAAATAATTTATAATTTGAATAGACATAAGGGACTCAATAAAAAAAGATTTTAGGTTTTTACTTTCGTAAAAGTTAAGTTTTGAGCTTTAATGTCTTAAAAGCCTTATAATGAAACTTTATTTCCAATATTTTCTTACAATACTTTGTTTAGTAGAGTGTAATTTTATTGAGCTGAAAGTGGCTGATACAAGTTTTCTATTAAAATATAAACATTTATTTAAAGTTTTCTCAATTCTAAGCTAAACAAAGATTTATCGCTTAATAAGAAAATGGCATAACCAGACACTTTCAATAATTTGTCACAATTTTTAAGGTTTATTTATATTTACAACTATTAGCATCCATATGGTTGCACTTCATATGCACAACAACAAAAAATAAAACGTCCCACTCAATCACAGATTATTTATAAATTTATGGTTTTTCATACATACGAGTATTTATAATTACAACAATTTTATAAAAATCTGATGATTTGCAATTGCTGAATTGCAGCAGTTTTTACGAATTACAATTTTACAATCTGCAATTCATCAAGAGCATACGATACAAAAAAAAAAAAAAAACAAAAGCGAAATAAAAAGATGAACAAAGAAATAAATATATAGAAATCAACACAAATTCGCTTTCAATGAATGAATGATTTAATTGCAGGATTGAATTTCGTTGTTGATGCAACAACCCAGCATGTTTTCCATTCGAAGTCATGCATGACAACTATCAATACAATTCTCCTTTTATTTTATTTTGTTGTTTGCTTGAATATTATTTTTATTCGAATAGCAATTGTCTTGCACCAATACCACCAATAACACCAACACCACTATCAGACAGAGTGCTAGATTTGTGGCAGATTTTCGTTAAATTTATTTAATATTTTTTTTTTTTTTTTTAATAATAAATCATCATCATAAATTTTTATGTGTGAATGGCAGTTGTTTAAATAAATGAAAAATAAAAATATTATTTAGTATCTATTGCGCTCTCATTTCAACTGCATTTTACTTATTTCTTTGTACAACTTTATTGTATGGCAAGCATTTCATTTATTTGCTTGGGATTGTTTGTTATTCATTCTCTGCTTCTATTTTCACAATTTAGTAAAACTATATACCCCACCACACACACACACACACACGTACCCATTGTGGTCCGTAACAGATCTGGTTTTCATTTTCAAGCAAAAAGTATTTATGGCAAAAACATCTATCAATGATTTTCATACGATGAGAATTTCATATTTTCAATAGAATTTTAAACCTCAAGCGGTAGAAAATTATAATGTTTTTGTTAAGTGCTCGAATGATAGAATTTAAATATTTTAATAAACAAAAGATAAACGAAATATATACTGGCATACTATAATTAAAGTTTCATGGCAATCTATTCGATAACTTCGGATGCAGAAATATTCCCCATCTCACCATTCTTAATGTATGCTCTTACGCCGATTTATTTATGTTTTAAGTTTTATCAAAATTGTGAGTGTTTTTCGCTGAAATGGTAAGCGCGTTGACTACTAAGCAAATAATGACTTGGGACCTGGGTTCCAACCCTAGTCAGCGCAAGTCATCAACATCAATAATTTCTCGAATGTACAACAGCAGGGTTTAAAAAAACTGATATATTTACTAAAAATTCCCTCATATTCCATAATTTTATGTCAAAACTAGAAAAATATTTACCTGATAACAAATAAATTTCCAGTTTTCTAAAAAAAAAAATTTGTACTGGACAACTAAATAACACATTAAGTTCCTTACACGCCAGCAATATCTGCATAGTAAAATTTTTTACTAGCACACAAAACGAAAATATATTCTTTGTAATACATTGTTCAGCAAACATTTCTTGTCAATGAAAACTAGCTATCCACACAAAAATGCAAAAACACACATACACAAAATATTTTGTTCAAACAATATGAGGCTATAAAAAATAGCAAACAATAAAATATACGCCATTCCAACCAAACACAACTTCGACTATTATGACAAACATGGCGATCTTAAAATGAGTAATATTTAAAAACTTTTCTCTTTGCATCAACAACTAGCAACCCAAAAAATTACAAAAAATATGTCTGAACGGCAAAAAAATATGCGTTGTAATAGTAATCGTTTGTTCAATAAATAGAGATATTCATTTCCTGATTAATCGTTAGTGCGAAACGTCATGTGTTTTTTATGTTGAATTATTATCCCCTCAGAGGGTTATTGTATTGTATATTTTCATTTTTTTATTGTTCCGAAAGCGGTACTTTTTATTTAATCTTTTCATTTTGTATTCTTTCAATCTCTTTTCGTTCAGAAGTACAAATTTGAATTTTTTTTTAAAGCTAAATTTATTCATTGATAATAAAGTGAAGGATGATGGTGATTTACGATTGTCATGCTATTTAAACATTATAAATAATATTGAAATTGTACTTTTCTTTTGAAAGCGTTAAGGGGACTGGCTTTTTCTTAAACACTTTTTGAAAAAAACCGAAAGATTTTATGAAAAAATTTAATGACTCTGCACGAAAAAACAGCAACAAGCTTTAAGAAATATAACTTATGCTCCTCGTTTAATGTTTAATTTAAATGTGATGCTATTCTCTTGATTTTCATTATAGCTGTCTTCCTTTAAAAAAAATGTTAAAGTTAAACTTTAAGTCATAAATAATGTAAATTCTTGTTTTCTGTTTGTCAATATTAAGAAGAACTTGGTTTCACCAACTTTCCCTACAATGACCAGGTTGCCAAAACAAAAACCAAACAGTTGAAGAAGGCACACAATCAAAGCTTTATGGGCATAACCATTTTGTACTGAAAAATACAAATGAAACGTACGAGTAGGTACAAAAATAAAAAGAAAACATTAGGCTTCTTTCGTCCCCTTACAATCCCATCCTGTTAAAGACATTCATTCAAAACGGCCGACATTTATGCCAATAAACCATAAAATATTAAATGCACTTCTCCTGTTTATTTTGTTATTTTTTTCGCATATTCAGTGTTTCCCCATTTGTATTATTAATTCACAAATGAAAGCAAGAAAAAATGGTGAATTAAAATCCAACCAGTAGATGATGTTATCTGGCCATGAATTATTGAAAAAATAAAACACTTATAAAAGCAAAAAAATCAAACCGAAGTAGGGAAATAATAAAAATCCATAACATCTGCAATAAAATCATAAATCTGTAAGAAAATACATATTGTACCAAAATAGTAGAAAAAAAATCACAAAAACAAAAGTGAAGACATAACCATACATCATTATTTTATGAGATACAATATCAATGAACAACAAATTGCTAACGACGAAGCAATAAAATGGACAACCCAGCGAATAGTTTATTAGACATTTGCAAGAAAGTTGACCCTGTTAATGTATTTTTTCAGTTCCTTCTACGTAGATTATTATCAAGCCTTGTGTTAGATTGCGCCGTACCGAGCGTAATTTTGAATAGATTTTCTTATTATTGGAGTCTAGTTTCACAATCAATCAGGCTTATCAATTTTCTATTATGCAAAAGACAGATTAACGTCAGTTGCTTACATTATGACTTTACCTGACAGTGCTCTTAACACGGTGTGACTTTATGTGTGTATATCACCAAGGTGTATAAACGGGCCCCTGGCGGTTATGCAAAAGATAGGAAATGTTGTATAAAATCACCGAGGGGGGAGCTATAAGGAAAGCTTTCTCTACAAATGGCTTATATGGTATTTTACTATTTATTTTAAAAATTGTAATTTCTAAAAAATTCTAAAATTGGTAAGAGCTCATCCCAGAATGCTTTGTAGTGTTATACTTTTCGGCATGGCCTTTTCGAATGCGTACACAAAAAATGTTTGCTGGTTTATTTGTAATACTAAAAGAGAACTGCAGTAAATTTTCAATCAACTTTTTATTTTTTTAAACATATTTATTTATTTTTTCAAGTAATCATAATAAGCGGTGTGTCCAATTCCTTATATTCCCCTCATTTTGCATGCAGCTAAAAACCTGATAGAACTTTATGAAATCTGTTACAGCCCTGTAAAGAAATATCACACCTGATAGTATCCCTTCTATTTTGCATATTAAAAAAATAAAATCAAGCATAGAAAATTGATTTGAAATGCTTAAAAGAAAATGATTAAAAATTGCTTATTTGTCGGTTCAGGTATTTTAGAATATTTTGAAATTTAATTGAATACGAAAGTGCGAAAAAGATGAATATGAAAATGCAGTTTAAATGTTAAAAGCAAAAACACTACAATAATGTTCTGGTATTTTTTTTTTCAAAAATATTTCAGATATTTTCAATTACACAGTGTAAAATGTTTTTTATTTATCGTTTGTTTTTTATGGATCCGAATATTAAAACGTATATGGTTGGTTATATGCTCCAGATATGACGCATGCATATGATTTCAAAAATTTAAATAATTTGTTGTGGGTCTGTATGCAGCACTCCGTTGGGCGCTAATACCAACTCATCAGAAGATCTTGAACCATCCTTAAAAACTTTTCTAACTTGCATTTAGTATGAAATGAGAATTGCGAAAGCAAAAGCACACAAACCAACAAACAATTTTTATTCAATATGAATATGTTTATATATCTTAACATAAATTCTTGAGAATATATTGAATAAATGAATAAATTGTTGTATTACTCGTAAATATATCATAAATGCTGCATATATATAAATATATATGCAGCCAATGATTTATGATCCATATAAAACGTATTATGCTGGTGTTTGACGCATAATTTTTATTCGTTTCTAATGTAATAAAAATTTTCTAAGAGCATTTTATAAAATTTCTCTTTCACAATCTATAAATCTGTTTCCATTCAAATTTTATGCGATTATTCGAATAAATAATTAGTCGATTAATCGGTTTTTTCAAGTAATCGACTGTTTGATTATACCACTGACTTAACAGAGAATTCTTATGAACCAATTAATCGGATTCCTTAATATTAGTTAGCGTTGAAGTGGAGAGTGTATCCGTTAGCAAATTCTTATCGCCATTAATACCATCCGAATTTTCACCTTATTCTTCTGTAACTCCTAAATTATTTTTGATAGTTGGTAGATAGATAGAAACTGAATACAGTCAAAGAATTTTTCGTTTGTTTTAGAATATACTGAAAATACTGCTGCTATCGCGACGCTCAACGCTTGCGGTTGAGCTCTGCAACTGAAGATCTAGAAACTTTTCAAAACTTAAAAGAAATAACATAATGATGAATTTCAAAACTAATACACATAAGTATATACATGTGTGCACTGAAACCTTTTAAATCAGCCTCGAATTATTTATCTTAAAATATTTATTTGAAAAGTTTTTATTAAAAAAAGACTACAGAAGGAAACCAAGTGCAAGTGTTTTCTAGAATTTGTAGAAGTTGTGAGAATTTACACTAGAATTATGTATCTTTGCTTTCATCTTTGATGTGAAAATTTTAATCGATTAATCGCTTAGCACCTGTATGTAAAGTAACCAGAAAAATTCTTCACACTTTGATATAAGTAAAACGCAAATAATTGTGATTATCCAGCTTCAATAATTTTATATTTCTAGCAATCCGAGAGCAAGAAATTGATTGACGACACATTTACAAACGCGTTCAAGAATAATGACCATCAAGAGAAGCATGACGACTATGACCATGATGATCATGCTGATGATGATGATTTCCATGATGTTAACTTCAGGTTATTTGATGGAAGACTTAGAAATTGTGTACTTAAATTATCTAAGACATGTAGAGAAACTTTTAAAGAAGTTGTAGTAGTTCTTGTTGTTGCTAGTTTGAACAATAATTTTGCTGTTGCCTACTCGTATCTCTGCTGACTGCATCCAACATAAACATTTAATTCCTTGTTTTTTTATTTCTTCTATTTATTTGGCTAATATTGAAACGGCGAACGCAAAGGTACAGACAGACGGCGAAAAATTTTAACCTGAAAAACTTGTTTAAAACTGATTGGTTGCTAGATGGCAAAATTTATTTTCTCTATTTATTTATTTATTTTCTATATTGGTTGAGATGTTTGTCTTTTGAAGATACACTGCAATGTTTGTGTTGTTGCAATTTTCTATAGTTTTCAAAATAATGCAACAAATACTGGTATTTGATAGTTGAACAGCTTAAAGTATTTTCTTTAAGCAAAGAATGAAAAAGTACTTTTTTGAAAAGAAAAACTGTGTGTGTGCCTTATTTAACAATATAATAAGTATTAAGGAACTTTTTTTAACCGTTCCTATTTTTTAAGTAAATGTTGTCTGGTACTTTTTGTCACTCAATGTTTTTATTTTCAAGAGGGATTTAAGTTCATGTTGCAGTTGTCGCTGTCGCTTTATTGTCGTTGCTTATTTCTTTTTTATTTTTCCTGATGATTTTTAATTAAAAATGATTGATTGTCATTTGATTAAAAAACTTCATCAATATTTAAAAATTAATTTTTAATTAAAACTGATGTACTAAAAACACACACAATGGCTCAAAAAATAATAACAAAATTAAATGGAAAATTAAAGCAATCTGGTATGAAGAAAGTAAAAAACAATTTCCATAATAAATGTTCTCTTGCTGGCTGCTTTAGATTAAACGTTTTGCCATTCCATTTGGTCAGGCCATCGTTAATTTGTTATTTAAATGGGCGTTTTCGGGGCATTTATTAAAGCAATTACCGGTAATTTATTGACACATGCACATGCAAATGCTCGCATAATGTAGCACAAGCATATTAACGCAAAGATTCAATAAACTTGCATATATTCGAAATTGTTGTCGGCAGTCGTCTGGAAATAGGTCAATTAAAGCATTCAATATTAGCGAATTGTATTGTTCAAGATAAAATAAAAAGCATGCAAATGTTTGCTTAAAAGTTTTTTTTTTTTAAATTTGACTAAGAAAACTACATTCTAAATTCGATACACTTCGAGATGTTATCAGTAGAAATATTTGATTAAATGCAGAAGTTGTGTCAACTACTCAAGTGCAAGGAAGAGAGTTGAATTTTCTTAAGCAATTTATGCAAGTTTAAATTCTAGGAAAATAAATATCTATTGTTGGCTTCGTTATACCACCGACCTGCATTTGGATCAATTTTCTTACATTTAGAAAATTCCAAAAAATTGTATCTTTATTGCGGAAACATTGTTAGATAGTTAATTTAAAATATTATTTTATAGAAAAATTATGGAAATTATTGGGATTTATGAAAAATTTGGGAATAAATAAAATTTTCAAAGAAGTTATATCTCAATTTCCCTGCGTCTCTTAAAAAATCTTATGTCGGGACCTTTGTTTCCTTGTTTGGAACTTTATATGTATATAAGATTGTTATCAAATAAATCCTATTATAAGGAATAATGTAGATTATTTAAGTTTTGCTGGGAGTCCAAAAAAATGATTTCATACTTTTTATTTGTAAAATAAAACCATAAATGTGACACTTTAACGTTAAAGTTTCATATCCATTTTACTTTTAAACGCAAATATGACTTATGGTATTTTAGCTTTCAAGGTAGGAATTCCGAATGAATGTCTCCGGTCATCGACATTTTCTTAAATTATGTTCAGGTTCTCAAAAAAAATTATTTCGAGTTTTATAAGTCGAAAAATTTCTACTATTAAATTCCCCGCAAAATAGAATACAAAGTTCGAAAATGTGAATTTTCTGCAATATGAATGTTCGAATAGGAAACTCGGTTTTGGTGATTATACTTTTTGTAACTATAAAATTTATTTCTCATTGTTAGCAGTTGTAAGTTTTTTAATGATTAATTCTTTTAAAGTTATTTTCCAGTATTTCCATGATTTTCTGGAATAATTCTAAACTTTAAAAACGTGCTGTAAAATTTACACTTTTCTTTTCTGTGCGCGATACTTGTAAAAGTAGGAATATTTTGGTACATATTTCTGAAGCATTTATAGGAACTTTTTAAAATATGTTTGTTGATATGAGTTATAAGTGGAAAAGTATATACATGTCTGATATTTTTAAGTTTAATATTTTGTGGGATTTTTATTCTGAAAATATGAATTCAATTTTTTTTCGTAATCGTAAGGACTTTATAATTATATGTATGTTAATATACAAGATGGGCAAGAAAATAAAAGGCTGGACAATTATGATAGATAAAATTGAATATTTGCCTGTAATTGTAGTAAAATTTTCACAGTTCATTTGTGATGCTCTAGAAGGCACAATATATAAAGTGGCAGTGCTACTTCTTATATAATGAAGATAAAAGCTTATAATTTTGTTCGCATAGCCTTTTTTATGGAAAGAGTATTAAGGAGTGTGTAAGTGGGCGTTCGATCACCCATACATTATCTTAGAAGCTAAAGATTAAATCACCACAAATTTTGAAGGAGTTACTGCGCTGATTCCGTGTTTTATTCTACAAAAACAACCAGTGGGCGGGCGAGACACCACGCATATAGCAAAAATTGTGTTCGAATATTTTTGGTGCTAATTCAATAAGAAACTTGAAATTTTGTGCGAAAAATTAATTTTAAGAACATTGTGAAGGCCTAGAACGTTATAGTACTCGTATGGCTCCACCCACAAATAAGAACAATTAGTTTTTAGATATCTTGAAAACCAATTTGAAATTCTGTCGCGAAAACAATGTTGATATTACGCATACTCATATTGTCATTACAATAGATTGTATAATTGAATTTGAGATCTTTTCAAAACAAACATAGGAGAACCGATACGATAAGTAGTTAGCGCGTTGACTACTAAGCAAACAATGTCTTAGGACCTGGGTTCAAACCATGGTAAGAGAAAGTCAATCAACATCATGTATTTCTCCAATTGTTGTCGGACTATTTAAGGGATGAAGGCATAGCACTGGTCACTAAAAACTGGTATGACAGCGATTGATGCTGTTCCAAGCTAATTCACATACAGCGCCCTCTTTCGTCGGTTGGCAGAATCGTCGGCGAAGTTAAATAATTAATTAAATGACAGCTCATACATCTTTCTTTCTTTTTAGCAGCTATCTATCCCTTTCGCTCTCTTGTTCTGCCAGAATGCATTGAATAAATAAGGGTCAAAAAATAACTTTTGATTTTGAAGGTGTTTCGAAAATTTCGAAAACGCAGTTTTATTTTACTCGACAAAACCTAATAGAATATCTATCAGTTAATATCACTTCCCAAGTATTTTTCATTCTATTTTGTAGCACTGTGTAATTATTATTTTGCCAAGAGTTTTTAACTTTTTGGCGAATACTTTCTTGTTTGCATCTATATTAAGACGTCGTCAAATACGTTAAAATAAATGTTTCCTTTCCATTTGAATTAACGCCTTTTTAAATGGTTATGTACATATCGTTACGTTAATATAGAAAGGCACTAACTCTTTTTCTCTAATCGCGTTTTAGTAGCATATATCGAGAAGGTTACCTATCGAAACATGATAACTACGCTACTTGAAAAATATTATTAGTAAGGTCATTTATATATTAAGGTATCGAAACGATATATGAGTATTATTCAATGATTTATTTAGTTTTGTGGAATTTTGTTCTATTTTTTTTTTTTTAAATTAATTATAACTTTATATTTTATGTTATTAAAACTAAACTGTTTTTAATTCTTTAGCTTAAATAAAAACAAAAATTAATGTTTGTCCTCCGCTTGAAAAATGTCTAGCTACGCCAATGTTTCCACTACAATTATTTAAGATTTATTCAAAATTTTTTATCGCATTTTAAAAGTTTTGTGTTTCATTCGTTTGCATTAAGAAAAGAAAATACCTTTTATAACAACATCAGATATATTTTCCAAGCTTTACTAAGCTATTTTTCATGTTACACTTAAGACAACCTGAGACAATATTTCTTGTTATAAAAGAAGTAAATGAAAAGAAAAGAAAAAGAAGCAAGACAGACAGCTTGGCACAACAGCATTAGCGTTAATGGATGATCCCCATGTTATTTGAACATTTAATTATTAATCATTTTATTATGAAAAGTCATGTTCAAACACTAAAACAAACGCTTAAGGAAAATCATAAGACAAAAAAAGAAAAATTTAACGTGTTCTTGGATACTTTTTTTCTTCGCTGCTTTTCGCACGCCAACTTTCATTAGATTTGATTCACTGAAATACATTTCTTTCAGACTTAGAATTTCAAATGTAACATCCCACCAGCTTAACAAAAAAAAAAAAAAACAAAAAAACGAGTGTATCATGATGATGATTATGATGATGACGATGGTTCTTTTGTTGTTATCTTAAGCTTTTCTAATGTTCAATTTATCTGCTTGATTTTCTAAGTTTTTATGCAAGAAAATTTTAACATGACGCGTGTTGGGTTTGTTTTGTTTTTTTGTTTTTGCGATTTTTCACATGATTGAAATAAATTGGTTCAACATGGGTTTAATTTTTAGGTCTGAATGTGTAACGAACGCGTCAGCCAGATTGCCAAAGAAAGAAGAAAACCGGTAAGAAATATTCGAAAGCATTAAAAACAGCAGATTCCATATACTTAGATGGTGTTGAAATGTAGAAGAAGAGGTATTAGAAATTGGTTACAAGAATATTAACATTCCAGATATTAACTCACATGTAAAAGTTGTATATACAAGTTGTTAAAATCAGTTGTAAAGATCAGATAACTAAAAGAATTAAATGATAAAATTAATTCTAGTGTTTTAAATTTTTAATTGAGATATTCAATTTCTAATCTTTTAGTTGATATTAAAAATATAGAAATAATTCTTTAGTTTCAAAAATTTTCAACCTATTTTTAATATAAAACGAATCTCCTAAAATTCATTTTTTGCGATATTTTTACATTAATTCTGTGGCAACAGAGAACAAGTGCTCAAGTGGAGATAAGTTATTTTAGAGTTAATATGACCATCATATTCTCCACATTCAAAAGTATCTCTGGACAAAGATTTTTTCTAATATTGAACGATATTTTACTAAGTTCTGCCACAAATACTTGCTGCTTTTAGAATAACGACTAAATTTGACTTATAAAATTTTATATATCAAATTGAACAAATTTGTCATAAAGAGCAGAACCATGTATCAGTTAATCAAAAGAATCAAAAAACTAATGATTAATTTTAAGTATAATTGGAATATATCTATTTGTATCCACCCACTTAAACATACATATAAAACTGCTTTTATACAAAACTATAAATAAAGTATGACTTAAGCAACTCTTTTATTATTGACACAGAATTTTGAATATGAAGAATTTAACTTTCAGCCGTTTTAGTTATATTTTAAAGACATTTAGCCGATTTAGATCCCAAATATTTTTATAGCATATTTCAGTCCGTTATATCACTGTTTAAGGGAAGGTTTTGTCCCAAAGGTTACATAAAAGTGTTAAAGAATTTTTTTTTACCATAAATGAGAGGCTTGTATAATTTCCTATAGCGAATCACTAGACAAAAATATAATGATGGAGGGAACTTATTATTATTGATTTTTTTTTATAAAAAACTTTTTGTGTAAAATAAACTTAAACTATTTTTTTTCTTTTCAGGTAAGCTCGTTCGTTACTTAATAAACTAAGCTTAGTAATTTTTAGGTGAGTATATTTGGGCCATTAAACATTTAGCTGATTTTATAGTTATTTTTCATCTTTTTTAATTTTTATTGTAATCAAACCGAATCTTTGCAATCTAGCTTCCGTACCTTTCGTGAATTTTAAATCTATTCAATAGATTCTATTGCTTTAAGAGTTATAACTTTTGAGAAACAAATTAATCTATCATCCACTTTCTTTAGTTATTAAAATGCTTTAAATAAATTTGTTTCCTTCATTCATTTCCACGACTGTCTTGCACTTGCCTCCCTTAAAAATATTTAGATGTTTTCAAAAAATTCAAAAGAAAATAAATCCACTTTTTACATGAATTTTTCTTCGAAAACACAACAATTATTTTTTTACATGTGGCAGGTGGACAGACAGACATACTAACAGACATCTTTAACATGAACATATTAATTATACCAAGAATCTAATGAAAAGAAACCTCAAACATGTTAAGAGTAGAGAGAGTGCAGATAGACAAAGTATTCCGTTACCTGAACAGACATAAAAATACGTTGAAAGTTCCACATGCATCATCATTTACACCAGAAGTTTTGAATACGACCACAACTGCAAAAGAAACATGAAATAATTAGCGTTTCAATATTCCACTACAAGTGTTTGTAGGTTTGTCAAGAAGAAAATCAAGACAAATTATCGACTGTAGAACACATGTATGTATATAAATACGTACATACATACACATGCAACGATATAAAGATGTAAAATGTTCATTCATTTTGAATGGATTTTTCTTTCTAACAGTTGGACCTACAAAAAGTTGTCAGTATTATTTATTGTTAGTTTTCTATTTCTACGTATGTACATATGTGTGTCTCTAACATTCATGTATACGTATATACGTAAGTATGTATGCATATGATACCATCATTTATTAAATCTTATGTTAAGTTATGTGCGTACGTTTTTATGTCCGTCCTTTTCTTTGTCTGCCTTTGTTCATCCATGTATGAGCTTGGCCGTCTCGTGATATGACTCCATTTGTCTAACACTCTGTCACTTTATAAGCTTCTTAACCAATTTAAGTCAATTGTGACCTAATTTTATGGCAATAAATGTGACGGACTAGCTGTTTGGCTGGCCAATGGACTGCCTGCCACTTGGCCTGTTTACTGGCTTGGCCTGCCATAAGCTTTTGTCAACACAAAATTTAATTAAAAATCCTTAGTTTTATATTTATATTGTAAATAGTCATAGCAATTTGTACCTCTCTTATATAAAAAAAATACTACATATTAGACGTGAGCATTTGTTTTTGTTTTATTTCTGTACATTTGGGTGTGTTTAAGATTTCTAATGTTCAAGTCAGCATAAAATGTGTGTTAAAGCAAAAATATTAAATAACTTTTAAGCTCATTATTGGCCAGAGCTCTTCATTACTTCCTATACACGAATGAAAAACAAACTAACAGATTGAAAGCTGACAACAATGAAATTTTAATTAAAATTTTATTGAGTTAAACAATATACCTACGAATATGTATGCATGTACATTGTACATATGTATGTAATATACTAAAGATAAACAAACTGTTTAATTTAAAACGTTGACGAGTGTTAACTTATTTTAGTGTACACATAATTTAATTTTAAATATGTAAATAACTTTTTTTATCCAGAAGCTCTTAATAATTTAACAGAGAAAGATAAGTTCGACGGAAGGTTGAACTGGCAACTTGATGTTTTGAGACCAACCACGGTCTCATCATCTGAGTTGTGACGTTACTGCCAATCACGACAGCTGCAATAAAGTAGTTGAATGTCCTCTAACATTAATTAATTATACCGAGTCACATTGAAGTTTTATCAGAAAATTGTTTCATATTAATGATTTGGAAATTAAAAAAAAATGATGGCTTGTCTTTATTATTCAATTGAGCTTTTTACATTAGGTTTGTGCATGGCTTGTATTCATCCTGTTTTTTCATTTAGAAACCGTATAGGCACGTGGCAAAGAATGTACATCCGATGCAGTTTCTCTATGTGAGCAAGTTTTTCAAGCCCAACAACAAAAATTTATTTGGAAAATCAATTCAAAGCGCTTTGTTCAGCACCACACATCAAACGGACGCGTCAAACTTGTGCATGTGTTGGTAAAATTTAGGTTTAACGAATATTAAAATGATGGTTTGACGAATATCTAAATCAGTTAGATTTTCACATCAAACCTCACGTGTAGGTTTTTGCACTAACACTATCAAAAAAGGTGAGTTTGACGCTTTAATTTGATGTGTGGCAATGGGGCCTTACCGAACGAATTAATCGATTTTAATCGAACTTTTTGTTGTCGACGTTGGTTTTAAACCTAAAAGTTGATTATATTTCAGAATTTATTTAAAGTACATACATACATACATACAAACATATATATTTTTGCGAAAACTTTATTTTTAAAAATTCTCGAAATTTATTGAGCGGTATTAATTCTTTAGCTCAAGGTCATGTAGCTGAAGTTAATTGCATATTGCACATTTACATTGTCTGGAAATCTAGTATATTTTTCCAAATATAATTTGTTTACGTTGTATATTTTTGGCATACATATCATATATCAAGACCGCTTTCCCACAACAACAACAGTTAAGTAGGCTTTGTTTTACAAATTTCAAACTTCATTTAATAAAATAATAAAAGAGCTTTAATATGTCAAACAACTAGTCAGCACATCTTATAAAGCTAAAGCACCACTCATAAAGCTTAAATTTTTTTTTGTATATTTTGACATTCAGCTAATATCAAGCTCACAGCAGTAGAGAATCCATAAAGTGCCCTTTTATTATTTTTTCACTAAGTTTTTAAAAACGTTATCTCTTAAAGGTTTGCAGTTCTCGATCTCTAGAAGTGACAAAATATTTGTTTGCGAATTTTGAACCACAAATAAAACTTTCATCATTTGTCGTAGATTTCAAGGATTATGAGGCTCTTTTATGTTTTGGATTTGATCAGAAGAATGTCTTGAAATTCGTTTGAGAAAACTTATGCTCGTAAAATTCATCAACTATTTAAAATCCATTTTCAATACATAAAATAAGTGACATGAATAGCCACTGCCAACTATATAACTAAAAGTCTAAATCTCTAAATTGTGTTACTATCGATTAGCATATTGTACTGTGATAAAAAATTCACTTTTCGATTTATAGTTAAATATCAATAAAACAACCAAAACTGGTGAAATAGTAACATAATCATGGCGTCGACTGAAGTGGTTACCGCTTCTCACAACAAACCAGGCTCTTAGTAAAACACATGGAGTTGTAAAAGAGTTCAGCTTTCGTTTGTATATTTACACAGAAAATATTACATAGTTGTTATACCATCAATTTTCTGTCCTCTACAGCGCTATCATATCGTCCCATTCATCTGTTGTTACAGTTTTTTTGAGATTAAAAAAGTTTTTAAATTTTTATATAATATGAAAACACTGCTTTCCTATTTCTTTACCTCTTTCTTGCACTGTCATAGCAGAAGAAGAGGCTACTCATGAGTTGTGGTTCTGATTCTGGTTCCTGCCTGCATGCTTCTGTTTGTCTCCATTGTACTTGCCTCATTATTTATGACCCATTAACGGACATATCTTTACACAGTTTAAGAACGTATTTTTGCACAAATTTAATTTTAAATTTGGAGTGTCAATGCACACATCAAGCGAAATTTCTATGCATAGTAGACTATAAGACAACCAACAGTAATACTGTCATTTCAGTCTCCATAAATTTATTATGTGGGTTACGATCCGCAAGAAGAGGTTTTCTTGCTCTACACAATAAAGGTATTGGAGTCTGCGCTTAATGTACAATGCCCCGATACTGGCATCGCCACCGTGTGGTTTATAAGTAAATCTCCTCACACTACCTCCCTGCTTTGTCGTAGTTTGTATTGATCCACATTTACCCATGCCCACAATCTTTTTACCTCCTTATTTTGGTAGTACCAAGTTTAACTTTGTAGAAAATGTTAACTGAAAATTTGTATGTATCACAATATCACATTGCCGAAAGTAGCAAAAGTAATGTTGTAAAGGAGTACAACTTTTAAGAATAAATTAAATGAAACTTTTTAAACGATTATACATTCCGATTTTATCAACGTATTTAAATACAAAGTTTTTTAAAAGTAAATAGTAAAATAGTCTTTTTTAAAAGTGATAAAATACTACTCGTATTATGTATTTGTAAAGTTGTATAAAACTATTTTTAAAAATTTTTAAATGCCAAGGCACCTTTTCAAAATTAGTTAAACATACATTATATTTTTTTATTACCTATTTGGTCTAAAATATTTTAAACATACGTATGAGTTACAAAGTGTTTAAAAAGATTTTACCATTTGTGAAATGTAACTTTAGTTTTTCGTTTTGAGCAATAACATTTTAAGGTGTCTAATCTTGAACTATTTATGTTTTTCTATTAGATGAATCTGTCGTAAATAATCTCTTTTAAACAAAAATTATAAACAGTCATTTAAGGCGACAATTTAAAGTTCATTTCAATTAAAAATATGTGTAATTTATTTAGGTGATGATAGAAATCATCCGTAAAATTTAAAAAGACCAGTTTGCACAAAAATGTCATACACGCAACATGCAACAGCAAAAAAATTGTAACGTTTTAAATTTCCCAAACAGAAATGACACAAATTTTGTAATGTTGTATTGTATTGTAATAAAATATTGTATTCTATTTTCGATAAAATATTTTTCAATGGCAAAATAATCTAGTTTTTACCACTCATTCGATATTTTTCTTGAACCGTTAAATGGTTTGCCCTCTTTTCTTGTTACAAAATGTCGAATAAACATTAAATATTCCAAATTTATCTATTTTAACTTATGGAATCTCTTAAATTTTATTTATTAACGAGTTTGTTAGTTTTTTGCAAGTAAAATTAGCACAATAAAAAGGATTTATAGTCATGTTCGGTTGGATGAAAAAACAATCGAAAAAGTTGGCCACTCACTAACAGTACACGATCTCCAGTGAAATGTTGCTAAACATTTTCACCTCTTAATAACATGGACACGCACTCACGCATGCGATGTTTGTTCCTCGCAGATAAATCTCGAGTTTTTAGGAGATGTAAATTATACAAACGAGTATTAAGAGAATCGAAACTATTATGTTGTATATAGACTCGTGTGTATGTATGTAGACTGGCATGGCAATAATATGCTTTAAACTTTTATTTCCAAAGATCGTATCAATTGCCAAGGAAAATGTTCAACGCCAAAAAAAAAAGTTACTGCACTTAGCGAATGTAATTCGGTCTAAAAGGTCGTGATACTAGAACGTTTCAAAATTATTTAAAAATACTGTTTATCATCATCGTCCTCATGGAATTGTGAATTTGATATGCATAAAAAGTTTTCTATGCGCTTGTCTCGTTTACGAAAAACAAATTAGCTTAATGTGAAGTCTTATTAAAATCCGTGCAGAAGTTTTGGTCTGACAGCGTAGCAAATATATAAACTTTTTCACTTATTATAACGATGGATGTCTTATAAAATCACTATTTTCTAAGATGTTATTGAATTAACATTCGAATTCGGGTATCATGCATTTTTCCATTGTGGGTACCCAATACAAAAAAGTAACCGCTAGAAGAGTTCTAATGTATCTTTCTTGTACTATTGGTGTGCAACACTTCATTTAACGTCTGAAATTATATTTATGTGATTGTCTGTCTGTTTATCTAAATCGTAAGATGTATATTTACAAAATACATTGTGTTTTTGTATCAAGATTTTTCTACAAGTTTTAAAATGCTAAAACACTGATTTATGTGCTGGAAATAAAAGTAGTTTTAAAAATTACAAATTTATATAAATGTTTACTTTTTTTAAGTGTCTACGTTTTTCTCTTTAGCTTAAATATAATTTATTTAATATTTCATAGTCCAGCTTTAATTGAAGTTGTTTGAATATGTTTTTTCCTGTAGATTTGCTGCGTATTATATTTATAAATCATTAAAAATGATTTATTAGTAAAATATTGTGGTTTCTGTTTATAAATTGAGAAGAAATATGACAGAGTTTAGTAAGTAAGGAAAAATAACCGGCCACAAACACAATTTTGCATATTTCAATATTTCCAAGAAACATGTACATACAATTTGATTTCTGTTTAATGATAATATTTTTGAATAATTGCGACTGGCTAAATTAACAAATCTGTGCCACTGTGTGTTTGTTATAGAAAAGCTTTAACGAAGGTGCTGGGCCTGCGTTAATTATTTGATTTATTAAAATGACAAATTCCAACTACGAACAACCAACAAAATATTTTGCAATAAAAAATTAATAATTTAATATTAACGCTAGAAATGCGTGAGAAATAGAAATCTAGTTAAATCAAACGGTAATGGAGCTCCCCCTTGTATATGCATGATTTTTGTTGTAACAAATCTTCAAAAATTGCAACAACATCGTATTCAGTTTGAAAATCAATCTGTTAATTTCTAAAAAAAAGGTTGTAAGACTACTACCATTTTCTAAACATTTGCGTAGCAGCACATCGATATTGGGCCTGTTCGGAAATGCATCACTGTTTCGTATCTGATGCGCATGTGTGATTAGTTTGCTCAGCTGAGGCAAAACAGCATATACAGTGTTAACAGCCGTTGATTTTCAGAACGTACAACGAACGCATCAGATGCGGCGCAGTGATGCATTCCCGAACAGGCCATTTGTCATTTGTTTGTACTCAAATAACATCGTAATATAATTTACAGCTGGATATAGTGTATTTTGAGAAATTATAAAAAGGTACTAAAATACTACTATTTTCTATACTTCCGTACTCGTACAGTTCTGTTGATTTTTACTAAAATAATATCGTAATATTATTTATAGCTGTATTTAGAAAAATATTTGACTTTGACTTTGGGTTATTCCACATATAGAGATATTTTTAAAAGGCAGTAAAATACTACTTTTTTGAACTAGTTGTTATTTGTAATTAAAATTTACAACACTATAATTTACATATCCTATTGATTGTTGTTAGCAAGTCAGGGACACACATATATTAAGAGCAGCTGTCTTGAGAAGCAATGGCTTTCATCGGCAGCGGTGTTCAATGCGTTTGTTTGATAGATCTATGCATGTTTCCGTTTATTATAATTCATTTGAAATAACTTTAAAATTCATAAAGATCAACTTTTTATAAATTAAACTTTTCATATACTGCGAATACCCCTAATAAAATTCCTCTTTATCTTTCTTAT
This sequence comes from Lypha dubia, assembly GCA_947311025.1. Classification (NCBI taxonomy): domain Eukaryota; kingdom Metazoa; phylum Arthropoda; class Insecta; order Diptera; family Tachinidae; genus Lypha; species Lypha dubia. Next base: position 3,113,881 of record OX371263.1, read on the forward strand.
AAAAACTTTTGATGTTTATCTTGAGATTTTAATCTATAAAAACTTTAATAGCTTTTCAAATCAAGATAATTAAAATAATTTATTTCCAAACCAATTTAGTTTATTTTTTACAATTAAAAAGCAAAAAAGTATCAAATTACTGTATTTACACAAAGCACTAAAAAAAAGGGGAGTTAAACAATTATTTTGCTTAAGGTACGATGATACGATAGATGTTTAATACGAAGGGAAATCGTGTTTGTATGAGAGTAAAAGAAGTTGCGTTTAATTAACTCCTTAGAACATTAAGCTGCAGAATAAGGGATTCAAGACATCCATCTACAGCATATTCAATAACAAAAACAAAATATTGGCAAGAAACAACACTGGAAGTTGTGTGAAAGGCTTGACAAAACTCCAAAGGAAAACCCGTACAACAAGTTTTGAATTGTAATGAAACAATTTCGTAGTTGTACGAGTATTTTCTTGTAGATTTAACATGTTTTATTATATTTTGCAACCGCAAAAGGACGTTTTTTTTTGTTTGCTTGATGGCTGTCTCCCTCTGTCTATTTCTGTAACTACTTACAGCCATACAGTTTCTTCCCACTTTTCTCTTTACCATGACTTTTTACTTGAAATGCAATTGTATTCTCTTTTGTCATTCTTACCATCCGACATCTCCATGTTGATATAAATCTTTGAAAACATGATAAAATTTATTTAACTACAAATACGAATACGAGCAAAAGAATGATGTTGCTGCCACACAATAAAACAACAACAAAAATATAAAAGTAGTAGCAACATCTTCCTTTATTTATTTAGAATTAAAAATGTTATTTTATTTCTTTCAAAAGATAAAAATCTTTGAAAGTTTTTTTTTGTGCTAAAATAAAAAAAACTCCGCTGGAAAAAAGGGAACATTTTTCATAAAAAGTTGTTTTATAATAAATTTTCATTAAAATGGGGTCATAAATTATGGATTTATTAGATAAATTTTGTCATTGTTAAGCTTTGATTTATAAAAATAAATCTTGAAATGAAACTTTTAATAAATTTTAATGATTTCGTTTAGTTGGCTGCGGCATTCTACAATAAAACCCACACAAATTCTTAAATTAACCCATTAAGATGTTATTGAGTTTTAAACATAATTTTAGTTTTCTCGTTAAAAAATGAAACTACAAATTTTCGGAGGTTTATTACGCCCCTCTATACGCACAAAAATATTAATGTGAAAGTACTATATCGAAAAATTTCAATCGGTCCGTTTTGTGTCCGTTTTCGCAATTTTTTTTTTTTATTACGTTTTCAAATTTTTTTCCGTTTTTATGATTTTTTTCGACTTTGTTTGTTTTAACGACCTGCTTCCGCTTTGTTCGACTATTTTGTGAATTTAAACATTTTTGCTTCATATTTCACACATATTTCCATTCCGGCAAATTTTCTCCGATTTACTGAATTTTCACTTCGATCTGGTTTTATTGTTTCTTTTTTTTTCTTTAAGCAATTTTTTTAACATCTGTCGTCTTTATTTTGTTTAGCGATTTTTCCCTATTGCCATTATATTTGAGTAAAATTTCTCACCCAAGTGTGAAATGGTGAAATTAATGCGAATAAAATAAAAACTAATAAGATTTGAATCTAAAAACTGCGCAGATTTGAAAAAAAAAATATTTAAAAAAATACCAATAAGAGATTTTTTTGTAGTATATTTGAGTTATTTTCCAATTTTTCTCCAGGCTCAAAAATGCTTTTTGGAATTCGTTCCTGCAGAAGAAGTCGTGGAGGCCATTTGAATGCCGTTTTATTTAGAACTTAATTGTATCGATTTTACTTCACATTAAATGAAAAAATTTTTAATTTCCTTAACAATAAGTGTATGTATGTTTTTTTAATCACAAAATAAGTTAAAGATTAAGAAACAAATTTAAGCATTTTTTCTACAAAAATCGAATTTTGACTTTCAAAATCTTAAATTAAACTGCGCAAAAGTTTTAAATTACTTAAAATAATTTATTTTTAAATTCATAATGTAATAATCAGACTAAATTAGACATTGTTAATATTTCAAGCAACAACGAAAATTTGTGTATTCCACATCACTTAGATTTCAACGAACACGCCTAAATAGAATTTAGAATTGTGAACATTTTTGCTTTGAATCCACAACAAAAGTTTTCGACTGTCGGCCAAATTAGGTAAAAAAAAGTACTTTTTAAATATGTGGCGATTTGATTTTATTTTTTTTCCGGTTTAACGTTTTTTTTTTAGATAATTAGAAAGTTCTTTAGTGATTTATCCGTTTTATGAAATATAGTAAAAGAATCAGAGACGTATGAATGTCGGTCGATATTGACATATACATACATACTGACTCACTTATGACCCAGACGTTCCTCAACAGTTTAATTTATAACACATACAATTGTTTAATACTTTAGGCGACAATCGTTGTTACAGAATAAACCAGTCTAGTCTTTCATATTCTATTCCATCTATTTTATTCAAGTTAAAAAGTGGGCTGAGCTTAACTAAAATTTCCTCACTTTACTACATGCAGAGCAAATGGCTGGCTGGCTGACAGAGTGTTTGCTCCTCTTGTGTTTTAATAAACATAATCCTGAATGAAAATATTTAAACACTTCTTGCTCCAAATAAATGACGATTCTGCTTGCAACCACTATTGGTTTCTTAAGCTTGAATTTTTGTTCTTTTGGTTCTTATCAAAACCTTGAAGTCTTTTTTTTTCTTGCAAACAAAAAAGCGCAAATTCATGGTTAAACTATTGTGTGACTGGATGTGTATGTGGATTCATTGGTTTCTTTTGTCTTCCTCCACTTTAGTTTTCATACTGGTTTCTGTGGATTGTTATGTTTTTCAAAGATTTTGGTTGAACTGCTTGTCTTGGTTTTATTGTGGTTGTTACCGCTGGTTTGCTGTTGCTGTTGGAACATAATCTTGAAAAATATCAAGCAAACAAACAAATAAACACTTAAGAGTGGTTTCATGTGCGGCAGCACACCAATCAATATGTACTGGAGACAATAAAAGTCTCCCAGCATTTCAAGTGTTTAACTATGAGACTGTCAATAGTTTATGTTTTTTTTTTTTTCGTTTTTATTCGCTTGATTTGCTTTTATTCCAGATTTACCCTAAAAAGCGTATTGAAAAATAACAATGAAATTGTGAAAGAAGACATGATTAGTTGAAATTATTTATTTGTGAACAGCATTAAATATCGATAACGATGATGATGATGAAAATTAGCCAAAATTATCGGGAGCTTTTAAATGAGGAATAAGTTTCATTATTCTTTAACGACTTCACTTAAAAGTGTAAGAGAACTTTTAATATTTAAGGGAAAACAGAAAATTTTATTTTATTTTTTTTTATTTGTATGTACCGTAAATAATCTTAGATATTCTTTCTATAGAATACTCCAAAGCAGACACATACACATAATTGTAAATAATTTAATATAATTTGTATTCACTTTCATGTGTGCCCGATTATGTTTGCCCGATTAATCGAAAAATTAAATTCAAATAATGTATGGTCAAACAAAACTTTCCAATATCGATTATGTATTTATTCGAATACTTTATATTAGTTAATCAAATAACTCTAAGAAAGCTGTATGTAAATCTTCTTTTTTTTTCGAAAGCATTAAAACTTGCAAAATTTTAAATTCTATGAAATTTATCGCAAAAGAGTTAATTGATTGAACAATTAATTTAAAAAATCGATAGTAAAAATAATACGAGTAATTAAATCTGCACACAAAGAAGTGGGAAATACATTTTGCAAAGCCTGCCAACGAACGTATCCTTCCACGCCCTAATCAGAATCTGGCCTCCAGTTGTCCTTTATATTATCGAACATCGAATTTTTTGTTGTTTTTTGGCACACGTGGACTGTAAAGAAAAATTAAACAACATTACGAAAAGTCACACTCGGTAAGTCAAATTAAGAGAAAATATTGAAAATTTTAAACTCAAGAAAATTTTTTATTTAGGCAGAACACTTCAATCATATGCGATCACGCGAAGTAGTATTCCGATAATATGGAAATACATTTTAGTTTAAATTTACTACATTACCAAAAATATATTTATACGTTTCAATTCAACTGCATATTTTTGCATATTTTATTTTTTACAGCACAATTTTGCATATTTCTTTGTACGCGGCGTTTAAAGTTCTTATTTTTTTTATTATTAGTTCATTTCAGCGTATACGTTTGCTGTCTTTCGTCCCTGGTGTACAGCTGAGAGCAAGAACATCCCTCCTTCTTCACCGAGTTTGGTTGGTCTCTATAATTTAAAATATTGCACGCAACTGGATTTGGATCCAACTCAAGTTTTTTTTTTTTGTCACGTGTCTTGAAAACACAGTCTTCACTAGCGATTTTTATGAATCCACTGATTTCTGACATACACCCGGTGCTGCTGCAATTGTACCGATAATCTTGTTTTGTCGTGTTCAAATATTTTCCACATTTGATGCCCAGGCAGTGCCCCATAACTGGATTCCATAGGACCATGTTGATTTTAGGATGCCATTATATAATGGAAGCTTACAATCTAGGCTTAGTGTAGACTTTCTTCCAATAAGCCAATGCATTTGAGCTGCGTTTAATATTATTTGAATCAGATATGCGTCTATGTGCAATTTCCATGTTTAACGGCGATCAATATGGACACCGAGGCATTTTGCTTCATTGTGTTGGGGAATAGTCTGGCTATTGATTTCAAAGTGGATTTTAATGAATTTTTAGTAATCAGGAGTCAAACATTTTTGTTAATAAAAAGTAATCTCAACTGTAATAAATATCGAAATTTCTACAGTGATTTCAACGAAATATCTTCCATTTAAATTTTAACAATTTATCCGTTTCAGTAAACTTGTATTTTGCTTAGATCTTCAATAATTTATTTGTTTTTCTTCGTACCACAACTAAATTCATTTAATAATATCATAGATGTTCCACTACTTTGACTTGTAACAATTAAGTTTCACTTCACTTATTTCATTCATTCATTTTAATCTTACACTTTTAAACTCATTATCTTATCGGTTTCTTTTTAATTTAAGTTCTTTTTATTGGAGTGTAAAATTGTAAAAGAAATAAATCACATTTTTCTAATTATTCTTATTAATTTTTACACATTTTCCGTAAGGTCAAACCTATTTGCGGTTTCTAAAATACAGGCAATTTTTTTTTAAACAGACACAACTCCGCAAAGCGTTTAGCTTGTCTGCTGAAAACACCCAGGATCTCTGGCCGGAATCGAACCGACAACCTCCGGACTACTAGTCTAGCATTGCTACCTATCTGCCACGGCGGCACCCAATTGGGTTGAGTTGAAAATTTGTATGAAAAGCACTCAGTTTTTTGAGTGGTTTCCATACAAAATTTACACTCAAATCACTCGTTCGTCTTATATAAAAAGTAACAAATTAATTTTGAACTTTAATATAACCATGGAAAACTTTATGAAAACATAAATCTAAAACTTTTATATTTGTTCTTTTTATGTTTCTCAATAAGCTTTATAGGTATTACAATTTTTTGTTTTTTGTGTTCTAACAAATAATAAGACTTAAGATCCATCTAATAAAGTTAAATAAGAAAAATCCCCGAAAAGTACTTTTTAACTAGTTTCGAGGAGAAAAAATAAATAAAATATAATAATAAAGAAAATCTCTGTTAGCAGAACTTTTTACCAAAGTACTCGTACCAACTTTCAGTTAATGTTTAACTAAACAACAAAGCCAAGTACAAGTATGTCTGTAAATAATGTGGAGAGGAAAAAAGTTCTGGAAATACTACGTAGACTCTAAGGAAAATCATGCAAATAAAAATACACTAAAGCATTCTTGTAATGTTGGCTTTTGTGGGAGCAACCAAATGAGGTTGATAATTTTTAGCACTACATTTGGCATTTCAGTTTGAAATAATTAACAGACATCTAAAAATTGGCGCAAATAAACGAATGAATGCTAGTAAGAGTGTGTAGCGTCCAACGGAACCATTATTTTATTGCGTTCGACTTTAATATTTCGAGAACATTTAAATGTATTAAGCTGAAGTTAATATTTTCACAACTGCATAGACTAATTCTTCAAATACTTTTCCGCCTGTAGCAGTCTTTTAAGTCATTTTATTCCACACGAAATATTTAATTCTTTTCAGCAGAATTTTCTCTCATCATTTACATAAACTTCAAGTGTTTTTTTCTCTCTTTGCTTTATTTTTTACAAATTTTTTCAAAAACTTTAACACAATAACGTTGACTTCCTTAAAATCTACATCAAGTAAAACTATTCTAGTCTTTTTATTTTGACCAAATCTGTGTTCTTGTGGTTAATGATGCCTTAAGACCATAAAAGGCCAACAACAAATTGGCATAAAAAATATTCATTTTATTTAAGCTGTTTTTTCGATTCCAGCAAAAGTTAGATTAAAATAAAAAATCCCATTGAATCAAATAAAAGTGAACATAAAATGAGCTTTAAAACTAAAAAAAGTTAAAATGTGACCATAATTTAATAAAAACAAATATTTGTAATCTTAATTTAAGCATTCACTCAAACAGATCAGAAATGAGAGGAATCAATCAATATTTTATTTTAAAATAACAAACAAAGGCATTTTAACGAGAAGACATTTTTGGTCATTAAAATTATAAAGGGTGCTTTTTATAGAGCTTTAGTAATTTAAAGTAAAATAAAATTGATTTTATTTGAAACATATGTAACAATTTCTCATTTTTATCTGAATATGATTATCCTCATTTACAGGCTTCACTCGATTGCAAAATATTACCCATAACCTCCTTCGATTTTCATCTTTTGGAAAATTGTAAAACGATACAAACGTTTCATTTAACATACCCAAAATATTAAGTATCGATATAATTTCTCACTTGTTTGCATTTGCCAACTGCACAATTCATAGTTCCTCTTTTTCTTAACTCTTCACTTCACTTCCCTTCACTTTATTTTGTTTTTTTTTTATTTTTCTTAGTTTTGCAGCTTTTAAACTACCAAATTTAATAACTTTCTATGTAATTTTAATTATTTCAATATTAAATTTTTACATTCATTCGAGCATGTACTCAAGTATTTATGTTTTATATATTATTTATTTGTTGCGGGTTAGCAATATCTAGATATATATTTCGTTGGTAGCTATACCAATTCATCAGTAGATGTTTTACCCTTTATGTTTAAAAAAATTCAAAAGCTCATCTATTTATACAAAAACTCACAAATATATTTTTGTGAATTACAAAGCACATTCATAATGGAAAATTATTGTTGTGTGTGTTTGAGAAATTTTTTAAAGGCTATTTTTATGCAGAGTTGCAAAGTTTATAATGATAATGTATTTGTTTTGCAGAGCTGTAAAATAAAATTGTTTGATTGAAACACTGATTTGACGTTGCATAAAGACGTTTCAGGCAGCCAGTATTGTTTTATAAAAACATATTTTTGACTAAATGGTACTTTTTTAAAAGACATCTTTCCGCTGTGCCTGCTCAGGAAAAGGATAATTGTCTTTTCCAGATATTACCTTTGGCCAATTACCAATAAAACTTATATGTTACCTAACTCTTAAGGAACAGAAATTAAAGAAGGTTATCTTTCTTAGTCTGCTAGAAGGTGAAAATGTACCTAAGGTATCTGCCCATGACCAAAGTTGATAGAAAGTTAATCCCTGTAACCTAACACTGATACCAGAGGAGTCAGTAAGCCTTACGGACAGTGTCTACCGGGGGATGATAGTGTTGTCCTCTTGGGTATGGATATGCTATTGGCTTACTCCTTGTCCTTGAGAATGGATATGCTGGTAGCCATCGCGCTACCGTCGTTGGTGGCATGATTCCGTGACTGGTTATTGGTGAGGTCTCCTTCGGGAGTACACGTGTTGGCTGTGGCTGCTACCAAACGCTGGCTGAGGTATTGGTTTAAATACTGATGCTCGACTCGTGCTGGTGGCTGGATGGACTTCAGTCTAAAAATAGAAAGCCTCTATGTGCTGCTGCGAATTAACAGATAAAAGCATGGTGGGTAGTCCATGCATAAGAAGTTGCTACCTTATTTGAACCTCGAGGTCACACTTTTATCCTTATGAACTTATATATTCAAACGGTGTTAAGTGAATTATGAGCTTAAGCCGAATACATGCCATGCAATCATCTACCGGTTGCCAGTAATCTGTCTGTCTTGTAGAAGTTCTCATGCTAAAAAAGCACACGATATTATAACAACTAGATTGGAATATATTCTTCTCAATTAGTATCCACTTTACGAAAATTGTAAAGATGGACAATTGAACGCTGATGAGAGGTGTAGCGGCCTTGAAATCAGTACTGATACGTTCTGCTAAAAACTGATTGGATATAAATATTAATATTTTCCGACACAAAAAAACTCTTAGTAATTTTGAATTTTCATTAATTCAATAAAACTGAACTTGAGCCTGATAATATTACTTTTCATATGTAGAATTTTTAATTTTCAGCTGCAGCTAAGATATCCGTAAAATAGATTTTGCTTCTACATAAGCATGATCCCTTTAAAGAAAAATTTATTCAATCATTTAAAAATATTTATTTGAAATTAATTCTAATGCCCCAGAGAATGCCTGGGAAAGGTATCAAAATTTAAAGAAAATCATGATTTGATGTCGATTTTTATTCAAGTTAGTTACTTTACTATTCCAATGGTGTGTAATTCACAATCCTTAAACATCAGTGTGTAACAAATAGTTTTCACATGGTTCCCAAGGGAGCATTCTTAATTTGTATTCGCTAAATGCTTATATGTATGATTAGTTTGCTTTCAGCTTAACATTAAATGAAACGTTTTATCGCTGCTTTTGCTTTTAGTTTAAATTAGAAAATATTAGAAATTAAATACATACAAATATGTATGTATGTACCTACAACAATTGTTAGAGTAAAAGCAAAAAAAAAAAAAACTATTGTTACCTATAATCTGTCTGCTTTTAAAACGTGGTTTCACTGCGATGATGAAACATTCCTTCCCAGGGTTGTGAAAATATGGTCATACATATTTCTTTTTCTTTTGTTGCTGCTACAAAGTCTTTCTTTCGATTGCCTAAAATAGCAAAACAGGAAACTAAAATTGTTTTTAAAACTTTCTTGGTGGCCAACAAGCAAAACAATTCGAAACCATACGCCAGCCAGGCTGTAATAGAGGTAAATTTTCAAAACTCATATTCATAATTTTCATTTTTCTTTTTTATTAGTTTTACTTTTTATATTTGCTTGTCATACCCATTTGCTGTTTTAGTCATTTTGTCTAAAAAAAACCATATATCTTTTGGTAGCACGCCAAAAAAAAAAAAAATAAAAATATTAGAAACAACAACACAAAAAAACAAACGTTGAAGCACAATATGTGTTGTTGTCTCCGTAACATACGCACTATTAACTTTAACACAAGACAGCAACAAAACAAGTAACGACGACAACAACACTAGTAACGACTACAACATTTAAGTATTTTGACAACTACAACGAAAATGTCAACAACTTTAAAATGGAGAAAACAGCAACTTTTTTTTTCAAAGAAACAAAATTTTTACTTAAAAATATTCACAAATCTAAGTTTAAGACTTTATAGCAACTTATGAAAAAACAACAACTACTACATATGTGACAACAACACACACGAGTTTAAACAACAACGAGAAGGTCTGGCAAAATTTGTTTATTTAAGCAATTTTGAATAAAAAAACATATATATGTTTGAATTTTTTTGTAGGAGTCAAGAAGGTTAAATGTATAAAACAGTGGAAATGTATGAAAATATATGCGAAAATAACGTTTTTTTAACAGGACTTAGAATGACTCCAACTCATAATATGTAATGGACGAAATTAGAAAAGTTGTCTATGGAAAGGGTTGTAGAGTCTGATCATTATACTTGAATGTGCCTATACAGAAAGTGACAAGCAATATTTCTACAGTTGACTTATTCTGAATTGGAATTGTTCGGCTGTAAAACGTAATCTGCCTCTCTACCATATCGAACATTGATGGATCTGGCTTTCATCAAGTAGGACGAATTCCTAAAAGCAAGTTGCAATACATATATACAATGCATAGAGTTCGTAATGAATTTTTGACAATGCCTAATGTTCCTTATTGTATTGCAACTCATTTTGAGGAGTATCAGCTGACAAAATTGTGCATCAATTGTATGCAAATTCCTTAATGACGTTTTTATGCAAAACATTTCTCCGCTATGTAGGGTTGTTGTTAAAACATGTTTTGCATTGCAGAAGCAGCTTTCCAAATTATCCTTTACAAGTTGCCTTTTAGAAGTCAGCCGTAACCTTCGCAGAAAATAGTATCTAAGTTTCAGGAATGACTCTGATTTCATAAAGTAACATGGAATTTTTGTAATGTTAAAAAACCGTAACACGCGCCATATTATTTCGAGGCTTCACCAACTACATTATGTCGGATACTTCAATCAATTATGAGCTTCTCCGATTTCTCTAGAACGTGATCCACTAGTTTTAAAAAAGTCTTTGATAAGAGTTTCATGCCGTTTTCAGTGATCTTTATATAGATGATATAAATTGTTCGGTGATCAAATGAAGCAAAACATCTCTCCGTCCTTCTCTAATAATCTATGGAATTCAACGTTGCATGACAGCCGCCCAAAAAATTGTGTCACGGCAAAATGTGTCATATCGTTTGTGGATGTCATGCCACTTATTAAAGAATTCATTGTTAACATAAAATTCATAGCATACGATGGAAATAGTAAAGCTTCAGCCAGTAAAAATGCGATCATTGAAAAAATCTTTATTCTGCCAACCCGCTAGAAGGAACTCGGAGTGATGATTTATAATGCTCAACCCATCTGATGCGAGACTGAATTTCAATAACATCAAAAAAGTCTGATTTCCTCACATATAATCCACCCATGATTACAGATTAAGCGCAAATTTCTACGTCTAGCCAACACTAAAATTGATGCTATTCGCATCTTCTCATTCTGAGATTGTTAGAAGATCGCGATTACGTAGATTAATAAATAAGTCATGCGATGCCCTTGATTGCACCTCGTCTAGAACGAGTCCTAAAAAGCTCGATATAAATTGTAGTGCTCTATCAGACTCTAACGATCATTTAAGTGTTGTATGAAATGATATGGTGTCAGTATCAGCATTGCAATGAAATCTCATCAACAAGCGCCTATATAATCATTATTCACGTTGACGGTACGACGAGGCCCACCATATCCATTCCTTCTAGAGATTAAGTTTGTCTTCGTTTCGAGTATTATCTATTAAACCGGCAGTTAATCCGAGTAGCTGATATCTATCAGCTGACGTTCTATCAATGTATGGTCAATTATTCTGATCAGTTCCCAATATAATGAACAAGAATATATATTTATATTAACTTTGGTCTTGGGCAGATCCCTTAGACATCGCTTCACCTCCTATCAACTAGTGTAGACCATTCTACTGCGGGATTGGATGCCCGTATAAAGATTTTTCGCACCACATACAGATCTGTGGATCTAATTACACTTTTGAAAGCGAAATGAAAATAAAAATTACAAAGTTCTGAGAAGAAGAAGGATACGGAAATGATTGAATGATTGCACACTTCATTCTAGTCGGTTTCTTAAGTTGGAATTCTGAATGAGCCATTCAGTGAATGTTACACGGTGCTTATGAGCGGCAAATAAAGAAATGTTGGCCTTTTAAAGTTGCATTATTTAAATTAAATTCTGTACATTATGCTACAGAAAATAAAATATTACACATTATTATTCATTTTGACCCACTGTTCCTTAACCAAAATTAACTAGTAGAAATGAAATTCTACTTACACATGTGTGCAATCCAAACATGTGTGTGTTTATGTTAACTTTAAGTTTTATGTATTTTTACGTTAAACGCCAATAATAAATACATATATTCGCTTCTTTTGCATATGTACAAAATAAGTAACAAAAAAAAAGAAGAAAGGAATCATAAAAGCAAAAACTACGAAAAAGAAAACATGAATAAAAAAATAATGTAAACTGTCTTGGCTTTGCATGTTGTTTACTTGATAAATACTAATGTTTAACAGAACAACAGCAACTACAACATAAACACAAAATTGAAATGAAAACAGCAAAAAGATACAAGATGATCTGAAAAAAATACCAAGTAATTGTCAACACAAAAATGCTGTTTGTAGATATTGGCAACTAACTAAAAAAAAAACATCAAAATGTGGAAAAAAAATTGATTGCTTGATAAACCAACAGAAATATTGGAAAGAAATTTGTTAGTAAAAACTAATTCAAAAACATATTAAAAAATATTATCTATATGTGGGGAAGAGCATCAACAGGAATATCGAAAAAAATAATGAAAGAAGGTACGAATACTTAAAAATTTCCGCAAAAAAAAAAAAAAACAGAGATATTAAAAAGCTTTACTCACATTTCAAAATTAAATAATTCTGGCGAAAAAAACGACATCAATTCAAGAGCCAAGAAACTGACGCAACCAATAAAATAAATAAACCAACATCCATTTCAATTTAATATATTATTTTCTTAAATTAAAAATTAAAACATTTTGTACGATATTTACGAATTTAGTTATAAAATCGTTGCTAAAAAGTTTTGATTTTTTACATAACATTGACGAAAATCCCTAACCCTTCCATTGAAGGCTTTGATTTTTAATTGCCTTTATAAAATGTAAAACAATAACAATTTCCTACGAATTTGATAAAAAAATTATATGTGACAGAAAGAATTATGAAAATTAGTGCCTGCTGTGTCTTTGTTGGAAAAATATTTCTTCTGGCCCATCGATATTAAACTTTTTTCGTAAACAACTTTCAATGACTTATCCGACCACGTCCATTGTATTCTTAGAGTGATTCTAATTTGGCACTTTTAAAATTTGCCATAAAAAAACTGCTTTAACATGTTTTTTTAGAATTTTTCTAAAAATTTCTTGCATATTTTAGTTCTCTTAGCATATTTTTCAAATAAATCTATAATTCTTTTCTCTCATAAGTTTTGGCAACGCTGACACCTTATTTGAATGATTCGCAGTGTATACCTTGGTATGACAGTAGCTGAATCTATGTAAAACTAAAGAGAATCAAAAATAGCATTTAATTTAGTTAAAAAATTTTTTTTTAACAACTTGTGTTGTGTCCAAAAAGATTAATTACTTACAAAATGGTAAATTTTAAATTCCAAATTATATTCTAAACTCATTTATTTATGACCATAGAAAGAAAGATGTAGTGAAACACAGACTAAAATATTCAGCTTCACAAAACTTTTGGGAGTCAGATGTGAGGCTTTTAGCTGTTGTTTGGAACAGATTTTTATGGGAAGGATTTTCGGACTTTTCGATTTTCCGCATATAAAAATATTTAATTTATATTTTGCAATTTTTGTTTCATACATACTCGTATGTATGTACATATAAACGATTTAGTCCATCAACACGCTGGCATTCGTTTAATCGACTTCCATTCCTATAACGAGCCAAAATTGGCAGAAATGAATAATTTTTGTTATAAAAATATAAAGACACATTTCTGCCTTCCGTGCTAATGTGCTACAATGTCAACTATTTAACGTACTTTCTTGCAAAAGTTGAAGTTAAATGAAATCTATCATTTAAAGAGCCAAAAACTACTTTTTATAAGTCCGCAGACAGTACTTGTGGATTTGTTATATGTATAATATATCAACTAAAAAAATTGCTTATTGTTAAACAGGCCGTGCAAATATGTCTTTTAACCCTTTTTTCTGTTCATAATACCTCAAATTTCCGACAAAACCAACTAATTTCTTTTTCACATTTCAAATGGAATTCCTCAAAAGTAACACAAAATGTTTAAGCCGTTTCATGTTCTTTCTAAATTTCGTATTATTAATTTAATCATTTTCCGGCCGTCTTTAAAACCCGCTTAGAAACCACCAAAAAACTGTAATTAAACATTTTTAACATAATTATCACATTAATTATGACCTAAAGACATAATGATCCCGTTTAAGATTGTTTTTTCTTTGTAAGTTGTGTGTTCAAGTTTCTTTGAAAAGATATAAAACATTTTGTAAGAATAAAAGCCGTAAAAATGTTGTCGGCAAAGTTTATTTTACTTCTTTCCTTTTGCTTAAACATGATGTTAATTGTACGTTTATGCTTTTTTAGATTTAGATTTCTTTCCCAAAACAAATTTTTTGTTTAAATTATTAACAAATTAATTTAAAAATTAGCGACCAACTTAAATGTTTAGTTGTTATTAATGATGATATTTTTGAAGCTAAAAGTATTCAAGTGGAAAAGTTTAACGTAAAATTTTAAATGCTTTTAACGTATAAAGTAAATATTCGAAAGAAACAGCTTGTAACGAAATTTCAACCTTGTGACCTCTTTAGAAGTTGTTATGATAATTTTGAAACATTGTAGATGCATATATGTACTCGTATGCGGAATAGGTAGTGGGTCAATTATGATTCCCTCTATCTAATTTCAATTACTTAATTTACTTAACCTCCGTCATGCCTAAGAAAAAACGAAAAGAGCCAGCTGAAGTCTGAAGTGATATTGAATATTAGATATTTCTTTGAACCTTAAAATATTAACAATGTGAAATTTTTGCTGATCAAAACAAAAAGAGTCTCTATTATCTAAAGGGTGTTCTTTTAGAGGTATAAAAATTTAAGTTCGCAACAATTTTTTAACAGGCGGCCATTTTGTCAGCTGTCAAGTGATTTATGTTCAGTATGTATGGTTTGGCATTTTCACATGAATAGACTGACGCCTGAACAACGCTTCCAAATGGTGCAAAATTTATTTAATAATCATGTTTCTGTTCGAAATACATAACGCGCACTACGTCCAATTTAATGCCATCACAATCGTCCATCAGAGCAATTAATTCGATTAGCTATGGTACGTTTCGAGTAATGATAATCCTCAAGTGTATTAAACAATTTAATTTAGATATAAATTAAAAATGTTAATTCAATTTTGATGCACGATAAAATATTTTTTATTTGCAAAATGTAAAAATAGATAAATGGCTCAAATCCAAATACAGATCTCGACAATTAAAAATACTTTTATTGTATAGTTTACCGTTTTTATCTTTTTGAATAATACAATACAAATTATTTTCATTGTCCTGCACACTAAGTGGGGTTCTACCGAAAACAAGGTTTGTTCCATTCACCCGTGCATGTTGAAATCGAAGATATGTTGTACGAGTATATTAGAAATGTCCTTTGTTGCTTAAATTACTACCAATTTCTAATTCTCTCCGATCACTACGTTACGAACTTTAGCTTATAAAAATCAACACAGATTAATAAGCAGTTCGAAGTATATACATACATAAATTCATATAGAAAAACCAATATTTTTAATTAATTCCGTAATTAAACCAATTAATCATGTAATCAAAAAAAAAATTTTTCTAACAATTTTTATTAGAAGAATATGATTTCCGAGATATCATGCATAAATTTTGCTCCGCGTAAATATTTTTAAAAAGTATTAAAAATAAAAATCTTTTTCGGCATTTATCCAGTCCAAATGAGCTGACGATATATTGATTTTCTGCTATCGATTTCAAATTGTCACATGGCTGAAGAAGTAAAGCAGTTACTTCGCTTGCGAATATGTCATGAATTGAAAATTCCTGAGTTTAAAACTAACCTTTTAAAATGTTTGACAGGAAGTAAAATTAGTAATAAAATACAGTGCCAGCTCGCTACTCCGAATTAATGTCTGCAGACCCTGATTCGGGCTAACGAAATATTCGGATTATTGGATTTGCTTTTAGTATGTATTATAATTCCCTATATTCGAAAATAAAACACAAGCCAAGATTTCAAAACAAATTTATGTTATTTTTATTATTCAAGAATGAAAAAATTAAAGCTTTTTTAAAATATTATGTTTTTTTTTAATATAATTTCTGATGTAGGTTTGCTTCTCTTTCAGTGCAGATGCTTGCAAAGCCTTGTTCCGCAATTCTTTTTGCATCAACATGTAATCTGTTTGCAAACGTCATTCATTTTCCCAATCTATTGAAGTATTAAAGGCTTGCACAGCTTCACGATTTTGAACGTATTTCATAATTACAGCCTCTGATTCCAAACTTTTTGCGTCTGAGTCTGAACTACTACACGAAGTATTTTCAGAGTTAATAATCCAGCTAAGAATTTCATATTCAGAAATTCACACGGTGAAATAAGTAGGTTATTGTGCGAAATTCTTCTGTTTCTTTAACACAATCATTCTCAGGTAATTCTTGTTGTAAAAATGATAGTGGGATGTTATCCTCTGAAGGCCACTTCTGAGAATCAATATGCTTGCGAACAAGACTTTATAGAAGTCTTGGCATCCTGTCCATATATCGTTTAAGCAATTCACAAGCGTCCTTTAAAGTGAATTGTTTCACAAAAATTTCTGAATCGTCCGCTACAGATCTTACTAATTCACAAAAACAAACTTTTATATTGCCCACATTTAGATACCAGCGGCTCTCCATGACATTTTGCATTAGGCAGGAACAATACAACTTTTTTGGCAAATTATTTTCAATTTGATATTCTTTTACCTGTGGTATAACCGATTTAAAAAACCATGTATGTACAATGTCAATTATAGAAGGCTCCCGTTACTTTTAAAATTCCACATATGGTTTTGTAAAAAAAAAAAAACAAACACAATAATAAAAAAGCAGAAAAAAAAAAAAAAAAATTCGGTTTAGCGAGCTTGCAACCAATGCGGATTATAGAGTATGTAATACGTCATAAATTATTTCGGATAACTGGATAATTCGTATTACACACATTCGGATTAGCGAGCTGGCACTGTATTATTAAAAATATTAAAAGAAGTTTCTAGATGGTGTTTGGTTGTTTGCAATATAATAATATATACTAAAAAAAACCTAGAGTTGGTCAAAAACATTACGTGAGATAAACAATTGTTGAAAATATAAAGGTTTCTTTTCTTTTCCTTTCACTGCCTTTGTATTTAAGATTTAGGTTTTTCGAAATTAGATTTTTCTAGTATTAAATCGACTGGTAACGCCCGCATCAGCTTCCAAATAAATTTATAGTTTTAAAATACTTTTTCCTCTTAATGGCATACCATAATTTTTGGAAATGCTTAACTTGTTGCAGGCCATTCTTCAATTAAAACAACATAAAATAACACACTTTGATTGATTTTTCTAAATCTTCAATTTAAATATTTATTTCTCAACCGTAAAATGTAAACATTAAACTATAAATATTTATGTATATATTAGCTCAACATTAAAACGTTTATTTTTATACGATAAAAAAGTTAAACATGCCACACATTCTACACACACACACATATACGAGTATATATATTTTACACTAAAATTAATAAAACAGATTGTAAAACTGCCACATCAAAGTCGGTTCTTTTTTAACATCCCCATTATCACTTTGAATTTGACTCTATTTTTTCCTTAATATTTTTTATTTTTCGTTTATTTTAGTGATAAAACATATTTAAGGTTCAAATACCACCACCAGCCACGTAAACACAAATGAAAAAAAATTGATAACAAAACAGCAGAAAAAAATATATAAAAAAAAAAATTAAAAAACGATTATAAAATTTTGTTAGTCATAAATTACCAGAATAAAAATTCAATAGACAAACACACAATCAAATGAAGCAAATTAAGGGCATAAAAGCCATCATCAGTATTTCACTTTAATATTTTTTTTATTGAAACTCATAAAACTGTTTTAGTGCAACTGAATTAATGAAAAGTGAACTGGAAATATATTTTTAAATAATTGAAAAACTCGACTACGAATAAATATTTATATTTGAACAATAAAAAAATATATGTTTGTATGTACAGATAAAACTGAGATCAAATTGATTGGAAAAAAATATTTATTCAACAAATTTATTAAAAATTGTATACGGTGATGATTTAATTAAAAATGCAAGTAAAAAATTTATTAAATAACTAAAAAGAAAAATGAATACATACGTATTTACATAGTACATATATTTAATAACTCTCCCCAATAAAAAAAGCTATTAAAAAACAGGTGTGGCAGTGCCTGTCATGCTGATTGATTGTCACGATAACTTCATTAAAAGATGATCAGTGTTATTCAGAAAAAGTTAAAGTAGGTTTAATATCCACTATTAAGTAAAATTCCTTAAAGTATTATTCACAAACGATTATTAGCTTAATTTACAGAATTTAACGCCATATTAAATGTTGAAATTTTAAAGTACGTGGACCCCTACCTTAACCTAAATTAAAGTAAAATGATATTTCTGTTCTGCTAATTTGCTTAATTTGTTTAAATGTACACCTTTTGAGAAAAACTTGTTAAAAAATAATAAATTGTGTAAAATATGGAAACATTAAATTTTATTAGAAGAATTGGTAAGTTAATTCGTGATACGAAATTTTTTTTAATTCTGTTGCACTTAAACAGAATAAATAACAGAAATTTCCAACTCCAGTCGACCGAGCATATACAAGGAGAGGGTAGACCCATTCTTTCTTCCTAACACGCAATTAAAAAAAAAAAATACCGATTCAACAAAGAAACTGTAAAAATACAAATTTAATAAAAAAAAGATACATTGTTGGACAGTAGAGGATGCGGTACATCAGCGGAATTGCAACTTTTGGTAGCTTTGCGCACTTGGGGAAGACGAAAGGTAGGTGTCATATTTTATGATGTACATATATACTTATGTGTACATTCATATGTATGTATGTACTTAATACATAAAAGACAAAATTGTCCTTTAGGATGCAGGATGATATTCATGGCCTCTCCCAAGCCATGGTAAGCAGAATTTGTGCTAAAGTCTCCCGCGACATTGCGAAACTTGAAAAAGAAAAAATCAAAATGCTTGCATCTATAGAAGAAGAAGTAAGAATATTTAAAAAATTCAAAGAAATACGCAACTTTCCTACTGTTATCGGTGCCATTGACGGAACCCATATAAAAGTTAAAAAAACCGTTGGTGAAGTAGACCACGGGGGATTTATACATATGTATATCATCCAAAGAATTCGCAAGTATTTTCAACAAAAACTTTTATTCATTTATAACATTAGCTTTACTTACTTTGTCCTCTTCGTTAAAATTTTCGGATCTTTTTCTTTTAATATCCAAGCTTTATCCATTTTTTATTAAATTTTCAAAATATTTACCAAAAATTACTTAGCAAAGTAATGGAAATCTACAGAACTTTTTAGTGATGTACATACAACCAACAAAAGTAAACAAAGCTCGTACTTCAAATAATCGGCCTAAAATTTTTATCCGATTATTTGCAGTTATTTAAATCCTTAACAAAAAATAGCCGTATTTATTTATTTTACATTACTATAAATGTATTTAGTTTATGTTGTTATGTAATATAAATATTAATTTACATCTTTAATAAGAAAATATTTAATTTTATATTAAAACTATGCAAAAATGTATTAATATATCCGAATATCCGGATGAATTAAGAATCGTTTTTGTGCATCGTTAACTATAAAGAGACAAGAGAGACTGATGGTATTGCCAGTATCAACATGTTAAATTTATTAAAGCATACCTTAGTTAATATGGTGTTTTTGCATACTATTTTTTAACATAGGTTTGTTAGCGTTAAAGTCGATGGTAACTAACACGAACTTCAAACCTCAATTAAGATTTTTTTTTGCATAAGGCTGGATATATTTACTATGTTTGGCCACTTTCACAATTATACTGTTGTATTTTCTCAATTACGAAATGTGTGCGCAAAGATTTTCGGTTTAGTTTAGATTTTTTTAATATATGTATAATATTTACTTCTTATGGGCGTGCCACTTCCCACTTCTCTATTCATAGATTTATGCTGCCTCGGGCGGAAACTTAGTATGTGTTTCATAGCTAATGGTTAACGAGAAGCAGTAAACAACGCACATGCATTTGTTTTGTGAAGGCGTGATAGAAGTAATCCTTTCAAATAAAGAAGAAAAACGTCCGGAAATGCAGAAAAGTGTGGCTTTGGCATTTTTCAATTCAACCTAATCAGCAGAGTAGTGCAACATTGTTTTCGCAAGCTTCCACTCTTTTCTTGTAAATGTCGCAAACTAAATTTGAGTTGATTTTTTCCTTGATCATGTCTCAGTTCTTGCGAAGCTTGACAAACCATATTAACTAGAAATGAGCATCTGGATTCTGAGAAATAATAACGACTGATTCTCTATAGTATTGGCATAGTCGAAAGGTACGACTGGCAGTCCCCTCTTTTTTCTAGCGTTTGATAGATTGTATTGCTTACATTTTACGTATTTGGTATATTCACTGTTTCTATGTACATACTACGGGAGTATTTTTGTGAAAGATTTCAACCTTCTAACTCTATGCAGCATTGGTATTTTTGTCATTTTTTGGAAAAATAAAAGTGGTGGTAAGTAATAAATTAAAAAAAATTGATTAAACCTAAAAAGCTTTCAATTAATTGTCTTCCGATTGAATTCCTTTGAATGATTTAACCAACTTTGGAGTTGATTACAGCCATGTTTTATCTCTAATTTTTTTATGATGTAAGATAATAAAATTAATTACTTTGTTAGTTTTCACGATCCTTCAAACTGATTAAGAGTTGTCCATTTTAACACTGAAATGCCATTGAAAATTCTCTTGTTGTTTTTAGCACTCAGCTTATCATATTTTTCGTTTTCACCTTAAGGTTTGTCTCTTCATTGCATTTTCTTAATCCCTCAGTCTCATTAAGTGTTTAAATAAAAATAAAATTAACGAAACGCAAAAAAAATATCATAAATTTGTTTTGTTGAAACCTTTGTGACTGTCTACACTTCATCAGCAGACCAACGAAACTCATCATATGCAACACATCACATAATGTAATGTTGTAAATGCATTCTTATTTCGTTTTTGTTGCAAACTCTCGTCATCATGCATTTTGCACAGATGAGCTGAAACTAAAGCAACTTCTTGTGCAAGAGTTTCTCGATATTAAATAAGAATAAAAAAAATGTTAAAGTTTTGTGGCAATTTTCCTTAAATAATAAAACACAAAAACAGCATTGCAACACGCATATGCAACATACCATTTGTTGTCATCATTGTTGCAGCAGCAGCAGTCACCGTAAACCCATAACAAAACAAGATATGGCGGCAAGCAGGCAGGCAGAGAGACAAACACTTAAAGCAGCATAAGCGACGAGTGGCCAGTCGTTGAGACTGTAAGACGGTAGAAGAAAAAAAACCCCAGAGTCATTGCAAGCAATTGACATTAAGTTTGTTTGAGTGTATGTGTGTGTGTGTGGTGTGTGTGTGTGTGTGTGTGTGTGTGTGTGAGTAGTAGTGGCAAAAGCAGAACCAGAAAACTTTAACTGTTGCATTCAACAATTTTTCTTCCAGCCAGTGTCTTGGCCATTGGTTGACACAAAAGTGGCCACGAAATTTTAAACTAGTTTCTTTTTTTATATCTTGAACATTTTGTCTCTCCTGGAACTTTTGTTTCTTTTCTTTGGAAAATTTTCAGAATATTTTTTTTTTGTTTTGCATTATCTTGTCGGTTTTGGCATGCTTTTTTTTCTTTTTTTTTCTTACAAAATTTAATTCTTTCATTGGTTTGAATGGAAGATGGTTTCTTTTTTCTTCTGTCATTTTTACTGGAAATGATTGTCTTTCGTTTTTATGCACGTTTTGCAGTTTTGAATTTATAGTTTCTTTGAATTGAAAACAAAAAATTGCATTTTATTCAAAATGATTTTTTCAAGCTTCTTACATTTTGCAATATTCTGCATATTATTGTAAAATAAGCAGGTGCAACCTCGTGATTTTTATATTTTTCCTTTCATACAAATAAATATAAAGATAATTCAAAGATGATAAGATATACATTCATACTATCACATCAACTGAAATCGATAAAATGAAATAATGTTCCAAGTTTTCTTACAAAAAATGGAGTGATAACGTAACTCCAGTACAATTGATTCGGAAGTTTTGAAGAGATGCAAGTTTCCCGATTGCTACAAAATTCTTCTTTACACAGAGTATATATTTTTGCTGTCGGTAAGCAGAAACGTCGGTAAGCAGAAACGTCGGCGAAGTAAAACAACTAATAAAAATGACTGCTCACAAAGCTTAGTAGATTTAATGCATCTACTTAACACCAGAGGCGCTGCAACACTGATCTAAAAATTTACAAAAGGTTTAGATAATAGCAGTGTTGTAAAAGAATTAAGCACTATTCTATTTTTCACATCTAACATCTCTCTCTACCTTAGCCTTTTCTCAGTAGTTCTGCTGGTCCTATAAAAAAAGTTTTAATAATTTTTATTAAATTTGTTCATGTTAAAACAATAAATAGTTGTCGATTAATTTAAAGTTAAAGTAAATAACATCATATGAAAAGTAATATTATCAGGCTCAAGTTCAGTTTTATTAACTGAACTTTTATAAAACTGAACTTGAGCCTGATAATATTACTTTTCATATGTACATCAATATAAGTTCGAATAATAATTACGTTTATTCGTAATAATAATAATATAAAAATAGTAAATAACATCTTAACAAATTTATTAGAACTTACTACTGTTGTAAATATTTGTTATAATCTTTGACATTCAAAGCGGCATTATTTCAATTATTTTTTTTTTGCGAAAAATTTTAAATAATTTGTATTTTAATTAAATTTAATTAAGAATTGTGTCTAACATTGAAATAGTTTGCTATTAAAAGTTTGAATGTCTGCATTCGTATGTATGTTTTCATTTTAATTCTCTTTTAATTAAATTTTTATTAAAATAATGCATTTTTGTACAGTATTTTATTTGACTTTTTCTATATATTTATTTGATTGTTTTATTTGAGCAATAGGTCTTTTTGTTTTAATATATACATACATATACATATGTATATATTATATTTATTTTCGTTACTTCGCTTAACAATTTGTTGGCATCCTCAGGAAAATTTTATAAATTATTGAAATTGTAATATTGGTTTGTGTGTTAAGTGCTATAAAATTTGTTATTCAAAAATTTTTTCATGAAAAAGTTCTAGGAAATATTATTCAAAGCACATAAAAGGTTTTTGTATGAAATGTCAAAAAAAACTGTTTCCAAATGTTAACATGAAAAATTATTGAAATGATTTTTAATCCCGAAATTAAAATTTACAATACAAATAATATACAACCTTCTTCAGTAAAATTTTCATATCTGTTTTCTAAGATATCTACGATTTCCCTACCTACAGATACAAACTTGAACACTACCAATTTGACGTATTAATTCTGCCAACGTTGTTGCTTGTATTAAGACACATGATATTGCTTGCCTGGTCGGCGTGTGAGGATGCTAACAAATTGTTTAGCGATACATCGAAAATAAATATACATATCAATATATACATATACATATTTATACATTAACACAAAAAACATAGTGCTCAAATAAAACATGCAAATAAATTAATCCACAAATAACTTTCATTGAAGTTAATATTAAAACTACACAAAATAGTGGAATTTTCGGTACTATTTTGAATTTCAAATTAAAAAAATATTTGTGGCTTAAATTTTTTTTAAATTTTTGATTCATTTATTAGTAACTTTAAATTAAATTGGTAGGTATATTGTTTGTGTTGCTGTACTTGTAATTTTATCAAATTGCCAACATGTCACACCAGTTATCCTCTCTGACATGCATAAAATATTTATAAGCCAAAAATGTAGTAACCGATAAAAAACGTTAGATAATTTAGTGAGCAAAGAAGTTCAGGCAAGAAACACTTGACATTATGAAATACCACAAAAAAAGAGGGTCTTTGTGTGAGTGCTTGTGTGTGTGTGACAGAGTTTTTGTTTCCTGTGTCAGTGTTTAAGTGTTTTGCACATGTACAGCTTTATAAAATATCCTTTAAACTCGTGTTTAAGTTTTTATCAATTCTCATACGTTGTCAAGTATGTAAGAGTTATTAAAAAAAATAATTTCGTTTTTTTTCTGTAGAATTATGCCACACAAGTTGCTAAAGAGTCCTTTAAATACAGAATTATTTCTGTATGTGTGTACTCTAAAAATTTAACATCATTTCATACATATTTTTCTTTTTTTTTAAGAAAAATATAATACTTATTTTTGCTTAGGTACTTATCTTTAAAATTCAAAGAGTTTTATTTGTAGCAAAATTAGATTCTATGAATACATATATTCTATTTAATATTTCATTTTCAAAAGTTGTTTTTATTTTCGGTAAAAGTAGAATGTTTGTCTATTCACATCAATTCGAATAAATACTGTACTAATTGAACTGCCAGTCCATCGATGATTTCCTTACAAATTATAATACGATGTAACTACTTAGTATTGGTTTTTTTAAAGTACCTTAGATTATTGTAAACAAATTTTAGACATTTTTAAATTTTATCCATCATTCGAATATGAAATATTTCAATATTATATTGTATTATACGAACTTGTAACTATTATTCCTTTTCCCCCTGTTAGCTTTATTCATATTATTCCTTTTCTTATTCTTGCATCCTTTAATTGTATGCAAACAAGTTTATTTGTATGTGTGCGTTTATGTGTTTAGTTTATATGCTCTACATAATTATTTGCAAATATAAATGTCTCTTGGTCCGTCCCACTGCATCTACAAAATGAACTCTAAATGCTTATGTGTGTTTTATGTTGTAAGCAACACAACCCAAGTGAACTGAGATTAAAATGAAACATGCCACAAACTAAGAAATAAATGCTTTAGTTACTTTAGTATATACCATTTGTAAATTATGGAGAAATAATTTGGAATTCAACAAATGAAGCTACCAGGTTGCTTAAATATGAAAGAGGTTTTTTTATATCTAACAGAAACATTTTTGAATGAAAACTTGGCCTTATTCTTACCTATAAATTATGTACGGGTCTGAGTTCTTCGTTCTAAAATAATGTTTGGTGGTGCAGCATTAGTGCAGTGCGCCTTTGTTGAATATTATATTTTACTAGGAAGTAGTTATCCAGGAGGACTTAAGTACCAATTTTCAGTAAAGATACGGTACATATACGTATAAGAGAAATCGTTGCCATCCGCTTACCCACACCCTTTCCATCGGAAGCAACAACACTTAATTTTGTACCTGTTTCTAGATTTTCAGATAAGATCTTCTAAAACACAACATTTCCTGTGGAAAAATTATTTAAACCAAATCCGATAAACTGAAAGTTTTGTTATCCGTGAAATTTGTTTAATTAAAATTTAGAAATGAACTTTTTTCACACTCCAACAACAACATTCATAACAATACATATATAAAAAGAAAAACATAAAAGCAAGAGACTCCTACTCAAAAAGTGTCATTTATTCACACTCTATAACTTTTTAATTTTATGATGAAATTTTCCATCGTGAAAGATAAATTTATAGTTTGTGTTTTTGAATACATTTTGTTTCTTTTTACGTTTCTTTTTTTATTCATTATGGGACACTTAATTAATAATGTTTATGGTTGTTTGTATGTGTTAACATTAACACATACACCTTTATACTAGTTGATCCTTTTATGCATGTGTTTTGCAATAACAACATATACAAACATGTATTGCCCGCACATTTTCACATTTCTACAAATATCCTTTACATACATAATTACACGGTATAACAAAAATAAAAATAACATGAAGCTTAATACTGATGCTGGGCAAAAGTAAGTTTTGATAGTATGCATTTGGGATTCATTCTCTTCTTCTTGCTTACAAAATCCGGCGAGAATGAGTCTGCATTCATTGATTTCTTTAATAAAGAATTTGAAAACTTAACTTTCATTCGGCCTACTTGTTTTTGGGAGAATTTAAAGAGCGTGAGTTTTCGTGATTACTCATGATATTATCACCAATAATTGTACAAGATATTCTAGAAATTCTCAACTCCTTATTTTTGCTTCAAACACTAATTTAAAGTAAGAATTTTTATGAATCGCGGCACACAAAATATCGGGTCTCTATATTAAATCAAACTCTCATCCCTGGCTGCACTCGTATTTCAAAATCCGTTTGGCTCTTTCACTCTTTAAGTTGTATATTTTTTGCAATTCGCTCGGAATTTTGATAATTCAAAACGAAAATAAACCTAAGAGCCATATTGAGCGCGTCAAAATACCTTTGTGTGGGAGGGTCTGGTCAAATATGCAGATTTCGTTTTTTATATGACGCTTAAAGTTCGAAGAAACATAACTTTACATACAATTTATTTGTTCGAGTTATTTGTTTAGTAGACTCTAATAATTCGATCTAAATCTTTACTAGAAATTGGTAAGTTTTCCTTGACATAACCTACTTATGTAATGCATTGTGCTGGAAGTAAGAAAAGGGATAGGATAGAGAATATAGATGGTGAAAATGTGGAAGAAGGCTTATTAATTTTTATAGCTCTGCTGCTTTTACGAGTTTTCTTAATTATAATGAAATGTCGCAACGTCTCTATTGTTAAGTAGACGCGTTGTTTTGCTTAAGCTGTTGTTTCACTTCACTTACGTTGCTACTAACCAACGAAGGAGGCCACTTTGATGTACCTTAGCACAGAACAGTACTACGTGCCATGAATTATTTACTTGCACAGTACAAGAAAAATTAATACAATCCATACTAATGCACATTAGAGAAATTCATAATGCAGATGACATTCCCCGAACAGGGATCGAACCCTGGTTCTTATTTACTTTGTAATCGTCGCGCTAACCACTTCAGCCAGTAGTAAAATTTTATATATTTAATCACATATTTAACATCAGCCCGCTGAAAACATCCTATTTTGTGGGATATTTTAGAAAAAAATGTAAACAAATCACTTAGAACCAGCGTTGCCATTTTGGTGCTTTTCGGGTATTTTTTGGTGCTTTTTAACTTAATCAATACCCGAAATTTTGTTAAATACCCGTTTTTGAAAAGCGGGTATTTATAGTGCTTTTAAGAATTTCTCACAGTGCTTTTAAGTGCGTTTTAAATAATCAACATTTTTGACACTGAACCACTGAACCTACTTTTTTTTAAACACACCTAATACTTTTTTAACCAACTGCGTATAATTTGCATCTATATTTTGATTAGTACTCGCAAACTGTTAAAAGTTTGAATTCTAGAATTTCTCAAGCATCTTTTTTTTTTAATTCGTTCAGAAATTTTTATGATTTATTTGTTTAGCAGTGATCTTACTTTCAATATTAGTACATATCCTTTGATTTGTTTTTTATGCAAATTTAAGCAAGAAACTGCCTTGGTTATTATCAAGCTGCACAGTTATTAAAAGTAAGTTCTTCATTGATGTTAAAGTTGATATGTGCTAAAGTTCATCATCTAACAATGGCTTTCCCTTAGATCGAAAAACAAATACTTATATAGAAAAGCTTGGGAAAATTATCCAGCTTTTAAAACGTGGCTTAGAACAGCAAAAGATGAACTAAAAGCATATTTTATTTGTTGTAATTGTGAAATAAAAGTTCGATAAAGCGATTTACTCCGACAAAGTCACACAAAAAGCCATGAAAAAGCAATAGATCTGCCTTTTGATCTACCAGACCCAAAACAAAATTAGGTTAGTGGTTTTGTACCCGAAATTTTTTTTATTTTTACCCTTTTTTACCCTATTTCCAAGGGCTCACAGTGCTTTTGATGTTGCAAGAGCTGGCATCACTGCTTAGAACCATTTTGATTTTTAAAGAATTTCCAATTTTCTAATTGCGTACATAACACTGATGTCTTATCGTAGAATGTTAAGACAAATAATTTTCTACATTCAAGGGGAGTTTCTGCTCCTACTTTAAAAAGACTCAAAAGACCCACACAGTGAACAGTGATTATTCTACAAATTTGAAAGATTTTAATTCAACAAAACTGAAGGACGAGCATTTTAGACTCCGCTAAAATGATTTCCAAATGCTAAATTTAACAACGCCGATATAAATATATATGTATATATATATTGTTGAATCTTGTTATATCCTAAAAAATAATTATGATTTTGTTAAACAGTGTAATGAATGCTGTTAACTTTTTTAAGGTTGTTGTACACCACATACCAAACAGGTATGTAGGTAGTAGTAGTTGTTGTTATTGTCCTGATATTTTTTGTTACCCTTTTCATAAGAGCATCTCATACATTGTGTGATTTGCTTGTGTGTATGTGTATCGTGTTGGCCCGTAGGGTTTGTCAACAGCCACACAAAAAAAAAAAAGTTGTTAGTTAGTTTGTTTTTTGTGGCAATCTTAATAAAGTAAAATAAGTGTAGAGTTGTTAACAAAAAAAAAAAAAAAACTACCACAGAGTAACTCTGCAAGGCAGAGTTTGTGTATGTACTCCAGCATAATTATCGTAAACTTTTTCTTTATGAAAAGAATTATGAAGTTACTAAAAAATATCAGAAACAGAAGTTTTTTTGAAAAGTTAAATTGAAAAAGCTGTTTAATTTATTTTTTAGACTCAACATCTCTCAATTGTAATTAAATTAAAAGTTTTGCAATGAATTCTTAGTTAAAACGTATGGAGATTTACGTTTTATGAGTTGAATTAATCATATAATTCAAGGTGATCAATATATGTTTATATCGAGCCTTTGTTGGTATACAAGTCAAAATATGAAAAAGCTGGTTTTGCGGCAAACAAATTTTAAAAGTTTTAATAAAAACCAAATCTTATCTAATCAAAACAAAAGAATCTCTGTTTTAATTTAATTCTTACAGTTTGGCAATTTATAAAAAAAATTTTGTAAGAATGAAAATCCAATTGTTGCGGTTGTATTCGGATCTCAACTACTAAAAGTCAGTCGTGTACCTTTTGAAACTTAACAATTAATAATAATTTTTAACTTTATCAACTTACTTTTCTGTTTATACCGCGCTTTTTGTGCTAGGCTAAGAAGTTTCCGAACCGCCCTCGTATAAGAGTTTCATACGAATGAACTTCAGTTTCATTTTTGTTAATTGTTGTTTTTTACCCACATACGTACGTTCTTATTTACTTTTTAATGATTAGCGCGTTGACTTCGATCCTTGGTCATTACAAATTCAATCAATATCATATTATATTAATTGTTGTTGGAGTGCTTAAGTCATGACTGGCGCTGCAATACTGCTCTAAAATTTAATTTTACGCGCAATAGCAGATTTGTAAAATAATCAAGCCTTCTACATGTTCACCATTTATCTTCTCTACTCTATCCCTTTCTACCTGGAACAATACATTGCATAAATGAGGGCCACCCTGAGTGCTGGCTTTAAAAAAATATATATTGAAAGTAGGTCCATTTGTAAGTCTGATTTTGCATCCGTGCTCTATACCATCCTTTTCCTAACAACTTTAAACGGTGGACATTAATTGATAAAGTGTTAATCCTCATTGCTTTAGTAATTCTCATTTTGTACTTGGGAGTATGTGTATAAGTAAATAAGTTTGATATCTTTTCAAGCATGGTGGTAAAGATTTACTGATGAGTTGGTATTTAACAATTAAATAAAAATTTTAATAATACAATTATATTTATTTCGATTAAATAAGTTCGAAACTAGTGCTCGAGAATATAAAACTCTTTTTAAAAATCGATGAAACTGTAACTGTTACTTCGAAGCTTTGTCTTTACATTTCTTATAAGAGAAAAAACTCGCACATGCCTTTTTCTGACTGTACAAAGAATGGCTCCTTTAATTAATGACTAAAACTTGGTTGAAATTAAAAACAAAAAATAAATTTGGTTACAATTTTGACTTTGCAAAATTCAAAACCAGTGGCATTAAATGCCACAAAATTTTTTATTTTAAAATTCCTAGAAAATCCAAACTATTAAACAATAAAATAATTATTTGTCTCTGTAATGTGTGTACGTGTGTGTGTTTGTGTGTGTGGGTTGCGTTATACTTCGGTTATAATCAAGTTTAAAAGATCTTTTATCTGTGAGTTTAAAACTCTTCATTAACCATGACAATTGTTAGAAGAAAATTATTTTTATTACTCAACATGAAACCAGTTTAAAGAAAGAAGAAAACGAAAAAAAAGACAGTGCAATTGTAACACGAACTGAAGCAATAGCGAAAGCAACCAACAAACCAACAGAAAGTTTATGAAGAATTCTTTTTAAGAAAATGGCTTCATTTACTCTAAAGCGTTGAAAAAAATAGACGCAAAAGCAAATCAACTTAAAAACTAATACAAACAAACACGCCGCTGAGTACAAAAAGCATTATAACAATAATCTTCACCATGTTGATGATGGTGGCGATGTGGATGATCTTAATTTCATACTAGCTGTTGCCGCGGCGTTGTCCGCCCGGCATTAAGTTTTGAAATGAGACTACATGTTTCTGAGAAGAGAGATAAATTAATTTGTTTTATTCATTAATAACAAAAGAAATTCAAAATTAACTTTCGTAGTTTTTATTGGTAATAAAATTCGTATACATATTGTTGCCCATGATATAAACACGGGTTTCCTTTCACGCGGTTTCGTGGGCGTCAATACCTCTGCATTTGCGTGATCAAATAATGACAAAGCAAAAGTTTAAATAACAGAAATCGCTGCATTATTCCAATATTTGTTCTAGTTTAGAAACAATTCATAGGCTGTGTGACAATCTAAGTAACGATCCCTCAATGTTCTACATTTTATCACGTCTCGAAGAAGAAAAATTTGCCACACTTAACGCCGCTTGAACCTGATTTAGGCGATGTGTCCTCCCTCTTATATAGATTTCATCATAATCGGCAAATAATAATCATAATCACCCGTTAACCCCGTTAAAGTGTAACCAAGAAATTTGTTTTCCCGTTTGAATAGGGAACAGGTGGGCAGATAGACTTAAGGGCAAACATATGGACTGAAAAGCGGACAGATAGACTGAAGTTTAGATAAGTGGTCTTAATGGGGGATGCAGTGCTCACATAAATAAGGCACTGTTTTCACGAATAGATCTCTTCTAACACGAAAATAAATATTCTAAGCATTTTGAGAAGACAATAAATGTCCTATTTTCGAATCGAGGCTGAAAACCTGTTAGAAATTGGACCGGTGATTTCGGAGAGTACCACTAACAAACATACAAACATTATCTCTTTCCAATGTTAGTCTAGGCAAATGCCATTTGATCATGAAAAATACTTTATTCTTTCTTAACAATAAACTCAGCGGGTTCAAACAATTGAGGGGGTTGCTGTAATTTATCGCGTTTGTATTTATTTGAATAAACTATAATAAAACATTTTTAATATCTTTTTTAGTTCTATTTGTAGATGAATACAGAAATTTCTATCTAAGATACAAACTAAATAAACTGTCTGTCATGTCTATCTGTCTGAAAACGAGCCACAATTTACATAAATAAAAATGACAAACGTCTTTTTGAATGAATTAGAATTAATTAAATGTCAATAATTGCAAAAGAACAAGAAGGCATGACCATAAACTTTAAATTAAAGCTCGTTATTCAAATAAATTAATTTCAAATTAAAAAAAACTTTGGCTCAAATATACTTCAAAGCTAAAAGTGTGTTTCACACATAAAAAGTCGCTGACATTGTTTTTAAAATGTTGAACTTCATCTCTTTTTTTGTTTTTTTTTTCTGTGCTCTGTACAAGTTACATAAGTGCTAATTATCAAAAATATAACTTCAAATTGTCTGGATTTTGCTTTTATAGAAGACACATAAAAATATTTTCTAGAATTTTTGGTTAGCTAATCTATATGCCGCGCTTCGATGGTTTATAAGTAGATCCTTAACCGCGGCTGAAATGTTTTCAAACCCATTTGCTTTTACCCAACATGGTAAAGAATATTTATTTACTTTGGATGGGCACCACCAATGCCCATTTTTTAAATATTAACTCAATAAGTTTGCAAAGCAAAAAGGTTTAGGATAAATGTTTTAAAAGTTAAATTTAAAAAAATTTTATTATTTTTCTATTTATTAGGTTTTAGCATTTTTGTTGCTTTTGATGGGCAAATTTATTCAGCTTATTATCAGCCCAATCACGGATAATAATTCCGCGGCAGTTTTGACCCTTTCCCCATTTCTCCTATTATGAATAGAAATCCCGCATGAGATTTCTCACTTTAGCTTTTCTTCAAATTTCTACCATTTTATCATCCGTGTGAAAGGGAAGAAATGAATGAATGCCTTTGAATTTAGTTTTTTTACCTAAAAATATTTCACTTGGAAAACAGAAGGGAGTTTACATAAAAATGTAAATAATTTTTATTAAATAAAGTTTAAATAAATAAAAGAACACATTTAAATGTTCATTTAGGTCGAAGAGCACAAGTAAAGCAGCATAGCTAAATTATACATACATTTCTAATTTTTCTTTAAAATTTTTATGTAAAACAAATTAAAGTTTAATATATGTATGTTTAGCCAATGCTAAACAAAATTTTTAATTTCAACGATAAAGATAAATATGCCCAGTTAAATATCCACACTTATTGACGATATAAATTCCAGTTCTCAATTGTATTTGAGAATTTTTCTATAAAATTTTGAAAACTAAACTTATGTAAATTTTAAATGATATTTACAGAAATCTGGCCCATTTGTGTCTCTACTGAAATCTAAGGTTTTGTTCCTCGCTATTTAAATATGTTTAGTTGGGACATTGCCAAAATGGCTCGTTGAAAATTTTTTGTTTACATCTTTGCTAGTTGTACAGTTAAATAGAATTGTATATAATTATTTTTTTATATTAGAAGCTCTTAAGTGTCATATTTTTTTTTTAATTTTGTTAGCTCTTAATTAGTAGTAAGCCAATTAATTGTTTTATCTAAAGCTTCGTAAAGCGCTTGCATACTCGTATAGCACTTAATACATACATACGTAATCAATTCGAATTAATACTTTTTTTATTTAATTTAAAATATGATACAAAATCTTTTTTGTTATTATTTTTACAGGCGACATATTGTCAGGCGTCTGTTTTGTTGGTCAACTGGACACACACTCTCGGGCAGTGTTTCTCATCATACCCCTGTGCATTTATCTCTCAATTGGCGCTCTATTTTTGCTGGCCGGTTTTATTTCACTTTTCCGTATACGCACTGTCATGAAAACGGATGGCAAAAGGACTGATAAATTAGAAAGATTAATGATGCGCATTGGTTTCTTTTCCGGGCTCTTTATCCTACCGGCACTCGGCTATTTGGGCTGTTTGTTCTATGAATACTACAATTTTGATGAATGGATGATACAATGGCATCGTGACATCTGCAAACCTTTTTCAATACCTTGCCCTCTGCCGCGATCTGATGGCTCAGAATCTCGGCCGATATTTCAAATTTATATGGTCAAGTATTTGTGTTCAATGCTGGTGGGCGTTACCTCAAGTGTTTGGCTGTATTCGAGTAAGACCGTAGTGAGTTGGCGTAATTTTGTGGAACGACTGCAGGGTAAAGAGACCAGTAGGACAAGGGGTCAAGCGTATGTATAAATTCCTCTTAGTTTTATTTTTAAATTAGGTTTACGAAAATAAAAATGTGTGAAATAATACAAAAAAAAAAGAAAGAAAAACAAACTATTAAAATAAGATTATTTCTTTGGTAGTCGTTTCAAAATAGTTTGTGTAATGTGAACAAAATAAAAGAAAAATATTGACAATGATGACAAAATGTGACCACAAGCAATTGAGTGCTCAAAAAATATGTTTTTCTTTTATTGAGAGAAACCATTTTCTATTGTCTCTCTTACACCCTCTCAAGCTAAGTTTTAAGTTCTCCAGAAACCAAAATTAAGGATTTTAGGGGTTAAGAATATTTAATGTAAAAAATATTTATTGTTAATTTTTTATAATGACACAGCTAAAGAAAAATTTGTTATGACCTGTACGTCATTGGATCCGAAAATTTATCATATATGATCCCATGTATATTTCATACATGTTACATATATTTTCATGTATAACTGCATATATGAACAATATGTATGCATACATGAAATCTAATATCTGGAGCATATACCCTCAATATTCGGATTCGAAGATAAATGATCCATACAAAGCTTTTTTTAGCTGTAAAATTTGTACAGTATCTTCGGGTAAAAATATTTTTAACCCTTTTTAATGCCTTTAATTTTATTTTGTGTTTAATTGTATATATTTTTTTTAAATAATATGAAATTGAATTAAACATCATTTGATCCCTTAGGGCCACGTTATTATAAGTGACAATTGCATTTTTTTTTCAATTCTTACTGCATTGCGTGTTGCACAATATGGAAAGAATTGTTTCTTTCGTTGAATTATGAGCAAATATACACAAAATCTATAAGATCACTTCAGTTTTATATGGAATTGTATGAACTGAATTATGATTTTGGCATCTTGCGACCAACAACTTAATCATTTTCATTAATTAATTAATTTCAGAAGACATTGTAATTGAAAAGTAGTTACAACGAAACGACAATCTATTTTATACCAAAATATTTGTACTTATTTCCAAATATTTTAATAAAAACAAAAAGGAAGACATCCTTAAAACTTTTGGTTTAGTAACTTATGATAATTTGACATTAAGGGGTCAAAGCTTTAATCAATAAACTTTTTAGATTAACTTATTATTATGCAATAAAATTTTAAGTCTCAACTTCAAGAAAATTTTGAAAGTGAACTGAAACGTTAATTGGTTTTGAAGAAAGTTTTCTTCAATTTAAATGTTATTCATCTGCTTGAATATTTATTATTAATTTTCTTTTTTAATTTAAATTCATAAGTAAAAAAGCTTTACATGTGCCCTACATTTTAAGTTAATTACAAATAATTTTAAAAATACAACAACTAAAATAAGAGAATTACAAAGGAACTTCTTAAAAAAATTGCTAATTTGAAAATAATTTTGAGCCTGATCTAATATTTTATTAGAATTAACTACGACTTCCTAATCAATATTTAGCTTCTTTTTAGTCAGGCGACAAATTGTAATATTTTTAAATTCACTTTCAAAGTAAAATTTTACGAATTCAATGAATTATTTAAGTCAGGCATCAGTCAAGTCCGCTAACTTGTTTATTCGGAAACATCACGTGTTTAAGAGAACTAACATTCGAAAAAGAATACGAGAATTATACTCGTTTTTAATATATTTACACCATTTTATAACTTATTATTATTATTATTTTCTTGTGCTCATGGTAACTTTTCTTAAGTAATTTTTGATGTAATTGAATTAACGACTTCCATGATGAAACCGAAAACTCCACACTTTTCGAGCAGCTCGCTAAGCCAAAGGTTGTTCACATAAAATTGAAAAAAATTATTAGTAACAGTGAAATAACCATAACTTTAAACTGACTTTAATAATTCATTTCATTATTATTATGATTTTGTTATTAACTTTTGTAAGTCTACTAAATAATGCGTCCTTCCTCCATGTGCTAAAAACTAAACGCCTGTCCCACGATGTCAAACAACTAACTTTACAATTTTCACTAACATTACATATTTTGATGCAAAAGCTTAATAAATATACATACATATATAACAAGTGTTTAGTGGGACACAAATAGTTTTTCGTTTAGAACTTTAGCATTTTCGTTCTTTCGACATTGTGAAACAGGCTGTAACTAAATAAAACAAAATATTTAATTTTCATAAAAAACCGAAAAACCAACAAAAATAACTTTTAATTTGTTAAGCTTTTATTTCAAGAAGTTGTTAACAAGAATATATATTTTGTTAAAATATTGTAAATTTTATAAAAAAAAGGGAATTAAAGGAAACGAAATGAAATTTTGGCAAAAAGTGAAAAAAATCATATAAGAACTTAACCTAATACAAAAGGAAAGTCTGTACACAAAAGCTTTTAAGTTTAAAAGCACAAACAAAAATTAAAATTAACTTAAAACCTTAAACAATTAAAGTAAAATTTTTGAAAATTATTAAACAGTCAGTACTTTCTTGCACCTATGCGAAATTACACAAACTTAAACCAAAGCTATTTTATATACAACATTTTCATTTAAAAAAGCTTTTGGATAAACTTGAATAAATTCTTGCTCTTGGACAGATTGGCTGTTTCCAAGATTTTTTTTTTTTTTTTTTAAATCATGAAAGCTTTAAACTTCCCAATAAAGTTACAGTTAAAGATATTTGAAGTTAAAAAGTCTTAAAGAAATATATTTTTCAAAAGCTTAAACCTTCGATATCGCACGCAAAATCGTTCGATTTTAGAGATATTTTCAAAAATCGAAGTTCTTTCCTAAACTTAAGATTTTGAATTTAAGCAGATGTTTGAAATAAAATTTATTGAAAAAGAAAACAATTTTGGAAAACATTCTCGAATTTTTCATTGTCTGATTCTTTCATATTTATATTTATTCATAAATATGTTACATACTCATACGCAAAAACATTGGAATTTGATAAAAACTCTACTTCGAAAATCAGTGTGGAGTCATTTACTCAGAATTTTTGGATTACGTCAAGTTCAAAGAGGTTTAAATTATTTCAAAGTCTCTAAGAATGTTTAAAAGTACGAAAGATTTGAAATTATAAATAAAAGCTACACTGTGAGAAGGAAAGGTTGCGAACTCATTTTCACAAACAACGAAATAAAATGTTGATTATCTTTGCAGTTGGTCGTTGACTTTCAAAACTCGATTTTTTTTTTTTTTTTTTTTGTTCAGATGCGCAAATTGTTCCCCTAAAATATTCAAATATTCAATGGTCCCATAATTTAATATATAAATTGGAGGCGCAAGATGTCTCGCCGACATGTTGGTCGTAAAAAAATATATGTGGCTCCTGGGGTAAATCAGCTTTAAAGAGACGATTTAAATTTTGTTCCTTAAAAGCTCTTTAATGTTTCTTACTGTAATCTTTTCGACTGAGCTTTTGTATTATAGAATTATAAAGAATTATTGTTATTAGTTGAATTTGCAAAAAGGGTAACAAAATCGCCGCGAATTATTGTAAAGTCATCACTATTAATGCACGGACCAAATACGCAAGCGAGGGAAATTATTTATATTATTTTCTTCATAATAATGACACTTTGCCACCATATGTCTGTCATATCATAATGAAAACAAGTACTATTTTTTTTATTATGACATTTTGCTGTTATGCGGTAAAAAACAAAATTACTTATCGTAGAACTGTTAGTACTGCTGTCATATTACATTAGGCCGAGTTTATCTGTCACAACAAATTTTAATGGAAACAAATAATACTATAACGTATTTAATGTAAATCATACATGTATTTTGTAACAATTGGTCCAACTTTTGTATAAAGTTATAAAAGCCTGGTTTTTTCAAGACAACCATTGACTACTTTTGGCAACTCCTTACCATACTCTATGGCCTATAGGAGAGTCTTAAAATTATTACTTGCAATTGCTGTCCAAAACAAGCAATTAAGAGTTTTGCTTTCAATATTGTCTTGACGTGATGTTGACAAGTACTTACCGAATTATGATTTGTTCATATTTTCGCAAAGAAAGATGTGCAATAAGACTATTCATAGAATTTTGTATTGTTGTAATTGTATTATTCGCACATGCAAATGTGTCTGTACATAAATTTCCTTATAATACATACTTGTATATTTCGTTCCCTTTTGCAACCGCCCACCATTTTAAAAACTGACAAACAAATAATACCCACAATTGATTTTATGACGTTGTAGTCATTTATTATAAATATTTTATATTTTAAGACACTATAAATAAGTTCTTGTAACAAAAATTAATTATAAAAAATTATGTAAATTAAAACTATTAAATATGTAACTAATTTATATTGAAAACAAAGAAAAGCTAAAATTAAAACTTTTTTTATTATTTAACCTAAAAAAAACTCCTAACAGTAAATTGTTTAAAAACTAACAAACTGCCATTTAAAAAAACACACGAAAATTAAAATATTAAATTTCAAAAAAGCGACTAAAATATAAAAAAAAAATTATAAAAGAAAAATATTGTAAATTAACAAAATAAAAAGGAAAAAATCTTTAACATTTAAGACACGTTTCATTGGAGAAAAAATATAAAACAAATATTTCATCGTAAATAAAAACACATAAACTTTTATTGTTAAAGACTGAAAAACAATAATAACAAAGAATACACAGTGTTTTATTTCACCAAAAGAGAATTAGCAAAAATATTTTACAATAAAAAAAGTTTAACTCACATTTCCTGAGCAATTAAACTCTACAACATGACCCGACAAACACAGCAAAGCTGCCAGCAGACTGTCTTAGTTTCAGCGAAACAAAAATAAATTTGTAAATAAATACATGGAAGTATTAACAATTTTATTAAACAAATTTGTTTAACAATAACCCTGACCGTCTACTGTTACACAAAAGTTAAATCTAAACGAAAAACTTTAATATACAACAATTACGTCTATTATAATTAAAAAGCACACATAGACACACTCTGCTCAGCTTCAGCATTCAGGTAAATAAATTTACAAACAAATAATTATTTTAATATTAAAAACCAAAATATAACATTAATTCGAGCAAATGCTACCAACGAAATGCATATAGATTAGCTAACCCTGTTATGGGTTAATTTTTGAAAATATTAAAAACTTCCAGTTTAAAATACATTCAGAGTTACAGGACTGACAATTTACCGATCGAACTTTATACACCTTTGACAACTTTTAATAATTATTTTTGAGCCAAATAGGTCGATCTTTTATTTACCATAAAATTGTTCCTAAAGTCAAGTCTTGTCCACCACAGCAAAGTTTGTTCAAATAGCTTTGATCATGTCCATTTCACAAATAATAAAACTATGAATTTTTAAATGTTTACGGTGGGATTCAACTTAAAAAATTGTTTTTGTCGGCTAAAAAATTTTGTCGAAGTACGAGAGCCACGGCAACGAATATAAAGTAAATTTCTTAATACTGATTTTGGATTTTTTTTAATTGTACAGAATTAAATTTCAGCTTTATGGGTAATAAAGTG
This sequence comes from Lypha dubia, assembly GCA_947311025.1. Classification (NCBI taxonomy): domain Eukaryota; kingdom Metazoa; phylum Arthropoda; class Insecta; order Diptera; family Tachinidae; genus Lypha; species Lypha dubia. Next base: position 3,152,900 of record OX371263.1, read on the forward strand.
TCGCGCATACTTTGTTAAATCATGTATCGAATTTAATTTCAATAACAAATTAAGTGAGGAAGTTACCAAAGATTTTGCTTATCTTTGTTGATATTTAAGATATTTTAATTATTCATTGTAATAAAGCTGAAGTGTTTATCTTTCATTGCAAAATATAAGGTTTTCCAATAGGGATGATATGATTTTGAAGTGACGTTTCGGCCATTTGTAATACGTCATGATCTGCCATTTGTTTTTCATTGTATTCAGTAGTGTTTACAATTTCATCATGGAGAGATATACGCAAGAACAACGTTGCTGATTTTGCTTTGGAACAACTTGAAATCGATAACGATTTTTTAAGAAAATCATCTTCTCCGATGAGGTTCACTTTCATCTGAGTGGTGCGGTAAATAAACAAAACTGTCGATTCTGGTGCGAAGAAAATCCACAAATTATTCATGAAAAACCATTACATTCACCTAAATTGACAGTTTGGTGTGGTTTTTGGTCTGGTGGAATCATCAGTGCGTTCTTCTTTTGAAATGAAGCTGGTAACACCGTTACTGTCAATGGAGAGCGGTATAGATCAATGACCGAAATTGGAAGAAGTTGATCTTGACAACATTTGGATCCAACAAGACGGGGCTACGTCCAACAGAGCAAATTCAACAATTGAATTATTGCAAGAGAAGTTTGGATATTCGATTATTTCAAGAAATTGTGATATTGAATGGGCTCCAAGAAGTTGTGATTTAACACCATTAGACTTGTGGTGTTATTTGAAGTCATTGGTCTTTCGAAATAATCCTAGACCAGTCAAGCTTACAAGTCAATATTGATCGTGCCATTCATGACATACGACTTGATTTAGTGGAAAAAGTGCTCGAAAATTGGGTTCATCAAATTCGTTCCTGCAGAAGAAGTCGTGGAGGCCATTTCAATGATGTTTTATTTAGAACTTAATTGTATCGATTGAACTTCACATTAAATAAAAAAACTGTGTTTTTTTTAAGAAATCATATCACTCTTATTGGTAAACCTTTTAAGATATATCTAATAATATTGCTGTTAAAAATTAAACTATATTTCATTAACAAAACAAAAAAACGACAATACGTATCATAAAGCTTTGCATGCACTACACTGAAAAAACAGTTTTACATAAATTGAACGAAATCCCGTTCTTTAAAATTCAACGTACTATACGTTGGTTCAGTAAAATATTCCTTGCACGAGCTATAAATACCCTAATAACAAGGTAATATGTGAATTTCCCTAATATAGAGTAAACACAACAAAAACGTTAAATTACAAAGTAGAATACTTTGAAGATAGCGGACTATTAGTTTGTGTTGATTATTAGTAATTTGCAAACAGTGATGAGGGAATTTCGTACTAACCAGCACTGTTTCATTGTAGAATAAAAATTGAATTAAAAATTAATTCTCATATTCTATTTCTGTTGAAAACTGGTTAAATAGTTGATATTCTTCTCAATTAGTATCCACTTTACGAAAATTGTAAAGATGGACAATTGAACGCTGATGAGAGGTGTAGCGGCCTTGAAATCAGTACTGATACGTTCTGCTAAAAACTGATTGGATATAAATAATAATATTTTCCAACACAAAAAACTCTTAGTAATTTTGAATTTTCATTAATTCAATAAAACTGAACTTGAGCCTGATAATATTACTTTTCATATGTAAATCAATATAAGTTCAAATAATAATTACGTTTAGTCGTAATAATAATAATATAAAAATATTTTCTTTATTTTATTTATTTTACTTTTGTATTTCATAATTGTCACTTAAGTGTCCATTTTTAAATCACTTCTTTTTCTTTCATTTCCATAAAATTTTATTATACGATTTTAATTGAAACTGCAGCTGATACCACCTGCCGTAGAGCACTTTATGTTTTTTTTTTTATATTTTCCTTCGTTTTTTTTTCATTTGCCTCTGTAATCGCTATAAAAAACAATTTTTTATGTGAAATTTTATGTTCTCGTACAGATTAAAGCTGAGAAGAAACAAAAAAATAGTTGTACAAAATATTAAACTTAAAATCCTTATAATATATGGGCTGGAAGTTAACCATGTGAGGTTGTGTGGACACATTCTGTGTTGTGTGCGCTGCTTTTGAGGCTGCAGTAGCACACATAGAATCCCGAGAGTCTTACAAGTGTTTGGCTGCTGCAATCTTGGTCAGAACACGCAATCAATTAAATTGCAGGTAGATTTTCATTTTTTTATTATTTTTCTGAATTTAATATGAGAGCATGATTAGATGACATAACTTGTTGAGGAAGAATGTTTGTGCGTGGTATGGTCTCTAGGGACGAGTCCCTTTGAAAGTCACTGGTAGCCTGCCGTTTTACATACGGAAGCTTAAAATTTAAAGCTTAATTGGCCGGATTTATGACACATTTGGTGGTCCAATTAATTTCGTAACATTAATATAACAAAAAAAAAAAAAAAGAAGTCTTAATTTTTCTCAATTATATTTAAACGAAAAATTGAAATTATTCTCCATTGAATACCTGCTATTTAATAATGTACCGAATAACTTACATATTTTTTGTGTTAATTAACACCAAAACCAAACAATTAAATACACAAAAGCAATAAAAATTTAATAATTTGCTCCGTGCTTAAGATCAACAAGTGTTTGTTTGTGACATTATTCCACACTAAAGTGGAAAATTAAAACCATATTTGTTTAAAAGCAGCAGGAGTTTTATTCACATGCAACAACTGTTCTTTTGCAGTGTGTGTGTGTATGTGTGAGTGTGTGTTTTTTACAGCTTTACTATTTTTAATTTGTTTAATTTCAGTTGCAATCATTTTAATAACCAATTTTTTTTTTTTTTAACAAACTGAGTTGAAATATTTTACTACTTCTCTTAGCAGCAAGATAGAAATGAAATATCCAAGAGGGGAAGAGAAAGGATGCTTGGATATGGTTCATTATAATTGTTTATAATTTTCATCGAATTTTAGCACATTTAGGATAGTCATAGTTTGTATTGGAAAATAAAGAATGTATTGAGAAACTCTTTTCCTTCAGTAACTGAAACATTTTTTTTTTTTGCAATGGAAATCGGTCTAATTGTGAGTGCAGGTAGTGAATTTTTAACTCATATTGCTTGCGCATGATTCCATTCACCATGTTTTCGAAAACCATGTAATTTTAAGTGGCCATTTTTCACAAAATTATTTTTTATTTTTATAATAAAATTCCGTTGAATAACGAAATGTTTTTATGATATTGGTCATAAATAAATATTTATAATGAAGAAACAGCTTTTCAAATTATATAGTTTTCGACATCGATTACCATCACATACCTAACTATAGTTAAAAAAAAAATAATCGATAAACTATAGCTATAAAAGGTTTCCTATAAAATATTTGACAAGAAAGAATGAATCGGAAATTATTACCTTTACGAGTAGAAAAAAAGTTAAATTACTTCGAATTTAAATTAATAACACTGTTCAAAATAATATAAGTAATAAGTAATCGATTTAAGTGATAATTATTGAAATTTGTTTAAACTTTAAAGCAGCTGAATACTAAATAAAACGAATTTAGAAAAATGGATTTCTTTCTGGGGTTTCGCAGCGGGTTATTTTAACCACTTAGTGCGTGCGATTGTTGAATTTAAAGTGGATGACGGAGTTTAGTTTAATTAAATTACAAAAAACGTGTAGTGAAGATAAATCTATTGAAGATTTCACTTGGATTATTTTACGGGGCACACACACACACATCTTTTACAACAAGACCTGCTTTAGATAATCTGTAGGATAAATTGTTCGCTAAGAAACTAAAAATCTGTGAGTTCCTTTCATATTTAACACATTTGCTACATTTATTGTACCTCCAACGAGAAAAGAAAGCAACATTTAGACAAAATAAAAAAATATAAGCAATTATACATACATATATTTTTATGTTTAAAAGGCGTGTTAAAAACTTATTAAAATTCATTTTCCTAAATAAAACACACAAACAAACAAGAAAGAAAAACAACTTGAAACGAATTTTAACAACTCACAGAAAAGCTCACAGTCTATTACCCTTAAACTGGCGAAAAATAAATTCTTATGCGTAAATTAAAATGAAGAGGCGAACAACAACAACACCAAGTTAACTTTATGTTGTTGAGGATAATTGAATAGCGGACTCTTATGTTTTTTTTTAGTACTTTATACGAGTATTTGCATAAATTTCATTTAAACTTTTATTTTAATTTATTTTATTTCTATGAACAAGATAATTTCCACAAAAGATGATCACAAAGTGTTTTCTTGTTTTTGTTTTGTGGCTCTTGGATGCTTGCAGGTCAGTAGTGTTTTTTAGTGAACGAAATGAAATTAAAATAAAAATAAAAAACTATTTATGATGATAATATAGCGGAAAAGCTGTCTAAATTTTGACCAAAGAGTTTAAAGGAAAACAAAATGTTTTCATGATGCTTTTTTCCAATCGCAGAATGAATACTTTAATGAATTTATTGCGACTTTGGCTAATAAATAAATAAATGATCATAATAAATGCAGGCAAAACATTTACTGTAGAAAATTTAACATAATTCTTTTTTTTTTTTGTGTTTCGACTAAAACTTAAGTTTCTGAAAATTTAAAAATCACTTCGTAACGAAGTTCCTTATTGTTAAGCTGAAAAAATCATGATTTTATTCTCCTGTTGTAGGAAAGCCATGATTCAACAAACATACTCCGCCTGACTAAACAAAACAAATGTCAACTGGTTAAAAAACCTTTTTGAAGAAAATTAAATGAAGATGATAAAAGCCATGGCAAATTCAGTACTTAATTCGCCTTTGATTAACGCTAAAACAAATAAATGATTGACACTCATAAAATTAATTTCAAATAGTTGTTGTTTTTCTGTCTTTACAGTTAATTACAAAGAAGAGTGCTGAAATAGTTTTTGTCTTCAACACAACCCTTAACACATCTGTGGCAATAATTAAACGTTCATACAATCCCTCAACCCCTATTAAAGATTCTTTTCGAAAACAACAACAACAGAACAAAGCAGATACATTTTCCTTTTCCTTTTTGTTCACACAAAGCGTTGAATATTTGTTTACGACATAAAAGGACAGTTTTTTTAATTATTTTACAAACACTTGATTGTCAATTGATATTAAGAATAAAAATGATGAGTCATCGAACAAAACAAAAGCATTCGAATATTTGATCTGATCTCTCCCTCACACCACTGCACTGTACCATTTTCCCTCTGTGACCCCTGTACAATTTCTGATGACCCTTCCAAAGCAAAATCATAAAATCCTTTTAGATTAAAAAACCGTCATTAATTTGGATTCTGAAAATGAAACAAATGATTGTGAAATTTTCAATAAATGTTATTTTGTTGTTGTTTCTGCTTTTAAACAAAACTTTGCTGAAGACATGATGAAATGAAATGAATGATTGACATTTTGATGGTAATTGGTGACCAATTCAAAAATTCAAATACTGGTACATGTGTATGTTACATTTGGTAAAAAGGAAGTGAAAATACAACGAAAAAATAGAAAGTCTCTTTAATTAAAAAGCTTAAGAATTGATGAAAAATATAATTAGATTAAACAAATCGTAAATCCAAGTAAACAAAATACATACATAGACTTAAAATACTTTTTCCGATTTTCAATTACTTGAAATTTAAGCAAAGATGATACCAGATCATAAATTAATGTTATACAATTTTTAACTCATTTTTTTGTTTTTTTTATAAAATTCATAAATAAATTCATATACTTTTATTGAAAACATTTATCAAAAAAATAATTTCAGTCAAAATTAATAATGTACTTACGAGTACATACTTTTTGTTATAAATACATACATACATACATACGAGTACGTACAAAAACAATTAAAAAAATAAATAATAAAAATAAAAGTTTCACTTGCTTGACTGTGGTCATGAATATATCGAAACGAATAAATGCAAAACTTGCAGATTTAAGAAATTTTAATGTTTTTTTTTTTCAAAATTTGCAAAAAAAAAGGTTGTCAAGAACTTTTAATTTTTTCCTCTCGGTAGATCTTCTGAGAGAAATGCCCATATACAAATTGTGTATATCTTTTAGTTTCTTTAATGTTTAACTACGCTCATGTGAATATAGTCCTTTGTTTATTTTTCTGCGTTGCCAATGAACAAATCTTGTATTCGGGAATTCCGTTTTCGCCACCTTTCCCACCATTTCAGCTACTCCCAATTCTGTGTGCCTAAAAAATTTTTTACTGTTATGGGGTATGAAACGAAAGCCTTTTCTAAGAAGAGATCTAAAAATAACACGAAAACTCTTCAACAGATTTGGATGAAATTTCGTACACGGATAGGATGTGACCCAGATTAGAATATAGGTTACTTTTTAAGGGGATAAATAAGGATCAAATTGTTAGTTTTGGTGCTTTTAATTTTAGTACTAATATTTTATATATTTTTTATAAAGTAATATACTTTCTGTGGGCTGAAATGAGAAAAACCTGGTACTTTAGGTGCCTTTTTACTTGTGGTACTTTTTACCTATGGTAACTATTTTTCCTTTGGTGCCTTGGTACTTCTTCTCTGGAGAAATTCTTTAAAAGGAATTTGGACGACGGATGGCATGTGACCCTGTTTAAAAATTATGATTCTTTTTGAGGCGTTAAAACGGAACGATATGGAACTTTTGGTACTCTTTATTTTTTACATTAACATATAGTGTGCGTTCTTGGGGATTAAATGTTAAAAAGCTGGTACTTTTGCTGCTTTTAGCTTTTGTTATTTTTTTTTTTTTTTTGATAAAATTGGTATACAGACGAATGATACATTTATTGACATTTAGCTTCAAAAGCTTTCATTTTAGCTCATATGTTATTTAAAATATGTGGACAAAGAAATTATTAGATGTACCATACATGTTAAAACGTTTTCTGAAAAATACATGTTTTGGGCCAACTTGTCGGCGTAACACTTATCTTTGACAGCACCCCACAAATAATAGTCCAACGGTGTCAAATCGCAGCTCCGAGGTGGCCAAACCACATCAGATCTGCGGCTGATAATGCGATCTTCAAAAACAGGGCGCAAAACATCGAGTGTAGTTTCGGCTGTGTGGCACGTAGCGGCGTCCTGTTGAAACCAAATGTTGCCAATATCCTCCTCTTCAATTTTTGTGAACAAAAATTCGTTCAACATGGCCCGATAACGATCGCCATTGACTGTAACGGCCACTCCTTGCTCATTTTCGAAGAAAAATGGCCCAATTATGCCTCTGGACCAAAATCCGCACCAAACACTGACTCGTTTTGGGTGCGTCGGCTTTTCAATGTATGCGTGCGGGTTTTCTGTGACTCAAATTTTGTGACAATTTTGCTTGTTTACATACCCACCAAGATCAAAATGAGCTTTTTTGGCAAAATCGGAATCTTCTGTAAGTCGATCGCAGGCCCACTTAGCGAAGCGTTGTTCAAGCGTATACACAACCATATTCGTTCAGCGGAAGGATAAAACTAATTATCTGTCAAATCAGACATGAGCTAAGTGTTACCATTCACGAAATATGCACTAGTTGAAAAAAAAAAACGTTAAATGGCGGACCCTTTAAATGCTTGAAAACAGTTTTTCTCCATAATGTTTGAGGTTGGGAATTTTTGTCATTTGTAAATTTTAATAGAAACAATTTTTGCGACAAAATGTTGCATACCTTTCAAAATTACACGATTTTCACCCATACATACAAAACTAATATATATGTATTTTTAATCAATATGTAACAAATATTTACGATTCGAGTTGGTAACACTTTTTGATACAGAAAGTCGGTTCAATTAAAATAAACGTTGATTTAATTAATCTAAGATATTATTTTTTCAGAGCAATCATTTAATTTATTAAAATTTAGCAATAATTATAATTTCTGTACGAGTATAAGAAATTATCTTTTACTTTCCATACATAAAGATGTTTAAAAATCAATACCAAATAAGTGTTAATGCATGTTATGTTGACTGCCGACAAAATTTGTAAAGCAAATTGAATTTCATATCAGCCTTTTTTTATTGAATGCATTTGATTGATGAGAAGAAGGGAAGGCTCTTTATACCATCATATTTTATCGATGTTTTATGTAAAGTCTACAACTTAGTCGCTGCATAAAAGCTTTCTGTGTGAAATTATCGATGGAGCATTTGTTAGTTAAAAAATATTTTATATTTTTTTGTTATTTCGCAATAATATCAGCTATTTTCAAGTTTTACATTTATGTTATCGATAACATTCGATATTAAATATTATGACGACATTTTTAAATAAAACATGTTTTTTTTTCTATTTGTTGTTGGCTTATTTTGTTTGTTAATCGTTTAATTACAGTAAATATTTTTATACAATTTATGTGTGGCTTAGTGTGTGTGAGAAGAGAATTTGTGCACGCTGCGATCTTTTTTTTTTTTTTTTTGTTTTTGTAACGTGACGATCTTCTGAGCACGATTTAAATGTTTTTGAAAATGTTTTGTTTAAATGTTTGTTTGTTCTTTTGCCACTTGGCAGACAAAATATGTGCTGTTTTATTTTCGAAAAATTATTGTTTAATGCCAACCATAATGTCAGGGAGTGCTTAAAAAATGCATGTTTTTTACTGGCTTCCAGCCTTTCTAAACCACCAGTATTTGCAACTTTTTTTCATTTAATTTTTTGTTTTATTCTTTTCTTTAGCTTTTTTTTTTGAAACAATAAAAAAGAACAGATTTCTTTTCTAAAGACCCCTTAAGGCAAATTTTCTTCCATGCAACCTAAATTCAATGACTTCCCTTTTATCAAAAAATGGGAAAAAGGCATTAAGAATTACAAGCTTACTTTTCACATTTACATATTTAAAGTTTCAAAAAAAAAAAACAAAGAACCTAAAGGCCAAAAATGGAAATTACATCACAAGAAAAAACAATACTTCTCGTGAAACCAGGAAAAACTCAAAGTTAAAGTCACAAAGAAATAGAAGACATGCTGCATTCAAGTGCACCATGAAGAATTTAGCCAATGAAATAAACCAGGACTGCAGTGCATAGAAAAAGTCTATTATTATTTAATGCTAGAAGAAAACAAAAACAACTTCAAAGTTAATAGATGGAAATCAGTGTACATGTTTGCACACGCTGTTACAATAGCCACACTTGGTTACATTTTGTAAAGTTACGGGTATGAAAAAATAACAATTTTAAATATATTTTAGATGCCAACATAAAAATAAATCACTGAATAGAATTTCTTAGGAAAAACCAAAATGAGACACGTTTTTGGAAATCGAAAAAAATTTATATTTTAGAAAAGAAATTGAGGCATAAACAAAAATAAATTCTAAAATGGCAGCATTAATCGAAATCTTTTAAACCTGAAAACTTAGATGTAGCAAAAGCTTTGACATTAATGCTTATTATTTCTCTTACAAAGTATTTTGCTCGATTGCAGAAAATCTTTTAAATTGACATATTTAGCAAATTGACAAATCAACAAATATAAAATAATATTCAATGATATTATGGCGGGAGGCATTGGGGAAAGAAAGCCATAGGAAGCTATAGATTTGCTAACCCACAACAAATAAATAACATTTTTTAAAAAACATAAATTCTTGAGTATTTGCTTGAATAAATTTCATATTTTTCAAATTATATATATTTTAACCAAATTAAAGAATTTTTTTTACTAAAATTTAGTTCCTATTTTTTCGAGTGTACGGTAAAAAAAATAGCAATTTTGGAACGAACTTCGCTGCAACACGCTTCATGCCGAAAATTACCGAAAAAATGCATGGCATGAAACTGTCAGCATACATTTATTCGAGGCGAGTGTACCAACATTAAAAAATTGCTAATCGAATGTAAGTAACCTGTGCAATTTGAAAAAATTTATTTTATTTTTCAAACAAACCTCGTATACTTAAATAAAAAATAAAAAAATTTAATAATCAAACTTATTTTAAAGTGAAGAAAAATGTCGAGGTGCGAACGGATGAGTCGTGTGAACACCAGTGCCTAGTTTCGGTAACGAATGTGAGAGTTTCTCGCATCAAAAAGCTTATTATTATCGGTGAAAAACAGAATGAGTGAGAAGAAATATATAAATATTCGTATTTCTATTAGGTTTGCAGGTAACTCATATAAAAATTCTACAAAAGATTGGCTAACAAGTAGAAACTCACATTAATTTCTGTGTGAGAACTTTTCACTGGTTACAGAAACGAGGTACAGGATTCGAATTACCGCAAACGTGGTCCAGTAAAATTGTTTGTAATTTTTCTTTTTAAAATTGATGCAACATAGTTTTGGATGATAGCATGATGACGAATGTTTTAATTACATTACAATGTTAAAAAAATCTTGTACATTTTATAATAATTTCGATACACCAGCAATCGAATGCAATAATCAAGCCAATTATTTTAAAAAAGAAAAACAATATGTGCTAAATATTAATAAAAAAACACTGAACAGATAAAAATCATAGTATATTATGTAAATATTTGAACAAAATGGGAAAATAATAGCCAAGGATGTCGAAGTACGAACCAATCTATAATGTGTCGTGTGATTCACAGAGCGATCCTAGTGGTTCAGTTTGTCGTGTGAACATACTATGATTAAGTTAAAAATTATTTAATTCACATTTATTTTTCTTTAAAATAGCAATTTTCTTTCGATATGCTTAGCAACAAATGTCATAACTCACATCTCTAAATGTTATTGCCGCGTATCTCTTAAAGTGATAAACAAATACAAAAGCTGATACTTTTTCCAAATTAAATTCTATCTTTGAATTTTAGTGTAAAAAGAAAAACAAACAACACTACGCCTTCTATTTTGCCTTTTGTGTTGTTCTTTTTTGTTTTGCAATTCCAATAAAATGTTGTACACTTTGGCTTCCCAGAAATGGCAACAAAATTATCAATATTCGTACAGTAACAGTCAACCAGTCAGTCGTCGTATTTACATAAGATGAAATTTAAAAACGTTACAAACAATGGCTGTACAACTTAAACATTTGGCCAACACCAAAGCGAGGAAAACATAATTGTTGGCCATAAACTGATGAAGTCAAACAATAGAAACTGGCTGAAGAAAATAAATAATCTTACAGCTGCTTTTGTGCCAGGAGTGAATTGATCTATAGAGAAAGGGAGAGAGAGGCAGAGAAAGGAAAAAGTGGGCTGTTGTTAAAGTCTCACAACAATTGATTATCTATCTTTCATCCAAAAGAATTATTAGAGGAGTTTTGGAATATGATGGCTGGCAATAGAATTCATATTTTTGTTTTTTTGCTTTTTGAGTTCAATTGAAAACTAACAATTTAAAAAAAAAATTTTTAGATGGTTGTTAGGTAACAAACAAACAGTTCGAAGTAAAGCCTTTTCAAATGATTTTTTTTTTTTGTTAAGTTTGCCTTTTGTATTGTCTTTTTTTTTTGTGGTTTTATGAACAAACTAAAAAATGTAGGACGAGGAAATTTTAGGGTTCGAATGAAAGAAAGAAATTAAATGTTGAAAAAATAAAAATAATCAAAGCAAGCAACTCAAGAAATAAAATTTAAGAAGACAAGGTTAGTTGAAAGGCTATCGATACAATCAATGGAAAAAGTAACAAACACTGAGAGATAAAGTGTGTGTAACGATATGCAAATACAAATCAAATTTTATTTACTAGAGCTCACCCCTGACTTTGCTATTTGCGTTTCAATCGAAACCCTAAATATCTTTCATTACTCTCAGTGTACTCTTCGCTCAACCCAGCTTGCAACTACTTCTATTAAGGAAAGAAACCAAAAAAATAAAAAAAAAGTATTCTAAAATGCAGTGTCCGTCATTGTTTCTGTCAGAAAGAATTGAAGCCAAACCAACTAAATAACAGTCCATTTAAACCACAAACTTCAAACAAACAACGTGGTGGTTTGATTCAAACTTCAGCCAAAAACTGATAAAGAGAGAAACGAGGCAAAAGAGGTGTGTTACACAGCAAATAGATGGATATCAGTGATGGAATTTGAGTTTTTTTGTTTTGGGCCAAATTGACAATTTGAAAGGGCCAAAATAGCTTCGAGAGGGCCAATATATTTGATAACACGCTTTTTATTTAAATAAAAACAATAGTACAGTTTGTGTTTTATTTTATTTAAAACAAAAATTAACGACGAAAATTCACATTGGTTAAAAGTGTTTTTAATGTTATATTTAAAGCAAATACATATTTTAATATGTAGTTAAAAAAAATATTGTAGTTAAAAAACATATTTTCTATGTAATTCTAATTTTATTGTATATAATCCCCAAGATTTTAGTTCAAAGTTCCTCAATGGTGATATTACTGTTTGTAACATTTTTCTTTGTTATAAGTTTTAAAATATCTTTACCATAACAATTACCAGAATTATATTTAATTAAATCTTTCGATTGCATTAAAGATGACACGGTATTTACATGAAGACGTTTCCTTATATTGGTTTTAATCATATTTTGGGTAGAAAAAATTCTTTTTACACATGCTGAGAAGTGTAGAATGTCAAGAAACAAATAGTGTATTTTAACATCCGACAATGATGAAAAAGCTAAAAACAAGTTAACAGCTGTGCTTACAAGTTCACCTGAAAGGATTCGCCTTGGGTACTAGCACAAGACAGGTTTGCAAATAAAAGTAAGGAGTTTTTTTCTTGACAAACTAAACAATGTTGTATATAAAAGTATGGTTCGAAACAGGAAGAAAATTACATTGAAAATGTACTGAACGCTTTCAGTACATTTCAAACCGTTCGAACGATTTAAATCAGTTAGTTGAATTTTGAGCTGAAAGGGCCAAAATAGTTTAGAAAGTACCACAGGGCCAATAAACACTCAAAGGTGCCACAAATGGCACAATTGTGCCACATTTTCCATCACTGATGGATATTAGATATTGTGCGGGTGATAGAGAGACATACAAAATGCACGTTTCTTTAGCAAAAAACTAAGAACTTTATACCCATAAAATAAAAATAGTAGAAGAGAGAACTTTTGTAACCTCCACGGCAAATAAGAAAATAATACTTATGGGCACTTAAATGATTTTCACAACTGAATAAAAAAAAAATAAACTAGAAACAAAGTAGACAAAAGAAATCTTTTAATAGAACCGCACTAACAAAACATTTCCTAAAATATTTCAAGGTTTTCATTAGAGCCAACACACAGTTTCCACACTAGCAAATAATATTTTTAAAGTTAAGAAATTTATATAAAAAATAAAGAATATCTATTTGGTTAAAAGCGTTGATGTTGAGGCGAAAAAAATATTCTTAATCGGTGCATTTGGGAAGCTCATTGCTGTGCCGTTGTATCCAGAACAATCTCAGGTTACGCTGCATTGATCGTGCAGCTTGAACATTGTCCTCTGTTGGAAGCGAGGAATGAAAACGCCACCAGCCACTTCAAAACCCGATTTATATCCGTCCGTATAGATCTCTAGCACATCCCCTTGATGAAGGGAAGATGTGCTCTAGAACGATATAGCCACTCACCTGCTGCCTCAAGCTCTATTCCATTTAAAAACCTCTCTATATTATTTGTGCAGAAATAGCCAAGCTAATAGTTACTTTGTAAGATGATATCCGTTTCCCCATCCCAATATTATTCAATTTCCTAATAGTCAGTAAAAAAGTTCAAATATTTCAAAACGATGAGTTTCAGCAATTGGTTCCCTTGAAGTGTCTCACGCACGAACAAAAGTAATTGAATAGATAAATTTTGATTGTGGAAGTAAATAGGTAAAACGGTAGTTACATCTTATAAATGTATAATTTCATTCGCATAACATGCACACGTACATACATATTTAAAAGAATTTGAACACCTATTCGAATAATTTTATTCGATTATATATACATATATATATATATATATATATATATAATCGGAACCAAATATTATGAGAAAACATTTATTTGCAACCAAAATCCATTTCGATACGATACGAGTATATTTATTTCTTCTTTTCCTTTTATTTTTTTTTTAATTAAATATATTCTTATTTCTATTTATTATAATTTCTAGTAAATATTAGAATTGAAATAGTTGTAGATACTGAGAAATTTATAAATTTTTTTTCTTAATTTTCAACGTTTAGCATTAGTGTATCAGATCTTCCACGTCTATTTAATTGTAAATATTCAAATAATGTTTCTTAATTTCAACTAAAAAATTTTTTTGAATTATTTGAATGAAATTTATATAAAAAGTTCTAGAATCGTATAATTGGTTTGCTGAATAGTATAATTTTTATTTTCAATTGAATTAAATAATTTAATTCGGAAAAAACTTAAAATTTTTAAATTAACTACTTTTTACTCTAATTATATTATTCGAACATATTTACCGAATAATTATGTATTTCAAACATTTATTAGAGTAATTATGTTTTAAAATGATTCTTGATGTTTAAAAGTCACTCGAACTTTAATGATATTTATTCGAATAGACAGTTAAGCTATTTTAAGTATTTCTGAATTGAATAATTTCGCTCGAAGAAACTTATGTCCAACAAAAATTATAAATTTTATATGCGAACAATTCTATCCGAATATTTTTATCCGACTATTATTACCGAAATGTTATTTGATTAATAATTATTTATATTATTTTAAAATATTTTATATTAAAAAATTAGTATTCGAAAGTTTTCTTGGGTTAGTTTTGTTTAAAAAAAAATCGTATTCTAATAAATTCATAGGAAAAATTGTTGTCGAAATTTCGAATATTCGAATAAACTTTATTCTTAAATTTGAAACATTATAACATTTTTGGATCTAAAAACGTCCTTTAATATTTGCTTCTAAATAGATTTATAACTTTTCCACTGCCCGTGTAAGCCCAGTCTTCTTCTATAACCTTAAGTACTATTCAGTTCAAGTAGTGTAGCTTTCAGTCATTGATTGTCTTTACATGTTCTTTACCTCGAGTTAGAAAATTGTTCTTTGTTTGTTCGTTCCATCGGCACAACAACGATCTCCTTTATTATGTGCTGGTTTTCAGCTTTAAAAAAGCACAAATGAAAACAAGACTCGCGTTAGAAAAGATCTTAAAGGCATGATGTGAACCGTTTTAAGTCGCGCCAAAGGTCACAAATGGAAATAAATAAAATTTAGCAGCATCAACAACATCAACGAAAAGCCTCCTTAAAAGTTAAAAAAACTTTTTGGTTAACAGCACAAAAAATATATTTTAATTTATTTTCTAAACAAACAAAAAAATGCTTAAAACATTTAAGATTTTTTATAAAGTTGAGGTTTTGTATTGGCTGGTATTAGAAAAAAATGGAACATAAAACCAGGAAATGTAGGAAATTAATTTTCGTTAAGGGATTTATTTCTTTAATAGAACACAAGATAAATGTTTCTTATACCTTTTGCGTGGGAAAGGGAACATTTAAAACTGGTTAAACTTAAAGTGAAAAGTTCTTGGCAGATTTGAGGAGTTTTTTATAATAATTTAACTTTTGGTCGCAGAGCCTACTTGAAAATTAATAAATGATAAATTTAAAAAAAATTAAGATCTCTTATTCTTCTTCATTTAATTGAAATTTTCGCTGAAGAAAAATTTCTTAAATAACTTTTTGTTAACAACATTTTATTTCAACATACATAAGTATATTTCGTTTTGTTTTTTTTTTTAATTTTCACAAAATATCCATACTAAATTCTACACACGAAGAAAATATGTGTTATGTACCTCAATATACGAGTATGTGTTAACCAAAAACGGTCACGTGTGACACTATTAACCAGTCGGTTACTATTTCATTTAAGCTATTGTATTTTGTGTTGGAAATTTCCCTGTAAACATCAAAGGTTTGCCCTATCGGCATGATTACGGTGGTTTTTTTTTCCAAAAAATTTATGAACATGCAATGCGAAATTAAGCAGGTGCATAAGAATTTGTACACTTATTTTTTCGGTTTTTTGTGGCGTCTAGGACGAACATCGTCCTTCACATCTCTTCGACCTTTGGTTAAGCATCTTACCAATAAACTAACCAAACTGCCAAACAGCTGAAATGCATGTTCGAGACGAGTGCACCAACGTAAAATAAATCGCTAATCGAATGTACGTAGGCCGCGCAATTTGTAAACTCACCTTATTTTTTAACAGACCTCTGTGGTCGAACCAATAACTGGTCACAAAATCATCCCTCAGTTTCACGATAAAACAAAGTTCACCAGCATATCTATCCGCATAGAAACAGGAGAAAAAGTGTAGAAAAGCCAATGTCTCTTTTATCCGAAAGAAGAGCATCAATTTATGAGCAGTGCTTCTGAGGACTTTTATCTCTGCCAAAAAAAAAAAATAAATAAAAAGTGAAAAAATAATTTAGAATATTTTTGGTTTTACTTTTAAATTTTTACGTTTTTCATTTCCGCTGACGATACATAAGTAAGTGCATACATATAGTTTCAAAGATGAGCTTTCATAACAATATTATGTTTACTTTTAATTGCAACACCATAAATATACCACACAATATTATGGTTAATTCAAGGAATGACCTTGCCGCGCAAAATTATTATTTGACCATAATTAAATCAATCATAATATTTTAATATTAGATGTTTTTTTTCTTTAAATATATTTCTTTTTCTCCATGTGTATTATTGATTCGCTGGTAATAAAAATTTATGACCAAAAAGGCCACTACTTCTATGCAAACTACAAACTTTTTAAATACAGACTAAAATACCAAGCCTAAAACAGAAACATTTTTACCAAATGTTGCATACAACAGCAACAAAAAACCGCCAAGAGTCTTGTAGATCATGTTAAACATTGTTAAGCAGTTGTTAGTCTTTGGGTTGCATTTTCTTTCAAAAACTTCTTTGGCCGTTTGGCTAAAACAAGCAGCGTTTAACATGTCTGCTGGTGTACTAAATGCAAGTTGGAAACTTTAAATACATTTTGATGTGTTGCGGGAATTTTTAGTGGGTTGCACCGCACACCGTAATAAAATTGCATTTAACATGTCTTTCAATTAACTAAACAGCCAAAACGACATACAATGAAAAAACGAAAAATAAAATTAAATAAAATAAAAATCCAAATAAGTATAAAGTTGAAAATGCAACACATTTGTTTGTTGGTTGATTACAAAAGAACAACACAAAAACAACAACAACAACAGCAATACAATAAATTAGACTAACAATTAACCTTGGTTAACAAAAAAAAAAACTAATTTTTATATAACGTTCAAGGGGCACAATGCCACCAAACGCTGCATTAATTTCTGAGTGTGGCAGCCGACTTTTTCTCTTCTCATTCAACTTTTTTCAAATAAAATAAATATAAAAATCACAGTTGCAATTAATTTTCAGATTATTTATAAGATACAAAACCTTAAACGGATTAAACTAAAAATGCCTCAAATGTCTGATGAATAATTTGTTTGAATTTTAATTTATGCTGCTTAATGAATTTAACTCCGTTTAGTAAATAAATCTTCAAGTTCTTATCTTAAGTAAATGTTTGATAATTGTTTTTAAAAATAAATACGTACAGAAGAACAGAATAAGTAAAATTTCATAAGAAAAATTCATAGCTCGTATCTTTGTACAAAAGTGCTTAATAGAAATTTTAAAGTATAGAGAGATAATGAAATATGTTCGTGTAGGCGCTTTCATAAAAAAAAATCATCGCGTTAATTTAGTCTTCAATAAAACCATTTTATTTAAGAAAGCCGGAAAATTCATTTTAGTCAACTAGTCCAACAACCGATATACAGGTTTTTTAATTTCTCGATTAAAGCTTTCCCATCGTTGGAGTTATGCTGTTTGGCTTGAGGTCTTTGTTATAAAAATAAAATAATTCTTATGTGTTTTTTCTTCTACTTATTTATTTTCCGTTTAGGTACTATAAGATATTGGAAGCCATCTCCATTTTTACCGACAGCAAAGCACCATCGCTGCAATAAATGGTGTATACACTACATCTATGTTGTGGAAAGAATGTCCGGCATTTTTAAATCAGATAGCGGAACATTCAAAAGCAACACTTGTTCTGGTACCGAGGTACTCAGAGTGCACTGACAATAATATTAAGGACGAAATTATCAAAACTGGTGCATTTTAGAACAATTCGATGATACTTCAATTAACAGGCATTCCTCTATGTCACTGCAAGTGACTGATTTAACAGGAGCTTGCCCAAAAGATGTGGGAGAGAGAAGGTCCGATTGAAGATCTCGTTTTCTGCTCAGGCTAGCACAAGAACTCGAACAAGACTGTTAGTAACAGTGCTCACGGGTGTATCGAAAGTTTCGATTCGAAGCCCATGCCAAAGGGATGGGTCTAAGTTACAACGATTACTGTAGGAGTTGCAACGATGAGAAGGAAGAAGAAAGAGTTCTTCATCTCCTATGTCAATGTCCGAAGCTAAATAACGTAAGCACTACAACACTGGACAAATATACAAGTTATCTTTCTTTCTGACGCGATCAGCGGGAGAGCACCCACAGGATATTGAATAATCAATTGACTTTTCCTTGCCCGCTATAGAGTATCCCACGTGCGGCACTTTCTAAGCTGTGACGGCCCTCGAAACGTAACATAAATACATATATATTTTTATTATTATTATTGAAAACGTCTACAATCCAAATTTTTAATTTTAAATGCAGTCATTTGCAGACAATTAAAGATACAAAATATAAACAAGCAAAAAGTTAAATTATTTTAATTTATGTATGTACATACCTACATAAGTGTTTATTTATAAAACATATTCGAAAAATTTTTTTCGATTGGTATCTGTTCGATTAAAAATTAATTTAAATATATCGGATAAGTTTCGAATCTAAAAAATTTACAGAAATATACATTGAAAACAATGTATTATATACATTTGTATGTATATACAAATGGTGCGAGGAGCAGATTTTGAAGAAAATTATTCGGATAAAAATTATTCGACTATTGAAAGTGATTCGAGCTAATCGAATATATGAACATTAATAAAATATCCGCAAACTGAAAATAATGAAAATTTATTTAAACTTTTTTGCGCTCGACTTATTCAAGTAACTGATATAAGGAGAGATTAGGTTTAGCAGAGGGAAAGGATAAAGGGAAGAGATAAGGCAAAAGATGAATACTAAATAGGCGGATGAGAGTAAGTAACCACCAAGAGTTTTGTAGAACATTTTAAACATTGTTGAACACTTGTGAGGCTTTGAGATGCTCTTCCTTCCAGCCAGAGAAGCTTCTTTGCAACAACCATAAAAATCTTTGTGAGTTGTTTTCTGCAGGCGAGAAGTGAATTCCTAAAGAAGGTGTCAATGTCTTTATTTAATCAAAATTGAAATTTGTTGCTTAATCGGTCATTACTTGTCCTGAATTGTTCGATTAATCGAGCTAATATTTGTTATGTGTATGCTTCGGACTGATTTTTGAAACATATGCGGATTGAAATTTTTCGATCGCGGTCTACTCGATTAAAAATATTTCATATAAAACGCATTCGCTATTTTTCCACCAAAATATCACAAAATATTTGCTCGAGGAGCAGTTCGTATAAAAACTTTGCGAATAGAATTTATTCGTCTAAAATAAAATATTCAATTAAATTGATCTTTCATAAGTAAGACCGAATTTGTTATGAATATTTTTTATTTTAAAAATTTGGTGTTGGAAAAATTGCTCCCATAGTTTTTGGTGCAAAAACGCGATTATATTTTTGTTTTGGTTTAGTTTTTATTCGAAGACGTAAAAATGTACAAGTTTTAAACTAAATTTAAAAATTGCACTCGAACAAGTTTTATATGAATAATTTATTCGAGGGATTTTTTTAATATTTATTACGTAATATTTTCAGTGGAATAATAATTAATGATTTTAAATCGAATAATGAAAAATTTTTCTTGATTCTCTTTTTTATTTCTCCAACGCCATCGGCAAGTGAAAAGAGCTTTGGAATCGCAAATATTTTTATGCAAAATACTGATGAAAGTTGCCTTATTTTTTACATAAAATTATAAAACAAACGAAGTGAATTTAAAATTTTCCATATAAGTCGAATATTTGTTAATAGCAAAAATTTCTGGAATAACTCGAACCAAACAAAAGTTTAAGTAGCTTAAAGTTTTTTTTTTTTAAATTTCGGACGAAAATAAACTCAAAATAAAGATTTCTTGAAAAAGCATATGAAAGCTCTTATTGATTTCGTTTGAATCAAATATAGATCGTTTGTCGAAAAATAAACTATGAAGCCGAAATAGGAAACTTTTTAATTTTCTACAAATTTATTTATAGTTTAAAAATAAAATAGATTAAATTTTTTATAATATGTACAACGTGGTTTAAAAATTCTTTTATTTCTTTGTATTGTTCGAAAAGTTTTTTCATTCTTTCTGTTTTTTTTTTTACTCTTAAAGAACAACTTTGTTAAACTTATGAAAAAGTTGCCTTGTCAGAATTTTCTTTTGTTAACGCTGTTTGTTGTTACTTTGTAAGGGCATGTTCAAATCATGTTCATTCATGTTTATGCTGCAGTTGACTACAGAACACATGCTGAATAGGAACTAACTTTCACTTTTTTGCAAAATATTTTCTGCCTTTTTCACTGCTTTTGCCAAATGCCCTCATGTGTTGTAGATTTAATTTAATTTTTTGTTCTTTTTTCCTTTCAAGTAATAACTTTTTGCTTGAAAACTTTTAATGAAATTTATTATAGAAATTTGCAATATTTTGTTGTGCTGTTGAAAATATTTCTAAATAAATAAGCAAGTTAAGATAGATGATTTCTGCTAAAGAATTAGAATTAATTCCACATGAGTTCTGATGAAAACGATATTAACAAACAAAATAAGTTTTAACAAGAAAACTTTTCAAACTTATTTGTTATTTTTTGTCTATTCAATTAAATTGCAATAATTTTTGATATACGAGTATATATGAAAATTTTTTTTTTATAAAAATTCGCTTTTCAACCAATTTACACCATTTGGTCCGAGTATTTATCTGAGAATTTCGCATGCAAGTTAAAAAACAAGAGTATTGGAGTATTTTCCACTTAAATTGTTTGCGTTTCAACTGACAGTAAATTGAAATTTAATGTTCATTTCTCTCTTATACATATTTCATTTGTTTTTTGCTTTTGTTCTTTAGTCAATGATATTCATTGAAATTACGAGTCATTTTTCCCTCTCCTTTTGTTGTTTTATTTCAAGTGTACTTTAACCATTGCATTTAACAATAAAAGTGGAAAATGGTTTTATTACATTCAGTCAATAAGGATTCTGTACAGGATGCCTAACAAGACAGCAGCTGCAACAACTACAACAACCGCAATGCTTTATGGGAAAACAGTTGTTATTGCAGCAAACAGGAAACGGATATAATCATTCATTTATTGCTCAAGTAACAATAAGTAGGGTAGATAAATGAAATGAAAGCACTTAGACTGATTTCACTTTAACTACAACAACAATGATAACAATTGTTCATAAATAAAATATAAATTTCCGAAAAGAGAGCGAGCAGTTTTACGTGCAAGAAAAACTATATTTACACAAAGCAAAAGTTTTAAATTCATATGAAATAAATTTTAGGCATTCAAGCTTATGATTGATATTAATTTGAGGATAAAATAAACAGAAATCCTTCTTAATATTATAATATAAATAAGTGATGGAAAATTGAAATTTTGATATGCTACTAAATTTCAAGTACTTTTTATTAACATTTAGTGGCATTTCAATATGAATTTTATCCATGAACGAAAGAACATCAAAGTCAGCTACCGAAGAGTAGTCTCATCGCAAATTTTCGGTTGATTGACAAGTTATCAATGTTGATAAAGTTAAAAATCGCAAAGAATAAAATAACTTATAAAGACAAAGTACTAAAACAGACCTGGTGTTAGTACTGAGATATTTTCAAGATGAAACAGAACAAAAAAAAAAGTAATAAAGTACATAAATTTCCTATACTGTTATCAATGTTATCGAAAACCGCTTATTAGATGTCAATGAAATTTAGTAGACGGATGTTACATGTCTTAGATTTAAAGTGTAAAAAATGACAGATTGGTACTTTTTATTTTTAATTTTTTGCTGTTTTAAGTAAATTACATACAGTGTACATATGGGGATAAAATGAGAGAAAAAAGGTACTTTTGATACTATTTCGGTTTTCCTGAAATTTGGTATGCAGACAGCTTGCGCCTTCATTAACATGTAGCGTGAAAAAACCAATTTGTAATAAAACCCACAATGAAACTTTTGTGTGCCACGATTTTACACACAAAAAAAATAATAATAATAACAAAAAAGAAACAATGGCTGTAAAAACACATCGCTAAAATACAATATATTACGGAAAAACAAGACTTGTCAAAAACATTAAATTTATGTGCTAATGTTTGATACTGAAAAATATGTTAAAAAATATTTATTAATAATAAACTTAAAAATGGCCCCAATATTCGTGTTGTTATTTTCAATACAAAACTTTTGCGCCGTTTTTCATTATCGGTTTGGAGCCATTTTTAATTTCTAGAACTTCAAATATCAAAAACTTGAATCGCTGATTATTATCAAAATTCTCCAATACCTAAATGAAACAAATTACTCACCCGATACTACAAAAGGAATTGAATTGAATGGTATTGAATGAAATACAACGCGTAGAAAAAACTTTTTAATTCACAATTGATTTCCATCTCTTTACCGATGCGAGTATTAGATTTTCGCCATCATTTGAAATAAATTCTCCGCTAAGAAACTGAACATCACACAAAGCAAAAAAAATATTTTCATGATTTTTTACGAATCGATTTAACAGGGTAATTTTTAGAAAAGTACTGTATTAAAAGACTATTTAAGAAAAAGCTTTTGAAAAAAGATACTAAATAGTAAAATTACTTTGTAAAATGGCTTTTTTATTTACTTTATAAAAAAGTACGCTTTATAGTTATTTAAAAAATAAAAATTTATGCAAAAGATACTTCTTTAAGAAATTCTTTTTATTGAAAAATGTATGTTTGTAAATAAACTTTATGAGTAGAAAACAAAATAAAAAAAATAATGATTTTTGAAAGATTTAGCGTTCTTTTACACCAATTTTCTCAAAATGGTGCATACTTTTAAGAGCAACTACTTTCTCTGGAATAGAAATGCTTTAGAGGAGACGGCTATTGGAAGAAACTTTTTTTTTGCAAAAAGTAACTTTCTTGCATGGTATTTTCTTTTTGGAAAATTGGCTATATAAAAATATTTTTAGAAATGGAACAACATATTTGGAAAAATTCTTTTTGAATCATGTAAATTGATTTATTCTGCATATATGAGCAAATTAAATACAAAAGAGTGAGATGCAAAAGATTTATGACCACATAAATAAAATAGATGTACACTTTGCTAGATTTGCATAAGTACAAAAGTAGGTAATATCAAGGACACAAGATCATAAATACTTTGTTTCAGATATAACTTCCTCAACGATGCCAGAGCTCAAAATTCAAACCACGAAATCCTTCGTAGCCATTCAGTGCTAATATACAAATAAACCAGATTTTACGAGGCCATATTAAATTTAAAATCTTTCTCATGTAAAATTTCTTTATAATTCACAGTATAAAAAAGCTGTAAGAAGGCTTTAAGAATTCAAAAGAAAAAACCAAAAGCAGCTCTGGCGTATGATTAATATTTTATAAATGAAATTTATTATATCTTACGAAGCGTAAAGAATAAAGTTTTAATAACCAAAAAAATGTTTTAAAATTCTAATAGAGTAAATAAATTTTTTTCATCTTGTTTGTTAGTTTATTATCCTTTTTTTATTAACACATCAAGTGATATGATAAATTTTCTTTCTTCTTGTGCCACATTACGTATGATTATATTTTATTTCTTTTTGTTTATCGCATAACTGTGTCATGCATAAATATTTCAACAAAACTTCTTTATTATAGTGTTTAAAATTTCAAGAATTTGTTTTTTATTTTTCTTTTTGCTTTTTGGAGTGAAAAAAGCGGATATAATACTAAAACTCTTGAACTCTAAAGCCAAGGAATGACTAGTGACATGCTTAAGTGGGAAATTGTTGCAGTTGCACAAATAACATGCATACTTACAAACATTCATTTTATGTATGAGTTGTTTTTTCTTTTGTACAATTTTTTTTTCTTTAGGTTCTTTAGGGTAAAAAAAATGTCTGTAGAAAGTGTTAAGATGTATCAGCGCATATAAAGTTTTGTTTTGTAGGATGGGTTGGAGTGGGCTGGCAGTTAAGTGCGTTTCATAACACATGCTCGAGAATAAAGTTTGTTATATCCTTTTTATTCTATTATTATGATTTTGGAGAGCAAATAAGTTTCATTCCTTTTGTTTTCACTTTAATCAGGAAGTAAGACGTAAACTGTTGAAACAATAAAATCAAAAAGTTCATGGCGGGCTTAAATTTGTATTTATAAACTTTCTGTTCTAATTAACTTTAAAATTTATTAATAATTTTGTATAATGTTCCAAATTAAAAACAAAGCTCCTCTACTACTGCTACTTTTGTATGTTTTAAATTCTGTTAAGAAATATTTGTATGTAAATCTAGTATCTTTTATATCCTGCCGATCGATTTCCTTCCTGTTTTCATGTGGCCAAAACTTTTGCCGTGCTGCTTGTTTAGTTTCATTAGTTTGGTTTCGGTTTTTAGTCTATTGCTTTATTTGCTGTTATTGGTTGCTTATAAATGTTTTTTTTTTATTTTTATTTACTATTTGGCAGACAATATTTCCTATATTGAAATTTATATTGTTTTAATTATTCGCAATTTGCAATTACTGACATTTAATAAATTTCACCTCAGAGTTCTGTACCGGAATAACACAAACAAATTGGAGGCATTATTTAGATTCTAATAAAATTTTGATAAACAAAATATCAATATTCAAGAAGCAGTGTTGGACAAAATAGGAAGAACTCGTTGCAACGTGTTCTGGAAAAACTGTGCTTAAAGGGCAGCAAATTTCCAAGGGAGATGGTGTCATAAAAGAATTTTCAATTTCATTTCAATAAAACAATATATTTTTAAATGATTTAATTTTTTATCTCCCATAGAGTAGATTTTCAGTAAGAAAATTTATTGGGTAGAAAACTCAAAAAAAATTAAACGAATCAGTGTTTAAAAAATCAAAATCTAACGAAACGGAAACATCGGAGAAAATATTCAATCCGAAAATATACTAAAAATGCAACAAAGACGCCGAAACGGAATCTTCAAATTCGTAAAATATCCTAAAAACGGAAAAGAATCGTGAATGAAAAAATTCACTAAAAGGAAAGTAGCGCCAAAATGGAAAGAAAATTCCATAAACTAAAAGATTTATCAATCGGAAATAGTTCACCAAAATAAAAAACTCTACAATAAAAAAGAACTTTAGGTGGGGCAAATCACAACAGAAAAAGTTACCAAAACTGGAGAAAATGTCATAACTACAATAAATTTAACCAAATGGCAAAATTGTTTTAACATAAATAAATTGTCAAAAAGGCAAATAAACTTTAAAAGCTTGAAACAAAACTCGACAAATAAAAAAAATGCTTGAAACGAGAAAACGGAAGAATCGTCAACAGCGGACACAATAATTATTAAAGGATTACAAAAGTTTTATTAACCAAATTTTCATTCAAAACGTACTTAGTAAGCCAACTTTAAAACTTTGCTAAGATCATATATTATGAAGAAGATAGTAACGACTCATAGCTGATGCCTTTCCTGCATAAAATTCAATGAACTAAAATTTTGATATATTCACTTTAACAGGAAATTTTTGATAAGATCAAGAAAATATTTACTTAAAATAGTTCGATGTTTATCCAGAAAATTAAGAAAATTTTCGTGTTTGGGCGCCATTGTTTAGTGGTGGTGTTCCTTGCAATGTGGCTTGTAACCTTGCTAATTACTTCCCATTGCAGTATATTCCCCTTAGATGGCGCTTCCACAATTTCCATATGACTGACGACGTTTTTGAAGTCAGGACAGCGCTGAAACGCTAGCTCCATTGTTTTCACATGAGGCATGAATGATTTAAGTGTAAAATTTTTATGAAAAGCATCAAGTTTTTGACCCCAAATCTTTCGACCGTCATTTGAAAAAGGTACCTATTTTTTTTTTTTAATATCATTGTGAACTATTTTGGAAGACATGAATTTTTTCATTATTTCTTACATTAAGGAAATTTTATTTGATAACAAAAATATTTAATAAAATTTTATAAAAAAAAAAAAGTTTTATCAATATTTTTAAGGAAATTTTTTTTATAGATGTACATATGTACTAGTGATGTAACGAACATCAATTTTTAGTATGCGCGAATACAAATACGAATATCTGAAACAATATACGCCGAATACGAATGCGAATACGAATATTAATTTTGAAATTTAGTGCCACTTAATATTTTCAATTTAATTGGAAAAAATCCTCCTTTTGTATCAGTAACAACAAATTGAAAAAAAAAAACTGTAAAATTACTGCATTATTGCGATGCTGAATTTGAAGACCACTACAAACATTTTTAAACTATTTTACTTTTTGTTGTTCTTACTCTTTTTGCGCTTTTAGTTAGTAATTCAGTGCTGTTTAGGAGAACATATTTTCGCAGATGGCCACCTGTGTCGGTGGACATCCACATATTAAATTTTAGTTCTTCCACTTTTGAAGTCCAACATTCCTTTACTTAGAATTGATTACTAACTTAACATGATCTGAGCTGTATAAGACTTTAATAGCATTTAACTAGTTGCAAAATATATATTTGTGTTTGTTTTTAAAGAAGGTGATTATCTTTCGTCAAAAAATAAGGGTTTTCTCTAAATAAAAATTATTAAAAATTAATATATTTTTGTACATTTTATGCATTTTTTTAAACTTTATGTATTTTTTTTTTTCTTCGGAAATTATGCGCAAATTATTCGAGAAATATTCGCTTAAATTTGGCGAATACGAATATCTTAAAATAGGTGAATAATCGAATACGAATACGAGTATTCGAAACATCACTAAAACATACATAAATTTACTTCATGTCTTTTTTGAGTGCAAAATTGCGAATCAAAAACAAAAGACGACTGAAAGAATAAAGCTGCACAGCGATGTCTAGTACTAAGACCTTGAACACTCCGAGCTTTTGGAAAGGTTACTAATAAAAGAATGTGGAAATTTCAGATACCATCGGACTAAAATGAAAATCTTGCAAGACTATGTAGTATGTTGACTGCAACATAGGAATAAATAATAAGAAATCAAATTGGGAATTATAACAATATTCAGTTTCTCACAGATGATTTATTTTTCAAGTGCAGGTAAGATTAGATAAATTTGTGGTGTAAACTTT
The DNA here is from genome assembly GCA_947311025.1 of Lypha dubia. Classification (NCBI taxonomy): domain Eukaryota; kingdom Metazoa; phylum Arthropoda; class Insecta; order Diptera; family Tachinidae; genus Lypha; species Lypha dubia. The sequence continues at coordinate 3,180,307 of OX371263.1, forward strand.
GCTCATTTGATTTTGGAATACAGTGTACACACGCGTAGAATCTGGCCATCGCAATTCTTTCAGTTGTTTAATATTTACTCAAATTAAAATTAATTTAAGAAATCCGAATTTTGTTTCCCACTGTAATCAGCATGGCTTTTATTTGCACTGCCATATAAACATGAGTTTTAAACACTGCATGCATATGCATGTAATTTAATTGAAATGAGTGTTGTGGTATTTTATAGTAAAGTCAAATTTATTTGCTTTTATTGCTACATTTTAGTAGAAAATTTTCGACATAATTTTAAAACCGCATAAACAGTTCACACAAAAGCCATAGAAACACACTCATTCCAGCTTTTGTCCGAACAAACGGATGTCAATCCAAACATTTATTGTGATATACCAACAATTTGTTTACGATCAACATAAACGAACTTAAATACATACACAGACAACATTTAATATAAATATGTACACTTATAAAAAGAAATTAATATGAATAATAAGAACAACAATCCTTCTTCTATAAAAATCAATCAGCCAATAAATTTAAGAAAAACTAACAGTTATTTTTCACTTCCAAAATTGTTTTCTACTTTTCAACGTTTGTTGTTACATTTTCTAGTCTCTTTTGCGGTTTTTATTGCCAGTGTATTTTTTATTAAACATTGTATCTATGCTCAACTTATTTGTTCTAGTTGCTATTCAATGCAAATTATTGTTAAATTTGTATTTTGTATTAGTGTTAGTGGGTAAACAGGACTAATTTTCCAAAAATATAATAAAAGTGTACAAAGTGTGGTTGTGTTAATGTGGCGTTATTATGTGTTAAATAGTTGCCATGACACTCGAACTTTAACTTAGAACAAATACAAATTGAAATAAAATATACTCGTGTGTATGTACGTACGTACGTATGGATGTAAGTAAAGTATATTTTTAGCATAATTAAGAGTTAAGTTGACATATTATTAGACACAGTCACGAAAAATGTATGATGTAATGGGCTCATTCTATATAAAGACGACTTAAAAATTTAATTTGAGAGTTGTCTGATATGTTAGAGCAGAGTTTTGTTTTCATATTTTTTCGAAGGGATCAATCGCAACCCCAACTCCATAATAGGAAAAATACTGAAGGAATAAGATAAATTTGTCTTAAATATTTAAATTCGATTATTTTGGTTTCGCGTCTATTTTTGTTGTACGAATCTAATGTAACATTTTAACAAATTCCAGCATTGCAAATGCAACTTAAAATACCAGTTAAGGATGCACGAGCAATCGAATGGCCTTAATAATTTGGTAGCTCAGTGTAATTGTAAATTCTGCAACAGCATCATCCATAAAATGTCTGCATGGTTAAAGTACAGCACTTTTAAATTCATTATTAATATCCTTAAAGTCGTCCGTATTTCATTGTGAAATACAACAATACAAAAACATTTACTGAAGTACAAAACTTTCTTTAACATTTTCAAATTAAAGATTCAATTTCAAATCCATTTCAGAATCGCTTCTTAAATTTTTTATGTTGCAACAAAACCAGTAATCCCTATTTATCCGTGAATTTTTTATTTACATTTTTTATCATTACAATTACCATTTTATTTTCTTTTGTCTTCTTCCACTTCTTATTAAGTGAGATTTCGTAACCGAATCTTTTCTTTACAGTTCTTAATCACCTACTTTGTAGACACGTTCAAAGCATAAAACCACAATGGTTTGAATAGTACACGGTATCACATCTGTACACAACTGTTGAAATGTTATTTGTTCATGCTTTCTGTTTTTGCAAGGTATTGGAAAGTTTCTGTTTCGATTTGTAGCTGACATTGTGTGAGACATGCAAATACGTAAAAGACTTTGTTGTGAACATAAGTTGCCGACATTTCGAAATATGCAAAACTTGTGGTAAAATCTAAATGAAAAATTTATATTTTAGTGCGTTTTATTCCATTTGAAATTGGCACAATAAAGCAAACAATATTAAGGTTTCACAGTGCGAATTATTTAAGGTAAACGACTAACTTCACCGAATAATCGATTTATTTTAATGACTAAATTGTTTTCAAGGTTTTGTACGAAAACTGAGTTGGCTTTGATATGATTACAGTCGAGTGCATTTTTATCGAATAGACTTATTCGGGTCATCTACACTTACATATGCTTTTATTCGTATAAATTTTATTCGAATAAGTATAAAATAAATAATTTTTATTAAAATTACAGTATAGTTGGTTAATTATTTTTTAACTAATAGCTTTTATTTGTTCGAAAAAAAAACGAATAATTTTCATTCGAATTATTTTAAATAACTTCTTCGAATATCGTCAATCATTTTATTGTTATACGTTATTATTCGACTACTTTTTGACTACAGTTTAATTTTACTGCCTATTTCACCATGTCGAAAGAAACTTTCTATATGTTGTCATTCGTATAATTACATTTGAAGCAAAAACAAATTTTGTATTTGTATCAAATGTATTTGTACGAATGAAAATAAAATTCAAAATTCTTTCGAAATCGTGGAATCGGCAGTTAATTAAAATAGTTTTTAACTTTCGTCAATTCGAAAAAATCCAACTCTTGTAACGAATTATTTTTAAACATTTAATTTCTTCGAAATGTTTTAATTATTTTATTAAAATAACGTGAACAGGATCAATTTTAAAAACAAAACTTCTTCGAATAGATTTTATTCCAATAATTTTATTCGAATAAATTTCTTGGAATAACCGTAATATTAAGACGACTAACATTTAAACAATTAGTGAATTATTGTATAAGCTACAACAAAAGAAACCAAAACTAACAATATATAAAAAAATATAAAATCAAATAAAAAAATGAAAATTAAAGGGTATTCTTTCTATAAGGTAGTGCAATTTTTATGAATTATAACATTTAGAATCTTGGCTTTCTCACCGTTTTTCGGCTGTTAGACATGAATCGTTCAGTTAAACTGGTTTGTTCATGAGTGGTTAAATTTTATTTAAATTTAACATTAAATTTTAAGTCATAAACCATAAATTTTAATTAGTGCTCATAAGGAAAGAAGTTTTACGAACAAAATAAGACATACTCGTATATCATGCAAATCGACGGACAAATGCTGATTGTATTCACGATGTCGAACAAACAATTTTAAAAATTTTGTTTTTGTTTTAAATGTAATTTGTACGAAAGAAAAATTCGTTCGACATCGTGGGCCAGGCAGTAAGTGAAAGAATTTAATATATAAAAATCACAATTTCCATAACTATATAATAATTTGCGTGTGTGTGTGTTATGTATATAATAATATATAATATTATTCGATAAATTTCGGTTAGACTAGTTTTATTAGATATATTTATATTATAAAATTAGATAATGTTCGAACAACTTTTAATCGAGTAATTTTTATCCGAACAACTTTTATTCGAACTATTTTTAATATTATTCGAATAAGTATTATTTGTATAAATTTATTTGAGTACTTCCGTTTAAAATATGTAAATGATGAGTAAACTTTAGAAGGAAAAATATGTCTACCGCTTATTTTACAAGGATCAAGAGCAAATAAGAGGACATGAATGGGGCTACAATGCTTTGACAACCTTTAATGGCAGCAAATGTGTTTGTAGAAAACTAGTGCGTAAATTGAACCCTTTTCTCTAACTTTCCTTAATTTCGGATACCATTTTACAAAAAACCCTTTTCTACTTCAGGGCTTGGAAACGATTTTCCAGAAAATACGCGAGAATCTGTTCTTTTTGATTCGATTACAAGGGCAATTCATTGTCTTGGTAAATAATTTTAATAATTTATTGAAATCAATTCTTTGATAGAAAAATATATAAATTGAAATTGAAAACACATCTACATTCTGTATTAAACATAATTTTCATTTCTTTTATAATTTTATTTATTTATTTATTTTTTGCTGAGAATTCTTGTAACGTAGAGAGAAATGAAAAATGAAATGGAAATATTTTTATTGTTAATTCTCTACTGGCCACTGAAGCGACGATTTAAACTTTTCAATAAAAGAAGAAAGCGGTTCAACAAAAAATGCATTCAAAACAAAATGTGGAAAATATTTTCTACTTCCTCTTTTTCCTAACAGCAAATATACTTTTTTTACGATCACCGAAATGAAAGCAAAAAAAAAAACAAGAAAATAAAGTTTACAACAGAACTAAAACTTGAAAGTAGGGGACGACTGCCTTTTATGTTAGAACCTCTTTACAAATGTCATTCGCTATAATTGAATTTGACATTAATGATGTGATGAACACAAACAAACATGGCACAAATGAGGTAAAATTGACACACAAAACAAATACAACAAAAGAAAATATGTGCCAAAACAGCTGCAAAGAAGCGTTGAAAATATTTTGACGCAAAAAGTAAAATATACGATTATTCGTAGCAAAAGTGATTTTCTAGCACTTGTTTATTAATGCGTATAAGGAAAGTGCTTTTTAACGTTTTTATTATAATGTCACAGCAATTTCTTATTCAATATAAAAAGATTAAATGACAATGACAAAATGATTTAAACACACTTCCTTTGGAAGCTTAAGTGTCAAACCACTCAGAAGGAAGGCAAAAAATAAAAAAAAAGGTTTAATGGAAGTTTATGAGAAAATCACAAATTTAGCAAAAGAAAAATAAATCTTTTCAAAAAAAATAAAAGTATGTACAGTAACAAATCGTTACCAAAAATTCAAAAGGGCGTAACTGAAACAATTTAACAAGAAACGTAAAATTTTGCACTTATAAAGATTTTATTAACAGATTTTACATGTGAAATTACATAAAAATTTTACAAGGTTTTTAAAAGTACATATTTTGTTTCTTCTGTGAAATATTAAAAATGTTTCGTTACGGTCTACTGCGTTTTAGGTTGCAATATCTTTCGCTGCGAATTAGCTTTACTCTGCATAAAATTATTTGTTCATACATGCAAGTATGAATATGCAAATACATACTCATGAAATGTCATTAAATCGAACTAAAATTGATTCATAAAAGTTTTCTCGGAATTTCCCTCATAGCAAGAGATCGATTAAAACGTGCATACTCAATAAATTTAAAAATTTAAACGAATATATTAATCGAATAAATTAATCATATCTATTAAACGATTAACTTAATCGAATAAACTAAGAGCGTAAAATATGAAATTAAGCGAGTAAATTATTCGAAAAAAGTTGTTTTGTGTTTTTTTTTTAATATTATTTTAAAGATTTTTTATTGTGAAAATATAAATATCATCTAATTTTATTTCCTTAAAAGCGACCTAATCGATTAAACTAATAAAACTAATGTATCGAACAAATCAAACAAAATTAATCTAATAATAATTGTGCAAATGATAAGTTATCGAATAAAACTGTTAAGAGTTTAATTTTTCAAAGAATATTAAATCCGATTAAAATTATTCAAATAAAAATTATTCTTAAATAGTATTCGAATACACATACTCGTATAAAGAAATAAATCTAACGTTCTTTATTAGACGCAATTAGCTACAATTCGCCTGAGTAATAAATTTCAAATTATGAATTGCAATAAATAAAATAATTATTTGCTGAAAGCTAATATTTCAAATTGGAAAAAACCAAGTTATGAGTTTAAGTCAGAGTTTGTATTTCAAAAATTTCAAAACTTTTAAAAACGAGTGTGTTATGAGTGAAGAGATGCGAACTCTGGCTTAAACTAATTCTAATTCAATAATCCCTAAAATAACATGTTTTAAAAATAACTTTAATCAATTTAGAATGCTTTTCTATTTTTCAATACATTTGTTCGGGCTTAGCTTTTTTTATGTTGAAAATTATTCAAATAAGAAACCGAAGAATTTGTTTGAAAAAAATCGTTTAAAAAATTTAATTTTAATTTATTTCATTATTTTAATTGAAATTTCAACATTTTATGATGACAAAAAATTTTATTTCTAATTCAAACCATTTGAAATAATTGAATATTTAAAATAAAACGAATATTTAATGCACATATGAAAAGTAATAATATCAGGCTCAAGTTCAGTTTTATTGAATTAATGAAAATTCAAATTACTAAGAGTTTTTTATGTTGAAAAATATTAGTATACCCAATCAGTTTAGCAGAACGTAGCAGTATACCGATTTCAAGGCCGCTACACCGCTCATCGGCGTTCAATTGTCCATCTTTACAATTTTCGTAATGTGGATACTAATTGGGAAGAATATCAACTATTTAACCAAGTTTTCAACAGAAATATAATACGAGAATTAATAAGAATTCATTTTATTCCATTTTTACATATTGAATCAATTTTGGTAGTACGAAATTCCCTATCACTGGTTGGAAATTACTAATAATCAACACAAACTCATCATCCGTTATCTTCAAAGTATTCTACTTTGTAATTTAACTTTTTGTTCTTTTCACTCTATCTATTTGGGACATTCACATATTACTGTGACCCTTGTTATTAGGGTATGTATATGTGATTATTAATTTTGTTTCCTTTTGCTTGAAATATGTTTGTTTTATAATTTTGAATAAAATTATTATAATTTTAATAAGCAAAATCGGCTTAGTTCACTGCGTATCAGCTGTCGTTTTGCAATTAAGTGTTGCATAAGTAGAGTAAATATTGGTTTTTAGTGTTGCTTATTTGCAAAGATGTAGCATGTTCATTTCTCTGTAGTATTTTGTTAGTGTAGAGTAAAAATATATTTGATTGTGAATAGGGCTATTATTTTTAAAAAAATTACACACAATTAGTCTGTTCGAGTACGAATTATCGCAAGTTTCACTGAATTAATTGTCAAAAATTATTTTAACAAAGAAAAACAGTTGAAAAATGCTAAAATTTAATAAAAAACATTGAACAAATATAAAGCATATATTTATATTTATGTAAATAATTAAATAAAACGGAAAAGCAATAAATAGTCAACCGTATTTTAAACAGTAAAAGAAAGTCTAGAATATGTCGTGTGAACACATAATTAAATTCTTTTACCACCTGGTCAGCTTAATTTCCCCAAGACTGTCATTAAGGTATGGTCACAACTGGCAAACATATACCCAAAGTAACGTAACCACTAAATACTAAAATATATTAAGTTAAACAGTTTGCAATAAATAAGTTTTTTATAAATTATTTATGAAACTTTTTAAGGGAATAAAGACGTGTCTGAATAAAAAGATTTTTCATTAGTATATAGTGGTTACGCTTTTTTTTTTTTTTTTTTGAAAAATTTTTGTGTGGCCGTACTTTTAGAGTCTACAATTAATCAATTTTAGCTACAGAGAAATTAATAATAGAGTACAAAAACAAACATAAATAACCGATTATAATGTTACAAATAACAAATACATAAAAAGCAAACAATATCCAACAAATAAAAGAACAATAAAATAAACATTAACAATGAATAGGACAAAATTTAAAAAACAGTCTGCTGCAGAAATTGTATAAATCATTAAGAACGAAAAACAGACAAAACAATACACAATTTGTACAAACTAAAGTACGAATAATGTGAGAGGGAAAAATGGTTAAGTAAGAAATTTTGATATTTTTTTTTTATTAGGACCAGCACTCAGGGGATAAGCTCTATTTATGCAATGCATTGTACCAGAACTAAGGGAGAAATATAGGGTAGAGAAGATAGATGTTTAAAATTTAGATGGCTTAACTCTTTTACAACTCTACTTAGCGCGTTATGTTAAGAGGCGACAAAATTCCCAATCCGTAACAAATCTATAACCCCCCCCCCCTTTGAGCGTTACGTAATATGTGGACAGCCCCTTATTTACTTCTCTGATGTCTCTGCTAACCGACGAAGGAGGGCAGTGTTGTGTCCAAAAGCTTGTAACAGCATCAATCGCTGTCTGAACAGTTTTTAGTGACCATTGCGATGCATTAATCACTTAAATAGTCCGACAATAATTAATACAATGCGACACTACTGCATCTTAGAGAAAAATTAATGATGTTGGTTGACTTGCTCTGGCCAGAGTTTGAACCAAGGCCCTATGTCATTTTTTGCTTAGTAGTCATTGAAAAAGGAACATAATAATTGAAAAATATATTGGTACGCAATGAAAGAGTATTCCAATAAATGCAACGCTTAGCAGAAACTTGGCAGCACCATCCATAGCTACCAAACAACATCCACAGTTGAAATTCAAAACAACGGAAATAGAAATAAAAAGTAACGAGGATCTACAAGATTATTCTAGAATAATACAAGACAATGCAACCGCCAAAATAAACTTAACTACAACACGCTGTGGACCATTTTACGAGAAGAGAGTGAAAACTAATTTGTTTTATGGTCACCGATTGTAAAATGTTAAAGTTCATTCGAAAGTAGAAACTAGTGTACCTCGGGAGCCAAAAAATTAAATCTTTGTTTCAATCATACAGGGTGATTCTCAGTAAATATTTTGCTACAATCAGAAATTTCTTGGTAAGCTTTTGATTTTTAAACATCTATAACTTTTTTGTTTTAAAAGAATTTTAAACAAAATAAATTTTGTTTAATTACCTAATTGGTTAGATATTAGTACTAGCAAAATAAAGTGTTTATAACTTTTAGAAATATTTTTTAAAGGTCAAAATTTTCCTAACCTCTCCCACATAATATTGCAAAATTTGAGAACATTTTTTGTTTTCTGTAATGTTTTTTTTAAATTATTTTAGTTTTTTTTATCAAATCGCTTAAGCGAGAAACGGTTATTTGAAGGATATGCGGCTAATAACAAATACAACGTTATTAGCAGCATCAATTGTTAAGTAGCATAATAATCTTTTCGTTATTAGCGTGTGTGATTAACTAAACCAACATCATTCCTACCTAAAATACTCATGCATACCAACATACACACACACGCACAGCACTATTATCTAACAGCCGTATTCATAAAAAGTTATTGAAGGTTTGTAAAGCTTTTTTAAAGAAAATTGTCAAAAATATTATTGAAAATCTTATTGATAAACCAAAAATAAGATGACAGGTCCGCATATAAATAGCGTTTGTTAGTTATATTTTTGCGTGCAAATTTTTACAATTTGAGAAAATCAATTTATATAAATATAAAAAGAAGTAATAATATGGACACTTTAAACACAATTCATAGAATAGGTAAGTAAAATTTAAAATTCTAAAGTTTTTATTTAAAATTTGTATCTTTTACAGAGACTTTGGCATACATTTCAAACTGTAGACATATCCATTATATACATTTTGACTATTATTTAGTTACTATTAAAAATATTTACAAATTATTGCTTTAACACAGCTAATTTCAAACAAAATTCGAATACTGTTCGTGTTGCCGATTACAAAAATAGTTGAAAATAACTAAATAAATATATTTTTGCATAGTTTTTGCCTAATTCTGTTTTGAGAAATCTATCAAATATACTTTTAATTGAATGCATTCATTTTTTAGCATAATGACCGATTAAATCGCAAAGTGGATTTCAAACGTTTCGAAAACGTTTTGTTTTTAAAAGTACCAAAGTTAACCCCTAATGATGGTTTATGGATATATTTTAAATTACTTGGTATCGATTAAATTTTTTGCGACTCAAAGAGTCTGCACATACATTTGAATTCAATTCTAACTTTATTACGTTAAATTATACGTATAATACTGAATATAAGTAAGTGTGCTAATTCCGAAAAAGTACCAGATACATGTACTTTCTATCATAGTGCGGAAAATTTAGCGATTTTAGCCCACAGTACCTCCTAGCATTCGAATTTGTAACAATTCACTTACTCCACTACATCGCTAGAGGGGACTACATACAAATTTTAAGTCTGTTGTTTTAAGCCGTTTATATGTTTAAATGTGTTTCGTGAACAATATTTTGTTTTAGTAAAATTTACTTTACGTAAACATTTTGTATTAATCTTCCTATAAACTTTAATGGCATGCTACTTCTTTTAATAAATTCTATGAATTTTCTTACCTTATTTGCTTAAATTAAATGTAAATTTTTAATAACAGAGAAACAATTTGTAAACAAATAGCTAAAATAAAAATATCTTGTTTAAAATACAAAAATAAATAAAATACAGATTAAAATATCTTTAAAAATTTAAAAAGTGAAAAAGTGTTTAGGTTTGTTTAACCAACACGCTAGCAGTAGTGAAATCATTTGGAAATAATGAAAGCTTGTTAAGACAGTTGGAATTTTCTAAAAGCTGGATGTTGGTACATACATACATTCTCTAGTACCAAAAGTTACTTTGGTGCATAAACCATTCCTTCTTGTTCAATAAACGTATGGCGCAAGTATTTCATTTGTGTATGAGTGTGTATACGAGTATACATATTTCTAACTAAGTACATTTCTATAGTTACATATGTACCCAGGTCTTCGACAGTGTGTGTGAAAATATGTTTAAAAATCTATACGTCCATTGGTGTGAAGGCTGACATAGAAACAAACAAACAAGCAGGCATTTAAGAAGTAAACAGCCACTCATAAATTGTATGCCCATAGTCTCCTTTAGTCGCAATCCGTCGTAACGTTGATATTAAGTAACAGAAATACAGGAAATATTTGCACCTTTTTTCTATGTTTATCTAGTAACCTAACACACTCACAGCATACACATTCATATCTATACAGAAAACCATACATGAACTTTCACAATTGCTTTTGTGCACGTATCTAAGGCTTTACTCCCGCACACTCACCCATTCAGCAAAGAGCTGTATTAAATGCAAAATGATTGTAAATACGTAGTGAGTGTATGTAACAGTGTAGTTTTGGTTTTGTTGTGAATGGTTTCTTGTATGTGCAATTGTAGCTGTAGTTGCTGTAATCGTACTATTGACAAGGGAAACGGAAATGTATGTTATACAAAAACTTTAGTATATTTATAGGCACTTCAAAGTACAGTAGATAAAAAAAAGTAACGTTAATTTGGAATGTTTGTCGCGATTTTATAATTTTATAAATAAGATAGATTATAAAATACTAAAAATTTAAATAATGCTCGCAAGGCATATCCGCTTGAGTAGATTTCAAATATTTTCGAGAGTTTATCTCCTTTACAGATCATTTTAACCTTTAAGCCTAGTGCGCACCACTGCTTAAATATCAGGTGGCCATTAGAAATATGTTGGGTAAAATAACAGAAAGTATGTATAGATATCTGAGCTTTAAAATGGTCAATTATTTAAATTTAGAAAGTGGTAGACAATAACTTTGTTTGCTGCAGTACGGCAAGTTCACAGTAAAATGTTATACAGTATTTATCGCTTATAAGCATTTCTTAATTTTTAAGACATTTGGTGCTTATAAACGGGCAATGCATATATAAAACCTAGTTTATATGCACATTCAGTGCTTATAGAAAAACTCGTTTTATTGCACCAAAGGTGCATATGGGCAAATCCTGCGTGACGAACGCTACATTCGTACGCATTTTCACATTAATATATACAAATTTTTATGTCTTTCAAAAGAGGTATCTACCTTCAACTTATACATGGTGTTTAGTGTATAAAACAAAAAGTTTGCTACTTGTTTTAGTGCTGAAGCAAATTCATAAAACGAAAAATATTTTTATTAGGAAAAGCTTAATTTGCTAAACAAAAAAAAAAGAAATATGTATCACATTTCACCTTAAAATTGCTCTTCACTGTACTCGGACAAAAGACTGGCAAGTTTTTTCTTCTTAATCACTAAATCTTTTTTTGCTCTTTTACACATAAAATTGTTAATTGACTGCAATACATATAAAACATACCAAGTAAAAATGAAACCAGAACACAGACAGATAGATCCTGATACTGAAATGAAAATAGCACACACACATATACACACGTAATTTAAAATGTAAGAGTTTATGCCAGTTTACTTACCTTAATTATTTAGTTCACTATAACTGTATTTAAGTTTATTACATTCTAAATTTTCTTTAAAAAATTACCAGCAACAAAACAAAAACAATTCTAAATGACTTTGTAACATGGCTAAGTACTTGTAGTATTTCGAAATTTTCGAAGGATATTAATGGGAATTTTGTTTTTGCTAGAAAATGTTATAAATTTTCTAATAGATTTATAAACTTAATCATGTTGCAAGTAAAATTGGGCAAAAGAATATAAATTTTGTAACGTTTCTTAAAAAAACACTGCAGTTGATAAATAATTGGAAATTTTTTAAAAGAGAAAACTGTAAAAGGATTTAAACTTTAAAAGGGTTTTAATATAAAAAGTTTTCAGATGGTAATAAAACATTCCTAAAATTATCAATTAAAAAAGTTTAAAGTTTTATAACAAAATATTACTAAAAAGTGAGTAAGATGCAAATATTGTTGATTTTCAAAGCCAATTGGATCTGCCAAGTGAAGTAGCACTTATCATTGTAAAAGACATTCTTAGATATTAAGCATTCAAACTACTCGTATTATATTAAACCCCAAAATAATGGACACAATATCCATTTGGCGGGCAATTCTTTTTTTAATAAATTTTGGTAACCTCGTGGTACAATAAATAAGGTAGTATTGTCCCTAAAACAAAAATACCATGGTTACAAAAACTTTCTATAGCCTTCAAAAAGTTGAAATTTCCTAACCTATTGCAACACTTTTAGAGTGAGTTTTTCATAGCACTGGTCACTAAAAAACTGTTCCGACAGCGATTGATGCTGTACCAAGCTAATGCACACAACATCGCCCTCCTTCGTCGGTTAGCAGAAACATTGGCGAAGTAAAACAATTAATAAAATGCAGTGATGCCAACTCTTGCAACATCAAAAGCATTGTGAGCTCATGGAAATAGGGTAAAAAAGGGTACAAATTAAACAAATTTCTGGTACAAAAGCACTAACCTAATTTTGTTTTGGGTCTGGTGGATCAAAAGACAGATCTATTGCTTTTTCATGGCTATTTGTGTGACTTTGTCGGAGTAAATCGCTTTATTGTGCATTTATTTTACAATTAAAAAAAATTAAATATGCTTTTAGTTCATCTTTTGTTTATCTAAGCCACATTTTAAAAGCTGGATCATTTTCCCAAGCTTTTCTATGTATTTGTTTTTCGATCTAAAGATAAACCATTGTTAGATGATGAACCTTAACACATATAAACTTTAGCATCAATGAAAAACTTACTTTTAATAACTGTTCAGCTTGATAATAACCAAGGCACCTTCTTGCTTAAATTTTTACAACAAACAAATCAAAGGATATGTACTAATATTAAAAGTAATTAAGTAAAACTCTTAACAGTTTGCGAGTACTAATCATAATATAGATGCAAATTATACGCAGTTGGTTAATAAAGTATTAGGTGTGTTTAAAGAATAGTAGGAAAATGGTTCAGTGCCAAAAATGTTGATTCTTTAAAACGCACCGAAAAGCACTGTAAGAAATTGTTAAAAGCACTATAAATACCCGCTTTTCAAAAACGGGTATTTAACAAAATTTCGGGTATTGCTTAAGTAAAAAAGCACCAAAAAATACCCGAAAAGCACCAAAATGGCAACGCTGATAAAATGCCTGCTAATACAGTTTAACAAAGTTAATGCGTCTACTTAACACCGGAGGCGCCTCAACACTGCCTCAAAAATTAACATAACGCGCAAAGCAGAGTCGTGAAAGAGTTAAGTCTTCTAAATTTTCAACATCTATCTTCTCTACCCTATCCCTCTCCCTGAATTCCGACACAATGCACTGCATACGTAGGGGTGATTCCCTGAGTGCTGGTCCTAATTAAAAAAAAAAAAAAAAAAGATGTAGCATGTGCATTCCTCCGTATTTTGTTATTGTAGAATAAATGTATGCTACACCATTTAGCAAATGCAGTGATGGAAGACCTTCTACACAAGAGTGTGAATAGGGCTATAGTGTTTATACACATGTTTGTATATGCATATTAACAAATAGTTGCAAGTATATCTTGTCGTTTGTAAACACATTTTTAAGTTGAAATATTGGAAAATGCAGCGTGTTCGTTCGTTAAACCTGAAAGCATATCAAGAACGAATTGTAAAGAATAATATATTTCAAGGCCTTGCAAATTTGCTATTTTATTACGTTATATCTCTTGTTGATCTTAGACTTTACACATACTACGATAGACTATTTGCTAAAGATTAATTTACAGTTCAATATTTAGTTTTGCCAGACTAGTTTTTGGCCATCTTTTTAATTTTTGAAATTAATGTATTGCAAATTTGTTAAATGGAGTAGCAACTGCGAATTTCGAGTTGGTTGTATTATTATAAATCGAAAATTTCCCAGAGGTGTTAGTATTGCAAATTTACTAAAGTATAGCAAATTTGAGCTTTATTAAAGTTATTTGTGTTCATGTTGTATTATTTTTTACTATTTTTATTTAATTTACTTTTAATAAATTTTTAGTGGTGCATATTTGCTAAGGAATTATCCATTGTGGTATTGCAAATCTGTTAAAGTGTAGCAAGGATAGTCTGCAACAAATTTCATTATTTTTATTTCACATTTGCTAGCACTGTGCCTGCGTTTGTGATTAATACCTGCTTGTGTGTACATGCTAGCTACATATGTATATACATACATATGTATGAGTGCTAAGCACTGTGAACGTGTGTTTGAAAGTCTAGTAAGTACTTCGAAGTAGTTAAAAACATTTTTTATTAGCAGCGTGTGCTTACAATCAACTAATTTTGCTTAAGTACAATAAACAGCAAAAGCACCATGCAAACAATGTGTGCCACATTTGCAACTTTGTGTGTGTTTATATTGAAGCCAACCAAGGTTAAAGACAAGAAGCTTTCAAACGTTTTTGTCCCCATGTTCCGTTTGTAGCAGCAATAAAATTTAAATACCAGATCAATGGCAGCGCATTTAAAACGATTTTATTTTATATATTTTAATATAAGTTTTGGTGTTTTTTGTTTGTTGAATTTAAGAAAAGAAAAAAAAGCTTTAACAATGACACAAAAAATCTCATAAAATTTATGACTGTCATTTTTAAAAAGATGTTTATCGCTTTGCAAATAAATACAAGGAGCTCAGCAAACAAATAAGCAGCATACAAGAACATATACATATGTATGCATACATGCACTGACACAGCCAGATAAATCTTTATAACATTGAACGCTGCCGCTTGCATATTTCATGGTCTTATCCGATTTCTCAACAACAACGACAATAACAACTTAAAACAAAAAACAATTCGAACTTCTGTTTGTTTATTTTCCAAGAATTTCAAGCAATTGATTTTGTTTCTTCCCCCCTTTTAATGATTTTAATCGAAACTTAAATTCAAAGTTTTTGTCGTAAAATTAAGGGTTGATGTTAATAATTCACTGGCCAATAAAATACAAATGTCATGAATTTGCAACATTTTGTAACAAATAAAATAAGAGCATTAAGATTATTTTGT
This sequence comes from Lypha dubia, assembly GCA_947311025.1. Taxonomy (NCBI): domain Eukaryota; kingdom Metazoa; phylum Arthropoda; class Insecta; order Diptera; family Tachinidae; genus Lypha; species Lypha dubia. The sequence goes on from OX371263.1 coordinate 3,195,686, forward strand.
AACTAAAAAACGAAGAGATAAACGTTAAACTTTCTAATTGTTTTCACTATAAAATTGATTATTGTATTTGAAACTTTTATGAAGAGCTTAAGTTGTATTCGCCAATAAATACTGACAAAGCAAGAAATAGATAGAAAAGGAAAGTGAAAAATAAAAATAATTCTTAACTCATTTATTTTGTCAGATTAGCAACCAGTATTGATTCGTTATTAGAGCAGACATTTTTTAGATTCTAAACAGAAAACGGAATTAAATTTGAACAAACTTTTTTAAAAAAACACAAGAACACCCAAAAAAATGGTGCGGCGGAAATTAAAGTTTTTCTACGTTATGCTCATCAGGAATGATAAAGAGTAGAAGTACGAAATAAAATCATTGAAGCAAAAAAAAACGAAATCGCTAAACCGGGAAAAGTGTATCAAGCTAGAAATAAATCGCCAAAAGAAAAAAAGCAAACAATGAAAGAAAATCACTGAAATGAGAAAAGTCGTCAGCATCGAAAAACGCCCCCTAAACAGAAAAAACATCGAAATGTGAATTCCCACCAAAAAGAGAAAAACTGCAAACAAACGAAAGTCGCTCAAACGAAAACAAACTCGGTAAAATAGACAAACGATTACATAAAACATTGTCACCAGAATAAAAAAAGTTCAGAAAGATAATAAACACCGAAATGCTAAAAATTTATGGAAACGAAAAATCTCTAATACTAGAAAATTCGATGAAAGCGGAAAAAATTCACCAAAAATTAAAAAAAATAAGTCAGTAGAACGGAAGAATTTGTCGAAACTAGAAAAATATAGAAAACAGGGAGTTTACTCTGTATTGCGAAACGATAGCAACTAAAGTAGTTTTCCGATTTAACGAAAATTGGATTTAGTGAACATCGCATTTACCACCCAAATTTTTTCTATTGAGTACCTTATAAAACCACCAAACGAACAAAAGTATACAAAAAGTTTACGGATGAAATATTTATTTATGCAAAAATATGGACTGCAAAAATCCACCATTAGTACAATCCAAAACTCAAATCAAAATCGTTCGAGAGAGATTCAAGAAGATGTAATTAAGAAATATATATATTCCAAAAAGCAGAATTTACACTCAAAAAAAAAAAGTATTTACTAAATATTTTTTTAAACAAATATGCGGGTTAGCAATATCTAAATATATATTTCGTTGGTTGCCATACCAACTCATCAGTAGATGTATACCGTTTATGTTTGAAAAGTTTCAAAGCTCATCTATTTATACATAAACTCACAAAAGGATTTGTGAAAAAAAAGTATTTACTAAATTTTAAATATTTTCTTAAAACATCAAATTTTTATACTTTCAGTTCAAAAAAAAACCTATTTCAAGAAAATTGGTATTTAATTTGAGTGCACATTTTCTAAAAGTAAGAATGTGTTTACTAAATTTAAGTACATTTTATCATACAAATGAAATAATTTGTAAAAAAAATATTTACTCCTAAATAGTTCATAAAAATTTTAATACTTAAAGACGGAAAACGGAAAACGGCTTTCCTCATTTTAAGTTAAAATATTTTTCTCATATTGGAAATTTTTTCCAAATATAAAGAAAATAATTTTTTAAACTATTTTTTGTTCATGACTTACTAGTTTCAAAAACTTGTTTTTGTTAATGTTTTGAATTTCGAATTTAGTGAAGTGGTTAGAGTGCCTGCCTAAGAAACCGAAGTTCCTTGGTTCGAATCCCAAAAAAGACGTAAGTTTTATAAAAATGTTTTCATCATCATCAGATAATACAAATACATGTTGTAAATAAAGGTACGGTCACATCTGTCAAACATTTGCCCAAAAAAGCGTAACCACTGAATACTAATGACAAAACTTTTGATTTAGATACCTGTTTATTACGTTAAACAGTTTCCTATATAATTTATAGAAAATGTAATAGAATCTTATCTTATTAGATGCTGTTTAACTTAATAAATAAATGCATAAATCAAAAAGTTTTTCATTAGTATTTAGTGGTTACGCTTTTTTGGGCAAATGTTTGACAGATGTGACCGTACCTTAAGCATTCCGCACGATGGGCCAGTTCAGAATTAGGTAAAACAGGAAGTGAAAAGTGAGCAGCAAGGATGGCAGATGTGGCGCACATGAAATTTTTACTAATTTTGGGATAGTAAATATTTTTTTTGTTTTTTTAATTTCCTGCTAAAGACAAAAAATGTATTTCCTAACATCAAGCAAAGTTTGGCTGCCTTCCTAAACGCATGTTTCTTTGCAGTGCAACGTATTCCCAAACGCAACTGCGTAAACTCTGACAAAGTATGGCATTCCTAAACTCATCTGTTTCGCATCTGATATGCAAATAAACGCAACTAGGGCACTATAAAAATTGTGTATGCTTTTTATAAACAACAATGGCGAAAAAATATAGGTGCAAGATGATTTCGTTTTAAGACAAACTGCTTTGACGTTGCATAAAGACGTTTAGGAAGGCAGCCTTTCTGTAAAACACGGCATTGGCACCATACTACAACCAATTTGAACTCAAATTAAGTAAAAATTCCATTGGTGAAGTGATGATAATCAACATGCACTGCAACAAATAATTTTTCACCCCCTTGAAAAACGTCATCGAATCAAGGAAAATGCGTGTGTTCAATTCATTAATTCTAATAAAGAGCAATTTATTCAAATTCCTGCACAAACAAATGATCATCAATGTGCAAATTTCACCTAAATCGAACTAGTTCTTCATCACTTGAACTAATAATTCATCTATATTATTGTCATCTTCCTTTATGCTGGGATATTAATATCAACAATGAAGGGCTTAACAAAATTATTATTATTTTTGAGGTGACTTTTGTTTTAATATTTTTAACAAATCATCTCAGAGTTCAGATATTAAATTTAATTTAATCTCTCTAAATTTAATTCAGCTGAAAACGAACTATCTTCCATAAATATATTGAAATTTTGTGTTTTGTTCTCTTTGTTACAACGTTGACTATCCAAACTATCAAAAATGAAAGCTTGCAAATGAATTAAAATATGAATTGTTATTCATTATATTCTGTAAACTTTTACAACACAAGATCTTTCCATTTGTAAGAATGTCAGTGTTACATGCATATGAAACGCCCTTAACATACGCCCTCAAAACTTGGTAGCACACAATGTGTTACCACCAACCGAATAAAATGGAAATGTTTGTATGTGTTCAAAATAAATATTACAAATGTTAAAGAGAAACGTATTTCAAACATGTTTTATCTTTATTAAATCGTTTTATTCATTTCTGTTAATAGAGAAATTATTGAACGAGCGAACCACATACACTGCGAATCATCTAAATACGGAATTTAATTTTATAAACTTTTGTTGTTGAGGAATAACAAATATTTTAACATTTAGAGAAAAAAATTTTAGTATAAAAAATTATTGCGAAACTTCGTCAATAACTGTTGGAAATTTCGTACTCTCGAAGTTGACTTGGTAGCAAGTGGTTGCAAAACAAATACAACGATTAATCTTTTAATTCATATGTATGTACATATATGTATATGTATATTGTAATAATTCATTAATTAGGGGCTGTGGGGTTAAAGATTTCTTACGGATTGGAAATTTCGCACTGAAAAATTATTAAAAAGCGTTACGGTGGGGGGAGGTATAAAATCTCTGAAAATTGCGTTACGTAATATGTGCACAGCCCCTTATAGCAAACGTGTGTTTTATTATAAAAAGGTAAAAATGAAGTGAAAGATATTATAAACTGATATAATGTTGCACAATTGTAAGCATTTGTGTTGTAAAGTAAAATTGTATTTTTTTCTTACAATATTTCATAAATGCAATTTATGCAAAACATTTTATTTTGTTTTTATGAAATATAAATAAAATTCTGTGTGTTTTGTTGTTGAACTTCTTTAAAAAGCTAAAATATTTTGCATTTGAAATTTCGCAAGAATATTTGCACCAAATACTGAAAAACGCCGTGGGATTTCAAAGTATGTAACTGTAACCGGAAACTCATAATTGTTGTATCTTTTTTTAACTTTTGGATAGGTAAATCCACTTGCAAAACTTCTTTTTTATCAGATCAAAAATATCACCTTGGCATAGGTCATGAATGTTATTTATTTTAATTTTCTTCAAAACCTAAGCAAAGCGAATAATTAACAGGTATTCTCGACACCCCAGTGCCTCGTTTCTTAAGCTTGTGAAAAGTTCTCACATCGAAAAACAATGAGAGTTTATACATGACAGCCAATCTTTTGTAGGATAGCTCATATAATATTAATAGGATTTTTATGTGAGCCACCCTGCAAACCTAATAAAAATATTAAAATTTACATTTTTTTTTCAGCCTGTTTTTCACAGAATTATAATAAACTTTTCGATGCGAAAAACTCTTGCATGCGTTACAGAAACGAGGCACAGGTGATTATTTTAACTTGACTCGCCCCTTCTATTTTTGCACCAGTTACTTTGTCAAATGCTTTGTTGACAAACTTTTGGGTACATTTTTTGACAAAGTAAGTGGAGGTTTTTGAAATCAAATTGAGCCCAGTCCACCTGTTATGAATTTGCCTTGAATCTAAGTATGTGTGTGTTTAGACAATTTTTTTTTTTATAATTTCTAGTGAAGGTGGCAGTACCCATTATAAAATTTTGGTATTTAAGTATTATTAAAAATAAGAATAAAAATAACACTAAATTTATATAAAAAATGAGTTCATCCAAAATTAGTTTTCCATATTCAAGTGGTGTAAAAAAAAAGAACTATTACTTTAGCTACGTTCACATCTATGAAATATTTTTCAAAAAAAACGTATCCATTATTTTTTGCTTAGGGATTGTGTCATTTAACTTGGTTTTTATATTACAAAATAAAATTAATTATTCCAAAAAAAAAGTATTTTTATGCAGTTTTTAAAAAATGCGAACCCATAAATATCAAAATATTGGAATTAATGGAAATAAATTATTAATTTCTTTCTTTGTCACGTTATTTTCGACAAATAGTTGATAAATGTGAATGTAGCTTTACATTAAGAATTATATAATGCCCCTATATCTCAATATCTGATTTACAAGATATATTGGATCAAAATGATAGAATTAAGAGCCTTATTTAAGTGATTCACAGTGTATTTGCGCGTCAGGTGAAGAATGCAATGATGCTTTTATTTTATATAATTTCATGTAAAAGACGTTTGAAGATTTTGAGGTTAAGTGCACTTTAAAATTCACAGAAATTGTCTTTGGGGCAATAATTGGCTTCGTATTTAAATACTCATTTGTGTCATTTTTATTTCAACTTATATTTTTCAGTCGTATTTAATTGTTCTTATTTGTGTTAAAAATTTAGTAGCACTACGTAATAAAAAAAAAAATCCCACAAATTTCCCTAAAGAAAAGCTGACTAGAACAAGTAAAGAAAAATATAAAATTATTCTTCTATTTTTTTGACCTTATTTAATTTTATATTTATCTATTTTTTAAGGATTTAGGTCACTATTTTTTTATAAAAAACTTTAATAATGTTTATTATATTTCCAATATTACGCCACTTCCTTGTGTGGCTTCTTCAGGGATATACAAATTTTTGTGTAAAATTATTATAATAACATTTAACAAATTGAAAAAACAAACAATATTTGTCAAAATTAAAATTTTTAAAAAATTAACAACTTTAAAAACTACTTATGTACACAATCATAAAAAAATATTATTCTTATAAGTAATATAAATTCAATTCCGGTTTTATATTATAGGTATTTATTATATAAAAACGAAAACCGGAATTGAATCTATATGGACCCAAAAATGGTTACTGAGAAAAGATATTAGACTTGGCTTCGCTTCAATGTTTTGAAAGTTACATATATAATGTACAATATGCCAAAATAACGAAATAAAACTTTTCTCTACTATGATCAAAACTAAACTGAAACTTTATTTTGTAAACCATGGTCCACTTATAAGGTCTGTGCAAATCGCAAGCTGTTTTTATGTAGGGTTGTGTCATGAACGTTAAAAACGTTAAAGATGTCAAAATCGGTATATATTTACCTACAAAGTCGTATGCATATTGATTATCTGTGACATCTTCAGCATATGGCATTTTTGCTGTACTATAGCACAGACCTTATAATTGGACCATGCTTAAAACTAAGGCATCAAAGGCATAAGATAGAGACAGCAGCGTAACATAGACAAATCCAGCAAAGTTGTCCTACATTCCAAACTTACACTCGCATTAATATGAAACTCTACCCTGAATAAAGTAGCCTTAACATCTTGCCATAAATATACTGCTACAACTAGGCCATCCTGACCATGAGATCCCCTGACCTCACACTACCTATCAGAACTATCGCGCCTCCTGGCGTACTCGATTGCTGGAATCCGTATACATATATTCTCAAGAAGGTATCGATTGTTTCGGAGAATTTTAGTTTTAGTTATTCCATGTGAGCATAAAATTTAGCTTCAGTTTTCTGTGGAATAAAAAGTTTTCACCATCAAGTAGTCTCCATCTTTATAAATCGTAAGGGGTTTTCTTTTCCTATTAAAGTTATATTCATTGTACTCCTGTACTCTCGTTTGCTTCTCGGCTGAGCTATGCCTGACTATTGGCACACTAATATTATCCCCTTTTAATAAATCAACAACCCTTCATCTTTGACTACTTCCAAACAGCAGTACTCTAGGATGTTACCCTACTGATCTATGCATTGTGTTATTAAGTCTACATTCTACTAGTTTAGGTACATTATCCCAAAATATCCCGCTATTAGGACGCACCAACTTAGCCAACATCTGTTCTAATGACCTGTTTACTCTTTCACCTGTGGGGAACCTGTAGCCGCCATAATATGAGCCCAATAAATAAAATTTCAAAATAATTCGATGTGAAACAGGCCCGTGATCACTTATTACACATCTCGGCTATATGATCTGAAAAAATCTTTTAATGCCGTATTTGCTTCAGTCAAGTTGGTAGTCCTCGTAGGTTATAATCTAATGATTTTGAATTATCTACTGGCCCGTAATGAGCAATGTGTACGACACGAAAAGGTATTTCTTATTTTGGTATCCTATGCAGCCTTCTTTCTTTGCCGCTTTTAGCAAACACAATTACAAAATTACAAAACTGCAAAAAATTTTTTGGTTTTCCATACATACCAAACAAAGCACTTCTTTACAAACTTTACATTTCGTGAAAAAAAAACAATATATAAATATTTATTTATTACACATATTTACGGATATATAATCATATGTTCTTTTAATCAAGTATTAACTTCGATTTTAAAATACATAAAGTGTATAGGCATTTTTTTCTTTTCAATGGGACAAAAATGGCCCACTGGCAGTTTAAGGTATATTGAATATTTTTCCAATAAATCCAAGTATTATAAAATTTAACACTTCTTTAAATTAATAAAGACATAAAATCAATAAAAGTCAAAAAGTTTCAGATATCTAAATAAAAAATAAAGAAGTTATGGGACACCAAACTCTCGTGCGGGACAGAAATGGGACGGTGGCTGTCGTAGTGTTAATAAGTATTTATGTCAGCAAGTTCATATAGATAAAAAAATCAGTTAAAAATTTTAATTGATAATGAAGATTTACCGGTACAGGCACAAACCAGCTATTATTTTACTTTTTTCGCCTGATTTTGGCATTTTGATATGAAATGGTATTTTTAAATAATTTTTTTCTTATCAGCTGGCACAATTATGACATATCAAGGGTGTTCACACTTGTCATATTTTGGTGTGCTATTATTTTAAGACATATGACTTTATGACTACAGTGAGAATACCCCAATTATGAAAAAATATGTACCTTTAGTAAAACATTTCTTTCCATTTAGTGGATAACTCCTATAGAGGCTGTAATAATTAATGAACTACTACTCGTAAATAAGTCCTGCCTTTTAAATGTTAATTGTGTCGTAAAGTGATATCAATTAAAATTTTCGACTTGATTTGTTTTGTAGTAAAAATTTGCGGAATAAGTGTGCGTATTCTGAACGTCGTGACTGCAGTGTTTGCATTAGTACCGTGAAGATCTTCTTCATTCTATGTCTTTTCCAACAAACAATATTGATTTAAAAACAACAAAATTTAACCAGCTGCAATAAAACGAGAGTTGAAAACCACAAACTGATGATTTGTACAAATTTTGCTTAATTTTTATTATTTCTTATATTTTTAATTTTTATGTTGGTTGTGTAACATTTTTTATTGTTTTTTTTTTTGTTGGTGCTGTTGCAGCTTTTGGAGGATTATTACACGACTTAAATAAATGTTTGGTATTTTTATTAACGAGGAGATGCGAGATGGAGCATTAGTGTTAACAGCAACAACAAAAAACGACGTTTAAAAAACTGAATTGCTTACAGCAGACATGAATGGTTTTGCTTGCGGTTTATTTATTTTCGTTGCCTGACATAAAGATGCTGCAACCAACCAACGTATAACTCTGATAATGTCTATCATCAAAATCTTCTAAACTAAAAAAAAATAACGTAAAAAAACTTTTAAGGCCTTTAGCTACGTGGCTCATTGAGGTCGTAGTAAATTATTTAAAACTATTAAAATTGTTAGAAAGATAAAAAATGACATCTTTATTTTTTATGAGGAAAACTAAACATTAATTTCAATTTTCCATTCCCACGTTTTTGGCAAACATAAAAATAATATTCGCAAAAATGAAGAGAAAATCTTTAAACGTGTTTCAATTATTTTTTGGAAATATCATCTTTAATGTGAAACAAAATGAACTTTAGCCTTTGGTTTTCCTTAAAATCAAATTTATATTCAGTATTTTAGTACAGTGAGTAACAGATGCCCAATTCACAAGCCTAGTTGTATCGCTTATTGTTGTATATAAAAACACAATTTCAAAGAAAATTTCTCAAGTGTAATTTTTAAATTACTACGAACTGCTTTATTATTATTAATATGATCTTGTTAATATTTATATAAACTAAAGTTCGTAAATGTTAATAATCAGAGAAATTTTAGATCAATTTATTTTTGTTGACAAAATTTTTGTTTGAAATTGTCTTTTCATATACACACATGCAACAGTAAGCGATACAACCAGACTTGTGAATTGGGCAAGTGAATATTATCGTGTATAAAGCAAGGAAGGCTCTGTTTAAAACATTTATTGAAATTTTCGATCGAATATTTTGTAAATTGGTGTTGCAAATTTATTGTTGTCTAAAACTATAGCCCTGGAAATGCATCACTGCGCCGCATCTAATGCGTTGTACGTTCTGAAAATCAACGGCTGGTAACACTGCATATGCTGTTTTGTATCAGCTGAGCAAACGAATCACACATGCGCATCAGATGCGGCGCAGTGATGCATTTCCGTACAGACCCTATTTCGGCTTTAGAATTAACTGCAATAAACACACACATACTTTGTTTAATTTTACTCAAAATTTCAATTATGCAGTTAACATCAAAACGTTAACTATTGAGCAAATTTGTCTAAAAAGTGGTGAAAACTTACTTAGTATAAACCGCCTTCAAAGATAACAGAAGCAATTAAGGGCGCCAATATTCTCATCATATTTTTAAAAATATTATTTTCAAAAGTTATTATTTGTTATAGGTTAGCTGATCTGTATGCATTTCGTTGGTAACTAAATACTAACTCATCAGTAGATCTCTACCATTTATATTTGTGAAGTCCCAAAAATCATCTACTCATACATTGTGTTGGCTGAAACAATAAATTTGGGCCTAGGTTCTAACCCTGACCAGAGCAAATCAATTAACTTAATTTTCTCTAATGTACATTAGTGAGACATTGTATTAATTGTTGTCGGACTATTTAAGGAATGAAGGCATAGCACTGGTCACTAAAAAACTGTTCAGATAGCGATTGATGCTGTTCCAGGCTAATGTACACAACATTGCCCTCCTTCTTCGGTTAGCAGAAACATCGGCGAAGTAAAACAATTAATAAAGGAGATTTTCTTTCTCCTATCGCATCAAGATTTCTCAAAAAAATTTATTATATTTTAGGGTTACTTCTAAGTTTTAGGACAATCACTGTTTAACAAGAAAAAAATGTTGCATGATCAACACTCATTTTAAATAAATGGGCACGAGTGCAGCATTATATAACAGCTGGGGTCAATTCTCGTTCGGCGATAACGTGAAACGACACAATATATTTTCACAATCAGTGTAGCCAGGTAAATATTATCTAATGTCCCCAAATTAAAGAGTGTTGTCCCCAAAAACCCCATTTTAAAACTGGAAATCCCCCATTTTGTCCCCATATTAAGCATCATAAAAAAAATTTTTATTATTATTTGTATTACATTCATTTATTTAGTTAATGCATTCGTATGCGCGCAATGGAACTTTTGAATCCATAGAATATTTTAAAACTCCATACACGGAATCAAATTTATTCTTTTTTTCTATACTTTCGAGTTGTAAATTTATAAATAACTCAAAATAGTCCATACCCCCAGTGAATATTTTAAGCATTTCGTTTGCTAGTACAGTTAAATATTCTAAAAAAAATTCTTTGAACGCCGAACACGAAAGTGTTTCATTCCATCTGTTGCAGAGTAACTTTATATCCATGTTATTAAACTTGAAATGTGATACACAGAGAACGAAGTTATAGTACGTTTCCACTATGAGCAAATTATGATAACTTGAGCAAATCATCTCGAAGTGTTTCCATTATACTTATGTTGAAGAAATTTGGTGTTCGAATTTTCGAAATCAATTTGACGTTTGTGTTGTTTATTTATTTTTTAGCATAAAAAAATTTTAAGTGCAAAAATAAAAAAAATTATAAAAATGGAAGATTACACAGAGTTTTTATTGAATTATAGTCAACACAACAATGACTTAATGGCAAAATTCTACCACTTTGGGTTGTGAGATGAAATTTGGTGTGAGATTATTTTGGAACAGGAGCGAGTTTTTACGTCAATGCTACTCAAGAGCCTTGGTCGAAAAATTATCGAATGTTTCCATATGTAACGCATGAATTGGTGGAATTAATTAATAAAAATTTTGCCGTGTTGCCCAATAGGAACTGTATCCTTGGTCACAGCATGGGTGGTCATGGTGCTTTAATTTGTGCCTTAAAAAATCCTGCACAATATCAATCTGTTTCAGCCTTTTCTCCTATTTCCCATCCAATTGAGATCCCCAACAAAAAATTTTGAATAAAAATTTGTTTTTCTTTAAATGCATTTGTGTTTGCTCTTAAGGAACTTGTGGGCACCGCTGATTTAGGCAATGACAAAGAAGCTTGGAAACATTGGGATGCTGCTAACTTAGCAAAAAACTATGCGGGTGCACCATTAGAATTGTTCGTCGATCAAGGAAACGAAGACAACTTTCTTAAACAGAAACAACTGCTCCCCGACAATTTGATTGCTGCTAGTGCCAACAATGATCATTTGCAAACCATTTTCAAGCTGCACGAAGGCTATGATCACAGCTATTATTATATTACATCATTATTTAACGAACACATTACATAACACGAAAAATTATTAAAACAATACTGCTACTACGTGCTGTAAATTTAATCGTTTAAGTTTTATTTTACACCTTAGTACTGAATTAAATGTCCAAATATATATTTTAATATTAAACTAAATTTTTTTATAAAGTAATAAAAGCAAAACTGCAAAAAGAGAAAAAATTGAGGTTTAATTAATTAAAAAATATATATGTATGTATGCATATATGTATATAGATTTAGTTAAATGATATATAGATTGTATGATATGTTGTAAACCTTTTTTTTTTATTTTTATTTTAATATACATATGTATGTCAATATATGTATATACTAGCTTATCCCGGTGTGCTTCGCTACCCCATCGTTATAAAATAAAATTAAAAGTATTTATATGTCCTATTGTGAAAATTTAATGACGATCGGTCCAGTAGTTAAGACTATATTACGGTTTTTAATTTTCCAAAAAAGGGGCGTGGTCCCACCTACTTTTTTCCTGCTACGTATTCCAAATTATGCCAATACCATATGTACCAAATATCATCGATGTAGGTCAAAAAGATTCCCAAAATATGACGATTTAAATTTTTGGGTTATATGGGCGGTGCCACACCCCTTTGTCCAATCAAAACTTCATATAGCCTATGTCACTTGGGAATAGTGTAGCTTGCCAACGGTGAAAGAATTTTTTAAATCTGTCCAGCAGTTTCGGAGCCTATTCATTTCAAATAAACAAACAAACATTAACAAACATTAGTATAGATGTAAGGATTTCTCAATTGTATTTGAGAATTTTTCTATAAAATTTGTTTGTCACTCATTTGGACCAATGGGAAATTAAAGCCAAGGATCCATACTTATAGACTATGTAAGTCCGATTTCTCAATTGTTTTTGAGAATTTTTCTATAAAATTTGTTTGTCACTCATTTGGACCAATGGGAAATTAAAGCCAAGGATCCATAAATATAGACTATGTAAGTCCGATTTCTCAATTGTATTTGAGAATTTTTCTATAAAATTTGTTTGTCACTCATTTGGACCAATGGGAAATTAAAGCCAAGGATCCATAAATATAGACTATGTAAGTCCGATTTCTCAATTGTATTTGAGAATTTTTCTATAAAATTTGTTTGTCACTCATTTGGACCAATGGGAAATTAAAGCCAAGGATCCATACTTATAGACTATGTAAGTCCGATTTCTCAATTGTTTTTGAGAATTTTTCTATAAAATTTGTTTGTCACTCATTTGGACCAATGGGAAATTAAAGCCAAGGATCCATACTTATAGACTATGTAAGTCCGATTTCTCAATTGTATTTGAGAATTTTTCTATAAAATTTTAAAGATTAAAATTGTGTAAATTTTGTTCAGCTCTACGGGAATTTGGCTATTTGTGGGCACATTTATGTTTGTCACTCATTTGGACCAATGGGAAATTAAAGCCAAGGATCCATACTTATAGACTATGTAAGTCCGATTTCTCAATTGTATTTGAGAATTTTTCTATAAAATTTGTTTGTCACTCATTTGGACCAATGGGAAATTAAAGCCAAGGATCCATACTTATAGACTATGTAAGTCCGATTTCTCAATTGTATTTGAGAATTTTTCTATAAAATTTGTTTGTCACTCATTTGGACCAATGGGAAATTAAAGCCAAGGATCCATACTTATAGACTATGTAAGTCCGATTTCTCAATTGTATTTGAGAATTTTTCTATAAAATTTGTTTGTCACTCATTTGGACCAATGGGAAATTAAAGCCAAGGATCCATACTTATAGACTATGTAAGTCCGATTTCTCAATTGTATTTGAGAATTTTTCTATAAAATTTGTTTGTTACTCATTTGGACCAATGGGAAATTAAAGCCAAGGATCCATACTTATAGACTATGTAAGTCCGATTTCTCAATTGTATTTGAGAATTTTTCTATGAAATTTTAAAGATTAAAATTGTGTAAATTTTGTTCAGCTCTACGGGAATTTGGCTATTTGTGGGCACATTTATGTTTGTCACTCACTTGGACCAATAGGAAATTAATGCCAAGGATCCATACTTATAGACTATGTAAGTCCGATTTCTCAATTGTATTTGAGAATTTTTCTATAAAATTTGTTTGTCACTCATTTGGACCAATGGGAAATTAAAGCAAAGGATCCATACTTATAGACTATGTAAGTCCGATTTCTCAATTGTATTTGAGAATTTTTCTATGAAATTTTAAAGATTAAAATTGTGTAAATTTTGTTCAGCTCTACGGGAATTTGGCTATTTGTGGGCACATTTATGTTTGTCACTCACTTGGACCAATAGGAAATTAATGCCAAGGATCCATACTTATAGACTATGTAAGTCCGATTTCTCAATTGTATTTGAGAATTTTTCTATAAAATTTGTTTGTCACTCATTTGGACCAATGGGAAATTAAAGCCAAGGATCCATACTTATAGACTATGTAAGTCCGATTTCTCAATTGTATTTGAGAATTTTTTTATAAAATTTGTTTGTCACTCATTTGGACCAATGGGAAATTAAAGCCAAGGATCCATACTTATAGACTATGTAAGTCCGATTTCTCAATTGTATTTGAGAATTTTTCTATAAAATTTGTTTGTCACTCATTTGGACCAATGGGAAATTAAAGCCAAGGATCCATACTTATAGACTATGTAAGTCCGATTTCTCAATTGTATTTGAGAATTTTTCTATAAAATTTGTTTGTCACTCATTTGGACCAATGGGAAATTAAAGCCAAGGATCCATACTTATAGACTATGTAAGTCCGATTTCTCAATTGTATTTGAGAATTTTTCTATGAAATTTTAAAGATTAAAATTGTGTAAATTTTGTTCAGCTCTACGGGAATTTGGCTATTTGTGGGCACATTTATGTTTGTCACCCACTTGGACCAATAGGAAATTAATGCCAAGGATCCATACTTATAGACTATGTAAGTCCGATTTCTCAATTGTATTTGAGAATTTTTCTATAAAATTTGTTTGTCACTCATTTGGACCAATGGGAAATTAAAGCAAAGAATCAATACTTATAGAGTATGTAAGTCCGATCTCTCAATTGTATTTGAGAATTGTTCTATAAAATTTGTTTGTCACTCATGTGGACCAATGGGAAATTAAAGCCAAGGATCCATACTTATAGACTATGTAAGTCCGATTTCTCAATTGTATTTGAGAATTTTTCTATAAAATTTGTTTGTCACTCATTTGGACCAATGGGAAATTAAAGCCAAGGATCCATACTTATAGACTATGTAAGTCCGATTTCTCAATTGTATTTGAGAATTTTTCTATGAAATTTTAAAGATTAAAATTGTGTAAATTTTGTTCAGCTCTACGGGAATTTGGCTATTTGTGGGCACATTTATGTTTGTCACTCACTTGGACCAATAGGAAATTAATGCCAAGGATCCATACTTATAGACTATGTAAGTCCGATTTCTCAATTGTATTTGAGAATTTTTCTATAAAATTTGTTTGTCACTCATTTGGACCAATGGGAAATTAAAGCAAAGGATCCATACTTATAGACTATGTAAGTCCGATTTCTCAATTGTATTTGAGAATTTTTCTATAAAATTTGTTTGTCACTCATTTGGACCAATGGGAAATTAAAGCAAAGGATCCATACTTATAGACTATGTAAGTCCGATTTCTCAATTGTATTTGAGAATTTTTCTATAAAATTTGTTTGTCACTCATTTGGACCAATGGGAAATTAAAGCCAAGGATCCATAAATATAGACTATGTAAGTCCGATTTCTCAATTGTATTTGAGAATTTTTCTATAAAATTTGTTTGTCACTCATTTGGACCAATGGGAAATTAAAGCCAAGGATCCATACTTATAGACTATGTAAGTCCGATTTCTCAATTGTATTTGAGAATTTTTCTATAAAATTTGTTTGTCACTCATTTGGACCAATGGGAAATTAAAGCCAAGGATCCATACTTATAGACTATGTAAGTCCGATTTCTCAATTGTATTTGAGAATTTTTCTATAAAATTTGTTTGTCACTCATTTGGACCAATGGGAAATTAAAGCCAAGGATCCATACTTATAGACTATGTAAGTCCGATTTCTCAATTGTATTTGAGAATTTTTCTATAAAATTTGTTTGTCACTCATTTGGACCAATGGGAAATTAAAGCCAAGGATCCATACTTATAGACTATGTAAGTCCGATTTCTCAATTGTATTTGAGAATTTTTCTATAAAATTTGTTTATCACTCATTTGGACCAATGGGAAATTAAAGCCAAGGATCCATACTTATAGACTATGTAAGTCCGATTTCTCAATTGTATTTGAGAATTTTTCTATAAAATTTTAAAGATTAAAATTGTGTAAATTTTGTTCAGCTCTACGGGAATTTGGCTATTTGTGGGCACATTTATGTTTCTCACTCACTTGGACCAATAGGAAATTAATGCCAAGGATCCATACTTATAGACTATGTAAGTCCGATTTTTCAATTGTATTTGAGAATTTTTCTATAAAATTTGTTTGTCACTCATTTGGACCAATGGGAAATTAAAGCCAAGGATCTATAAATATAGACTATGTAAGTCCGATTTCTCAATTGTATTTGAGAATTTTTCTATAAAATTTGTTTGTCACTCATTTGGACCAATGGGAAATTAAAGCCAAGGATCCATACTTATAGACTATGTAAGTCCGATTTCTCAATTGTATTTGAGAATTTTTCTATAAAATTTGTTTGTCACTCATTTGGACCAATGGGAAATTAAAGCCAAGGATCCATACTTATAGACTATGTAAGTCCGATTTCTCAATTGTATTTGAGAATTTTTCTATAAAATTTTAAAGATTAAAATTGTGTAAATTTTGTTCAGCTCTACGGGAATTTGGCTATTTGTGGGCACATTTATGTTTCTCACTCACTTGGACCAATAGGAAATTAATGCCAAGGATCCATACTTATAGACTATGTAAGTCCGATTTCTCAATTGTATATGAGAATTTTTCTATAAAATTTGTTTGTTACTCATTTGGACCAATGGGAAATTAAAGCCAAGGATCCATACTTATAGACTATGCAAGTCCGATTTCTCAATTGTATTTGAGAATTTTTCTATAAAATTTTAAAGATTAAAATTGTGTAAATTTTGTTCAGCTCTACGGGAATTTGGCTATTTGTGGGCACATTTATGTTTCTCACTCACTTGGACCAATAGGAAATTAATGCCAAGGATCCATACTTATAGACTATGTAAGTCCGATTTCTCAATTGTATTTGAGAATTTTTCTATGAAATTTTAAAGATTAAAATTGTGTAAATTTTGTTCAGCTCTACGGGAATTTGGCTATTTGTGGGCACATTTATGTTTGTCACTCACTTGGACCAATAGGAAATTAATGCCAAGGATCCATACTTATAGACTATGTAAGTCCGATTTCTCAATTGTATTTGAGAATTTTTCTATAAAATTTGTTTGTCACTCATTTGGACCAATGGGAAATTAAAGCAAAGGATCCATACTTATAGACTATGTAAGTCCGATTTCTCAATTGTATTTGAGAATTTTTCTATGAAATTTTAAAGATTAAAATTGTGTAAATTTTGTTCAGCTCTACGGGAATTTGGCTATTTGTGGGCACATTTATGTTTGTCACTCACTTGGACCAATAGGAAATTAATGCCAAGGATCCATACTTATAGACTATGTAAGTCCGATTTCTCAATTGTATTTGAGAATTTTTCTATAAAATTTGTTTGTCACTCATTTGGACCAATGGGAAATTAAAGCCAAGGATCCATACTTATAGACTATGTAAGTCCGATTTCTCAATTGTATTTGAGAATTTTTTTATAAAATTTGTTTGTCACTCATTTGGACCAATGGGAAATTAAAGCCAAGGATCCATACTTATAGACTATGTAAGTCCGATTTCTCAATTGTATTTGAGAATTTTTCTATAAAATTTGTTTGTCACTCATTTGGACCAATGGGAAATTAAAGCCAAGGATCCATACTTATAGACTATGTAAGTCCGATTTCTCAATTGTATTTGAGAATTTTTCTATAAAATTTGTTTGTCACTCATTTGGACCAATGGGAAATTAAAGCCAAGGATCCATACTTATAGACTATGTAAGTCCGATTTCTCAATTGTATTTGAGAATTTTTCTATGAAATTTTAAAGATTAAAATTGTGTAAATTTTGTTCAGCTCTACGGGAATTTGGCTATTTGTGGGCACATTTATGTTTGTCACTCACTTGGACCAATAGGAAATTAATGCCAAGGATCCATACTTATAGACTATGTAAGTCCGATTTCTCAATTGTATTTGAGAATTTTTCTATAAAATTTGTTTGTCACTCATTTGGACCAATGGGAAATTAAAGCAAAGAATCAATACTTATAGAGTATGTAAGTCCGATCTCTCAATTGTATTTGAGAATTTTTCTATAAAATTTGTTTGTCACTCATGTGGACCAATGGGAAATTAAAGCCAAGGATCCATACTTATAGACTATGTAAGTCCGATTTCTCAATTGTATTTGAGAATTTTTCTATAAAATTTGTTTGTCACTCATTTGGACCAATGGGAAATTAAAGCCAAGGATCCATACTTATAGACTATGTAAGTCCGATTTCTCAATTGTATTTGAGAATTTTTCTATGAAATTTTAAAGATTAAAATTGTGTAAATTTTGTTCAGCTCTACGGGAATTTGGCTATTTGTGGGCACATTTATGTTTGTCACTCACTTGGACCAATGGGAAATTAAAGCCAAGGATCCATACTTATAGACTATGTAAGTCCGATTTCTCAATTGTATTTGAGAATTTTTCTATAAAATTTGTTTGTCACTCATTTGGACCAATGGGAAATTAAAGCCAAGGATCCATACTTATAGACTATGTAAGTCCGATTTCTCAATTGTATTTGAGAATTTTTCTATGAAATTTTAAAGATTAAAATTGTGTAAATTTTGTTCAGCTCTACGGGAATTTGGCTATTTGTGGGCACATTTATGTTTGTCACCCACTTGGACCAATAGGAAATTAATGCCAAGGATCCATACTTATAGACTATGTAAGTCCGATTTCTCAATTGTATTTGAGAATTTTTCTATAAAATTTGTTTGTCACTCATTTGGACCAATGGGAAATTAAAGCAAAGAATCAATACTTATAGAGTATGTAAGTCCGATCTCTCAATTGTATTTGAGAATTTTTCTATAAAATTTGTTTGTCACTCATGTGGACCAATGGGAAATTAAAGCCAAGGATCCATACTTATAGACTATGTAAGTCCGATTTCTCAATTGTATTTGAGAATTTTTCTATAAAATTTGTTTGTCACTCATTTGGACCAATGGGAAATTAAAGCCAAGGATCCATACTTATAGACTATGTAAGTCCGATTTCTCAATTGTATTTGAGAATTTTTCTATGAAATTTTAAAGATTAAAATTGTGTAAATTTTGTTCAGCTCTACGGGAATTTGGCTATTTGTGGGCACATTTATGTTTGTCACTCACTTGGACCAATAGGAAATTAATGCCAAGGATCCATACTTATAGACTATGTAAGTCCGATTTCTCAATTGTATTTGAGAATTTTTCTATAAAATTTGTTTGTCACTCATTTGGACCAATGGGAAATTAAAGCAAAGGATCCATACTTATAGACTATGTAAGTCCGATTTCTCAATTGTATTTGAGAATTTTTCTATAAAATTTGTTTGTCACTCATTTGGACCAATGGGAAATTAAAGCAAAGGATCCATACTTATAGACTATGTAAGTCCGATTTCTCAATTGTATTTGAGAATTTTTCTATAAAATTTGTTTGTCACTCATTTGGACCAATGGGAAATTAAAGCCAAGGATCCATAAATATAGACTATGTAAGTCCGATTTCTCAATTGTATTTGAGAATTTTTCTATAAAATTTGTTTGTCACTCATTTGGACCAATGGGAAATTAAAGCCAAGGATCCATACTTATAGACTATGTAAGTCCGATTTCTCAATTGTATTTGAGAATTTTTCTATAAAATTTGTTTGTCACTCATTTGGACCAATGGGAAATTAAAGCCAAGGATCCATACTTATAGACTATGTAAGTCCGATTTCTCAATTGTATTTGAGAATTTTTCTATAAAATTTGTTTGTCACTCATTTGGACCAATGGGAAATTAAAGCCAAGGATCCATACTTATAGACTATGTAAGTCCGATTTCTCAATTGTATTTGAGAATTTTTCTATAAAATTTGTTTGTCACTCATTTGGACCAATGGGAAATTAAAGCCAAGGATCCATACTTATAGACTATGTAAGTCCGATTTCTCAATTGTATTTGAGAATTTTTCTATAAAATTTGTTTATCACTCATTTGGACCAATGGGAAATTAAAGCCAAGGATCCATACTTATAGACTATGTAAGTCCGATTTCTCAATTGTATTTGAGAATTTTTCTATAAAATTTTAAAGATTAAAATTGTGTAAATTTTGTTCAGCTCTACGGGAATTTGGCTATTTGTGGGCACATTTATGTTTCTCACTCACTTGGACCAATAGGAAATTAATGCCAAGGATCCATACTTATAGACTATGTAAGTCCGATTTTTCAATTGTATTTGAGAATTTTTCTATAAAATTTGTTTGTCACTCATTTGGACCAATGGGAAATTAAAGCCAAGGATCTATAAATATAGACTATGTAAGTCCGATTTCTCAATTGTATTTGAGAATTTTTCTATAAAATTTGTTTGTCACTCATTTGGACCAATGGGAAATTAAAGCCAAGGATCCATACTTATAGACTATGTAAGTCCGATTTCTCAATTGTATTTGAGAATTTTTCTATAAAATTTGTTTGTCACTCATTTGGACCAATGGGAAATTAAAGCCAAGGATCCATACTTATAGACTATGTAAGTCCGATTTCTCAATTGTATTTGAGAATTTTTCTATAAAATTTTAAAGATTAAAATTGTGTAAATTTTGTTCAGCTCTACGGGAATTTGGCTATTTGTGGGCACATTTATGTTTCTCACTCACTTGGACCAATAGGAAATTAATGCCAAGGATCCATACTTATAGACTATGTAAGTCCGATTTCTCAATTGTATATGAGAATTTTTCTATAAAATTTGTTTGTTACTCATTTGGACCAATGGGAAATTAAAGCCAAGGATCCATACTTATAGACTATGCAAGTCCGATTTCTCAATTGTATTTGAGAATTTTTCTATAAAATTTTAAAGATTAAAATTGTGTAAATTTTGTTCAGCTCTACGGGAATTTGGCTATTTGTGGGCACATTTATGTTTCTCACTCACTTGGACCAATAGGAAATTAATGCCAAGGATCCATACTTATAGACTATGTAAGTCCGATTTCTCAATTGTATTTGAGAATTTTTCTATAAAATTTGTTTGTCACTCATTTGGACCAATGGGAAATTAAAGCCAAGGATCCATAAATAAAGACTATGTAAGTCCGATTTCTCAATTGTATTTGAGAATTTTTCTATAAAATTTGTTTGTCACTCATTTGGACCAATGGGAAATTAAAGCCAAGGATCCATAAATATAGACTATGTAAGTCCGATTTCTCAATTGTATTTGAGAATTTTTCTATAAAATTTGTTTGTCACTCATTTGGACCAATGGGAAATTAAAGCCAAGGATCCATAAATATAGACTATGTAAGTCCGATTTCTCAATTGTATTTGAGAATTTTTCTATAAAATTTGTTTGTCACTCATATGGACCAGTGGGAAATTAAAGCCAAGGACCCATACTTATAGACTATGTAAGTCCGATTTTTCAATTGTATTTGAGAATTTTTCTATAAAATTTTAAAGATTAAAATTGTGTAAATTTTGTTCA
Organism: Lypha dubia; assembly: GCA_947311025.1. Classification (NCBI taxonomy): domain Eukaryota; kingdom Metazoa; phylum Arthropoda; class Insecta; order Diptera; family Tachinidae; genus Lypha; species Lypha dubia. The sequence goes on from OX371263.1 coordinate 3,217,100, forward strand.
GCTCTACGGGAATTTGGCTATTTGTGGGCACATTTATGTTTCTCACTCACTTGGACCAATAGGAAATTAATGCCAAGGATCCATACTTATAGACTATGTAAGTCCGATTTCTCAATTGTATTTGAGAATTTTTCTATAAAATTTGTTTGTCACTCATTTGGACCAATGGGAAATTAAAGCCAAGGATCCATAAATATAGACTATGTAAGTCCGATTTCTCAATTGTATTTGAGAATTTTTCTATAAAATTTGTTTGTCACTCATTTGGACCAATGGGAAATTAAAGCCAAGGATCCATAAATATAGACTATGTAAGTCCGATTTCTCAATTGTATTTGAGAATTTTTCTATAAAATTTGTTTGTCACTCATTTGGACCAATGGGAAATTAAAGCCAAGGATCCATAAATATAGGCTATGTAAGTCCGATTTCTCAATTGTATTTGAGAATTTTTCTATAAAATTTGTTTGTCACTCATTTGGACCAGTGGGAAATTAAAGCCAAGGATCCATACTTATAGACTATGTAAGTCCGATTTTTCAATTGTATTTGAGAATTTTTCTATAAAATTTTAAAGATTAAAATTGTGTAAATTTTGTTCAGCTCTACGGGAATTTGGCTATTTGTGGGCACATTTATGTTTCTCACTCACTTGGACCAATAGGAAATTAAAGCCAAGGATCCATAAATATAGACTATGTAAGTCCGATTTCTCAATTGTATTTGAGAATTTTTCTATAAAATTTGTTTGTCACTCATTTGGACCAGTGCGAAATTAAAGCCAAGGATCCATACTTATAGACTATGTAAGTCCGATTTTTCAATTGTATTTGAGAATTTTTCTATAAAATTTGTTTGTCACTCATTTGGACCAATGGGAAGTTAAAGCCAAGGATCCATAAATATAGACTATGTAAGTCCGATTTCTCAATTGTATTTGAGAATTTTTCTATAAAATTTGTTTGTCACTCATGTGGACCAATGGGAAATTAAAGCCAAGGATCCATACTTATAGACTATGTAAGTCCGATTTTTCAATTGTATTTGAGAATTTTTCTATAAAATTTGTTTGTCACTCATTTGGACCAGTGCGAAATTAAAGCCAAGGATCCATACTTATAGACTATGTAAGTCCGATTTTTCAATTGTATTTGAGAATTTTTCTATAAAATTTGTTTGTCACTCATTGTGACCAATGGGAAATTAAAGCCAAGGATCCATAAATATAGACTATGTAAGTCCGATTTCTCAATTGTATTTGAGAATTTTTCTATAAAATTTGTTTGTCACTCATTTGGACCAATAGGAAATTAAAGCCAAGGATCCATATATATAGACTATGTAAGTCCGATTTCTCAATTGTATTTGAGAATTTTTCTATAAAATTTGTTTGTCACTCATTTGGACCAGTGCGAAATTAAAGCCAAGGATCCATACTTATAGACTATGTAAGTCCGATTTTTCAATTGTATTTGAGAATTTTTCTATAAAATTTGTTTGTCACTCATTGTGACCAATGGGAAATTAAAGCCAAGGATCCATAAATATAGACTATGTAAGTCCGATTTCTCAATTGTATTTGAGAATTTTTCTATAAAATTTGTTTGTCACTCATTTGGACCAATAGGAAATTAAAGCCAAGGATCCATAAATATAGACTATGTAAGTCCGATTTCTCAATTGTATTTGAGAATTTTTCTATAAAATTTGTTTGTCACTCATTTGGACCAGTGCGAAATTAAAGCCAAGGATCCATACTTATAGACTATGTAAGTCCGATTTTTCAATTGTATTTGAGAATTTTTCTATAAAATTTGTTTGTCACTCATTTGGACCAATGGGAAGTTAAAGCCAAGGATCCATAAATATAGACTATGTAAGTCCGATTTCTCAATTATATTTGAGAATTTTTCTATAAAATTTGTTTGTCACTCATGTGGACCAATGGGAAATTAAAGCCAAGGATCCATACTTATAGACTATGTAAGTCCGATTTTTCAATTGTATTTGAGAATTTTTCTATAAAATTTGTTTGTCACTCATTTGGACCAATGGGAAATTAAAGCCAAGGATCCATAAATATAGACTATGTAAGTCCGATTTCTCAATTGTATTTGAGAATTTTTCTATAAAATTTGTTTGTCACTCATTTGGACCAATGGGAAATTAAAGCCAAGGATCCATAAATATAAACTATGTAAGTCCGATTTCTCAATTGTATTTGAGAATTTTTCTATAAAATTTGTTTGTCACTCATTTGGACCAGTGGGAAATTAAAGCCAAGGATCCATACTTATAGACTATGTAAGTCCGATTTTTCAATTGTATTTGAGAATTTTTCTATAAAATTTTAAAGATTAAAATTGTGTAAATTTTGTTCAGCTCTACGGGAATTTGGCTATTTGTGGGCACATTTATGTTTCTCACTCACTTGGACCAATAGGAAATTAATGCCAAGGATCCATACTTATAGACTATGTAAGTCCGATTTTTCAATTGTATTTGAGAATTTTTCTATAAAATTTGTTTGTCACTCATTTGGACCAATGGGAAATTAAAGCCAAGGATCCATAAATATAGACTATGTAAGTCCGATTTCTCAATTGTATTTGAGAATTTTTCTATAAAATTTGTTTGTCACTCATTTGGACCAATGGGAAATTAAAGCCAAGGATCCATAAATATAGACTATGTAAGTCCGATTTCTCAATTGTATTTGAGAATTTTTCTATAAAATTTGTTTGTCACTCATTTGGACCAGTGGGAAAGTAAAGCCAAGGATCCATAAATATAAACTATGTAAGTCCGATTTCTCAATTGTATTTGAGAATTTTTCTATAAAATTTTAAAGATTAAAATTGTGTAAATTTTGTTCAGCTCTACGGGAATTTGGCTATTTGTGGGCACATTTATGTTTCTCACTCACTTGGACCAATAGGAAATTAATGCCAAGGATCCATACTTATAGACTATGTAAGTCCGATTTCTCAATTGTATATGAGAATTTTTCTATAAAATTTGTTTGTTACTCATTTGGACCAATGGGAAATTAAAGCCAAGGATCCATACTTATAGACTATGCAAGTCCGATTTCTCAATTGTATATGAGAATTTTTCTATAAAATTTGTTTGTCACTCATTTGGACCAATGGGAAATTAAAGCCAAGGATCCATATATCCATATATAGACTATAGATGGATAGCCGGTGCGCTTCGCTACCCGTCGTTATAAAATAACATTCCGTTTGTGAAAATTTAATGACGATCGGTCCAGTAGTTAAGACTATATTACGATTTTTTGTTTTCCTAAAAAAGACGCGTGGTCCCACCCACTTTTCTCCTGGTACGCATTCCAAATTATGCCAATACCATATGTACCAAATATCATCGACGTAGGTCAAAAAATGCGCAAAATATGGCGATTTAAATTTTTGGGTTATATGGGCGGTGCCACGCCTCTTTGTCCAATCAAAACTTTATATAGCCTATGTCAATCGGGAATAGTGTAGCTTGCCAACGGTTAAAGAATTTTTTAAATCGGTCCAGTAGTTTCGGAGCCTAGTATAGATATATATAGTAAGTTGTTTGGCTTAAAGTTGGCAAATGAGATGATTTGGCGCAAATCACGAGGTGGAAACGCACTATTAATCAACTTCGATGCGGTGCAGGTAGTAATTTGAATAAAGTGATAACAACAAATTTCCTGAATAGTTAAACTTTTCTTACTTAAGTACAAAAATTAAATCGATAGTAAAGTCGGAAATATCGATAGCAGAAAAAAGTCCATAGTATCCCAGCACTAAGTCGAACACAATATTTTTAATTATTTATTTTTATTGATACATTTTCCATAACATATTGCTTTCTTGTTTTGGACCGATTTTATTCAGATGTGTTGGATATTCAGTTTTATGCGTTTCCGAGACTTTTACTGCATAATAACTTTTTCTTACTTTTCTTACTTTTCTATCGCCTAATGTATTTTCTAAGCAGCTACACATAGGGGTTTTTGGCCATTCTATCCGGACATTAGGCCAAAACTTTAATTTAAGAAATGTAAAAAATTTAAGTACGCAGCTCGACAGACAACAAAATTCTGCATCATATGGTGAATTTATAATGCTTTTGCTTGAGATTTGTCGTTTTGTGACACTGTAAAAGTCAGGAAAGTCGAGTAAATTGCATACGCTTTTACTGACTTTTTACGGTTTTTGTGCCTAAACGAATAAAGATTTTACATTGATTTTTTTTCTATATTAAGGCTGCTTATATTAATTTTTAGAAAAATTTAATTTAAATTTTTATGATAAAAAAATTTGTTCGAAATTAAAAAAAAAAGATTTTTTTGTTCAATTTTTAGTAAAAAAAAATATCAAAAGGATTTTGAAAGTGAGTTCAATCTAGAGCTGCAAAAACAATCGATAGATAGTACTATCGATAATATCGATAGTTTTTTTTTTTTTTTTTTGACTGACTATCGATAGTTTTTTTTCGATAGTAATACTATCGACAATTTTTCAAAGTATATTTTTTAAATATATGAAGCCGATTATATGCAGCCAGTATAACATTTGTAACAACTTATTCTACGCAGGTTCGTAGCCGCCTTTTAAATTATATACTTTTACAAATAAAAACAAGTTATTTTAACTGCGCTACCTAAATCAGCGCGTTTAGCTACCTAAATCTACCTAAATTGTTATTTGATTTTAATTATAAAAATTTATTTAAACCCAAGAAATGCGTTGAACTAAATATATATGTATGTACTACTTGCTTTTTATGATTTCTTATTTTTCATACAATTATACATACATACATACATATGAATATCGCACTTGATAAACAAGAGGGTATAAACTCAAAATTTTTAAAATTTAATTTTTTTTAAGAAATTAAAGTACAGTGGTTATATTTACAAAAAAATACAGTTGTATCTCTCTTTGTGATAGAAGAGTAGTATTAAAAAATAAAGTTTTTTGCCTCTACTGAAAATTTTAAAATTTCGAGTTAATACCCTCTGGTTGATCAAGTGCGATACGTTTAGTATGTTTAGTTTTTAATTGTTTATATTATTCATGGGCAAAATAAAATTTATGTTTTAACAATCAGTAACTTTCTTTTATTTAAATAAAATAATTTTTTCAATCAGTAAATGTTGCGAAAATAACTGACAAAGATGAAAAACTTTAGCTAACACCTACATACATACATAAGTATGTACATTAGGGATATAACTTTTTAACAATTTCTTAAAATATCAAAATTGGCATAGCACAGTCCGATGGAGCATAAAAAACTTTAAGGGAATGTATATTTATTTTTTCGCTAATGTCAAAAAAATTCACACACCAACCGCGATGAAGTTTTGAAAATTTATTAATGTTTGATTTATAGTTGACCTATATATAGATATCCTTAAACAATTCCAATTACTTCAGCTTGAGGTCATTAAAATACAATAATTTTAGTTTATTATTGTTTATTTATTTCCCAATATTTCGATCAACATCGTTGATCATCATCAGGGGATATTTTAAACAATTTAAAAATTTAATTTTAATGACCTCAAGCTGAACTAATTGGAATTGTTTAAGGGTTTTGAAAATTTTTAATTTTCTTTTTGGTTAAGAAAAAATATTTAAAATAAAAAATAGCTCAAGTATGAAATTTCATTAATATTTAGAGATGGTAAGAGGTTTTTCCGCAAACCAAAACGTATTTTAAACCTTTTTCAACGAAATAATAAAAATTATGAATATTCAATATAATAACTGTGTAGAAAAACCAATTGCTGCGTGAACTTTTTTGAGAAGCTTAACTCTTTTACAACTCTGCTTTGCGCGTTAAGTTATTTTTTTACAGCAGTTTTGAGGCGCCCCTGGTGTTAAGGAGACGCATTAACTTTGTTAAGCTGTATTAGCAGCGGCCATTTTATTAATTGTTTTACTTCGACGATGTTTCTGCTAACCGACGAAGGAGGGCGATGTTGTGTACATTAGCTTGGAACAGCCTCATTCGCAGTGGGAACAGTTTTTTCAGTGACCAGTGCTATGCCTCCATCACTGAAATAGTCCGACAACAATTAACACAATGCCACACTAATGTACATTACAGAAATTAATGATGTTGATTGACTTGCTCTGGCCAGGGTACGAACTCAGGCCCCAAATCATTGTTTGCTTAGTAGTCAACGCGCTAACCACTTTAGCCAACACCACCCTGTGAGCTGGTTCCAAAATAAGTTTAAGCCGGCTCTAAGTGTTTTTTTAAGCCGACAATAAAAATAAATTACAACGTACATGCCATGACGTAATAAACCAGGTGGCAGCGCTACGACAACTGACTATAACAGCCATACCTAAACAAGAGCGGCAAGCGTTTTTTAGCTGTCAAAAGTTCTCATGCCCATACAATTTGTATGGAGCATCCCGAAATAACAGCCATACCTAAACAAGAGCGGCAAGCGTTTTTTAGCTGTCAAAAGTTCTCATGCCCATACAATTTGTATGGAGCATCCCGAAATAACGCGGCGGTAACGCGGCGGCAAAATTTTGCAATTGGAAAATCCGATTTTGACAGCGCGTTTAATAGTGAAGTTAGCTGCAAAAGACAAGCACTCATGATACAATGACTATAAGGTAGTCTTACAAGCCCAGCTGACAATTCTTGTAAATTACTTGTTTTTTATTTCAAGTGTTAAATTTTGATTTGTATTTATTTTTTCGTATTTGGATGAATAATTTTTATTTATATTTCTGTCACAGGTTGAAACATACACACATACACATTTATACTTTTGACTTCTGAGGAATTTTTTTGTTGTGTTTGTTTTAGAGATGCATGTATTATTAGGTTATGAGTTTACTATTATAATCAGGGTTGTTATATATTTTGTAATAACCCTGTTTTTATGACAAAGCGTTGACGCTCTTGTTTACTCGCCGTCTACATTAGCCATCGATTTGTTTGCACATGAACAAAGCGCCAGCGGCAAGCGTTTTTTAGCTGTCAAAATTTCTCATGCCCATACAATTTGTATGGAGCATCCCGAAATAACGCGGCGACAAAATTTTGCAATTGGAAAATCCGATTTTGACAGCGCGTTTAATAGTGAAGTTAGCTGCAAAAGACAAGCACTCATGATACAATGACTATAAGGTAGTCTTACAAGCCCAGCTGACAATTCTTGTAAATTACTTGTTTTTTATTTCAAGTGTTAAATTTTGATTTGTATTTATTTTTTCGTATTTGAATGAATAATTTCTATTTGTATTTTAGTCACTGGTTGAAACATGCACACATACACATTTATACTTTTGACTTCTGAGGAATTTTTTTGTTGTGTTTGTTGTAGAGATGCATGTATTATTAGGTTATGAGTATACTATTATAATCAGGGTTGTTATATATTTTGTAATAACCCTGTTTTTATGACAAAGCGTTGACGCTCTTGTTTAGGTATGGTATTTCAGCGTTAACGCTAGGCGGTAGAAAACGTTCCGCTTTCAAAATATTAAAATTGTTTTTTTCCAATAAATTTACCATTTACTACACGAGTACGATTTTAAGTGATACATACGATTTTATGTGATATATGTACATATGAATTGTGTTTGTTTTTTAATTTTTATTTATATATTTTTTTATATGAACAACACTTTTTATTGAAATAAATTTCATTTACTTGAATAAATAAAAAAAGATTAGATTCTTTTACATAAAGTGTGTTTTTTATGTATATTATTTTTATTTGCAAAGTCGCGCTGTACGGTTTTATGTGACATCTACTGTACACAAAAATACATATGTATAATATAACAATCAAAATTTAGTTACAGCTGTACACAAACTGAATATACAAATAAATACTTTTAAAGTAATAATATATGTATGCATATTATTCTTTCACAAACAACATGGCGGCTTGGCTGTATCTGGATTTGAAAACATTATAAAACCGAGATGGCATTACTTTTTAATTGCTTGTTCTTGCTACATATCAGAGTTGCCATATTGGTGCTTTTCGGGTATTTTTTGGTGCTCTTCTACTTAAGCAATACCCGAAATTTTGTTAAATACCTGTTTTTGAAAAGCGGGTATTTATAGTGATTTTAACAATTTCTCACAGCGCTTTTAAGTGCGTTTTAAATAATCACACCTAATACTTTTTATTTGCATTTCGTGCAGAAAATTGTATGATTTATTTGCTTAGCAATGATTTTACTATTAATATACATATCCGTTGATTTGTTTGTTGTGCAAATTTAAGCAAGAAAGTGCCTTGTTTATTATAAAGCTGAGCAGTGATTAAAAGTAAGTTCTTCATTGATTTTATATGTTTTAAAGTTCATCATCTAGCAATGGCTTTCCTTTAGATGGAAAAACAAATATATGGCCTTCTCCGAGACAAGGGACCTAGTGTGTCAAAAAACGGGTTTGGATTCTGGTAGCTAAAAGGGTGTAGAATAAGACGAAATGAGTTTTTCTCAAAACTTCATTTTCACACACTGGGTCCCATATATAGAAAACCTTGGGAGAATGATCCAGCTTTAAAAAGGTGGCTTAGATCAGCAAAAGATGAACTAAAAGCATATTGCATTTGTTGTAATTGTGAAATATATTCATGATAAAGCGATTTACACCGCCAAAGTCGCACAAAAAAACAAACATGAAAAAGCAATAGATCCAAATGCAAGTTTTTCATTCCAGGCAAGGCTGTCTTTTGATCCACCAGACCCAAAACAAAATTAGGTTAGTGCTTTTGTACTCGAAATTTTTTCATTTTTACCCTTTTTTACCCTATTTCCATTGGCTCACAGTGCTTTTGATGTTGCAAGAGGTGGCATCACTGCTACGTATAATACACATAAACAGTGTTACCATACGTCAAGTTTTCCCATTTTTTGCAAGTTTTTTCAGATGCCAAAAAGTTTTAAATTTAATGGGTAAAAAACAAGGTTTTTAAAAAATATATAGTTTTGTAAAGTTTTTTATAAATACATAATTTAACTTTTGCAGGATATTAAATGAAAATATTAAGTGATGATGAACTTTGGCTTTAAATTTTTGTAAATCAATTTACAAATAAGATATATATTTATTAATGTATGTGAGAAATTTTTAAAGATTTCTAAATCTAAATATGAATTTTATTTAATGTTTTTGATTTTTATCGCTTTTATATTTTTTAAAAAAAATAATTTCAAATACATTTTGGTGTTTTCTTTTAAAATGTTGGTAATTTTGTAGAAAAAAAATTTTTTTTTCAGATAGGGGAAGGTTTTAAAAAAATATGGTAACGCTGCACATAAATTATAATATGGCATCTCAAAATAAAATATATATTGACATTTGACATATGCCAGTCAGTTTTAGCATAGTTATCTAAGAGTTGAGTCGGTTTTTTCACAGTGTCGAGAAAGTGTGTAGTGTGAACTTCTTTTTAAAAGAATTTGTTATACAAAAGGCTGAAAAAAATACAAACTATACAAGAAATGGCCACAGCAATTCCTAACACAGAAAATATGACCAATTTGGATTTTATTAATCCTCTTACTGAATTTAGTATTAAATTGTGTGCGGCTGTTAAAAAATATAAATGTCTTCATGATCAAAATTCGTATCGAAAATCTGCTCGGCCAGAATGTGAGGAAGCTTGGGAAGTCGTTGCCGAAGAGTGTAATGAAACTGGTAAGTTTATTATTGTTATTTATTTATGAGTGCAATATGTATTGATAGTTAATAAACACAAAAGGTCTCAAACAATCTTTCACTTACCATGTACATACATGTTTGTTGATTTTCTCTATGGTTGTTGTGTTGTCCCACTTTTCTCAAAATTTTCTGTGTGTGCGTGTGTATGTTTTAATATATTTTTTGTCCACCCAAATTTAGTTTTGTCTACCTGGCTGCTGCTACAGTTTTAAACTCTCTTTCTTTATGTATAGTTTGAAAGCCGTTGTTGTTATCAGCTGGTGCGTAGCAACAATAATAAGCAGGGTTGTAAATAATTGGCAAACTGTCAGATATAGTACAAATGTTGACAGAGTTGTATTTATGGCGTAACTAGTGTTGTATAAAATATTTTTAGTGTACCAAATACTCTTTAATATAAGTTCAAATGGGTACTCCATACTAATAAATGTATATTTAAATGCTAAGCTCCAGTTTTATTGAAACAGGTCAATTAAAGTCTAATGTTATAAAATACAGTTAAATCGTGACAACTTGTATTCTGTAAAATCGAAAAACGCGGGGTATGTAATTCGAGTTAAAAAGAACTGGCGGCCTCATAAAAAAAATTACTTAAATCGCATAAATATGTTACGGTCCCTTCAGTATGTCGTATTATATTAACAAGTAAACAGAGATAAGTGTTTCCTTACTTAACCATTAAAAAATTAGATTTGAATGAAATTTATTCAAAATATTCGTATTCTCCTAATTCGCCAGCGAAATTTCATAATAATGTTAAATATTTATAGTAATGTGACATTTTATTTCAATTTATTGTTACTGACACAAAGAGATGTACAGTCAAATTCCGATAATTCGTACCCCGAGAAATCGCAATTCCTGATAATTCGTAATAAACTTTCGGTCATTTAAAAAAATCTCGTTAATTCGTAAAATTTCCATACATTTGGACCAAAATGCTAATTCGTAATTTTTTTTTTCAAATAAAATCTTCTTTACCTCTTATAAATCGTAATTGTTTGCTAACTACCACTTATAATTCGTAATAAAAACAACAGAAACATGGAAAGAATGATTTTTTGCCTCCCGCTATTTTTTTTTCGAGGGTTTTTGCTTGTGTGTGTGTTTATTCTCTTAAGATCAGTTTGTTACACGAATAATAAAGAAAAATGTACATATGAAAAGTTCGAATAATAATTACGTTTATTCGTAATAATAATAATAAAGAAAAATGTCAAAGCGCACCCATAAAACTCTGTCGGTGTTACAAAAACAAAAAAATTTTGCAGCCACTGACAATGGGGAGAAAAAATAGACGTTGCTAAGCGATTTGAAATTGATCCATCAACTCTTACTTCAATCTTTCAAAAACAATTGTTTTTTATGTTTTTTTTATCGTTTTAGTAAATAAAATGAAAAACCCCATTAGTTCGTATTTATTTTATTTTAACCCCGTTAAATCGAAATCCAGCTAATTCGAAAACCCCTACAATTCGTAAGAAATGGCCGGTCCCTTGCCTTACGAATTATCGGGATTTTATTGTATTTATTCCAATTAAATTTTAAATATTAAGTGGCACTAAATTTAAAAAAAAATATTCGTTTTCGGCAAATATTGTTATAGATATTCGTATTCGAATAATTTGTTTTCGCGAATACTAAAAATTTATATTCGACTATTATTTATATTATACTAATATACATTTTTAAATATCGAATAAGAGAATGCCAAAATTTAAAAAACTCGCACGTTCGAATAAGAACTCGCTCGTAAGCAAATGCCAGAATTAGCCCCTAGTAAATATATTTGTCTATAAAAAATGGTGACAAAAATGATTTGTTCGATATAAATATTTAAATAAGTTTGTAAAGTTAACATGGTAGAATATAGCCCACGATATCGACCGGTGTCGCCACTACTAAATATTGTGCGAGCACAAAGATCATAATTAATCACTTGTGTTTCGGTTGTCGACAGAGGCAAAATTTTAAGCAAATTTGTGATATTATTTAAGAAGGAAAAGGTAATTCTATAGTCGATACATAGGTATGTTAAATAACAACAATGATGTTTGGCCCAACCAAATGCAACCCTGTTACGGCAATCATGTATCAATAAAAACGTTAAAAATAAACCAATATTTATTGTGTTTTAAGCTGGAGATCCATACCACGCGTTTACGCGTCGTACGCGGCTGTCAAAAAAGTAGAATCAGTGTAATTGTATGTGGCAAGTTACACAGCACAACGCGTAAAGTAGGTTTACTTTCTTCTTTTGTACGCGTCTTTCGCGCTATGATAAAATGAAAGCTGTTTTGAATAGCCTAGCATGACAAATTATATTATACGTTCAATGTTATCGATAAATATATTTGTTTCGTGGATTAATTTCTTCTCTTTTTTGTACTAATAATTAGCGCGTAAAAAGCGTTGCATGTAACTTGAATTTAAATACGCGTATGAAGCGTGAAACGCGTCAAACGCGTGGTATGGACCTCCAGCTTTAGTGCAGCAATTGAAGATGGCAATTCCAGCCAATATCTTTTCTTCAATTCGTGTATATATTTTGTCTGTATTTCTTTTCAATTTCATGTTCTCCATATGCGCCACCAGGCACTCTCTGACCAACACACTTCATTTAACAATTCTTTTTGTCTCTTATTAATTTTTCACTTCATCAATAACTTTCATCGATAGTTTTTCTTAGAGAACAAATCATTTTTTCGGAATGGAATGCGGCCATTATTGCCACGAAATCGCGTGACTACGAAAAATTTAATTGGAACAATTTCCTTATTGTGCTCAATTTCAACACAATAAAAATTCTGCACCTTAACAAACCTTTATTAGTTTACGAGATATTTATCATAAAATTCTTTCACAGAAAACAGATGTTTTGCTGTTATTTGCAGAAAGTAGAAAAACCAAATAATTAGTCGACATCCAAAAACTTCGCAATACTATCACAGTCGTGTGTTCAGAGTAAATAGAGAACTTTTCCTTTGAACTATTTTATATCAATAGAATTATGTTAGAAAAATCAATTCAAAATCATATGAAACCTAACACCAAAACACCAAAAATATAAACTCTCTAATAAAAATTACAAAACTACCGCAAAAACACACTTCCCTTCTATCCCGACTGTTTTTTCTATTACAGCCCTCGATATACATATGAAGTAACTAAATTTTTTTTTGTATGGGAGTACTCTTACACCGCAAAATTTAATTTACATATTTTCATACAAACCATATCCTGAAAAAATCAAATAAAAAAAAATATGTAATATTAAGTACTGAGTTGAATGGGTATCGAGTAGTACTAAGTAGTCGAAAGATGCAGTTTTCTACAACACTACACTAAGCAAGGCGAATTTACATACCATGTGGTGTTACTAATAAAACAACTACAATATTACAACAAATTATTTTTACTCCTTTGCTTGCATGTGCAAATTTTGACATAAAGAAAAAGCAGGGTTTAAAATTAGGTTTTTATTTTTATTTATTATAGTACCGACTACAAAGAAAATATGATCCGTTTCCATTTTTGATAGTAGAGAAACTAAAAATATTTACCTGATAACAAATACCGTTACACTTTTCTAAAAAAAATTTATACTTGCAAACTAAATACAATATGCATAGTAAAATTTTTTAATAGCACATAAAATGAAAATAAACTCTCTGTAATACTAAGTTCACACTTGTGTTTTTAAACGTGTTTAAGGCAAATGTTTTAGAATCTAAACACAACCGTTCACATTACATTTGAGGTGTTTAAGATTGACGTTTCGTCAGCTGATTATTGTAATATTGCGAGTTTGGGAAACTAATATTATGTTACAACTGGAAAGAAATATTAGTAAAAAACTATTATTTATATTATTATGACGTCATCTAATAGCATGGCAAAATGACAGAGTTGATGAAAAATTTTTGACGTGGCGCCATTTAATAGCAAACACAAACATTACAGAGTTGTCAAAAAACGCACTGAACATACTCCAAATATATTTGTAACCCTGCCTTTTGCGTATTTAGCGAGATGTTTAATTCTAAAACTTGTCGTTGGAGATGTTTAACAAAACAAGTCAATGTATGGTAAAACATATCAAAATCGAAGTGTTTAAGCTCTTAAACACGAATGAGACGGTAAACACATAAGTAAGTGTGAACATAGTATAATATATTGTTCAGAAAAAATTTCTTGTCAATGAAAAATAGCTATCCACACAAAAATGCAAAAAAAAATCACATGTACACAAAATTATTCTTTAAAAAAATATGCCGCTTTAAAAAATACCAAATAACAAAATATATGCCATTCCAACCAAACACAACTTCGACTATTAAACTGGAGGTACATACCACGCGTTTTATGCCTCATACGCGTATTTAAACTCAAGTTACATGCAACGCTTTTTACGCGCTACTTGTTTTGTTTTGAACTGCTGTGGTGTAAATATTTTCATAAAAAAAAATTATTATTAGTACAAAAAATAAAAGAAATTAATCCCCGAAAGAAACATATGTATTTATCGATAACATTGAAATTATCGTGTTTGGCGTAGGCGTATTTCGTCGTCGTATTATTATTTTCTTATTTGCTTATAAGAGAAGTAGAGAAAAGTTGCAAGTACGAAAATGACATGTAAATCTTGTCCATGTTCTTTGGCAAGTCAAATCTTCTATCGCGTAATTATGTACATATGTATGTTGAAAACAAAACGCAAAAAATTTTTTTGTTTTAAAAAAAATTTGCGGTCTTGATTTGACTCGCCGTTTATTTACAGAGAGTTGATGCGATCATAATATGCTCGCTACTTTGCGCTGTGTGCGTACATAAGAACAATGAGCGCAAAAATCAGTAGCAGCAAACATCGCAATCAGTGTTGTCAGATTAGGGGATTTATCCCAAAATCGGGGATTTTTTTTTTTCAAAATGGGGATGAAAAATTTGGTTTGGGGATTGGGAAATTCATTGAGGGTAATTTTTATGCTTTGGGGAATTTATGAGATTATTCGGGGATTTTTATTTTGTTTCTATAATTTGGTTTATTTTTTGGACTATTATTTTAATACCAACATATTCTAATTGTTCTTTATTTTAGTACATAAGTGTTTTTAGTGTGGTAACTAAAACTTTGTTTGATATTATCAGTGGTAAGTCTTCCGGCAAATGGTAAAAATTTATTGGTGTTTAACATATGCTGTTGGGAAGACATGTGAATGCTTCATATAAAAGAAGAAACTAACATACAAAATTCAAATTAATTCTTTTTGCGTTAAAAATGGAAAAAAATCTTGACACCAGCAAAAAAAGACAATATCCTCTTGGAACGTGAAGAATGGGCAAAAGGTAAGAAGCAACATCTAGCAGTCGTATGTGTACAAGAAAATAAACCCTGAACAACGAGTCTCTAATTTTTTCGTTTGTACATTTTAATAAGAAAAGTCTCCGACTTATAAGTCTGTAGATTCGACGCTGTTTTTAAATTAAAGAGGACTTGTGTTTTATACCTAAAAAGTTTATTGAAACAAATGCTAAAACGTTTTCCATCAAATCTCAAAATTTTCAAAACATGTAAGCAATTTTCTCCAAACATGTGTTGCAACCCATTAGGACAACCCAAATTTAGTTCAATCATAAAAATAGCACAACCTGCGGCAAATGAAAATGTTCCAAGAGATATATATGAGTCACAGTGGAAAAAATGCCATTTATAAGGTTGACTGATTTATTTGCTATACAAATAACAAACAACTTAAATTTTGGACAGAAGTTTATTCATATCAAGATGACGCTTAACGCTTACGTTGAACGAGTTATTTCAGCAATGAACACGGTGAAAACAAAATGCAGTACGAGTTGTTCGAATCTCTGTTGAGAATTAATATACATTTTAAAAGTAATGGAATTTGACACTTTTGATCCATCTCCAGAAATAGTCAAATTGTTGAATTCTAAAAGCATGTACCATGTAAAGAAGATTAGGACTCCGAACTTTTTGATTTTATCAGTTTTTAAAACAGAATTTATTGAATTCGATATTGCCAAAATGGATGTATTAATTGACGATGAGGAAAGTAGTTTGGTTGTTGCTGAAATTGATGTTGGCATAGAATGTTCAAAGGAATTAGAAGCAAAAGAAGTTAAAAAATTTTTTTTAGATACTTTAACTGTACTAGCAAAAGAAATGCTTAAAATATTCACTGAGAGTATGGAAAATTTTGAGTTATTTATTTGTATGGAATTTTAAAATATTCTATGGATTCAAAAGTTCCATTGAGCACATACGAATGCATTAACTTAAATAAATGTATTTAAAAAAATTTAACAAAATTGATTTTAAGATGCTTAATATACATATATTTATTGGGAACAAAATTGGGGATTTCCAGTTTTAAATTGGGGATTTTTGGGGACAACACTCTTTAATTTGGGGACATTAGACAATATTTACCTGGCTACACTGGTCAACACACGTATACTATAAGCATCTTCGTGTAGCTTATGAGAATTAACGTTCGGTTGTTGCTTTGTTATCATTTCGTCAAAGTAAATGTAAGCAGTCGCTGCTGATCAGCTTGTTTGAGTAAGACCTCGCTTTACAATTTTTTGTTTACCCTCAAAGCAAAATGTTCAATGAAGAATAAGAAAATGACTTTTTTTTTATAATTTTGTTTTTATTCGAACTTTTTATTTTAATTATCGAATTTAATAATTTATCAAGCTTGAGGGCTTCGTTTTTAATAAATTTTATTTTTTTACATATGGAAAGTAATATTATCAGGCTCAAGTTCAGTTTTATTGAATTAATGAAAATTCAAAATTACTAAGAGTTTTTTTGTGTTGGAAAATATTATTATTTATATCCAATCAGTTTTTAGCAGAACGTATCAGTACTGATTTCAAGGCCGCTACACCTCTCATCAGCGTTCAATTGTCCATCTTTACAAATTTCGTAAAGTGGATACTAATTGAGAAGAATATCAACTATTTAACCAGTTTTCAACAGAAATAGAATATGAGAATTAATTTTTAATTCAATTTTTATTCTACAATGAAACAGTGCTGGTTAGTACGAAATTCCCTCATTACTGTTTGGAACTAATAATCAACACAAACTCATAGTCCGTTATCATCAAAGTATTCTACTTTGTATTTTAACGTTTTTGTTGATACCTTCTGCTAAAAACTGATTGGATATAAATAATAATATTTTCCAGCACAAAAAACTCTTAGTAATTTTGAATTTTCATTAATTCAATAAAACTGAACTTGAGCCTGATAATATTACTTTCCATATGTAAATCAATATAAGTTCAAATAATAATTACGTTTATTCGTAATAATAATAATATAAAAATAATAATTTTATTTTTATTTATTATGTTTTCTCGATATATCTTTACTTATTAAATATTATATTTTATTTCATTCGTTGTGTAACTAGTTTATTATTAAATGAAGAATGTATTTTTTTATTACATCAATGTAACAATTCAAATTCTGCACAGTCCATTTGAAAGCCGACAGAAAATTTGACACATTGAACATACACAGTGTTGCCAGGCAATTCCTGTCTTGGGTGGTTATAAATTTATATTGTATTGAGTTTAAAATTTCAATATTTTGAGAAAATAAAACTTAATTTTGGGAACTAAAGAAGATCATTAGCCATCAAAAAGAAAGGAAAAAAGGACAATTTAATTAAAAAAAGGACAATTTATTTTGTTTAAATTTAAAAGGACGTTATGTCAAAAAAGAGGACTGTCCTTTTTAAAAAAGGACGGATGGTCACCGTAGTTATACTGGTACACCAAGGCGTCTTTGCAGCTTGGTTTTCTTTTCTTTTTAATCTTCCTCATATGTAAGTATGTTAAAATGCCTTATTGGTACATTGACCAGAATATCTAGTATAAATATGTCTTTTAACGGCACAATAAAACTATATTATGTTCATATTTTATTATCACAGTTAAAAAAGATTGTTTTGAGTTCCTTGTCGATATCGGACAAAAAAATTGGTGGTGTGAAATTGGGATTTTAGCTTAACTTTGACAGTTTTACTTTACTATAGACCAAAGTATATTTATACAAGAATATGCAGGAGCACTGCTGGCCGTGTTTATTTTAATACATATTTTCATTGCCTATTGTCAAAAATTTTTCATTTTCTTTATTTTCTTTCTACACAATTTTCTTTCAGTTCTGCTGAGCAGAGCTGTAATGGAATGATTACAATTTTGTTTTTAATTCAAATGACTTACAAAAAGTTTAATTGATTAACTTTACACAAAAATTGAATTGAATTAAAACACGAATGCATTCCTCATGAATTAAAAATTCTCGCATGCATTCACATCACTAAAAAGATTAATTGGATTAAATTGTGAGTGAATTTATTGGTGAGAAAATCAATTTTTTAATTCCCTGTTTTCAAAAGGATTAGAATCATTATTAAAAACTCTTGAATTTTTTAACAAAAATTTTTTAAAAGCGTTTATGATTCGTAGATTCTTTTAAAAATTAATCATTCCTTTGCAGCTCTGCTACGGAGCTATTTTTAACAATTGTACATTTAGTTTACACAAACAAAAAGCCTGTTGTTTTTTTTATTTTTTAAGTTGTTACCGAGATACATATACATACTTGCTGTAGACTTAATAGCCTTAAATATATTTCATATGTATATCAATATGTTTTTCTAGATATCTCATTATATTTCACTTCTTCAAAATAGTTGAAAATTGTAAAAATCGGTGGAAGTCTTTGCGAAGATGTTTTTTCAAAGGTTTAAAACGACGTGGAAGCAAGTACTATTTGCATGATCATCTACAATTTCTAGAAGAATACAACAAAAAGACACCTAAACGAAAGGCCATAGCAGCTTGTAATGAAGAAACTTATTCTACAGGCAGTTATTCTTTGAAAAACAGCCAGGAAGAGGAAGACAGCGAAATGAAGGGTGTCATCATGTACGACGATGACGAAGTCAAAAGTAACGATAGTCGAACAACAAGTGCCGATGAGTCAAATCATCTTGTAAAACAATCCAATCAAAGCGGTGTATTTATTATTAATGAACTTGAAGAAGAAGCTTTTGAGGATTTTCCGGAAGAAAGACGTTTATCATATAGACGTTCTTGCAAACGTCCTCTTAATCCAGAGCTAATTGGTGAATTGACTGAGGAAGAACCGGAGGAAAAACGTTATCGCCAAATCGACAGTCACAGCACTACAGCTCAAACGCCAATTAAACCAATAAGAGTCAGAATGGATAAAATAAAGTTAAACATAATAGAAAAGAATGTGGTTTCCACTAAAGATAAAATGGTACATGGTTTCACACAGACTGACATTAAGCAAACGAAAGACTTTGGTACACAATATGAATCGAATTCAATAGATTTTGATGATGTTTTTATAAATTCCATTAAAACACAACTAATCGAAATGAATGCTAGACAAAAATTAATTTTCAAACGTAAAATTTATGAATCTCTGGTAGAAGTATTTGATGACGGCAATGACTTTCCCAATGATAACGATACTTTACCATTGACGCCTAAGCAACTACCAACCGTTGTTGATACTACAATTGGGGAATTACGTTTAATGCGCGAACTGGTTGCATTGGTACAAGCAGCAAAAATTACACCGGAAATCATGAATGCCAAAGATAAGCCTATAATTTCTTCAACTACTCCTCTTAAGATGCCTTTACCAATTGTAAATAATTCGGCCAAGAGCCAAATATCTCCGAAATCTCTATGTCCCTCACCTGAAGATGAAGATTTACAATATTTTATTGATAATCTGGATGATGAAGGTGAGGTTCTATTGCCAAAACCAGCTGAACCCACTAGAACAACTAGGGATGAAAATGTTGCGGGGCTACCACGTCGTGTACTACAAAAAGTGGTCAGAGTTTCAGGACCCAGTGGTAGCACTATTGTAACTCGTGATGGTGATAAGAAACGCATTTATCGAATATTTCCCAAAGTAATAAATCCAAATGGAAATAATGCTGCAGCTTTCGCCAAAAATGGCAACAGTTCCGGCTCGTTCCTCGTGTCAACTTCAAAAAATCTTATTTCAGATGCAAAAAAGGATGGCAGTGTGGGTACCTTCTATGTGTCGGCTACGAAAAATCCGCAGGACTCGACAAAACTTAGCAATGGAGGTGCTAACATTAATATACGATCTTTGAATAATAAATCAACAAACCCAGACTCTAACTCGGCAAAAACTGGTATCCAGCCCATCATGTCCAATGGTATTATTGAAAGCTACGTAAATAACCCAACAATTTTCAAAGGTATTCATCCAGCTAATCGTGTTTTAAGCCCGACTACAGGATATTTCAAAATGATGCCGGTGACCAAAAGTATCACGCCATCAGCAACAGTACCGTCCACAGCGGTAACAACTAACACACATTCTAGTAAAACTTTTACTGCCAAGTTGCCGGCAAGTTCAATGTTGCCGCCGAACAACAATGCTGTTACAAAACGAGTTCAAGCAATGCGTGCAGGACCCCAAATTATGCAAAGGCGTTATTCGATTTGTGGACCTTTGCCTGGCGACAAGCTTAGCTCTACATCAGCTAATGGCAACTCTCCAGTCAAATCTAATATATCGCAAATACAAATCTCCCAACCTATAAGTCTAAATGCAAAAGCAATAAATGCTCAAACAACATCCACAAGCAGCCAAAGTTTTTCATCGAATATCCATTCAAAAACCACGGCAACACCTGCAGCATGTGCTAAAAATGATAAACTCTCAATTCAATCTCAGAAGAGAGCTGAAGAAAGTATTGATAATTCGTCTAGTGTTACTACTACTTTGAAAAAAAGTAATCACATACCCATATTAAAAACAGCTGGGACAATTGAAGCTGATGATTTAGATCCCTTGTTTGTTAATCCTCCAGCAATTAAATCGGAACCGGTGGATGATTGAGTTCCCTATTTAGTTAATTTTGACGTTTTGATTTGTATATTTTCATACATATAAAAAGAAATAATTTAATACTTTTCATTTATTTTAATCTGAATTATACATACATACATACATACATACTTCTTTTAGTTATTTAATAAAAATGTGAAGAAAAAGACTTTATGTAAACATGCAAATATTGAAAGAAAAGCGAAATTGATTATCAATATTTTTAACTTGATAATCATGAAATTTGCCTGTTTAAATAAATAATCCGTATAAATTAATTCAAAGTTTGCATAGAGGTAAGTTTTTAATACAAAATATTTGTTAATTATTAAGACTGAACTTCATTTACAAAAATATGTTGCTTGTTACGTATTTGTTCTTTTAAAGCTGAGATGAGAACATCAAAATCAATTGCAGAGAATAATGTATGAGCAGACTGCAAATTAATGTTATTGCATTAAACACATTCGCCACACCAGGCTACCGACTACCATCTTTCAAAATTAGAATACCATGTGTACATATGAGAAAGATTATATTGACGACAGCAAGGCAAAACGGCGACCGGTTGTTGTCCATTCCATAGAAATACGTATTCACCTTGTGTATTATTAAGATTAACATAAAGAAATCAATTATATCAACCTTCCGACATTCTCTTTCTTATTATATTAATGTCGGTTGTAGACGGAGTCTATGTAATTATACAGAGAAGCTGCAAAATCTTCAAATATATGACATGATCTTTAACAGCCATACCTAAACAAGAGCGGAAAGCGAAACGTTTTCTACCGCCTAGCGTTAACGCTGAAATACCATACCTAACTCGCAGTCTACATTAGCCATCGATTTGTTCGGCCAATGAACAAATGCTTGTTCGCACATTATTTTAGCTAATGTAGACCACTTTTGTTCATGTTTTGTTTATGGTCAAACAGCGTTGTCAGAACATTTGTTCGTACAACCATGTTCAACCATCAAATGTCATTTTCCAATATGAAAATTGAGACAACAAACAAAAGCTATTTGCTGTCTCTGCCACTCCACCTTAAAATTGTGGTAAAACAGCACATGAACATTTACTAATATTCCCCACATAGAAAAACATGAACAAATTTTGTTTTGCTATTCTGCTGGCGCTTTGTTCATGTGCAAACAAATCGATGGCTAATGTAGACGGCGAGTAAACAAGAGCGTCAACGCTTTGTCATAAAAACAGGGTTATTACAAAATATATAACAACCCTGATTATAATAGTAAACTCATAACCTAATAATACATGCATCTCTAAAACAAACACAACAAAAAAATTCCTCAGAAGTCAAAAGTATAAATGTGTATGTGTGTATGTTTCAACCTGTGACAGAAATATAAATAAAAATTATTCATCCAAATACGAAAAAATAAATACAAATCAAAATTTAACACTTGAAATAAAAAACAAGTAATTTACAAGAATTGTCAGCTGGGCTTGTAAGACTACCTTATAGTCATTGTATCATGAGTGCTTGCCTTTTGCAGCTAACTTCACTATTAAACGCGCTGTCAAAATCGGATTTTCCAATTGCAAAATTTTGTCGCCGCGTTATTTCGGGATGCTCTATACAAATTGTATGGGCATGAGAAATTTTGACAGCTAAAAAACGCTTGCCGCTCTTGTTTAGGTATGGCTGTAAGAGTAAGTTTGTAGGTGGCAGATCAGAGATTTACACAACTTTAATCTGATTTAACTGTGGATGACAATTAAGTACATTTACTTGAAAGTTTAAGTGGCCAGTGTTGGTGGGTTAAACTTACTGAAATATGGTAACAGAGCACATGTATGAAAAGCCAGTTATCAAAATATTATATACAAAAAATATAAGAAAATAAATAACTGAATTTTCTTTTAATTTTATACTGGTTTTTTTTAATCTTTACCATTCAGTCAATTTTTTTTTTCATATATCCAAATATGAAATGTGTGCTAAAAATGTATGGTAGTGTGGACTAAAAATGCAACTGTGTGACAGATTTTTTGGCAAGTCGTGCGATTTGTAAAATTTTATGAAAATTTTCATAAAATGATAGTTTTCATGCGATCAGAGGAGTATTTATTGTCAACCAGATGTTTTGGCATCAGATTTATATGATAGTGTGGCACCTACAACTCCATTTTGAAACGATTTTTTAAAGTCGGTCAGATTTTTGCAAGATTTTCCTGTGAATGAATCGTACGATTGTGTAGGATAGTGAAGCACGGCCTTAAAGAACAGCTGAGTAGAACAAATAAAGAAAAATTCAAAAAAAATATATTTTTATTTTAGCTAAAAATAGGAATAATTAAGAAAAATGATTAAAAGGTTAATAACGACAAAGCAAGACAAAATTTTATGCAATTTGCCAGCAGCCACAAATATTGTATTGGATTTATTTTATATAAGAAGAACAAGCAGTCAAAAACGTATGGAAATTCGAAAATCTTATGGCGTTTTCTTTTCTGAGTAATATGTTGCATTTATTCTGCCTTCTACATATCTTTCTGTTCTTTTCCGCAAAATATGTGCTATTTTAAAAGTGTAACGAGTTCTTTTCTCATGATGTTACCCTTAAAAAGAAAAAAAATGTTACATGTTCAACACTCATTTTAATTAAAGGGGCATAAGTGCAGCATTATATTAACAGCTGATTTTGTTATTGTTTCTTTACTTTTGTAAACTTAAAATATGCAACACTTTCTAAAAGTCGTGGGAACATTTAAAAATGTTGCCAAATCACATGTAACATATATGTAACATTTTATTTTTAGAAAAGAAAACGCCATTAATTATTATTTGAATACACAAGGTTGTTTAATTATTAACTAAGTACTTTTTTTAAATATGCGGTCAAAACACAATTTGGTATTTAATTACAACTTAAAAATAATTATAACTTAAATATCAAGTCAAAAATTGGCCCTTAGTTGTGCTAATCAGCTCACCTAGTAAAAATAACCAGCAAATCAAACCGGAAATATTATAATATTGTTGAATGCTATCTGCGTATAAATAGGGATTTAAGTATTTGCAAATAAAAAATGTGGAATAAACTAGGTATGTATATATAATTTGCCAAAAAAATAAACAAATCGTTAAAAAATTCAAAATTATTTATATATATATATACTTATATATGTATATAGTATATATATATTTTTTTTTTTAAATTTTAAATTTACCTGTATTAATGATGTTTTGAGAACTTCAGAATTTCTATTGGGAATCTATTGACGTTTAGTATGAACATGTTGTACCGCATAAAATGAAAAGATAGTATCGAACATAAACCTAAAACGCACAAAATAGGAGAATATAATAGTAAATGTTTGCAATTTATATATTGTATATAATGAAGACGAGGATGGCCAAGAATTGCTATTTTTTAAAGCAACGACATACATAGTTCATTAATTCAAACTTAATCATATATTTGATAAATTATTTTATTATCAATTATTACTTCAATAAATATAACTAATTTTTTACACTTATGAAAAGAAAATTTATTGAAAATGTACAAAAGACGTCAGATTTTTATACCAACCATTTTTTCTTGTGTCTTCACGCATAAAGTTTTCCAAGAGTTGACATCACTATATTTATATGCTTGCAATACATCAATATAATAAACATGTGGCAGCCTAACGCAAATATTGACAATTCTATTTGACTAAACAGATATTTGTCAGCTTGTGAAGTTGAATAATTTTTGGTTTTTCCTTCGCGTTGTTGAATGAGTGTTTGCTATGAATATGTGTTAAAAGAATTTGTTACACAAAAGGTACAAAAATTAAGAAATTCATACAATAGTGTACTGAAAAAACCTTTTATCAAGTAAAAAATATGAGTGATATAAACAATTCAACTCCCTTAAGTGAAATCAATGTTAAATTGTGTGCTGCCGTAAAAAAGTTCAAATGTCTTCATGACCTAAAATCAATTCGTAGTCCTACTCCGCCTGAATACGTAGAATCTTGGGAATTGGTTGCAAAAGAATGCAATTTAACAGGTAAGGGAAAATTTCTTTATTAATAAATTAAAATCAAACACAAAGTTATGGCAATTTGTTTATGGTGTGGTTGTTGTTGCTGTGTAGTGCACAAAGCCGATAATTTCACAGCAGGCAAGTGGCCGCCGTTGATTAAGGTCGTAAATTATATAATGTTAAAATTTCAAGAAAATTTATTTGTAAACATAACGACTTTTGGATAAATTTTGCTTAATACTTTAGAGTTGAAACAATGCATTTCGCAAAACTCACTTGCAATTAATACATGCGTATGCTCACAACTATTAACAAAAATGAAATGCTTGTATCTACTTCATATTAATTTTATGTATTTTACTAAAGTACAATACAATTAATCGCTCCGTCCAGATTTCAACACTTCAAATTTGGGAGTGCCTTTTTCAATAAATAATTAATTGCAAAGGCATTTCATTATATCAAATTTTTTTTTAGAACACTCTTTTGCAACCTTGCAAATAGAGTCGTACATAACCGTGTATATAAGTACATACATATGTATATTTAAAAAAAATTACCTGGGCGCACCCCTATTTAATTAGTAGACAAGAAAAATTTTTCGAATAATTATGCGAATATAATTTTAAATACATATCGCACCCGTTCAACAATAGGCTGACTTCCAAAACGTCAATTGCTTTGTGTTTGAACAAAGCATCATATTTCATAACGCCGCAGTACAATAATTGTACAATGTATACCATATCAAAACGCCGCCGCCAACAATTTTTAACGTAGTAAGAAAGCAAAGACGGCATCGGTTTTATAGTCGTTGCATTGCTTCGGAACTTTGCATATGTATGTGATTTAAATACAGTAGCAATACTGTATACGAACGTTTTGGAAGTCAGCCATACAGTATTAACTCAAAAAATTCAAAGTGTTCAGGAGAGGCAAAAAACTTTTTTTTATACTATTCTTCTTTCTCAAAGAGAGATATACAAATGTATTTTTTGGGGTGAAAGAGTGGAGAAAATGGTGTAAAATTTTTACAGTGGATAGATATGACCACTGTTCATCGATTTCTTGCAAAAAACGAAATTATAAAAATTTTGAGTTAATACAGTATTGTTGAACGAGTGCGATATATATCATGGTATAATAAATTGGGTATTAATTTCCCTAAAACGTCACAAAATCAACAGGCATTTTGTCAGTATAAAATGTTTTATGTGTGTCAAAAACACAGAAATAAGCCGATCAATTCGCAGCCAGCCATCACCGCCACTTGTAAATTCGAGCCACTGCGAAATACATCAAAAAAAGTTGTTTCTTACACGCCGCTACAAAATTTTAATCACCTTCTTGCTGTGCTACATGCAATATGACCATGGCAAATTCATTACCAGGAATATGCATGACTACAAGGCGAATTCTTTACCAAGTGCAAGGCGAATTAATTACCAGGTGGATGCAGTGGCGAATTCGAATTCAACAACATAACAAGCAACAGTAATTTTGTTTGTGTAAACGGCGAATTCATATCCTACGCTGTCAAAATACTCCATGCAAACAAATTGCATAAAAATGGCGCCGGGAAATATGTACCAAATTTGACATTGTGGAAAATGGATAAATTCGCGTGAATTCGCCACTGCATCCACTTATAATTAATTCGCCTTAAATGAATATATGTGTTTGTGTAACTGATCTGCCTGGCAGCTTGATAACGTTTTTGCCGCCGTCCAAAAAAAAGTTCAGCTCATGTTACCGGCAACAGCTGCTTTTGATTATATACATATATTTCATCAAGTTCGTATAGATAAAAAAAATGTTTAAATTTTAATTGATAATGGACATTTTAGCAAATTTACAGGAAATTTATTGTTTTCTTTATTAACAATTAAAAAACATTTACATATAAGCCAAAATGTAAACGTATGCGCAATAATCCGACTAGTTGTTAAATGTTTATCAGCTGGCACAATTATGACATAGCCCTCTTATTGATTACGGGGTGTTCACACTTGTCATATTTTGGTGTGCTGACTACAGTGTGAATACCCCAAATAAAAAATAATTATCTGATAAACAGTTGCGGAACTGCTTTAGTGGATGTCACGGAGAATAGTAGGCGTGATCTGGATGATGACAAAATTAATTTTTTAGTGCTTCTTGATCATTCGAAAGCATTTGATACAGTTAACCATGAAATATTATATAGCAAACTTAGAACTTTCTTTAGATTTTCTTCGACTGCAGCACAACTGCAGAGGAGGTGTTCCCCAAGGGTCAAATCATATCAATGCACTGGTTGCTAAATTATGGACTGTGCCACACTGCACACCTCTGAGAGTAAGAATGCTACTTGGTAAAGCATATTTGGTTCCTAGTCCTATAGATATATGGTTGTGAATTGTTTTCTAGTTGCAATAGTGTTTGTAAGAGGAAACTCGAAGTTATATATAATAATATAGCAACAGACCAACCTAAATTACGACGCAAAGCGTTGTCTGGCTGTCAAAATTTCTCATGCTCATACAAAATGTATGAAATGAAGTTGGCTGCAAAAGTACTGTTGTTGTTTGTTAAAGGCCATTTCAGATAAAAATTTTGCTTCGCGTTGCGTTGCAAATTCGCTTTGACATCTGAGATAAAATGTAGGTACTTATATGAAACATGTCACTTAAAGCACTTTTAACGCAACTCGAAGCCAAAAGTTAGGCAACTCTCATATTTTTGTGCGCTTTGACAATTAAATGCAAATACTACCAACACCTTTTATAGGTAAAGTGACTGTTGTCAAAGTTTTTATTGTGTCATACACCTTGTGCTTTACGCTTTTTCATCAAATTTTGGAACGTCACGCAAAGCGGAGAAGTTGTATCTGACACGGCTTTAAGTAATGTAACTTTATCTACTTTCGGCTCAATTTAGCGTCTTCATCTCTATTTTTTATTTTTGTTTAGAGTTTTTCATTAATTAAAATGAGTAAGCAGTATTGTTTCTGGCGCAACATTAACGCTCTAATTTAGGTTACCTATTTCAGCGTAAAAGATAAGCGCTAAATTACGATGCGCTTTGCGTCGTAACTTAGGCTGGTCTGTTAAAGTCGATGGCGGCGGTCATAATAAAAATTTATCAGCGTTACGCGGCAGTTTTGGGCTAATCGGCTTGTTATTTTCGGATTGTTGATTATCGATTACAGCAAAAATATAGTAAATAAAACACGTGGTAGAATGACACATTTGTTGAATGAACTGTCAAACACACAACGCGTTAAGTTGTAAAAAAATTTTTTTAATTAGGACCAGCACTCAGGGATGACCCCTACGTATGCAGTGCATTGCAGAACTCAGAGAGGGGGATAGAGTATAGAATATAGATGTTGGAAATTTAGATGGCTTAACTCTGTTACAACTCTGCTTTGCGCGTTATGTTAACTTTTTTATAGCAATGTTGAGGCGCCTCCGGTGTTAAGTAGACGCATTAACCTTGTTATGCTGTATTAGCAGGCACATGGTGGAATAATCAGGTGTGCGCAAGAAGGAATATGGTTTTTTGTAGGGTTGTGTTTTGACCGTTAAAAAAATGGAAAAGTATGCTTTTCTTGTCAAAAGTTGTTTACATTTTTGGCCGCCATCATGAATATTTTTGTTTACGTTATGCTTTTTGTTTTTGCATAACCAATAAATACATACAAAACAACTTTTGTTTTGTTTTGTATACAGCTTTGTTTTGACAATTTTGAATTAATTTTACACAAACAAAATGCATGTCGTTTTTTATTGTTGTATTCTTACGAGCACCTTATTATTCCACCATGAGCAGGCATTTTATTAATTGTTGTACTTCGCCGATGTTTCTGCTAACCGTCGAAGGAGGGCGATGTTGTGTGCATTAGCTTGGTACAGCATCAATCGCTGTCGGAACAGTTTTTTAGTGACCAGTGATATGCCTTCATCACTTAAATAGTCCGCCATTAATACAATGTCTCATCTTACTAATGTACATGAGAGAAATTAAAGATGTTGATTGACTTGCTCTGGCGAGGGCTTGAACCCAGGCCCCAAGTCGTTGTTTGCTTAGTAGTCAACGCGGTAACCACTTCAGCCAACACCACCCTAAAGTTGTAAAATTAATATTTAAGTACCGAATACTCAATACCGTAAATATTTTTTTGCACTCGACAACCAAAAGAATCTGCTCAATACTTTTAGAACATTATTTTTTAGTACAAATACAGAACTCTTTCCTTTAAATATTTTAAAACTATTTAATTAAAAAAAAACACTTTCAAAAAATAAAAGAGGAATTTATATTAATGAATAATATTGACTACTCAGTAGAAGAAGTATTCAAAGGAAGCAATTTTTTACAACACCATTGCTAAGAGAAAAATACCAATACATAATTGTATCTTATTTACTCGCAAACAGTGTAACCAAACTATAATGCTTTAACTTGTTGAGTAAAAACACAAGCGTTTGAATTGATCATGAATAAATGATAATTTTATTTAAATTTATTTGGCTTAAATACTAATTATGAGAATAAATCTTAACCTTTGTAACTAATGCTAATCATACAATTATTACTTCTTTCTCTTTCAATACCATGAAGGATCGTATTCACATTTCCATTTGACCAATCATCATAATTTGTATTTTGAATTGCACTCAAATGAAAATGTGTCACTCAAATAGTTATTAGTAAGCAATTTAGCATTGCACTATGCATACAGCAAAAGAACTGTTATTGATACTTTATTAATGGTTCTGCTGCATTCATAGTGCATTATGAGCTAGTGAGATACACTACAAGACGCTGTTTGTTTCCAAATTGCACGCAAACATATTTCGGGATAATTTCGAAGACGCTAAGAGAAACTAACATGCCGCATGTCAGATTGACCTAAATTCCTTTAGATGCGTAAACACAAATATTTGCAAATAATTGCATAAAGTTTTTCCAAGTTATACCATTATAAAAAAATATTCTTATCGTGAAAATCATTAATCAGTATATTCCATAGAAAAGTTTCGTTATTAAAATGCGCTAGAATGCGCTTATAAGATCATGTAGAAAATAAAGTTAAGTAACAAGTTCCGCTCATTAACTATTATGAATTATGAACATATGTAAAAACCTCCACCTGTAAGTTGTTAGTTTAATGGTTCTTCTATGGCCTAGTTTTTTGTTAATTCTATTCAATGTGAAATAACAAACAATTTTTTATTGATATGTAGGTTTAGTTTGAATAAAGATATTTTAAGGACCAAATTGGGGATTTCGTTTTACAAATAAGGAAGTGGAAATTTTTTTCTGGTTATGCTTTTTACAACAAATGAGCAACGTTATTAGTTAATAGTTTGTGAGTGAGTCGGTAAACCATAAACAACAATGGCAGTTCATACCACGAAAAAAAAAAATAATCAGCTTGCGCTTCGAGACTACCTGGTAAATTATTGTAGAATCTTATTTGCAAATAGTTTTCGCAACATTTTAATTTACAATTAAAAAGTAATACGTCAACGGTTTCCACTCTTATATGCAAATAAGAATTGCGTATAAACGGGACAATAGTTCTACAATATTTACAAAAAGAACTTGAGTTTATATTAGTTGTTTTTGTAATTATTTGTTTAAAAATGATGACGTCTTCAATATATACTGTTACAGTTGCCAATGTTTACTTTCTACTCATACATTTTATGTTATGAATTTGCGTAGCGAACGATGACGCTTCTCGTGAATGAGGCGGACGTAGCGCCATCTTTCTGTCAATATGTTGCGACGCTTCTGGTAAATGAGCGCTATCTGTCATTCAAGAACAACAATAATTTTGTTCTGTTTGAAATACGAATTTGGTTAATAGTTTAGTAAATACAGGAATTAATAAAAATGGCCCCAATGAAAAATTAACGAACCCACATATTAAGAATGGCCGAAAAGTTTTGTATTGGAAACAAGAATACGAAATTTGGGGTAATTTTGCCTCTATTTTTGAGCTATTTTTATTTTAAATTTGAGGGAGGCAATGTTTTATATATCTGTTTAGTAGCATCTTACATGGTGCCTTAAAAATACACCCAGTACAACATCTCATAGCCCGATACTACCCGTCCTTTATCTTTGTTCAGTTATTAAAGATGTACGCTTATGAGAAAGGTACACAATGTCTCTCTAATTTTTAAAAACTATATTAGGTTTAATTAGGGACTATAAATCGATTTTGTTTTAAACCGTAATGTGGTATAGAACTGCCAGCCCCCACTATCGAAAGAATTGTCTCGTTTATTTTTAAATGTAATTGAACGAAAGAATGAATACTCTCTACATTGTGGGACAGCAGGTGCATAAATAGACTTAAAACATACTTTTCTTGCCAACCAAACTACATATATCTTTAAAATATTTTTTTATTTTGCATATTCAAAATAGT
Organism: Lypha dubia; assembly: GCA_947311025.1. Taxonomy (NCBI): domain Eukaryota; kingdom Metazoa; phylum Arthropoda; class Insecta; order Diptera; family Tachinidae; genus Lypha; species Lypha dubia. The sequence goes on from OX371263.1 coordinate 3,248,196, forward strand.
CGACTTTTGCAAGAAGCGTTGGAAGAACCTGCGAAGATGCTTTTTTGAAGGTGTCAAAAGTGCGGAAAATAAATACTATTTTCATGACCATCTAACATTTCTTCTAGGAGGTGGAGGAGGCGAAGAGAACCCCTGTTTCTTGCCAACATCTACAGAAGAAACAGAATCTATTGCAAAGGCTTCACTCCAAAAAAATAATCAGAATAGCCAAAGTTTACAGAAGAGTGAAATAAAAACTTTTAACACACATGATAATAATGATGCTAAAAGTGTTAGTAGTTGGACAAGTGCTGATGATTGCAGTGAGATTGACTCTAATTCTTTTGACGCCGATGGTCTAGGTCTGGACTTGAGTAATGAAAGTATTGAAGAAGAGCTGGGTGGGAAGCGTTCTATTAAAAGTGGTAAACGTAAACACAAACCGCAATTGTCAAATAAATCAATTAAAGTTAGACTAAAGAAATTAAAGCTTACTGTGACAGACAACAAAGTGGAAAACGCTAAAGTTACAATGATCGACTGTTGCACACAGACTGAGTTGGAAAAAACCAAAGAGCTAAGTATAACGGACAACAATGAGGAACACGTTAAAGCTACAATGGTCGAATGTTGCACACAGACTGAGTTGGAAAAAACCAAAGAGTTAAATATAACGGACAACAATGAGGAACACGTTAAAGTTACAATGGTCGAATGTTGCACACAAACTGAGCTTAAACCAACTAAAGACTTTGGCACTCAATATGAATTGACTTACATAGATTTAGACGATGCTTTTTTGAAAACTATTAAAACCCATCTAGCTGAAATGAATTCTAGACAAAAAATGAATTTCAAACGTAAAATTTATCAGTCATTCTTAGAAGTTTTTGATGATGCCAACGAATTTCCCAGTAGCAATGAAGCTTTACCGTTGAAGCCTAAAGAAACACCCTGTATTGTTGATACTACAACTGGGGAAATGCGATTAATGCGCGAACTAGTTGCATTGGTACAGGCTGCAAAGAGTACGCCAGAAATTGTGGATGCAAAGGCGAAAGCTAAACCTTCTACACCTGCTAAAGTGAAAATCCAAAGTCCTGCTAGTATGCCATTACCAACTATAGATGATGGTTTAATAGACCTAACATCGAATCTACCTCTGAGTCCCTCCGCAGACGATGACGATTTACAATTCTTTATTGATAATCTTGATGATGAAGATGATCTCCCACTCCCGCTTTCATGGGACGAATTAAAAGAAAAGCACCAAGAATCTACTAAAGTAACAAAAGAAGATAATGCTCAAAACGTGCCACTACATGTAGTTCGGAAAGTGGTGAAACCTTCGGATTCTCGTAGCAACACTATTAATTCTGATGATGATAATAAGAAGCGTGTTTTTCGCATCTTTCCCCAATTGACTTTAACTAAAAATGACAACAGCTCTGGTTGTACTGCACCATCTTCGACAAAAACTAAGCAAATTACAATAAAAAAGAACGGCGTAGGAACTTTCTATTTGACGTCTTTGAAAAATGGCAACAGTTCTGGTTCTTCATTAGCATCTTCTACAAAAACTGCGCAACTGAGTATAAGAAAGAACGGCGTAGGAACTTTCTATGTACCGATTGTACAAAACTCGCAAGATATGGCCAAATTCAGTAATAACACACCCAATATTAATTCACGACTTCTAAAAAATATTAAACCCATAAACCAAACCTCAAACACAATGGTTTCCGGCAGTCAGCCTGGAAATTCTATTGACAATAGCAACGCCATTAATTGTAAAACAGTCTTCAAAAATGTACATCCTGAGAATCTTCTTCTTTGCCCAAAAACCGGTTCATTCCAACCGTTACAGACAACCGACACTGGTACATCAACAGGAATAACGACTATATCTACCACGTCTAAGCCAATAGCCACCAAGTTATCAACAACAACGATGCCATCAACGTGTAATGCAGTCTCAAATCGAGTTTCAAGCGTACTCGCGGGATCCACAATTGCGCAAGGCCGTTATGCGATTTCAGACCTTAATACGTTCATCGGAACCAACGTATCACAGACCAGCAATGATGTCAAATCCAGTATTTCGCAAATTCAAATCTCGCAACCTAGAACAATAACTGAACAAACACTTTCAAGCACTCAGAAAGTTGCGGCGAATATCGATTCAAAAGCAAGAGGCATCAAATTTTTTTTCGATAAAGCTATTTCTACTAAAACTTCAAATAAACTTGACCACAAACCCATCCTAGAAACGGCTGGAACAGTTGCTGCCGATGATTTGGATCCTTTGGTTTTTAAGACGTCACAAATTAAAACGGAACCCGTAGATACATAAGTAAGATATCATCATATACATATATATTTATATATATATATATATATATATATATACATGCATATGTATATATGTACATATATTTATTTTTCTTTTACTTTTTTTAAAGCATTACAATTATATATAAATGATTTATATGTGTATGTACATAAATTTAATTATAATATTTTTGTTTCCTTCGCAATTGAACTGCTGTCATACATACATATGTACATAAGTATATAAAATAAAATATTTTTGTTAATTTTGGACTAAATCTATTCAAAGGATACTATTTAAACATGCTAAATATTCAGAAAAAGAAAATGATAATCAGATTCCTTTTTTTGGGCTTGCTTAAAATTATTGCATATAAAATTTGCTGGTTAAAATAAATATCCTTTAAAGTTTGAATTAAAGTTGGATTACAGGTAAGTTGCTAATATATGGAATTATTAAACCGTAAATTAAAGGTTGATATAAAGCCGAATTCGGATTCTTATCCGAACTCAACTACAATAGAATATTAACAACGTCATTTATTACTTTCAGAGCTTCACTTTCACTATTAAAACCGTCGACATAGTCATCGAAATAATGACGACTTACAATTCTTTTTCTTTACACTGATTTTTCAGTGAAAAAACTGCATATAGAGCAAAAACAAAAAAATTTATAGTTTATTTAATTTATTTTATAAATAAAAAAACTGCTTTACGCACAAAAAACCAAATTCAAAACTGCACAATGCTTCGAAAAACTGTAAAAAACAGATAAATCTGCACATTTGGCAACGCTGATAGCAAACAAACTGGTGCAATTTATTATTTAACAGTGGGGCAATTTATTATTTTTTCTTGTTATTATTATAATACAAAAATTAGCAATACAAATAAATATTTATTAAATTACGTTATTATTTTATTGAATTTTCGCTTTCGTGTATTCATATTTTGTGCAATTTCAGTATTGAGCCATTAATCTGAAATATATGTACATTCTGCATCTAAAAAACTGTTTTTCTTACTTCCTCACTACCTTTAATATTCTCTGCTTCAGTTAAATGCTTTTTTAAATATCCACTTGTGAGCAATTACTGCTCCTTATTTAAATACGGCAGTAATGCATTTCCGAACAGGCCCCTACTATTTTTAGGTAGTTTAATTCCGCGGAATATTCATAATTGGACTGAAAAAGTGTATATGGTAACACTGAATGGAACTAAATCTAAACAATAACAAATTGATCTTGGTTGTTTTTTAGTGAAGTCAGCAAGCAACATGACAGATATTTTTGCTCGTCTTTCATCATGTTATATGCAATAAAAAACCTGGTCAATAAAACCAACAACAAGAAGAGGAGCATTCACACATATGTACATATGTATGTATGGAGGTATGCACATACATACATGCAATGTACTATGTATGTATGTATGCATGTGCATAAAACAATTGAGTAATAACAGCTGCTATTTGAAAAAAGACACAAATGTAACAGACATACTTACTATGTGCATACATACATACATATGTACATACTTACATACATATGTATTAAAGTAAATTAATAACACAAGCCAGCAGCAGGTAGTTGCAACTAAATTCATAGTTGCTAGAGTAACAACAACGAAATACATACATACTTACATATGTATGTACATTAACATTTACGTATGTATGTACATGCATATACAAATAAATGCATACATATGTACATATGTATGTACGTATGTATATTGTAAGAAATAGTGGTTTGAACAAAAAACAAATAAAAGGTGGTAGTTTTCTTTTCCATTGTTTTTATTCCATGTATTTTATTGTGGGTTACAATAGTTGCTGTTCTTTTTCCTAAAATTCATAGAAAAGAAATTTTAAAAATCATTTAGTACGTTTTTGGTATTTCCGTTAGCAAATTGTTGATGTTTTGCGTTGTTTGTTGTTGTTACTTCCATCAACCACAAACATTGTTGTCTGCACTGATTTTTGTTGAGTGTTTCAAAACAAAAATCGTCATAATGAAGTTTGAATGTAACAACTAAGTTTGTACGTTTGAGTATAGTATATTAGTTGTGAGTGATAATGGTTGTGGTGGTGATTTAAATGATTATTGCGTTCGTAGGTAGGTTTGTTTTTATTTTTCAAATGTACAGCTGCTGTTGTTAGTTGCTTGAAATATTATCGTTGTCGTCATTGTCGTTGTTGGTTTCGTTTAATTCTGTTGTTGTCTGGCTGACTGCCTGGCTGGTGTTTATTTGTTTGTGTTTTCTTATTTTGCTATTTGAGCAGCAGTATATAAAATGTTGGCTGCCTACTGCTGTTGGTGAGTGCTTTTTATTGTCGTTGTAACTACACACATACATATGTGCATACGTACTACTGCAGATGTATGCTTGGGTATACTTACGTACAAAGTACATACTTACATACATAATATGTACTATGTTTGAGTATGTACAGTGTACATCATTAAAAATGTGCACTGTGGGATAGTTATACATATAAGAAGAAACAAATATTTATTACTTTCTAAAAAAATCAAAAACGGGGGGTTGAAGATTTGTTACGGATTGGGAATGTTGCACTGAATCTCTGAAAACAGCGTTACGTACGTAATATGTGCACAGCTCTTAAGTTGTTTTCTTAATGACATCGTAAAGTAAATCGCTTTGCAGCCTGCGCCGAAGCTTTAAATTTTTGTGAATTTTAACAATTAGTAGTGCAAAAATAAGTCCGTTTGTTTACTTTTACAGTAAAATGCAGTAAATGGTAAATATTGAGTAAACCGAAGAATTTACTGTCCAAAAAAATTTGTGCCAAAAAAAGTACGTGAACGGAATAATTGTAAACAGTCGAAAGATTAAGGGAACAGATAATGGAAAATAAATGTAGTGGTAAAATACCTATGTTCACATTTTTGAATATTTGAACAATTTATTCGTCGGTACTCGATTAAATACTTTTTATAACACAAATATTTTATATACATATGTACATATGTATATTATAAAAAGGTCAACAATATATCATACAATAAGAAATATTTTAATAAAATATAAACAAATTAATCTATGTATGTAATCTTTCCCATTTCTTCTTTATAACTATATTTTTTTATTTTGCATATGTATTTTGAGAGGTTAAATTTATTCAAAAGCACCTACATGAATATTTGCTATTGCCTATCTTAAATAGCATTTCATTACTAAGTAAGTACCCAAGAATTTAAGACTTTCACAACTCCATATAATTAAAATAGCAAATCCACCAAACTAAAGTAACTTTTATTTTGCATTAAAATGCATGTATGTACCTAGGTACTTGTTTCATAAACAAGTTTAATTTAATGTTCATTTACTTTTAGTTTTGTTTAATTTTTACTTAAATTTTCATTTTGTTAAATATATTTGTCATAAAGTGCACGCTTTGTGGTTGTATACCTTTTGAATCTTATGTTTTCTTGTTTTACTAAACTTTACTGCGAAAATTTTGAAAGTACTCAGTTAAGAATTGTCATTTTACGCTCTCAATTTGTGTTCTCATTTACTGTATTTAGTGTAAGCGAACGTAATTAAGTAAAATGCAGTAAAGTTCAGTAAAAAATTCTAAAAACCTTTGAGTACTCGAACTCACTTACGAGTAATATTAAGAAACTTTAACGAGTAACTGCAGAGAAAAGTTTTCGTATATTAATTTTTTTCGTTTTTTTCTTTTAAACGTTTCGCTACATAAATTTTTTGTTTTCTTATTTCTGGAATCTAAGAAGTACTTTTCGCAGGATATACATACATATGTATGTATGTATATTAACTTAAAATGCTAATAAATATACTTATTTTCATTATCACCTAAAATCTAGAATGGAGTAACTGAAAAAACATGCAGAATTGCCTTTTAATTTGTTAAGGATTTTATTAACTAGTATACATCTTTTCTTAAAATTTTACTCGTCAATTTTTATAAAAAACGATTTTATTACCAGAATTTAAATGTGTAATTAGATATATGTAAATAGTCCTAAATATATTGCTTTTGTAAAATAATAAAAAGTGCAGTTACGGCGTTCACGATTTTAGGTGACGTATTTATGTACATACATATGTATTTAGCGGTGAAAATTATAATACTTTCCACATTGTATTTCCCAATAGAATATTCTCTAATTTTCGTGTTATCTAAATAGTAGTATACTACACTAAGCTCCAATAAAAGACTGTATGCTGTGTCTTTTCTTTTTAAAACCTATGTATGTACATACACATACATATGTAGTTAATACGAAAAATTTTTGTTTTGCAACGCAAAATTAGATGAAAATTAACTAAACCAACATTTTACATTTAAATTTGATTTAAGTTTTGCGAGTTACATGGTCTACCGATCACTCCAATTGTCGACTAATTTTTCACATAAATCTGGTGGTCCGGCGTCAATGGTGGCTTGAATATTTTTTTTTCTTTCGGACCAGCACTCAGTGTATGACCCCTACTAAGGGCGAATCCATAACAGGTGAAGCTGAAAACACAGCTGATCTACTTTTTCTTGCATAATGGAGGCTCGCATGTCAAAATTTGTAAATGCAGGCTATGGCGTAAAATAGCACGAAGGAATGTTTAGCTGATTATTATTTTTAAAAAAATTTTGATGAATATATGTATGTAATGGTGATTCGTTAACGGCGTAAGGACTTTTTTTTTATAAAAAGGGCTAATAACTGCATAAATTGCCTGCTAACTAGGCCGATTATATTGACCGTAAAATGGACGAAGTCATCTATAAAGTTCGCGAGCAGATTTATTTATTTTTTCAAGTGAATTTCCACAATTTGGAATTCTTGTTCTGGCGTTAAACGATTCACAGAAAATTTCAATCGAATTTGTTGGGAAAATACCAACAATTTTATCGCTACAGTCCCACCATGCAGCATAAGGTCGCTATCGTCGCAACAAAAACTACAGCAACAACAGACACAAAAACGATACAATAACAAAAACACAGCAACAGCGATGACAACAACAATAATATATAAACCCAACAGCGAGCAGACCAACCACACTTTACATGTATGTACATATTCAACTTTGGCTGCTAACGATGTTGTTGTTTTTGGTATAGCAAATGATGACGACAAAGAAATTGTACAGCGTTTTGTAAGTGTATTTGTGGGTACATACAAGATTTTGTTATTGTATTTCTGTGGTATTCCAAAAAAACTACACAGAAAAACAATAACAACAACATCATCATCATCACTACTAATAACAATACTAACAGCAGCAGCATTGTATCTTGCTTGCTGCCTGCCTTGACGATTTTGTTTTGTATTGATGATGACGATGATGGTCACAGTGATGATGATGTTGTTTGTTGTACCGTGTATAGAGAGTACAGAGTGTGAGCTCTTCAGTCTGTTGTTTGCTGTTCAAGGAGAGTGTTTGCAATATTATTTTAACGCGGCAAAATACATAGTACATAAATGAAGGAAAGCAATAATAATTTCATAAATTAAAATTTACAACTACAACAACGTTAAATAAGCAATAAAAACAAAGCAGTGCTGTTGTTGACGACAAAATACCTACAATTTGTTTAACTAAAAAGTTATTGATTTCTTTCTTTTTGTTCTATCCAACAAAAAGCAATTTGTTGTTGCGTCATGTCCGACACAGCAAAACCCGATCATTATAATATCAACGCCAAAATTTGTCGTTTGGTGGAACAGTATCCCTGCATGTATGATCGCTCACATATACATTATCTGAAAAAAGATATTGTTGATCAGGCATGGATTAAAATCTCCAAAGAAATGAACGACTCAAGTAAGTGTTACAATTTTTATATGTATGTATGTATATACATACATATGTACTTATGTATATACATACTACATATGTATTTAATTTTTCGATATAAAAAAAACTACTATATACATACTTAATTCAAGTTCAACAAAAAAAGCTTCAACAATATTTACAAGTTGTGCTTTGTTTGTTTTGTTGTCACTTGCGTTTCAACACCACAAGGGGGCAACATATCTTTTTAAAAATGGTGCGGTAGAGGAGAATTTTCTTTCCACACATTTGTTTGCAAATTCAAGAAATGTTTGTGTGTGTGTTTTTGTTTGACTGTGTTGACAAGAGTAAAAAAAGTTGTTTTCTTTCTGCTCTTTTGAAACGAGCGTAATTTTACATGAAATAGCAACCCTCTATAACGGTGATTTGTTTTGGTTTTTAGCATGGAGAAAATACTGTGCTGTCAATTTGTATTTGTGACTTACATTTTATGTATAAAGAAGTATTTATTTACATATACATACATATGTATGCATGGATTAATGTATACGCATAAATACATACATAAGTATGTATGTATTTGTGTATGCATTATAGTAAAAAAATTGTTGATCTATTGTACATATGTACATACATACATACATATGTACATATGTATATTGGTATATTGTGAGAGTACTTTTTAAATACATTGCATTTTTGCACGCCATCTAATGTTCCTTTAAAAATCTGGTACTGCTGTCCTCCGGTGACGAGCATTAAACACATTCACCACATCAGGCAACACGCCTCCAAATGCCGCTTGTTGATTTGACGCATTGTAGTCAACTACTTAATTATTTTGAACGCCGCAGCGTCCTAATACAATGTACACATTAGTGAATTTCAGTTCTGACATTTTAAATTTATGTGGTCCCAGTGATGGAAAATTCCGTACTTTTGTACTATTTTCAGTACTTTTTCACAACCAAAATACAGTACCCCCACGTCATATTTAGTACTAGTTTTTTGTTTTGCTTTGTTCCCGTTTAGAAATCTGCGTTATTTTTATAATCATTGACAACATTGGCTTCAAAACAAGACCATAACGAATGAACAATGTTCAATAAAGCAGAAGTTAACGCAACTGGAGGAAGAACTTGCAAATTATTCACCATTTCACCTTTAGAAGAAGCTGCTAACTTGGTCCAGTTTTAAAAGATACGTAATCTGGGTTAATTCAAGGAATTGAAACCTCTATTCGTAAAGGGCCCCATACACGTTCCAATTCAATTGGCAACTGAGTCTGTTGTTGTCCAAATCAAGACGTGTATGGCTCTGCCAATTAATTTGGCAGTTGCGAGTTGGTTGAAGAAAAATCAAAAGATTTTAATTTTATCAAGTTGGCTAGTAAATGATGAAACAGAACACGTCCGCAACTTCAAGCAAAAACGCCTGTCAGAGAAAAGAGGCCCATAATTGAAGCGTCGGCTTCAACTTCATTCACATTTCCAATTTTTATCCACAAGTCTTGTTTTTGTACATTGATGACTGCAAATTATATAGGAAATCATGTTTATGCACTTCTGCAATTAATTTTTCGACAATATCACTCATTTTATTTACAAATGTAGAAAATTATAAATATATTGCTCTTTCAAATGTTTTTTTGATTTTCTTTTGTTCTTATTTTTCTTTGGTTTTGTTTACAAATTGTATGAAATATAATAAAAGTGTGGTAGCATTGTTGAGAGCATTTTACTCTGAGAGTGAGAGCATAAGAAAAGTCGGTGGCAAAATAAAATAGATTCTATATGATGAAACAGAACACGTCCGCAACTTGAAGCAAAAACGACTCTCAGAGAAAAAATGCCCAGAATTGAAGCGTCGGCTTCAACTTCATTCACATTTCCAATTTTTATCCACAAGTCTTGTTTTTGTACATTGATTACTGCAAATTATATATGAAATCATGTTTATGCACTTCTGCAATCAATTTTTCGACAATATTACTCATATTATTTACAAATTTAGAAAATTATAATTATATTGCTCTTTCAAATGTTTTTTTGATTTTCTTTTGTTCTTATTTTTCTTTGGTTTTGTTTACAAATTGTATGAAATATAATAAAAGTGTGGTAGCATTGTTGAGAGAATTTTACTCTGAGAGTGAGAGCATAAGCAAAGTCGCTGGCAAAATAAAATAGATTCTATCTCACGACTGCTTTCAGCCGCGTCTTTTATATGCCAAATTGTATGAAGAAAAACGTCAAGCCCCAGTTCTGTTTCATCATTAAGCCTTTCAATTCGATTGTACCGTGTGTGTTCATGTCTCTTGATCAGCTGTGAAGATTTATATTTGTAGCTTTCTTTTGCAATAAAAATTACCTAATTTCTGAATTTTCGATATAGTATATGATGTTTTAATACACCTTTAATTTATACAATTAATATACTTTTTGTTATTCTCTTTTAATAAGAATCATATTCATATTCATTCTCATTTTATTTTTAATGAATTTGTTGTTGTAGTAAATAGTAAAATATTTTGCACATATTGTTAACTTTTTAGCCATATATGGCCCATTATAGGCTCGGCTGAATAAATGAATAAATATGAAAAAGTTATGTATTTAATGTTTGATTTATAGTTGACCTATATATAGATATCCTTAAACAATTCCAATTAGTTCAGCTTGAGGTCATTAAAATACAATAATTTTAGTTTATTATTGTTTATTTATTTCCCAATATTTCGATCAACATCGTTGATCATCATCAGGGGATCTAAAAATATGTACATATACAACACATAACACCAAAAATTATTATAATTATTTTGATAATTTTCAATTTAAATATACAAATATAAAGTTATAAGTAAAATTGTTTTATATTTACATTTTAAACAATTTAAAAATTTTTAAAATTATATTGTAATTTAATAAAGTTTTACTTCTACTCAGATAGTTTAGTAGTTAAATGGTTATTTCCCTATTTGTTTATTTATTTTAGTTTGATCTGTGTTTATTTATTGTATGTCTGTATATTTGTGCACATCTCTCTGTGTCAGCTTTATAATTCAATCTCTTACTTGTCGGTACATCTATAATGTGTAACATTTCAAGCAATATATCTCTTTCTGTAATTCTTCTCTTTTGATAATATTTTAACTTTCTCAAAATTTGGCTTATGACCGGTTTCAGCACAGTGGGCCGCAAGTGCTGTTTTTTGTGACAAGGGTTTATTTAATGATTTAATGTCACATTTGTGTGATGCCATTCTAGTTTTTAATTTTGTTTTAGTAGTACCAACGTAGATTTTTTGGCATAAATTATACCCATCTCCACCACAATTTATTTGGTACACTAAATTCGAGTTTTCTCCAATATCTAATTTCGATTTTGTTTGACTGAACAGTTTCATATTCGTGTTCGTGGTTTTGAAAGCCAATTCATTCTTATCTTTGTCATATATGTCCGAGTATTTTAGTCTCTCAGAAAACCCAGGGATGTAGTTTGTTGACTTGTATATTTTTGATGGTTTTTCATCTTTATTGTTCACATTATTTGATTTATGTTCTACATACTTCAATAAATCGTCAATTGTTTTCTTTGGGAAATTATTCTTTATTAAAATGTTTTTAATTTTGTTTATATTCTTTGGATGAAAGGACTCATCACTGATTTTCAAGACCCTCTCAATGAAATTTATAGCAGTGTTTAAAATTATTTTCTTCGGGTGTTGCGAATAAAAATTGATGAGTCTGCCCGTACACATTGGTTTTTGGTACCAGTCTAATTTCAGCTTATTACCTTGCTTTATTATTATTGAATCCAAATATGGTAGCTTATGGTCAATTTCCGTTTCCATGGTAAATTTGATTTGTTTATTGAAACTATTTAATATGTTCAAGGTGTTGTCTAACTCATCTTTTCTAACTATAGCAAATAAATCATCCACGTATTTTGTTAATAGTCTTGGCTTATGTTTCATTTTCTCAAGTGACTCATTTAATAATTCCTCCATTATAATATCCGCTATTATTGGTGAAGCAGGCGAACCCATTGGCATTCCTTTTTTCTGTTCATAAAACTTCTCACCATATTTAAAATATCTTCCTTCTTTTATACAGAATGACACTAATTCTATAAATACGCTCTTCGGAATAGGCGTATGTTGCCCTAAAATGCCCCATTTTTGTTCTATAGTTTTTATAGCAAGGTTTACCGGTATGCTTGGAAATAGTGAAACCACATCAAAGGATACTAGGATTTCATATTCTTCGATCGTGGAGTCTTTAATTCTGTTTTTTAGATCTGTCGAGTCCTTCACGTTATACAGAGAGCTTTTTGTCAAATTTTTTAATATATCTACCAAATATTTGCTTAACGCATACGACGGAGAATTTACGGAAGAACAAATTGGTCTTAGCGGAGTATCAGGTTTGTGTATTTTGGGTAAACCATATATTCTCGGAGATGTTGCAGTTTTGGTAGTCAGTCTATTCTTCTCATTCAGGCTAATGAGATGCATATTAAAGAGTTTTTCAACTAAAACATTGTTTTTAGTTTGAAGAACATTTGTAGGGTCTTTGGAAAGGCGTTTATACGTACATAGATCTCCAACTATGTTATTCATTTTATTCTCATATTCGTTCTTTAACATTGCCACTGTAATATTTCCTTTATCAGAGTTAAGTATTAATATGTCTCTATTCTGTCTCAAGAAACGATCAGCTTGTCCCACTTTGTCTAATATAAGTTTGTCTCTTTGACAATGTTTAATTTTGTGTGACGTCTTTCTGGCATCACTCACATAAGTATTGTTTTATGGCAATGAATAGAATACAGCTTAACAAAGTTAATGCGTCTATTAACACCAGATGCGCCTCAATACTGCTTTAAAAATTAATATAACGCGCAAATCAGAGTTTTAAAAAGAGAGAAGTCTTTTACCAAAGTCAGAAACTACTAATAAACCATATCTTGAGTTATTGGGAAGCTTAATGTATGTAATGCTTTGTGTGCGACCTGACACATGCTTCCATATTGGATACATGGGTCGTTATCAACAAAATCCTACTGAAGCTAATTGGATAATGCTCAAACGAGTAGTGGGATGCGTTAGTGGAACAAAACACATCTATTTTAAAATAATGAGAAATAGTGACACCAAACCTTGCTGACGCAGATTGGTGTCACTATTGGTCAAGTAAGAAACAAGCAACGGTAGCTACATCGTCTTCGGCGTTCCCACGACAATCGGATCTTCGCTCCGGAACGACCCTAATCCAATTCGGCCAAGGATTGTCAACTCAGCGACAGTTATATCAGAGGGAGGTTTTTTCCCCAGGTGAGCAACTCATGCCAGCGAGCTTGCTCAGTATCCTATTGCTCAGAGCTGGCATAGAACAAAATCCAGGCCCCCAAGTCTCGTATTGTTCTATGTGTCATATTCGCTTAATGCGAAATGTCACCTCTGTGAGGTGTACCATTTGCGATGGCTGGTGTCACCTCAAAAATTGTTCAGTTCTCATCAGCCACTGTGAATGGACCCAAGTTTTGTAGCGAGCTGCTGCAACTCACACCAAACAAATCATAGCATTCCCCCACCTAACACAATCGCACATACTCACCCAACACCATACCCCCACGGCCACCTGGAAATATCCCACAACGGAGCGTGCATAACTCTAATCCACCACCTTCATTCCGAATCATACAACTAAATTGTAATGGCCTCAGGAATAAAGTGGTTGAGATTACAGACTTCATGCGCCACCAGCCCCCTCCGAACCCGACTCGTACTTAGAAACCATGAGCATTTCAATAAACACTGGAGATATTGAACTGAAGATCGTCAACGTCTACATCCCGCCCGTTAACAGCATTGGGGCTGGTTATCACCCAAGCATATCCCACCTCCTGCATGGGGATAACAGATTGATACTCGGCGACTACAATGCTCATCACAAGAGCTGGTTTTCACTGCTCCCAAACGACCCCCGCGGCACTCTCATTGCCGAATCTGATTTCGCTGCCATCAATGAATACTCCCTTATGAGAGTAACAGCTAGATGCTCTAGCTCTCCAGACATCTCTATTGTCTGCTCGTCGCTACTTGCCCACACCACGTGCAATTACACACTGCTTTCAACTCAGACCATATTCCCATACTGGTCGAAATAGACAAGCCTAGTGACTTCGTGGAGTCTGATAAACGCTCGTTTGTGAACTACAACAAAGCCAACTGGACAGGCTTCCCAAACGCCATTGACGAATCACTCCGTCATCTACCCCTTCCTACTTGTGCCAGGAAGGGAGAGAAAGCCCTTAGACTCACTATCCTCAAGGCGGCCAAGCGCTTTATCCCAGAAGGAAGAATTCCAAACATCCGACCACACTATCCATCAAGTGCAGCGCGTCTGGCACAAGAACGCGATCTCCTACGCGCCTGCAACCCAGCTGATGAACGCATAGAACAACTCACGGCACAGATAACTTCCCAAGTTAACGAACATCGCCGTAATAAATGGTTAGCCCACCTTAACCAATGTAATATAGACTCAAAAAAGTTATGGTCGACAATTAAAAGTCTATCTGGCTCACGCAAGCAGAAAAATATCGTTGCTATAGTCTTCAACAATACACAGTATTCAGATGCCAAAAAATGCGCTACAATGTTCTGTAGACAATTTATCGAATATCCCTCTCAGCAGAACCCGTCCCAAAGGTCTGTCGTACGGAGAACCAAAAACCTAAAACGGGACTTGGAATGCCGCTCCTTCACATCAGCTGAAGTCGAGAAAATTATCTCCAAAGCAAAATCCTCCAAAGCCCTTGGAATTGATGGCATCTCAATACTGATGTTGAAAAAACTTGGAACAGTAGAACTGGATTTCCTAGCACGGATCCTCAATCTATCAATACACCAACTGGTGATTCCCGATATATGTATGGAAAGTTGCTAGAATAATCCCGATCCCAAAACCTGATAAACCCGCTACACAAGGAGATTCATATCGCCCAATCTCCCTTCTATCACCAATAGCAGAGCAAATAAGCATTACTGTTACCATCCCTGAAAGACCACTTCCCGCTCGCAACTCACCAACATGGCTTCAGGGCTTAAATTTGATATCTACCCAGATCGCTTATGGCCCAAATCAGCACAGACCGTGTCAACGCACAATTGTCACTGCACTGGACCTATCCAAGGCTTTGACACAGTCGATCACACGATGCTGACTAATGACATCTTGAACTCCAGGCTTCCCAACTACATTAAGCGTTGGATCGCCAACTATCTCAATGGACGACAAGCGTTCGTAGAGTTCAGAGGCCAAAATTCAAGTTACCGCAAGATAAAAATGGGCGTGCCACAAGGAGGAGTACTATCGCACTTGCTCTTCAACATCTATCTTGCCAACATCCCAAACCCCCACAGGAAGTCTCACTGGTGTCATATGCTGATGACTGCACCATCTCTGCGACAGGCGTCAGCATACCCGACATAAGTGCCAAACTTACCAAATACTTGGCCGCCATTACAGACTTCCTAAAAGAGCGTAACTTGAAGCTATCACCTTCAAAGTCGTCAGTGTCACTTTTCACTTGCTGAACTAAAGAAGTAAAGATGGAAAAAGACATCTCTGTCGAGGGATAGCGAGCGGCAGCTCTCCAGACAATCTTAGCGCAACTTAGAACCGGCTGGAGCTGTATCCTTAACTGCTACCAAGAGCGCATAGTCCCCGGCACTATAGACAGATGCCCAGATTGTCTCCAGAGCCCGCACAACACTGAGCACTTGTTTAACTGCCCCAATAGGTCAACATCCGTTACCCCAATAGACCTATGGCTAAGACCAACTGAGGTGGCAGGGTTCCTCCAACTCCCAACCCCAAATCCACCATATGACACAAATTAATATAATTAACATATTTTTTTCAATTATTCCTACTCAAATATATTTTCAGGAAAGAACTCCCGTTACCAACAGCATCGCAGCTGTTACAACAACAACATCGTCTTCGAAAGCACAGTACATTGTACTGGGCGCTTCTTCATCTGAAGCTATATGGCTCAAAGGCCTTTTATGTGATTTACAAATTTTAAATAATAAATATTCAGTAGTAATATACGAAGATAACCAAGGATGCATTTTTATATCGAAAAATACGGAATGCAAGAGATCTAAACATATCGATGTTAAATATCATTTCATTCGCGACCATTTAGCGCAAGGAAATACAAATGTAGAATATATTACAACAAATGATCAACTTGCAGATATTTGTACAAAAGTTTTAGGAAATGTAAACTATAAAATTTTTAGAAATAAATTGCAATTATCAGTGTGAGAGAGGGTTTTGTAATACTAATTGTAATTAGACACTTCTAATTGTAAATCAGTGTATCATAAAAATTATGTTTTTCTATTATTAAGAATTTTTATAAGAACTATTCATTAATATTGTAACTTTCATATAATTAAAAACAAAAAACAATTGTGTTAATAAAATTATATTTATATGTAATAACAAAACGAATTCATAAAGATCTAAAGATACATATGTGTATGCCCTTCTGCTCCAAAGAAACGAAGCTTTTACTCTAAGGAAACGAAGGTTCTGCTCTAGAATGACGCAAGCTAGTCTTGATTTCCTTCATGTCGCTTAGGGGTACCCATTATCTCAACTGGTAGGATCTAAATTTTATAGGCAAGTTCTAGCCTAGGGATAGGGATTTAGTAAACTATCGTTCTCTAGAAAGTACATTTATACTATTGTAGTTCTGTTATTAATTATTTTCCTTAATTTAAGTATCATCATGCAAAGAACGCTGGCGTAACATTCGCACCTCTTACGCTCGTTCGATAAATGTTAATAAAATTCCTGCCAGCGCTAATCGTACCAAACCTTATTATCTCCATGAAGAGCTCCAATTCCTGGCACTGCACATTACTCCAGGCATACCGGTATCACGTAGATCTGCGTCCGGTTCATTCAATGGCACCACCTCCTTTTACACTTCACCACGCAATGACAAAGGAGAAATAACCAAAGGATCTCTATGTGATGAATCGGTTGACAGTTACGCAGCCGTTATGCATGAAGAAATGGAGGATAAATCTCAATATAATCAGGAGGAACGTAGTAGTAGTACAGCTAGTGATGCAACTTCCAAAAATACCCAAGAAATTGATCAAGACCCGCATCAAAATGAAGATGCACAACAGCCACAAATACAAGAGCAGCAATCACCAATCAATTTAGTACCAGCTGAGCAAAGAGCGGACGAAAGTGAAAATCACCCGCCGGTTGTACAAATTGAAGAGAATAACATAGAAATACAAAATACTAGAAGAGATTCCATTAATTATGCCTGTGCACCTCCCAAAAAGAGATTAAGAGTTAAGGATAATTGTTATGCTTCCGATAATTTTCCCGACACCAAGGTATGTACATACATACATAGATACAACAAATATTAATTGTTCTAATTACTTCGATCTTGATTTTTATATTTTTACGTCTCTTTTTCCGAGTAATGTGGATATTTTACTCGAAAAAAACAAACTTAATAATTTGCAACAAATATTTATTTAATTTTCCTTTTCTTCTTTGAAATAAAAGCCCACAGATTTTGTTCCCCCACACGATTACGATGGCATATTCCTGCAGGGCTTGTTGCCCGAAATGAAAGCTATGGATTTCCGTCAAAAAATTATTTTTAAAAGACGTATTTATGAAGTTCTGGGAGAAATATTTGACAACTCAACGCAAGCCTCTTCAACCACCAACAACAATCAATTACCTCAAGCCAATAATGCCTCTTCCTCACGTTCAACATCTCCATTACTCGCAGTAAATTCTTCAGACTTGAATATTTTACGTAGGCTTAACAATCTTTTACAAGAACCCTCAACAAGTATAAATAACAGCTTAACACCTGCACGTTCCGCCAGCATTTCATCGACTGTACACTCCTCCCAGGCCACACTATCATCAGGCTCCGCACCTATAGTCAAAATTGGTGCCACTACAAGATCATCCGCAAGTATAACACGAGGTCGTTTGACTAATGCCAACTTGGCCGCACCATCCCAGAATGTTAAAGAAGAACCCGAAGCCAACTGATAATATTAAAAAAATTGTGGAACATGATTTTATGTATGTAAATATTTATGTTTACATTTAATTTTATATTATTATATATCGCTCCTTTATTGCAACGTAGTCATATCTCAAAAAAACTCAAACGTGGCAAAATGCATTTAAAGTTTTCAAAGCGTAAGCATTTATATCGACGGCTTGAGCATGTAAGCGGTTATAACTTGGGTTTAGATAGAGATATTTTTATGCAAATTTTTTTACAAATAATGAAGGTATTGAGAAACTCTTTTTCGTCAGTAACTGAAAAATTT
The DNA here is from genome assembly GCA_947311025.1 of Lypha dubia. Lineage (NCBI taxonomy): Eukaryota > Metazoa > Arthropoda > Insecta > Diptera > Tachinidae > Lypha > Lypha dubia. The sequence continues at coordinate 3,266,705 of OX371263.1, forward strand.
TGATTTTTGAGATATGACTATGTTGCAATAAACGAGCGATATGTATGTAAATTAAAGTTCAAGTTGGGTTTTTAGTTAAAAAAATATATTTTTATTTTTCAACTTGTTAAGCTTAGGTCTAACTTAGAACTAACTAACTTATTCTTCCAGAAGCATTAATAACTTTTTATTTTCATCTTGTCAGCATAAATGTGGGAACGTTCTTATATTTTAATATTTTAATATTATTAAAGTTGCAGACATAGTGTCAGCATAAAATGTGGGAATGTTTTAAGCGTGTGTTGCAATGTGATCCCAAAAGAATTTATTTGAATTTGTTTATGCATTTAGACGAAAGTGATTTCTTAACTCCCCTCTTCCTTAAATCAATTGTCCCCAATTGAATTACTTAATAAAGTGGGATTTCCAAGGATTCGTTTTTCGGATCACTGTCCCTTGGTGAAGTAGTATTTACATTAGAAGGTAAATTCACTGAGGAACTATTCCTGTATCTTTTGCAACAACATAATATTATCACAACCATTAGAATTGATAGAGTAAAGTTTATTGAGGTTGTGATCTTGTTTTTTGTATCAATTGATTTTAATTCTTCAATATTATTTACGTTAAGTTCCTTGATAAGTTCCAAAGACAATATTTCCTCGCCTGGCTGATTCCCAGAGGAATACTGAAAAATGGCTGGAAGAGGTTTTACAAAAACATTCTCTTTTGAAGTATAAGTTTTATTTTTTATAATTAAAGTTTCGTTATGAAATTGGATTAGATATGTTCCAGATAAAGCGTAAGTCTCATATCCTTCAACATTTACAGATCCTTTAAAATTATTTAGTAATATTGTACCTTCGTATAATTCTTCGACAGACGGAACATGTTGATTATTGACAATTGTACACTCATGCTTCTGGCTGGTTAAAAGATTTGGGATACATTTTGTTTCACTTAAATCTACTAAGTTTTTCTTATCGCAAATACATAATTTATTTAACTCAATACATTTATCTTTAATTGCAAAGGTAAAATTTTTACATTGTATTATATTTTCATAGTTCATTTTTATAATTGTATTATTCTTTCTTATTGGCTTAATTATTGACTTTTCACAAATAACCTTGTCAATAGACGGCAAGTTTGCTATATATATTATGGCATTTTCATTAGATGCAATTTTTATTGAGGCAAAGCTTAAGGCTTCTTCCAAGTTATTGTAAGGGAACAATTCTGACTCTAAAAATATTTTAGCTTCTTCAATTTCTTTTTCTGACAAAATGAATGAGTTTATAACTCCTACCTTGGCCCATTGTAAGGCATATTCTATGTTAGTAATTTCTTCTTTTAATATTCGTATTTTGTTAGTGAGATTATCCTCTAATGTTTTTTGAACTTCTTTTGAAGAACTCACGAATTTCATTATATTATTAGTCACTTTAGTGATTCCGTTAATTCTTTCGATAATTTCTTTATTTATAATTCTCTGCCTTTCATTATTGGTTAATAGACCTTTAATATGGTCTTCAATGATTCTGTGGTCTTCATGGTCCGGTGATCCCGCCAACCATTTCCACGCGGTTCCCAGTATATCGAGTGATCTTTTCTTTCTGGGGGTCATTCTCTTTATTTGGCTTTTAAGCTGTGTAATTTCTTCTAATATAAAGGGAAAAGCAGTATTTTCTTTTGGTAATTTCATTAATTCGGAATTTAGAGTGTCTACCAATTCTGCGTATTTATTCATTTCAAGAACATGTATCAGTTTGAAATTTCCGTTTTTCAGCCTCGTCAGGCCCAAATGAATTTGAATAAAATTTGCGTTTGAGTAATCTAGGATTTGTATCTCTGTGACTACCATATGAGTGAAAAGTATCATCATGATCATATTTAGTAGCATTTTGCTAAAATTAGTTTAAGATTAATATTATTAGTATGAGTTGCGTTGGTTAGTTGTTAAAATGTATTAGCGTTAGTTATTATGTGCTCAATATTAGTTTTGTTAGATATCTTTATAGTTTGTTTTAGTATATTAGGACCTAATGTTTTCCTTATGTATTATCCTATTCCTACTGTATACTCTGACTTTATTACCTAAATCCTCTTTTACTTTCTGTCTCTTATACCTATAATCTAACTTATCTCTCTTGCCCATTAGCTTTTCATAAATTTCTTGATTAGGTTCGTAGGTTTTTACTTGAGTTGTCTTATTTCTTTCAAGCATTTTTGCTTGGGCTTTGCGTAACCTATCCGGTAAGTCGTCATGACTTATTTTATTGTAAAATACCTCGAAGGGTTTTTTATCTGTTACTGAATGGATCGTGTGGTTGTACTGCTGCACGGCCCTGTAAAATGTTTCAATTGTATCTATTATGTGATATTCATTCTTTATACAACGTGCGATTTCTACAATGGTAGAATGTGATCTTTCAACCTGGCCATTGGTCGAACTGTGTCGCGGATCGCAATAATATAACCGGATTTGTAGTCTCTGCATTAGGGATTTGAATTGTGGAGTTGTGAACCCTGGTTCGTTATCTAATGTTATTTTTTTTGCTGCAGGAAATGTTTGTAAAATATCAAGTACCTTTTCGCCAAGATTCAATTTGTTTTCAATAGGTTTTATCACCATAAACTTTGAGTACGCGTCGATGCATGTTATAAACTTTAAATTTTGCGCGTAAAATATATCAATGTGGAGGAATTCCCCCCCTGTTTGTGGAATTGGTGCCTCGCCAATTGGAAGTTTCATTGGTTTCCTGTCATATTTAGATTTATTGCATATATTGCAATGTCTTATATATTCCCTAAATGAATTAATCATTTTTGGCCAATAATATAGTTTGAATACCTGCTTGTAGTTTTCTTTATAACTTCTATGAGCACGTGTATGTGTCTGCTCTACTATAATGTGTTGGTCATCTAAATTAGTGATGTCGTTTGGGAAAATTTTTGTGAAAACGAATTTATTTGTAAATACGTCCTTAACTGTTTCTTTAAACTCATATAAGTCTTCCTGTGTGCAGTGTATAGCTGTCACTAAATTTGGCTGTAGAAATTCCTTGAGAATTGTCAAGAGATTTTCTCTTGTATCAAACTCTATTATATGGCGAGTTCTGCCGAAAGTGATAATAGACTCATGAATTGTGATTCTGTTTTTTAGTAAGAGAACTTGTTGTTTGAATTCGTTTAAAGGCTTATTAGTTTCAGGTATATGAAAATTGTCGCTACTTTCCGTTGAATGCTGTGTGCTGTGGATGCTATTATCATCTGAAATCTGGTTCAAAATCTGCCTGGACAGAGCATCGGCAACCACATTCGCTGTACCTGGTTTGTATATAATTTTTGGGGCAAACTCCTCAATAAGGGCATGCCATCTTTTCATCTTTGCGTTCGGATTTCTGACCGAGACTGAAAATGTCAGTGGCTGATGATCAGTATGTATTTCTAGGTTTTTTACACCGTACAGGTAATTTCGGAGGGTTTTTAAGGCCCATACAATGGCATATAGTTCCCTTTCGTTGGTAGCATAGTTTTTTTCTGTAGAGTTAAGCGTTTTCGATACAAAGGTTATCGGTCTCCCGTCCTGACTCAATACTCCGCCAACAGCCACGCTAGAAGCATCTGTCGTCAGAATAAACTTTTTATCATAATTGGGCTGAACGAGTTCTAATTGATCGATCATTAATTCTTTTACTTTTTGAAATGCATCAACTGCTTCTTTGTTAAGTGTTATGTTTACTTTTTTTGACATATTCTGAGAAATTCTACCATTTTCTCCTGATAGATAGTTTGTTAGGGGTTTGGTTATTTGGGCATAATTCTTTATAAATTTGCGGTAGTACCCAGTCATTCCTAAGAAGCTTCTCAGTTGCCTCAAGGTAATGGGTATGGGGTATTCCTGTATGGTTTCCAACTTTTTTGGGTCAGTTTTAATAATGTTATTACTGACTATATATCCCAGAAACTCAACTTCACGTTGATAAAACTTTGACTTTTCAAGCGAAATCTTCATATGAGCGTCCTTCAATACCTCCACAACTGTTCTCAAGTGCATTGTATGCTCCTTGATTGAGTTGGAAAACACTATGATGTCATCCATATAAACGTGACAGAATTTTCCGACGTATTCCCTGAGAATATCGTCCATGGCCCTCTGAAAAATGCCAGGAGCGTTCCTTAAGCCGAATGGCATTCTAAGGAACTCATATTTCCCATTGTTGACAGAGAACGCGGTTTTTTCTATATCGGTTTGCCTTATCGATATTTGATGGAATCCCGATTCGAGATCAATTGTAGAGAAATATCTCGCCTTTCCTAAGTTGGAAAGTATTACGCTACAGTCGGGTATGGGATACTTTTCCTCGACTGTATTCTCATTAAGTTTTTTATAATCAATTACTAGGCGCAATTTTTGCGTGCCATTACTATTAGAGCCTTTTTTTGGTACGACCCATATGGGTGAGTTGTACGCGCTTCTACTTGGCCGGATTATTCCGTCGCCTAACATTCTTTCAATTTCTTTATTCACAAAATCATTCGCGGACAAGGGATAGGGATACTGCTTACTCCAAATTGGAGTTCCAGCAGTTGTACGGATTTCCGCTTTCACATCCGTTCTAAATGGAAGTGTCATATTAATATTGGAATGACATTTCCTAATTTCATTAATAATTTCATTTCTTAAGAGTATAATTGACTCTTCTTTTTCATCCTGATCACCTTCTGTAGGTGACGAAATTTCGTTCATGACACATTTATTAAGTTCGATTCTTTCATTTTCCTTATCACCATGATCGAACAAATCCTCAAAATTGTGAAACTTTTCCGATTTCGCTCCACATATTATTAAACCCTTCTTAAAATCCAAAATTATTCCAGCTCTCCTTAAAAAATTGTATCCTATAAGGATATCTGCGCTTAAATTTCCTATCTCATAAAATATCTGCCTAAACCCGAACAAAGTAGCTTCGAAGTAATTTTCTATCATTGTATATCCGTTTACAGTTTTTACTCTTTTTCTTATTGCTAATCGTTTCCTATTTTGGAAGGTATTTGGGGAACAGTAGCAACAAGTTGCCCCACTATCGATTAGAATTCTATATCTTCTCCCGGTTGCTCCCTGTTTAATGATGTATGGGAGTTCGGGGTTTCTTCTAAAAAAGCAGTTTCGTATATATTATTAATACGCTGAGCCTTGGTCTGTGGCTGATAATTAGTACGATCACTATTTCCTCGCTTCAAGGTGTTATTAAAACCAAAAGGTCCATTCTGTTGCTGCGGTCGGTAATTATTATAATTATTTTGCCGTCCACGAGTTATATTAGCTGAACTTCCTATGTCCATAGGCTCTGGCTTGGGAAAATTATGATTATTATTCGCCGATCTTGTGTTAAGATTCCCTACTCTCAAATGATTATGAAATTTATTATTAGTGTAATTTCGAAAGTTATTGTTGGTACGATTATTTTGGTTGTTAGTATTAAACGTATAATTTGGTTTATTAAATTGTCGAGCGAAGTTAGCTCTCATATTATTTGATTCTAATTCCTGCGCCTTGGCAAGTGCATTTGGAAGATCACTAGGAGACAATGAGAACAATATGTCTGCTAGAGGAGCGTTTAAACCGGTAATAAAAACTCTTAGTGCATATTGACGGTTTCTATTGTTTAATTCTTTTGTTAAAGCCTCATTAGACCCGTGTGTCATAATTGTTTTGTTTATTAACGACGTCAATTTTTTGTTGACATCATTGTAATAATCTATGATGCTAAGCATTCCCTGACGCATCACGCTCAACTCCTGCTCAATGAGGTGGAGAGGGCGCCTATCTGCATACGCGAAGTCCAACCTAGCTAATATGGCATCCATGTTAAGCACGGTACCATGGTTTGTTAACATGTCGTTCGCTTCATTTGTTATTTTATTCCTCAGTATAGAAAGAGCTGCGTAATAACGCCGACTACCTTTTTTATATAAATGCATAGAGTTGACGGCAGCTTCGCGCCAACTAACGTAGGAAGATTCGTTACCATCAAATGACGGTAGTGACTTTATGACATCTAATGTCTCGTCACAACGAATGCTGTCGTCTATATTTTGTGTAGTATATTCCCTAACTGAATCACTGGCTGTCAAGGATTGTATCCTTAAAGTTAGTTCATCGATGGTTCTCTTTAAAGGAGCAACATGGCTCAAAATTAAGCTTGTTACACTCACAAGTAATGAAATTTTCTTCACCCGGAAGAAGCTCTAAATCTTCCTCATCAATTTTAGTATCCACGATTAAAAGTTCAAAAAACGTTAAAGGAAGTTTTATTTTCTTAGAATTAAAATTTAATTAGCTTCACTATTTGATCAGCTTTTATCAACTTTTTCTTAAGGGCAAATTTCAAATAATTATTTTCACAATTTGGTAAAAACTAAATTTAAATAATTAGCTTTACTTAATACTATCTTACGTAAAATTCTTTGCTGCTTGTTTCCTTCTCTTGATTGTTGATTGCTGATATTTTCCCTCTTTGGCTTTCTTTCTGTTGTTGTCACTTAATAAATTCCTCGCTATGAAATTGGCAGTTGTCTTTGGTTGGTTTGGCCTCCTTTTTGGAACGAATTTCAAAGCTTCAGGTTTTCCACAACGGACACTTTTTCAGTTTTTGTATAAATTCACGCAGTTAAAGATTCAGTTTTTTTTTTAAAATTCTTTTATTCTTTAGTTTTGCGCACAAAAATTCAATGGTTTGTAGGGAATTTTTATTCAAAGGAAAAAAAATTTTGTTTTATCGTTTTTGGCTGCAAATTAATGCTTTCCAAGCAAAAATTTTATTGCAAAAATTTTTTTTAAGTTTTTTGTTCACAAGCCTTTAGTTTTTATTTAACCGCACTTGAAGAATTCGTCAATTTTTAATGCAAACAGTTATTCACTTTACAAATGTTCAATTCATACGAATACTATTCTCCTTTATTATAATTTTTTCCACGTTTTTACTTATCTTCTTTCTTTAAAGGATATTTTACGATTTTTCACTGTCTTCTTTTGTTTCTCCTGTTATTTAAAGGATACTTTTTTACACGTTTTTTTTTTTTCCTATATTTTTAGGATACTTATTTGTAAATTTTGTTCGAGGACACCCGCGATAGCACTTCTTACTTGGTTTTTTCAGAATATTGTGTAAAATTTGCGGGGCCCCACGTTGGGCGCCAATTAAAGTTCAAGTTGGGTTTTTAGTTAAAAAAATATATTTTTATTTTTCAACTTGTTAAGCTTAGGTCTAACTTAGAACTAACTAACTTATTCTTCCAGAAGCATTAATAACTTTTTATTTTCATCTTGTCAGCATAAATGTGGGAACGTTCTTATATTTTAATATTTTAATATTATTAAAGTTGCAGACATAGTGTCAGCATAAAATGTGGGAATGTTTTAAGCGTGTGTTGCAATGTGATCCCAAAAGAATTTATTTGAATTTGTTTATGCATTTAGACGAAAGTGATTTCTTAACTTGTACATATGAGGAGCCGCACAACAAAACGTACTTTTTCGCATTTTTGACAAATTAGTTTTTGGTATTTTTAGAGATTTGGATTGAAATCATCTAGAAAAAAAATATAGTTAGCTTAATTTTTTTTTTGTGTAACTAAGAAAATGGGTTCTAAAAAAATTGGTGCTTAACAAAAGAAGAAGAGCAAGCAGTCAAAAACATATGGAAATTCGTAAAACTTATGTATTGTTTAAATAAACAACGTTGGCTATTTAATGTTGCAATGGAAAACAAAATTTTGTATTTAACCGGAGTTTAAAAATAAATGAAACATTATCATCCACCAATTTATTGGCCCTGAGTGTTTTTTAAAAATATTTAATAGTATAATTAAAACATGGACGAATTACAAGATTAATTAATTAAAATGTTTGCAGTTTTTCGCAATGTGCGTAATTTTTGAAAAAGTTTTCGGAATTAATACATCTTTAGGGACTTTTAATCAGACATAAATTAAAATATGTTGATTATTTTATATTCGACCTTATAATTTGTAAAATTTGAATAATTTTATTCGGGCTCAGTCATACCATTTATTTAAATAAAACTCATTTTTGTTTTAGTAAACTTTGCAATTTTAATTATTATATATTTATCACTTCAATATTTCGAACACCTTCGGTGTCCTTCCTCAGGAAAAAACTATTACAAAAATAAACAAAAATAAAAGCATTATTTGAAAATAATGTTTACAATAATAAACAAAAATAAAGAAAGAATAAAGAACAAAGAAAATTTTTTATTTTAAATCTTACATTAAATTTTTAAATCAATGACTCATGTTCCTGGGTTTTCTGAAAGAATTACTCATTCAGATATATTCGACAAGCAAAATGTTAATATTGCATTAAAAACTGACAAAACATTGGACTCACTATTTTCAAAAATAAAAACAAAGGTGGATATGTTAGATAAATCCAATGTAAGATACCAAATACCTTGTAACGGCGACGGGTTGAATACATGTAACAAAATATATGTAGGAACGACAAAGTCTAAACTACGTACATACTAGATTATCAGCACATAGATCTGACTATCGTACACGTAAAGGTACAACAGAACAAGAAACAGCATTAGCAAGCCACTGTGCAACTAGTGGGCACTCTCCCAATATTAGTGATACAGCAATATTACAACAAGAAAACAATTACAAAAAAAGGTACACAATTGAGATGTTACATATAATTAATACTCCCGCGAACATACGAATGAACTACAAAACAGACACAGAAAATTGCGCGCATGCACATAAACATATAAATAGAGGGTCCGCCATTTAACGTTTTTTTTTTTTTAATGCTATAAAAAAAACTACTGAATATTTTCTTAAATTTCTTTTTTATTTGAAAGTACAATCCTTCCGGTTAATAATGAAAAATAATTTCATTCAAATGACTGCCTCGGCTGGCCATGCACGATCGGTCCAATTTTTAAGCACATTATCGATTGTGTGCTGCTGCATTTCACCAATGGCTTCATGAATATTGTCCTTTAAAGCGTCAATTGTCTCTGGCTTGTCGGCGTAACACTTATCTTTGACGGCACCCCACAAATAATAGTCCAACGGTGTCAAATCGCAGCTCCGAGGTGGCCAAACGACATCAGCTCTGCGGCTGATAATGCGATCTTCAAAAACAGGGCGCAAAACATCGAGTGTAGCTTCGGCTGTGTGGCACTTAGCGCCGTCCTGTTGAAACCAAATGTTGCCAATATCCTCCTCTTCAATTTTGGTGAACAAAAATTCGTTCAACATCGCCCGATAACGATCGCCATTGACTGTAACGGCCACTCCTTGCTCATTTTCGAAGAAAAATGGCCCAATTATGCCTCTGGACCAAAATCCGCACCAAACAGTGACTCGTTTTGGGTGCGTCGCATTTTCAATGTATGCGTGCGGGTTTTCTGTGCCCCAAATGCGACAATTTTGCTTGTTTACATACCCGCGAAGATCAAAATGAAGTTCATCTGAAAAGATGATTTTTTTGGCAAAAGCGGCATCTTCTGTAAGTCGATCGCAGGCCCACTTAGCGAAGCGTTGTTCAAGCGTATTCGTTCAAAGGAAGGATAAAACTAACTATCTGACATGAAAAATCAGACATGAGCTAAGTGTTATCATTCACGAAATAAGCACTAGTTGAAAAAAAAACGTTAAATGGCGGACCTAATATAAACAAAAAAGCTTTTAGTTACTCTCAAACCTAATTTAATGTAAGACATAAAAAAAATTTTTCTTTGTTCTTTCTTTATTTTTGTTTATTATTGTAAACGTTATTTTCAAATAATGCTTTTATTTTTGTTTATTTTTATAATAGTTTTTTCCTGAAATATTGAAGTAATAAATATATAATAATTAAAATTGCAAAGTTTAATAAAACAAAAAAGAGTTTTATTTAAATAAATGGTATGACCTTGAGCCCGAATAAAATTATTAAAATTCATTAATTAAAATTTTAGTAAGTTTTTGTACTTTCATAAATTTCGCGATTTTTCGGAAAGCGAACAATTTTAAGAAATTATAATAACTTTTAGGGTTTGCATTGAATATGGGGGTTCTTGCCATTTTTTTTTTTGCAAATCATTAAGATGCAAAACAATTTTTTTTTTCTTTTCAATCTGAGCTTTATATTGAACTGAACAAAACAATTGCTTAATGGCAGAAAATCTTTACTCAGCGAAGCCGCTGTTCCAATGCGTTAGTGAATTAATTAAAAAGTTTAGCAAATCATTAACCATCTTCTCAAAAGCTTTTAAATGATACCAATATTGACCACATCATAAGAAAAATACACCATATATTCACAATTTTGTACTGGAACTCCAGAGGCCCATAACTCGGAAACTAAGCATAGCCGACAAATTTTGTATTATTTTTTTTTTCTTATTTGTTGATTCTCCATCGGATAGGATATTTTTTTTTAACAACGCAGCCAAACTAGATTTGTTCCCACATTATTTTAAAAATTTGTTTGAAACAAAACAAAATTGAATTCGTCCAAAAAACAAAATTTCATTACTCTTCTAGAACATAGTAAAATTGTAAATGCGAAATTCAAAAGTGTTTCACTTTCATTTTGTAGTGAAATACAGAACACAGGCGTATAATGTCAATTTATATTTTTTTTTATATTTGATGCGTCTACTTAACACCGAAGGCGCCCCAACACTGCCTTAAAAATTAAAATGACGAGCAAAGCAGAGTTGTGAAAGAGTTAAGTCTTCTAAATTTTCAACATCTATCTTCTCTATCCTATCCCTCTCCCGGAGTTCCGGCACAGTTCTCTGCATACGTAGGGGTCATCCCCTGAGTGCTGGTCCTAATTAAAAAAAAAAAAAAACTTGTTACCATTTCCAGGTTTATGCAGTTTTTTAAGTAAAGGAAATAAATAAACAACAATTTCCCAAAAATTTTAAATGAGCGAAAAAGTAGGTTTTGTTCTGCGGGTCGTGATGAAGAAAGGAAAATCAACATTTGTTAGTCATTAGTTTAAATTTAATTTGTAACAATGAAAAACATAACTAAAAAGTACAATCAAGCAGTCTGTTTTTGTAGCCGCATGCAGTTTGAATACAAATTTTGTATCGGAATGAGTTCAAGGTTAAAGGCCGAGGCATATAGAATCAGTCATACGTTATACGTCGTCTTTTTCAAATGCCATCACCGTTGAAGGCGGAGGAGATTGACACAATTTCGACGGAAATTAAATCAAATGTTTTAGTTTTTAAAAATTTTTATTTGTTATGGGTTAGCTAATCTATGTCTGTATATGCATATCATTGGTAGCTAAGTCGATTTTTGCCATCATGCTTTAAAAGTTTAAAAAAACTTTTTTGGCTTGTGCTTTATTAATTCCTGATATTCTTTGGGAGTTCATGTACGAATAGATGAGTTTTGAAACTTTTAAAGCGTGATGGTAAAAATCTTTTAAACAAAATTTGGTTCTACATTCTAAACTTTTAAAGTACTCAACGTAGGTACTTTCCCCTATCGGATATATACCGAATGTGACAATGCTCATAAGAAATCTGCTATTTCAACTTAAATGTCAGTTGAAAAAGTCAACGGATTCTGTGTGTCTCGGGCATAAGTTTTGGTAATTTTATGTATGTACAGGAGCAGACTGTAAATTATATTTAAGTTATAATTAAAAAGTAACTGATTTAAATAAAATTTGCAAGTTTTTTTTTCAAGATATAAACTCGTTATCACCAAGCCCTGGTGTGTGGTAAGAAAATCCAAAAACAAAATGTTGTGAATCTATTAAAATATACAGTTGTTTTCCTGTTGAACGAACCTTCGATTCTGCGACATCGCATTTGCAAAGTTTCCAAACAATGCGCCTGTTCGTATGCGTTGTACATTCTGATAATCAACGGCTGGTAACACTGCATATGCTGTTTTGTATGGGGTTCCACACACGAGATGAATTTTTAAGCCGCACAATTTTTTTTCTTTTATTCACACACGAGACTAATTAATCTGGCATAAAATGTATACGTGTACTCAGCTTTGTGTGGGTTAGTGTTTTTTATTCATTTGTAGTCTGTCATTCGTTGTACACAGTTCGTTGTAGATACGGAACATAGTTGGCAGAAATATGGCGATAATAAATGATGATGAATTGGCAATTATTTTAGGAGGAATTTCAAGTATAAGAAGCGAATTTACTGAATATTTTTGCAATGAGGGAAAATGTTAAACATCAATATAAAAAAATTTTTAAATTTTTTTTTATACTAATAACAAACTTTAGCCAACATTTTTCAAAGTTTTGTATTTTTTAAGTAAATTCTGAGAATTTTTGTAATTAATCGTTAAAAATTTTATGTTTTTTAAAAGATTTATTGACAAATTTAATCAATTAAGAAGCATAAACCGCCTTATTTACAAAAAAATATTTTCTGCTTATAAATAAGCAAGACGGTTGCTAAAAAACGAATAAATACGGTCTGTAAAAAGAAAAACACACAACCTGTGTATTCGTAAGTGTGTATGTATGTATTAGTTTTGTTCTGCTAATGCGGGTATGAGGCTGGTTGAAAAATTGTGTCAACGAAAAACCGCTCTCTTCACCCCTCTCGCCAAAAACTCTCATTTTATGCCAGCATAATTTATCTCGTGTGTGGAACCCCTATCAACTGAGCTAACTAATCACACATGCGCATGCGAACAGGCCCAATGCAACAGTTATAAAATCGCCTTGTTTGCTTTCTTACTGCGATAAAAATACTTGGCGGCGGCGTTTTGAAATGATATGCATTGTATAATTATTGTACTGCGGCGTTATGAAATGTGATGCTTTGTTTAAACACAAAGCCATATACATATGTACATATGTATGGATCTGTGTATGTATGTATGTAATTATGTATGGCTGTCAGTTTTTAACCAATATTCACCCTTATTCTATACGGCAAGAACGTCGGCAATTTTAAGGCAACATCTACAGAACACAACATCAATACTAATTTTGTATTCCCTAACAGTATTGGGATGATGTTGCATGTTTATCGATACATAGAACACTCATACATATCTAATATTTGAGTCAGCTGACATTTATTTGACTATTTTCGGTAAAAGAGTTTGAATAAATAAAATTTTTGTGCATACATTAAAATAAAAATGATTTTTTGGATTCGGACTCCAGTGACGAAGAAACTAAAAAGAAAGAGACTGGAAAGAAGACTGCTTAGGCAGAAAGAAGTCTTGTATGTTTAGTTTGCCGGATGATAAGTAAGTAACAAATTTTAAGCAATAATTTCCCAAGTAATGGATTTTTTTATCCTTTTTATGATTTGAAAGTCATTTTCGGTTCAATAGACCACATTTTAAACATACGAGTATACTAGTAGGAGCAATTCCGCTGCGAAAACCTCTGGTAGTGATTTAGTCTTTTCAATGTCTTGCACAATCTTCTCCAATTGGCATTTATTGGTTATTTAAATTTTTTCCATTAGTTCCATTAGTTTATTTAAACCAAAAACACAACAACACAAATATGTATATAAAAATACCAAAAACGAAGAATGAAAGACAACTTTAACGTTAATTTTTTTTAAGTTTTAAAACACAACACAAAGCAACACAAGACAACACCAACAATAGCGACGACAAAATCAAAGGCAATTACAGACAACATCAACATCAATTTTGCTTACAAAATACCGAACATAAGTAAAAGTTATCGATAAATGGCAATATTGCCACACAGAATACCTATTGGCAACAAAAGATAAAAAACGGTGTTGTCTTCTATTGCCGTTGCCATATGGAATAAGAGTGATTAATAAATTACATAATTTTATGTACACATGTACTACATACATATGTGGGTCGATGTCGCGAATTGACTACAATCGAGGGTTGAAAACGGCCAAGTGTGAAAATGGGTTTAAATAATTATTTTTCGGTTGATACTGTTTTATAAGACCATTTTATGTATTAATAAGCAATGGGCCATGTGTATTTACGGATTTTTTCAGCCCACGGGAATGACCATAGTCCCACGGGAATGACAATAGTTCCTCAGCATTTCTACCTTTTTTTTTTTATGGTGCCATGTTGTATTTGATGGTATGTTTAAAAATCCTATGATAAATTTCTTTAATAATTACCATAGATTGAATAATCTCAAATTTACATTGAAAAGGTCATTCCCGTGTTCCTTTTGTCATTACCGTGGTTTAGATTATACCCATGGTAATGACTGCACGGTAATGTTGGAAACGTGAGTATTCTTGGATTTAAATGTGGAAATCTTCAAAAAAATTTATAAAATATATTATAATCTAATGAAGACTTTAAAAATTAACAAACCAATACCACAAACTTGGAAATAATAATATAAATAACGGAAAAATATACTTACCACGAGAATGACAAAATTTCAGGAACATGCGCAAAAAACACTAAACACTTCAACAGCACTGAAACAACTGACTACATTTTTCACTTCTGTCAATTAACTTTAAAACTAACGGGAATTGTCGTTACAGTGACAGTTTACACCTAACCGAAAAACCGGTTTAAAGCATTTTTTCTTAATAAACAAATTGGCCCACGGGGAATGACGACAAAAATTGGCCACGGACTAAAATGTCTCAAAATCATAAATTTTAAAATAAAATTATATTTATGAAATTAAAATTGACTTCGTTCATTCTTCTTGACTAACTTGACGTACTTCATTTATAATATAAGTATGTACATATATTTTGAAATATTAATGAAAATCTGTGTTTTTTGAACACAAAACGATCGGACACACGCCATGGTAATGACGATTTGCACCGTGCGACCAAATTTTTTCATAAAAATATGTAGAATATTTTATTTTGATTTCCGCGCCTCGTTAAAGGACATTTTATTTTATTTATTCCTGTTCTCAGAATTTCAATTTTTCAATATTTTTAATACTAAATGCGTCGGGCCACAGAATGTAGTCATTTCGCGATATCGACCCATGTATGTATGTACTCGTATGTACATATGCACATACATACATATTTTAAAATTTTGTTTTATCAGCCATGTCACACATTCCGATCGGAATGGTTTCGATTCCGTAGTTACCATTCCGATCGGAATGGTTTTAGCTTCTATAGATTCCGTTCGGTTTCATTAAACCGCAAAAATATACAAAACCACTTTTTATGTGTTAAATACAGCAGCACAACAACGAATGTAGCAAAACAAAAAACAGCTGATATGAAAGTTAATAAAAATTTTATCAATTTTATGTTTAAAGTGCCAAAAAAATATTTATGTAATAAAAAAATACAATAATGCCGGGAATATCTATAATTGCAGCAGCAGAAGAAAATAAATCACAGGATGATAAATCACAATACTCACATTATTGCCTTTTTGTATTTTATTTAAAGATGAAAAATTTTTTCCAGAAATTGTTTTTAATTATTGTATTTCTTATTTGTGCATTTTCGTTCTTTTTGTGTGTTGCCACATTGGTAATTTTTGACAAACCTTACAGAAATACAAGTACGGCATTACTAAATAAATAAATTCCGTATATTTTTTTATTTTTTAGTTTGTATTTAAAAAATTGTAAATTTTTAATTAAATTTATATAAAATTTAATATTATTTAGACCAATACGTAAGTAAAACAACATTCTTTATTAATAAAAATAGCTTTCTGAGTTGTTTGAATTTTAGAAATGCTTAAAATGAGTATTCCACATAACAAATCGAAAGTGGTTTCATTCCGAAAAAATTTTTCGTTTTACTTTTTCTGTAGAAGCAAAATACGGAATCAATTCCACTTCCGAACGGAATTAAGCTCTGTGACATGGCTGTATACTTATGTAATTTTTACGAAAGACAAATTCGTGCGACATCGTGGGCCAGGCAATATATGTACATACATACATACATAAGTATGTAATTGTACAAAAATGTTAAATTCCTTTACAGTTTTTAATTGCGTTTCTAGATTATTACAATCATAAAGTTGTGAAATACCAATGATCTTGTTTTATTAGTTTTTGTTAACTCTTAAAATGTATCTCTATCTCTTTCAAAAACCACTTACTTAGTTCTATTCTCTTATTATAATTAAACATTTTTAGGTACAATTCTCTTTCTTAATAGGAAATCAATTTGTGTGGGAATGTGTGTTCAGGTACATGTAGTCATACATACATACATATGTATGTATGTATGTACATACGTATTGATTATTTTCAATACATACATAGTTGATAATTTTGCTGCAATAAACGTGTTTTAGCGAGTAAGTGATATGAAAAACGTTTCATCAACAATGATACACCAACAAAATGAGCCAACAAGCACCAACAGCTATTTGCTTCGAAATTCGAACCACAAATGTGTACAAAAAAGAAATAAAGGCGTATTCAGTGCTGCCAGAAAAATTTTCTATATTGAGTTGTTTTATAGAATGAAGACTCCGTAAATATTTTAAATTTTGCATTAAAGTATGGTAAACGTAATACTATGTTCACACGACAAGATGAAGCACTGGCTTCGCTTTCTGAAGCATGTTAATGAATCTAAGTAGCTGTTCACACGACTCATGTACTTGCTTCGATTTGACAGTTCTCTTTTTAATAACAAATAAAATCTAAAATGGAAAAAAAAATAAGTTAAAATTATTACGCATTTTTTAAAATGCACAAACATATTTTTTGTTTTCATTGTTGTTTAATCTTTATAGTTTTAATTAAATTTTTCACTTTTAATTAAAGTTTTTGTTGTTTTTTTTTTGCAGCTAGTTCAGATAAACTTCCGATAAAATTTAGAGAAGACAGCAATTTTTCATGCTTCGCTCTCAAAATTTTGTATATAAATCCAGTGCTATAAGCACTAAAGCTGGATTCACCCATTGTTTCCGAACAAAATTTTTGTCCGGACAAAATTTTTTGTTCTGAAACATTTTTGCAACTCGATTCACTCATTTCGAACAATTTGTCTGGAAAATCAAAGCTACCGTATGAAATACATGTGTTTTATTAAATTTATAAGGTGGCAGTACAGTGACAGATGAATTTAATTTGGTGATTTATATGTCAAACGCACTTATTTTTTTATTGTTTAATAAGAAAATTACATGTTGAAAAAAATTAATAAAAGTCAGTTAGTTTTTTAACTAGCAATTGAGCTTTTCTTTATTTTTATTTTACTGGATATAAGTTACTATGTGCTTTTATTATACATACTTATAACATAATGTGGCAGCTCGCTTCAACTTTGGCTGAGAAAATAAAATAGGTGGCATCTTGTTTCAACTTTGTCCGGACAAAATTTAAAATTAAACCAATTCAACCAAAAAATGTTCCGAACAAATTTTATTCTCTTTTTCTCTCACTCTCAAAAAGAGAAACGAAAAACTTCATATAAAAAAAATTTTGTCCGGACAAAAATTTTGTTCCGAAACAATGGGTGAATCCAGCTTAAGCTGTCAACGAACGCTGCATATATTATATATGTAGTTAAAGTTCGCAACAAACGAACAAGAATCGCTACTAAGTATGGGTTCACACGTGAAAGTTTTCTTTCATGAAAGTGGTAGTTTATTGGTGAGAGGGGAGAGAAGAATAGTACCCGACACCATTCTTCTCTCCCCTCTCACCAATAAACTACCCACTTTCACGAAAGAAAACTTTCACATGTGAACCCAGACTTAGGAAAGTAATGAACTCATAAAACACTGTACTTGCAAAACTCTGCTTGAACGTGTGACTGCAGTGTTATCCATGGTTGAGTCATATACAAATGTGATCAGTGTTATCAGTTGGACGCTTTACGGGTATTTTATGGCGCTTTTTGTCTAGTTACAAAATAAATTATGAAACATTAAACATGTTCTGTAACTCCCGCTGCGAGAAGCTTTTCGTTTAAAATAAAAATGTCATAGATTAAAATATTTTTAATAGAATATGTTTCAAAACCTACTTTGTGTATAGCAAATATTAAAGTATCGACGTAAACTATTTTGGTAGTTTTCGGCATGAGTTGCACACAGATTTCCTCACTCTTCCAGAAACAATGGAATTGTTAGTTTTGCAACTCTTCAGTGTTACCGTTTATCAAGTTTTCCCATTTTTTGCAAGTTTTTTGAGATCCCAAAAAGTTTTAAATTTATTGGGTAAAAAAACAAGTTTTTTGAAAATATATAAAGTTTTTCCAATTTTTTTATAAATACATAATTTAACTTTTGCAGTATATTGAATGAAAATATTAAGTGATGAAACGATCTTATATTTTCTAACTCCATTATTAATGCAGCAGTGTCTAATTGTATTTACTCCCGAACATATGAAAAGTATTTAATCCCTCTTAGGTACAACTATATATTGACAATTTGCGACAAATATTTAAAGAAAAATAGTAAGAACTTTGGCTTTAACGGCCTATTTCACGATGTCGAAAGAATTTTTCCAAATGTTTTCATTCGTATAATTACATTTAAAGCAAAAGCATATTCTAAAATTTTGTTTTTGTATCAAATGTATTTGTACGTTAGAAAAAAAAATTCAAAATTCTTTCGATATCGTGAAATCGGCAGTAAATTTTAATAAAACATTGTACGAACATGAAATATATTTATTAATGTATGTATATATTTTTTTAAAGATTTCTAAATCTAAATATGAATTTTATTTTATGTTTTTTTATTTTATTTTATGTTTTTGATTTTAATCGTTTTTATATTTTTAAATATGTAAAATGAATTCTAAATACATTTTTGTGTTTTCTTTTAAAATTTTAATACTTTTGTAGAAAATTTTTTTTTATCAGATATAAGAAGTTTTTAAAATAATATATATGCTAATGCAGCAACTCTTCGATGTGAGACCTTCTCACTACAGTTACAAAACTGGGGCTTGATGGTGTTTTTCATACAATTTGACATACTTATAAAAGACGCTGCTAAAAGCAGTCGTGAAATAGAATCTATTTTATTTTGGCTTTTACCTTGAACCACAAATGCGTTCCACACTTTCTATGCGTTTTGTAAACAAACTTAAAGACAAAAATTAAGAAAAAATGAAAGCCAAAGAAAATTTCAAAGTGCAATTTAATTAATAATTTTGTAAATAAAATTATAGAAATTTCTGTAAAGAATCTAACGTTGAAAAAATTTTAAAATATGCAAAGAATTAATGAATTTTGGATTAAAGGCAAATATTTTAAAAATTCTTTGGGAGGAAATACTTTTCATTAACCAGCTAACTTTGTTACTCGCAACTTTCTTTCCATACTCAAATGTCGAAGCCGAAAGACCATTTAGTTTTATGAATATTTTTAAACCAAATATGAGAAATATACGCTCTAACTACAACCTAAAATTTGTTGCAACTACAAAGTGTTTTCTTAAAAATTAATTTAAATTGCACTTTCATTAAAAGTGTTTTGTGGCATGATGATGATGATTATTAACAGGTATACTGTATATATTTGAAAATTGATTTCTCATAAAACGTTACCTTAACTTTTTTTGTGAATTTTAATATTATTTTAAGTTTTTCGTTTGCTCCAATATGAAATGAATTGATAATAAAATACATGTATGATAAAATTTAAAATTTTTTTATGATTTTTTATATAATTAGAAAGGTTTAAGCTCTTTTTATCGTATTTTCAAACTTTCAAAAGTTTCGTTCAACTTTAAATTTTTTTTCTGGCGCATATTACCCCTTTTGCCCAATTTGTCACTCTTTTTAATTGTGTTTACTTGTACTTTACGTTTTTCATCATTTCTAAAATGGCAACACTGAATGTAATAGAAAAATTATCAGCGAGAGGTTCGTTCCTCTTAAGAGCGAATATGCAGTAAACTTTTTTTCAATAAATAAGAGCAACAGTTGATACTTATTTCATAAGAGAGTGTGTGATGTTGATAATTTGTCTTTTGGACGAGAGTGTGACGAGCTTTGCACGAGGTTTCATACACAACTAATGGGTATTTCATATAATAATTTAAATATTTGTTTGATTTTCATTTAACAACCAACAAAAACAACTTCGATTTTTAGTTAATTCTTGGCTCTCGCATGGAGTAGAGGTAAAAATTAGTGTGGTGTTTTGTTTAAGTGTTGCTGTGTTTTTGTTTCAAGTTTATATTTTTTTTACCGTGTGATGTATGTATATGAAAGAAGAGAATTAAGGGAAACGGTGATATTTATATAGATACATATGTACATACATACATACATATGTATGTATTTAAAAACGAAATCAGTGCATAGTGATCAATATAGTGTAAGGTTTGTCATATTTTTAAAATAAATGAATTTATTAATGTAATAATTTTTTTTTTGTTATCAAAAGGGAAGGGGGACAACACATAAAATACAGCATTAAATAGACATTCATTCAGTTAATTAACAACAACTACAACGCAACAGATGATGATTAAGAAAAATAATTGTTAAAGCAGACGAATTTAAGCTAAATATGTATGTATGTACATATGTACGTTGTAGATAGATCTGTAGCTGTTGTGTATCTCTTAAACCATTTTAATGTATGCATGTATGTACGTATTTACTTGTGTATATTGTACATACATATGTGCATATGCATGTGCCTTGTTGGCGTAAATGCAAAATTTTATCATTTTGTTATGATAGATACAATTTAATTTTGGGGATTGTGGTGGGTTCTAGCTTTGTACATACATACATACATATGTATGTACATATGTATGTATGTATCTTTTCTCGGAGTGCTAAATAAAAGTGTTTGTGTTTCACTTTATGAGTGCTGCCTACGATTTTTCCGTACTTTGTATTTTTGTTCAATGTGGTGTGTTTTCCATTTGTTAAGTAAAGTGATGAAGAGTGATAATGATGATACCAAAAAAGCACTAATAGACATAGTGAGTGACTCCAGTGGTTGGTGTTCTGTGAATATACAGTACATACCAGTGTTGCCAGTGAAATTTCGAAAAAGATACATTTTAGTTTCCAAAAAGATACATTTTGAAAAAAAATTGAAAATCGATCTTTAACGTTTAACATTTATTAATATTTCTATTTCATATTTAATGGATATTGTAAAGAAAATGATATCGTATAAATTCATATTACATATACATAGGTATGTACATATTTATTTAAGTCAGAAATATTAGGTAGGTAGGTACCTATGTATTTTTTAAAAATGCAGTACGCAAACTTTGAACAAATTAATTTTTGTAAAAATTAATATAGTTAAGGCGTTTATACTTAGGCGATTATATCAAAAAGTTCATATAAATTTCCTGAAAATAAAAAAGATGTTCATATTTCCTCAGAACAACTTCCTCAGAAATCATCGATTTAGGTGGATCGTATGTTGAAACCTCCTTAATTTTCCACACATGCATTCGAAAATGGAAGTACTTATGTATGTATGTACAAATGTTAAACAAACTACTTTCTTCAAATTTTTAATCATCTGGTCAATGGGGTTCCACACACGAGATGAATTTTTATGCCGCACAATTTTTGTTCTTTTATTCACACACGAGTCTAATTACGCTGGCATAAAATGTACACGTGTTCTCAACTTTGTATGTGTTGGTGTTTTGTTATTCATTTGAAGTTTTTCGAATAACGAATAAATCGATTAATTAATGTCAATTAATCAAAAAATTTTTTTCAAAATGCATACGTAAAAATTTTTAAATTTGTTATTTTGGATGTTTGTAGTTGATGTCGAACTGCGCATACTTAGTAGTCGTGCTATGTCTTGAATGAAACTAAAAAATTTTCAAGAATGGGGTTTTTTCACTCTCAGGTGAATAAGTTAGAAATACACTAAAGCCAGAAAATTGAGCTCGGTTTGGAAGTATTTTACCAAGAACAAAAATGAAAAAAAGAGTCACATGTAACAAGTGTCCTAAAGTATACAAAATTGTTGGATCAACAACAAAAAAATTAATAATTCTTTTGCAACAGATTTACGAAAACGTATTAAAATAAGAATAAATGAGAGACTTATAAAATTTTTAAATACGTTAATAATATTTTTTAAATTCTGGAAATTTTCCGAGCAATGAAAGGTTTTTAAAATATTCTTCAAAAAGTTGAAACTAAAGAATAAATTATACTCCAGATTATTTAATGTTGAAAGTAACCACAATAATTCATATGAAAGTAATTTTTTTTTTTTTTTTTTTTTTTTTTAACAAACACAACCCCGCAAAGCGATTAGCTTGTCTGCAGAAAACACCCAGGATCTCTGGCCGGAATCGAACCGACAACCTCCGGACTACTATTCTGGCATTGCTACCTATCAGCCACGGCGGCACCCTAATGATAAAGAAGATGTTACTAGTAATGAAATTAACTATCTTTTATACGAATTAAATAATTATATTAAAAGTATTAAAAATTCAAAATTCATCATAGAAAAAAGACTTCAGCGGTATATTAGACGATATGGTATATTTGGAAAAATCAAACAAAAGAACAGAAAAATTAGATAAGCTATTTTATGCTTTTCTCAAAATATCATCTACCTCGACAATTAGCGAAAGAGTTTTTTCAAAATTTAATTTAATAAAAACCAAAACCAAAAATCGTTTGAAAGTTTTAGTCAACTTTTATTTGTAAAAGAATATTTCTTAAGAACAACCCAAATTGTCTGATTTAACAAAAAAAAAAAAAAAATCATTTGATATTTTTTGACTGAATGAAGCATGTTTATTTGAATTAATAGTTTTATGTATTTTTTTGTTAATAAAAATATTAAATATATTATTTTTAAGTTTTTTGTATGAAATGTTTATATTTTGTTAATAAATTTTTTAAATAATTTTTTATTCGTTGTTCTCATCGATTAATCGAATAATTTTTCACTTTTAATCGTTTGATCGAATAAAATAAAATAAAAACATATAAAATACCAAAATATAAAATTTTACATTTATTTGAGAATGTACTCAAGAAAAAAATTTAAAAACATATAAAGTACCTATAAAAAAATTAAAAATGAATTGAGAATGTTTCATACTGTTTTATTAAAACATAAATGCAACAATTTTGTTGGCGCGGCCAACCCCTTTCTTCCTCTTAATTCATGTTAACTCTACGATTGCTAACTAACGACTGAATACGGCAAGGCATTTTTCATGGATATATACCGATTTATCAAAACCTGGAGCTAATTTGACACTTCCAAATGTACTTTCGCACTCAGGGGACTCCCCCTAATAGTTCCAAAAGGATTCATCGAAGTTCATTTTTTTCGGGTCAAAAACTATCACAGTGTTATCGCTTGTTTATCTGTACTAGCTGTCAAAAATTATTTTAACTAAGAAAAACAATTAATATGTGCTAAAAATTAATAAAACATTGAGGAAATTAAAAATACATAGATATTTATATATAATATGTATGTATTTATATAAAAATGTATAAAATAAACGAAAACACAAGGGTTCGACATCGCTGTGCGAGCCTAGTTGTTTATTTTGACGTGTGAACATAGTATAACTCTTCTTGTAACCATGGTAAAATTAGTCAACCCTTTTTTTAACATAAATTCTTGGGTATAGGATCGAATAAAATGTTATATTTCGTGCTGCCACCTTTTCTCTTCCCGCTGCATCCTTGTTGAATACACCTTTCACGGTACCATTCAGGGCAACTTTGTAACAGAAGTCTCAACACATAAGGTGATTATTTTCGCTTGATTCGCCCTTTGTATTTGTGTACCAGTTATTTTGTCAAATGCTTTGTTGACACATTTTTCGGTACTGTTTTTTAAAAAGTAAGTGGAGGGTTTTCAAAGCGAATTGAGCCGAATCTACCTGTTATGAATTTGCCTTGCCTTTTCGTAAGAGCGGTTTTATATTTTCTACAGGTTCGTTATATTGCAAATAAAACAAGGATATCTGTTACATTTTTGTAGAAGTTTCCGAAAAAGTTCTATTTCCGTTATTTTGAATTTCAGCTCTCACTGTTGTTTGACAGCGATGGACGGTGCTGCCAAGTTTCCGTTCTTTGTCCTCTGCAATCTGTACCTGCCAATATCCACTTTGTAGATCCAATGTGGAGAACCATTTTGTTCAAGCTAGCGCGTCCAATGTGTCGTCGATTCTTAGTAGCGGGTAACTGTCCTTAGTGACGTCGTTGAGTTTTCTGTAGTCCACGCAGAATTTTGTGCTGCCTACCTTTTTCTTCAATAAGCCAACAGTCGTGCTCCAAGGACTTGAGGATTGCTCTATTACTCCATTTCGCTTCATTTCATTGACCAGCTCATGTACCTCGTTCCTTTTGGCAAGGGTTACACCACTGGGTGGCTGTTTTATCGACCTCGCCTGTATTTATTTCGTGTTTAACTATAGCCGTTCTAATCTGGCTTTGACTTTTCAAGGCGAAGAAGTTGGCGTGCCTTTATAGCAGCTGCTTGACTTTATATTTACCTGAAGCTGCTAATTCAGCTATCCATTTTCCCACATGTTCATCATGTGTTCGCACTCTTTCGCAGACATATTGGCAGGCAAAGGCTTTTTATCAGTTGATTATTGTCCCTGCTTGAGTACACCGACCTACGAGTATATCGGAATTTCCGATGAGGACTTGTTGCCTCTTACGAGGGTTTTTGCTGTTAATAGCGCCCTCTTTAGCTCTGTTGGTTCTACCACACACAACAGACTGTCCTCACAATTTCCCTTGATACGTTCCCATATTACTGACTCAGACTGTGGAGGTATTGTGTTCTTTTCGATATCGTATAATTTTTAAACGTGCGTATGATTGTCATATCCAACATTAAGAGGTATTTGCAAGTTGCGCCAAATCGTCACTGCTTACCCCATATGCAACAATATCGGTAACAATAAACACATGCTTCACGCTGCTGTTTACAACAGTCACCTTGGCTTCACTCTTCTCATAGACTATGGCATGATCGCCAGTAGCGGTACGTAAACATATATTGGTTAATAGTGTACATTTCCCCTTCACTATATCGAGCATGATTATTATGTTAAGCTCCTGTGTCTATGGTAAGTACGTGTTGTGCGGCGTTGATGTATCCACACGCTGAAAGGTTGATTTTTCTGTGCTGCATAACTGATATGGAGATCGTGTGGCCATCGTTTGCGGAAGCTAGCTCTTGCCCCTCAACGCTAGCTCGTTTTAGTTTAACGGTGACTCTTTTGCTGATTGCAAATTTGCCCGTTTATAGTATCTCTAGAGTGAAACAGACCTTGATATCTTCTGAGGCGCTTTGCAGTTGCGCTGAAAGGGGCCGGCTTTTCCGCAGTTATAGCACTTAGGCTCTTCTTTAGTTTGATTTGCTGCCAGTGCCTATGCTACTGCTTGCGCTACTGTCTCTTTTATTTTATTGAAATGATGATCATCCTTCTCAGCAGCGACTTCTATATTCCGCAGTTTGCACACCAGTGGCTCAACAAGGGCTCTAGCTGTTTCCTGAGCAAGTGAAAACGCAACAATTTCTGCAAAGTTTATTTTTAGCGTTGCACACAATGCAAGTTTGACATCAGGATCATTAATGCCGTTTACAAATGCCTCCACTTTGATACGATCAAGGAATGGATGATTTGCGCCCGAGTATATCAGTTGTACCAAGTCCTCGATTTCATTTGGGAAATCCTGCAGTCTCATTGGGCTTTCCACCTTAATTCCATCCGGTATATGTCTGCTTTATGCTCGCAACCATATTTAGATTTAGATTTATTTATTTGTATGTTCAAATCCTGTACAACAATAATTAATATTATATTTAGAGTACAGGAAAGTAGTTTTCAAAAATTAAGTTAAGACGGCAAGTATAAGTATACATACATATTTAGACAAAAATAAGTATAATTAGTTTATATAATAATATTTAGGATTCCCTATTGAGAAAAATAATTAAATAAAAAGTGCTTAAAACTAGTTGCGCTGCTATTAAGTTGTTGAGCTTGAGGAAGAACATTCCAGAGACGCGCCGCATGTATGAAAGACTGCCATTCGGAAACAAGATAACGGTGGAAAGGAATTATAATCTTTTTTCCCCTAACTGACCTGGCAAACCTGATTTTATCAATAAGATATTGCGGCATTTCTGAATAAATGACTTTATGCAAAAATAAAAGCACTCGTATATTAAGAAGGTTGTTGAACGAAACACCATACAGTTTCGAGGAAACATGATCATGTCTTTTCAATCCGTAAACATATCTAATAATATTGTTACATAAAACATTTAGCCTTCTTTTGCTGATAGAGTAACAGCTTGCAAAAAGTTCACAACCATAAATTAAACCGGGAACAAGGTAACATTTTGCTAGAAGTTGTCTTATATGAAATGGTGTATAGTGTTGTGAAGACCAAAGACACCTCAGCTTTGTGTAAGTCTGACCTACGAGTGAGTTAACATGGTTTGTCCAGGTAAGACTGTTATTAAAAATTACTCCCAGGTTTTTGGCAGCATTCACAATGGTGATTTTTTCTCCGTTTATTAAGACATCAACATTGGCAATATGATGGATTGTTTTCTTACGATTGATTTGTGAGGGTTTAAACAAAGTCCATTTGCAGTTGCCCAACAAAAAAATTTATTAAGATCGTCATTTAGTCTTGAAATGTTTTCAGTAACAGAGACGACTAGACTGCTTAAGTACAACTGCACATCGTCCGCGTACATCTGAATATTGCAATGCAGAAGTTGTTGTGGCAAATCATTTGCATAAATAGAAAAAAGGAGTGTTCCAAGGATTGACCCTTGGGGCACTCCCCTAGATATATTTAATACCGAAGATTGAATATTGTTCGAATACACATACTGCCGACGACTAGTGAGGTATGAAGATAGCAGTCGTATGGAAGCTGACGAGAAGTTAAAAAAGTGTCGAATTTTCATGCAAATCGTGCTGTGGTCAACCGTATCAAAGGCTTTTGAATGATCAAGAAGAACCAAGAAATTTATTTTTCCTACGTTGTAGAGCAGCCATGATGTCATCGAAATTCTTTGTCATCCTTGTTCTATCCATTTTTGCTGCTAACTGTTTCAAACTGGAATTTGAAAATGTTCAACGGGGCACTACCATCAAAACATGGCGTCTTTATTCTTCTATAAAGCTCTGGAACAATTCGTACTGACTCCCTTGGCACTGCAGAATGCTAATTATTGTTTCTAAGTCACGCAGTTTCTCCTCAAAATCTTTTACATGTGCATCTACGCCACTGATTTTTAAGTTATGCCCTTCACTTTGAAGATGCGAAAGCTTCTCGTCGAATTTGTTGACTGTTGTTTCGTTGATGAACTCAGAAATTTCCATTAGCTTCTCGCTTGTAGCTTTAGATGTTTCCTGAACTTCAGGTAGCATTTTCTCATTGTTGGCCGTAGAACTTTCTTGAACTTCAGATGGCAGTTTCTCATTGTTGGGCTTAGAACTCTTATTAACTTCAATTAGTTTCGCATTATCAGCCTCAGAACTTTCGTGGACTTCAGTTATTTTGCTTATCATTGCAGGGAACATTGAATTTAAATCCAGGATGTTTTTCGTAGCACGAGTGCATACCTCTATTTTTTCTTTGTCCTCAAATTCCGCGCTGCTTGTACTCATACATCAGCCTCTTCTATAGTTCCACTTTGTTTCAAGATTCAGTTCCTAATTTATGTCCTTTTTACTTTAAAGATGTCCTTTTTTTAAATTAATTTGTGTGTTTTAATTTTTGTGATTTCAATTATGACACCAATTGCTACGTTTTTAGACCTTTTCGTAAAAACGCTTTAATTATGTCCGTTATATTGCAAATAAAACAAGGATATTTAATTTCGACACATTCTAGATTGGTTCGTACTTCAACATTCTTTTACAGTTCAAAATACGTTTGAATATTAATTTTTTCCATTTTATTTAAATCTTAATATATAAAACCGAATGTGTGTTTGTTTATTTGTGTGTTTGTTTGTTTGTTTGTTTGTTTGTTCCTTATAGGAGGCCAAACCCTTGGACCGATCTTCCTGAAATTTTCACAGTATTTAACTGGAACAATCGGATGAATTATTGGCTATATGAAATTTCGATTGGACAAAGAGGCGTGGCACCGCCCATATAACCCAAAAATTTAAATCGCCATATTTTGGGTATTTTTTGACCTACGTCGATGATATTTGGTACACATGGTATTGGCATAATTTGGAATACGTACCGGGAGAAAAGTGGGTGGGACCAAGCCCCTTTTTAGGAAAATTAAAAATCGTAATATAGTCTTAACTACTGGACCGATCGTCATTAAATTTTCACAATAGGATATATAAATACTATTAATTTGATATTATAACGAGGGGGTAGCGAAGCACACCGGGATAGGCTAGTATTTACATAAATATAAATAAATAGTATATGCTTTTTATTTGTTCAATGTTTTTATTAATATTTAGGACATATTAATTGTTTTTCTTTGTTAAAATAATTTTTGACAGAAAGTACAGATAAACAAGCGATAACTTGCTATCAAAATTGGAGATGATAGTAAATTATACGGGTTGAAGGCAAGATTCAAACCACCATAGGTTAGGTTAGGTTTCGAGGGCCGTCCGTTAATTCGGTCCCTTTGTGATACCCTATAGCAGACAGGGCACAGTCAATTGGTTATTCAATTTCCTGTGATTGCCCTGTCGCCGAATCAAAACATCCTGATTGTTGCAAAAAGGAGGATAGGTTGGTTAGCCCCATGTTCGCCAGACTGTCGAGGTCTGGTAGAGTGTTGAAGCCCATAGTACTCGCCCTTATGCTATTATGCGCGGGGCGTTGACATAGAAGGTGAAGAACTGTTTCTTCTTCCTCCTCATCGTTACAACTTCTGCAGTAGTCATTGCAACTTAGGCCCATCCTTTTGGCATGAGTCCCAAAGCACCAGTGCTCCGTTAGCACTATTACTAGTCGTCTTGTATGACATTTACCAAGCCTGAGTAGATCACGAGTTCTGTGCAGGTTGTAGCAGGGCCAAGGGGACCTGGCAAATTGACAGGTATGCTCTTGAACCACCACAGTTCGCTCTCAAACCTTTGGATGGCGAAACATGTAGGTTCAATCACGGTTGGGTCGCAAACCTCGATAATTGCTGTCCGTGTGCACATAGTATTATATAGCAAACCATTCAGTTATATGGCAAGTTCGAGAAATATCGATGTTTGTTGTCTCTTGCGCACTTAGAGTATAATCCCGTGTTTGTGTATTTTGGTACACATGAGTATTTTAGGGATGAATCATGGTACAATAAGAAGAGGTGCACGCATTAATGCAACTCTGCATTATTTCTCTTCGTTTTTATTCTGCTGACTGTGACTTTATTCTGGTGACTTGTCAAAAACTCAACGCAAACATGTACGCTTTTAAAGCCTAGATCGGCAACAGTTCAAGCGAGATGTTAATTAAAAGCACTCAAAACCAGCTTTATGTGTAATTTCTAATATATTCAGCACATCAAATTGTTAAGGAAAACGTTACGTCCAGAGAAAAAATAAGTACATATGTATTATGCTTAAAATCTTAATCTTTTATGAAATGGGCATATTTATTTTGAACCTTTTGTACCCTATACTAGATCTGAAAAAATTATTATTTTAGCTTGGATTGATGGCACAGCGTAAACTAACTTACTACACTACTTATTTATTATTGATCTTGAATTTCATTTTTTTACAGAAATTTTACGAAGAATAATATAAAACGAAACATATTTATTTACTTGTAAAATAAAGATAAAATCCAGTTTACTAAATAAAAATCTTCGAAAGTGGCTAATGCCTTGAAAAAAAACTACATAAAAAACTTACATATGGACTGTGATACATACATCAAATACTATTTGAGCCCACTTTAAAGTGAAAAGAAAAGAGCAGGTAGATAATAAACATGCCACCCAAACGACAGTCTTCCATCAGCAGTAACAACAACTCAAGCTGCATTGAAAACCAAACAACCTCTCCCACAAATAATACCATTTCATCAACAGCAATACAATCCACAACTACAACATCATCTACAACAGCAGCGAAGATCAATACCAATACACCAGCAGCATCAGCCACTGGGCATATGCTGCCCGTTTTAATAGCAGATGCAGCAGCTGAACAGCGTACTATAGCGTATCAGGCGAATGCAAAATTGTGCCACTTGGTACGTAAATGTCCCTGGATGTATGATCGTAATCATCATAATTATGCCAAGAAACACATTTTGGATAAATCATGGTGTAAAATTGCCAGAGAATGCAATGATTCAGGTAAGCAGACACAAAAATCTACACACATTAAGGTGCTGGTTCCACAATACAGGCAAATGACTTGTGTAAAAATTTTGTATGACAATCACTCAAAAAACTGTGTGGTTTTCATACAAATTTTTTACTTGTATTATAGAAACCGCACATACATACAAACATACATTACTGGCGTTCAAAACTGATTTCCCATACACAATTGTGGGAACTCAAAGCCAGCGTTACCGTTGGTGTTGCTAAAGTAGCAATTGCCACTTTTTCGAATGATTAGATACTATGGTTGACTTCCAAAACGTTCCCATACAATGTTTATATACAGTATTGCTACTGTATTTAAATCACATACATATGCAATGTTCCGAAACAGTGGGCAGTGTGAATAAAAATGTAGTTCTAGCTAAAACTAGCAAATCTTAAGTTTAAACTAGTTTTGAGGTGAATACAATTTTCAGTTAAAGCTAGTGCTTTTTGCAGTGTAGCACAAACTAGTTTTTCTAGTCTGTGCTGTGCAACTTGTCACATACAATAACACCAATTTAAATTTCTTGACAGCCGCGTAGAATGCGTTTACGCGTAGAAGGCGTCGTATGTAACAGGGAACGGCGCGATCACACCGCAACCATAAAAACACCGCATATGTATACTATACTTTCCACATCCGATCACTTTAAGCAACGCAAGAAAAAACTTTTGCGGTGTTGATTTGACTCGCCGTTTATTTACAGAGAGTTGATGCGATCATAATATGCTCGCTACTTTGCGCTGTGTGCGTACATAAAAAACAATGAGCGCAAAACCCAGTAGCAGCAAACATCGCAATCAGTGTTGTCAGATTAGGGGATTTATCCCCAAATCGCCGATTTTTTTTTTCAAAATGGGGATGAAACATTTGGTTTGGGGATTGGGGAATTCATTGAGGATAATTTTTATGCTTTGGGGAATTTATGAGATTTTTCGGGGATTTTTATTTTGTTTACATAATTTGGTTTATTTTTTGGACAAATCTACTTACAACTTCAAGTTTCTTAGAAAACCTTCCATTTTGCTCTTTCAGTAAATTTTTAAATAAAAATTACTTATTTTTTTGGTTGCAAATTTTCTAATTAATATTTTCTGTTTCATATGTAACAGTTGATTATTTAATTCTTCTCCGAACTTACCCAAAGAAAAAGTCCGTATAACTTTGTACAAGAAATGAAAAATTTTACTTTCAAAATTTAAAAAAAATTTTTATCTGGAACGCTTCTGGGTAACTTTGTGCAAGGTGGGACTGTTTCGTTATGCATCTGGAACACAAAATAAGTTATAAAAAGAATTATTTTGCTCTTTCAGTAAATTTTTAAATAAAAATTACTTATTTCTGTGGTTGCAAATTTTCTAATTAATATTTTCTGTTTCATATGTAACAGCTGATTATTTAATTCTTCTCCTAACTTACCCAAAGAAAAAGTCCGTACAAGTTTGGACAAGAAATGAAAAATTTTACTTTTAGTGCATGAAGCATAGACTCAAGAAAAAAGTAATGCCAAATTACCCACTTGTTGCGAGAGAGACAGCAAAGAAGTAAAATCAAGTAATTTACCGATCAATAAATTTGCTTTCCCAAATTTATGTGAACTTGTGAACAACCAAATTACTTTTCCAAACTCACCAGCAATTAACCTTAATAAAACCAATACACTCGAGCCCCGCTTTGCGTCGCTCCTAATTGCTTCGTTTTGATTTGCGTCGCCTTGTTTTACAATACCTTTCATTTTTGTGTGACGATTTTTTGACGTTTCTTGGCGATTTTATTTGCAAAATATGACGATTGTTCGAAAAAACCGTTGGCAGTCTTTTGTATGTGTATCGCTAAAACAACAAATACAAACAACTGCCTATTTTGGATTTTTGATTTCCTTCAGATGTGAAATGCCTCTATGACACATAGGCCGACTTCCTAAACGCATGTTGCATAGCATAATTTGAAAAAACGCGTACGCAATCAAAGCATGTTGTAACAGAAACCTTGCATTGCAGAGAAATGCTTTGCATTTAACCGGCGTTAAGGAATGTTACTACGCATTTTTTTTCAGTTTAACAACAATTGTTCATAAAAATATAAAATTAAATAAAAGTTGGTTATAAAAATATAAAATTAAAAATTAAAAACAATATAATTATAATAATTAAAAAAAATTACTTACTCCGCCATTGTCTAATTATCAAACGCTTGCATACCAAATAAAATAGATACAAGAATTTAACAGCTGATACTCATCAAACTGATTTGCCAACAGATTAGGAACATGAAGCATTGCCAATAATGTTAGGTATGCGTTTAGGAAGTGTCTGCATTGTAAATATGCATTCTAACTTGTTTTTAGGAAGTCGGCCATACTTACAGCTACAGTTGTTGACACCCAAGAAGGGAATTCGAACGGATATGCCCGCTATAAATATACCTTGACCTACAACTTGCACTCCTGCATATTTGATTTCTCTCAGACATCAAAATTTATATTTGAGACATTTTCTGTTCATAATTTTGATGCCACAAGGTATTTTTTAAAGCGAATTGCTTCGAGTATACCAATTTGCCTTGGAGTATATACTCGTACATACTTACATATAAGCCTAGCACAAATTTCATTATATTATTGAATACGAAGATATTAACATATATTTTCATATATTTTTAATATTTTCATTTCAGTTTCGTCCTGCAAAGAACGTTGGCGAAATATTCGAGCTGCTTTTGCCCGCTCTATTAACATATACAAAACTCTTAGTGGTCCCAACAGGGTTAAGCCCTATTATTTACATAAAGAGCTTTCATTTTTGGTCAAACCCATGATGGAGGGTCGTGACAAAAGAGATGAATATGACGAAACTCAAGATGTCGGAAGTGCTGACGTTAAAGATGAAGAAAATGTTGAAGATGACGCTGCAAATGATGAAGATGACGATGAGGGCGAGGAAGCAGCTGAAGAAGATGAAGACGATTTCCCAGATGATACAGCTGAAATTAAATCAGCATTTGAGGCTTTAAATCCCGATATACGCATTCAGGCAGAGACAAGATACCAAAAAATATTACGCAGCATCAATAATAATGATTTCGATTCGAGTAGAATTTTTGAGCCTCATACTGAATTTACCAGCAGCGATGGCGAAAATGAAATTCGGTTTCCAGAAGAAAGCCAGTCACAGATCGATAACGAACGTAGAGTATCCCATATATTGCAGCAAAATAGCAGCAAAAGACCAATGCATTTAGAAACTGAAACGTTTGATAACAAACGTTTCAAATTATCACAAACTTCTCAAGCGGCCAATGATAATGATATACGGTTCCTAGAAGCCTTATTACCGGACATGGCAGTCATGAATACCAGACAAAAAATAGTTTTCAAAAGAAAAATCTATCAAACTTTAGAGGAAGTATTTGAAAATTCCAATGATTTTCCCAATATAGAGCACAACCAGTTGGATAGCATGCCAAAGGCCAACATTAAAGTAAATGACATGTCCAGTCCCCAATGCAGTCACAATTACACCAGCCTCCTTTCTACACAACCACAAATACGTCAGACTGTTTTAACAGTTAATTCCTCTACAGCACGCAGTATAATCAATAATATAGCAAATTTAAATGAATCCGAGTTACAAAAGGTGAATGGTTTCCTACAAACATCTATAAGAAATAATTTGACTCAGGTCAGACCAAATAATGGCAACAATGGACCCAGTAGTGCGGCCGCTAAATTGATGTCTTCCACACCTAAAATAACGATAACAAAAGTAAATTGTCCACCGCCAGCTGGCTTAAGAAATTTGCCGTTAACTAAGCCGCCATCACCAAGTCCTGCCACTGTCTCTACCACTATACATAATCCTTCAGCAGCTATAGTGTCCTCTAATGTACATTCAACCACTTCCTCAACGCCAGGAAAAGCTTCAACAAACACTCAACATGGCTCCAATTTACATAACAACAGTTCGCCCTGGACTCAACTTTTGCCCATCACCATTAAAGATGAAATCGAAGATGTTGATATCGTCTAGTGCGAATACTTAAATTTATATTATTTTATTGGCTTAAATTTTACTGCAAAAGAGGGTGATTTCCCCCCTTTATATGCCCGTTTTACTTAATAACAACATGACTTAATTTTACTAAAAGAAAAATAAACCTTCACCATATACAGTGGTGGCCATTAGGTTAGCACACTTGGATCGTTATAAATATTAAAGTTTGTGATTATAAAACGCTTCCCTAAGATCATATAACGTTACTTTTTACTTAAATTTATTTTTCAATATAAATTAAATTTATACTCATTCATGCAAAAAATATTTAAACATAGTTATTTACAAAACAGCTCTTTTAGTTATTTATTATCAATGACAGCTGGATATCTCATTAACATAATTTCCACCAGAGCCACGCAGTGCTCCCTAGGAGTTACATAGATTGTACATATATTGAATTTTATTCAACGAATCCGTCAAATGCTGCTGTATGGTATTGTACACCATTCTATAAATTCTTCATCGTGTTGAGATCCGGAGATTGAGATGGCCATTTTGGCCACCACTGTACATACACAGCTCAAGTCGAAACGACTCGGCCTTATTACGCTACTCGAATCGATTTTGAAGGTTGTACTAGACACAAACTCGATTGGAAAATATTAACAAGGTCCACTATTAAGTTTCTATTTTGTACTCTTATATTTTAAAATTGTTAAGTGATTGAGAAATTTTTAATGTGTAGTTTTACTATGAAATTTTTTTAAATTGTCCACATGTTAAGTACTTAAATTAAGTTTTTTTTATATCTAAAAAACTATATTTCGTTATGTTTGCTGTAAGTTTTTATAAATTTATATAAAGTTTTTGTAAATAGAAACATAACTTTTATGTTTAAGAAGGTAAAAATAAATACATAAGTGCTCTTATGACAAAAAAACAACTTTTGGTGAATAGGAATTTATTTATAAACCTAACTAATTGTGTAGAAAGTTATTTTTTTTAAACAAACACAACCCACAAAGCGATTAGCTTGTCTGCAGAAAACACCCAAACGTTGTTTTTCGGTAAAAGCCACTAAAGCTATATTATTTTCTACAAATGGGATGTATAAATATAAAATTTTTCCTTTGCTGCTCGAAATATATTAACAAAGTTTACCTAATATTTCTCTGATTATAAACATTTACGAACTTTAGCCTGTACAAATGTTAACAAAATTCATTTATGTTTTCTTTACAACTTTTCACAATTGCACAAAATTCGAATCCCGTTTATAACATGCAAAAAGTGTTTCATTCCATCTGTTGCAGTGAAACTATATATTTAAGCTTGCCAATACTTTTCCAAGAATTCTTTCCCATATTAGAAAGGCAAACTAATATTGCCAAGCTTACTGGTTGCCTAGAAATGAGATGGTGTTGTACCCATCAAGAACCTGGTCCTTATTTTCACATTTATGTTTTTGTGCGGATATATTTTACTTTCTTTAGCGGCTTCTACAACATGCATATTTTTACATGCATATAATTTTGAATTTGAATTTCATCATACTTACATACATATGTATATTACCACATAAATAATAAAGCTTATGTTACAAAAAATTGGAAAAAAGAAGAAAATATTAAATAAACAAAATAGCGGTGGTGAAGAAATTGTCTGAATTAATAGCGTATAATTATAAACACGGCGCTATGCTCCTTGTAGGAGTTAAGAGACTGTTGCCAATTCAGCTATTTTTCATTACATTTGCGGGAAAAAATATGATTTAGCGATTATTGGAAAATCCAGCGATTTTTGGTTTACTGACTTCTTACTTTACAAGCGTGTTTTTAATAATATAATTTTTGGTCAAAATTGTCAAAGTTACCGCACTAGAGCAGCAGACAGCACATTGTCATCATATCATCACCGCCTTTCAAATGTTAAACTCTTTATAAATATTCCCTTAAAAATATGATAACTTGGCTTGGCTGTTTTTAACAAAAACAAAGCAAAGTGTCTGGAACAAATTGCTTCTGCATTCCTTGTGACCGGAATAACTAATAAATTTTTATACAATATATGGAAACTTAATTTTAATCATATTCGTTAATGTACAAAATAAAATGTTGAAAATAAAGTTTCTGAATTCTTTTTATTTTCCTGATTTTTCATATAAAGAGTACTGGGTACACGGGTACACCTGTTATGTGTTTGCGTAGGTGTCATCTTTGAAAGCTTATACCTATGTAGTCACTGAGCCAAATTAAATACAGTGAAACTTCGATATAACGAACTTTGTTATAACGAAAAACTCAATATAACGTATGTTTTATTGAGTCCCTTGAGAAAACCTCTTTATTGCAAAGTTTTTCATACAAAATTGCACTATAGCTATAACGAATAAATTCTGAGCAAAAAAGCGTCTATATAGCGCAATATTATTCAACTGCCTCAATATAACGAAATCAGAATAAATCCTAAATGGTGAAGTCCCGTTGTAAAAACAGCGAAGTCTAAATGTATTTAAAAGCGCATTTGTAAGGCCTCTATACAACTAAGTACTCATACAAAAGCCTCTATACAACGAAGTAAGAATAAAATTTAAAGCAAAATGGTAAAGTGCCGTTATCAAAAGAACGAATTCTTAATGTGTGTGCAAATGTAATGCATTAGAAACGTATGTAATCAGTATTGACTTGATTCTTGTCAAAATGAGTAAAGTAAAGCGTAAATCAATATCTATTCGAGAAAAAAATTCTATAATTGAGGCCGTAGATCGTTCGATTGCTTAGCTTTTGTCGAAAAAAGTATTGATACCTGTATTTGGAACTTGCGAAAACAAACAAAAATAACACAATATTTGATTAAAACCTAATAAAATTACCTGAATAACAAAAATGTGTTTTATTTCTTATTTACCTCATGAAATATAAGCTTTTATTAGCAATATCATGTTAAATACACTTGAATAAAGAAAACTATAGTTACAACGAATTTTTTTCGTATTTCTTCAATTTTCGTTATATCAAGGCATTGCTGATTATATTTATAGCGAAGCAATAGCTATAACGAAGTATTTTGGGATCCCCTTGGAATTCGTTATATCGAAGTTTCACTGTATATAGTGAATGAAAGTACAAAAAATACTTTATTTTCCTAGATCAGAAATTTCAATAATATTTTATAATTGGTTGTGAATTTACAAACGTTCAATGTCGCAAGTGGACACACGGGTACCCGGCTATGCATTCTACGGAGGAAAAAAATACCGAAAAAGTGAAGTGAAAAATATTAAGGGCATAAATCAATCCATTGGGATTGCCCGAGACCGCGTAAGTAGACATTGTAATGAGGTTCTTAAAGATTTGTTAACATTAAAGTAATTAGATTTATATGTATATTTATTTTTTATTTTTAAATTTATTTGTATGATGAAATACTTAGGAATAAGTTTGTTCTTTTTTTATGTAATAAAATAAAAGTAAATTTTATTTAAATTGTAGATGTAACCGCAATACGCAAATCTGTCACCTATTAGCTTATCAGATAGTTTCTGACAAAGAAACTATAAAAACAGATTATGTGACACAAAATTCTGATAACAATTCTAATGCGAACATAAAACGAATAACATTATATTTCTTTGACATCAAAATCAACTTTTTATCGATTTCAATTCGGATTCTGACAATCAGATTCTACAACACCCATGATTGACATTTTTTATTGACAGAAAGTTTAAGAAATTCAGTAAAAATTATTTGTTTGCAATAAAACATTAATGATCTATATAACTTTATCTTAGAGATAATTTTATCTTTCTTAAAATATCTTTATAAACAAAGCAAGTAGAATTTAATTTATTTTTTACATATATAGTATATATATATTTTTATTGGGTATACATCATATAAAATGGTTAGTTTTATAGTAATTAATATATATTATATAATTTATTTTTTCGTTGTTATGTATACTTTTAAAATCCTCTATATATAGCGCTTGTTTCTGTCTCATTTAACATAAAAATAAATCATTTCATATGTTATATAGTATACAGAGTTTTTAAAAGAAAACACTGCATTAAAAATATAATTAATGAAAAAAATATATACATTTTCTTAGAAAGTTTGTTCTGTTTAATTTTTGTCTGGGTTAATTAATAAATGCAAAGTTAAAGCACTTTTAGATTAAATAAATTATTAAATAATTAATAAAAAAATTAAAAAAAATTCAATTAATTAAAGGCAATTTTGGAGAGGCAGAACTGAATGTATCAAAACACACAATTGCTTTCCATTTACTGTAACCAGAAATGTCCTCCATAAAAGTCCTCTACGAAAAAAAGTCACTTAAAAATATTAAAAATAAAAACAGAAATTTACAAAAAAGTTTTAAATTAAATAATAACAATAAATTTAATGAAAATTTTTCCATTGAAAACCTCTTACATACAATTCACACGGTGATTAAAATAGCATGATATTTTTTTATTTATCTTTGAAAGTATCTTCTAAAATCCTCTTGCATTTATACTACGATTTTTAAGCATGGTTTATTTCTTTTGAATTGTTGGGTTTTTAGCGTATAATCGCTAATCAATCTTCTTTGGAAGTAGAAAATGAATATAACATAATAACAAAAACCGTAACAAAAGTAAAAGGAAATTCAAAAAAAAAAATCCATGGAAAACAGAAAACATGATTATTTTTCTACCCCTCTTTCTTCTCTACCCCGCTCAACAACCAAAAAAATTGTCATGACTAAAAATCACCGTGTGAATTGGCTGTTACTTCTTTTAAAATTTTTCAAATAAAACTAGAAAGCAAATTTTTAGAAAACAACTATAATGTTTAGCATTTTACGTACATACATAACAATTTAAGCATTTTTAATTGAAAAGATTTGTCAAGTAGTATTAAAAAAAATTAGCAAAACATAAAAAATGTTTTAAGAGTTCATATACAACTAAACACATTTTGAAATTCTTATAAAAAATTATTGTTTAAATTCTGACGCAATTCTTTGTAATTGGAGAGGTTAATGCAATAACCGCGTGAGATACAAACATA
Organism: Lypha dubia; assembly: GCA_947311025.1. Classification (NCBI taxonomy): domain Eukaryota; kingdom Metazoa; phylum Arthropoda; class Insecta; order Diptera; family Tachinidae; genus Lypha; species Lypha dubia. Next base: position 3,306,020 of record OX371263.1, read on the forward strand.
TTTCCAAATATGTTTTATACTTCATAATTAAAAGGACATATTATGATTTGTGACTTAAAGGGTTATTGCATTAAGCATCTGTATTTAAAACTCAAAACACTAAAAACAACATTTATTGTTTTTTTTTTAATTGCCTTGCAAACTGTTCTTCAAATAACTCCAATTTTAAGTACAAAATGAGACTTGGAACAATTAAATAAAAAAATTTACTAAAAAAAAAAGATTGCACACATTTTAGTTAATTAAAGTTCATAAGATTTTTAAATTAAATGACGTTAAAATTAATAAAAAAAATCTATTAAAAGTGAATTCAGTCATTTTTAAAAGGAAAAAATAGTTAAAAAAAAACAAAAAAATTTTGGATTTTTGTGAAAATTTTGAATGTTTTTTTAAATGGCAAGATTTTTTTAAGTGTATTTTCTTTATATTATTTATCAAGTTTATTTATTTTAAATTACTTTCTAAGTTAATGTTTTAAAACTGCTTTTAAAAAATAAACCATAAAATAATAAAAGTAAATTTAAAAACTATAATATAAAAAAAAATCGTAATTAAGCAAATATTATTTTAACAGAACCTAAAGGTAGTTGTTTCATATAATTCCAGGCATCAACACGTGTCATTTTGGCAGTTGAACTGCCGTTAATGCTTAGAATTTCATCACCGTTGCGCACTTGGCCAGTTTTTTGGGCAGCTCCACCTTAAAAAAGCCGTTAAATCGTTTTATTTATTACCGAAATTTATAAGAAATTTTTTTTTAAACTTACCCATAAATACCTTCTTAACAATCAAAGGTCTATTGCCTAAAGGAGAATCAAATCCCCCTTCAATGGAAAAACCTAAACCACAGCTGTCCTTGACAATGTCCACACAGCGAACACCATTGGGAGCGCATTCTTCTAAAAGGAAATATATAAGAAATTTTATTAAATTATAAAAAAAAGTTTGTCTGAAAACCCTAAGTTCCATTTACGATTAATTCTCTTTTTTGAAAATTATTTACCATTTTGATTTTCCTTTTAATTTTATTTCAGATCTTACCTTGTGCTCTAATTTCTGCTTGTAAAGCATTGCGCGTCTCCTGTGCTCTCTCCAATAATTCACTAGTAGATATCTTGCTAACATCCTGTCTAGACAATTGTCGTCTAGCTCTAATACTAGCCAAGGTAGCGGCGGTTTCCATTGTCACTGGTTGTGGACTGCTGCTGCTAATCGAACTATTGCTGGATGGTGTATTGGCTGCCGAACTGCCTTTTGAGGGACTTGTAGTGGTCAGGGGATCCTCACTAGATATCACATCTAGATCAAGATCTAAAGAACGTGAAGCCTTGTGATAACTACGTTTCTTTTCGTAATCAATCTCACAGGGTTTCTCGTTCAAACTCGAAAGAGAACCCAAAGAGGAACGTTTTTTGCTTAATGGTTTGATCACTATCGATTCAGAGCGTGTTACGACCAGGACAACTTCAGGTCGAGGGGTCTGAAAAGCAAAATAAAATTTTAGTGAAATTTTAAAAGGGCTGAAAGTAAATTTTTGTAAAATATTCTAAAAAATACCTTAAGCACTGTGATAGACTCTCTATGCGTTAGGCCGCGCATACTCATGCCATTAACGGCCAAAATGCGATCACCTTTCTTTAGACGACCATCCTTAGCCGCTGGCGTATTAGCTAATATTTTGTGAATCTGAAAAGAAAGAACGAGAAATGGATACATGGTTTATCTTTTCCACTTGCAGAAAATAATAGCAAGTATCTTTCTCACCGTTATCTCCTTGGCTTCGTAGTCAGATCCTCCGGCCAACGTAATGCCTATACTAGATTCCGGTGTATCTCTTTGCAAGACAATAATAAAGGCTTCGGCTGTTTTCAATGGAGGATCGGCTTCTTCAATTATTTGCTGAACATCTTGAGCAGTAATCAAACTCTGATTGCTGCCAAGCGAAGAGAAACTACCAAACTCAGTGGTATTCTCCTGAGTCGAGGATACATTTTGTGTAGTAGAGCTAACGCCGGAAGACGATGAGGCTATCGAGTCCAAAGAAGAGAATCTTTCATGGTAATTGTTTTTAATTTGTGACTTGACATTGAGCAGACTCGAAGACGATATTGTTGGCAAAACGCTATTGGTTTGTGCTAAAGCGGCCGTCCGTTCAAATTTCTCTCTTATCTCGGCGGTGCTTATTTTCGGCGCAGATTTGCTGCTTAAACTACTGTAAGTAGTTTTTGTTGTGCTGCTGCTGTTGCTGTTCTCAAATTTTTCTCTCACCGGTTTTAGGGATCTTTCGGTAGTTTTGTGCAATACTTTGGCTTTTGCCACTTCCACATGCATCCATTGGGACAATTCATTACTTTCGTTAGATTTCTTTTTGGGTGAAGGTGCCTCAACGGCTCTTTGGGGACTGAGGGGCTGTACAGGTTGTGAACTAATAGGTGCCACTACTTTAGCTGGCACTATATTTTTAATTTTGGGTTTCGTGCAAGCTTTTTGTGTTGGATCAGCTTTGAAGCTTTGCTTTCGTTCCTCATCAATAAACATGGCACTTAGCTTCAAAGGAGAACTGCTATCAGCTGATCTTCGACTGCTATCATCAGTATCGGAGGTAATCTCTACATAAGCTGCCACATTAATAACTTTATCCACCAGACTTTGATCACTTTTGTTTACCAGTTTATAGTTAATTGGAGCTGTGGAAGAAGCGGCCTTTGAGGATAAGGTAATCAATGAACTGCTGCTTGTGGATACTATTGAGGATCGTGGTTTACTTTTATGATGTCTTCTTACCTCATCCTCATCATACCCATCAGTGCTATCCTCATCATCATAACCACGATTACGCATTAGGGCTGAAGTATCACCGCGGCCATTGCGACATTTGGCAGAGGCCAAAATATTTTTACGATTGGTAGCCGAATCATTCGAGCCTGATTTCAAAACTCTACGACTTAGATCTACGGTAGGGGTACTGCCAACTGAAGAGCAGCTTGCCTGGGAGCCGGAGCCTGAAGTCAATGTAGAGGTGGTAGAGCTGGCTATGGATGTATTTGTTTCTGAGGATAATGTGCGTGTCAAAGCGAATTTCTCCGGCACCTGGTGTACACAGGGCGACATAGGAGGAGAAGAGATGCGTGAGGAAAACACTGAATCACAAGAATCGCTTTCCTCATGCAGGAACTGTCTAGTGGGTGTACTGCCCAACGAAGTTCTTGGCGGTTTAGCCGGTGGCACTATATTTAGGGTATCCAAACGCCTTTGAGCCACTAAGGGAACTTGCTGTTGAACTAAATGCCTGTGATTTGGTGTTTGGCTGAGATATCCCCTATTGTTGGTAATATTAACAGAATTACTGTGCGTACTAATATTTAAAGGCCGCAAAGCCGTGTTCACCTGGTTAGAGTTGTTACTCATGCCCACGTCCGTTCTTTTAGCAGGCCTTGGTACTGTCAGGTAAGAACCTGTTAGGGAACCCACGCCACTGTCGGTAGAATCCGTAGAGGAGGAATTGCCGGAAGTTTTTATTTGATCACCGTCACGACTCTTGATTTCTGGCAAATCCAAAATCGGTTCCAAAGTCGAAATTGGAATATGGGGCCTTTCAGGTATGACCAAACCCCGTAGCTTTGACAAGCTACGACGCCTTTGCTCCAAAATATTGGTTATAGCAGCTTTGCGTGAGGCCTCATCAGGCACAAAGGCAGGTTGCCCCGAAAAACTAATCCGACGATCCAAATGTTGTGTGGAAGCATGGCGTCTGGGCAAAGAAGCATAATTTTTATTATAATCCGATGCCAAGGTGTTAAGGGAATGCATAGAATCGGAATAGCCTTGATGCGTAGGCAGTTGCTTAGATAGTTGATAATGCCGCGATACATCATTCAAATTCTCCACACTCATGGCACGAGATTTATGCAAATTACTAGTGTTGTTATAACGTGGTGTGGTGGAGGAGGAGGAGTCTAACAGGTTTTCGGTACTTAAGTTTAAAGGTTTTGCTGAATTCATTGCTCGGGAAAAATTTATTGGTTTGCTCACCACATCTGCAGGCGATGTGGCCTCATCATGGGAAAACATGGCAATTTTATCACGTACGCTTTTTTCACTCTTTTCATCTTTGCGCCAATCACTGGATCTACGTGGAGCACTTAAGGAACGTTTATAGTCACCAACATTGGTGGAATCATATGAGGGAGCTTCTAATTTTTGTGTCGTCGGTGTGGAACTTCCACTACTATTGCCACTCGAGAGATTTTGCGTAGAACGACTGTGTCTTGTGTCTATGAGCAATTTGGTTGGTGTATTAGCTGCTATAATTGTAGGAACGCTGCGCGCATCCTCAACGTTCACTACCAAATCCTGACGATATACTTTACGTGGCACCGTTGGCGGTGGTGTTGATTTAGGCAAAGGCGGAGGAGCATTAATTTCTTGTTCTATTGTAATCGGTGCGGATTTTTGTTTTTCTACTTCTACTACAGTCTGAGTAACACCATTGTTTGTAGTACTGGTCACGTGAGTGGTCCTAGTACTAGCCACCAATGTTTGACCCAGCGCTGAGGCTGCATAAAGCTTTTCGGTGTAGATTGTGTTGCTGTTGTTAAGTCCCGGTGTTCCTTGTGTGGTTGTGGTGACACTTTGTAAAAGGCTAGTAGTTTTCATCATATTTCCGTTGGGTGCTGCTACTGTTGGCATAATCAAAGGTTCCGAGAAGTTTGGTGGAAATTCATGACCATCTGGTGGCAGACGTGAATAGGTTGGTGGTGATGTGAGTGTGGTTAGATAATCACTACTAACAATAATAGGTGTTGTTTGTGGCACTACATGCAGGCCGTTCTCCATTTTGTTTAAATGACTTTGTTCAAGATCTGTAAGAAGAATTCCAGACACACGCACACACAAATGCAAGGAGTGAGGAGGTGTTTGGAGAGAGAAACATAAAAACATTTGGTTAGTTAGGGAAGACACTTAAAGGGGTTTTTAATTTTTTTATTACATGAGGTTTTTTTGGCTTAAGAGGGAGATTCCATTACAAATAATAGGAATTGTGGAAATAATCTATTCAATACATAAAAGATAAAAGAGGAAATGAAATGGAAAGAAAAGAAAAGAAATTTAAAAGATATATTTAGAAGAGATTTCTTTAAGGTTCGGTCTCCATAAGTAAGAAGGTCAATTCGTTTAAAAAGTTTAGTCGACCATTTAGCTTGTGGAGACTTCATCAAGTAAACAAATTTTATATTAGAACCTCTGCTGAAGAGGGACTGGAGACAAATTATTCTCGCCTTAGGTTCGAGTATTTTTTCTGTGTTGTAAAAAATAGAAATTTTCTGGCTTTTGACGTTTTCACATTCTAGGGATGACATTGCCGCCCTCATAAGTGCATTTCTACAAATATTTGGTTAATGTCGGACGCAATCGGCCTTGGAAAGACTAAAAGCTCATATTTATATCCCAAAATATTCAACAGATTTTATTAATATACGAGTATGTATGTATGTATGTATGTACATACGTATGTATAACTTAAATGCCTTTCATATGGTATATTTTTTTTATCCAAATTGATTGTATAAATGTAAAACATTATAACATAAGCCGAATACTACAACATATAGTCAGGCTTAGGCAAAAGACGCGAATCAAAATAAATTTCAGCTGTGTTATTCCATACAAATTTTGTAAAATTTTGAGTGTAATGTCAAATAAAAAAGAAATTACTGGCTTCTTAGTATTTCTTATCTTCTTAATCTTGTTGTTATTTTCATTTTGTAATTTCAAAATTTTTGTTTTGTTCCATGTTAATCTGGACTTGTCATGTCATTTGATTTTATTACAACATTCTTTAGCATGTCAACAATCAATCCTTTATATTAGAACTGTACATACATACGTACATAAGTGTGATATATATGTATGTATGTATGTATGTACAGACACTTTGTTTTATTGAATACAAAATTTATAAATATATACATACATACATAAGAGTATGTATTTCGAAATAAATTATCTAATCCTGATTTTTGGCACTACCCAAGACTTCTGTGCCAGAGCATTTGCAAAAACCTACCAAAACAGTGTCAGCGAAAATTAAATATGTATGTATGTATGTAAATCCAAACACTGTTTGTTGGGGTCAAGTCAGAAAATAAAAATTCTATATTGTTGATTTGCGAAATAAAACGAGAAATATAAGAACAAAAATTAATTTCCTTTTGACAGATTGTGTTATGCTTTCGTTAGTGGGCAGGCGCAAGTAGCATTAAGTTAAATAAACAAATCACATTTGACAAATCGAAAATTTATTTGAACCTTAAACCACAATTTAACAACGGACAGAACCTAAAAATAATTTTGGTTTTATTTTACACGTAACAAATGACCGCCAACTCACTGGAGAATTAGACAGACACACAGGCACGCTGAGAGATAGACAAAAAATGTTCTGACAATGTTTTTAAAAAACAATTTGTTTAAAACATTTATGTAAATGTTTGTAACTAAAAAAAAGTTACCAAAATCTTGATTAGCAACATAACAAAAGCAAATACAACAATTCTGAAAAACAAAACCAACATCAAGTCGACATTTTTTTTGTCTTGACAAATTTGTTAATGTCAGCCCAAGTGACAGTTGAAAAATACTTTTATAAGCAAGAAACAAAATATTTGTTATAAAATTAATTTAAATTTTGTATTATTGATTTTGCAACATTGTATGTACATATGTATGTATATATTTTTTTTATTTAGATTTTTCAAATTACATACATACATAATTCTTTGGCACACTTGAGAAACTCTTGAAATTTTTAATTGATTTAAGTGTGTGGTTTTTTACCTAATTTGAATTTAATTTTTTATTAATTAAAGAGTAAAAATGGAAGAAGTGGGCTTTGAAGAAGTTTTAAATGAAAGCCAAGGCGAAATATACAACAAGTACAACATTACAGTAACATTTGACATACGAGTTTAAGAATTTTCACATTTGTATATTATTTATTCATAGAATATTAATAGCGTTAGCTAAAATATAGTTCGATAAAGTGAAGAAGAGTTTTAATTTTTTTTATTCTATTTGCACAAAAAAATAATTTTCATACAAATAACAGTTGAAGTTGACAGCTTGTGTTAAAACAATATTGCTCAATAATGTTTTCTAACATTTGTTGCTGAATATGTTTTCTAACACATATTCGGGTGGTATACACGTTAATATTTTGTTTCGGCAACAGAATCTGAAGATTGCCAGGGCATTAATTGCCCAACTTATTGCTCGTTGAGCCGGGGTGTAACTGAAAGCAGAGGAAATTTGTTTGAAGTTACCATATCGTCAACAGAAAATATGGCAGCATCAAATTCTTAATGTTCGGTTGTAAAGATAATATTAGGATGGACCTGCTATTACCTTATCAGTCAGTTCTTAGGTTAGTGGTATTTGTAGGTCATAGTAATGGCCCTAATGGCCAGTTTTCTACGTCATATTTAAGTATATAATTGGTTAATTTTTATTTAAATTTATGTTGTGCATATTTAAATAAGATTTCATTTTTTCAGTGAGTAATTAAATTTCTTATATAATTACGATGAAAATATGGTAGCACTTCGTAATATAAAATATTTCCCACAAATTTCCCAAAAGAACAGCTGACTAGAACAAATTCAACATTCAGTTTCAAATCTCTTAGTGTACGGACGCGTTTTTATAATCGTCGCAACTGAATATTAAAAATTATCAGAAATTTCAAGTCAAAAAAATTATACAAAAAACAAAACATTTTTTAAACAGTTATTTACTGGTTTTATTTTATTTTTTTGCTTGTGTGTAAATACATAAATATTTGCATACACAAACTCATATAAATGAAAACCAAATAAAGAGAGAACTCTAAATGAGTTCATCTTCATCAAACAGCAGGATAACGGACAATGAGTTTGTGTTGATTATTAGTAATTTTCAATGGGGAATTTCGTACTAACCAAAGTTGTTTTCAATGTGTAAAAATAGAATCAAAATGAATTAAATTAGTTCTCGTATTCTATTTCTGTTGAAAACTTGGTTAAATAGTTGATATTCTTCCCAATTAGTATCCACTTTACGAAAATTGTAAAGATGGACAATTGAACGCTGATGAGAGGTGTAGCGGCCTCATACGTTCTGCTAAACTGATTGGATATAATAATAATATTTTTCAACATAAAATTTGAATTTTCATTAATTCAATAAAACTGAACTTGAGCCTGATAAAATTACTTTTCATATGTACATCAATATAAGTTCGAATAATAATTACGTTTATTCGCAATTATATAAAAAATATTTATTTTTATTTTTTAACATTTATTTTAATATTTTAGATTTAAGATTTGAACAACTTATTTATTAAAGATTCAATAAATAATAAAATTGAAAAAAAATTTTTTTTTGATAAAAATAAGAATAATGAAGAATTGCTGTAAAGTTCTAAAAGAATAAAAGCAACTTTCAAAATGTTTAAAAGATTAATAGCGACAAAACAAAACAAAATTTTATGCAATTTGCCAGCAGCCAGAAATATTTTATTGGCTTTATTTTATATAAGAAGAAGAAGCAGCTAAAAACATATGGACATTCCTAAAACTTAATTATTATTTACGTAAATACACAAGTTTGTTCATTTAATTATTAATTAAGTATTTTTTTTAAATATGCACCAAAACACAATTTTGTATTTAATTAGAAAAAAAAATAATTATAACCTAAATATCAAGTAGAGAACTGGCCCTAAGTGTATTAAAAAACTAATTGTTGTAATAAAAGCACAAATATTTTCATAATCGAGCCATTAATCCAGCTTATATATGTATATCAGTGATGGAAAATGTGGCACAATTGGGCCATTTCTGGCACTTTTGAATGTTTGATGGCCCTGTGGTACTTTCTAATCTATTTTGGCCCTTTCAGCTTGAAATTCAACTAACTGCTTCAAATCGTTCGAAGGGTTTGAAATGTACTAATAGCGTTCAGTGTTTCTTTTGAGTAATGGTATTTGTTTAATATTTGTACAGGCTAAGTTCGTAGTAATTTAAAAAAAAAATTACAATTAATATACAGGTAGGTATTTGTTTAAATTTATTTAAAATAAAACACATATACTGTATTAGTATTACTATTGTTTTTATTTAAATAAAAAGCTTGTTATTAAATATTCTCCAAAAAAGTTTTGTTGGCCCTCTCGAAGCTATTTTGGCCCTTTTAAATTGTCAGTCTGGCCCAAAACAAAAAAAAAAACACAAAATCCATCACTGATGTATATTACCGAAATGAAACTTCTCAGTATCGTGTTTTTAGTAAACAGAAAAGAGCTTTGTTTGACTAACAGCTTTTGCCCGCTGAGAGTGATTTTAAGAGTTTAATTAATTTTATTAGCTGACCCTCTTAAATATTTATCTACTCACATTTCGTTTCACCATGAAATTCTTTTGGGTTCATTGCAACACTTTTGTTATTTACGTTTTATTTCAAAATCTTTTACTTATTATTAAAAAAAATTAAATACTTTCGCTTTTTTCTTTGAGAATAATTTCTTTACATTAAATTTTTAACTTTGAATAAACAATTTTTATTTCAATATGATTACTTAACGTTTTCATATCATTAATGAAAAAAACAAAATTGAACAAAAGACAACATTTAATATTTTCACAATTTTGCGAAATCTGTTTTAAAAAGAGTAAATAGCAGCAATTATAAGAAAATTATATAAAATTAACGTAATTTAAAAATACATAACAGACACACTTATTCCTATTGGGTTTTGCCAAAAAACTAAAACATCGTAGTCTTGAGTTAGACAAATGGAAACTTATTATTTATGTATGTATGTATGTATGTATGTATGTATGTATGTTCATATATATGTAATTTAAAACTAATTATTAGTTTAACAATTTTTTTTGGGAAAATTGTCAAGACCGTTTGTTTTTACCTAAAAACGGAAAACTATTAAGAAAAACGATTTAAAATTTATTTTAAAATCTTTATGCAGCAAAATAAGATTTAACTACAGGAACACGATCATTCTTACAGTTGTGGGAACAAATGTACTTTAGTGAAGTTGCTCCAAAGAAAATAAAAATTAGCCCATGTGATAGAAAATTGAAAAATAAGAAGAAAAAATATATTAAAAAGTTTTCCGAGTTATGGGTCTTTGAAGTTTTCATATAAACCTGTGTTTATGCATTACATTTATGTCATTTAAAACCCGTCGCATATTGTAGTTATTTTTATCAATTAAAACGCTACTAAACTAAAGATTACCGTAAATGGCATTTCTTCCAACTTGAAAACTACCGCTACAAATTTTATACTAAGAATTTTATATTTTTAAAACACATTTAAAACACAAAATCAACGATGGAGGTCAAGCGTTCACCAGAAATTTTTTCAATATTTGAAAATAATTTAAAAGAGCCTGTGCCTGAAGAGGCAATTCCAATGTTAGTTAGCTGGGGGCTTATTCCTAAAGGCCATCCATATAAAATAACCCGCAATGATGATAGTTGAATATATACAATTGAAATAAAATAAAATTAAATATTTAAGCTGCTGGAAGCAAATCTCAATTAATAAAAAGAAAAACACAAAGTGCAACATCAAAATTTCCTTTAGAAAAAGCACATTTTTTGAAAAGTCGCACCTTAGTATTTGCCAAATAGTTATATTTGTGTACTTGTGGATTGAAAACCTAAGCCCAGATTTCATTATGAAGGAAACTGAAATGGAATGCTTGCGTACGGCGGTCGATTGGAACAGCTTCTGTAGAGCACGTTCCAATCAAATTTAAAAATCGGAGGGCCCGGAATTGTCGTAGAAATAGACGACAGTTGGACGAAAATTGGAAAAGCGAAGCTGGTTATACCCATAAAAAAGTAAACCATTCAGTTTCCTTCGTAAATGAATGCGATGAAAGCCTATGAAGGCATCTAAAGAGGTTCATCCCCGAATATAATCGAAGAAAACGGTTTTTTAACGGCTACGTGCAGAAGTTTATCTTCATCCGATGGTGCAAATCACATGACAAAAATAAATTCATTGAATTTTTAAAAATGGCGGGAAAAATTTACAATCCGTTAGAAGTAACTAAGGAAAGAGACCAAATTATTGACATGGCACGGGAAGAAAATATAGAGGACGTACCAGAAACTGATGCTGAAAGTGATTAGCATTTTAATTCAAAATTTAATTTTCCATATATATATATATATTTAATAAAATCGATTAATAATTAAAAAAAATGTTTATTTTTAATTGTAAAGAATACCTACATAGCCCGCCTTCGGCCGGGCTCAAAGACTTTCGCTGAAGTAGTACTGCAAACATAGAAAAACTTAGCAGTGAATTTTGGAACTTAAATAAGAATATTCGTAAGAGCTTAAACCCTTTTTAAAATTTAAATCGTTTACATATATAAAATTTTCTCAAATCCAAATTTTCATAAAAATTGAGATATACTCGTATATGTCTACCTGTTCGAAATTTCAATATTAACTTAACGTATTTTTGAAGTATAGTGTTTTTTGTTGGGCTTTTTTTAAATATTTTTATAATGCGGCGTGTCTGATTTAATAGGTTTTTGTAGTTACTGTTTACAACTACATTAACTGAAGAATCTTGAAAATCATTTTCAAAGCCATTATTGTTTTCTATCGATTCTGATTCACTGTCAGAACAAATTGTTTCTTTTTTATAAAAAACGTCAATGACTGCCAAATGTATGGCATGATTGAGACAAAAGATCCCTTCTGCTGCGCTATCTTTAACAAACTTTTTCATCACATTAGGTCGATCTGTAATTGTGCAGACTATATGACTTTCGAATTCTATATTATATTCCCTTAAACGAGTTTCCATTAAAGTTTTTTTTTTTCGACCGCTCCACACCTACCGGGTATATATATCATACCTAAATTGAAAAATGTTTGTTTGTTACGTAATAAACATATGTTAAGGTATCTTCTATTTTTCAGACTGGTCTATTCATCCATAGTCAACGAAAATCTACCACCCTGAGCTATTATTAAGTTTAAGTTATTTATATATGCATTTTTTACTTGTAGGAATATTTTTATTGTCAACTGTTTTACTCCGCCTTCTGCTTTTGGTAACTTAAACCCATCACGGTCCATGCATTTCAAATGACGCAATATTCCACTGGTACTGCGTCCTTTTCATGAGATTAATTTTGCACATAATGAGCATATTGCACTTTCAGTCGATTTTTTGTTAAAAAACGTCCAAACTATTGAATTTTCCATCTAAAACAATTTCAATTGTTTTTATTAAAAACAAAAAAGACTAATTTCAATAAATTACCTTAAAACACCAATATATTTGATAAAATATCTTAACATGTAAAATTTGATAGAAAAACGAGGCTCACAAAAATTTCTACAAATGCCAAAGTAAAAGCTGCTGTTTTCTAAACGTAAAGTTTTGAATTATTTTTTTCTATTTCCCGGGATCCCGCATACACAATTTTGAAAGTAAAAAATCCCGGGAAATCCGGGGACGGATAATAGAATGTTCGAACCTTCGAAATTAATTTCGAAGTTTTGAAAATATCCTAGTAACTATTTCACTATATCCAAATTTTTATAACAAATATTTTTTGTTTTAAATTGTTATCATCTGGAAAGAGTTAGCAATTAGGCAGATCGGTTACATTCAATACTTGTTTCTCATTTTCCACTTAATTATTGAATTTTAAACTTAATAACATGAAGAAATACACGCGTGCTCAAAATTTCGAACATAATTATGAATATTTGGAAATATGTAGCTCTAATCCCAGTTTTTAAATCTTAATTTTTCTGCACTAAACCAATTCCCTACAGATAATTTTTTACGTGGACAATCTATAACCATCATGATCACATGTATCGCAATTGCTATCAAAAATTATGCAAAATGAATATATTTTGTTTTGTCGACCTGAGTCTTTAATAATTTATTGGCTAAACGTGTCATCCATCAATAATCATGCCATTATTTTTTGTCTTCATAAACTATTTTAATATTTGATGTACATACGCACAGACTGATGTATGTATGTATGTATTAGGGAAGCCAATCTGTTCTGGATTTGTGAATCCCGGGATTAGGGATACCAAAAATTCCAATCCCGGGATATTTCGGGATCCATATAGATTAGTTAACCCACAACAAATATATAAAAATTTTCAAAACATAAATTCTTGAGAACATTTATTCGAATAAAATATTCTACAACTCATTTTATATTGCATTGTTACATATAATTACATATGTTTTTTATATTATTCCAACATATAACAAAATTATAAAGTATTCATCAAAAAGCAAAGTAACAAAATAAAATTATTTAAATAAAAGTATTTAACGGCCTACTTTTTTATAATTGCTAAACGCGTTTAAAAAGAATAATAAAGTTAAATTTGTTTCTTTTAGTTTCATTGTGGCCACACAGTTCTATATTTGGTGCGTTTTCTTTTGCAATTATTTTCAATTGCATCAGATTTTTTTTGTACTATATATTAGGTCTAGAAATTATATATGTACGTGCCCAAAAAAATTATGAATGAAAACATCCAGTAGAGAAACATTAATTCTATGTATGCATACAAATCCAATGTCTGTTAAGGGTGTTATCCGTCCATGAGTCCGTGCTATAAACGCAATTCAGAGAGCAATAAACAGCAAAACTGTGTATTTCGTTGCTCGATTAGGAAAAGGCTATTATATTTTCATTTAAAATTCGCTTAATCCCGGAATCCCGAATATCCCGGGATCGGGATTGGCAATCCTAGTATGTATGGACGTATTATTAAAGAAACTTTTTATTATTCAAAAGTGAACTGTTTTTTTTTGCAATGAAATAATCTTTGAAAGTGTTTTTGTATTTATTTTTAATACCATTGTCAGTATAATTGACATTAAACTAATAAAAATTCTTATCTAATCTAAAAAATTATAACAATAGACAGCCTGTGGACGTTTCATTAGTCATATAATGCCAATTAAAAAAAGAGGAAATTAAATTTATTATTTGTTTTGTAGTAGAAATTATATAAAATGTTATAAAAGATAAGAAACTAATAAAAATTGATAAAAGTTTTTCCACACCGACAGACGTTAAAAATTTAGCAAAACTATAAATTGAACACAAAATAAGCTAGTCAAAGTCTAAAAATCACGAAAATATTTATAACGGTGATTTATGCTTTTGAAAATATATAAAATTTTTTAATCAAACTTGATCAAAGCTAAATTGAAATAGATAAATTGTATACGTCATAGTCGGTTATTTTCTGTAGTAGTATAATTTCTTGCATACCCGCAGGTAAAAGTTTAAAAGGACCGTACAAAATAAAAAGGCATTACGTATTGACGTTTTCGAAAATTAAAATAATCATTTTCAAATTTTAAGCTTGCTTTAAATGTTTACTTTAATTGTTTACTTTTAATTGCCTTCCAAAGTCTAAAATGTGTTAAAATTAAACAGAATTAAATTTTCGAAGTTTCGGACTTGAGTATGAATTCTCGAAATAACCTAAAATCTGTTTGACATTCCATTGTGATGATACAAGCATAATTTTAGGTAAATACACAATTTTCTATAGTTTCGTAAATAATTTTAACGCTCAGAAGTTCAACTTAAGTATATTATACACATTTTCGAAATTTCGAACTTAGCTTGTGGTAATTTTGAAATTTTAAATATATTTTCTAACATCATTTTTATTCTCAGAATTTAAAATAAAACATTACTCTGAAGTTAAAACTTAATAAACCTGCATCATACAGAAGGGCATTCATATATTCGAATTTGGAACTTAGCTTAGATTCGATTAAACAGAATTGTAAGAACATTGCTCGTAACAAACATCTTCGTCAAACTACGCTAAATTGGAGAATATTTGAAATTTCGAACATGCACATGCAATATTTTTTTTATCAAACTATACAAAATCGGAGTATTAAATAAGTTCGTAATTGGAAAAAATATAACTTCTATTTCTTAATAATTAATACAGTAGAATCTTAGAAAAGTTAACTTGCGTAAAAGTTAAACAGCCGGATAAGTTAACACATTTTCATAATCTTTCGGTTAACTTTTTAAATTTTTAAAACAACGGCTGTTTCAGTGATAATAGTGGCAACTTGATAACTTAAAATCTTCAAAATGGCAATGCTAAACCTTTATTTTCTTTATTAGATTATGGAATTCCCTTCCTTTTTATTTTGAGCAGCCAAAAATTTTGTATATCTTCAAAATTGCTGTTGAAGTTGTAGTTACTCGTCAGTGTTTAGCTTGTGAGTTGTAGAGATGTGCAAATGTCGTGAGTCACGCGTGAATCACGTGATTCGTGATTACAAATTGATAAAATCACGCATGCGTGATCGTGATTCAAAAATATTTTATTACCGTGCGTGATCGTGCGTGGTTTTTTTATACAATTCTCACGAACTCAAAACAGTTCTCTATGTTAAGCTTTTTCTTCTTTTGAATTTTTTGATCTTTGCTAAAATCACATCCATTCATACATACATATGTAATTACGTACATATGTACATAAGTATGATTGTAGCTTCATACATTAAAATCTCCGATACAAATGCAGACATTCATCTACATACATACATACATATCCATGTACGTATAGACATGACAGACAGTGCTAGATTTTTTATATTAAGTTTATCCTTTGTATTGCTAATTTTTCGAGCTTTTCCTGATTTTTTTTTATTTAATTGATGATCTTGAAGTAAATAAAGAAATTAATTACAAAATAAAATTTTTTAGCATATGCTAAATCTTTTATTGCAAAATTTGTATTTCACCGTGAGCGTGCGTGCAAAATTATTCCCATCGTGCGTGAAAGTTCGTGATTAAACATATTGCGTTCGCGAGCGTGCTTGATCGTAAAAGTTTTAAATGATGCCGTGCGTGAAAAATATTTATGTTTTGTGATCGTGCGTGATCGTGAGCGTAATTTTACTCACGCCCACATCTTTAGTGAGTAGTGCAGTGCTAATTTAAAAAATGCCAAAGCAGAAGAAATCATCACAAATCAGATTGATCACATATCATGGAAAAACTGAGCGTGCCTGTGAAATTGAACAACCAGTAGAAACTAAACCTAAGTTTATTTTTGTAATAATGAAAACTATTTAAGCCTTTTAATAAAAATATAACATTTTGTATAAAAAGAAAAAATTGTTTACATATTATATACTTTATTTATTCCTTTTTTCGATTAAAAAAACGCCCTTAGAAAAGTGAAAAGTTCAAAAATGTTAATACCCCTTGGGACATTTTGGTTAACTTTTTTAAGATTCTACTGTATACGAGTATGTACACATATGCATCTATGGGCTCGTATACATATGTACATTATCTCGGTTTGAATAACTCCGAAGCCAATGATTATCAAAAGACCTATTGCTTAAATAAACATTCTAATAAATATAAAAAAAGGTCAAATAAAATAGAATATAAATATTTTTAATTTGGTTAAATTTAATTTGTCCAGAAAAGTTTATTCGATACTTTCAAATAAAAATATTTATTAAGCATATAATTTGACTTTAATTTAGTAAATATTGGTGTGATTTTGCGTGATATAAATACATACCTATTTCATATAAACAAAATTATCAAATTGTTTACATACACCAGGAAAAAAACATGTTCATAGCTACTATAATAGTAGCTTCTGAGGACTATATTATATTCCTTAGATGACAAATGCAATATCGTATATAGTAGCCTCAATCATTAATCTGAACATTAATGGTAGTTTGCAATTATGATTCCATCGACCATGTGTTGTCTGCGCGTGTGTTACCAAAACTCTGAAGAAAGTCTGGACTTCTTTTGTATGACATTCTTAATTACTTTTCGTGCATTTCATCATAAAAACACCAATTAATTTTATTTTCATTATTCCTTAACTTTAACTTTTCAGCTGTTGTTTATTTCATTAGCCAAGTTTCAAATACATGCACACATAGAACTGTATGTTGACTGTATACATTTAACGGTCATTAATGCAAAAAGTGTGGTATCGCTTGCTGCTCTTCTGCTGTTCAGGTGTTGTTAATTTTGGTTTGTGTGTTTCACTTGCACCTGTCCTTTTTTATTATTTTTTTTGTTTTACCCCAGTAGTAGTTATTTTAATACACTTGATGGCATTTTAAGGTTAATTTGTTTTATTTTGTTTGTCTTACATACATACATAGTACATACATATACATATATACATATATGTACATACATTTAAAAAAACACGTCTTTTATATTTCCCTACACAGATCCACAACCTTTTGCTTTCCGAAGATCAAACAGAACTTTTGTTTTTTTTTTTTTTTTTTTAGCAGAAAAAGTCAAAAGCACTTAAATTATGCAGCTCAAGCGTTACTTAAATTCATCTTCTTGCTTTTTAGATTGAAAAGAATAAGATAAAGTAAATTATGGTCTGATTTTACCTCTGACTTTACAAAACACACCACACACTCACACACACGCAAATTTTTATTAATTTAGGCAAACGCCAAAAAAACCTTTGTTTCTTAAAATGAGTGAAACGCAAACACAAACAGATGAAATGTGATAAAAATAAAGCACCATGCAACAAAATTAAAATTTTTTTGACACTTGTCACACCGATTATTTTTCTTATTTTTTCATTTAAAGTGAAGTCCGAATTATCATGAAAAAGTCGTTTCGGTTATTGCCGAATAAGTTAGACGCCTGATGAAAGCTGGAATGTAAGAAGAAAATATCTTAGTTCCAAAATGACAGGCCTGATTTGCGTTAGGGGCTGTGCACATATTACGTAACGCTCCAAGGGGGGTTAAAGATTTGTTACGGATTGGAAATTTTTTACTGAAAAATTATTAAAAAGCGTTACTAAATAGAGCGTTATATGTGCACAGCCCCTTAGAAATCGGAACGTACACAAATTGGATACATGGTAAAGTTCACAATTACTGAAAAACTAGTCCCAAGCCGTCTGCGTCAAGTCAACCTTTTGTTTAACATACAATAAGGAATTTTGTGCTTGATTTAAAAATAAATAGGCGTTTTAAAGTTATAGGAAAAGTACTGTAGAAATCTCTGCTAATAACCAGATTTGCTGATTTTGTAGCTAGAAGACCATAACCTCACAAAAAACATATACTAGTTGTCTTTGTTATTTGTCTTTATTGCACAGTGTAATCAAAACATATGTATCAACTCGTGAATGTAATTAACGTAGTCGTACATACATAAAATAAAACAATAGTACAACAAAACGGTAACGGTAGTTCATGTAATTAATTTTTTAATGTTCCAAAAAATAAATATTAAATAATTTTTAAATTACACTGCTATGATTTGTTTAAATCTTTTAATTGTAATTTAATCGGGGTCGTTTAGGAATTCTTAAATATTGGTTTCAAAAAAGTTCATGTAGTAAAAAACGATGCACAAAATAAAAAGACGTGTGGCACTCGGGGACTGCCGCGGTAAAGCTATAACATAGCAAAGCATTTTTTATTAACTTATGCAATTATAATTGTTTATCTATTTTTTATTTATGCAGTATTTTTTCTTCATCACTTTCTTCATTGATAAATGCACTTTGTTTATTCATATTTAAAACACTTTAAACACAAATTTTACGCGTACAGCTTTTCACCAGCAACAACTTTTCTGTTTGTGTTTAGAATTTTTTGTCAACCACGATTGCTCGTAAGTACGCCATTTTGTGTTTTCCTACATGTAAAAATCTGTTCTGGCAACATTGTATGTTAATGAAATCAATAGCATACTTTAGAGGTTAACATGCATTGGGCGATTCAAATACTTAAAAAAAAAACAAAAGACTTAAGAAACAAACTTAATGTTAGGTTTTTTTCGTTACGGAATTTCTTGATTTCGTCGCTCAAAGCCCGCGATAAAATCTATGCAATATCTTAATAAGAACATTGCAAGATTGTAGCGAGTGATTCATAAAGTTTTGAAAGATTAAGCCGGTCACACATTTGCTGCCGCTTTAAGAAATTTTTCAAATGAAACGGTGGAATTGAAGCAAAACTGCGAATTAAAACAATCATGGCTTCTTATTTGTGAGTAGTATTTATTATTGATATTTTTTTTAGTACCAGAACTTAGCAGTTATGCAATGCATTGTGCTAGAACTTAGGGAAAGGGATATGATAGAGTTTCCACAAAAATTATGTAGATTATTTTCCACACAAATTTTCTAAAAACAATACCAAAAAGTGTTTCTGTAAGAATTTGTTTTTTATAAGTTTAGCACTTCAGCTGTGAATACGTCATATACCTACATATATGTTTGTATGTACATATCAAAACGCCGCAGAAATTATTTTGTGACACAATTGGAAATTTATAAAAATTTTGTTTATTTATTTTAGCTTTCATTATTTTTAAAATGTTTATTTGCTTTCCATATTTTAATTTGTATACATTTTTTTGCCACTGGTTATTTTCTTATTTTTATTTGTTTTTTGACAGCTGCTTAAATGGGATTTTCCAATAAAAACGTAATTAGTGTTGCCGCTTTTTACTGTGGTGAGAAAACTAGAGTTGGGCAAAATCGTTCCTTTTTAGGAATCGTTCCGACTGGACCGAAAGATTACTGGAATTATGTCGTTCCTTTCGATCCCATTGCTGAATACACAAGGCACAATGCTATGCATAAGTAGGGGCATCCCCAGAGCGAGTTTAAAGCTATTTTTAGAATTCTTTCCAAAAATGCGATGTATTAGATCCATTTTATTTTCGATACTTGATGAAAGTCAAAATTTCAGTATTATGCATATTAAACACAATTTCAAACAAAACGGAAATGGGGAATATACTAAACTGATACGGTAGAAAAATTTTAACGAAATGTCACAATCCTTATTTTTGTCAGATGGTGATTGTCAATAAAAATGGGGAAAATGAAACTGCATTCTATTTATGATATAATGTAACAAACATTATGTCATGTTTTCTACATACGAGCACATAAATATCACCGATTACGATTATAAAATTGCAAAGTGATGTTGGGACGACTGAATAGGAGTTTCCAAGCGTATTTGCGAAATTTGTATTCAGCCCAATCGGAATTAAATAAAAATATAGAAGTTGACAGATTAATAAATGCTGTCTTTATTACAACCTGTTTGCTGTAATCAACATTTCCGTGAGCAATCAGCTGCTGGTTGAGAACACTGTGCTAACTTTGCACTCCAGGCGCAAAAGTTCTTTTTATTTTCTTTTTTCGGTTTTAATCGCTTTATAGAAGAAGTAATAAATAATATGAATCTTTTGCTTTCTTTTATTATTCTTTATTCAAAATTCGTTTTATTTTTCTTTATTTATGAAACCATCCTTGACAAAATACTTCCGTTACGTTTTATGTGATATTTTTTTTTTTTTTTTGCTTAAGCCAATATGCAGTTTTAACGTTTAGCGGAAACTGCTTACATTGCTGCTTCTGAAAGGAGCTGCAACCATAAAATTATAAAAAGTAGAAGACGAAAAAAAACTACATTACTTAAAACTACAATAAAATTGTAAAAAAAAAGGCGACAAGAATTTGTCTGTGGGAACAAAAACACCAGCGCTACTGTAGCAGTTAGACAGAGAGTCAGTCAGTCCGGGCCTGAGAATACATTTTTTTTTTCTAGAACATGGAAAACTTGCAAAAGCCAAACAAGATTCTTGTGATTGCTTAAGCAGGCTTAAATGGCCAGATTCACACAAGCCAAATGCCTGCCACCAATCAAAATGGATTGAAGAAAACAAGAAAAACTTTCAAGATCATTCCTGTTCTAAACGGTTTATGTTGTTGATTTATTTTATTTCATTCTATCGTCTTTCTCAAACTAAAGTGAAATTAAATGCTTAAATTATACCTACATATCTCATATACATATGTATGTATGTATGAGTCACAGTCTTTCTGCCACTATTTCTAACAAATAATTTCTACACTGTGATCATCAATGATGAGAAAAATATATTTTTTGTTGTTGTTTTGAAAATTTAATTTTTATACTGTTAGAAGGATGTGGGAAAAAAAATGTTGTACAAAGTGCGAGTTTAGCCAAAATGAGTGAATGAAGGCTTTTTATGACTCTTTCAGCTAAATAATGGATGAATGATATGAATTTTTGTTAACTTCGTACATCAGTTCACAACATTCATATGTAAAAGTATTTCATGGCTAATAAAAAACTAAAATAAAAACTTTTTAACGTTAAGAGTCATTACAATTTTTTTCCTAGAAATTTTAAATAATTAAAAAACAGTTGACAGTCAAACAACAGCCAACATATAAGACCAAAGTATATAAATATTTAAATTAGTTTTTCTTCTGAAAATTGATAAAAATCTTGAGCTTAAAAATATTAATTACTGTAATTTTAATGATTTTTTTTTTCAAGTTTTTGGTCAAATATTGTATGTATTTGAAGGCAGAAAGGGCAATAAAAAATATTTAATCCAACAAGCAGGGAGGTCTAGTTTCATCACAAATATGTATTTCATAGTTAATAACGCGCATGAAATATATCAAAGAACTATTAATAACCTTTTCTTTTTAAAGTCACACATGATTGAAAAAATTCTCAAAAAGTCCTCATTCAGAGGGAAATATTCTGCAAAAATATTTGCATAAACTTCCATGTCTTTACAGAAAACAAAATTTACCTTGAAAGTCACAAAAAAAAAATCAAATGTGTTTAAGGGTTTATTTCGTTTCTATTCACAACAAATGGTATATCTTATAATCCTAATATTTTTTTTTTAAAATAACATTGGCATACTTTGCCCGAACACCTCTTTGGTGTAAAATTTCCCTTAAACTGGATCGCTGCTTAAGAGGAACTTTAAGCATTTGCCATAAAAATATACTGAGTATAAGTCTTCGAAGATACAAAAGCTGAAAACTCAATTAGAAGGTCAGAATAAAAACTTAAAAGGAATTTAATAGTACGTTTCCATTATGAGCAAATCAAGTTGATTTGAGGAAATCATGTCAAAGTGTTTCCATTATGTTGCAAGTAATTTTGTGTTCGAATTTTCCAAATAAATTTGACGTTTGTGTTGTTTATTTATTTTTTAACATAAAAAAAGTTTTAAGTAGCAAAAAAATCTATAAAAATGGAGGATAACACCGACTTTTTACTAAATTATGTACGAGTATATTCACCAAAACAACGGTTTATAGCAAAAGCATGTAACTATTTTTGAAGTGCTACAACTTTGTGTCAAGGTCAACACCATTTTTATTCGTACTTAAATGTCACTTTTTCGGATTTGTAAGTCAGTAATATTGGATACCCCAAGGTTGTAAATAACTTGAAGAAATATATGTACTTTAATATCAATACCAACTTACATATACATACATGCTAAGGATATTTCTTAAAAAAAAAATTGGAAAAACCAGTTCCAACATCCGTAACTTTAACTTAATTTGGCCAAATCAAATGACTTATTATATATATACATACATAAAAATTTTTGCGTTTTACGTTTTTTGGAGAAGGTTAAAACATTTTCACTTTCGTACGAATTTGGTTTCTGTGACACCACTGAATATTGTAATTTTTTTATTATTTACATGATGTTAAAACGTTTTTACACAAGGTAAATTTGAGTATGTATAAGTAAAAAATTTCCAAACAAGCAAGTTATTTTACATGATGTCAACAATGTTTTTTTTTAGAAATTTTGACAGCAAAATGATTTTATTGAAATACGGGACTTGTATTTTGTTAACACATACATAAAAAAAGAAGTGCTAACAATGTTATTTACCCAACAATTAATACTGGCAGCTATTTATGTAAAAAAATATTCTTTTAATTTCATTTTAATTACAAAACTATTTCAGCAGACTTTTGTTTGCTTAACCCTTATGTGCGCGGCAAAAAAAAACACCTTCTAATGCGCTCCAAGGTACCTGGGTACCTATATGGAAGTTACGTAGAAAACAAGCATTTTGGCACTAAATATCTAGTTAAAACCTTGGCAACAGATATATTTTACATTTTTTCTTACCTCCTATGCATGCCGAATCTAACGTGGAATCAAATACGTTTGCAAAACCGGATATTATAACATATTACAACAAAACTAAAGGAGGGGTTGATAATATGGATAAGCTATTGGGTGAATATACGTGCAAACGCGGAACAAGTCGATGGCCGTTGTCACTATTTATTATTATTTATATACTTACAATGGCCGCATTCCCATATAAAACACGTACAGGTACCCGGGTACCTTGGTGCGCATTTAAGGGTAATAAGAACAAATTGGTCTCTCTCACAAATTACAAAAAAAAATTTTGCTGTACGGCTGCAAAAAAACATTCTTTTTTAAAAGTTAGTAGTTCTCAAAAAGTTTCAGATATGCATTTTATCAACTTCAATGAAAAATGTTTGGCTGAAAACACCAAAGGTACCCGGGTACCTAGGTGCGCACATAAGGGTTAAACAAAACTTACAATTTGTGAAATGTTTTGTGTAAATTAATTTTCATAGGGAAAACAATAATTGTATAAAAATGTTACATTCCCTACCTTTCACATAATTACTGTCTCTGTTTAGTTAATACCAAAATTCTTTTATTTAACCATCATAAATGGATATTTGTTGCATGCAACTTGAACTTTGTTTGTTCTTTCTTTGGGTTCTTGGAAATTTGTATTTATTGCACACAATCGGCAAACGCAACAACAACGACAACTGAATACAAATAAAATTATCTTAAGACGCTATTAAGTAAATTGTTTGAATACCCAAATCCTCGTACGCTTGTTATTTATTTGAAAATTGTTTACAGGCTCCGGAAAAAAAAATTGTTTGCAAAAAAGTAGCAACAACAGCAGCAACAAAAATATGTGTTAATAACATAAAAATAAAATAACAAAGTGCGTAACATTTAATAACCCTTTTCTTTAAGCATTGGATATCTACTCATAAATAGATGCTTTCCTCTTTTCGTCTGTCATCATTCCCTTAATTTGTTTTTTTTTTGTGTTTTTTTGATATAAAAGCAGATGGATGGATGGATGGATGGATGATTTTAATGTATTTCATGGAAAGCCAGAAGCTTTTGGATGATCATCAAACACAAACAGCATGTAGTATATTGACAATTAATGTGGAATGCCTTGTAAGCGCGGTATTTCTTTCCGCAAAGAAATATAAAAAAAAAAACACATCAAACATTTAAATGCCGACAAAAAGTGGGTTTTTCTACTATCTCTGTCTCTTTCCTCCTATAATTTACCTGTTTCCAAAGTTATTTGAAACATTTACTGAAGATTTTTCTGTTTGTGGTCGCTGTTTTACAAAAACCAAAATTATACTTACGTTTTGTTTAAGAAATAGCTCACATTTTAAAGTGTAACAAAGTTGTTGCAATCAAAGGGTTTTTCTTTCTGTCGACGCTTCAAAGTTTTCGAATACATAATATGAATAATGTTGTACATATGTACATATGTATATAGATATGTATGTCTTTTCTGACAAGTGTTACATATATGCTACATTACGTTCATATTAGGGATGCCATTCGGGACTGGATTGCCGGGATTTTTTCAGGATCACGGAATTTTTCGGGATCCCAAAATAAAATGCACATAAATTAGTTAGCCCACAACAAATATATAAAAATTTTCAAAACATAAATTCTTGAGAACATTTATTCGAATAAAATATATTATACCTATGTACATATATATTTTATAATTCATTTTATATTGCATTGTTAAATATAATTACATATATTTCTTATATTATACCAACATATAACAATATTATAAAGTATTCATCAAAAAGTTTAAATAAAAGTATTTAACGGCCAATTTTTTTATAATTGCTAAACGCGTTTAAAAAGAATAATAAAGTTAAATTTGTTTCTTTTAGTTTCATTGACAGTTTTAACAGGGTGAAACAAAAATATATAAAAGATCAATATTGTGGCCACACGGTGACAATAGTGGAGTTCTATCTTTGGTGCGTTTTCTTTTGCAATTATTTTCAATTGCATCAGATTTGTTATTAACCGTAAGCATTCTTTTTGTACTATATTCGGTCTAGAAATTAGATATGTACGTGTCCCAAAAAATTATGAATGAACACATCCAGTTGAGAAACACTAATTCTAAGTATGCATACAAATCCAATGTCTGTTAAGGGTGTTATCTGTCCATGAGTCCATGCTATAAACGCAATTCAGAGAGCAATAAACAGCAAAACTGTGTATTTCGTTGCTGGATTAGGAAAAGGCTATTATATTTTCATTTGACTCTCGCAAGAGCAATGGCATCGACAATGAACTTGCTTATGTGCTTATAGGGGAAGTTATGATGACTTTGTTTTAATAATATTTAAGTAGAAAATATATATAATAATATATAAAAGAAAAATAATTAGTAAAAAATTTCGGGATTGACTGATCCCGAAAATCCGTGATTTCGGGATTGGCATTCCTAGTTAATATACATACATACGCGTTCTATTCTAAAAATTATGTAACTTTCAAAACAGTGCTAATGTTCAATCCTATAAATGTTGCACCAATTAATGGTAAAATACGCTGACGTGTTTTATTGATAAAATTGTTCTAAAATAGTTTGTACTATTGTGGCAATGAAAAATTTACCACTTTTTAAAGGCATTTAAAGGAAAACTTTAAAAAGTGTTCAAATACAAACTTGCTGAAATTAGAATTTATAAACAGCTGTGATATCAGCTGAAGAATTTTTTAGACGGCAGCAAGTGAAACAACGTTTAATGGCTGCCAGCCAGATAACTTATACAAACAATAAACATAGTTTATAAAGTCTTCTTCTTCCTTTTTTTAAATTTTAAATGATGATGATTTGCCGTTTTTAGACAAAAAATTTAACTCATATTTCAAGCAACGAAAACGGCGAAAATTAGCAAAAACTTGCAGAAATTTTTAAATTTGTTGAACACTATATTGCTTAAAAATGCAAGAAAGTCAAATATGTTGAAAAAGTTAGGACAATGCAAAAAAAAAAAAAAAAAAAAAACAAACACCTTCGAAAAATTTCAAAATTTCGAAAAATTTTGCAGAATTCGCGAAAATGTAGAATTTGGGGTTGGTTTTACACGAAAAACTGTCCGCTACTACTTTTAACGTTCGATATGTCTTTTTCTGATGTGGGCTTAGCTCATTTGTATTTTTCATCATCTCCCAGAATTGGAGCAAGTATTATTTAGTATTTATTTTAAAAACTATGTATAGTAAACGTAACTTACTGCAATGATAATTGTAAGCATTCAAACTAGAGTTATTGCTCTACTTGAATTCTTAAAAATATTGTTCTACAATGAAAAATTATTATTTTTACTTAAATTGATATTTCGCCAGAGTTTATTGTCCCACTTCAAGTCTTATTATATTATTTCATTACTTGGCGGTTTATTGCTCTTTTGGGTTTTAAGATATAAAAAGAAATGATTAAAAAAAGTACTGCAAACAAGGAAACTGAATAATAATTGTTTCAGATGCTATAACTTTTAACCTTTCAAAGTCAAGTAAAATATTTTCTTGATTACTATCTTAAAAATGTTATATGCTTTTAAAAATATTTGAAATAGTTATATTTACACATCTTATAACCATATGAAATTACTTATTAGGATTGTTAATTTTTGCTTTCTTATTAATACAAAATTAGTTTCGTTTATGACGATTTTTATGCCGATTTTTGAAATTCATGCGCCGAAAATGCCGATTTTTTTTTCAAAAACGTGCAGATTTTTTGTTAAAATCATCTGGCAGCCTTGATTATGACTTAATAGCCAACCTTTTGAATCCTCAAATTATATTAAATCCATTTTATACATAATTAACAAGATTTGAAAATTTTATTAACACTATTTATAGTTTTAAACACTTTTATATTATATTTTTTGTAATAATAATGTTTAGTTTGACCGGTTTAATGGTTTACACCGGTTGTTTGTTTACATGATGACAACAATTGGTAAACTTTGTGCATATATAAAGAATAAAACAATTTTACATTTGTTTTTATATATAAGTGCTTTATGACGCACCTAAAATAAGGCTGTTATTTTCAGTCGAAAAATCCTAAGAATGCAAGCGCAATCATATCAAGATTATAATATTAATTATTATTAACCCAAAATAAGCTTATCTCGACTTAAGCACTTTTTATTTTTTTCATAGCTATATTCTTCACCAAATTTTTTTTACTCGTACATACTGAAAATGTTTTATAGCAGAAAAACTTAACGCCTTAAAATTATTTTTTAGTGTCATATTATGAAAATAGTTTTTACTAGTTTTGCAAACTGTAAATGACATGTGTAACTAAATATTATAACAGCTTTTAATGTCCTTTTGTATCAGAAAAGATTTATTCATCCTTAAAAAAATTTGGTATTAAAAGGGTTAATTTTTATGGGACGTGTTTCGTCATTAAACATGCTAATATTTCTATTTATATTTTCGTTTTGGTCAGCATATTTTTTGATAATAAGATTAATTAAAATCCCTTTAATAAAAATATCTAAAGTGTAATTTTATTGAGTTCACCGACTTTTAAATTTAAATTACCAACATGTAACTTTTTCTCAATGCTTCACTGATTTAAAGACAACTAATTTTTCCATGGTAAAACAATGGCATAAGACCCTTGAGCAATTGCCGTTTCCTAAGATCTTCTAAAACGAATATGAAAAAACACACAAATTTTGTATGCAAAAAAAGAAAAATATATTTCTAACAATTAAAAATTTAACAATTAATCAAACCAGGTAACATTACACTCATTTGGCTTGACTAAAGTCGAATTACTAAATACGTTTGAGAAAATATATTAAGAAATAAATACAAAAACAGTTATGAAACTCAAAAAAAAAAAAAAAAAATCAAAAAAAAGTTGTGCTGAAAAAAATATGATTTTAAGACAAGTAATTAATCTTAAATTTAAAAGGTTAAAAATCTTCGATAAAACTTTTCATATAAAAATAGTATGAACTTTAAATATCAATTTAAATTTTACAACATTAAATATCGTTAAATACTTTTTCATATCTCGTATAAAATATTGATAATAACAACATAAGAAATGGTTACTAGCAGAAAATATTGCAGTTCTAAATTACTCTGAGTACCGATTGCATTAAATACTTTGAATAATTGAATTAATGAATAGTTGAGGAGGTTCTCTTCAAAACTTGAATATTCCTTTTTCGACAGAGTGAAAAATCAGCAAAATTGAAATTTGGCCAAAACCTTATAAATACACTAGAGACAAAGTGGTTAGCGTGTTCACTACAAGGCAATCTATGACTGGCAGGTCCCACAGCCATTCAATCTCAACATCATACATTTTCTATGATGTGCTTTAGTGCGGCTTTGTATAAGTGATGATCAGTGGCAACTAAAACAACTCTTCAGGTAGCGATTGATAGAAATCCCAGCTAATGTTTGCTACAGTAAAAAAATTAATAAGATGACTTCTCGAACAGATAACGAAATTTAATGCGTCTTCTTAACACCAGACGCATTAACAAAACGTGCAATAGCAGAGTTTTACAAGAATAAAGCGTTCTTCTACATTTTCACCGTATATCTTCTCTGCCCTATTCCTAATTCCGGCACAGTGCATTGCATAAGTGGGGAGTGCTGGTTTTCTAAAGATGATTATTCCTGGAATATGGAATAGGCAGGCATGTTTTGAAAAGAATCTCCTCAATTAATGCAATCGATGGCCGGAATTGATTCCAAAAAATATCATCTCGCGCTAGATGTGTCCTACAAATTTCACAAAAAGTTTTTTTAAACATTTTCACATATACACACCGGCTTATGAACTCCTTTATTATTTTTTATTCACAATTCCGTATGTTGCCATAATGACAACGAAAATACCGTTCGGTTTAATTAAGTCGAAATTTGCCGGTGGCGTCAGCTAAATTTAAAGCATTTCTACGTTGATCTCCTTTAATAAAAACAAAAATAATAAATACACCAACAATTGATCTTCCAAGAATATGTATGTATGTATGTTGTACGTTTTGATCATTTCGCAACAACTCTCCATGGGATATGTTTAATTTTACGTGTAAAGTTATTATGATTATTTTTGTTTTGTTTTTTCAAACAAAAATTTAGTTCAACACTCTACCGATCTACATGTCTATTCTAAATCTAAATTTTAAAGTGCTAATTTTGAAAAACAGCAGGGGGCACTAACTTTTGGGTGTAAACAAAATTATTTCGAGAATATGGTTAATTAAAACTATTATAATAAACTAAAAAGATCAAAGCTAATTTTACTTGGTTAAAAAATCATTATACAGATCTACATTATGTGTAGTACGGCTTTTCAAGGATTTATTTAAGTGCCGTTCAATATTCAATACTACATTTTATTTTGCAGTCATTTTAATCAGTTTTTCAACCAATTTATTCAATGTTATTGGTGTTCATGGAAAAATATAAGAAATTAGCAATTTAATAAATTGTAGAAGCAAAAGTACTTTTCAGCAGTTTATATGTATGTAAGTCATAATACTAAATTGATGAAACAAAAAAAGTACATTTCCTCTTAAAGAATTTGTAGCAAACAAACAATTTTGTCGAACATTTTTGAGTAGAAAAATTATTATTAGTTTTGGATTTTATTTTTAGAGAATTTAAAGTTCCCCTTTTCCAAATTATTATAGTAGTGAACCTTCATGGAAAATATTGCAATTTTTAAGTTGTATGAGTTCAGTGCTTATAAGTAAAACATTTGAAATATTTTCACCTTCTAACATTACTTTGCGTGGCACTTTCATTCAAACCAAAAAGTGCTTTTCAACAGTGTTATAGAGTGCAAAACGATTCTAGGTCTTCAAAGAAAACACATTTCAATATTAAAACTGTATTTCAGAAGTAAGTCAAAACTAATGGTGTTTTCTTTTGTACAAAAATTGGTACATCTCCATGTAAAAAGTGTTCGTTTCTTAAAAATGTTTTGCTCTGTAAAAGGGTGGTGCGACTTTATATAAAAAATTACCCTCACTAGGTTGTTCTACTTTTTCATAAATTGGTTTTTGTTCTAGTGAAACAAGAAGTTGCATTATTACAGGGCGGGCAAGACATTTTCTGCATGTACCCTTTACCAGGGTGTGCAGAAAAGAAAACACCGTAAATGTCTGACATAAAATGTATTTGTAACTGAAAACACAAAAGAAATGTATGGATGATTGTTATGTTTATTAGCTTATGAAAATTAATGCGCAAATTAAGTAAGACATAAATTCAATAACAACGAACTAAGTAAGTGTAAATAAGAATGAAATTAACACTTGAAAACGTTTAAAGTCCTGACTTACTTCTGACTTTCTAGTTAAATTTTTAAATTTTTATCGTGTTCTTTAACTTTATCAATCGTTTATGAAGCTGTAATTCTACATTGCGGGTAGGTGGCGTTATTCTATATGTGAACGTTATAAAATTAACATTTTCGTAAATCGCGATATTGAAACGATTTTTATAACACTTAAGGACACTCCCCTAAATACATATTTAAATAAAATATAAGACTACGAAAACAGAAGCGAAATTTAAATAAAATGGACTTGGATAGTTGCTGCCTTTGAAACAGCGTAGTAAAATTTTGCTTTATAGGAAGGTTGTAAATTTAAATAACGTTAATTTTTTCCGTTGGCACTTGGAAAGCTTGGCCTAAGAATAGTAACTTTAGGAGAAATTAATTTTTTCAATCAGTTACAATAGATGTTTTCCAAAATGTATTGCAAAACAATCAATTTGATGGAAAAAAGTCCAATCTGCTTCTTTTTAATTTTATTAAAATCAAGAAGTCTGGCAGCTCTCATATCGTATACTAGTACTCAATCAGCAACAACAAGAAAATGCACACAAAGATGCACTTGCACTCACACATCAACTGGCTGATAAACATGAGTAATCAACCACACACGATGAGTAAAGTGCAAGAACAACAACCACAATGCCAGCAAAAACCAAAATACGGTTTCTTGATAATTCTACTGTGTTTTTTGTTGCTGATTTTTATACTGGTGTTGCCAAAAAGATGGAAACATTATGATAGTGATGTGTAGTAGGTGTTAATAGGAGGTTTTTTGTTATTGTTTTAATACGAAATAGAGGGTACCACGTTATAAAACTGTTTGGATGTAATTGCTTGATTTATAAAAGATTGCCTTCTCTTTCTGTTGTGCTTTTGCTCTAGATTTATTTTGTAAGGTTTAGCGGAATTTCCCTTCTTCGAATAATTGTTTTTTTTTTTTAGTTTTAAACGACTTTTTAACGGGTTTAAGTGTTGAAATTGGCAAATTCTTGTCACATATCGAGACATTTGCAATACATTTTTGTTTACTTATCAATATTTGCTTGTTTAGCATTTTAAATTGGTACAAAATGTATCTACTTTTTTAAATACCGTTTAGTTTGCAATTTAATAAATGTTCAGTAATATTTTTTTGTGAAAATCGTCCGAGAAGTTATATTTAAAATTCTGAAAACGTTTTTACTAGCAAAAAAAAAAAAATAAAATAAAATGTTGATAAGTACGAGTTTAAAGGTTTTTAATGATGATTATCATAAAGTCGACACGAATTCTTTTGCTATAAACTGCAAAGTAATCTATTTTTGTTATGAAAAGGAATTTTAATGAAAATTGTATTGCACACATACTTGAACATATGTATGTACATACATATGTGTGTGCATATGTTTTAATGTACATGCTAAGTACTTCAAAAGGTAAAGAAAGTTACGCTGAGAAAATTTTTTTTCGAGATTCAGCCATGTTCAGAATAAAGATTTTAAAGAAATCTTAATATGAAACAGAGAATAAAAGTAAAAGTTATATAGAAACTATTTGTATTTTGAAAAACAATAAACCAAAATAAAACAATTAAAATTTTCAATTATTACGAGCTTCTGGAGATTTCATTTTATTAAAAAAAATTATTTAATTAAAAACTAAATTAACCGAATAATTAAAATTTCTTTGGATTTAACACTATAATACAGTGGAACTAAAATTTCATAACTTATTTGTTCCACCAGTTACTTTAAATTAGCGAAAAAATTAATATAATATTATTAAATTTTTCATAAGTAACCGTAAGATTTTATGAAATATTTGGAACCTGTAACCGCAGACTTTAAAACACTAATTTCAGTTAACATGCTGTAATTTGTTAGAGAAAAGTTAATTTTTTCCATTTAATATACTACAGCTGGCATACGAATAAATTTATAAAATGTTTGATAAATAACCGGTTACTTGGCCAATTAACTAAATTGCTTGTAAAACCATATTTTTCTTAACTTTAAATGCTGTTATTGGTGCTTAAATAAATAGTTTAATATTTTGGGTTACTTAAAATGAACAATTTTTATATTTTTATATTATTACGAATAAACGTAATTATTATTTGAACTTATATTGATGTACATATGAAAAGTAATATTATCAGGCTCAAGCTCAGTTTTATTGAATTAATGAAAATTCAAATTACTAAAAGTTTTTTTGTGTTGAAATACATTAGTATATCCAATCAGTTTAGCAGAACGTATCAGTATACAATTTTTATTTAAGATCATGTGATAAATTTCAAAATGAAAGGAAATTGTTTTTCATTTAATATGAAATAAGTGACAAAAATAAATTTTATACAACTAGGAAAACAATATATGGGCAAATCCAGCGTGACGAACGCTACATTCGAACACATTTTCACATTAATATATACAAATTTTTTGGTCTTTCAAAAGAGGTACCTTCAACTTATACATGGTGTTTAATGGGATATAAGTTTACTTTCGAATGGCATCAAACATAATTTTTTAACAGGTACTTATGTGTTGCGAAATAATTGATCACAAAGTCATGTGAGGCACGCTACAAAAAACGGAAGTAACTTTGAAACTTGAAGTGTGTTTTCGTAATTTTTAGCGAATTTTGCATAATAAAGCCCACAAAATCTAGTTTCTATAGGAAAGGTGAATATAAGAGAATTCTAAAATAACTTATTTGCAGCCAAAAAAATTGACACACGCTACATTTTTTCTAGTAGCATATAAATCAACACATTTGTATTTATTTTAACAAATTATATTTATAATTTATTATTTAATTTATATTTATTTATTTATTTATAAAATTATATATCTAGTCTAATATTCCATAAAAAAAACATAAAAAATAAGTTAGATAAATTTCAAAAAATGTTGGTTGGTGGACTGTTTCTGTGATTCCCCATATGTACTCGTATTGCTTTAAAAAAAACTGAAGTAATCTTGTTGTACCAATTGAATCGCAAAATCTTATTTTTCTTAATTTAATATGCTGCAAATAAAATTTTCAAGATTTCGTATTGGTTTTATGTATAAATAGTATACATAATAATAATTTTTTTAAATTAAATTTTTACAAAAAGTTAAGTAACCATATTCATATGCAAATATCGACCAATTGTTACTTAACCACTGGCAGTTTATTTAAAAGCACTTGTTATGGAATCTTCACTTCAATTTCAGTTTTATTCCTCAATAATTTATAAAAAATTTTATCGTATTTTTTTTTTGTTTTACAAAACCTATAACTGCTTAAAATGTAAATTGTTTTTTTTTATCGAAACTTGCATATGTGTGTATGAAGTTTTAGCGTTTGCATTTGGGTTGTTTCGGGGTCTTTATCCCTGCCGTCATTGGCGTCGTCGTCGTTATTGATACGCCTCAGTAAGTACAATGTTGCACACCATACCACTTTAAGTGGTAAATAGTTGGAAAAATATTTTGTAAAAAGAATAATAGAAATAAACAGCAGACATTAAGGCAAAGAAAGAAAAAAACTCTAAATGTACTCAAATATAAAATGACCGGTGGTATACATACTTTTTGGTATGAGTACAATATTATCGAAAAAGCTACTGTTTACCAAAGCATAACCAAAAATGTAGAAGAAAAAAAAAACCATTATGTATACAAAACATCTTCCTACAATATTTTTTCCAAAATGAAGCTAAAATACTCGTAAAACAAAAATAAAATAAAAGTAAAACAAAGGAAATAAAAACTCTTTACAACAGAGTGTTAATAGTGAAATTGTTATGTCTAAAAAGAATGTGATTTTAATTTCAGTTGCTGTTTTAAATCTCGATCTTTAACTTGTTTTTTTTTTTTTATAATGCAATTGTTAAAGAAACGAGTACCCACAACTAACCACATCACCATTGCAATCCATCGTCATTGCCATCAAGAGCAGCAGCAGCAGTAGCAAAAAACACAGATTGAAATGCATTTCATACTTTAGACTTGTTAAAACAAAAACTAAATGCTTGACAAAAAAAAGTTTTCTTCATATGTGTGGTTGTCTTGTGTTGTTCTGTTGATTTCTGAATTCAGCTGTTTTTATTGTTAATTTTTGCCATTTTTTTTATTGTTTCGCAGTCTGAGAGTTCTGAATGAATTTTCGATGCTGCACATTTTTTTTGCTTTTTTCTGCGTTGCTCATTTTGTATTAAATTTTTTTCTTTTTCGTTTTAAAAAGAAGCAAAATCATCTTTGTTTCATTTTAGTCACACTCACATTCCTGAGAATCAGAAAACTCCAACAAAATAAAATACGGGCAAAAAATTATAAAAACGCCACAAAAAAAGGAAAAAGAAACAACTCCATTTATGGCACTACTTCAGTCATAATACTTTGCATATGCTTTTAATAGGACGACCATATTGTTTCCTCTGCGAGTTATCGTTCTGCTTAAATTGTAGTGCGCGGCAGCAAGTGAATAATTTACAGTTGCGAAAAAATAATTACTTTATTTATGAAATGAATAATCTATGCTTTGAAATTTATTCTTTAAAAAAAGGAGCCAATCGATCAGATTACAAAATGCACGAAATTATGATTTTCGAAAAATAGAAATTGTGAGATCGGTCCATAAATGGAATAGTTATGCGAAAAAAAAGATTATGAGATGAAAATGCAAAACAAACAATCCCAAACGGAATGAAATTTAACTTATATACCCTCCACTAAGGTATATATACATACGTACTTATATGAATATTTGATATACTTATGTACAAATGCATATTATGGCGTATAAAACAATGAGCTGCAAAAGTATTGCGGCCAATTTTTGGGATGGCCGAAAAAATTTTGCTCTAATGGAAATATAATTTTTGGTATTTTTTTTTACCATTTTTCATTCCATATTCTGAGCAAAATGTTCGATTTTCTATTCCGGGCCACTTTCACTGCTGAACAAAAAGAACATACAGAACAATGCACTGTGTTGAATTTTAATACCGGTGATTCAAGATTGAGTGCAAGGGCCCTATCAAATACTATTAAATTTATTTCCGGAATGGTAATACATACTACATCCATATACATACAAATGTATCGGAAGCCATATTTTATTTTGGCTGATTTTAAATACGAATCGTCTTAAGACAAATCTTTACATATCAGCGAAAGAATAAAGTATCATACCCTTCTGGTGGCTTCAAAAATACGATTTCACGTACAGACAGATAGACAGATGGACATACGGTCAGACGGGTATTGCTTATTCAACTTTTCTATTTATAAGACTTCGGAATATACATATATTCTTTATGAGTCTCATATGAATAAAAATCAGTTCACAAATTAGGGAGTTATGAGTGCAAAATTATAAAAAATACTACCAGTTAAATAATTGTACATGAACTAAATTTTTGTAATCACAGAACTGCGCTTTTTATTGCAAAAATTACGTTCGATTAGAAACTGCTAAATAAGAATGTTTAGCTCGTAGGCATGACTAACTACATTGTATTGCAGAATCAATGAAGAATAGTAATTTGGCCAAATAGTCCAATAAGCCAGCTACGCCTCCATTTGAAATCGTTAGCACAAAATCAAAATACTTTTTGGATTCAAACGGTATTCGTAAAATGGTATCTTTTCAAATATAACACGAAAAACTGTGACTTTTGTGAACAACCTATCATAAGTTTATTGCGTACAATTTTAAACATAAATGAGCTGAACTAAAATAAATGGGTACCCCGAGTGTAGTAGATACTGTGCTAGACTATTAGACGGAAGGTCACAGGTTCGATTCCTGCTAACACCCTGGGTGTTTCTACATGAAAGCTAAAAAGCGCTTAAGTGGTGTGTGTGTGTGTTCGTATTTAGTATGAATATGTTCAATTAAGTAAATATATTTCAGGGGATTTCTATCTTTATCCGATTCCTTTCAAATCTTTTTCTTTAAACTGTTACATTTTTTTTTTACCAATTTTACTAATTTTTATTGTTCTTGTTTTAGTTATTTTAGGATTACAAGTGATTTCCTAGAGATTTAATATTATTTTACAAGGATTCTAAAATTAATTTTTACAATTCTTAAATTGTAACATGAAAATGTCGCATTTTGCCAATTCCTTCTGCATTTCCCACAATTTTAGTGATTTTTATTTATATTTAGAAAATAAAATAAATAATTCAATATTAAAGTCATTAACACTGTATCCCGAATAAACTTCAATACAATACAATAAGTTGGAGACATACAAAGAGTGCGCAACACGTTTCCTGATAGACAACGGTAGATATAGGTTTATACAGTATAGTCTACGTAAGGTGAAAATAATTTTAGAACAAACACCACTTATATGGTGGCCATTTCATGCACTCTACAAATTCAGAGTGTTCTGGGATTTGAAAAGCATAGCCTTATTCTTGGTGAAGTTTATGAGTAGATTACTGGTTGCCATCCACAAAGAGACCTTAGACAACAAATTGTTAGCATTACACTCAAACGCATCAATACAAAAGCCAAAAGTTAATATCATCGGCAAAGACGAAAGATTCACAGTCATATTCCCGAAGAAGATAAAAATATGTCATTTATATAGAGCTTAAATAATAAAGAGCCGATAACCGATCCCTGCAGTACACCATTAGTTACAGGTAAAGTTACAGAATCTGTATTACTACAAAGGACAAACTGGGATCGATCACATAAGTAAGAAAAAATTAAACTGCAAGCAGATAAAGAGTATCCAAAATGAGTTCTAAGTTTACGAATTAAAATTGCATGACTAGCACAATCAGAGGCTTGAGATGAATTAAGCGATATTAATAACGCCAAGTCCCCTTATCAACACAATGTCTAATGAAATAAGTGGTAGTGCTATAGCCCTCACGAAATCCCGATTGATAAGAATTTATCATGAAGTTTATATTTAAAAACACTGTAATTTGCACCTTAACAACAATGTTCAAATATATTCGATAGAACAGGAACGTTAAGAGTAGCAACGTTTTAACGTATGATATGATACCAAAAAAGAATAAAGAAAGACGCGCTTAGCAAGCTTACTAATGTGGCCTTTACTTTAGGAAGAGTCCCTACTCATTTTAAAAGCGGTTTGAGGGTTAATTTATTCTTCCCTATAATACTGCACGCCCTAAAAAAAATAACAAGGTCTTAACGACTTATTCTAGAAGAGGCCGCCTCGTTTTTAATTAATGCTTAAGTTTCCCCTTCCCCATTTGCAGATTGCAATATCAGATCATTTTAGAAAGTAAATTGCGGTTTGTTATTTTCTTTAACACACTACGAGGAAGCTATTTCTGGAACATTCGAAACTTTTAACTACTATCGTGATGGGCCTTCTTTCAAAGTCAAAATAATCCGTATGAAGAACGATAGAGGCACTAAAATGTATGAAATAGTCTTTGAAGACACTTAAACTTAAAATTCAACTTGAACGTACATATAAGGGTTAATTTTTAAAATTTAAATTAGCATTAAACTAAAATTTTGACAACTTTTAGAAGAACTTTTTAATAAAAGGATTAAAAAGTTTTTTAAAATGTTCCTCGTGTCGTAAAGAGTACAACAATTTTGAAGCCGCTTCACTACAACAAAGAGTACAAGGTAGAGGGGGTTTCAGGTTTAAATTCGTTGTTGGAGTTCAACATTCTTTTTATAATTTGAAAATTTTGAGGAATAATTAGATCTCTTATTATTTTACATTTCTTTCAACGCTACAATGAATTAAAATTTATTTCTTTCAAGATATTTTTCTTGTTAATGCGATTTTTTATAGATTTTCTATCCAAATAAAGTTATTTTTGTTACGCCGGATCGACCTTAAATAATTTGCTAGCCGTTTAATAATTTCAAGTCAGAAATGAACAAAGGAACAGTTAATTAAGCCAACAGTACAGGAAGAACGCAACAACATGATGTCTATGAAGGCCGCTACACACCATCATATTAGCATTTAATTATGTACTTGCCACCGTTTCCATTGTTTTTGCTTTTCTTGCTAAAAGTTTTTTTTTTATTCAAATACTTTTTTAAATTGAAATCACATAAATATTTTTTTAAAACTTTTACTTTTGCTTCATTAATTATTTTAAAACTGAATTAACATTTTAAGATGACTTTTTCTTTGGTTTCACTTTTATTTTCAGTTTGTCACAAAGAATTTGCAATTTTTTTATTTTAGAAACCCAAGAAATTTTAATTCGCTTTGAATAATTTAATTTTTTTTTTTGCAAACTCCCCCTCTTTTTTTATATCAGATAGTGGCGAAAACGACAATTTGTTTTAACAAAATGAAAAAAAAAAGTAAATCATTAAGAAAAATTAGCAGGTGAACTTCGCATGCAAAAAAAAAAAACAAAATCTAACGGTTTTTTGACTTTAAAGTTTTTTAAATCAACATTAAATAACAATAATTTAAGTCTTTAAAATGTTTATTAGAAAAAAAATATACATAATAAATTAATGAGTGTTATTTATTTTACCTTAAAATGTAAATATTTGCCAAAATTAATCCACATCAAGTTAAACAATAAAAAACTTTGAGTTAAGAAAATTTAAAGACAAGAAAATAATTTCGTCAAAACGCAAAAATTTCACTTTTAATGAGAAATAACAAAAAAGGAAATTGATTTATTTTTATTTGCTTAATTTTTGGTTGTTATATATTTTAACA
Organism: Lypha dubia; assembly: GCA_947311025.1. Classification (NCBI taxonomy): domain Eukaryota; kingdom Metazoa; phylum Arthropoda; class Insecta; order Diptera; family Tachinidae; genus Lypha; species Lypha dubia. Next base: position 3,345,113 of record OX371263.1, read on the forward strand.
TTACACTTTTATAATTTTGTAAAAACCACAATTTTTAAATGATTTGCACACGCGTGTTTTTCATTCTATAAATTTGTATTTATTTATCTATCAAGTTTAAGTTTTATATGTATGTAAGTCCATTTGTTGATGTGCTACCAGAATAATATTCAAGTTTTTTTCTTTATCTTTTATTGCAATAAAGTTCGTTTTTTTTCTTTTTGCTTTCACAGATCACTCGCTCCCTACCGCACTGAAAGTCCCATACAACCTTTCAAATCGATCACTAAAATAAGACTGATTGTTGGTTTAATCAGCAGGCCTTCGAAATGAATTTAACAAGCAGGTTTTTGCTAACTGAGCTACTAAAAAGAGCCATAACTTTGATTACATTATGCTGCTCATTCTCTCACTCATTTTTAAAGTGAAACAAGAAAAATATATCGGCTGATATTGAGTAATAAGAAGAGTGATGCAGGAATGTTTTGGTAGTGAACCATGTAAATTGAACACTTTAATGAATGACTAATTAATCACAGAACAGCCAACATTATGTTTCAGTACCAGGTTGCTAAAAGGAATTAAATTAAACAAGAAAGAAATAATAATAAATTAAAAAAAAAATTAAGTAATTAAAAATGAGCCAACTGAGTGCAGTTTGTCATGTAAATGTTTGATCACTGTAAAATGTATAATAAATATCCCTACCTTTCGTAACAAATCTTTACGGGGTGGCAATTCATATTCTGCAAGCCTGTAAGAGTTTTAGTAGAAGTTCTACTATAAGCACAGTAGTAGTAACTGACCACTACAAACAGATGGTTAGGAAATCAAAAACACCGGCGAAAAGCGATCGTAAGAACAAGTTAAAGCTCGTAACAAAACAATGACACTAGTTCTATGCTTAAACAGAGATTCAAAATATTATGCTATTGCATAGCTTTTATAGCGGGCTTTGAGGCGATCGAATCAAGAAATTTTGAAAGGTTTGTTTCTTAAGTCTTTTGTTTTTGAAACAAAAACACCTAACACTAAGTTTTTAATTACTTCGTTCAACCAAAAACTGGTTGGCAAAATAATTTATATACCAAAACGTAGGTATTTAGATCCACTATAACCTACAAGTGGTCCGGTCCCCAAACTTTTTGTTTTTTTGGACCTAGACCGGAAATAGTGCATAAGTGGCACTTGTTTCTTAAGTCTTTTGTTTTTTGAAGTGAAAACTTCTTTTTTGTATAGTCTATGTATGATGACTATATAGTGTTGCCGCTTTAGATTTTTTTTAATTTCTAGTTTCGAGGGGATTTTTGTCAAAGTTTTTGGGAATTACCGAAGGTGGTTTGTGTCTTTGCTAAGACTTTGTGTCTCGACTAAACACAAGTGTGTCTTGGCTATGTGTTTCCAAACTAGCAAGTGTCGTCGAATAAACAGACATGTATATCTATATCTAATATATAAAAGAAAGTCGTGTTAGTTACACTGTTTATAACTCAATTACTTTGCACAGTTCAGTTAAATGACGAGTGTTTGGCTTTCATTACTTAAACAGTCCAACAATAATTAATACATGTCCCAATACGTCACATTAAGGAAATATTTACATATGAATATACATATATGTATATGTGTTATGATATTTTTTTCAAACATGCCTCCATGTATTATTTTAACAAAAAATTAATAAATGGACCTTTTGTAAAAAAACTCCAGTATATAGGAACACCGAGATTTGTTCTCAACCAACCGTTTCAAATACCAAATCACTTGTATGCTTCTTTGGAGACTTGTTGCATATTTTTAGTTAATAAAACATACAGAAAGTATGTGTGTAAGTATTGTATCTTACGATTAATTCCAGCCTTAGAAGTATAGTTTTCGAGGATTGCTACAAGATCGTGAGAGATTCGATGATTTGCGTACGAATCTTTACAAAATGCACATTGTTAAAATAGAGAAAAATGTACAATATTTAATATGAAAGAACAGACCTAAGACGAATTAACAAGGCGGTGGCATTACAAAGACAGCCGATTAAGTCAACAGTATAATTTAACTATCAAATTAACAGCATCAAATGTTTGGTGTAACAACTCCACGTTTGTGTATCCTTCTTGTTTCGCTAAAGGAAGGGCTTTACGATTTTCCCAATAGGCCACCAGAAATTTTCCAATTTTTATTATTTATTTTTTTTGTGATTTGTGAAATTGTTGATAATTTCGAATCTTGTTTTAAATTATAGTCTGCGCAACGCTTTTTAAGAGTTTTTATACTCTTGTTTTTTTCTGAAAATAAAAAGATTTAGAGAGTTAAGCTTTACTGAGAGCACGCCAGCGCGTGCGTGTGTGTGCATTATTGAACACCAGTATGTTTTTGTATGAATGCAATCGAATCATTTGACTTTGAGCAATGAAGAAATTTGTTTACATTTTTCCAACATTGTTGTTTTATTTTTATTTGTTTTTTTTATATATTTATTTTATTGATGATGGTGATTACTTACACACATAAAAACACCTCAATGTGTGTATGTATGTGCATATGTAAGGCAAAAACAAAATTACAACAAACACCTATTACCCATATTAATATGACAATTTTCTTCACCTTGTTGTTTTTGTTGTCACACATTTAAATGACGGCTTTTATTAATCGAATGATTTTTAAGCGCTGGGAACCAACCGTTTTATTCATGTATTTAGTAAATTTTAGAAAGCATATTTTTGTTGTTGTTGTAAATAAAATATGTGACAATTTGGTTATTGATTTATCAATAATACTACTTTTTAACGAGGTGTTTTTTACAAGTTAGGAAATTATGTAAATTAGATTTTACACCCAATTGATGTAAAAACAATTTATACTCGTTCATATCAAAAGAAATATGGCTGTGAATAAATTAATATATTTTATTTTTTATATATTTTAAAATAATACATAATAAAGTTTGATTTAAATATAAACATTAATCAAGCAAAGAAGATTAATTTTAAATGGTGGGGAATTTTAAGGTGGATATGCGTGTATTTAGTAAGCATCTTTGTATGTATACATGTACATTTGTGTAATTTTAAGTGGAAAATTTATGAACCTGTAATAGGCATTAAAAAAAAACAACAGCAAATACAAGATATACCCGTGTAGCTGTCAACTACATACCTACATGCATATTTACGCTAAAACAGTCTGTGGGCAATTGTTATACATTGTTTATAATAATAAAAAAAAAAACAATAAAAATTGGGTCAGTAGTAAATATAAATACTGCACTTCAAGGTGGTCTTCATCTAAAATTTTTCCATTTAAACAAAAAGTAAGCGTTTGAGCAGAAAATTTAACTACTTTTTAACAACAATTATGATCGCATGTATAGTCTTAATTTTTAGTCAATCAAATATTTCACGTCTTTCAAAATAGTTCGTAAGATTTCTTAAAAAAATGTTTATTTAAATAAAATGGAAAACTTTGTTCCTGAAGTTAAGTTCTTAAGTTTAATTCTTTTTAAATTGGAAAATATTCCAAAAATTATAATTAAAGAAAAGAAATTTTATAAATTATTTTTAGCTCATAACTTTTTAGTTTCAAGAAAAAAATTTAATGTAAGAAATCAAGAAATTTAAGGTCTTATGTTGCGGTACTTTGGTGGTGCACATCTATTAGGCCTCGGTTCGAATCAAAATCGTAGGAGTCAATCATATCCCACACTAAATCATGTTTAGTCACAACTAGAAATTTTTAAAAATACTTTTTATTTCACTCACCAGATTGCATCTCTATCGGCTGTGAATTTTTTTTTTTTTATGAAATGCAAGTAGAGACACCGGTACATATTCTCTGCGATAGTCGGTATTCAATAACTTTCAGAATAATGTTTCTTGGAGAAGTCCTGACAACGTTACGTGAAGCGTCTAATTTATCATCGATCGTGCCTATGATCTCTATATACTGCGTTAGCGATTCATTATAAAGTCCGATAACTTATTTAGTCGGAATCTTATTATTTATTAATCGACTTCAAAATAGGAGCAATTTTCATTTTGGTCCCATTTTTGAAAAACTGGGGACAAGTTGTTTGCTGTGAAGTATTGACTATCACTTAACTCATTTATTTATGGATCGATTTTCAAAAATTAAAAAATTACTATTACACGGATTAAATTTTAAGGTATGTACTCGTTTAGTAATTAAACATGTACTGTTTTTAATAGCCGATTACCTTTTAAAGTAACCGTGTAGATTCGTATGCATGCGTTTACATTTCTGTTAAATACCTGCTTAAGATGCCAATTAATTGCAGTTCTGTGATTATAATATATAAACTTTGCCCGAAAGTCTGGATGTTTCATTGAGCTATTTAGTAGTTTGTTTGAAAGCACGAATTTTTTAAATCACCAAAGACGCTGACGAGTCATAGAAATATGTAGTTTGTGTTGATGTGTGAAATACCAACAATAATTTGATAAAAAACTTCAAATTCTTAAGGCCATTTTATTGTTAACGGTATTTAGTTTTTTAAGTTGCATTTAGAGGAAAAAAATTGTTGAAAATGGAATTTATGTTGGTATTTATTTATGATTGTTTCCTTTTAAAAGTAACTATAAAATTTAACGATTATTTTCAATTAGCTATTGAGATTTGTTTTTTTCGTTAGATTTTATTCATAAAAATGGAAACTTAAGATATTAAAATATATTTAAAATTTATGAACTATTGTTAATAAGATATCTTTTTTTTCAAAATAACAAAATCATATATGTATGTATTTGAAAATAATATGAAACAAAAAATTATCAACAAAATAAATTATTTGAAACAAAAAGCCCCCATTTAACTGAATCCAAAATTCAAAGTTTAGCACTTAAATAGTTTAATGATCTTTTATATAGAAAAAAAAATAACTTTGTAACACTTTGAAATATTTCGCAAATAATAGTAGACAACAAAAACAACAACTTGATAAACTATTGTGGTTACATTAAGGTTAATATTTATTAAGTTGTCTAAAGCTTAAAAGAAACATTTACATTTAAGGTTTTTTTCGTGTATTCGATTTTTTCTATAAAGCAGCTGTTTAAATTAAAATGTGTTTTTTTACAAAATTATTTTTTTTCTTGCAATTAGTTTCATTCAATTTGGTTGGATAAAATTAAGTATTTTTCTATAGAGTTTTTTCCTTTTTTGTTTTTTTTTTGGAGGGGTGGTGGGTCTTTATGTACTTTTAGAAGGTCTTTTGTTAAAATTCTTGCAGTTAAACCTTAAAATAAACGCTGCTGTAATTTTATATTCCATTAGCAGTATAGATTACATGAAAAATTCTATAGAGGGCTTTAAGATAATTCTAAATTAAATAAAAAATTGTTAAAGTTTTAAACCAAAAAATTACTTGAAAGTTGTCATACAATTAGTATGTAGTAGGATCATCGGACACAAGACATAAATATACGATATAAAAATAACATATACATACATATGTATAATTTTTTTAAGTTTCATAGAAAAATTATCGAAACGATATCCAAAGGTATATAAAAAAAGTCATACAATAAATATGCAGCATGGGCGTTTTGCAACTATCGTAAAGTGGTAAATTATCACTTTTTCAAATAACTGCTTTTCTGTCAAGACAGCATTTTCAGTTTTCAGGATTGTAAATACAGTGTAAATTTGTTTATTTTAGAATTCTTAACTGCCCGACTGTTACAATTTCTAACGCTGTTCTAGCTTCCCTGATAGTTACAGAATGATTAAAATGTAAGCTTAGCATATCCGTCTCCCAATCTACAGAACCACTAGAAGAGATTTTTGGTAATGTTACACTATGATACAGAGGTTTAAGGCGAAAGCTAAACGTGTTTACATTTGAAGTGTAAAAAAGGGATAAAAACAAAGTATTGGAACTTAATAATCTACTAAGAATAAAATGTTAAATTTTATTATACGTTTTAAATACGTTTTGGTACTTTGTTGTGGTTTTATAATAGAGAAAAGAGAATCAATCGTTGTTTTCTTTGTTATACACTCGCATTTATATAAACATATTTCCTGTTGCCTGGTGTTACTGGCATACAACATGTAAGCAATGGAAAGTTGTCAATATTTTGACGTTTTTAAAAACCGTGTTCAATTTTTTAGATTTTGATTGTTTGTAATGTTCTGCAGCGTTTCTTGTTGCAAAATAATCATTAATAAAAATTGTGTAAAATATTTATGATTTATGAGTTTTTCACAATAAATCAATCAAAATAGAAATATGTATGTATGTACATACACACATACATATATTTAAATTAAAATAGATATAAACATATAAATATAATATATGCAAGTGTGTATCAATGTATGTAACTAACTGTTAAAATAATAAAATAGCAATAAATAACAAATATTTATTTTGCAAAAGAATGAAATCACAGCAATGGAATTGTCACACACACACACACGATATAACACAGTCAACAGATACTAACTAACCTTAAAAGACAGTTCTCTCAGATCTAGAAAGAAGCTGTTGATGCTGTTTCTGCTGGTACTGCTGATATTAATAACTTTACTTAAGCAGCGGCAAAACTTCTAACATCTAACAACGACCGACAAGAAAATATTCAATTTAAATGATGCATACATAAATAATAAATTCTCAATAAACGAAACAAAAAGAAATTGACAAATAAGTATAACAGCAATCACAAGTAAAAGGCAACAGATGAAGACGATGGAGGGAAATAATGCACAGAATGCAACAAAATGCGTCAAAACTGGGTAGAAAAGTGACAACAATGAATTAACAAGAAATTTCTCTCCTCAAGTGTGATGGCCGCACGGCCACACATGCCGACCGACTATTTTCATAAATAAATTTAAGATTTTAATTAAAGAATAACACTCTGATTGTAGAAATTATTTATTTAATATCAGAAAATAAAAGAAACAAATAACACTAAAGTATGAAAACATAATTGTTTATTGAATTGAATTAACGATTTTCTATGGTCTCATCTGATACAAACGGTGAAATTTTGTTACTTTAGTTTTTTCTTTTACTTGTAATTTAAAGAATTATTTATGGTTTAAAAGTGGTAAGTGAAAGTTTCTAGAAATTGATTACATTTCTTTCTTTTTTCTGATTTCCTTAAAAGCAAAGTTATTGAAAAATTATTGACAATTCCTTTAGAAAAAAAAAATCACGTCTAGATAAAAAGAATTATTGGCACACAATCATAAAAGAAAAGTAATTTCGCAATGAAATCTATTAGAAAAAAATATTGAATACATATGTATATTTAAAATCCAAATTTATTTTTTATTAGTGTAAAAAAGAATAAGAAATATATATATGAAAGCTTACTTGCCATTATTATTATTATTATTATTATTATTATTATTATTATTATTATTATTATTATTATTATTATTATTATTATTATTATTATTATTATTATTATTATTATTATTATTATTATTATTATTATTATTATTATTATTATTATTATTATTATTATTATTATTATTATTATTATTATTATTATTATTATTATTATTATTATTATTATTATTATTATTATTATTATTATTATTATTATTATTATTTTATCCAACAGATGTGAATGATGCAAAAAAGAAAAATACTTTATTTAAATTTCTAAACTGGACTAGCGGAAAAGTTAATTATTAACTTTTCCAAAAAAGCCAAGATAAATTGAAAAAATTTTATCAAATGATTATAATCACAAAAAAAGTGATGAGTTCAAAATTTGCTTTTCAAATAGAAAATTTGCGCAAACTTAATGAAATAATGTACTTTATCTTCTTAACCGGTATTAAATATGATTACTTGAAAACTTAACCGCTTATTTTGTGTTAAAAAATCATAATAATAAAATTTCACACATGAATATTTATACGAAATAATTTAAAATGAAAATGTATACGATTTGTCATTATTATTCCAGCTTTACTGTAGCCTACGTTCATATTTGGCAAATATTTCTTCACAAAAGCGTAACCACTACTTTTGCTCAGGGTTCGTGTCACATAAACTGGTTTTAATATAACAAAGTAAAAAGTTCCTTATACTACAAAAGAATACTTTTATTAGAAAGTTAAAATATATTTACCAAAAACAGGAACTGGTTACTTTAATTTAAAAACCATGATACACTGTGCACAATTTATTTAAGCTGATTTGTTGCGACAATTTGTTGAGGCCAAAAGTTAATGTCAATCTTAAATTTCAATCCGAAATTGCAAAATTCTTTAAAATTAATTTCGTTTGTTTTATAGAAATATTCATATTTTATTCGTTACACTGTGTATCAGGAAAATTTATGACAATGTTTGGACAACAGACTCCGACAGAAAAAGTACGAGCAATAATACGGGGACTTAAAGATTCCTAATTCTTGCAAATTGTTATAGTGAGTCGTCCAAGAAAATCTTGTAGTCCTTCGATTTTAGATAAAAAACAATTTTATGTAGAACAATACGACAAACAGTTTTGTGGAACATTATAATTCTCGAACACTTTTTCTTGAAAAAGTGCTAAAACTTCCATGGGCTTCTATATCGAACAGTCAAATATTTTTCATAAAATTTTGCTAGAAGTTAGCAAAGCGAACAAAATTCCAAATTCAGTTTGAAAGTCCGAATAATTCAAAACTTTACATTTTTTTTTTATTTTATTTATTCAGCAGAATTGGCTTTGCCTTATAACTTAATGGTAGTATTCATAACAAATTAAATAGATACCAAATCTGTTGTAGTAAAAAATTTAAATACAAATTTTTCTTAAAACAAATTCAAATATATTTAAAATTTTTATGAATTAGAGGGTAAATATATTTATGATGAGTGTAAAGGAAAACGATTAACAGAAACCTTGGAAAAAATTGTATTTATTTGAAAACCAAGTCAGGGTGCTAATTACGGGACTCGTGATCGAAAGTAATTCGTATCTAAAATTATTTCGATAGTTCGAGTTTTTCTAATGATGGGACTCGATACCTTGCGAGTCGATTTTTTGTTTAAGTGTTGTAAAGAAAATAACAGAAAGAATTAATCAGCACTAAAAAATGTAAAAAAAAAAATCATATAAAAATCAATTTTACAAAGCGCAAAATATATTTTAATACAATACTAGCAAACATTTTATTAATATTGGAAAAGTTTATGCATTTGTTTTACCGGTGACATGGACGAACATTTTTTTATTCTTCATCATCCGAATAGAAAAATGAATATTATATAAAATCAGTTGGAAGACAAATCCGCAATACCAATATGAATTTAACTTGGGCACGAGCTATTTCCTAATAATAGGATCATCACAGTGATGTGAATTAAGCTAATATTGAGAGAAAATAACAATACGTTATAATTGCAAAGTAAAATACTTTGATTATAACGGAATATGAGAGTTTGTTGACTATTAGTATTAAGCAATCAGACATAAGGAATATCGTACTAACCAAAATTGTTTCAATATGTTAAATAGAATAAAAATGAATTAAATTAATTCTCGTATTCTATTTCATTTGAAAACTTGGTTAACTAGTTGATATTCTTCCCAATTAGTATCCACTTTACGGAAATGAACGCTGATGAGAGGTGTAGCGACCTTGAAATCGCTATACTGATACGTTCTGCTAATCTGATTGCACATGCTTACGTTTTTCAAAAATAAAAAACTCATAGTATTTTGAATTTTCATTAATTTAATAAAACTGAACTTAAGCCTCATAATAATAATTTCTCATTTAAAAACTATTTTTGTTTATTGTTTATGAATGTTAGTTAGTATTTATGTATGTATGTAAAGGTATTCTATTTTCTTTACATTGCGCACCAATCTTTAACAGCCTAAAGCAAAAATAAACGTAAAACAAGACAATTTTTTTTAAATATTTTTTTTTATATTTGGATTGTAATGCAAACATAAATACATACATAAATATTTAATTTTAATTTTATTGTGGTAATTTTTAAAACTTTAAAGCATCAAATAGACGCAAAACAAAACAATAATACGAGTATAATTGTGGCGGCTGAAAAGTGTTTCCGACAAAATAAAAAAAAACGGGAGCATTGTATTTTATAACACCTAATTCTGACATAATTCTAATTTGAATATAATATCGGTTTCTGTAACACCAACACCATTTTTTTGTCGACTTCAATTCTGATTCTATCAGCAATCAGATTCCATAACAACTCTGAATATATCCCACAAAATGGTTGTCATCAGTCCAGTTTTTATTCAAAACATATCCTCAATAAAATGTCGGTAGAAGTCACCATACAAAAGGAAAGCTAGCTGTACAATTGAGCTGTACAGTGTAATTTGAAATATTTTCAAATAGGCAAATAAATAATATAAATTGTTAAGAGGAAAAGACCAACAGGTAAAGGAAGAATACAGTTAAATACTAAAATAAAAAGCTTACCGGGAATGTTGATTTTAAGCATTTTAATTAAAATAAATAAAAAAATTACCTAAAAAGAAAAGAAAAACATATAATTTTGATTAGAATTACTTTTCTGTATATACACAATATTAATAATAAGAATAATAAAGTTAAACGGTACAACAAAAAAAAGTAACAAGGCCCTGACAAAGAATTCCGCAGAAAGTGGCACGTTGTTGAAGTTCCCCGATTTCACACTTTAAAGCGCATCCAAATAGAAAAATATTTCATATATTCGAATTCATACAAATGTACCATTAAAAAATTATAGTCGTGGTTGTTGCATGACTATTTTTTGAAAGATTTTTTCTTATAAGAAGTTCTGTAAGAATTTAAAAAAAATTATTTACATCTAGAATACGGTCGATTGTGTCGGCCATTGGTTATACGAACAATAGTTTATATAAATCAATTAAACCCTTTTACTTCTCTATGAATAAGTATTTTTAACCTCATTTGAAAAGAGAAAGTAAATAATTATAGTTGATGAGATGTTTTATAAAGTTTGTATACTTTTTTAATATGTGGACTTTTAATAAATACAAACGATTGTATCGTTTTTAAATATTTAAATAAATCAATTGTTATCGTTTTGTAGGTTTTTAAAATATCTAATTAAATAATCTGAACTCGTTCTCCGATTTAAAAAACAAACTGAAAATTTTAATTTTTATGTTGTTTGTTTTCCGAACTCTTTGTTATTTAACCTTAACATTTTTAATTTTTTACAATTGCCAACTACTTGCAGGAATAAGGTGTTTCCCACAGCACCAATTGACTTATAAAAATAATACCAGCATTTTTGTTCCGTTCTTCAAGAGGTGGTATGTTAATTTATGTTTTGACAGCCTTAAAACACAGTTAAAGAACCTTTTTTTTCTTTACATCGAAAATGATGAAAAAACATAAAAATTAGAAAGTCCTACTAGAAATCTGTAAAATGAAGGTGTTTTTGTCGTTGTTTAAGTTTGATTAAAGCCATAAGGAAGACACACCTTGGCTGAGAAACGGCTTAAAAAATTTCAATAAAATATTGTTTTAAAGCGACTTAAGAATATTTAACAAGTCTGAGGCAGTTTTTTTTTATCTCCTGCTATAAAAAGTCAGCAAATATTGCATTATTATAATTTAAATCAATTGAAAAAAATATAAAGAGATAGAGAGAGAAAAGCCTTAGAGGTTTGTGTTATAAATTGCTAAAAAATAATAGAAAAAAATAGAAAAAATAACAAACAATTTACAATCACCGCTAAGAAACTGATTGTAACAGCTTGATGTTGTTGGTTTGGTAATACGGATACAGAGATAACTATGGGATGGGCTTCATGATTTATTTAACTATTTGATTATTAGGTAATTTTATTTTCCATTATAATGTTAAAAGATTTAACAACAAGTGTCGCCCCGTTTTTAAGTGTGTGTCTGTGTGTGCCTTTTGAAATGATCTATTTCAATACTTAATTAAATGTTCATTTTAGGGTTTTTCAGATTTTGACATTTTGAAAAATGGTCAAAATGTCAAAATATCTATAAGAACGATATTTTTACTAAACGAAAAAAAAAATGTTTTAAATAGAGTTGAGAAAAATACAAGACATTAATAAAACTTAAGTTTTAATAAGATTTAATAAAAATTATGGTAGACCGTGGAAACGATAATTAAAATAAATTTTAAAATTACGAATTTTAAATCGACCGAAAAAAATTTTGTTTATTTTGATGGAAAAGATTTAAGAAATGGAATTTGCTATTTTTGATTTAAATGCCTATGAAAGCTGAATAAAAATTTTAATTTTGGAAAATGATACACTACTGGTTTCATCTCGATTAATTCAGGGGTACCGCAAGGCTCCATTCTTTCTCCTACTCTATTTCTTATTTTTCTTAATGACTTTCTATGTCAAACTTTCAACCCTATCTACTCTTTTTTAAAATCGAAGCCAACTCTCACGTATGGGTCGGTACTTCATAGTCTATTTTGAAGAAGAAACTTATCGGTGACAGTGGGATAGCCAACTCTATTGACAAAATGGAGCATCGACGCAATGTAGGGTGTATTTCACTGTACTATCGTTACTACAACGGCATGTGTTCTAATGAAATCAGGAACTTGTTCCAAAAATTCCACATTTTTTATAAACAACACGGTCTTCCTTAAGAGCACATCCACTTCTGATCGATATGCCAGTGAATGGCACTACGCATTACAGAGAAAAATCATACTTTACTTTACGCAGAGGACTCCTCAGTCACCGTCAGTATGGTAAACTTCAAGTCGAATTTCCGCAAACACTACTCCCTCTATCCTTCTTCTTCTTCAGGAAAATGAGACTTTATCAAAATTGTATTAAATATGTGTTCTAAGAAACCAGATACATATGTATTTATGGGAAAATAAGTTTAATAAACCTCAAATCAACTTTATCAGTACCCACCGATTTAAACTTCTCCTTATTAAGCAAATTAACTACAGATTATTAACACACCTGAAAGACTTAGAGCCCACAGAAACACTGAAATTGTCCCAATTAACTGTCTGAATATCGCTATTTACCAAAATCTGGCGGATTTTGAGAAAGGATTTGGGTTTGCATCCGTATAAAATTGTTCTCACTCTAGAACTGAAGCCATTGGACCACCGTAAACGTCGTGAATTTGCTGATTTTGCCTTGGAACAACTTGAAAACGATAACGATTTTTTAAAGAAAATCATCTTCTCCGATGAGGCTGACTTTCATCTGAGTGGTGCGGTAAATAAACAAAACTGTCGATTCTGGTGCGAAGAAAATCGACAAATTATTCATGAAAAACCATTACATTCAACTAAATTGACAGTTTGGTGTGGGGTTTGTGGTGTGGTGGAATCATCGGTCCGTACTTCTTTCGAAATGAAGCTGGTAACACCGTTACTGTCAATGGAGAGCAGTATAGATCGATGATAACCAACTTTTTATGGCCGAAATTAGAAGAAGTTGGTCTTGAAAACATTTGGTTCCAACAAGACGGGGCTACGTGCCACACAGCAAATGCAACAATGGAATTATTGCGAGAAAAGTTTGGAGATTCGATTATTTCAAGACTCTCTTCAAGTTTTATTAATGTTGAACGTGTCATTCATGACATACGACTTGATTCAGTGGAAAACGTGCTCGAAAATTGGGTTCATCGAATTCGTTCCTGCAGAAGAAGTCATGGAGGCAATTTGAATGACGTTTTAGTTAGAACTTAATTGTATCGATTGTACTTCACATTAAATAAAAAACTTTTGAATTTCCTTAAGAAAAAGTGTGTTTTTTTATATCATATCACTCTTATTGGAAAACCTTTTAAAATCCCTTAAAATACATAAATATTGTCTAAGATAATAAATTTTTTGCGCTCTAGTCATGGTTACATAAAAAAAGTAACCGATTAATGTTTCTTAAAAAACAGCATTTTCGTTTATAGTCAGTCATATAATTAGATTGAGAAACATATACATTTTATTAAAAACTAGATTCTTTAGGTTTTAGATATTATGTACGTTAAGCTGGAAAAGTAATAGAAAATTTTCTTTATCGTTATTGTTATTCAACCGTTTAGTTCTTGGCAAAAATATTATATTTTATTTTTTTACATAATCTATTATTATTACCTGCAAAATGCAGTAAGTGAGTTAAAATTACATACATATGTATATAGTGTGTGAAACTTATTTTTTTGCTTGTCAGACATTGGTTACTCAATAAGTTAACAAGTTCTTTTATCAAGAATCTAGTAATTTTCTTTCTTTGTGAAAAACTTTTAAGTGTTTTGATTGACCAAATTTTTTTAATATTTACGTACATACATACTTTAAAAAGTAAAATGGTAGAAATCTTCTAATTAAACATTTATTTCTTGTTCTTTTTGTTCTTTAATTTCTTTTTACGATAATTTTGATTAAAATTTTATTTTAATTAACAATTTTTGCATATATGTATGTACTCGTACGTAAATTTGTTTTAAAACGAATTATTTTGCTTTCACTGTTGTCTTTCTATAAAATCTCATTAACGTTTCCTATGCAATATTCTTTTCACCTTTTTTTATTCTTTTTATTATTATTTTTTTTTTATTTGTGGTAATAATTTCCTCATAATCGTATCTAACATTAATAGAATTGCTACCACTGCAATGGGTGCAATACAACACTATTGCAACGCCCGAGCTAAAAATATAGATAATCTTATTTATTATTAATGCCACGGGTTTTCCTGTTGCTTTGTAAAAATTTATTTCATGAACTGATCCATTATTATCGGACATACTCGCACAATGTTGTGTGTTGGTTTGAGGTGATGGTCTGGTTATTGTCATAAATTATAATCAGTTTTTTAACATTTTTATTACGATTGTTTTACTGCCAATATAGACATTCAAGAATTACTGATTACTCGATCATATAAGAGTGTTGAACTGAATAACAATAATGAGATCAATATCATGTTTAAGAAGAAAAATACTGAAATAAGGTAAGCAAAAGAAGGGAGATATTTAACTTTATTTTGTTAAATTTTTTAAAAAAGTGCATATTTTTAAAGGCTATCGGTTCCCATAATTTTTGATCTTAAAAATTTTCAATAATTTTTTTTTTATATTTTAAACATTTTATATTTTAGTCTACCTTTTGTATAAAGGTTACAAGCAAAATAAACAGATTCGTATGGAATGAAAAGTTATTTGTTATGTTTTTAAATTTTATTTATTTGTTGCGGGTTAGAAATATCTAAATATATATTTCGTTGGTTGCCATACCAACTCATCAGTAGATGTTTACCCTTTATGTTTAAAAAATGTCAAATCTCATCTAACAGATTTGTGTGCTGGAGACTATAATAATACCACACTTAAAACAATTAAAACTCTTTCGACACCAATAAGACTTACGACAAAATTGGAGTCAATTTATATCGATGTCGGCGTTAACGTTGGGTACGGCATACCAAAAATACATCACGCTTATCGATAAAACTTGATATTGACAATAGGCATACCGATTTGCAACAATCGACACAAAACGATATCGTTTCGTATTGATGACGCTAAATGGAATAAGGGTGTAAATTTAACCTCCCATTCCACCAAACGAAAATTTTTTTACCATATTTACTACGAAAAGACCAATAGCGACAACAGTGATGACAAAATAAATCAACAGGGCAATTCACTGCCGCCGGAAAGAATGTACAATATTCAATTGACAAATGTAAGTTGCCAGTAGATATTTATTAAGCAGGGATGGATAATTACAGTTTGGTAAATTTAAAGTAATTTTCATGATATAAAAATATGCATTTGCACTCCCTCCATCAACAAGGAACTACTTTTCAGCTGTTTTAGCTAAAAATTTCTTTATATATTTTATGTAGAGTTTTTTCTTGCAATATAATCAAACAAGGAAGGAACTAAAAATATTTGTAAAATTTTCTGCAGTTAGGCAAAAATAAAATAATGTTTTTTATTTGGTTTTTTCTATTACTTTATTTAATTTTTACAAATATAATATTAATCACATTGGACAATAAAAAAAGTGCAAATATAAATAACTTAACAATAAAACAACAACAAAAGCAAGAAAAAAATTAAATAATTTTATTGCAATAGCAACAAAAACACAACTAAGATTGATTGAAATATCTACAAAGAAAAAAGTTGGCGAATTTTATATTGAAAATAAAATTCCAGCGCACTGCATTAGAGACACCTTTACTACCATTTTTCAATACGAAAAGATTTTGCGTGGGTTTATGTTGTTATTAAATATAAAAAAAAGAAAAAAAAAACTATATAATAAATTATTTCTTCATGTATAATGAAAAGAAAAAACAATATTTGTTTCACTTCTTTTATTTTCTAAAGTCGTTGTGGCTAGTTTTGCTGAAATTAAGTGTTGCTCTGGTTGAATTAAATGAAAGTGAAATTATCGCTTCATCACGACTTGCTTCCTTCAAATCAAAATATAAAAAGAAAAAACTTAATAAAGGCTGGCATTCATTATGTAAAAAAGCAGATGTTATAGTAATTTAAAATTTTATTTCAAATCGTTTTTCTTCTTCAGAGAAATAATGCAAGAAGATCTAAAACATGTTAAATTATAATTATGCAATTTATAATTTTAAATCCTAACTGCATTTAGGTAAAAAACATACAAAGCAGAATTTTTTGATTGTAATCTTGTTAAAAGATTTATAATGTATTTATACATTAAGTTTGTGGTAAAGAAAAATGCTAGAAAGCTGGGCTAATTCATAAAGTAATCGATTAATCTATGTTTGTAAAATTGATGTTAAAATTAGAAAATAAAACAAATTTATAATCAAAATGAAATGGCGAATGAGAATTTAAAGAAGAAATAAGCAATTTAAATTATAAAAAGAATATTTTTAACCGGTGTTTTTTTGTTACAACATAAACTTTTCAAGACGCTAAGTTTAAAAACAAGGACAATTAAAAATTACAATTATTGTTATAAGCATTCTTACATAAAATATATCATCAATTTAAAATTAGTGACCGGTTAATTATTTAAGTAACCGCGACTAAAACAAGTCATTAACCAAAATTCGTTTATATGCGTTGTCGTGTAAACTGAATTATTTTGGGTATATAAGTTAATAATGTTGATTTTTGTTGCTTGAAAAATGTATTTATTATAAAAACAAAATGAGTTGATACATTATTCAAAATATTGTTCATCGGTAGCCACTACTTTTTCCCATCTCTCTGGTAGCATATGGCTTCCGCGCCAAAAAATGTGCTCCTAATTTTGAGGTAAAGAATGAATCAAGCCAATTTCTGATACCCTGCTCTGAAGTGAAGCGTTTTCCAGTTTGGGCTTTCTGCATCGATCGAAACATATGGTAGTCAGGTCTGGGATATAAAGCGGGTCAAGCCAAAAATTCCCATCCACTGTTTTCCAAATAATTTTTGACCGGTGTTGAAAAATCGCCTTTCAACTTCTCTCTGCTTCAAATCATATGGGACCCGAATGAATGAATCCCAATGCTTTTAAACGTATGGAAATGGCTGGTTGTGTCATTCCCAAAGATAATGCGTTTGATAACAATCTTCGTCGAGTAATGCTTCAACTTCTTCATCTTCAAACTTTTTCGGCTGACCAGCCCTCTCCTTGTCTTCTGTGTCGAAATTACCACTTTTTAATTGCGCAAACCATCGCTAGATTTAGTGCATGTTGACTGTAAGCTTCTACCAACAATCGATAACTTTCTGCTGCCGTTTGTTGAACAATACTTTTTTCAAATTTAATTGACAGCTTCACACGCTTAAAACGCATTCCAATTCGTCTGTCTCTACTTTCGCTTTGTACGAGGAGTATGTGAAAAAAATATTATAAAATTAGGAAATGTAGCTGCTCATGAGAAATATGTTTGATTTTAGTGGCTTTTATTTTAAGCAGACCTGTAAACTTTTTTAAGGGCCATTGTCATTATCAAAAAGGAAATTCAATGCTAAACTCAATTAATTTGTTGGCCGCATCTTCAAATTTGATTGGAATATTCATAGAAAATAAAGTTAATTTTTTGAATCTTTTGAACAAGAAAATGAATAAAGCAAACTAATAATTGCTGTTAACTCCGACCGACTTTGGATGTTGGTCCATTATTTTTCTGTTTTTTTTTTTTTTTCATTTGAAATGTTTAAGTTTTACGTATTTCAGTACTTTGTTTTTTTTTTTGTTGTTTGTTAAAAAGATACATGATAAATCGTGACCATTTCTCAAATAAACTACAATGTGGAAAGAAAAACCTTAAAGAAATGGGGGAGAAATTGTTGGTTTGCATTTTTGCAAAGCCCTATTTTTTTTTTCTTTCATTTAAAGTTGTTAAAGGAAAATGTTTGGCAAACGAAAAGAAAAAACAAAAAATAATGGCAACAACAGCAAAAGTACGAAAATTAAATGAATGACATGCGAAAAACGGCTCTAAAAGAATTTCGTTTTAGTTTTGCAAGAGTTTATTTCCTTGAATTGAACACAGAATTACAAGGTTTTTATGGTAATTTCACAAAATGCAACAGTTGGTTGGTTGGTACGCGGCATAAAATTTTAAATGGCAAAACGCAACAGTTGTTGTTCAGCTTAATAAAACTTAAAATTCTAACCCGTTTAATAGAAGAAACATTTCAGTAGATATCAATTGTAATTTTGCTTGGTTGAAACGCGCTTAGTGGTTAAGTTTGGACGCAAACCCATATTACTTTTTGTGTTAATAAGAGAAGTTTTAATTTAAACCAATTCACCACAGCAGGCCAATTATTTCAAAAAAATTAATAATCATGTCGTTTAAGCTGTTTTTGCGGCTAAGGCTCGACATTTCGATTTTTTTATAACGGCATTTCATGAAATCAATAATTTTAGAGATCGAGTGTAAAGAACGGAAAGTGCTTCTTCACTTTAGCACTGACTGACAACTCTTGTAACGATGGTATTTAAAACAAAAACATTTTTTTTACTAAAACACAGAGCAGCTTAATAAGTGCCGCTCATTGCAGTTGTATTTCTAAGATTGTCGTGAAAAAGATAATGTTCTTCCGTGGCGTTTACCAAATCTACCTTAAATATCTATTACGTACCTATTTAATTTAAATTTATATTATTATTGAAATTTGATTTTAATATGACCGTGAACTGTCCTTATTATAACCATAGGCCCACCTACCGTATTCTAGTTCTAAATCTTTTTAAATATTGAAATAAAGAAATTATTATTCAAAATCTCTTATTCAGAACCCACACCAACGAAAGATAAAACGTTTTCGTCTTTCGAGTCAAAGACATTAGTTTGGTGCTAACCCACACAATAACGTAACAATAACAAAAATATCATCAACTTTTTGTCTTAAAAGATAAACAATAATCAGACAGCAATACAATTTTCAGTTGTATATTTTCGTTTTTTTTTACTTGTGGGTTACTTTATAAGAAAGCACACAATTTTGTCGAACCAGTTTAGTTTCAGTCTATTTTTCTATAATCTGTATGGGTATGTTGTATCCAACCACATGTATTTCCTGCAATGTTATAATCCCGCGGGATCCCAATGTTGAGTACGGCATCGGACCTATTATGTATATTTGTACACTTTCATTTAATTCATTTTAATTCTTAATTAAAACTAATGAAATTTTTTACAAAATAAAATTTAATAATTTTTATGAAAATAGCAATGTTTTTGCCATTTCGGAACTGTTTAGTAGCAGGTTTTTCTGCTGAAGGCACCCATTGATTTACAAACATTTTAAAAATGTATTTAGAAGTGATCAAATAATCCTACTAATATTCTAAATGTAAAAGTTTGTATGTTTGTTGCACTATAATGCCAAAACCGATCAATGCTTTTGGATAAAATTTAATAGACGGATATGATATCCCAAACTGAAATATATGGCCATTTTTTTTTATTGTATAACAAGAGGACAAATTGGTAGTTTTTTTTTTTACTAACATTTTAAATATTTTTTATATATTAACATACTTTCTGGGGGCTGAAATGGGAAAAAACTGGTTACTTTTAGTAATTTTTCTCTTGAGAAATTCTATTGATGGATTTCGATGACATTTGGTAGACGCATAGCATGTGAAGCAGAATAAAATATTGGACACTTTTTTAAAATGGTGAAACAAAACAAATTGATAGTTACTTCTAATATTTTTTTTAATATTTTTAAATTATCGTAGTCTACTTTCTCCGGAGTTAGCTGAGAAAAAGCTGGTACTTTTGCGATCAACTTGGCTTGCAGCCAGCTTTTGCCTTCATTAACATGTAGCGTGCACAATAGTACGAGCTAAAGCTTCTAAAAATTAAAAGTCTCTGCTGAGCATTGAACTCACGCCAGCTATGTTTTATACCAAGTTTCTTATTCACTAGTCTACTCTACAAATATTTTGGTACGTTTTCTTAGCCAGGAGCTGAAGTTCTGAACATCTGCATGCTAAGCACAGGCACTAATACAGTGCTAATGATAGAAAAAATGGCTTGTTTTTTCACCAGTATCTAAGTAGTTGTGGTAAATATACTGTAAAGTAATGCGGACGGGGATGTTGTTCGATAACTGCAAGACATTACCATGTTTTTGCTGGGTCTTGCCTTTTAATCGCTGAGATTCAGACAAGTCACGAAAAGAAGAGAAAACAAGTTGTTTTTAGTTTGTTTCTGGCTGCAAAGCAAAAAACACTTAAGATCTATAATTAATTCAATTTTAATCTATTTGCTGTTTTTTTTTTTTTAATTAAATTCTAAGATGAAATCAATATGGAGTTTAACAAATTTGTCACTTAAAAGTGCTTGTGTTCGTGTCTGTGCGCCAGCAACAAGAAAAATTGTGGGCGTTAGATTTGCCTCAAATGTCAACAACTAAAATATTGTTTGTTCTACAATATTCTCACGCTTTCGGTATTCTTTTTTTTTTTTTTTTGTTAACTCAGCTCTGACTCTGTGTCCTAAGGGCTTACAAAAAAATCTTATATATATTTTCGTTTTGTTTTTTCGTTATAAGAACTTTGCAAATATTATTTTATATTTTCGAATGATTTTATGTAATTTTTCAAGTGCACATTTTGCTTTAACTTTATTATCGCCAGCCTTGAACGACCTTGTTGCAAGTGTTTGCTTTTCTAAATGACTCACTTAACATTTTTTATTCTTTTTATAATTTCTAGTCAAATGCTATTTGAATAGTTTCGAAAAACTTGATTAGTTTTTCTTCTTCTTCTAAGAGATAAACAAATAAATAAATAAATAAAATTTCTATTTTGTTTCTCTTAGCTTTTGCTGCCCAACCTTTAAATTTATTATTGTTCAAGAAATGTTTGTGTTATTGTTATTGTTAGCATTGTTTTTTAAATTTAATAAAATTAAAAAATTCTTTATGCATGTCAACGGAAATTGTTTTTTGAGGTTAGAAATCCTGTTCCAGATAAGAAAACATGCTGATTGTCTTCTCCAAAACAATTTTTTATAATTGGTTTTATGTTTTTCTGAAGATATCTGTGGAATTTTATCAATTGTTAATAATAGGAAAATATATGTATAACTTATTGATGAGGAAAAAATTTCACCTTGAAAAGGTGAAAAAGTTTCCATCGATTGCTTCCAGCGTTGAACCGTAGGATGAACCGTCAGCGCGGACTAACATAATTTGCAAAAAAAAAAAAAACATAATATCTTTTGCAGCCCCTAGTGTTTCATTCTGGGCTCATTGCTTTTCAATGCTTTTATATTCTTTGTATTTCTATAACTGGTCATACATTCAGGGATGGAGAGTTGATATTTTTTTATTGAAAATTAATTTTGATATTAAACTTGTTTTTATTATATTTTAACAAACAATGCAACAAAAAGTATTTTATTTTTTTTTCGTTTGGTCCTTCCTACATCTTAATAATGGATTTTAAAATTAATTTAAACTAATTATAATATTGAAATTGAATTAGGTGTTATATCCAGTCTCAGTTATCTTAAATATATGCCATATATGACACCAATAAACAATTTCTTCAACTCCATTCATTGGCTACTTTTGTACTTTGAATGAAAGCCTTGAATTTGTATTCAAGGTCACACAGTTTTATCTTGCATTTTATATTTCAAAACAAAAACAAAAAAATCCATTTCCAACAGTTTTACAATAAATCCGTTTAAATTGAAATAAGTTTTAGTGATCCAGTCAATTTGGTCAACCAAGTCATAAAGAAGGCGTTTTAATAGCCATAAGATTGTAAATGATTGTAAAAGCAAATGCTTTTTTAAATATGTATAGATGAAAAATATTTTTCCATAAAAAGAAACCACAAAATTTAAATAAATTTACAATAAAACATAAGTAGAAACACAACCCCCTTTTAGAAAACCCTGTGGGCGTGTTATGGCTGGCGCACGTCTTGTAATTTTTTCTGTTACTCTCTCTTTCTCTCTTGTATAACATTTTTGGCTGATAAAAAACATCTTTTCAAGAGATCTCAAAACTTAGACGGCAGCCTTTATTTCAAAATATACAAATTTCATTAGTGTTGTTTCATTTAACATGTTTTTTGTTTTTAGTTTTTTTATAACATTAATTAAGCCATTTAAGTAGGATGTTAACAACTTTTAAACTGAAATGAAAAAAGAAACAATTAACAATGAATGAAATGTATGCATTGTAGTATGTATTTAAATAATAAAAAGTATCTAAATGGTAAATGAGCTACAGCGACAACAACAACTATTTTCAATGGACAAAACACAAGTTAAAACATGAGATTGTAGATACAAACACAAACAGTTTGAATGACTAAAATTTACAATAAAAACTCGGAAAAGAAATAATAATGCTGACATAAACGTTTAACAAATAAATGCTTGATCGTTTAGTTCAATTAAATGATAAAAAAAAAACGTTGAGAATAAGCAGACACAAGGAAAGCCCTACAAAATATAATAAAAACTGCCCGAGATTTATTTTGCTTGTCCAGCTAAAGTTTTGTTTAAGAAAATACGATTTATAACAATACTGCCCTATTAGTCAGGAGGTAGCAGGTTCGATTCCGGCCAAAGACCCTGGGTGATTTCTGCAGAAAAGCTAATCTTTATTTCTTAAATTTATTTCTTTGAAATACTAAGCTAATTATAATAATATAAATGCTGTTCACATTTGCCAAGATATACCTTTGAAATGGTATATTTTTGGTACAATTCTAGACCACATAATGGCTGACTTCCAAAACGTCAATTGCTTTGTGTTTGAACAAAGCATCACATTTCATAACGCCGCAGTACAACAATTATACAATGTGTACCATTTCAAAACGCCGCCGCCGAGTATTTTTGACGCAGTAAGAGAGCAAACAAGGCATCGGTTTTATAGTTGCTGCATTGTTTCGGATCTTTGCATATACATGTGATTTAAATACAGTAGCAATACTGTATACAAACTTTGTATACGAACGTTTTGGAAGTCAGCCAATGTCTGCACAAAGGGTGTTTAACAAAATAACTGATCCTACATTTTAGATTAAAAAGAATATGTAGTAAAAGGGTAACAATTAATCGTCCTGCTGAGTAAATTATTAAAATAATTTTGTCGTTGATTAAAGAACCTACCAACTTCTCATATTTCTAAAACTGCTAAACTTCCTTCGGAAATCTGCATATCTTTACCTTTAAAATTCCAACCTTTTTGGCGACATAAATCTAGTCCGACAAAACTATTTATTCTTCGCTATACATTTTGCTTTATACCCAGCAGTGAAAATTTTGATTACAGAATCCATGATCAGATGCACACATGTAAGACAGTAATGCACACCATCTCATATATTGCCGCATTTGTGGAGTAAACGCCTTCCAATTGTACATGAAGCAAGCGAAATGCTGAAGTGATCACACAATGAACATAAAGGCTCAGTATTTCTTAAAAAACAGTAGTCAGCTTGTATACAATCTCGCTTAGATTGTGAGCTGGTAGAGGGCGTATTGGTCAGTTCTTCGTACAATTTAGAAATATTATATAAAATTATATAAAAGTAATTAATGCATCCTTTGAGAGAGCTGTTGGCTAAAGTGGTTAGCGCGTTGACTACTAAGCAAACAATGACTTGGGGCCTGAGTTCGAACCCTGGCCAGAGCAAGTCAATCAACATCATTAATTTCTGTAATTTACATTAGTGTGGCATTGTGTTAATTGTTTCGGACTATTTAAGTGATGAAGGCATAGCACTGGTCACTAAAAAAGTGTTCCGACAGTGGTTGATGCTGTTCCAAGCTAATGTACACAACATCGCCTTTCTTCGTCGGAAAGTCAATTAATAAAATGTCTGCTAATACAGCTTAACAAAGTTAATGCGTCTACTTAACACCAGTGTCGCTTCAACACTGTTATAAAAAATCAACATAACGCGCAAAGCAGAGTTATAAAATAGTTAAGCCTTCTAAATTTTCAACATTTATATCCTCTACCCTATCCCTCTTCCTGACTTCTGGCACAATGCAATGCAAAAGTAGGGGTCATCCCCTGTGTGCTTGGCCTAAGTAATAAAAAAAATCCTATAAAAACGGAATTTTTATAAATTAATTTCCAAAATATTATCCAAGACTAAAGACGTCCTGAGAACGGATTCTTGCAAAGAAGACCAAGGGAAAATGTACACGTTTTACCGTTTTAAAACTTTTTGTCTGCTCTTTATTTTAGGAGAAGTTAAAACACCTCCTGCCCTGTGGCACATTGTTTCTCATGTAAAACACTTTGAAGACTCTTCACTATATGGATATTTTTCGTCCCTTTTATAAATATGGACTAAAAACGGCTTTAAACATAAAAAGTGTCCCACAAAAAATTGTCATAAAATAGAAATTCATCCCAAAGATAGCGCAGATCAATTTAAATCGAAATTCAAGAAATAAATCAAAGCTCATTATAAACTTAAACGTAATTTAATATCGTACTTTTTCACAATTACTGCTAAAAATAACCCACAAAATCGAGATTTAAGAATATTTTGTAGAGAGGAACAAAACCAATTCTTATTTAGATGCACCGTGTTATTTGTCTACAAGAAGTGAACAATTTAAGTTGTTGAAGACAACTCCAATAAGAATATACTGGAATCCGATTTTATTTAATTAAAACTTTCAATAGGTTTTTTTGGAGTGAAATTATTTTCGTTACCAACCTTTCATCAAACTAAACCTGAAATCTTTCATATTAAATTTCCAACTGATTTCAATTTAAACTTAAAGCGTAACTAAACATTTGTATGTGGTTTGTAAATGAAAATGACACGTTTTTAGGATTGTTTTCCCAATTCACAATGATTTCTTAATTTAAAGTAATTTCAAGTGGACATTATAAAAAAAAAACCCAAGCAAAAAGTACAAAGAAAATATACCTACACACAGTCAAAAATGGACGGATCCTAAAGACAGACAGAAAACGACATGTTAATTTTGTAGTAAACATTTTTCCAAATATTTGTGCTAATAAGGAAGTTAAAACTTAAATTAAATAAAGTATTAAAAGAGAAAATTTTCTCGAAAAAAAATATATATAATATTTAATAGAGAAGTATTTATAAAAATTAACTACAGCAAAGACATGAAACTAATAAATGTTTCGAAAATTCTTATTAAAAGACTTTTACGAGTTTAAAATGATTTTCTAGAAGTTGCAGTGGAGTTTTATTAGCTTTATTTTTTTTAAAGTTGTAAACAAATCTTTCTTTAGTCTTAGAGACCGAATAAGTTATTTCCTAAAAAGAAATTACCAATTTTTTTTAATCTAATCCTGAATAAGGCGCAAAAAAACCAACGAAACGTCGAGCAGATGCAATAGACGTCCACATTTAAAATATGCCCAACTGATCTTATATCTTATCAACATCAATTTACACCAATGTCTTTACAGAAACTAAAGTGAAAAATATCGTTGCGTATTTTTATTACCTTTTAACTTTAATCTAATGCAAATAAATATTCATGTTTGCTATATACGAGTATTATTTTGATTGGTTATACTTTCCGAAACGATGAATCGAATTGAATGAAATATTTTGTGTGAATATCTGCTTACAAATGCTTATAAAATAGTACCTTCCTCATCTTATATCAACGGTATCTACGATAAACGTAGAAAGAATCACAAAAAACCAACTTATGTACAAATTATGCCAGGATGAAGTAAGCTAATGATTAGCCAATCTAATAAAATGTTATGAAAATCTGCTAGCATTAATAATGGAATGATTAACTATTTATAAGACCTTAAGAAATTTTTCTTAAAATTAAATAGATTTTATTTCACAGCTGCTTAATTTGCGTTGAAAGATGTATCCGATCATTAATGACAATTACGAATGTTTAAATTGCCAATTCTTAGTTTAAACTCAACCCCTTTTTTTAGCTCTTCGAATAAGCAAATATTTCATAAAAAGTTTGGTACCATTTTGTGAATTTTTTAAAATCATTTCATTAAATTTTATTAATTTTAATTGATGTCCATATATTTCTATTTGATACCAACTCAATGTTATTTGAAAAACACAGTAACAAAAATAAGACAAACAATTGAAACATTTTTTGTTAATATTTCCTTTTCATCTCCTAAATATTATTTTATAGAACAGGTCTTTTGAAATATTATTTATCTTTTCAAATTATCTTAAAAATTAAACTTGAAACAACAATCAAAAAGAGTTTTTGTTAAATTAATTAAATGTGTTTTTGATTTCGGTAAAAATGAACACATGATTATAGTGAATCGGAATAGGAAACCTTACAATCTTTATATTTTAAGCGTGGACAGCAAACAGCAAAGTTCAAAAAACATAACTTGAAGGAAGGTCTGAATAAATCAATTTTATCCATTTTTGTTTTTTAAAATACAATATAGTCTTAGTCAATTTAGCTACAACTGCAACTAGAAATAAGTGCTTAAAGTTTCGAAATAATATTTAATATTTCGAATATACAAAAAATATTGTTTGTTGCTTATATTTTCACTTAAAATTACTTGATTAATCATGTCAATTGAATTTTAAATTGTATTTTAATTATTTCGAAAATTCGAAATTAAGTTCGAGTTATTAAGACAATCCATTAAATGAATTATGGTTAAAGTTAAAGAACTGAAAAAGCAACGAAAAGCTAAAAATACGCACTTTCATGAAAATTCCTTTAAAAATTCTTACGATACTTTTACTACTGCTGTTGCTAAAATTTAGCTTGATGTATGATTTTATAACGTATTTTTATGTTTTTAATGTTGTTTTCCCATTTTATTTTTCTTCCTTAAACATGTTGTATTATTAATGTTGTTGTAAGTTTTCTATAAATGTCTCTTAAAACCCATAACGATCAGCAAACAAATAAAACAACATTGTTGTCCATCCAGACTTTTTTCTAGAAACCTAAGAAAATAAAGAAGCAAACAATTTCAAAGTATTGTAAACCCTATGAAGGGTGTGTGTGTAGTTGCTGCAGCCGAGGTTGCTGTTGCTGCTACTGCTGTAACAGGATGGCTTCTTGGTTGGACTGGCTTGGCTGCCAAAGTGCTATCAATTTAATAGCATCTGTCCAGAAGATCCCTGGCGTACAAAATAGCAAAAGGAAGAGAACAGCAAAAAAAAACTGCAAAACTTAAATAATATTGAAATTGTTATAAAAACGAGAGACAATCTATGCGAGCTACATAAAGGCCAAGATAAGTTGAATGTTGGCTTTGAATGGTTGACTGGCTGGCAAGGAACATGGTCTAAGACAATGTAAAACATTTTTGGCCTTAAGAATGCAACCAGTAAAAGAATCGGGCAGCATCAGCTACAACTGCAACAACAACAACAAGAGATCATTATTAACAGCAGCAGCATCAGTAGTTATTTTTAGATTTCAACATCAAGCACAGTTCTTTACGTTTAAACAAAAATAAAATTGAATTTAAAAATATACATATAAAAATGCATTTTTACAAGAGCTCATGAAATGAAGTTAAAAAAAAACAGACCGAGCAACTGATAAGCTTTAGCCAAGGGAATGTAAAGGCCACATAGCTTCCTTTAAACGGGCAGGAATAACAGAACAACAAATAAGAAAATGGAACCTTTATACGAGTAGATCTAAAATAAATCTCTAGAAAACACAAATGAAGATTATAACGAATTTTGAACACCATCGGACTTCTAAAGTGAATTTCCATTAAAAAAATGCGTTTAACCTGTAATAAATAAATTATTTTGAGAAATTTGTATTGAGAGGTTAAAAAAACTAGCATGAGGTATGTAAGCATGTTTATTATGAATACATACATTTAAGTAGTTCAATTAACATATCCAAAAATATATGGCACCAACCTACTTTCAAACACAAATAAAATGGAAAATCGGGACATAAATGCAATTTTGTCTTATTTAACGTTTTGGATGAATCCACGTAATACATAAGAAAAAACAGTTTTTCTGACAAAAACGACAGCAAAATAATAGTTCTTTGAGACAACCCACATCGAACCAAACAAGCGCAAAACTGTCTGTTTGACTTATTGCGTCCTAACATTAATTGTACTCGTAGAAAATGCATGTACTTTGAAACAACATACCAGCACAGAGTAAGAAAAAATAGAATTAAAACAAAACCCAGTTGCACATAGTTGCGTGCTTTCTTATGATGTAACTCACAAAAATTAAAACAAATAAATAAAACGAAGAAATAAAAATATATTGTCGCATTGATGTTGGATTACCGGTTGTCTTCTAAGACAAAAACTTGATGTTAATTCTTTTCTTGGTATGGTTTAGCTTCATGCAAGCGTCTTTGACTTAAAATATAAAAACGTTTCGTCTTTCGTAGGTGTGGGTTCAGCCTTAGACGCCATAATGACGACGACATTTGTTGTTGTTGTTGTTGCTGTTGCTGTTGCATTACTAAAACGCTGTTAAGGTCCTTTTCTGATTCAGAATATTGAAATTATACAGAAATTCTCGCCGTATGTTGTAAGAAGAATGCTGTTGTTGTTGTAGAAATTTTCCTAGTGTTTTGCGTGCCTTAAAAGGAGCCTTAGAACAAGCAAAAAAAAAATCTTATAAGAAAGAAAACTAAATCTTGTTTTAAGATCGTAACACGCATAGAATAGTTAGTTTGCTCAAATGGCAGTAAGGAAACACTGAAAGAAATTATGAACAGCAAACAGTAACTGGTTTAACTGGCTGCACTTGTTAAATTTTACTAAATTTTTATCGAAAGGTACTTAAAATTCTTTTGTAATTTTCTTCCCAGTGTCTGGAGAATAACAAATGCTGAAATGTGGAATATCTTTCACTTCACTTAAAAAGGGCGTAATTTTTTGTTGTGTGCCTCTTGCGTTTTCCTTTCTATTTGCTGTAGAAAAATGTGGCAAGAATTTATTTTTCACAGTTTATTTTATTATTATTTTTTTTTTGTTCGTTTGTGTGATTTAGTTTTTATTTTATTTTCTTTTGTTTTGTTCACTTATTTATGCGATAAAAGTGAACGTAATAAATTTTTCACAATATTGACGGTTTGGCACACGCAATGTGGGTAGAGATAAGGTGTGTTTCTATTTGTTTGTGTGAATGGTTGCAAATTGCAATATAGAGTTTGCAAGGAAGTACGTGCATGTACACACACACACGTAAATGACTAAAATTGTTTGTTTTTAGAACTTCAGATCAAAAGAGATTTGAATTTTTCCAAAGAAGAAAAATATATAAAGGAAATATTTGTTTAGTTTAAAGGAATTTTTTTTTTTCAATTAAGCAAATGGTGTGATACAAATTTTATTAAAATTCTGCAGCAGTAGGAAGACATTTATGTTTTGTACTTTAAAATAAACAGCTTACCGCCAATGTTAATTTGAAGCATTTTCAAAATTACCTAAAATGAAAA
Source organism: Lypha dubia (assembly GCA_947311025.1). Lineage (NCBI taxonomy): Eukaryota > Metazoa > Arthropoda > Insecta > Diptera > Tachinidae > Lypha > Lypha dubia. Next base: position 3,374,961 of record OX371263.1, read on the forward strand.
TAAAAAATGGAAAATTATCTTAGATAAAGTATTTATTTTCTTTTAACAATAAAACATTTACTAATTTAAACTAAGTAAAAACTTGCTTTCAAAATAGTTTAAAAAATTTGAAAAATTGTTTAAAAATAGTTTGTAATGTTACCAAAAACAAATCTTACATTCAAAGAAATGTTTATGTGTTTAGTTTGTGCACATTTTCTAAAAATAAGAAATTTTTCTTTACTAACAATGTGATTTACAGTGCAACTTACTTCTGAATAGTTCACAAAACTTTGCATTATTAAAAGGTGAAATTTGTTAAAAACTTAAGATCTTAATTCTTTAAAATTCTTGAAACTTTTCTTATAACACTGGTTGAAATAACTTTAACTTTTTCCTTTTGTCACTCGAAAACTTGTATAAAATTTTGAATAAAGTAGCAAAAAAATATCAAGGAAAAAAAAATTGGTACATCAAGTATCCTTTCTGCTGACTTAAAACAAGTTCCGCACTATAATAAAAATCCTCACTATGCGGGTCCGACGATAAGTTTGCATACTGGATTTTGTTTAGACTTGGTTTTAATGCCAATTATTTGAGTTAAACAAAAATAACAAACACTTACATGATATTTTCGTTCTGTCCAAATCTTTCGTAGAACAAATAGCAAATGCCAAAGTTCTTGTTTAGCCCAAGAAATAAAAAAAAAAATTGCCATACACACTACACAACATACATGTGGAGCACAGGATTTATCTTGATGCGTCACAGAATATCAAAACTAATAAAATAAAACTGTTTAATTAATAACTTGAAACTTGGAAGGAGAGATCTAAAAGTTAATGCTCCATACACATAACAAAAACTGTCGAAGTTATTAGAAAATAGTGGAATATTTACGATTACACAGCTGACGACAAGCAAACATAAACGTAAATTGAGGTAAGAAATGAACATGTAGCTGTCATAAAAAAACTGGACGTCACTGAAACGAAACTATACCTATTTTATTTAATGAATTAGTGCCGGCATAAATAAAAATGATTGCTTAGTTCATGTGACATAAACAGTGTTTACCAGTGTAATTAAAGGAAACAATGTCATTAATTATTTTAAGTTCAAGATTTACAAGTTTGAAGAAATTAACTGGAATTAAGGCCAACATTTTACAAAATGCTTAATCTTATGTAAGCTGACATGTAGCAGGTAGCACGGTGAAGTGGATAGCGTGCTAATTTTCAAGGCCGTAGTATTCAACTTCGACTCCCGATAGACGAAAAACCCCACTCAAAAATAAAAATAAGCCATCAGACGCTACTCTGGCATCAAATCAGTCATCTACAGGGGAATAGATGGCAATTGGGAATCGCTCAGCAAGGTACCTAACCACATAGCCAAGTAATTGCACCACTACATATTTACATGAAAACGATGGTGAAAGCAAAAGCCTGGATGGCAGCCCCATCCATCAAAGGAAATTTTTACTCAATATTTTAGTAAATATTTTCTTTTGATTATGAAAAATATCCTGTAAAAAACGAAAGCATTTGCTAGCAAGCAGCAAATATATTTTTCAAAAATTTCTGTAAAGTGCAACATCTATTTGCAATACTTAATGTTAAATCTGAATTCAGTGCATTTATATTTAACAAGATATTTGTGTGTTGTGGGTTGAGCTACACCGTATGCCTACATTTTTTTAAATTAAATTTTAATTCATCAATTTGTAAAATTTCTAAAATTGTTTATCTATATAGTATATAAGTATATATTTTTATAATTCTTTTTCTAATTTAAGAGTTTTTTCCATCAGCATGCATATGAATTAAGTAAAATTTTCAAAATTTTAGTAAATTTATTTGGACTTTAGAAAGATTTTCATAGGAGGTACTCACAGATTAAGAATTAATTAGTTAAGAAGGTACTTTAGTCTGTCGTAGGAGTAAAATGTAAGGTTTTAATGAATTATGATGGCTTTTAAGGTTACCCATATTTCCCTCAATTTAGTGCAATTGGCTTTTTGTATTAAGGTTGGTTTTTGTTTGTCAGAACTGTTTTATATAGAATGATTGTAAAGGACTGTGCACAAATTCATATTTTATGAGTCGACGTTTTTATTTGGTCAGAAATTTGCATATTTGAAATCAACCCTTAATTCTTTTTTCTATACAAAAACAGAAATTGTCGATCATCGTTAAGTCATGACGTTTATTGAACATAAACTTTGTAGTAAAATCTGCTGGAATAGGCAGAATCCTTCAATTTTCAGGTGCATTCAGATTTACAAACATAAACATGAGTTGGTGTTGTGGAGAAGAATCCTTATTTTTTTGTAATTTAATCAATAACTCATTTTCTATACCCTTTGTAGATTGTTTTTGTTTCTTTAAGTTACAATTATGAATTGTCATTATTGACAACATTGATACAATGTTGCATTATTCCGTTTATTTTATTTTTAACATAAAAAACACCTAAATTTTCTTAATGTCATTGTTGTAATAACGTAAATGTGTATGTATGGATGAGTGTGTTGTAAATCAAAATTAAATTTTTTTTTAAATTTCTAAATTTATTGACTATTAAAAACAAATATAATTTTGTCACTTCGAAGGTTATGTTTTGCATTCGACATACTGAAGGCAAAATGTTAATAACTCGTAATAAATCAATTTATATAATATTTTTTTAACAACTTTATTTTGTATATAATTTTATATGTATTTACATAAATAATTATGGGCGACACAAAAGTTTTCATATTTATGGGATTTTTTTTTTAATAGAATTAAATAAAATATATACATTAGGACGATAACGAAATATTGAGTTAATTATGAAAACAATTTCAACGGTAATTTTGAAATAAAAACTTCACCCAGAAAAATTATTGTGTCAAATCTCCCAAGAAAAGTATATTAATTTTATATGAACAAATTTATATATTTTATTAATAAAGTAAAATACTAAAATGTTGTGGCAAGAATTTATCACAAACTTGCAATATTTAAAACAAGTTATTAGATAAAAAAATCTATATAATAAATATTTGTTAATATTTATACAGGCTAAAGTTCGAAAATGTTAATAATCAGAGAAATATTAGGAAGACATTGTTAACATATTTCGAGCAAGGCAGAAACAAATTTAATATTTATACATCCCTTTTGTTGATTTTTCAACAGCACTGGCTAAATAGAACAAACGTTGTTTTCGGTAGAAGCCACTAAACCTCGTTAGTATTCATGTGCAAATGCCTTCACTACTTGTTAGGTAGCTTCGTTGAACATCATTACATACTCTATTTATACACAATTACAAATACAAATAGAATACGCGACTTATCTCTACTAATGAATGCTAGCAGGGGAATTTTTGTTTTTTCTTTTATTATCATATATTAAACATTACAGTGCTGCCAGCGAATTATATCCTACAATGTGAAATCTCCAGATTTTTGGTTCTACTTAAGACAAACATTTTTGGTTTGGTCTCTGATTATAAATATTAACAAATATTAATAATAAAAAGTTCGTAGTAATTTAAAAAAATTACAATTTATATACATATACATATATAATAAATAGGTAATTAGGTTTTTTGTGCGGGCTTTCATGCACACATTATGCAACCGATTTTGGGAAAACATACCAAATTAAATATATTTTTTCATAGAAGTAAAGGAGATATTGTGGATTATTGTCGGTTCAGTATTTTGGGACCTATAAGCGTCTAAACTTGCTACCAATCACTTCACACGTATTACTCGTGCATGTAAGTTAATAAAAAAAAAACAGACACCAGTTACAGAGTGGCAATTAAATAAACTGTTGATATATTTTTTAAAAAAATTTTTAGAAGGATTTACTAATCCTCAATTTTTATTTTTGTTAAATGTAATTTAACTTTAAAATAATTGTAAGTTCAAATGGAATCCCCCCCAATCGATGTTAATTATACTCCTTTCAGTCCTGTAACACAGAATTATAATTATTAATATTCATCTCAATTTTAAATTTATTTTTGTCCATGATTGGCTTCGAACATAGTCACATGTTTGTATCACATCACCTTAGAGAGCTCAGCCACATCAGCACATTGAAATCGTCGAATAAATTAAAAAATAAATTATTATTTTATTTTTGTTAGTTTCTGGTATTGAACGGAGACAGCTTAAAAAGTGTGTGATCCCTTTTTCCATTGATCCAAGTATATTTTAGAAATATTCGCATTAAAATTTTTATCTCAACTCGTACTGAAAGTAATCGGAAAATACTTAAATTTAGATCGAGTTTTTTTTTTTTGTGTCTATCAATTCTTACTAGTTAGAGAGCTTCAAAATGCATTAGCAGCCTCTTCAACCTCATTTTACTAATATTGAAATTTTGTAGAAAATATATATGTGTATATCGTGTAATTCTCAGATTTCCTGTCAATTCATTTGTGTTGTTATTCCTGGGTGCTTAAAGCTTTATTAAACTTTACGCCAAACACTTTCTTTTTTCAATATTGAAATGCCATATATTTCTCTTCTATTTTTTGTTGTATTCCCTTTCAAATTAATAAAAACAATAACAACAACTTTGTGTAATCTTATTGTTGGTATTAAGCTTTAAAAGATTTTTTTAACAACAACTGCACAAGAAATTTAAAACGCTTTGAACTCGGCTTAATCTCTTTTGTTTGCAATACATTTGTGTATACACACGCATACACACATACCTATTTATATATTATAATCATCGAATTCATAATAAGCCTGCTGTGCAAAATGCGGGTCTTGAACCAATTTATTAACAATTTAAATGCATTTTTGGTTTATTTTTTTCAGTGCTGTAAAGACTCTTCATTAAATAAAGTTTTGTTAAACACATTTTCCTCTTGTTGCTGTAATTTTTAGTTTGTAATCCAGCTTTTTTTGTATAGTTCTTCTCTTCATGTTGGTAATTAATTACCAACATTAGTGGAAGTAATGGGGTAGCAGCAGCAAAACAGTATATTTTTTCTAAATGATTTTTATAAAAAAAATTTTTTTGTGTTTGTTGTTTGATTTTTTTTTTTTTTTTATTACATTTGTTGCTGAACATTATTAGTTTTTATTTAATTAAGCTCCCACTAAAAAAGCATGTTCCTTGTTTTTCTACTGTTTAGTTTATCTCTTTTTTCAGCTTTGCATGTGTTGTCTTAACGGTTTGAACATGTTCGTAATTATTATTAAAAAATAAGTAAAAATAATAGGCCAACATTAATAAATTGAAAAAAGGGAATTTCATTTCCAGCTAAATTATAATGGTAAAAATAATAAAAATATCTTTTAAAAAAGCTAACAAAGGAAGTAAAAAATAAATGCCCGAAAGACGGCAGATCGAACAACACGTCCAAATAAAAACTTTTCTAGAAAAAAAAAATGTAAATCGCGATGTTAATTAGAACCAACCAATTATCAACTCCCGACAATCGTAATATACAAAGCAACTAAATACTGTTTTCGAAGGTCGCTACAGCCAATTATCAGATTGGTTTTGTTTATTTTTTACTGTAGTTTTCTCAAGGCTGATCCAATTATTTACGAAAAATGATTTCATAAATATTTTTTCTTTTTTTAAATTTGTATTACAGATAAGATGATTTTAAAATGTTCAGGAAAACTATTGCCAGTATAGTCTCAGCTCTGTTTGTTTCATAAAACCATTGAGGTTAGGTATGGTATTCATTTGAATTAGTACATATTAAAATAAATTAAGGTATTAATAGTTATTAAAAAATTTGGCGGTATTTTAATCTATTCAGAGGAACTTGTTTTATTATCGATAATCCACGACCTCTTTACCTCTACGTACCTCTTTCGCAAAGGGTCTTTTTTGGGCCTTTCTTTGCAAGTGAGGCAAAAACCCTCGTTAAAAATCGATACAGCTGTCTTAAATGTACTAAATTTAAATATTTGTTAGTCTGGTCACCAAAAGTCCCAACTCAACTTTAACGCACAAAAATAAGTGAAAACATAAAAACTGTTCAACTCTTAATTTCGTCTTTCGATCGTTGGATAAATTACATACTAACATGCATACTGTGATTAGTTAACTACTGACTATGCATTTTCGTTTATACTACTTTTCAAGACCCGTTAATAGAGTTACACAATTTTTATCATAGACTAATCAGAAGAAGAAATTTAAACACCAAATAGTTGTCCTTAACCTTTTAATGATATCTGTGACAAAAAAACACTTGATATTAATGATTTTCTCAAATCAATTACATTTCGAATCAAGCTTCCTCCTATTTTTATTAACACATGTTTTATATCAAAATATTTTACTTTAAAATCTTCTATCGCCATTTTAAGCATCACATCTGTCATTTGTTCTTTTTTTTTTTGGCTTAATTAGTTATGTAGCTTTTCATCAAAACTGACACATTTCGTTTTTTTGTTGTTGGTTATTTCATCCGAATTTTTTTTTATAAAATTTTCCATAAAAAACGTAATTCTTTTGTCTGTTTGATATAATTTCCAAAGTAAATCCTATCCAGCAATTATTTGCGCTTGTTACAACTGTTGTTGTTTACAAAGTTGCAGATTCAAGTCAGGAATACAAAAGAAAAAAAAAAAAACAAGCAAACAAACTGGTAAAAACATTATTAAAGACCTCTAGTGATCTCTTATTTCTACTTAAAACACACGCGCAAAAAAATTATATTTTTTCAAAGATAAAAAATTTATAAATAAATGAAAGCAAAAAAAAAATTTGTACAAAACGAATCTTAAAAGCAGCAGCATCATCGACTACAACAAAAATTATAAAAAATATTTGCAGCAACAATATTTCTTATTTGTTGTATTTATTTGGTTCTTTTCGTTTCTTTCAATGTTTACAACATCGCTAAGCTGTCAATATGACATTTGTCTCTAGTTGTTTTTATTATTTTCTTTTTAGTTTTCTTTCCATTTTGCAATGGCACAACAACCACAATAACAACAACAAAGTTGCCATTAACCCCAACTGTAAACATGTGGGGATAGAATTTTAAGGCTAGAAAACCAACACAAGAAACACAAAGAGATGCGCAACCAAATTCCTTGTTAAGGGGAGAAATGGGATGATGCTGCAAGAATATGTCTTAGCAAAGTAGATATTTTTTTAAATAAAATCAGTAAGGTGCAACATCGATTCAATACATAAAATAAATATTTAATTGGGATGTTCACACTGTAGTCATATCAGTCATATTGTCATAATGTCTTATTATTTTACAATTGTTTTAAAAAATTGTTGTTGTGCTTCAAGCAAAAAAGTCATATAATAATAAGACTTTTTGAGGTATGTTTATGGTTTGTCATAAAATAACAGTAGAAATCTTAGTCGAGCAGCTGAAACTCTTTAGTCGAGCCGGCTCATGTTACCGGCAACAGCTCCTCTTTTGTTTATATTTATTTCATCAAGTTCGTATAGATAAAAAACAATTTTAAAATTTGAATTGATAGTGGACATTTTAGAAGACTCTTGTGCTGTTTCCACATGACGGACGAATAGTTTGAGTGTGAAATTTGTTTGAAAAGCACTCACATTTATAAAATATTTGTCGAAAAAACGTAACCAAGAAAGAAACTAATAATTTATTTCCTTTAATTCCAATATTTCTTTAATTATGGCTTCGCAATTATTAAAATCTGTAGAATAATTAATTTTATTTTGTATTATAAAAAAAAAAACAAATTCTTTAGCAAAACTTCTGGTTACGTTTTTTTGAACAAAAATTTAGTAAGTGTGAACGAAGTGTAGTTAAATGTTTTTGTTTTTATCAGCTGTCACAATTATGACATGTCACACTAAATTATGACGAGGTGTTCACACTTGTCACATTTTGATGTGCTATTATTTTATGACATATGACTTTATGACGACAGTGTAAATACCCCAAATATGTCTGCTACAAAAAATAATTTGGTTTCTGGAAGCAGTAAAACTTTTTCAAGCTATTCGCTGTTTTGAGGCGCTTCCGAGTATTTCCAGAAAGAAGGCAAACAAAGAAAGAGAAAGACAGATATCTCCAGTTTAGTGATGCCAACTTTTTTGGAGCAAAAATTGTAATTTTAAAATTAAAATAGCGCTAAACAGCACTAAGGGCCAGTTTTTTATTTCATATATAAGTTGTATATGAACAACCTTGTGTATTTAAATAATATTTAAGTAGTATTTAAATAATAATAACGAATTTTAACATGTTTTTGACTGCTTGTTCTTCTTACTTAAAACAGAGCCAATAAAAAATTTGTGGCTTCTGCAATTTTTATTTATTTCTTTTTTGATTGGGACAAGCACTCAAGGGATGACCTCTACGTATGCAGTGCATTGTGCCGGAACTCAGGGAGAGGGATAGGGTAGAGAAGATAGATGTTGAAAATTTTGAAGGCTTAACTCTTTTACAACTCTGCTTTGCGTGTTATATGTTAATTTTTTATAGCAGTGTTGAATCGCCTCTGGTTTTAAGTAGACGCATTAACTTTGTTAAGCTTTATTAGCAGGGTTTTTATTAATTCTTTTACTTCGCCGATGTTTCTGCTAACCAACGAAAGAGGGCGATGTTGTGTACATCAATCGCTTTCTTCTTTTGTCGCTTTTAACCTTTTCATTCAGAAAGTTGCTTCTATTCTTTTAAAACATTCAGCCATTCTTGATTATTCATTTTCTAGCATAAATAAAAATATATATTTTGTAATTTTTCTTTATTTGTTCTTTTGGGAAATTTGTGGGAAATTTTTTATATTACGTAGTTCTACCATATTTTCATCTTAATTATAGTATAACATCTTTAATTATTTACTGAAAAAATTAAATCTTATTTAAATATGCACAACAAAAATTTAAATAAAAATTAACTAATTACATACTTTTATATGAATTCAAAAGCAGGCCATAAGTGAAATTCATGGCAATAGACAAGTAAAACAGCTTGAAAAGTACAAAACCATACTATTGTTTAATTTTAGAACTATCATACACAAAGCATTTTGTATGAGTGATTATCAATATGTATGTATGTAGTAGTGATGTTACGAATACTCGTATTCGATTACTCGAATATTCGACTATTCGCCTATTTTAAGATATTCGTATTCGCCAAATACAAGCGAATAATATGCACATACTTTCCAAAGAAAATAAATAATTAAAGCTTAAAAAAGTACATAGAATGTAGAAAAATATATTAGTTTTTAATAATTTTTTATAATTATTATTTAAAGAAAGACAGCAAAATAATAAACTTCTTTAAAAACAGACACAAATACGAGTATACACAGCATGTTCATGTATTTTGCAACTGTCATTTAAAAGTTAAAGTCTTATATGTATATTCATATCACGGTAAGTTAGTAATAAATTCACAGTACAGGAATGTTTGACTTAAAAAATGGAACTAAAATTTAATGCGTGAAAGTCCACCGACACAAGATGGCTACGCCTTCTGCGGAAATATGTTCTCCCAAACAGCACTGAAATACTAATTAAAAACGCAAACTGAGGGAGAAAAACGAAATTTTGAAACGAGATTTTCAAATTCGGCATCTTAATGGGAGGGATTTTTTCCAATTAAATTTGAAATATTAACGGCTCTAAACCTTAAAAGTAATATTGGTATTCGGCAAATATTTTTTCAAATATTCGTATTCGCATTCGTATTTGCGAATACTGAAAATTTATATTCGTAACATCACTATTATGTATATACATTTGAACATATATTTTAGTATACAAATAAGTGTACAAATTTTTCAAAAGTTTTTACTTTTATTTACAATAATTATCCAAGTTATTTGGATCTTTCATCATACAAATTTTTTGCATGTTTCATTTGACGAAATTTTTTTTGCAAACACTAGAGGGTAAAATGTAATCGGTACAGCAAGAATTATGTCGACGAAGTTCATATTTAATGTACAGGTCGAATTATCAGAGTTCAAAGATAGTCTGTTATACATTTTTGACTTTCTTAATTCCATTTAACTAAACGCTCTTTCCACCTCGGCATTTGAGTGGGGCAAACTTGAAATTCTTAGTAGAAAAACTGACAAATCTGCATGGATTATCAGGCAAAAAATGTATGCTCTCAGTGAAAAAATAGCAGCACCAAGATTTTTAAAAAGTATTTTTTAAAAACAACTAAGTCACCAATAAAAATTTTAAAAAGCACCAACTTACTGCTGTTTATTAGTAAGGCACTAACGCTTAAAAATTTAGCATCCTTAGTTGGCATCCCTGCTCCAGTTAATTCTTAAAAATTATGCCCAAAAGAGAGAGATGTGCTTAACGATGGTATTATTATTATTTTACTTAGGTAAAGGGGAAAGAGGATAAATGTTGAAAATGTAAAGCGCTTCACCCTTTTACATTTCTGCTTTTGCGCGGTTTTGTTAATTTATATAAAGCAGTGTTGCAGCAGCTCACGGCTTAATAAGAAGGATTAACTTTCTTAAACTGCATGAGCATGCATTTAAATAATTGTTATACTTTGCCGACTTTTCTGCTAACTGACGAACGAGGACGATTTTGCGTATAGTATCAATCGCTGTCGGAACAGCTTTTAGTGACCAGTGGGTATGCCTTTATCTTTTAATAGTTCGACAAGAATTAATACAATGCCACACTGATGTACGTTATAGAAATTATAGTTGTTGATCACTTGCTCTGACCAGAGATCGAACCCAGATCTTAAATCGTAGTTTGCGCAGTAGTCAACATCACCAATATTTATTAGCCGCAGGTACTACGGGTGTGTCTGTGTACACATATAGTTTTGGTGTTGAAATGTATGTTAATTGTAATTGCTGCACATTGCCAATCTTTTGATGGGCAGAATTATAAATTTCCCATTCGTATGGAGCATTGTGTGTGCGAATCAAAGAAGCAACGAAAAGACGCAGCATAACAGCATACTTACATGTGATTTTGAGAAGGAGATCTCATGTGTAGTTAAGAAGAATACATCGCTTAGGGACCCAAAGCCACAATATGAAGAGAAAATCTCCACTTTCTTAGACTAACGAACGTTACGTACTTCGATCCAATACCGAAAATTCTATTAGAATTAAAATTTTTCTTAACAGTTTCCAAAATAAGAAAACCAGAACCTTGGAAACATTTCATTAAATGTCTAATATTCTGACACTTGAGAAATAACTTTTCAACAATCTTTATAATTTTCAATTGATGTTAACAAAGAGATTTTTGTATTGTTTTTTTTTATTAAATTCCTCTAAAAAAAGAAAACAATAATGAAATTATAATATTAAAATAAGAAAGAAAAAAGCTAACTATAATTCTTCATCTTTCCAGATTTGAACACAAAACTTTTCAAATGTGTAATTTTACCCAAAAAATTTTACTTGAATAAAAAAACCTCATCACAAACATTCATACATCCATACAAATGTATGTAAGTATTGTGCAATAATAATCAAACAAACATCTTCAACGAAAAAAAACAACTGAAGAAAGAAATATTCTATATAAATGCCGGACATTTGTTGAATGCATCATTTCTAGACATGCCTCATGATATAAAAACGTTACTTCTTTTCCAATATGTTTTTTACAAAACTCCATTGATGATCATGTTTGCCGTGTAGTTTCTGATAATAATGTTTGTGCTAAACATAATTATGATGTTGCTGTTGTATTTTCTGGTCTTTTTTCTTTTCAAATTGCTATTATTGTTTTGTAATTCTTTTTCTGTGTTGCTTTTTCATCTTTTAAGTTATTTTAAATTTATTTTTTTCAGGAACTTCTTTTAAGCTGGAAATTGTATGAAATCAAGAGAAAAAAAATTATAAATGTTATTTAACGAAAGGTCACCACATTGACATTGATCATGTAACGCAACCAACAAACAAATGAATCTTTAAACTTTAAAGTTATTTCAAAATTGTTTTTTTAAAAAAAAATGCATAAGAATGTTGGGTTAAAAAACCAGACACGCAGAGAAAAATTTGATTGGAAATAGAAGATAAGAAGTTATTGCTGCAGATTTGATTCTGACGCTATCGCACGTTTTTTAATTCCACAGAGTAAACATTATTCTTTGCAGGCTTGTTAGCATAGAAATTCTTGCCCTACAGAATGAATCTGATCACTGTCGAAGACATTAAATGTAGATGGATATAGGGTTTGGTTTGAGTGTTCATCTTTGATCAATGATTCTTTTACATATACACATATATAGCATTGCATTCACATGGAAGCTTATAGCCCAGGATAATGAGGAGGTATAGAGACTTTTTTGAGAGTTCCAAAGAATTACCAGCCAATCATTATTGTCTGAATTTCAAAATTTCGTATCATTCGGTAACCATCAACCGTACTTGAACTTGGTGAAAGATTGAAGAAATGTTGGATCTAAAAGCAGCATGACGACACCATTTTTAGGTTATTTTAATTCACATTTACGAGAAATTAATTTACGACAAGGTTCCATCAGTGTAGTGACAGAGCTCTAACCTGGCGTAGTCAGAACCTTCCTCTCTGTACTCATAGTTCGTAAGGAAAATATGACCCACCACCTTGATTATATTTTTTGTCCAGGCTTCTTTGGGTAGACTTCAATTTTAAAGGGGCTAAAAGGACATTAAAAATTACTCCTTCTAGTTAGGTTTATCGTCTGTGCTGCCTTCTTAAACACTTTCACCTTAGGTTGGCGTGTTGTGTCACCCAAAATCTTCCTAGCAAGCGAAGTGCTTTGACCTGTACACCAACTATTTTTCGCAAAGCTGTTATCAAAGAAAAACAACCGATGACACACTGCTCTTTATAGCAACCATATTAATTGCTGCACCAATACCATCTGTTCCTTTAGAATTTAAGGGCTTAAAAGAAGTCACAGGCTACGGTACTGTATCTACAATGGAATCTACCAGCTTACCTCATGGACTTTCTAGCCCACCACCAAAATAGAATATACATGTAAGAATTCACGAAGTGATAAAGAGTTCCACCATTTTTTACTATAGCTGCCGTCCGTCATGTTCGGAGAGTAACTAGAGAGTAGTCGGTGCTTCTTCATTTACTACTAAAAAATGGCTACGATTGCCGTTTCGCATTCCTAGATTCTGTTTTGAAAGCAGTGAAGCTCAGCTATTCAGTCATTCCATACTAAATTCTCTCTACCACTCCTCGCTTAATTTAATAGTCTTAGGAATTTCATCAATAGTTTGCTTAAGTCTTGGAATCCACCAGCTTACTTTATTATTCCCACAGGTAGATCACTGGCTCGGTAGTGTTAAAAGTGAATTTGGAAATGGTGGCATTATTCCTATATCGCAATGAGTTTTTTAAACATCACACACAAATGAAAACAATCACTAAAATGCTAAAAACCCTGAACAACCCTACCTGCAACTTCATATAGGATGCTTATAAGGTTACTCTCAGAGTCCTAAATAACGATTATGAGAAGTCTGCAAATTGTTATGAGGCTTCTTAAATTAATATAGTTCGTCTTTGCAGGGTTTTTATTATTATAATTGACATTTTCTATAATCGGCATCAGCTTAGCTATGTTGTAATTCTTAGTTAAGAACGTATCATAAAATTTGTATAAATTAAAAGTTGATAAACGGCGAAACACATCAGCAAAGAGAGTGGCGACTTCTAACACTCCTCTCTTCTCTTCATCTCCTCTTCTATGGAATGTTTAATCTTCCCAAACTCTTTCTAAAGAGAATATTACAAACTTAGTCTAATACAGTCACTTTGGTTTAAAAAATGAAAACAAATCCCAGAATAATAAATTTTTACTGTTTTTTAGTTAGGATCATTACCACACAAACTTATAATACGTATGGTAATTGTCTTTGCTATTTTTCTCGTTTGATAGTGGGTTTTGTTCGAAAACATACTAAAATTTTTAATATTAATATTTTAGTTTTTCAATTAATTTATTTATTTCCACGGCCGAATTTCTGTAAGTGTTTAAAAATTTTAGTTTATTTTTTCCACTTAAATTAACAAAAAAGAAACCTTAACATACATTTGTGTAGATGTACATATATGTATTTGAAATTTGATTTAATGTGTAATTATAATGAAAGTCCACAATTTTTTTTTACAAAAATATGTGTGGAGTAAAAAAGGCAAATAAGAAACTTCTTGCCTGATGTTAACACAGCGTTAAACTGTCAATCATATTCTTTATCGTGCTTTAAAGCTTAACACACAAGAACCCAACACTTTTTTGAATAATCATAAAAATGGTCTTCATTATGGAGAAAAGAGATAGAATTGTTACGGTACTTGAAGTTGAAGGTACTCTTCCCCGAGTCAAAAATGGTGAAAAGTTAATTAAAATAAGCTATTAACGATTTATTTTTTTTTTCTAAAAGGCGTTGAAAATATTTAAATTAAATTGTAATTAATTTTCAAAAGATGACAATTAAATAAGAAATTCAAATAGAATCCATAATAAATCTATTTTCGAATCACTTGTGTCTGCTTTACAGAACCAAAATTGATTGATGTTTTTAATTTTTGCTTAAATTTATCATAAATTGTTTATATCATTAAGGCTGAAGCATAGAAAATTATCCAAAATAATTACATACTTACATTCAAATTTAAATCAAATATGTACATATGTTCATATAATATGAGAATTCATTCAATAGAAGGAATTTATAAGAGTTAAAAAATTAAATTAAATATATTTTGCAAAATTTAAAGTAACTTTTTGTTAATAAATTTTAGTTTAAGATTTTATTTGGTATCACTTTATAAATGAAGGAAAAACTGTTTAAAACTTTTAATTAAACTTGTGTCATTTCATGTCAAACAACATTTTGTTTATTTTAATAAAAAAAACAGCTGAATTTATATGACACCTGTCAATGTCATAACTAGCTGTTTTTGGCAGTTAGGAAAAGCCAACCTGGTTTTTTCTTTTAGGAAACAGACAAGCAAACTGTTGTCGCTAATGAAACTTTTGTTGTAAATAAGAGCAAACACATTTTTATGAATCAATTCGACAGCTAAAGCGAGCCATGAAAGTTAAATACAATATTTGCGAAAAAATTAATTGACAAATATAGTTGTATGTTCATTAGGGCCATAACTCTATTACTTTCTTTGAATTTACCAAAGAAAATTTACCATTGAAAATTATATAAAATTAAGATTAAATATCAATTTTTATTATCCTTTTTTTTTGATATGGGTCGAATCTGTGTTTGAAATTGTTTTGCTATAAAATATGTTAATTATTCCAAGTTTTTGTTTAAATGTAGAAAAAAGCTTTGATCAAATATGATCAAAAATAGCACAGCACTTTAGTATTCTATTTTTATTAATAAAACATTTAAAATTTGAATTTTAGAATGAATGCAATTTTTTTATATATTTAAAAAAACCATTTTTGTGATTAAAAGTTCACCAATAAAAGCGGCTTTTCCAAAATAACAGGAAACTCTCGTCATCCAGTGTTGATATTGCAAAAATTAGGTTTTTTCACTAATGTACATATCGGAACTCAAAATTTTTTTATTAAATTTTTGGCGAGAAATCGATCTACCCCTTTTTCATAATTTTCACTTCCTGTTTTGCCAAAAAATACAGTTGTATCTATCTCTCTTTGTGATAGACGAGTAGTGTATAAAAAAAGTTTTTTTTGCATTTCTAAAAGTAATTTAAAAATAAATTTTTGACTGAATACGGCCTTCTACCAGGCCTGTGTGAGAGGGGAACTTGGAAGGCCTTGGAAGGTTAGGACATGGTGTGTAAAAAATATATGAGTATGGAATGGGGCAAGAAGGTTTTGTGTCTG
Source organism: Lypha dubia (assembly GCA_947311025.1). Lineage (NCBI taxonomy): Eukaryota > Metazoa > Arthropoda > Insecta > Diptera > Tachinidae > Lypha > Lypha dubia. Next base: position 3,390,747 of record OX371263.1, read on the forward strand.
CCAAATAAGGCCTTTCAGAAGCCCTGCTTAGTGCTCATTTCTGCCGCTGGAAATGTACATACTTACATACATACATATGTATTGAATGTCTCATTATGTTGTATATTATTATTTTTTTATTAGTTTCTTTTTTCATTTCCTCCTAATGTTCATTCTGTGTTCCTTATGTTAAATGTTTGTTCCTTGTATAAATTGCAAAAACATATAAAGTTAAAACATAAAAAACAAAAACTACAATTATTGTTCGAAAAAAGTTTTGTAAGTCAAGTTAACAGTATAAGTGTGTAATAGTCTTTCAGCTCTAACTTTTATCTGGCTTTTTCTTAATATTTTTTTTTCTTTTGCATTGTTAAGATAATTTAAACATGTTTAACTTTTTTCCACACAGAATTGATTAAAAGAATTGCCTTAAAAGACAAGGCTAGCAAACAAATATACAAACAAACAAACCTGTCTTAAAGGAAAACATACATGTATGGATTAGTATTTAATAGTAAATAGAAAAATATTACATAAATAAGAGGAATAAAAAAAATCAACATTAATATTAATATCTACTAAACTAATTTTAAATTGATGTTAAATAAATTTATTTTACAAAAAAGGAATAAAAGTAAAATAAAGCCAGTTTTTTTTTATTAGGAAAATCATCATAAAAACGAAAGATTTAAGCAACACGATGAAATAATATTCAAATAACCGCCTTGATTGAGAAATATTCAAAAGACTTAAGACACAAAATGTAACGTTTACTCTCACAGAGTATAGAAGAGAAATTTGTGAAATTAAAGCCAACAAGCTAAATTCAGAACCAAAAAAAAAAAAATTAAGACTAATTTTTTTCTACATTTTTATATGGAGTGTATTATCTTAGGCGTAAAATGAAGAAGCGGTGATCAAAACCTTCATAAACAATGACGCACCAGACAAATACCAACCAAATCTATACAAACAATGAGCTCGACGCTGCGTTTAGAACAGTTCAGGGGAAACCCTCGCTTGTCGGTGAAGCCACCTAAATGATTGGGGTGATAACTCCGCTTTTGTGTAGAAAACTACAGACTCATCGGCCTAGAGTTACCGCTTTAGAAGCCAAGCGAAATTTTGAAATTTTCACAGCTAGAATAATATTTTATACAAAAAATATTACTAATTAAACAAAATAAATGAATGAGAAGTCTCGTATTCTATTTCCGTTCGATATGTGTATAAATGGGATATCACGTTCAATAGAGTTACCTAACAAGTAGTGAAAGCATTTGCACATGAATACTGACGATGTTTAGTGGCTTCTACCGAAAACAATGTTTGTTCTATTCGGCCAGTGTAGTTGAATTCTAAAGGGGTGTTGCGTTACTTTAGATATTTTCCTTTGTTGTTCGTAATATTTTAACAATGTCTAATATTTTTCAAATATTACAATAAATATACAAATAAAGAAAATAAATTTTGATGGGTATTTTACCAGTTAATGTGTTTTTTTAAAACTAAGCTGTATGTATCTCTTGAGCCATAATTATTAGACACTTACTTACATTTATTGTATTATTATACAAACTACCATATTTAATAAGGTTTAAAAATAATGGATATCCCTTCAAGAAATAGAGCATGCAAGACGATAATTAAATTGTCAGACCGACGCAAAACGTCCAAAGAAAAAAATCTCAAAAATTAAAACATTAACAAAAGCAAAAAAATCGCTATAACGAAAACTGACGATATTCAAAATATATCGCCAAAAAGAAAATAGTAGCCGAAAAATAAAATATCAAATTTACAGCACAGTGATTTGTGGCAGTACAATTACCCGATAAGATTGTACGAGTATATAGAACTACTCTCAAATTAAGCTGAATTGGTAAAAAAAAAGTACTTCGACTCGGTGTTTTTCGATAGCACTGGAGGAAGGATGCTTCGATCAAGTAAATTAAATCAAGAACTATTAGGCAAACCAAATATTTAGTTGTATCCATATTGGTAGGATAACAAAGAAAAAAGTATTGCCTTCTTTCCAACGAACTAAATAAAAGTTTTGTTTTTTAATATATTTAACTACATGCCTACATAGGTAGGTAATCGAAATAAATTGTTCTGCATTAATGGTTTCAAAAATTCATTAGCTTCTTCGGTATTGCAGACATAGTAACAATAATTTGCATATTATTTTATTTATACTTTCTAAAAAACAAGATAAATTTTACAAATTTCCATATTATTTAACACGGGAAATTGTGTAACTTATTAATGGCAAAAGCAATTTTTAGTTGTTCCACTTGCATACTTAAATAAACCTTTCCAACTTTATTCATATAGGTACATTTTTTTTTAAATATGAAACAGTTAAAATAAATTTTCCCAAATACATAGGTGTATTTGTTTTAATTTGAGTGCAAAGAAATTAACTTGAAATTTCCCATGACTTTGTACTATTAACATTTCGTTCTTGTAAGTGGCATTTAAAATCTACTGTTTAGCATTTTTAAAAGAATATCTGTATGTACCCACAGATAGCCTTAAGTGATTATAATAGAAATTTATTATACATAATTATACAAAAGTTTAAAACTAATACTCTTCTAAGCACGTAGGTATCTAAATTAATAGGAATTTCAAAACATAAAATTAAAAGAAAAATAGCTCTCAAAATATTTTCAATGAATTAAAAATTAAAATGAATTTAATATGACACCCCGTTCAAAATGCAATAAAAACCGTAACAATGTCTACATACATACAAGAACAACAATCATAAATAAAAGAAAACAGCAAAACCAAACAAATCAAAGAAATTATTTTTACAGCTAATAAAAATGTACACAAACAAACACACCAATTCAAATGGCTTAGACACGACACGTACATACATAGTTGTTGGTCAGCAACAACAAAAAGAATTGCATTATTAAACACAATTATGTTGATACTTATGTACATACATACATACATTTGTATATATATGTATGTATGTATATACTGCATACAAACATACATACGTAAGCTACATGTACTACATACTTAAAGTGCAGATACATACACAGGGAATCAAAGATAAAACTAATATACATACATATGTATATGCACACACACTTAAATACTTACAGCGAAAAAAAACCTTAGTAAAACGTTCGTTCTCAGTCATTGAAAAATTGAAAACTTACAGTTACATTTCGCCTCGTTATGCATTTTTAAATATGTAAATAGTATTTACACATGTATGTGTGCATATGTGCAAATATGTATGTATGGAAGTGGTGTAGTGTCATTTAAAATTGGTGACATTTCTTTTTCATTATATCAGTCACTAAGTCATTGGTAGTAAGACATTATTGTTTATTTTTGTAAATATTGTTGTACCACCAGCTTAATGATTGAAGTGTATGAGAGCGAAAGAGAAAAGTGAGTAAATGGAATTCAGTATAATGATGGGGGCTGTGCACATATTACGTAACGAGCAAAGGTTTGGGGGGTTAAAAATTTGTTACGGATTGGAAATTTCGCACTGAAAAATTATTAAAAAGCGTTATGGGGGGGGGGTATAAAATCTCTTAAACAGCGTTACGTAATATGTGCACAGCCCCATATGCAATTCAGTTTGTTTCCTTTGTTTGTGTTTGAGATGTATGTACATGGATACATATGTTTGTACGTGAGTGAAATGAGTTGAAAATTCTAAACAAGGCATGGTTTAGATTATATATACATACATAAAAACTAAATTTTTTGTAAAAAAAAAAACATTTGCCAGTATTAATTATAATGATAAACAATAATGCAATGTGCATAAAATTGCATAAATAGAGTTGGAGAGGCCTGAGCTTGTGATTTAATGAGCTGCCAGACAGTAGCATGGAAATCTTTGTTCTTGTTCTTGTATACTTACATATGTACTTATTTTCATTTGCCATAAATGAAATATAAAATTTTTTACAAAATTTTTTACATTTATTTGAGCATGTACTCAAGAATTTATGTTTTTAAATTTTATTGAAATAAATTTCAGTTTTCATCGAGATTTTTCCTTCTCCTGTAAAATAGCTAAAAGTTGAGATACGACCTTTCTATACTATGGAAAAAAATAAAAAAATTCAAATCCTTTAGTTATTTCTTTCCAATTTAGTAAAATATGCATTAATTGTTTTATGCTCTTATCAGGATAAATATTCTTTAGGTCCAATAATTGTCATTGTCTGAACTCAGTTTCTAGCTCTTGCCTTTCACTTTCTTCAACGAAATAGGAAAATTCTTTTATAATTTCAGAAAACCAACTTTTTTCTTCATTAATAATATTAAGTGGATTAATTTGGCCAAGAGCTTTGTATTTATTTTCAAAATCAAATCTTGATAATATCTTTGTGATCGCTCTATATAAAAATTAACACAATTATTAATAATATCATATTTTTCTTTTTCATTTATTTGTGCTTCTTCCAATACGTCTCTGGCAAATATTCCTAAATAAATGTCTTCAAAATCTAAAAATTTTTTTTTGTTTTTATAATCAATGAAATAAAAGTTTTGAATTTTAAGCAACCCAGTTTATGAAAAGTTGCTCATTACAATTTTCAGCAGTTTTTGCATTTCATTAAATAAATCTTAAATTTCTGCGATCTCACTTTAAAACATTTTATTTATGTACATTTTATTTATTTAATTTAAATTACATAAAAAAAAACTTAGCGGTGTCAATATTGTCAATTTGTCCCTATCACTCCTTGCTAATATTAATTGCTTGAGCAATAGCAAGACATTTATTTTTATTGAGTTCAAGGTTGCTTTAATAGTACAAATAAATCTTTCAAACTTGAATTATTTAAAATTGTCAAAATTAGGGTATAAATCGTCCCATCGTCACTATGTAATTTTTAGGACCCAAAATCGTCAAAATGACGATAAATCGTCAAATCTGGCAGCTGTGATTACAATTCATAATCATCACATGTCCATATGTATGTATGTACTTTCGCTTGTACGTACTAACTTGCTTACTTTGGCGTATAACAAAAACAACATGAACATCCACTCCCCTCCACTCTGTGTATCCAGATTTAAGTCTTAAGCTTTCTTATAAACCATTTACAATGTTAATGACCAGTAGTTAGACTTTAAACTGTGATTTGCACTATTCCGACTGCATTTCCAGATTAAACTAATATGGGAGACAAACACACACAGACACCCATTTCAGCATGAGTGTTAATGCATTTTATTTTTTTTCCCCCATTTAATGCTTTAAAATAAATTCTAGTAAAGATGAGAAGAACAAAAAAATTGCTATGCAGTTATAAATACTTGGTAATTAAAGGCTTTAAAGATAGATTGCGTAAATAAATACAACTTAAACAGCAAATAATGAAAAAAATGGCAAACAAAATGCTGATTAAAAATATTTAAAGTTGTATAAAACCTTATGGTAAATTTAAACCTAATGGGGCTTTAAAGGGTCTATAAGGGTCATTTGTAAGAAATATATTACTTTGATATGAAATATTAAAAACGTGAGAAACTGACAATTATCGGCAAGAATTGAGCATATTTGTGTGGCAAAGTTGTCATGTATTTAATTGTTGTACAAGGCGTGGCCAAACTGTGTTTCGTTTCATATCTCTATTTTTATCTGCTTTGTCATGATCGGATATTTTAGGGTTAATAAAATATTTCTTCCCATAGAAAAATCTATTGTTTTTAATATTTGGCCAGTACTAAAAGCTAGCCATAAGGTACTAAAATTGGACAGACATAAATCCATGTCCCTAAGGAAGTTATTTAACTACCTTTGCTTTATCTCGAACTTAAGTTCAGCGCAGTTTTTTTTTATAAATTTTAAACATTAAACAAACATAAAAGAAAGAAAGCAATACAAAAAAATTACCTAGAATCTACTCGCTGTATTAAAGAAAAAAAAATCCAGTAGCTGCTGTACCTGTCAGATGATTAATCTTAAAAATCATACATAGTTTTTTCTTGTTACTCTTTTTTATTATGATTTTTTTTAATATTTACAATAAATTTTCTGTTGCATTAAAAGTAAAACAAAAGAAAGATATAAAAATCCTCTATAGAAATACATCAAGTGTTAAAGTTTTTAAAAGTTTTATGTGGAAAAAATTAACAATAAAAAAATTCGTATTTATACTCTCAGCATAATAACAATAATCATGGTGATCTAGAAGAAACCAAGAGTTGTATATATTTTTTTTAATTTAATTCAACAATAGTTATTGTTCAAGCCTTAATTGATTTCATTCTTAAAGCGTCTTTTTAACTTAGTCAAGGTCATTTACATAGTAATCGAAAAAGTTAAGCAAATATTTATAATTTTTAGTAAAAAAATCGAAAACATGGCTATCTTTAAAGAAATTTACAATTCTGTTAAAATTTTGAGATATTTAAAACGTCCGTAGTTGATGACAATAAAATAACAAGATTTTTAAACAGCACATCAGCAAAACACATGCTTGAAATTTTGTCTGAAAAGGACAAAATTTACAATATGCATTTTTGTTGCATGCAACTCTCTCTTTTTTCGGTGAATAAGAGGGAGAAGATCTATTTCAACATTCTAATTTAAAATAAAATTTTCATGCAACAAAGTTGCATAATGTAAATGCCGTCTAAGCTGGATATGAACACTGGAAAGCATTTTATGTTATATGACTTATTTACGGCATTCAAGTTGAATTATGATTTTTTTATGGAAAGTATTTTTGTGGCACATATATATTCTGCTTTGAATTTGTGCAGGGCTGGAAAATGCATTTTTTATTTTTTTTTAATTTTGTAGAAACAACTATTATGCAAGAAAAACAAACTCCTAAATATTTTTATGTGTTGTAGTTCTAAATATTACTTTTGGTTGCCACAAGTGGCGCTATATTAACTTTTTCTTTTTCATTCATGGAAAAACTTTGTTTTTTGTTCTAAATTTTAAAAAGAAAATCCCCCAAATTAAAGAGGATATCAAAAAACTTAAAGTTGTTTAAACAACTCCCCATAAACATATTCAAACATATCCCCCAAACAAAAAACAAAGTTGTTTAAACATATAGAGAGAATATTTCTTAATTGTTTATTTAGCTCTTGAATAACTAAATATTGCTTTTCACTTGATACTTGAAATTTCCAATGAACCTTTTAAAAAAATTACATTAATGTAACAAATATTTATCTAACAATTCATTGTGAAGGATGGAGTTTTATTAAGAGTTAAATAAATGTTTCTTTTCCACCATTCAGACGGCCTTTTTTCATCTAAGAACTTTATAAAGAGATCACTACAATATTGTTTTATTTTTCGTACGAATTTTCTACTCGAATCGATCGGATGACTAAGAAATTTCATTTTAAGTTTCTTGTGTTTGTGTGATTCACAAATTTCTTAAAATGTTTTATTGAAGTTTTTTTTTTTTTTTTTTTTGTAACAACTATCAATGTGTCAACAGTACAAACTACTTTTAGTAAAAGAAAATACTAAAACTGATCAAATATGTACAATAACCCCTTGAAGGAAAATCTTAAAACAATAACAAAATAATATAAGAACATAAGATTGCTGATGTTAACCCAAAATGGTTGTGTTGTCTTGTACACTTGACCCATCTACTACGACCAGGTTAAGTGATCAACCCTCATTATTTCATAATTTAACAACAATGTCGTTTTTTTTTTTTCTGTTTGCCTCTATTTTTCAAGATACAATAAGTGTTAAAAATCATCAATCGAATCATACAATAGAATACACTAGCAACAACAACACACTAGTTGGTCATTTAACAGTCGGGTCAACCGCATTTAAAGACATCTTCCATAACTATTATTTGTTCTTCTTTATTCCCATTAATAATAGCGTTGTGTTTTTCCAGGCGTAACCGGCAAAAAAATTTATTTGATCAATAGCTATGAGTCAATTTGTTATGTTCAAATTACATGTGGCAAGTGCTAGATTTGATATGATTTACAGTGAGTTATAAAATTGTAAGAACTTATAAAATATAATTTCGGTATGAAACCAATTAAGGTCTTCATTTTGATTTCATAGATTACACTAGGCAACAAAAAGGAGAAATTGCCTTTAAGATCAGCTGGCCGGTATTTTTGTAAGTTGTGCTGCTCTCTTACGTCCAAGAAGATAAAGTTAGAATATCTATTCTAGTTAGGAAGAATATTCAAATGTATCTTGTCTAAATATACTTTGAGTGATCTAACGATGACATTGCTTGAGTGCGTATATCATACATAGACTGCAAAAGTAGCAAACTCGTAAGCAGCAGGCGGGGTCTACTCTGTAATTCGATTCAAAAGGAAAAGTGTACGGATTTTTATTTTATTAATATTAAAATTCGAATGCATTTGCATTCTAACAAATACCTTCTACGCATGTAAAAGAGCTGTTGAGGAAAACGTAAAGCTTAAGCCACATTTCCTAGATTCGATTAACTTACGTCTAGCGAAACTTGGCGTGGAGAGGGAGTTGCCAAGCGACCATAGGTCGCTCTAACTGACAAAGCTTCACTTAGGTCTCCTTAATATTCATTTTTTTGGTTGTTATTGATAAAGTTGGAGTGGTATTTATTCAGCAAAGCTGGTCTTGCAAATACCTTCGAGGACTCTGCAGAAGGACTGGCAACACAGAAAGCCTTCGGAAAGTTCTGGAAACACCTCTAACGAAAATATTCCTAAAATACCCAAAGATCGACTATTCAGATAATCTCCAGTAAGTGAAGGCGACTTTGGAGAGGAGATATTTACGCGTTAGGGTAAAACCATTGCGATAGACCGATTATCAACTATGAAGAAAATCGTTTTGCTGGTTTTTGATTATGTACATTGTTTTTTTTGCTCAACAGTTATTGAAGAAGTGATCAACAAAATGTTTTCGAAAAATATACATATATAAAAACAATTGATAACTACCACATTTTTTTCTCATGAAATAATTCCTAAAAAATAAAACATCTTCGAAAATATATTTAAATAAATGCCGAACATTGGCAATAACTCCCAAAAATGTAACTAAACTTTGTTGGTAGTTATCTAATTATTGAATGCTATTTTAAAAATCCCTTCATTGCATTTTGTTATTAATGAAAATGATATAGTTTCTAAGGAACAAGGAGGAGCTAATTAATTCTTACAAACAGAGCAGAACACAACAACACGAATTTGTCGATTAAAGTGAATTTCGGTGTGTATTAAGTAATAAATAATTTGTATCAACAAGAATGAAATGTATGTATGTACATTCAACAGCGAGAACTGAAAAGTGACGGAAAGGCATACACACTGCGAAGAAATGTTGTGCCTTTTGACAAAACCCTCTTATGTTCTGCGTTGCATGCCATTTAATTAATGATCATTAAATTTTTGCTTGCATTTTTATAAACAACACAGAAAAAAATTTTTCACCAATTAACTCTTTACTTAAAAGTATAAAAAAATTTGATTACAATTAAAAAATTAATTAAATAAATTAAATATTTAATAAAATTTTTTAATTGGTGAAAAATTTTTTGTGTGAAATTAAACCACACCAAATATATTGGTGTTAATAAACCCCAATTTGTGTGGTTAAAAATAACAGCTGACTGAAACAACTGACTTTTAACACTTGCAGATGTGGTTTAAAATGTTAGTGAATAGCAAAAAGGGCTAATTTTAATGTTAACTTTTTTAAACACAATTATGGTGGTTAAAAATGCATAGTGAATCGCACTCCTGCTCATGTTACCGGCAACAGCTGCTTTTGATTATATTTATTTCAGCAAGTTCGTATAGATAAAAAAAAATGAAAATTTTAAGTGATAATGGACATTTTAGAAAATTTACAGGAAATTTATTGTTTTCTTTATTAACAATTAAAAACCATTTACATTTAAGCCAAAATGCAAACGTTTGCGCAATAATTCGACTAAAAATAGAGTGTTGTTAAATGTTTATCAGCTGGCACAATTATGACATAGCACACTTATTTATGACGGTTTGTTCACACCTGTCATATTTTGGTGTGCTATTATTTTATGACATATAACTTATGACTACAATGTGAATACCCCAATTGTCTCAAGTTCAATTCTTTTTGGATAAAAATGTGACGCTGCTTTTTAGCTGGTGTTTGTAAATTGTGCACTGTTGGCAACATCTTGAATATGTAACTGGTCTGAGAAAAAATTAATATATATGTAACTGCATTTTATATTTACATTTTAAGCTCCCGTTGTTGTGGTTGTTACTATTTTGTATGCGTAATGCAATTTTTATTCTCTTTTTCATTTGAATTTTCTTTGTTTCCTTTAAAATTGAAATGGCATTTTATTGCATTATCATTTCTTATAGTTTAATTACAATGGTATTATTATTAGTGTGACTTAAACTGTTTTATGATTATTATGATTTTTATATAAAAATAAAAACAAGAAATAAAGATATGTATATGTACTCGTACATATAATTTTTAAAATTTGTCCATTGATTTGATTTACGATTTTATTTTATTCCTTTTTTATTGTTGTTTTGATAAATTAATCATTTCTTTGTCGCACAATAATATTCTTTTGTTAACGATTTTGTAATTTAATTTTATTGTACCCGAATATGTAAGAAATTTTTAAAATCTTGTCTCTTTATCAAAGTTTTTTCTTAAAATTTTGGCGCGTGACCATGGCCCTTTTTTGAATTGTGTGTTCTTTGTTTGCTGGCAAGAGAGTGTTGTTCACAATGGTTGCCGGAGTGATAACTTCAATTGATTTCATATAATGATCATAATTAAAATTATGTATATGTGTGTAAAAAGGGTGTATTTGGGTTAAATGCTAAAATAAAAGCAACAATAATGAATGAATAGTCGAATTTAAAAATTTTGGATAAAAATATTTAAGCTGTAAACGTTAGCTTTTTAAGCGGAATTGTATTTAGGCCTTCAACTCGGCAAATTACATAAACAAAATTTGGAAAATTTCGAGTAGTTGCTAAAAAGACTATTAAGTTGACATTTTAAGCCGTACTTACGATTTTTCAATTTGCTTAGTAGAGTTATGTTTGTGGTTCTGGTGAATTTTAGCTTGTATTTCGTGAATTATCGAATAATCTAAAATCATTCTGAGCAAATTTATAATTTGGTTAATGATGGTCCAACTGATTGCATTGACCGTGAACGGGCTAAAAAAATTGTATATGGACATTGAAAGTTCTTTGCAACCAGTATATAAGTATACATACATATGTACATACATACATATACATAGATATTTATAAGTGTACACTTACATACATACATATGAAAATATGCATGTAAACACTTGCAAATATTTGCATGCGCAATCATTCAAAACCCGGTCAAATCACGTCTTATATAAAATTGCCAGCAACAACAACAAAAACGATACTCAACACAATATTATACAATTTTCTTTTTAATCTACAGACAAAACAAGATAAACATCTCTTTAAGAGAATAAAGTTTCTTATGCTTTGCTTTCATTGTTGCATTAAATGTAAAGTTTTGATCTATTCACTGCTATAATAATTCAGCGTAATATGATCGCTAAAATTACTACAACAACAATCAATAAAAAAATATTAATATAAAAAGAATAAAATACCAACAACAAGTATCACTAAACAGTTTAAAAAGAAAATAAATGTAGTGAACATGAGCGAAAAGAAACGTAATCAGGGAGATGCTGCAATAACAAAAAAAAAAAAAAATGCACTCACCGACATTGTACATGCATACAGGCATTTATAATTACACATGCATTGATCTGTGTATGTATAATAAAAAATTAAAGAAGAAAATATTACACGAACAAATAAACCGGGAAAACCGCACATTTTTTTTTTTTTATGAAATCTAAAAGATACACTTTAAAACTTACACAGAATATCATAGAATATTTTAGAAAGAGCCAGAAGATGTTGTTAAAGAACAACAAATAAATGCTATAAAAATTTCTTTAGATATATGTACTTACTTACATATGTATGTATGTATGTATACACAATAAAAAATTCCGCAAATATTTGGAAGTATGTTCGTTCCTTTTAGATTTTTCTTTTCACCCACGAAATATACCTACAACACACACTGCTCACATTAACAAAACGATTGTAATGCGTTTAACAATTGTTATTTTGTTGTGGTGTAAGCCACATACACTTGCGTACTAACTAGAATATTTGGTAAAAATAGAAAGAAAACGCACTGCTGGGCTCGAAAAAATTTTCAATTTCTTTAACGTGATGTAAATATATCAACTAACAGTATTTGGTTAACATAGTTTTTTTTTTAACATTAACAGAGTATATAATATAATAAGAGTACCTATATATAATAATCAGTTAAATATTTAACAGTTCAAACCCAACATCCAATAGCTGAATGTTTTAAAACGCTCATAGGGATTTTTATGCATATCAACATTGTTGCATTGTGAGTAATGTAAAGAATTCTATAAGCAGATTTTATCAGAAAATCCACGTAGAAGTATCTTTTCTAGACCAATAATCCTTTAGGGAGTTGAGAATTGTTTTTGTTTTAGATTAGCTTGATTATTAGCCGAAAATTTCATCTAAATGAGGAGTTTATACTGAGGCTACGTACCAATAACGCATGAAAATTTATATGTGCCTCGGCCTTGAGGATTTATTTTTTTCTGCAAAATCGATATCTAAAGATGTTTAATGGTCCATTAAAATGACTAAAGACGGCAATCTTAAGTCTTCGATTTCAACTTGACGAAAATTAAAAAGAAATATTGATTAAATCTAAAACTAAGTGTACAGCTGCTTGGTACTTTATTAATATATATGAACCTATTTGTACTTTTAAGGGGTTAAAAAGGAGCACAAAGAATTCCAAAACCATTAGTGTTCTAGCGCAATAGCTTTAAAATTAGGAAGAAATTTGGAAGAAACTTTTATATATATGTTGATACCTTTCGGAAATTCGAATATAAAAAAAATTCTTTTTGGTACTTTTATTCAATACAACTACTATTTTTGTTATGTTTTAATGTACTAAAAAAATATATCCTTTTGCCAAGGATTTAAAAAAAATATATCCAACAATCAGGTTATAAACTTTTAGTCGAACTGTGTGCTGTTTTATCAAGGAAATTTTTAGTTAGTCATGCTTAAGTTCGTTTTTCTAAATTTCATTTTTAAATTAAATTATTATTTTTATATTATTATTATTACAAATAAACGTAATTATTATTTGAACTTATATTGATTTACATATGAAAAGTAATATTATCAGGCTCAAGTTCAGTTTTATTGAATTAATGAAAATTCAAAATTACTAAGAGTTTTTTTGTGTTGGAAAATATTATTATTTATATCCAATCAGTTTTTAGCAGAACGTATCAGTACTGATTTCAAGGCCGCTACACCTCTCATCAGCGTTCAATTGTCCATCTTTACAATTTTCGTAAAGTGGATACTAATTGAGAAGAATATCAACTATTTAACCAGTTTTCAACAGAAATAGAATATGAGAATTAATTTTTAATTCAATTTTTATTCTACAATGAAACAGTGCTGGTTAGTACGAAATTCCCTCATTCCCTCATATTCTATTTCTGTTGAAAACTGGTTAAATAGTTGATATTCTTCTCAATTAGTATCCACTTTACGCAAATTGTAAAGATGGACAATTGAACGCTGATGAGAGGTGTAGCGGCCTTGAAATCAGTACTGATATGTTCTGCTAAAAACTGATTGGATATAAATAATAATATTTTCCAACACAAAAAACTCTTAGTAATTTTGAATTTTCATTAATTCAATAAAACTGAACTTGAGCCTGATAATATTACTTTTCATATTATTATTTTTATTATAAAGGAAAATCTAAAAGCTCGTAATAATAGAACAGACAAAATCAATTTTTCTGCACGGAAGGTTGAACTGACATCATGATGTTTCGAGACTAACGATAGCCTCCTTATCAGAGTTTCTTATGTCTCATGCCTAACTTCAAATCACGGCAGCTGCAATCAACCAGCGAAAAATCTTCTATCATTAGTTGAAACTGCTGAGTCACATAAAAGTTTAAATCAACAGTTTGTTTTTCAAATTAACGGTTTAAAATTTTTTTATTTCCTGTCTATTGATCTTTTTATAGTGTTTTTTTATTCCTAGGCGGCGCTCATCGCAACTTTAATCAACAAAAATAAGCACCGTGGTCTTTTAATAGTTAAAAATTTTAAACATAAAATTATACACAAACATATGTAGGTATTGAAGAGATAATAGATATTTATATATACTAGTGAATTTCCGAATACTCGTATTCGTATATTATGGATATCGATTTTTCATGGATATATACCGATTTCTCAAAAACTTGAGCCAATCTGACACTTCCAAATGTACTTTCGCACTCAGAGGACTCCCCCCTAATAGGTAGTTCGAAAAGGATTCATCGAAGTTCATTTTTTTTCGGGTCAAAAACTATCACAGTGTTATTCGTTAAAGCTTTCCAGCCTATACTCTAATCAGCTGCGAATTTCATGTTTTGCAATAAGTTCTGTTAGCTAACTGAAATATTCTTTCTATAATTGTTAGATAGGTCTCCTACAATTGCACAAAGTTGTAAATAGGACTAGTGGGCAATTATAATTACACAAATTTCATTATTTTTATTGTTTTCATTTATTTACTAACTGCCCCACAGTGCATATTTCTTTCTTCTTTCACTAAAAACACATGCTGACATGTTGTTAACTGTTGCCGGGGCTGGTTGTGTTGTTTCTTTTGTTTTAATAAAGAAAAATAATAACAACCAAAATAAAAACGTAAACTTCAATATATACCGTTAAGGTCGTTCATTGCTGTTGCTACATCAATACATTGCATTTTTTTTCAATTACTTTACACACATACACACTTTCATTCAGACGTTCGTCTGTATTTATATAAGATTTTGGTCAAAAAGTTGGCAGCACTGACCCCCTTTTCACATTGTGCTTTTTATAACACTTCGGATGATGTTCTTATTGTTCATCAAAAATTAAAGCAACTAAAGAAATCATTAAAAAAATAATTAGTTAACTTTCCATAACAAATATGGAGGTCCGAGTATGTATGTATGTTAGTTTGTATGTACATAACTATGTATGTACATACATACATATGTATGTATGAATGATACGACTTTTTGGGCGGAAGAGAGTTTCATTAATAAAGGGAATTAATTATTTTTCATAAGAAGTAAATATGTATGTTTGTATGTACATACTTTCATATGTATGTACATACATATACATATGTACATATATAAATATGTGAGTACATAGGAACATACAAATGTTTGAATGTATGATTTTTGTATGTACATAAAATAGTTTTAATACTCGTATGTATGTACATATGTATATGTATATGTATATATGTATGTACATATGTGTAGGTAAAGAATATCGATCGATAATTGGAATTACATAGTATGTATGTACATAAGTATGTATTAGTGATGTTACGAATACTCGTATTTCACTATTCGCCTATTTTAGGATATTCGTATTCGTATTCGTATTCGCGAATACTAAAAATTGATATTCGTAACATAACTAGTATGTACATATGTATGTATGTGTATCTCTTTTTTCTTGGATAATCTTAAAACTGCATTTCCTTTAGTACCTACCTGAATAATTTTGTTCATTATGTAGGTATTTCCATAAATATGTACATATTTTCTCAATTAATAACATCTTAATTAATGACAGTTGTATTTCAGAATCGATAAATCTCTTCATTAATTGCATAAGAAATTAAGCAAAAAATTTTAATGATTAAATATTTTGTCACTTCATAATGTCGCAAATGAATCATTAACTAATAATTTCATTATGAGATTTATATGTATGTATGTATGTACATATGTATGTATATAAATCATATAAACTACATAAATTCTCAAGATTGCCTTAAAGGCAAGAAAATTACTATAAGCTTTTCGAAAATCAATGATTTATTAAAAAAAAGAGCAACAAGTAAATTTGTATCTAAAAAAGAAGACTTTCCAAAAATGTTACAAGAAAAGTTGACGGTCATTATTTATTATTTTTATGCCTGCTGTTTGCTGATTGCATTTTTAAGTCTAAATTAAAAATAACCTCAGTATGAGGATGTCTGTCGGTCGCTTGTAAATTGTGATAATGATGATCATATACATACAAATAATACATATGTGCATACATACTTACATATCCATATACATAAGTGTGAATGAGATCGTCATATTTTGGCCTGATTTTCCTTTCTGCGTGTTCGCGCTGTGGCTGACTATTTAAAAATGTTCTTCATAATCGACACATCACATGTTGACGTTTATAAATAAATTTAAAATTATATAGTGTATTATGAAGGAAAAAAAAATATGATTTCACTTGTTGTTTCCTCTTATTCATAAATTTATGTTCGTTCAAATCTAGTGCATACATACATACACTCCCGATCGGATGATTAGAACCACTTGAATATCCGTTTTTAGTAGGCCATATCCTTTTAAATTTTTTGTCGAAAGCTTAAATTTCACCGCCAGGGTATTTTCTTAAGATTACAAAAGTAACAAAAACAACATAAAAATTAATGCAACAGTAATTTAATGGTCCTTTTCCAAAAAAAAGACAATAAAATTAAATTTATTTTATATATAATACTTTGTTCAGACATACCCATTTATTGCGATAATCACAATAATTTATTTAAGTTATAGATAATTTATAACAAAAAATAAGTTTAATAAGTTAAAAATAACCAATTTCTTTTTTAGATAAATACCTATGTAAGTTTAAAAATAAAGAAAAAGAGAATGGGCTGTAATGAGGCCAGTTTAATATCAAAACAAAGTTATTTGCCGGCTGACAAAGTTTATTGAATTAGCTTAATTCTGTATGTGTCAACACTAAAATAATTTTGTCAATTAATTTCACATTAAGTTTTTTTAAACAGCTGACACTCCCTCAAAAGTACGCCTTTAAGACAAACTTTTTGGCATACTTAAATATTAACAAACATATAATATAAGCACACACTTATGTACATACATACATACATATATACATACCTAATGATTAAAAAAACAAGTGTGTATTTCAAAGAACATACATATGTATGTACATACATGTGTATGTACTTAAGTCGAATTTGAAGAAATTTTACACGTGCAACTATGGTTCCGCCATATTTTTCTCTTACACTTGAACAATTGCGACAGGATGTCCTCTCTGCTGCTGTATATCAGCATCTATACATACCTACATTCATATAATCGCAGTTGATATCAATTGATCGTTATAGTTTTTTTTTGTATTGTTTTGTATCTGTGTGTTTCATTTGATCATCATTTTGTAAGTGAGAGTCCAATAACAAAGTCATTTGACATTTATTGGGCGATCATTGTTATTTATTTGTAAATACATATGTATGTATGTATGTATGTTTCTTTTTTTGGTTTTGCCAGGGAATATTTTATTTATATTTTATGTACATGTATACATACATATATACATACATATGTAAAAATATACAATAACAATTTCTTTTATTGATATCGAGTTTATTTAAGATTATGGTTTCTTAATATGCATTCAGTTTGACAGTTAAATAAAAATAATAGCACAATAAATAATGTAAAACAAAACGAAGAGACCAAAAAAGAAATTAATTAAATTAAAGGTTTATTTATGACAAGCACAAGTCGAAAAGGGAGAAAAGAAAGAAACATAACTTTTACTTTTACAAAAAAAAAAAAAAAAAAAAACAAAAATTTATTTACTTACTGCTGTACATGCATATGTATATACATATATGTAATATATATACAAGTTAAGAACTTCTTTAATAAAAAGCTAAAAAACAATTGTAGGTATTTGGTCAGAATGACCGTAGGTATATTTTTATTTCCATTTACTTATTTTTTTATTAGCCACAGTGTTAACTTACATACATACATATATACCTATGTAACAAAATTGTTTAAATTGTATCGGAGCGAATGTTCAGATGCGGAAAAAACTGTATCCAAGGATTTGGCAAAATTTTGGTCATCTGCATAATAGTAAATTATTGAAGAAATCCACAAAGAAATAAATAATATTTTTAATTCAAAATTTTTAAGTAAGTAAGTACATACTTATGTATGTACTTATGTATGGATGAAAAAATTTATATGTACATACATACCTATTAGGTATACTAACTGTTCATCAGAAAAAAACATTTCTGTAGAAAACTTAACAGCAAAGATACATACATAAGTATGTATGTACATAATATATTATTATTATATTACGTACTATGCAAACTTTAATTACTTCAATTTTCTCTATTCAAATCTGAATTTCTCAATCTCAGTGCAAACAAAAATTTTTAATTATTTATTTTCATATCTTTAGTAAAATTACGAATATCCGTTGTATTAATTTAAATTGCGAACTTCGAATATTTTCCTATTTCTTTAAGTTATGCCGTTTAATTATTCCTTTTGCTTAATTCAACTAAATTAAAGGCGTTTGATGTTTTTTGTCAAACAAATCACAATGGCAGTAGTTTTTTCTTATTCTATTGCATGTTACCGGAAGTTTTAAATATTTTTTCGTGCTTTATATTTGCTTAAAATGGAAACATACATACATACATGCATATAAACTAAATAAACTGCATACACATCTTATCACAACAATCACCAAAAGTAAAACCACAAACCAATAAGACAAATTTAACCTTTAACACGAAGCAAGCGACAAAACAATAAAAAAATCAATTGACAATCAAATTATGTATGTATGTATGTATGTATATGCAAAGCCAATGCCAACAATGATGATGTTTTTCTTGTTCAGATGCCGAAAACAGAAACATCATTAAATTGTAAATATTCGAATATATGTACATACATAAGTACATATGTAAGTATGTACAATGTAGCAGCAGGAAAAAAGTCCTCACTACGTGACTTGAAGGCAGGAATAAAATTACAAGGTCTATGGCGAGCATATGCATTTTTACATACACACATTACATTCAAACATTTATGTACATACATACATATGTATGTAGGTAGGTATGGTGTGTTTTAAATAAAATAAAAATAAATCACTCTATGCTAAAACCAGCATTCCAAATAAAAGAAAATTAAGCTATTGTTTCAAAAACGTTGCACATATGCACATGCATGTACATATGCACACATACATATATAGGTACTTCTTTATTTACATAATGTCACAGTTTGTAGTAAAATTTTTTCTGAAAACACATATTTTATGTACATAAGTATGTATGTATCTATTTTATGTGTTAGTTTTGATATGCATTTATTATTAAAATTTCTTAAGTATAATTTAAAATTTAAAAAAACAAGTACGTAATTTAAAAACTGATAACTATGTACCTATACTGCTAATCAAAGAGTAACAGGTCTATTTGAATTTCTTCAATGTCATATTGTGACTCATGTACACATGGATGCATGTATAAATACATACTGACACTGATACAAAATATTATTGAACAAATTTAATTATTCTCCGTTAGGTACTCATATAACGATTTTCTCCATGATTTGTTTTCAATTTTGTTTCTTACAGCAGGAAACTACTCTGATATTCCACATTGTCGGTGCAATTTTATGAGTACAGTAGTGTTAGTGGTCATTTTGCTAGGAATATTGTATTGTACATATGTATGTACATATACGAGTATGTACATATGTATAAAAATACCCATGATATTAAGAAGGTTTAACCCACATTCCTGTTTAATTGTAGATTTTATATCCAATATTTATTGTTATAATTTAATGAAAGTTCAATATTTATGCTGGGATTTCTTGCACTCTATGAATTTGTAACACTTTGTTGCTGTGATGATGATGCTGCCTAAAAGTGTGGGAAATTTGTCTAAACTCCTTTCTACTCAAAACTTGTGTGTGTGTTGTATGTATGAAAATGTGTTACAAAACACTGGGAAAATATGGAAAAAAACATGGGAAAATTTGCATAAATATGATCTTGAATAAACGACGATATACATACGTATGTATGTATCACTGTTGCTAACTTTTACCGAAAATTTCCCGTCAAACTATACTTAAAAACAGCCAGAAAAATATGGAGAAAATCTAAAATTAAAAAATATAGTCAAACTCCTCTAGCAGCTACTGAAAAACATAAAAATACAGATTAGAATTATTTATATTTCAAGTAACAAAGGGAGAATTCAATTAACCAACATAATTTTAGATTTCCACATACACGGCTGAATAGAACAAAGGTTGTTATCGGTAGAAGCCACTAAATCTCGCCAGTATTCATATGTATAATGCTTTCTTATGCAGCTCTGTTGAATGTGATTACATATCCCATTTATACAAGCCATTATTCCCAATTAATTTAAAAGGTATACTAAAATCTTGTATTGAAAGCAGCATCTTTGACCGAACTTAAGAAAGGGATCTACAAGTTAATAATAACTTTCCAGACATTAAGTGCATGGTTTCAAGAAGGTTTAGTTGGCTAAAAATCCTTCTGAATCTAAATTAGACCAAGGTAGGGAAGGTACTTTTAACGTAAATTAAACTAATTCTTTGAATGGGTTGTTGCCGCCTGAATCGTTGTAATCAAAAACTTCTAACCAAAATAATAAAATACGTGTTAAAAAATCTTACCGCAGCAAGCTGTTTAAAATTCGCTAGATTTCTTGCCAAACGCTAAAATGCACCTTTTCCTGCCATTAGCACTTAAAAAATTTTATATCTGTGGTTTTCATGAATAACAGCGTATGTTCAATTTTTCTCATTTCAAGTTAATGATACAAAATTGTGACATTTTTAAAAGGTAAAATAAATTTTTGAAAAATATGGACCCATATCACTTTTTTCTAACACAACATCTACATTTTTTCAAATAAGTTTCAACACTAACGTAGTATGTTGACAAGCATTGGTTTTCTGAAAAATTTCTTTCTTATTAAAAAATTGTCTGTTCATATCTGGCATTATTTGCGTTCAGCGACAATCATTTATATCTACATAATTTGTTTTGTCAAAACACAATTTCGATGTCTATAATGGTTTGTTTTTTCAAATTGCTCTACGATCTGATCCATAAGGAAATATGTTCTAAAAACTAATTAGAATATTGTCATAACCTAAATCTAAATTATTGTATAAAAAAAATTTGAAAATTTTGGATACTACGATCGTAGCTTCAAAAATTAATTATTTTGGCTCACCTGAAAAATTTGATTTTTAGACATGCGCTGTTATTCATGAAAACCACAGATATATGGTTTGAAAATCTCTAAATTGGCCACAGTGATATGTTCATATGTATGTATAGTGGAATATATTGGAATTTGAGTTAAAAACGTAATTAATAAGGAGATTTTTCTACTGCTGTTATATTGGACGGTTTGGTTGTTAGGTCACCTAACTTAGGTGTGTAAATAAAGAACAGTATGAAAGTAATTAACAGTAAAGTGTGAAATATGTACAAATGTACATATGTATGTTGTACTTATGAAAATATGTTGTGATTGGAAAATCAAGGCAGGGAATTTCCTACATTTAGAATATTGACAAAGGTTTTAATTTACACACTTGTATAGTCTTACATATGTACATACATATCTAGGCGTACATACTTACAAGTGTACATACAATTTCAATAGATGCGGCTACAATCCAGGCAGTTGTATTGAGTAGAAAAATTTTTCACCTAAAATACTGAGTGCTTTTAATAGTATGTATGTAAGTATGTATGTATGTATGTACCTACATAGTTTTTTTTCCTTATGTACATATATATATATGTAAGTCGATCGTATGTAATGTGGAAAGAGCACTTTCAAGTTCAAAAATAAAAACAAATTTTACCTTGTTCTAATGTATGTACATCACGACGATAAGAAAATCTTATACTTTTTAATATGATTTTATTACCACAAAAACTAATCGGAATTTAGAATTCTATACATAAGTATGTACTATGTACATAACACATACATATGTACATACATAAGTAAGTTTTAGTTTTCATGGTGTCTGCTGCACTGATTTAATTATAACTTAAGACCAATGAATTGACCTTTAATGCTACTGTAGCTTAAATAAACAGTAGCAGTTAATTCTTTTATTTTTTTACTGTGGGCTGCGGTACTAAAAATAGAAAATGTTCAAAATGCTAATAAAGTTAAAGAAATTGGTAAATTAAATTTTCTTTTAAATTTTCGACTTACATATACCTATTAGATTTTTTTCAACTATATATGTATGTATGTATGTAGACTATTTTAGTGGTTTTAATATATGCCGGTAGTAGCAAAATATATGTACAAGCTGCGTCGCTAGCAATATATGTAGTTATAGTTAGTGTAGCACTACATTATAAGTAGGTACCTATCACTACTTAAAATGCAGCTACATTAATTGTAGTTAGGTATAAGTTGTAGTATTGTTATTAAATAACAAATTAAAAAAGTATTACTGTTTAAATTGATGGATTTACTAAATTTTATCAAATCTAAATTTATATTAAATATTATTATTCTATATTACATCTAAAACTACGTATATTGCAATTGCAGGTACCACTAGAAATACTGTAGAATACGAATGACTTAAAATAATTTTATTAGCATCAGTAATATTAAATTAATAACGTAGTTCTATAAAATTCTTCCTACACTATGCATATTTTGGTTCATACTACATTTTATGCTACAATACAAAATACAATTACAAATTTTACAATTGTATCCATATTGAGTTGAATCCAATATGTTTCAACTAGATTTTCATGATATATAATTTTTACTGCTTCTTGTATCTCGAGGTGATTGCCATGCAATTTTTGGTATATTTTGCAATAAAATTGGCCAAATCATTAAAATAAATTTATTTTATTAAAATGAAAAAATTATATTGTAATTAAAATATCAATAATGTATTTATTTTACTAAATTTATCTAAACTGGCTCATAAGTATTTATGCAAAAGAATCTAACCTCCATTTAAAGTCTACGTTTAAAGTTATGAAATTTCTTAAAACTATTTGCGATTTTAAAAATATTTTTATTTTATTTCATATAAGAAGTGGTCGCTTAAAAGGAACAAAATATTTTTAAAATTTTTATTTAATTGAATATATGTATTGTCTAGCCGTTACTTAAATTATTTCATTCAAATATCAGCTTAAAATTTATATTTAAAAGTCAGCAGCGAGCCGCACCTCTGGTTTAAGCCATAAAATACATTTTCATAAAATAGCAGAATTGAAACTTTTAACTAGATTTTTTTCGATTGTGGGAAAAAATCTGCAAGAAGTGACAAATATGGCAAAACAAACAACACCTACTGAACACTACAGAGAGGAAAGAAATATCCATAAGAAAAATCTATTAATATCAAAGCCATAACAAAGTGTTCACACTAACAAAAAAGTGGTTTGATTAAAGATCGGAGCTTGTAATAAAAAGATTAAATTGTACACAGAAGTACAACAAGTACAAATATTGCAAACGTCTTTAGGTTTATGCGTTTCAATGCAATAAAATTCAAAAATGTCTAGTAATATTTTTCGTTATGTTTTTTTATTGCAAAAAAAACAAGCGGAGAATGAAAAAAATTTCAAAAATTAATGTGAACATTGAATTTAATATGTAATGACAGCAGGGAGCCAAATGTCATTTGTTGCATGTAAAACAACAGCAATAACAGCAACAATCGCAACATCGACGTTGACAATAAAAAACGCATTTGCAGAGATATTTTTTACAAAGTCATTTTGTTTCTCTTTTTTTTTTTAATTTCATAAACTTGTCATCCAGGCCACGCTGACCATACAATTTTTCCAGCCGCATACGGCAGACATTTCAATGGGGCAGCAATATATGTATGTATATACACATACATATTGATTTTTTTTTTATTGAAAACCCAAATAGTATTAAAATATTATTGACATCTCAAAAGTGTATAAAGCTGGTGTTTCTTAAAGATTTATATTTGAGGTGGTCATCAAAAGCGTAACTACCAGTCGTGCTCACGCAAGATCGTGACTAACTTTTGAGCATAAAAATTGTTGCGTGATATTTTTATTTTTTGTCACATCAAATTATTTGTGGGGCTGAGAATTCAGACACTGTAAACGTTTCGGCAAATAAAGTCAAACTAATTCGTAATTTCGGTTTGCCGTCTGCATTTTTGTATGTAAAACTTCATCATAGATTCCTCGAATAAAATAAGAAAACTTTTGAAATGTTTTAGGACGTTTTTGAAACGTGCTCTTTAATCGTTTCTACTCAAATATCTGGCTGAAGGTCCAAGGTGTAATTCATAAATGATTATTAAAGTTATTGTGGCGTTTATGTACGAATTTTGTATGAGAAACCCGGTTTTAATGTGCACATTAACTTTATGAATCGTTTATGAATTTCACCTCAACTGATTAGTGGACAGAAGCAGCATTACATTTTTGAAAATCTACAAATCAATTGGAAACTGCTGTAGTACAGTTGAAATTGTCTAACAAATTCATAATTAAATTAAAAATAGAAAATGTTTTTAATAAGAAACCTGAAAATGTTTAAAGTCGTAAAAGAAAACAGTTTCCACAAAATAGATATGTGCATATGTACATACATATATTTATTTTTATGTGAGTTCTATGTGAACATGGCCATACTTCGTGTGCATTTATATTGCGCGAAAGTGAGTACTTTAGACCTCAATAAAACTCTATTTAAAAGCACACTAGCATGATGGTGCATGTTCGAATATCAAGTTTATTTTTCAAAACATGATAGTGCATGCACGCTACCATCGCTAACTTAAGCGAAACACACCTACTTATTTAATTTTTATAATGTCAAAGGCCTGCTTGCAAGAAAATGCAACTTGAGCATATCAAAATTATTTGAAATTCAGCGATATTTGATGAAAACACACTTAAGTAAATTTTTCTGTTTAATGCTGGGAACACAATTGAGACGAACGACGAATTTTTCATTGCGAATATTCGTCGTTATAAATAGAACACATCTATATGCAAGTGAACACAACACTGACGTCGATGAAATTCGTCGTGCGTGACGAATTCTCTGATAGATTTATTTCTTTTTCATACGCCGACGAACGACGAACAAATCAGTACAGTTTTGTTTTTGTTTTTTCAGTTTTCAAATTTATTATTAAATAATGTTAATTTTTACTTTAATAAGTGCTCCTTTTTATGATGTAGATCTGATCAAACCCAGGAATAATTTTTAGAATACTACAAACCACCGTGGTGTTAGTGCCACCCTAGTATTCTAACTGTCACCTTTGTCTGGCTTTACTACTTATTTAAGACTGTTTGCAAACTGCGTAAAAGATCCGCTAAATAGAAATTCTTAAGGCCCAGAATATTATATAATTCTTTCGTTGATTGCGGCAGGCATTAAACAAACAAGAGTAAAAGTATCGTGTACATGACAACGCAAACAAAAGTTCAGGCAGAAAAGCCAAAAACAAAGTAATTGTATGTGAAAGTTGTTTTTATGACTGTCAACATATTTTTTTTTATTTCGTTCGTTCGTTTGTTTCTTTATTTGTTGCATATAGATTTTTATTGTTGTTGCTGTTTATTTAGACATTCTTTGGCGACTGACTTTTAAGAATCGCTGGTGGTTAAACATTTACCTACTTTCATTATTTTTGTTTATTTTTTTGCATTATTTCGTGCGGTTTTTTTCTTATTTTTTTGTTTTTGTAAAGAGAGTCAGATAGCCAGTACTTGCTGGTTTGCCTTTAAGGCTTAAAGTTTAAGCCATATTTTGCGATACCAAACACCAACACATATTCTTATATTATGTCTGCTTATGCAGTGACGGAGAGTGTAATCGTCCGTCAACAATGTCGCTTAAAAACCACAAATTGTTAACAATGTGTCTCGCCAAAGTAAATGCAGCAAAGCAAAATAAAATCAACTGAAAAAATTGTCCGAAAAAACTAGAAAAGAAATTTTTTTGGTCAAAACTAAAGCATGTGGCAAAGAAAAGCTGTTGTAAAGTTTTTTGTAGTTGACTTTTTGGAAACTCACAAGAATTTAGAGCAGATTCTTATCAATTTAAAATACAGTTTCACAAAACAAGGAACAAAATTAAAGACCAGCTAAACATAGACATGCACCAGCCAAAAGAAATTTGCAGATTGATAAAAATTAAAGCTTTAAGGATTTTTGAGTTTAGCTGAGGAGGTTATAACAGGCGGTTAATAAGCATGTAAAATTTAGCAAAGGCTTAACGGTTTGAAAGCTGAGAAAAAGCTTTTGAAAACTGTAATGCAGCTGCAAACAGATAATAATATCACGTTTAACATATAAACAAAGAGTTTCCACAAAAAGGTGTATATATTTTCAAGCTCTATAATGCCTTTAGAATCTCTAAAAAAAAAATTAAATAGCTTAATCAAATAGGTATATGTATATTGGAAACTTTAAAATGTGTTTCAACAGCATATGAGATTTAATAAAGCTTTTAAGAGCTTGCAAGCTTAAATAAACATTTGAAAAATCAATCAATAGCCGTTATCTTCAAAAATAAATAGGTAAGAGTGAATTTCCCTCAAGGCCTTTAACATTTTTTAAATCACCTTATTGATATTATAAAACTTTTTCCAATTTATGATGTATGCGAAATTAAATAACAAATAAATGCATTTTATGTACTTATGTATTTCTTATTTAAGTGTTTCTTATTTTATTGATGCTAAAGCATGAAATCGATCACGCAATCGTTTTAATGTATTTTCTTGTCTGCATTAAAAAAAAAAGATCCTTGTGCTTAATAGATTCTCATCATAATCCACTCCATACTCTATGTTTGTTTGATAGCTAAATTGATGCTTCAAGTTTTAAGTCTTAAGAATAAAATAAGTAAAAAATATGTAACTGTTAAATGAGGAGTTGAAATAATTATGTTATTTTTTCACATATTATTATTTTTTTAACTAGACCATCAATTATCTATTAATCAGTTGTAATGTGCTGATAGATTCACTTTAAATTTACAATAAGAGAACATGACGAGTAGAATTAAATAAATACATACTTATTTATATTTACGGCCTGGTCCACGATATCGAACGATGTCGATCGCTGGATTTCTAGACGTAAAAAAACAAACTTGCGTTCCACTAATAACGGATTTTATTTAACCTATTATTTGTTTAGAGGGACATGAGCTATACAAATAAATAAAATGGGTGTTTAGAAGGTCGTAAATCATTTGCTTTTCGTCTACTATTTCAGCATTATCGATCGATCGACATCGTGGGGCGGGCCGTTATATTTGATAAAAGAGAATGTTTGTTTGTTCAGTTCTATACAAATAAGAAAACCGTTAATAAATTTTAAGATATACGAATTTTTTACTAGAACAAAAACATGAGGAGGCCTGTGATATGCCATGAAACTTTCAAAAGATCTGAAAAAGTTTCCATATACAATGTTAGAACCCTCCAAAAAATCCCTTAATATGTTTGTAAAGTTTTTGGGACCTTAAAATTTATTTTAGAAATGAACTACATTAAAGAAAATCTGCTACAAAAGAATGAGAATCTTAACAAACCTTTTTGAAACGATGTTGTAGTAACGCTGACGCTACGACTTCGATATCTCCACAAAGCTTTTAAAGATGCGATCAAACTAAAAATTAAAGTTCAAGAAAAACTTTCACACAGCCTTGCCGACAAAAGGTACTTTTAACAATGAACATTTTGCGAGCTCTCAGAAACATTAGATTAATAAAACAACGCTGTTTAAGACATTAACAAAATATTTACAATTTTAAGAAATACAAACCATAATTTGCAAAGCTTTTATAAAATTTTAGAAATCCTATGCTTGCACGAAATTTTTGGAAATTCACAAGTCTATCTGAAAATATTGGTGATATTACCGAAGCTGTGGAAAAACAAATTTTCAAGCATTATCTTTTATACGTGTTTTTGCGGGGGGTGAAAAATAACTTTTATGAGAGATACATACATATAAATATGTACATAAAAAAATTGGAAATAATTTACTGAGCTTTCTTAAACATTTATTGAAGTTTAGGTGGCAGATATAATTAGTAAAATTACTACCAATAAAATAGTTTTAATCTTCAAATATTAAATGAAAAATACATATTAAACTGTGAGATCACTACTATTGAGTTCGCAAAAAGGCTGAAAGCCGAATATCTCTAAGCTTAAAAATAATTTTATTAAAGCATTTGTAAGGTTTTGAAAAGTTTCCGCTAAACTCTTGTAAGCATTCATGATGTATAGAAACGTTTATACAATGTTTTATGTTTTGCAAAACTATACATAGATATTTTAAAAAACAATTGAAAGTGATACAAGTCAGTCTTGGAGCTTTAAAATCTTCTGTAAAAGTTTTAATAGAAAATATTGGTACTCCTTTTATAAGTTTTTATAAAGCTTTATAACTTCTTAGGGACTGTGCACATATTACGTAACACTGTTTTCAGAGATTTTATACCCCCCCCCCCCCCCCCCCCTTCCTTAACGCTTTAATAATCCTTCAGTGCAAAATTTCCAATCCGTAACAAATCTTTAACCTCTCTCCCCTTGGAGCGTTACGTAATATGTGCACAGCCCCTTATAAAAGTGTATGGTGCTCAATATTCCAGTTGATATATACATACATACATATTTTCTAAATCATATGAAAACTTATTTCTGTTTACAGATTACAAAAAAACATATAAAGTGTCTGACAGTTTAAAAAAAAAATGTGAAAAAAATTTGGAAGGGTTTGCAAAAAACTTGGAAAAGTTTGAAATATTTTCAAAAAGCTTCAAAAGGTTTTATACAAGATATGCCATGGTTTTCAAAAAAATCTGTTGACAATTTTTTAATTAGGTTTGGGAAGCTTTTTAAAAGGCTTTGGAAAGATTTAAAAGATCTTGTAGATTGGTCTTTGAAAGTTTTCAGGAAAGCTCCTTGCATAGCTTGCTATTCGATTGCGTAAGATTTTCATTAATGTTTTGAATTAATATTCTCAAGAAGTTTGTAAATGTTTTTCATAATGATTTTAAAGCTTTTAGCAACAGTGTCTATAATTTTAACACAGCGTTTTATAGCTTTAATCAAACATTTGAAAATGTTTGAATATTATAATTTGTACGTAACGAATTTGTATAAACGTATTTCATTGCACTTAGTATTTTTAATTTCTGTTTATATTTTCCGGTATTAGAGTTGGACTTTTGGTCTATAATTAGACACCAGCAGAATGACGTACTACGTGTTTTCCACCATGCTATACGAGTATACATACATAGTGCATTCACTTTTAAAGCTGTAGAGTTTTAAAACAACTACATACTTTAAGGAATAATTTCTTTGATATCTTCAAAACTTTAATTGGGCTTTAACACATCCTACCAGTTTTCAATATTAACGAAAAGCTTTATTATAAGTTCTCAATAATTACTAGTGTTCTTCTAAAGCGCACACAAAATATTATCTTCAATGCGTATCACATTATTTTTAAAATTTGTGTTCCAGTTTAGTTAAAATTACACCATTTTAATGATCGTTTATCATTTATTGGTTAAAAATACATTTACGATTGTATAATTGAACACAACTTGGTTCTTGAGTAGTTTGTTTTTTTTTGTGTTTAGTGGAGCCATTGATTTCCTTTTCAATTCATTTATTTCCATCCACAGCGTCATCGTCTTCAGCATTATTATGATCAACTTAAGAGTTGACTTTGGTAGACACCCTGGCGTGTTATGACCCATATTTGTTTCAAATAAACTTTTTTGAAAAAATAAAAAACAGTTTTTGTTGTCTTTTTACTTATTTTTGTTCACTCTTTGATTTAGAATCATGCATTTCTGTTTGGATATTAAATTTTTTTTAATTTCTTTTTCGATTTGGAGTCATGTCTCTTCCTTTTTATTTCATTTCTAAACCCGGTGGCGATGGTGTGTTACAATTCGGTTACAGTTTTCTTTTCGGTGTTGTTGTTACTGTTGTTCAGTTCTGTATTTATTTTCTTGTGATAATTTATTGTCAGTTGTCTCGGCATGTTGCATTTCATTTGGTTGTGTGTACATATGTATGTATATATGTATGTATATTCATTTTTTTTGTTTCCCACTTTTTTGTTTTGCTACCACACAAACAAAGAAAGAAAAAAAATGTTTTACAGTTGTGTTGATTTCATTAAGAGCATTTTCTGTTTTGATTATTAATTATTTTGGAAAAGAATGTTCGTAAAAGTAGGAACAAAAAGAAAACAAAAAGAAAACAAAATGCAACAGCTTTGAGTCGAGGTTGTAATGTGCTGCAACAACACTTTCTTAAGCATCATTTTCATTTTCAATAAATTTTCACATCATCACGTTTGTGGCATGTTCTGTTTTGGTTTTTGTTTCGTTTTTATGACCTGCTTGCATCTGTGGGGCATATGAGCGCGAAATATGTTGTTGCCTTTCAAAGAAATTTGCGGCTGGTGTTAAAGATGTGTAAGTAGGTACATATGTGCTCGTGTTTATGAACAATTACCGTTTATAATTAACGGTAATAGTTTTAATGCTGTTAACGCCTTCATTTCTTTAAAAATTTTGCCTTTCAATTTTCTAACGAAAAAATAGTTTTTCTATTTTTCTTCTTTCATTGATCCCTCTCTTTGACACAATACGAAATGTGTGGGTGAGGGTGCATGAAGTTCAAAACGCTTTTGATATGTTTGGTTTAGAAGAAAAAAAAAAAGTTATTAAAATGCGTTTAAAAAACTACCGTTATATGCCTTGAAACATAACTGTTAAAAAATATTTCTACAGAATTGGTTATAAATTAAATTTTTCCTGGTTTTCTTGAAAAACTTTTCCAACTACTTTTTTTGTACACATGTAGGTATGTAGGTACATAATATAAGATGTTATTTGAATTTTCTTTTGTATTTGGCTCAAGCAAAAGTTTGACAAGTTTCCTTTTCAGAACTAAAGATTTTCCCTTAAATCCATTTTTTGTATTCACAAAAAACTTTTAATGCTTCGATTGTGACAAAAAAACAAATAAAATTGTATAATAATCTCTGACTATTTGAAATGTAAATATTATTTAGAAAATCGGTATGTACCTATTTGCATTTAACCTGCTTTCACTACATGTCAAAAGCAACAGCGACACATCCACGCGCTTGCAATACTCAACACAACAATGATTTAATAGAAAGATGCAACAGCTACAAATGTTGCTGATGCAGATGTAGAAAAGTGCATACCACAGCATATCAGAACGATTTCCATGAATGTATTTTCTTGTTGTTGTTGTATTTGTAACGGATTTAGATTTTTGCATATCACAAACATGCTCTTGCTCCCCTTTCGATGTTGGAGACTTTTTTCTACTGTTAAACAATAAAAAAACATTTTTATTTTTCACTTAATCCACTCATGTAGAAAAATGAAATGCCTGCACACTTACACGTTAAACATTCTCGTACATATTTACATACATACGTATTTAAACGTTGGTAGTAGATTCCTACAATGGTACCCAATATACCGACCGAGTATCTGTTGTATCTTTTTTACCTGGAAATGAATGATCATGTTTAACCGAAGTAACAACGGCAACAACAAAATTCAAAAACAAATATATTTCGCAAGTGTGGGTGGCATCTAAATGCTGCAGCAAGAGCAACAGCAGCAGTATCAGCATTAGCCGGTGTTTATTCGCATAATGGTTTCTACGGCTGGTCGTGGTAGTTTTTATTTAATCTCTCAATTTTCAGATGCAATGCAGAGTATCAAATTACTCGGTCAAAGAAGTTTTAAGAAATATGAATAATAATGTACACAGGATATTTTCGATATTTTTAACTATTGGACTTTTTGTCAAAGAAAAAAAAAAAAAAAAAACTGGAATCTTTTTATGCCTGGTTTATGAAACTACAGCAGCAAATACTTAAAGAAACCAAACAAGGTTAACAAGATTTATGGGATTTTAAATTGAAAGTCGATTTTTCAACAAAAAAAAAAAAAACTCACCAAAGTAGTATGTTTGTATGTATGTATGTACTAATGACATAAAATATAAAAAAATTTAAGAAAACGGTATTAGTTAAAACAAATTAACAAAAATACATATCGTTACCTTAGTATATAAAGGCCCTAGGTCGTTATTTTATTCAAATAGCGCACTTATTATAACCCTTGAAGTTATCGATAAAGCAAAAAAAATGACGATTTGAAAAACACGAATTAGGGCCTTTCTATATTAAGGTAACGATACATAGATAACATTTTTTTTTACAAAAGTACTTTTCTGCTACTTTTTCCATAATTCTGAATTTTATGATTTTTGTGTTAATACAAAGTTTTTTTTATCACTTCTATTTATTTAAAATTTTAGAGAAATACTGCTTTCATGAGGAATACCGGCACCCCTCTTACAAAGAATATATTAATATTCAAATATATGCGGAACTAAAGAAATGAATGTCTGCAAATTCGGTGTGTGTTACTTACTTCAATAACATAATATAGGCTACAGCTTACACGAAGTGCACGCGGACGAAGTATATGATGGAGTACACAAGTGTACATTACTTCTCTTACGGGCTGTGCACATATTATGTAACGCTGTTTTCAGAGATATTATACCTCCCCGCCGTACCACTTTTTAATAATTTTTCAGTGCAGAATTTCCAATCCGTAACAAATCTTTCGCCCCCCCGCGTAATATGTGCACAGCCCCTTATCTGATGATGTCAAGAGCATGATCACCAAAAACAAAAAACGGTTTATGTTGTTATTAATCAATTATAAACTATGATTTCATATATTTTTTGAAAAAAAAAATAATAAATGTTCCTAAAATTAAAAATAATCCAAAATCAGCAATTCATCCGTCACAAGTTTAAAAAATAAATTGCAAAAATATTTCAACTTAATTTTTATTTTTCTACAAACTCGTGGCAATTAAAAAATTAAAGCGTTTCAAAGCGAAAAGAACAAATTCAAAGCGTGAAATTAAAATTCTAGAAAAAAGTATTAAAATAATTAAAAACTAATGTATTGAAAATTTAAACAAATCTTACCATTTAAAAGTATTAAATTAAATATTAAGAAACACAACACACACTCTCACATACCTGCAATGAAAAAGAAACGAAAAGATAAAATTATTTATTTATATATTTAAATTATTAAAAAAAGTTCATTAAAAGTTTCTTTTTTTAATAAAAGTAATGAAAAAATTTAAAAAAATATAATACAAGTTAAGCGTTTGTTAATGGCAACAAATTTATGTGTATTACGATCACTATTGATCAGTGTGTCAAATTACTATGATCGTTGCTTAAAAGAAGTTGTAAATAAATATAAATTCATATTTGATGTATGTATAAAACTAAAATTCTTCGCATCTTTTATGACCTTTGCAATCATTATCAATTTAAATTCTTAAGAACTGATTTTATTATGCGGTGGATTTCTTTTTTGTTATAAGTTGATTTGCTTCAAATCAATTAAATCAATGGATTAAAATTATTTGGTCTACAAAAAGCTGAAATGGAAAAAAAAAGATGAATACTAAATTATATTCGTACTTGAGATCTATAAAAAATTTATTCTCATGACTTGCATATATATTTTTTATTTTTTTTTTTTTACAAATTGTCACAAAAAAAGTTGTAACTCAAATTAAGTCACTTAAATATCATGCGCAGTTGGCAAATTAATAGAAACCCTAGGCGCCAATTGTGTAAAGCCCATCACCAAGTGAAATTTATATGGGAATCAACAACAAATTTTTAAATATTTGAGTATTTAATTGGTCATACAAAGTTTGAAAGGCAAAGCAACATCTGCAGTTTGGTACCGTTTGTTCTTGCGGTGATGAATTTGTACAAAAAACAAAAACAAATTTCTAAAAGAAGTGAATGAAGATTTTGTAATTCAAAATATTAATATAAATGAAGTTAATGGATGAGTTGGGACAGTAAGCCGGTTGTATTTTAAAGTCGTCGATTAAAAACAAAGTTTTCCAAAGAATCGAAAATTTATTTCGACCCATATAAACGTTGACCTGATGATCTGATTTTTCAAGTAGTTTTCAGAAAAAAATTTCTATTTTTTTGCCTACCTTGATCCATTAGTTTTGATGATGCACGCCAAAAAAAAACATGATTGCCAAATTTTTATGTCAACTAAATACATCTTCAACAACCAAATAATAATCCGTAGAAGCAAATATGGTTGCATCAAACATTCGTCCACGTTATTAAAATATTTGATGCAACAATAAAATAATCATTTCGGGTTTTCGTCTCATTAAATTTGAACTTATAAAAAAGTATTTTCGCTGCTACAGGAATATCTTTTGCAATGAGAATAATAAAAGTTCTGAAAGTTGGCTAATCAAATAGCTGCCAATCGTATGTAACTTCAGTCGTTCATAGTATTTGTTGAGAAGAGGAGACATGAAGAAAGTTATTTAATTTTGCAACAAAATAAAAGTGCACCTGTAATTTTGTTGACATCAGTGGTTTAAGGTACATACATATACTGATAAATGGAGTGAATTAAATATACGAATTTATGTATGTTTCTTTGCAGCATGACGAAAAAAATACTACGGAACTGCAAAAGATGGCAATTGGATTTTACATAAATATGCCGATAAAAAAGTTAATTATTTTGAATTTTGTTAATTTGTCCAGAAGAGTTTATTCGATAAATATTTTCCAAAAAAAAAATATACTTATGTATGTATAAAGAATTAATATGATTTAATGTAGTAACTATTGGTGTGATTATTCGTGATTTAAATTTTTTATTTGAAAAAATTTCAATTTCAATTTTCAGAAAAAAAAGCATTTTCATAGCTACTATAATGCTCTCAAATTTCTCAGCAATTTCACATTAACTACATCACTTCTCATATGGGTGAGAAGTTTGAAGATTGAAAATTTTGCCCATTTTGGGACCTTGTGGCACCGAAATCGTTAAAGATGTACGATCTAAACTCTAAACATAAACTCAAGAGCACCTCCTTATTGCCGTAAGAAAAAATTGCAATGTCCTGCAGATTTTTCCTTTTTTTTAAGTACCCCACTGTCTAATATAAGGTTGCATTTACAAATAAGTTTTATGTGTTTCATGTTTCATCAAAATTCGAGAAAACTTTTGTCAATATTGTTTTTTACTACAAACCAAATTTAAGCAATTTTGTATTTTTAATATTATGACTTTGTACTGACTACGGATGTGTTCGATTTGTCACAAAAAAAAAACACTGCTAACATGGTATTTACAGTCCTTTCTCGATCACATTAATTTAAAAAAATTTTAGCTTTATTATTTATAAAGAAAAAAAAAACCATCCGAACTTCTTAAGAATTCTTCCCACCCTTAAAGTTTTTTATTGTATTGAAATCTTTTTGGTTTAAGGATTTCTTATGCTGTTTTTTTCAACAATTGTGTAGCGTTTATTTGTTTTTTTGTTGAAGGAGTTTAAAGTTAATGGACAATTGTTTAAAGCTTTTGTTGCAAGTGAACCAAAAATACTTTTATTTCTACCTCTAGCAAAAAGAAAAGGTAGTTGATATAGTAAACACCCACTTTTATTTAATTTTATTATTTTGTTGTTTTGATTGTTTTTGTTCTTAAGGAAGAAAAAGAAAAGTTAAGAAGTTTTGCAGCTGCTTTTTTATGCATTTTGCTGTCTGATTCGAAGAAAAAACAGAAAAAAAATTTGTTAAAAAAGACATTAAGAACATGCAAATAATTTTTTTTTGGTTTTTTATTAAAATAAAATATTATTTTTGTTCCAATCGTCATCGTTGCACTGGCTGGCTGGCTGTCTGTCTGTCTGTCTGTCTGTCTGTCTGTCTGTGGCTGGTACTTTCTGTTATTATTTTCTTGATTTTAAGATATTGTACAGAAAGAAGTACTCGGTATCATGTTCCTAAAAAAAATTCTTATATGTAATTCTTTTTTTTTATTATTTATTTTGAATTTTTATTTGTACCATTTTATTAATGATTGGGGTTTGTGAATTTCATTTTTGGGCTTGACCATTGGCAGCAGAACTTTAGCCAAAAGGAAATGATCAAATGTATTTATTCAATACAAAGAGCCCAGATGATGACGAAGAGCAAACAACAGTAGACGTTTTATTGTTCCCATTTAAAAACTCTTCTATACAAGAATTTTATTTTTTTATTTAACTTTTTAATAAACAAATGAAGATCTTCAACCGTGTTCATTTTATTTATTTTTTGTTTTCAAATGAATTGCAAAAAAATCGCATAAATATAGAGGAATGGTTGGTTTGGTTTACTACTCTGCTATTGTTTTTGATGAAGTATACGAGTAATGATGCTGTTGACGATGACGACGAAGATGATGATGATGAGCATGGTGATGGTGGTGGAGGCTGCTGCTAATGCTGGTGTACCACAAAAAAAGGTTTGGTGATAGTAGCAGTTGTTGTAATAGTACGAGTAGAGATTTAAGACCATAGTTTTCTATACACCACATTAGGCCTAGAGGTTTATTTATTTTTTCATTCTGTCTTTCTATCTTAACTCTTACCAAGTTTATTGAACTTTTCTTTCATATAAAACTATTAAGCGAAAAATCAAGAAAAAAAAATTACACAAATTGAAAGCAAAGCAACAAACAGAAATAACTACAATATTAGTTAAAATAAGAAAATTATATATAAAGAATTTGCCAAGATAAGTTAAAAGGGGAGAGCCAAAGCATGATTTTCGAATGTATGTAAGTACATTTTTTAGAGTACCAGGTACCATTAGAATCTAGCAAGGAAGTAAAATGTGTTTCGAGATAAAATAACAACAACAACAACAACAGCAACAGCAGCAACAAAACTTTAAATACACACTTAGGCTTAGAAAGAGATTCAAACCATATCATTGGTTTTGAAGCAACGAATGGCAAAACCTGTACAAAATACTATAGATTTTCTTATAGATATTAAATCTTGCAAATTTCAATGTGAAAATATAAGGGAAGTAAAGCCTGCGCCATACTTAATTTCTTAAATATTTTCTCTAGCTCGTTAAGTGGAATTGATTAACAATGCTTCCGTTGACATAAGCAGAATTATTAAAAATAGAAGTTTTGTAAAGGACAAACAAACATGATGAATACGTGTCCCTTGCTCTTACAAATCTTTTAATTAATTTGCGTCCATTAAATATGTTTTACACAATTTTACGAAACGATGTAATACAAAAAAAAAATATTCTTGGTTAATCAAACCAATTGTAGTAGTTAATTAACTGTTAATGTAAATTGTTGTCGCAATTTAATCAAACTAACAAATCTTTGTTAGTTAAAGTAACCATAAAAAGGGGTTGCAGACAACCTTCATGACTTTGTTACCAATTTAATTGTAAAGAAGCATACATGTTGCTATGCGTGCAGCAATGTGTTGTAATATTTGTTGCTGAATATGTATTCAAACACATATTCGTGCGGTCTACACGTTAAAATCTTGTGTTGGCAATAGAATTTGAAGGTTGCCACGGCAATAATTGCCTAACTTATTGCTTGTGTGGTCGGGGTTGTAAGGCGATGTGCTATAAACATGTAAGTTCTATGTTCAATACCAACAAGTGGACAAAACTAAATTTGAAATTTAAATGAATAAGTAAACAAATAAATATAGCGTATTAAATATACTAATTCAATTATGTTCCAGGATAAAACTGTACAACAATTATATGTTTTACAGTTTTGTTTGTAGTTTAACCACAAAAATTTGCGCGTTACCATTATTTTTGTAAAATGTTATTTTACTATTTTCATTGGTTGTTTTAACTTTTTTTTTTGTTTGTTGCAATTCCAACCAACAAAATTGGTTTCGTCTACACACATTTTTTTTTTTGGCTGTACTATTTTAAGTACTATCTTTAACGAACTAAGTCATGAAACTTTACTTTTCTTGTAAACACATTTTGTGTAAGTACTTTCTTTGACGTCAATAAAAGTTTTAAAAATAGTAGTACTTTTACGTAGCATTTCGCTTGCTTTGAATATTTAAATACAAAATTTTGAACATCTTCGATTAGAAAATTAAAAAATATGTAAAAAGAGTACTTACTTTTGAAATTGAAATTCTATATTTTAAACTTCATTAATAAATCAATAAATCAACAGTAACTTATGCAATTATTTTAATAGGTGCTCTTTTTATTAAAAGAGTTGTTTTAGGAAGGAAAGTACTCGTTTATTAAACTTTTAGCTTTAAGTAATTTATTTGTTTCTGTTGAAAAATTTCATAACAAGTAGAAGAAACAAAATAAGTGTTAGTTTTCAAAAAATTGAGGTTAATATTAATATATTTGTTGTGGGTTAGCTAATCTATATGCATTTCCTTAGTTGCTAAGCGCCATCTCATCAGTTAATATTTACCACCATGCTTGAAAAGTTTCCGAACTCGTCTACAAAAACTCTCGAATAAGAAATGAGAGTTACTAAAGCAAAAGCTCAAAAGCTTAAAAACTTATACAAACAACACAACAAATAATTTTTATTCGATAAGAATCTCAAATAAAATGTTATATTTTATATGTACATATTTTTAACTGATTTTTTAAACAGCGGTAAAATATACATACATACTAGTTTTACTACTTTTGTAAAGGGAATAACAAGAAAAGGTAATATTTTTAAAAGAATTTTATTAAGTAAAAACCTACTTGTTAACTTTTTAAAATTTTAAACTACGTGCCATAAAGCATTTCCATTTAAAAATTTCGTCGGGTGATAAAAGGTATAAAGTAGTAAATATACTCCATTTTTGAATTACAAGGAAAAATTAAATAGTAAAAGATTATTAATTTTTTAAAAAAGTAGTATTGTTCAAATAGATGTAGGTAGTACATATTTGTATTTCATCCAATAAAAAAAACATAAATTTGACTCCTGTTGCATTTTGTCAAGATGCTTAATTTAATGCATTTCCATTTAACAAAGTATATTGAAAAAGTAGTAATTTTAGTATTCTTTTCTTCCTTTATTTGTTGTTTTGTTTTAAGAGACATCCTTCTCCTAATTTATTTTTTTCTAATAGCAATTTCACTAGAGAAGAAGAAGGAAAAGTAAATGAAAAAAGAAAACAAATAGACGAAGACTGCTGCAACAGATGAGGATCTATGAGCATGCGTAACCAGAAATATATTTTAAATAGATTGAAAATGATTGGTACGAGGCATATGATGACGAGTTGTTTGGAAACTAAATCGAGAAAGATTTTCAAATGTGGCAACATACAACTTACTCGTACATACAACAACAGGCAAAGTAACTGAACTGGATTCTTTCTTTAAATTGTTGTTAACGTTTTTTTTTTAATTTAATTTAATATTAAGTTATATAGAAAACCTTTTTCTTAATAGAGTTTAAAACAAGATCTAAGAAAAAGAGAATTAAAAGAAAAAAATCGAAAGAAAATTCTTTTCTATAAAAAAATCAAGGCAAGTTTAAAAGGAATTCTATCCAACTATTTTTGCGTGGATGTAAATCTGTTTGTCTGTCTCTCTGCCCATGAATTGTGTTGTACAAATCCAACCACTATAATTATCCAAGGACGCTTGTCTTCATTTTTGTTATAGTCAATGTTTGCAGAGGAGTTTTTTAAGTGATGGCCAGAATGTTGTTCCTTTTCCATAGATATTTTTCCCTTTTTTTTTTTAAAAAACATTTTCTGTTTTCTTTTTTTTTCTTCTTCTACTGTAATGCTCTCTTTGGTAATTTTTGTTATTACTATTTTTATGGCATTTTTGTTGGTCGACGTTGTACATATGTAGTTGTTGTTGTCGCTGTTGTTGCTGCTGTTGTACTAACAATAGTGAAACGACCTTGAGGTTTTGACGTTTCAAACCGGGCAACATAATTTAACATGGTTGTTCATTCACATATCCATATGACTGACTGACTAGCTGACTGCATGTGTTTGTGTTTGTTGTTTGTTAGTACACACATATACGAGTACGTCTTACGAGTACTAATAAATGAAAATGTATTTAAATTTTAAAAGCTCCACATATGTACATACATATGTATGTATTTAAGTTGAACACATTTTTCTTGTCGTTTTTGCCTTTTGCCTTTTTCATTTTGTTTTTGATTTTGCTGTTGTAAACAAATAATGGCAAATTCCAATTATTTGTAGATGTCTTGAAATGCATTTGAGAACTGGTTTTCAAAATTCTCTTTCTTTTTTTAAGCTATTGCATAACTTCTATCGCGGGCTCTGAGGCGACCGAATCAAGAAATATTTAAACGTTTGTTTCTTAAGTCTTTTTGTTTTTGAAACGAAAAAACCTGGAAAACATCTGTCATTTGTTTTGAAAGGAAAAAACCTGGCACTAAGTTTGTTTCTTAAGTCTTTTGAGTTGATAAAAATGCTGTGAAATAGCTTCACCGCGGCAGTCCCCGAGTGCCACATGTCTTTTTTTTTTTTTTAAAGGGTTGCTATAGTTTGCTACCATAGCAATTTAATTAAAAATCGGATTAAAGCTTTTCGTAGCTCCCTATTCACAATTTTTTAAGTATCCTACATATGGGGATAAAATGAGGCCAGTTTTGTATTAAAAATATTTATAGCGGCCATTGTTTTATATTTACGTTCCTCGGAAATTTCAGATTTTCGCCTTTTATGGTTCTCGAAATCGACTTACGGAAAGCCAGATGGACGGACAGATAGCCAAAAAATACTTTAACCATTGTCACCCTCTATATGTAAAGAAAATATATGGTTATGGTATGGTTGTGTCAACAATATTTTATATATTATCTTTGAGGATAAACAATCTGATGTTTCAATTTAATTATTGCATTATTAGCATTCCTAAAAGTTTCAATGTTGTTCCAACTAACAAAATGTATGTATGTATATTGTTGAATAAATTCTGACTACAATCACATTCTATTTTAATTTCAAACTATGGAATAATTATTTAACTATAAATATGTATATGTAGCAAGAATCCGACCATTTTAAACCAGTTTCTTTACAATCAAACTATGGTTATTAGACTTCTATCACAAATGTAGTTAATTTGAGTGTTTAGTTATTCTAGTTCATATTTCCCAAATGAACTAGGTCGGTATTTTAGCACAATAGCTACTGGCTTTTAATTAAATTGAATTAAAGTATGAATTAATGAAAAAATATGTATACATTGTGGCAGCAAAAGGGAAACAGATAATGCATGCAAAATAGAAACATCAATTTTAGTTTGTAGGAAAAAAAAGGGCGATGTGAAAGTTGAAAAGCTCAACTAGAGTGTGACTCAACCCACTCTTTAATTCAAAGAAAAATTAACAACAACCAAATAAATCTGCCATCGCAACTTGTGGACTTGACAAAAGAAGCCCGAAAAAATCCTTTTCCTCTACAAGTGCACCATTTAAGCCATGAGTATTTTCTTGACTTTGAGTCCGTTCCAAAACGTTATACATCAATAAGACCAGGTAAAATATTACATTTTGTTTTAATATATGTATGTACATATTTATTGATTTTAAACTATGTATGTATATATTTTAAACAGGCAAAAAATCCGGTGATTCCACAGTTAACATGATTCGTGCTTTGAGATACGATGGAACTGGTCTTACTTATTTGAAAATAAATAGTTACGATGATTATGAACTACTTCCACAAAGAGCTATAAAGAAATTTGTAGATCGTGAACCCACCCCATTGCATACTCAGAGAATTAAAATATCAAAGAAAAAGTGGCAAAATCTCCAAGACTTAAAACCACTAATACCAGCCGATGGTCATAATTTTTATGACAATATTCCCTTCGAAAATTAACTATTTGTTTTCGACTTCGTTTAAATGAACTGTGTTTTTTTATGAAATGTACTGAATTTTTTATATAAAATGTCTCACATATCTCATATAAAAGATAACCACACAATTTCCGTATATATTTTACAAAGGCAAATGCAAAGTAAATGTAAACTTTACTTGAATGTTTTTAAGGTGAAGAAATAATTTCTTCAAAAAATTTATTTTTTTAGCAAAACGACCCGTGTGACCCCATTTATGGCCGCGGTACCACAATTTTTTACATAATTGTTGAAGAAATTTCTTATAATATAAAGTTTAGATAATTCCAAAAATTTTTGGAAATTTATTTAGAAATTTGTCAGCAATCTTTCAATATGTATTTAAAAAAAAAAAATTTCCGTCTTACCAGAAAATATTTATAAGCCAAAATATATGCCAAAAAGTGCAACAAAAATTTTTTGAAGTCAAATATCTCTTAAACTGTAAGAGACTAGAATACTAGAATATAGTGAGCATGTTTTTTTCTTAACTTTCTCAAGTAGTTTTCGAAAATTCAAAATTATTTTTAATCGGAAAGTTATACCGACCAATAGATTTTACATACCCGATTGTCAATTTTGTTCCACTGTGCTAGAAATACACACGTACTAAAACATCGCTTTCAAAGGCCAACCAACATCTATTCTGCTGAGTCTCCAAATTTCTTCAAAATCTGTTCAGTAGTTTAAAAGTAATGAATTAATACCAAAAAGAAAACCTTTCACCCATTACTGTGTAGTAGAAAGTCAAAAGGACGCAACTAACATAAAAACTTAAATGTTCGAAAAAAATTAAAAATATCTTTACAAATAAATAAAACTCTACAATTTAAGTACAATTTACAAAAAATGCAAAGAAACCATAATATTTGTTGATTTTAGAAGGTTTTTTGCTTCTCCTGTAAAAAACAAAAAGTGTAGTTACGTACCCGTTTGCATTTAATATGACGATATATGAAATTTTACATTTTCCGACAAAGGCCATGTCATTATCCATCCATTTCCATTTTTAACTCTAATGTCAAAGAGAAACATATTCCGAAAATAATTAGTTTCAATTCTTTATTTGTTTTTGCATTTCATGTCCGTCATTTAAATAACCCGAGTGAGAAAAGTACTTGCGAAAGTACAATTTTGTGTTCCATTTTCTACAATTTTATCAATAAATATTTTATTTATTTATTTTAATTCGGATTTTGTTTTTCTTTGTATTTTATTTTGTTATTTTAGGACGGTTGGGTAAATTATTATTGGTATGGCGTCATTACCTTGGTTGTTTAAAGGGTGTGGGCTTATGGCTGGTGCCAAGATTAATGGTTGTATTCCATACATTTTAGTGTTGTGTGTGTGTATTTTGTTTCTCCTTTTAAGATTCACGTACATACATATAACATTTAATTTCTCAAGACTTTGTTTCGTTTAACTTGGCGTTTGCTGACTACCACAAATCTTTAATAATAAATGGAACAGTAATGCAGCAGCAAATTTTACGCAAATCACAAGCAAATCATTATATTTGATATTTTCTTCATTTATTAAAATTTAATAAGTGTTATTAAAGCAGTGAGAGTCAGAGCTACTCATCTTCATTAGCAGTAACATCATAATGAAATAAATATGAGAGATCTACTGACGGTTGAGTAGTTAACTCCACTAAAAAGGACTCAATTAGTAAGAAAGTCTTATTGTAATTAACATTAATTAGCACTTGTGTAGTTTTATATCGTAAAATTATAATTTGCAAGCAATCCTAAAGGGGCAACAGTTTTTCGCTGTCATGCATCTAATTCTAGCATGCATTTTGCCAAAAAGTGATTAAAAATTTTGATGAAAGAATCGTCATCTGTCAGCGTGCTCGTGGTAGACATTTACCAGATATAATTTTTCATTCATAATTGCCGAACTTTTCTCTCCAATAAAAATTGGAATCATCTTCATATAATTTTGTTTGTTTAAGAAAACAAAGTTCTTGCTGAGAAGCCCTTTATATGTGTAGGTATGATGGTTCACCAGTATTGAATTGAATCTTCAGGAATGGAAGTGACCAGGAATGGAAAATGGAATATGGAATGGAATATGAAACTAAAAATGGGAAAAAAATATCAAATAGTATAGATAATAGCCATTATTTTTTCTTCGGCTACCCCAAAACACCGGTCGGCCAAACTTTCTAGCTCATTATTTTTTATCCGTCCCTACAATAGATATGAAAAATTCAGAACATATAGCATGGTGTAGGGTACATCAGACTCGGCCAAGCCGAATATAGCACTCGTATTTGTTTTTTTTCACACTTCTAATATGGAAATAATTATGTGAAATATATTGGCAAGCTATTAGGCCGCCTATGAATAGCTTTCCCCCATTTTGATTTCGGTACTTTTAAAGGCCGAAATTTTTGGATAAGAGCTTGGCCTTAAGTTTAACATTTCCATTTTTATGTAGTTAACATTTTCTTAATACGTTATGTATTATATCTCATTTTCAAATTTTATATATATTTCATATTTTTATCAAGTTTAAGTAATACAAAACTTTTAGACTTTGAATCATAATCGAGCAAATTATCATAATGACCACTTCTGTTATGTGGAAAAATATTTCAAATAACATACGAATCAATTGCACGTAGGTATTGTAAGTTTCTAATTACATTTTTATTGCAATTATTGCAAGAGAACAAGTTGTATTTCAGTTTTTTCTTTATATTAATTTTCGGTCAATATTTCCTTTGAGGCTTTGTTTTATTATTATGATTATTATTCCATTTGATTTTTAGGGCACACATGTTCAAACAAAACTGGTAGGTAGTTGGCTATTAAGCTGATGTTTGTTTTTGCTTTGCCATTCATAACGTAGCTCTTTGCAGAGGCGATTTATACTTTTATTTTTTAATCATATGCTGTCTGTCGTTAATAACTGCATTAAGTTGTATTTAAAAAAGAGGTAATAAAATAATGAAGAATATAGATAAATACAGTGACTGCTTAAAAAGCTGTAGTTTATTTAATTTTATAAATATTAGCAGTAAAGAAGCTTTATTACATAGACGGACACACACGTTAAATTTGTATTGAACTACGAAGTGGTGAAATCAT
Source organism: Lypha dubia (assembly GCA_947311025.1). Lineage (NCBI taxonomy): Eukaryota > Metazoa > Arthropoda > Insecta > Diptera > Tachinidae > Lypha > Lypha dubia. The sequence goes on from OX371263.1 coordinate 3,435,737, forward strand.
TCAGTGGCAGTAAAGTATTAAGAAAATATTTATATTTCGCCCAAGCAACAGAAATCATGTGGCTACGCCGTTATAGGTAACTAACACTACGTAGTTTGTTGTAGCATCAGGCGTAATAAAGTAAATGGGGAATATTAAGTGGCACTCAATCTTTATAAAGAGTGAGCTTAAACAATTTTTGCGATGATTTGAGCTACGCTACATCAGCTATAAGTGCCACATTAAAAAAAAAAAATTATTTAAATTTTCTGGATTAAATTTTAAAGGTATAGGGGCCTTACCGTGCCCACCACTGGAACAAAGAATTTATATGCAAGAACTTTATATAACATTTATACTGCAGTAGTAGAAAAATTGTGATGGCGGAGGTGGAGGAGGAGAACACACTCAAAAATAACCGCTATAATAACTTGTTCAACAAGTTTGGCTGAAAGCCTTTATATGCCTTCAAACATATTCTTTGTAACATTTTCTATTTATTGTCTACTCCTTTTTAAATTCTAATAACAACACGGCAGCAGCAGTCCATAAATATTCTTTTTCAGACATTCATTTGTAAGATTTTTTTTTAGGAAATAAAAGACCACGACTTTAAGTAACTGATGGTCTTTGCTTTCTTTAATGTCATCTTTCAGATGAAATGATGCAAAAAAAAAAAAAAAACATGGGAGCAAAAGCTTACATGGGTACATGCTTGTACATGCTTGTACATATTGTACGAGTATGTGTATTTTTGGTGTTGCAACGTAAATAAATAGTCATTGGCAAGTAAACACTTCCACCCACTAGTTAATTTGGCTTACAAACATTTTGCCAATATTTGTCATTAAGTGTTGGCCATAAAAAAGGCAAACAAACTAAACAAACATGGTTAAAACAAAAAGAAGTTGTACAATAAATTCCCAAACAAAAACTCAGTTCTAAATAATTTTTTTTTATTTTATTACAACAAAGAAAAAGAACAAACAACCAACGCATTGTTTAAATAAAATAAGAAATATAAAGAGCTTAACAATTGCAATTATTTGTAAATATTGTTACTGCACCTTTTAGTCTTCTTTAATTTTTTTGTTGTTGTTTTTTCTTGTCACTCGTTGTTGCTGTGCCATTTTACCACACACTATTTTAACTTTTCCTAAAACACACACATAGAGAAAATTTTAAGTGGCCACCATTCAGGATTAATGTTAACAAAAGTCTAATAAAATTTAATGCATATGGAGTATTATTATTTTAATCAGAATTTAAGGAAATATTACGCGATATTTAGAGATTCAATTAGTTAAAATAAGAACATAAGAGCGTTATGTGTTATGTGTAGCAATCGTACTTGTCTTCAACAAAGACATCACAAATTCTGAACTACCCAAAATATCTTTTATACGTTTTATCATTGTCCCCATAAGCTTTCAGAAGTAATAACATACCTTCAGAAATTCTCTAAACCAGACATTCTTGAGAAATATCTAAGTTGTCTCTAATTTACAATCCGCTCACTGTACATGAAAGCAATACGAAAATCTCAAATTATTCATAGACGATTATTAAAGTTATTATGTATGGAAAAATCCGATGTATTGTGCACTTTAATTCTATCAATCATTTATGAATAAGCGGGAAACTATGGTACAAAACAAAACAAATTTCGTTGATATTTATGTGTCACGATTACCATAATATGCCCAACATTTATCTCAGTGTACTGCTGCGATGATCAAGCCCCTTAGAAAACAAAAAACAAAAAAATACAAACTTTAAGTGTCCACTCTTGCTTCCACTAGTCGTATGTGAAGGCATCATGCATTCGTTTTGTTACAAAAGTGCTAAAGAGAAGGAATGAAACAAAATTGTAGAAAAAAGTAACGCAGCTGCTGCTGTTGATTCTATTGTTTTTATGTTTTTAATTTCCTATTTTTTGTTTTTGGCTTGGCTTTTCGTGTTACATGGCTGGTTACATTTTGTTGGCCAACACCACCAACTCCTGCTATTGAGAAAAAAAAAATAGGATCAGCAGCACTTCTGTTTTCCTGTCCATTAACTTTGTAAAACGACCATCATCTCATCTCTCACAGATATAGAATTCTCGTATTCTTACCAACAAACTGTTTGTCAGTTTTGTTGCATTTCCGTTTCTATTTATTTTTTCCGTTTGCTGTTATTGTATTACAAGATTTGTTGTATTTGTATGTCATCTCTCTGTTGTGGGCTCAAAGTTAATTGCATTTTAATACAACTATTGTTGTTGAAAAGTAAATAAATAAGTTTTTGTAATTTTAATGGCATTTAATTAAGAATATTTTATGACGGCTGTTTACAACAAACTTGGGGCTTTCTTTTATAAACTATCAGATATTTATTTGAAGTTGAGACATTTCGTATAAATATGGTCAGTAAAATAAGTTAGATAATGTGGCCAAATATCGAATAATTATATATAATTAATTTTTATATATAATAAACAAAATCAAGTTGGAAAAGTTACTTTTTGAATATTTTCAATTATTTGTTGTAGTCATTATGTTTCAGAGTTCGCTGCATTGCATTAAATTCATTTGCTGAAACTGCTACTTAATACGAAATTTCACTCAATACAAACAATTCAAATCCGAAACACTACAACAAAATCAGTGATGTTTTTTCTATTTATCGGCTTATTATTCAATTTGGAATATTTCAGCATGAATAGTGAATTGGAGGTGAATTTAAAGATTTTAACTAGAACTTTATTATAAAATTTTTTATCGATCTTCGTTGCCGTTGTAGAGTACGTTTTTCACCTTTTTTACGAAAGCGGCAAGAAGATACACGCAGCAAAATATTAGAACAACAAAATGTTTTATAAAAATGTTTAGACTGGGCACGCAGCGTTGAATACGTGAACACACAACCCGACACGTAATAATTGTATGATTTAATTAACTTAATGGTGTTTTACATAAAAATGTGAAAAATTGCATAGATGACTTTTGAATCTACTGAAAGGCATCCCAGATTTAAATTTATGTTAAAATAACTCGTTGAAAGGATGGTAATTTGAACACAACAAAAATTATTTTGTTGAACTGTAAAACCACATTAATTTTGTAACTTCAAGCAATAAAAATATTTTAAATTGCTGATATCACCCAGTGATGTTATATGTAGGGAAAAATCCCTACTCGTAGGGATTTTCTTCCAAAAAAAATGACCGTAGGGAAAAAATGACAGATTTGTTGAAATCATTAAAATGTAGGGACTTTTCAATAATATGGCAAAAATATATTAATTTGGCAACCTTCTTCAATTTGGCCTTGGAAGAAATACAGCAAATATTACCCCTCAAAACAGAAATATTTGGAGAAATGGGGTTCTTAAACTCTGAAGTTATATTGGAAAAAAAGGAAATAAAAATGAATTTGCATTTAAAAATATTTCGAAAAATATAAAAGTGGACGCTAATTCTCTTCTACAAGAGTGGAGATCCTTTGAATTTATTTTTTCAGAGCAAGAAATAGGTGATTTGTTAAATATAGACATCGAAAAGTTTTGGAGTACAGTTACCAAAATGAAAAATTTTAATGAGAATTTCATTTACCCCCTTTTGTCGAAATTAGCTACCTTTGCTTTATCACTGCCACATGCCAATACCGACAGGGAAAGAATTTTTTCCATCATCACTGATGTTCGCACTAAGAAAAGAAATAAGCTAAGTCATAAAATTTTAACTTCAATTTGCATTGTCCGCTCATTTTAACAAAACGAATGTAAAAATTGGTATACCTTCCAATGTACCGAAACTCATTTAAAAAAAGTGGTATCCTTACGACATGTCAGGAAATCACCAGTCAAAACTAACACGGGCAAACAATTTTTTTAGTATCCTAGCGAATTTCAAAAGTGCAAAATACATATTTTTTATTTTTAGCTTTTTTTACCAATAAACTAATTGTGATTTTAAATGAATTTATCATCAATCACTTGTTTTTATGTTTTTCAATTTTTGTTTATTTAGTTTTTAATTTATAAAAAAATACTGATTTAATAATTCATTATGTATAACAAGTTTAAATAAAACGTTTATATATTAAACACAAAGATTTTATTTGCATTGTTTGATATATTATAATTTAAAAATTGTAGGGATTTTTGTAAAGACAATTTTTTGAGCGCGTAGGGAAAAATAGGGATTTTTTAAGTGCTGCGTAAAGACTTCTCAAAAAAGTGTATAACATCACTGATATCACCACCATATTTTCGAACTAAAATTTTTTAAAATCTCTGATGAAATATGAAGCTATTGTTACTATATTGTTACAATGAATGTATTCAGTGTTTGGTGCAAATGGTCTTGCAAAAGTGCAAATGCAAAATATCGTAGCTTTTTGATAAAACCCAGCAACAAATACTAAAAGTTGCCGTTATATTTAACAAAAAAGCTACGATATTTCACATTGGCACTTTCTCAAGACCATTTGCACCAACCACTCGCCAATGATGTTTCTGTTGAACAGTAGAAAACCAAATGTATTGATCAAATTATTTTTTTTATGATTAATTTCGTAATACTTGGAGATAAGAAAATAAAATTTAATAATCAGTGGTCATGTTTATTTCACATCTTTCACCATTTTACTGTTGGCTTTGGTTAAATGTAGTATATTTAAGCTTTATTTGGGCAAATTACTCGTATGTATTCCACATTTACAAATTTATTACACCTCCTTTAAAAATCACTAAAAGTTCAAGATAATTTCCATTAAGAATCCTTTAAGCTTTTCATTGAAAGTTTTCACACTGAACCAACGACACATTATTTTTGCTTCCTTTATTTGTGTAACTCTCTTGACCTACAAATAAAAATATTTGGCTTTTGTGCCAAACAATTTCTATTTTAACAAAAAAAATAATAAGAAAAAAATGTACTTAACCATTGTTTAGAATTTACATGAGGTTAACGTTAAAAATATTAAACATAAAAAAATATGCTCAAGTAGAAAACAAAAAAAACAAAAAAACTAAATAAAATTAAAACTGCCAATAAATTCACCATCACACAATCAATCAATCAATCAATTGTTGCTATTTTCTCATATAAACAAAAGACTCTAATAACTCTTTACCACCACCACCACCACCACCACTAGAGCAGCAGCCAGCGAACGTCCATTAATTTTTCTTTAGTTTCATTTGGATATGGGCTTTACTCTCCGCAAACACTTTATCGTCAAACTTCGTCTTCTTGGAGAGTGTAGTAAGTTTCAACTGAAACTGTTGATGTTTTATATTGTTTTTGAACCAAATTGACAGATTCCCACAAAAATATACTTAGGCCAGCAACAAGCACGTTTACAAAAGCCAGACAAACTATCAAAGGGGATGACTGAATACATTGGATACATGAGTTTTATTTATTAGCATTCTTTCCATCTTCTTCGTCCAAATGTTAAGGTAAGAAGTACACTTGAAAAAAATTTTTACAAAAAGAACCAAGCAAATTTTTAAGAAATATTTAATAGAGAAAATATGTATGTAAATCAATAACTCAGATAATAATCAAATAAATGATATTTATAGCATACCGTAAAGTCATTGAGGTTAGAGTTCTCATTTGGTTTATATGATAATTGATATAAAGATTATTCTAGGTGAAGAGCTGTAAGAACACTTGTATTATATATTTATTGACTTGATTGTTGAAGTTCTATTTTTCAGGTAGCTGGCATAAGCCCGATCTGAGCATTCGTTCCCTTCTCCCCCTCTTGACGGTATAAAATACCGATCGTACCGAATTTTTTCTCGCACTGTTAACATGTGTTTATTTATTTCATTTAACAGTAGTTTTATTGGCTTCCAGCTACAACAGCCGTCAAGCGACTACAAAAAACACACATAAATATGTCAACTGTCAAAATATTGCAAATGCCAGCCTTACTAACGAGATAAAAATAAGAACTATCTTTTAAACAACAAACACACACACACGAAAAACAAACAACAACTTAAGTTGTAGCAGAAAAAAAAACAATTTATTAAAATATAACTTCAAATATTGATGTTGAAAAAACTAAACTGCAATAATAATAAAAAAATGTACTTGTGGACCAAAAAGGAAAGGTTTCCAAACACTTTATCTTCATCTGGCGGTTTTAAAACCAGAAATGAATTAAGGAAAAAAATATATATAATCGCAAACACACACACACGCATAAATTAACAATTAAGAAGATGTCCAAACAATGTATGAATTAATATGGGAGAACAGAGTAGAGAAGCCACTTGTTAAGAAAATCTAGTGGCTACAATTCAAGATACTAGCGACAGGCGACACAAACAATGTGTGTGCTTATTTTCTTTTACATAAAAGTCTTAAACAAAACAAGAAAAAATGAATTTCTTGTCAAGAATTTTGTAACAATAATTTTAAAGAGTTTCCTATAATTTATAACAAGAAGTTGTAATATTTTTTTTATATGTATATTAAAACCACTAGCTGGACAAAATGCTTATCGATCGTACCTGATATGACTCATACATAATACATATAGCATATCGTCACCTTAAAAACGAAATAACCTATCTGCAGTTTTCAAAAGTTTCCAGGAGAGGGAAAAAACGTTATAAATTTGGAATTATTTGCAATATACATATTTGCTGATAGATTATTTGGTAATTTGGTAATAACTTGGTCATTTGTAATATTAGATTTTCAAAATTTTGCACACATATGCGTTTTGATATACGGAATAATAATCCATAAAAAACTCAATTTTGAATTTTTTGCAGATAGGTTATTAGGTCTTTGTCATCTTAAAGGGCCGTACAAAACTTGTTTAGCACATGCTACTAAACTAGATTTTGACGATTTATATTGGCGGTATCGATCTTTAGATGATGTACGTTGTGGACAAGTGTCTAAAAAGATCTGGAGATTTTGAATATGCAAGTTTTCCTGCATTTTATTTCAAGGATCGCCACATGGTATATGTAATTAATAAGTGTATATCTATTTATGTTTAGTATAATTAATATTTAACTAATTTGGTCGTGCCTTCAAAAAAAGAGGTGGTTATATTTGTGTGAATGTTTTTTAAAAAATATTTATTTAAAAAATTGTATTTATTTGTTGGTGGTCAAGTGCTGACAATATGCATTTTATTGGTGCTTTACCAACTCATCAATCACCATTAACCATACTCTTTAAAAGCTTCAAACTTCTTATCTTATGTACAAATTTTCAATTCTTAAAAAACATTTTTATAAATTAATTTATTTGTTACTTATGAGTTAGCCAAGTCGTGAGTAGATATTTGCTATAGTTAAAAGGTGAACCACTCTGCATATATATATATATATATATATATGTATATGTGAATTATAAGAATTGAAATACAAAAAAATGGTACATCTCCATGTACTTTGGGGTTCGGTTCTTAAAAATATGTTGCACTCACTAATGGTGGAAGGCATTGCACTTTATGCCCCGTAAAAATTGACAGTGTTGATAGTGACCTGTAAAACTTAGCTGTATGCTGTTAAAAACAGGGCGTTCACTTTTTTATAAGTTGTTGTTGTTGTAACAGCTCCGATACTGTTGCTGGCTGGAGTTCTTTCCAGTGGAAAAAACTTCCGTCTGATACAGCTGTCGCTGAGTTGACAATCCTTGGCCGAATTGGATTCGGGTCGTTCCGGAGCGAAGATCCGATTGTCGTGGGAAAGGTGTCATTTTGTATGTAGAAGGGAAAATACCATAAATGAGCCTTGCAGTCTCGCTAAGCGTAATTGAGTAAATGTAAATAACTTCTTGAAAAGTGAAGAAGAATACCACACCGACTTACGTTCCAAAACCATACCTTTATAATTGTTTTAACAAAGTCCTAGAACCATACACCCTCATAACAAGACTAAATGTAACTTGAATTAAGGCTAGCTTGGTTTTTTAATTCTCGAAGACCCACATAATCAGTCCAAAATATTCCATTCTCATTTTAAATTTTAGTACTATTTATTGAATTATTTTAAATCTTTAGCGAGACAGTTACAGAATTACAGGGTGGTGTTGGCTGAAGTGGTTAGCGCGCTGACTACTAAGCAAACAATGACTTGGGGCCTTGGGTTCAACCACTGGCCAGACGAAGTCAATCAACAACATTAATTTCTCTAATGTACATTAGTGAGACATTGTATTAATTGTTGTCGGACTATTCAAGTGATGAAGGCATAGTACTGGTCACTAAAAAAAACTGTCCCGACAGCGATTGATGCTACCCAAGCTAATGTACACAACATCGCCCTCCTTCGTCGGTTAGCAGAAACATCGGCGAAGTAAAACAATTAATAAAATGCTTAACAAAGTTAATGCGTCTACTTAACACCGGAGGCGCCTCAACACTGCCTTAAAAAAAATTAACATAACGCGCAAAGCAGAGTTGTGAAGGAGTTAAGTCTTCTAAATTTTCAACATCTATCTTCTCTACCCTATCCCTCTCCCTGAGTTCCGGCTCAGTGCACTGCATACGTAGGGGTCATCCCCTGAGTGCTGGTCCTAATTAAAAAAAAAAAAAAAAATCACCATAATTGAAAAGTTTTTAAACTCATTTGCTTAAACACAACCTGCCAGGCCATAAACGAGAATTACTTAAGCCAAGCATAAAAGTTTAAAAACGTTATGCAAACACAACACAATAAATAATTTTATTCGATATGACCTTGGTTGTGTCTAAGCAAAATAATCTGAAAACTTTTGACAATCACCATGGTACAGATCTACTTATTGCTTAGTATATATTTAGCAACCAACCACATGCAGCATATAGATTAGCTAACCCCATAACAAATAAAAAAATTTTTTTTGAAAACATAAATTCTTGAATACTTGCTCGAATAGAATTCTATATTTTCTTATTATGCGAACCGAGTGGATGTAGAAAGATTTATAAGAACGGGTTAATTAAAAGTTAATGGAAAACAATAAATAATTAGTATGGGGCGTGGCAATGAACACTTTTATTATCAAAAACCTGTATTTTTTACCGAACCTTATTTTGGGTATTAAAAGATTTAATTGAATTTTATATAAGTCCCCTAATTTATGACGGCTTATAGAGTTTGGGTACGTTCAAATGAATTTTCAAGTATTTTTTAAATAAAAAATACTTTAATTGTGATGGCAAAATGTAGTTAAATATCATAGAACTGTATAGCTTTCAACTGTTTTTGTTTTTAGTATTTACTGTTGTAGTAGTGAAGCCACTACATTTTATTTGTTGAGTCACACATTACTTCTATCGTGATAACTCCAATCTATATACATATGTATATAAAAAGAAGTGTACACTTTGATGGCACCACTAACTGCGCAAACGGGTTTAACGATTTTAACCGAAGCGGAAATGGTCTGTAGATGGTTTATGTGAAGTTTGCACGAAATCGGCCCGAAACTAAACTAAAAGAGGTTTAAAACTCCGATACACACAAATTTAATTTTTCTTTCCCATCCATTTTATTATACACTGTAAGTTAAATTATTGATTGAAAATTGTTTTAGCACTCACCCAGCCAAAGTATTATTTTTAAAAGCTTTATTTAGTAATTGTTTTCACATGACTTTAAAATTCTAAAGTTTTATGTGCCATAATTCATTCCTTTTTAAAAAGTTTCTATTCTTTACTGTTTTTTAATCCGTTAGAACATGATCAATTTCCATTTATTCTGTAGCAGAAAAAGAAGGCAAAAAGAAAAAGAAAAATGAAAATAAATTACCATAGAAAAGTTTCAAATTTCATTAGTATAAATTTTTGGGGGACTTGAACTTTTTTGCTTAGAAAATCTTAAATGCAACAACAAAATTGTTTAACCTTTCTCTTTGCCTAAAGGGATTTTCCTGTTGTGCATGATCAGTTAGTAAGTTAGCAAGAAAATTTTTAATATTAAGAATTTCAAAGTTGCATGTGAAGCTGTACGTTTGTCTGCACCACAGCCAGTTAAATCTTTAGTATGTAAAGAAGGATGGTTGTAATTTTTTTTTTTTTTTGAAACATTGAAATAATGATCATGTAGTATTTTTAAAGTTTAGATATTCCAATACAATTTTTTCTTTTTGCTTGGGATTGAAGCACCAAGCTCGTTAAGATTGCTGAGAAGAAAAAAAAAATATTGTAGGCATTTACGACTAAATTTAATTTTTTTTGAACAAAAGTTGATGTGGCATATTTTAAAAGTTTTGTGCAATAAATCTTTTATTTACACACGATTTCCTAGAGAAAATTAATGCAACCAATTAACTTAACACTCCCAACACTTTCAATTGCTGCTCGACAATCTTCTTCTATTTGGCCACAGTATACACAAAAATAAACATTTGAGTTCGTCTTTTATAAGTATGTACGTCCATGACCTTCTTCTGTAGCATTTAGCTTGTTACATGTTAATATAGATGGAGGCTTTTAAGCCCAGCTATAGTGCTAAATGTATTTGTTTATGTTTGTATGTATGTATATGTATGTGATCCGTCTTGACGTGAAAAATGAAATAGAGAAAAACCTTTAGAAAAACTTAGGAAAAATGATTTCCTAGATCTAAAACGAAATGAAAAAGAAATCTGTTTAGCACGACTTTGAACTTCAGATGATGGCCAACATAACATTTCATTCATTTCATAGTTAAATAATGGCAAATCTTCTTTAAACAACAAAGCGGATGGCTAGAAATTTAAATTAAACAAAAAAAAAAAAAAAAAAAATACTCCCCTCCCCAGTATAAACATAAAAATAAAAAATATAAAAAATAACTCAATATTTAAAAGAATAATGGAGAAAGGAGCTCTTACAGCTAAAGAAAAATTTATTCCATCATATTTTTTTTTTGTAAATTATAAGTTTGTCTAAAACTCACAAAAAAGCATTAAAAAAATAAAATTCTGGCTAAAAGAAAAAGTTTTCACTTCCTTTCATGAGACCAAAAAATTGCATTTGAAAAATAAAAAAAAACATTGAAGAGTGACTCATTTAGCTTGATTTAACTTGTTATGAATTTGGCTTGAGCTCACCGCAGCAGTCCAAAAGAGCTAAATTTTTATATTAAAGATTTTTCAACTTCTCAGAGTTTTTGTTTTGAAAAACATTAGTATATACAATCAGACTAGCAGAACGTATCAGTATACCGATTTCAAGGCCGGTACACCTCTCATCAGCATTCGTTCGTCCACGCAATGGAAACGGCCATCTAGCGGTCTGCATATTAACTAAAACAAAGTACAAATGGCGTTACGACGGCAAGTTAACAATAAAGGATAGACAATTTTTGATTGCATAAGTCTGTCTTTTTTAGGTTCATCGGTTAAAAATGAATTCTTTGTTTACATTTAAATAAAAAAAGAATTTTCAGCAAATTGGCGTAAAATTTTTGGGAAATCCTTGTTTTGGCGGACTATTTGACAGATTTCCTTAATTTTTTTGCTCCAGTTAGATTGACTATTCGTTAACAGTAAATGACAGCAGGAGTGAAAAAGACCAAAAAGTATATTCTGTGGGAAAAATAAGGAAAAAATGTAAGTACAGTACAACCTTCCTAATAAGGACAGATATAGTTTCAGCTATAATCCGAATTAGAGGATCGTCCGGACTATATATAAAATAAATTTTTAAACGCTTAACATATATGCACAAACATACATATAATTTGTTTTTTTACCGAACAGAAATATAAGTACACATAAGAATTCATTTGTATTTAATTAATTTAGAAAAAAAAAAGAAAAATACTTGCTAAAAGTGACCAAAAATATTCATTTTGAAAAAATAGAATTTATTCGTTTCCAAAACGTTGTCTGTGAATTTCACAATTACTTAATTGCTGTTTTGATTATTTGATACAATTTATTTGTACCTTTTTTAATACTTTCAAAAATATACGTAAAGACAATGTTATAGATTCCATAAACTGCCCGAAAAACTTAAATGTCCGGTTTACTGGATAGTTCGAATTAGCGAGTGTCCGGATTAAGGAGGTTGTACTGTACATTTATGGAATAATGAAAAATTTTTCTTTCTTTTCAGGAGTCGCAAATGTAATATCGCAAATTTAATTGGAAAGTGTATTGAAGAGGTGAAAAAGATCTATTTAAGACATCAGTTACGTCCCGTCAGTGTTATACGTCCAAAGCAGTAATTCTTTCCACCGCGAATACTGGCGTATTGGGACGTGGAACCAATATTTGTAATTGGTATCATCGGCAGACATGCACTTGCGTTGGCACTTTACTGATGGATCTAAATAGACCTTCAACGTTATATCGTGAATATTTAAAGCGTTAAAAGATTTGACAAAAATATTCCTCTCGGGAATCTGATGCGGGTGTAAAAATAAACCATAATTTCTATATAAATGTTAGAATGAATTGAATTTATAAAATTTGTATACGGCAAAATCAACATGTTGAGAAATTTTAGAATTTAATCTTTAAATTTTGAATTTGGTTTGGACACACATATCAACATCCCGAGAGGAATATTTTTGTAAAATGTCTAAACGCTTTAATTCCTCTGTTTCTGTGTGTAACTTATGAATACATAACTGGCAAGTTATAAAATTTTTTAAACACCACCTTCACACAAATCAGCTTTGCAATTTAAGGTTTCACTCTATAGTAGGGCCATTCACATCAATTTCATCGATTGTGACCCAATTATTAGGAAATAGCTCGTGCCCAAGCTGAATCAATAAAACTCTATGACAATTTAACCCTCTACCAGGCCTTTTCTCAAAAAAAAATATATTTTAAATTAATTTCTGTTATAAATTTTTAAACTCATCATAGCTGAAAATTCAACTTTTACACTAGAAATATTAAATAATAGAAAATTGTTAAGGAGCTGATTTCGTCTTTTTTGCCAACACTATCCAGCACAAATATGTATAAGAACAAGATTCTAACGATTGATTCTTTTAGAGGGGGAGGACCTAAAAATTAATCGTCGTTTAGAAAGTTTATGCCCTTAATTCTATTTTGTAAAACTTAATGACAGCTATGTACTAATATATTTTTTTCTTTTTTATAATATTTTGCATTTGGTCATTCGCAATTCGACGGACAATGTGCACCAAACAATAAATGAACATTTTTTTCACTTCTCTAATGAAGAAACACCTAAATTTTGCTTTCCCTTCTGGTTATTCCAATATAGTGCTGCTGGCAAATATTATTCTGTTTAAAATAATTATTTGTTTTCATCTTCTCTGAAATATTTTATTGCTGACGTTTTACTATTCGCTGTAATTGATGTTGTCTAGTCTAATTATGTATCCTCCATTCCTGGAAAGGTTTTCATTTTTTATTTTATCTCTTTATTGCTGTGGTGGGTACGAGTAGAGTGTTTCATTGTTTTATTTCGTGGTTATTCAACAAAACTCGTATGTAGGTCAGTGTTTTCGTTGATAGGTTAATTTAATTTCTATATTTTTTATCGTGGTTTTTCTAGTTTCTTTTTATTCCTAAAACTCAGTTGTATGCTGTTGCTGTTTATTGTCTTAAGACTAAATTTGCAAACAATCAAAGTAGAAGTTTATTTGCAAGCGAATCCAATCCCCCCTCCCAAAACATAAAAAAAAACAAAAGGAAAACTTCACTGCATAACGTAAGTTTCTTTATTCATATTCTAGGAATTTATGTGAGATTCAAATGAAATGGTTAGAAAAGCCAAATTGCGAAGATATTGTGGTGACCTAAATTTTAAGAAGAAAACTTAAGCAAAAGTTATGTTAATAAAAACAAATAAATAACAGGAGTTACTTACTTCATTATTTTATGTAAATTTAAGAAATGATTTTAAGATTTTTTTTTAAAAAAAGGGTAGCCGACATAAAGTACTTTTCAAAAATGCTCAAATATTTTTATTTTAACATTTATTTTTATGCCGAAATTGCATACAGAACCTTAAATTATCTTGTTTAATAAAACCCACTAGAAAATATACAAAACTTTTGGATTGACCTAAAAATAATAAAACTATCATAGCATTCCCGTCCTCGTCCATACATATCAAGTTTTATTTTTGCAACTTTTTTGTATATTTTTTTAAAGTTGCATTCGTGTCCATACAAAAAAATATTTTCTTTTGCAAGTAATGTTCAGGTAGACTTCTTTCTTCTCTTTCTTCTCATTTTTAGAAAAGTTGCATATACTCGTAGATGAAACATTGAAGCCATTCTTGGGGAAGACCCCTTCAACAAACTGAAAAGTTGATAAGCAACAACTGACAAGTATGGGCGGGAACAAAGCTTTGACGCCGCACAGAGGCGTATTTGACATAAAAAGTAGACTAAAATTACATGGCACAAAAGATCCAATAGGTGTCGCAGTGCCGGTCCTTGCACCAGATCTATCCACTTTTCTATTCTATTCTAAAGTGACATACTACGTACTTAAGTACATACTTATGTATGTGTGTATGTATGTACATGCAAAAACCAACGGTATTTTCGCACTCTATGGGCTGCACCGCAATATTTTTTTTCCTCAACCTTCTTAATACACTGTGAAAAACTGAAGGTATAAAAACTTGCTGAAATCTATTTTATATTAAACAGCTGGGAAACACAACATCTTCCGTCCTAATCAATACACTCTACTTAAAAATCTAAAACAATATACATATTAATGTGTGTAACTATGTATAAATATATATGTGTATATGTAAGCACTCAAAATTTGATAAATTTCCTTCAATTAGTCAAAACAATTAACATTTCACTGCAATAAAATAACAACGCACTTTACTAATTAAAGCTTAAACAAATAATAAAGTCTAATCGCATACTCAAACCGAGATGAACTATAATCATAAAACATATGTATGTATGTACGTATGTACATTCTCATTTACATATGTACATATGTCAGTACATGACACAAATGATTCAACACCAACTGCATCACAAACAAAAAGAATTCGTAAAAAATATAATATGTAGTAAACAATAACAAAAACGCATCATATTGGGGATACACTTGTTACGCAAACAACAACACACATTTAAAATCTGTATAAATTAAAAAAACTGAAAAATCACAATCAAAACCCCAACAAATGGAATGAATCAAAACAACAAGAATGAACATAATTTCATAGTAACAAAGTGAATAATGCAACATCAACGACCTAAAATACAATAAATAACAAAAACAATGTTTGAAAACAGCGTAAAAAAGAGAACATAAAGTGAGCACCTTTTAATTTACACTAGCAACAACATTTTAATAAATAGAGAATTCTTGATGTAGATCAGGAAGGAATTCAAGATTCGTTGAATTGATTAGCTGCTTAATGTTTTTAATAAATTGACTTTAGCTCTTCTATGATATTAAAAGGGGAACACTGAGCATTCGAAAATACAAAGGGGATCATAATGAAGTGTTGCCACTTTGAGGCAAAAAGGAAAATAGTGTAAAATTTCATATATTAAAAACGGATGAACAAACATGAGTTTGCATTTTAAAGAGTTAGCTATAAACATATGTATGTACATGCATACTCAAATATGTTCATACATATGTATGTCCATGCACAGCGGCGAACTTTTGGAGGCCTTCACTTATAAGGCCTTCCGTAAGGCATTCCTAGAGCTTCGTTTAGATCCAGTAGTAATGCTCGCTTGCCTTCTCAGGAAAGCCTTATGGAAGGCCTACCTACTCCCTTCTAAAAATGTGATTTTTATTATGTATGTGTATATATACTTCATTAAATTAATAGTTAACAATAACATGTCATCAAATGTAGAGAAAACCCTGAAATTGAATATAACACAATCACTAATCACTAATTTGTAGAGTTGATATTTTGGCACTTTCATGGGTTTTTACTACGTTTTTTCATTCCTAAAGGTGATTTAAAACTAAATTTGTGACTGAATAAGGCCTTTTACCAGGCCTGTGTAAGAAGGGAATTTAGAAGGCCCGGATCTGTGGCAGTTAGTTGAAGGCAGGCTCTTGGTCAAAATCGGCAAGGCCGGTGTAGGAAAGGAGGAGGAATTAAGGTTCCATATTAAGGACTGGCGGAAGGGGATCAAGCTTGTGAACTGCGGTGATAGGAAAACAATGAATTTTCTTAAAACCGTGGTTGTCAGGTGTGGCAACCTTCGGCCGGAAGCGAAACTGGAGGTAATTCTAGCCTCTGACCTACCACGTAGGACAGTGGTGACAGCATGGTTTCCACCACCAAAAGATCAATGGAGATCGTGCTGTCAGTACTGGAAAACCAGAACGTTCCCCTTAGGACCAACCACTGTAAGCCTTTGCCCTCGCTGGAGTGTAAGGTGAATGCTGGAAAAGATCTTCGGTTCGCCGTTGACGAGGAGTCACTCAAGAGACTCCGAGTGTTGAGGGGTGTTGTTAGGTTCGGCTTGGGGACTGTCAGATTCAGATTTCCGAAGTCTGATGATCCCAGGGAGGCTGCGAGTGGTGCAGATAATCCTGCATCATCAAAAAACTACATCTTAAGAAAGTGCCAATGAAATAGTACTTTGTAAAAAGTTATCCTTTAACAAAGAATATACTCGTAGTAGTACATTTTGAAAGTCAGTTTAAAAAGAAAATGCTATAGGTACTTAACCACCTCTGATATAAAAGGCATATTATTTTCCAAAATTGGCTTTTTTTTAATATTGAAAACAAGTTTGTAGTCTTGTTTCAGTAAAAAAAAATTTTCAAAAATAATAAACTTTTAACAATATGGCAGCATGTTAAACTGACCGCATGCGTAACATAAAAAGCTTTTGTTAAACTTTAAATTGTATCTGCCTCTGACTTTGTGAATTGGTACTTTTTGCTCTAAAAAGAAATGCAATATCAAAGGCATAACCACTGTTTTAACAAAAGTCACGCGTCGTAAAGTATAATCGTCAGGCATTAAGTGGACACAGAAAAACAGAATCTGAACTCAAACCGAATTGAACAACATAATTTCAAGCCAATATGTACATAACGAAGGAAATGCACCGGCCAATAAGATGAGAAATAAAAGCCAGAAGACACATAAATGCAGCAAGATTGGAAACATTCACAAAGAACAGCAGCAGCTGATTTTGCTTGTACAACACACAGACAGACAAATAGTCAGTCAGTTAGCCAGTTTAAACATAATATTGACTAAATTTCCTCTTTTCATGTAGCGCAGTCTCTAAACAAATCAGCAAATTCTAAGTGGCCATCTCTCCCTTCCTTTCCAATTTCAGCGTTATGAGATTTTCATGTTGCTCATTTGATATTTTACGCAATTCTAGTTTCTAGTTTCTGATGCATGAAAGATGATCACAGTGATGATGCTGGCTAGCTGGCTGGCTGACGACGAACATGGATGATGATGATGTTGATGATGGTGCCATTGCCATTGCAGTTTAACCAGTACTACACGATCGATGTGAAACCAACCACTAGCAGTACCACCAATGCCATTCATTGTCATGGCAATTTTAAGCAACTTAAACGACCAGAAAGGGAAAATAACCGTTGGCACATTGCGGTACATTTGATTACGTTACGGAATTGAAAACAAAATGGCAACAAAAAACTCAACTTTATTTGAATGAGGCTTTTTATTTTGTTTCTCTTTTTACATAAATGGCTTAAGAAAATTACACATGTCTGCTGCTATTTAAGATTAGAATCCACCAAAATAAATATGAAAAATAAAAACAAAATAAAGAAGAACCTCTTTTTCAGGCCAAACTTGCTTTATTACTTGTTTAAAAAGTGGGGGATTACATGTTTTTTACTGGCATCCAAAAAGAACAACATCACCACCATACAGGCAATCAACCATCCAGCCATACAGATTTATTTAATTTTTTTTTTTTTTCATCTTCTTCTGCTCAACTGTGATTGCATAAGTTTAGAATTACGGTACAAATGCATGTATTCACGTTTTTTTGCATGCATGTATATGTGTGTGTATTTTTCTTGTGTTCTTTACACAAAAAGAAAACAAAATTCAGTTTTATGTTGTTGCTGCATTCGCCTAAAATAAGCCTGCGAGATAAGGAAATACAACTTCATCACACAATACGTACAACTGCATCTTCATTCTACCACCTGCCAACCCTCTTCAGGCAACTTTTAAGCTGCCTGGCAAAAAAAAAGTGTTTAAGAATTAATGTTTGTCTTGTTAGAAATCATTAATAATTGATACATACATATGTATGTATGTATATATGTATGTGGTAGTAATAGCAATTTAAAAATTTTTAAAGAAGAATTACTTAAATATTCAGTAAAAATAAAAAAAAACTTATAATAATATTTTTTAAATACAAAAATTTTAAATTTAAAAATTACGAATTTTCAATACAATACTTTACAAATACATTTTTATTGAATGTACATACATACATACATACATACATATACATACTTACATACATATTAAATATCGTTGGTGTCATGTTGAAAGACACCAACTCACATAATAGAAACTTGAATGATTAAAAAGTAACTATTATTATTATTATTCAATTTCTTGTAAAACCGTTATTTTTGATACAAAACAATAAATTTTTGAGACGAGAGGTGTATGTATGTGTGTGATGTGTTAATTTCCTGGGTTCCTTTTTCTTCAAACGCATTCTTCTCAAAAGGATAATTTAACTCAAAATGGGTTTTTCGAAAAGTTAAATAGTTTACTAAATGTTATTTTTGTTAATTTTCTCAAAAAATAATTGCTCAATTCACAAGCCTTATGGTATCGCTTATTGGTGTATATGAAAAGACAATTTCAAACTAAATTTCTGTCAACATAAATAAATTGTTTTAAAAGTGTTTTTGTATTGGGAAATATTGTTTTTCAATGCTTGTGAATTGTGCAAATATTTTCAAAAGATACTTCCAAAAGGCACTTTTTCGAAGATACTATTTAAAAAGGACTTTCTTACAAGGAATTTCTACGGGTACTTTTTATAAAAGTATTATTTTGGAATTAGGTATTTTTACGAGATATCTGTTACTCAAAATGTTGTTTTTTTTTTTTTAGTTGCTTTTAAACTACATTTTTAGAAGCGGCACTTATTTTGAAAAGGCAATTGTTTCTAATGGTACTTTTTTAAAAGTATGTATTTTCTTAAACGTAGCCTTTGGTTAACAAAAAGGAGATCTCTAAAATATTTTTTTCAATGACACTTTTTTCAAGGATATTTGTCTTAAACGGTACTTTTTTAATTGTACTTTTATAAAAGTTACTTACATACATAAAAGCTTTTTACTTCAAAGGAGCTTTACTCAAATTGGATTTTTTTTGAAGAAATTACTTTTTGTAAAAGGTAGATTTTTAAAAAAATATAATTTTATTAGAGCAAACTTGCAAATGATACTTCCTTAAAAGGTTTCATTTAAAATCAATAGTTTCGTAAAATTGCCTTTTTTGATGCCATTTTTAAAAAATTTACTTCCTTAAAATCTTCGTTTTTTTTAAGATTCTTTTTCAAAATGTTGCTTCTTTTTGAAGGAAAATATTTTTATCAAGAGGTACTTTTTTAAAAGCGAATTTCATAATAATATGACTATAAGGTAGTCTTACAAGTGCAGCTGAGAATTGTAGTAAAACACTTGTTTTTTATTTCAGGTATCAACGTTTGATTTGTATTTATTTATTAAATTTAAAATTAATACGAAATAAATGTGAGTTTACATTTGTGCAAAAGGGGTGTGATACATATGTAAAAAATAGTTGAGGTATTGGAAACGAACCTTTTTTAAAGTTTCCAAAGACAAAACCAAACTAAGATCGTAAAGAGAAATCTTCTGAAAAAATTTCATAGCAAATGTTTTTTTTCGTATTTGAATAAATAATTTTCATTTATATTTTTGTAACAGTTTGAAACATACACACATACATACATATTTTTACTTTTGACTTCCGAAGTTAAATTTTCTACCAAAAAAATACATATTTCTGCATATACCTTATATTCATTGTATCATGAGCGAATTTGGTTAAATGATTTATTTTCTTAAAAGGTACTATTTGTCTCTAGTCTTAAGACACTTATTTTAATTATTTCCACTGTTAATGGTGTCATCTTTTTTCTAAAATGCACTTTTGATCTGAAGTGTATATTTTACTATAAAAAACTTTATTTTTATTATTTTAATTATTTTTCTGTAGCTGCTAAGTCGTAAATTACTCATTTAACTTGTATGTAAAGTGTCATTCATTTCAATAACGACAAATTCAGTATTGACCACCCAATTTTGATTTTTTGTTTAACGGACATTTACAAAAACAAAAACAAAAAAAAAGAACACATGACATCGCTTAAATTTCTATCGAAAAAGGTTTTTGTTTTCTTTTTTCTTCAGCCATTAGTCATTTTGTTCTCGGATACTGAATGAAGTCAACTTAAAGTGATCAGTATGTTTTATCTATTGTTATGTAGAATATGTTTTCGTTTTACAAATATAAATATATTTTTATTTGTATACTGTTCTTAGTCATATTATTAATGGCAAGCAAAAGCTATGACACATGTGTAAAACACTAGAGCTTCATGAACGCCTTGTCTCACACAAATGATTATGAAAAAGTTAGAAATAAATCAGTAGTCGTTTATTGAAGTTATTGTTTACGCTTCTTTCGATACATGCAAGAACTTCGCAATACGTCCCTTGCCTCTTCAGACATCTTCACCGCGTTTTAAGCTAAAATTCTCAAGTTTTCAGAAATAGCCCTCTATGCGTTCACAGTTTCTCTGGCAAACTCCTCAAAATATACGCCTGCCCCGGCTTTTATCACTTTTAGTGGCATTTCTAAGCAGTTTTAAGGCGTATAGTCTAACTGCCATCATGCTCTTCTACACATTGATATTTTTGCCCAACCAGGGATATCCATACTTTGTTTACCTCTCTAAGCACAGAAAGTTTTTTGTTCCAAAGAACGCTAAAGTCGCCTGCTTCACTGTCAGTCTGCTGCACGGGGGAATTCGTAATTTCTTAACATTTTTTATTTAATTTATTTGAAATCCTTTAAACGAGTCTCAGGTGTTTTACTTCGTTTCAGTCACTTTTTGCGGTCAAGTGCTTGTATGCAGCTATGAATTTCAATAAATTCATTTCGCTGGTCATTTTTAACCTCCTTCGTACGTTCAGTTTCTGTTGTCGCTGTTGTTCTTGTAGCTGTTGTTGATATTGTCAATTTTTTTCGTGTCCTTGTAAATTTTATTTTGTTTTCAACAAATAAATATTTCCTACAACACAAAGATATTTTCTTAAGCTTAAGGGGTCTTAAGCTTAAAAATCAGAAAAATTATATAAACAACTTTTTAAAAGAGAATATTTTTGTTGTTGCTAAATTAAAAAATGCATAAATTTGCACTAATTAAACACGTTTTTGAAGATCGTTTTTAGAGATAGAATTTTACTTAAAATCAGTGGCTTAAATTATGTAGATTTGTGTTCAGTTTACGAAATAAGGTCAGAAGTTCATGTTGGATTTTAATCGAATATTTTTTCTAATCACAAAAAACGCATTTAAATAAAAAAACTGCATTTAGTGACTTTTGTTAATTTTTGATTACTAAAAGATGAATTCAATAAATAAATATATATAAGCAATAGACAGCACAGAAAGGGCACAGGTCAGTAACAATTTATGAATCATATATTAAAAGGGTGTGCAAAAGCTTACAGCTTTAGCACGTTTACATTGTACTCTAGTGAGCGATAATACGAGAATAACTATAGACACGTGTAATTGTTACAGTTAGTACGTAACTATTTTAAAGATTATGACAACAAAATTTATGCAAAACGACTTAAAGGGTTTTCTATCAGGATATGTAATTTTTAAAAAATTGGTAACTTTCCCATTAAAATACTAAAAGTCAATTAAGTTTAAAATTACAGGGTATTCATTTTAGTACTGCAATTTAGGATATCAGAAAATATAAATATATAAAGATATAAGAAAATATTAAGTGTAGCAAAACTGTACAGTATACTATCGGCTGATTCAATTAAAATCAATCAAAGAATATAATATCGTGTTTATATTTCCAATTTAATTTAAAGTGGAAGTAAACTCCTATCATTTTAAATTAATTTCTAGAGAATTGGCACATGAATTTTGTAATTTTTACATTTTAGCTACAAAGTATGCTTAGCACTTTTATCTTAAGTATTATATGGAACATTTTCGTACAACATTTATACCCTCTAACTAATCGCTGTGCTAATGATTTATCCCTTTCTGACAATAAAGGGTAAACAGTTAGCATTAAATAGTTATAAAGCGGTGCAGAATGTTCTAGAAAATGATTTGTCGTAATATTAAGCTAAAAGTTTTCTTAGAATCTAAAATTCCAAATTCAACATGAATGTCTGAAATAAGTAAAAAAAATGATACATGATTGAGGGTTTATTTCGTATGTATTTACATTTATACTGGACAGCAAAATGAAAATTCTAATTATTGACGACTGATAGAGGAGATTAACAACAAAACTATATCAAGCGTTTGCTGCAATAGAGTCATAATTAAAAATATGTGATTTTTGAGTTTATAATGCAGTATTAATTCTCATATTGTGTTTCAAAATGTGTAAAATGATTATCCAAATATCCAAAATACTACATATTTTTAGGGAAAAATAACCTTTTCTTTTCCCATTAAGTTGGTAGCGAATTACAAACTTCAAACTCGTGATCAGCAAAATTAAATTTTTTGAGTTATGACTATTGTAGCAAAGGTTCGATTATCTCATTGGTGTTTTGAAAGATTACATATAGACTTAATTTTTGTGGGAGTTAAAGTTTCTCGCAACCTCGACTTATATGGAACATTAATAGTAAATCGGTGTAGGAAATCTAGTAGTTTGTATATATTAAACTCTATGAGGAACATTTTCGTGGAATATTTTAAAAATCGAACCTGTCAAAGTGTAGTCCTTTCAGTCGTTGGTTACGAAGTTTTCTCAACTGAATTATAAATTTAAAACAATACGGTTTTATTTTGCTTTAGTTTAAAAAGTCCGGTAAGAGTATGTAATCATTTATTGCACCCATAGCTTGAAAATTATTAAGTTTTCTCAGAGTTGAGATAAAAACGATTAAAAACTTTAATCACAAGTCTAAAGTGCAGATAGATTATAGCTGACTGAAATTGTAAAAAATTAGATAATGTTTTTGTAACAAAAGTGTAATCCTGACTGGAAAACTTCAAGTTGACCAAATTTTGGTTGGGAAAAGTGGCAATAAAAACTTTTTATTTCTAAATAACAATAAAAAATCATTTGATTAATTGAAGGTTTGCAATCCAAAGCTTAAGCTTGACTTAAAAGCTGTGAGTTTAGTTAACTATTGTTCGAAAAATATAAGACAAGTGCATTTCTTCTTTTTGGAAGAAATAAAGCTGAAAGCCATGGTGAAAAATAATATGGTTTTTAAGTTCAGATAACTTTAAAGTTTGCATTACGGCATAAAAACTTATTTAGTTTTAGATAGACAAAGTATGAACTTAGTTTAAAAAATTTTATTGTAAAAAACTTTAGTTAAAAATGTTAATTTAAATATTTATGAAACATGTAGTAATATTCCTGTTTAAAAAATTGTAGTTATTTGTTGTGGGGTCAGAATCCAACGAAATGCAACATACAGATTAGCTAACCCAGAATTAATAACTAAAATTTTTTAAAAATATATATTTATTTTCTTTTGTGAAAAATAAAGTAAAGGGCATTAATAACCAAAGTTTGAGGATGGCTTAAAAGTTTCAAGTTTTCATAACTTACTTTTATCATTGCGAAAGTAATTAAATTATTTAAGGACGGTGTCAATAAAAGCTTAAGCTTGCCTTTAAAACAATGCAAAAAAGATATGTTCTTAATGACAATTTAAAAATTTGTTTAGGTTTGTTAAGGTTTTGATATTCAAAACTTAAACTTGCCTTGCAAACTCGTCAGTAATTTAGTCAGCTGAAGGTTTACCTTAAACTTTCTTTAAAACCTTCGCGTTAATAAAATAATCTAAGTTTAACCAATCAATTGTCTTTTAACCAAATTTTTTATTATTGAATAAGATCCCTTTTTATACCTAATAGATATCAACATAACTATAGTTTAAACTTAATTTAATAATGTTTTACGCACACAATAAGAATAAATTTTATAGTTTTGGAATTTTATATAATTTTGTAAGTATCAAAACTTTTTGAGCCACCATTTTATATAAAATTTCAATTTACCTTTTTTCAGACTCAGGGCCACTAAACGTTGACGCAACATTTATGTTTAAATTTTTTTAATTTTTGCTTTTTTAAATAACAAACACACACTCAGTTTAATTTACACGTTAGCAGACTATTTTTAGTTTAATTTATTTTATTAATTTAATATCCTAAATTATTTAATTGAAATCATAGAATTTTTTTTTACTTTCCAGTTAATTTTATTCCTGCAAAAGGCTCGTCGTTTTACCACCTTTTTCCTTTGTTTATTTCTAACTTTGCGTCAACTTAAATATCTGACGTCTTTTTAAAAAGATGCTTAAATTCAGACTGGACGGCGTAAAAACTTCCTGCCTTACATTTAGTCGATGCAAAAGTGCATTTCAATTCATTACGATTCCATACGTTTAGAAGAGATGCTTGTTTGTTTATTTGTTGGAGTATTTAAACTGGGATGAAATGCTGTGCGCTTCCAAGTCCCAAGTTGTATGTTGTTGCTGCCACAAGAATCTAAAACTCATGAATTTTGCACAACACAAAAACAGAACAAGCAGTAAGAGTTGTACAAAAACAATCGAACAAAGTTTTAGAACTTGTTTAAAAACGGCCTTAATGGGATACAGAAAAACTTCCAAGAGGCTCACAACCATCTAAGCAAACTGTTAGTTAGTCAGACAGTCAGTCGGTTAGCCAGCCAGTCAAGTCAGTGTGTAAGCCAGTCTTATTGTCGTTTCTCTACACTTTTAGATCATGCCATTTTTAAAGGCGATGTTATTGCTGCTGGAGACGATAATGATGGTAATCATCATCACAAAGCAGTTAAAGGAAATAAACGCAATGATCATGAACTTTGTAAGAAAAAAAGTATTCAAAATTTAATTGAATGGTTTGATGGCAGCATGTTCGTTGCATAGTAAAGAGTTAAGATTTCAAACAGCCATTGAAAAGGGATTTTCTTCAATATAAAGAGAGAATTAAAAGAGAATATGAAAAGTTTGTTAATGCTAATAAATGTGCACGTGATTGAGGAAAAATTCTTACTAACGATCATGCATGATGATCGTAAGGCGAGGGATTACAACGATTTTCTAAGTAATGAAAATTGGAAAATGCAGAACTACTAAACATAAAATTTAGGAAAAAATGTTTAACAGCTTAAAATTATTTGGGGTACTTGTTATTGACATATACGGCCTCACATTCCAAAAGGTCATTTCAATACCATACGATTCTTCCTATGTTAAACTTATTTACGTTTATAGTGCGATTTGGCAGAAAATGGGCTCTTGTCTATTTAATGACGACGCGCTCAAAGATTTAATCGTTTATCGTGTATTACATCTCTAAATAATCTTGGCGCTGAAAATAAACTGACAGTAGAGCCCAACCAACGTAAGCTTATATAGATCCTTTGCTGCAATAGAGTCACAACTCAAACATTGTGACTTTTGAGTTAACAATGCATTATATATTATCATATAACTCTTCATAATGTGTAAAAATATGATGAAAATATATCATATACTTAATAGAATTCTAAAATTTTCTTTTAAAATTGAGTTATTAGGGAATTAAAAATTTTAAACTCGATCCTATTGCAGCAAATGCTCGATATCTTTGAAATCCTTCTTTAGCATCTAACGTGGGTTAAAGAATGCAGTTGCTTGGATTTATCTCGATGACTAAATATGAGTATGAAACAAAAAAATTGTGTACTAAAAATTTCTATATACCATTAAAAAAACATTTTTATTAACAAATTTAGTTCTGAAATAATTTTTGTTATTCAATTGCAAGAGATTTATAAATTTAATAAAAATTTTAGAAATACATTAGAAACTATTTTTTTACAAATGAAAATAGTTCAAGGTTTGGGTATTAAAGCTTATAGTACGTAAAAAAGTTTTTAGTACACAATATAAGCATATAAATATATGTATTTAGTACAAGTTTCATTTTATCATTATAATTGTACAGAAGGGATACTAAGGTTTTTAGTACCCTTTACTTAAAATTTTATCATTTAGTACTAAAATATATTGCTCTTTATTACTACACACTACAATTTTCATATTGAGAACAACGAATTTGTATATTTACCTATTTCCTTCATATTTATATGAATGTATGTACAATGTTTAGTACATTATCAGGCTTAAGCCTTTAACTTAGGTTTCCATTGAATAAATTTCTTATTTTATGACGAAAGAATTTTATTTTGCATCGTGTGACAATTTAAAGGAAAACTATTTTATTACGTTTTTCGATAGTCATCACATCTGCCGCCATCATCTGAACCGGCTTAAAATTAATTCATTTTCTGTTTTAAAATTTAATACAAAATGTATCTATCTTTTCCTGTCGTAATAGGGAATATAGAATTTAGTACTAAGAATTACTACAACATTTTGACTGAATAATGCGATAGTTATTTTTCATTAGTTTTTTGGGCTTTGGATATTTATTTCATATAATTTAACTTTTGTAGCACGTATTGGACATTTTTTCTTGATGTTGACTGCTAAAACTTTAAGAAGCTTAAATTCTTTGCATTGCAAATAGATTTTGACCATTATCAACAATATATTGAAGCTATTATTGTATTAGTGTTACTAAATACCAAAAAAAAAAAAAAAATGTGTGACAACTGAAATAAATAAAACTTACAAATAGATAAAAATGGTGAAATCGAAAAATGAAAGAAAAAAAAAATTAACTTTATTTGTTGTCATTACAAAATTCTGACAATCTCATACTTACTTATAACGTAAATTTAAATAAATGTTCAAAACAGCTTACAACAACATTTGTACCTTTAAAGCAAAATAAATTAATTTCTGTAAAGAAAAAAAAAACTCAACACTGAATTTGATTAATGACCATCGGAATTACTTGGATGTGTTTAATGCGTCTCCATGTTACAATTATTAATTTCCTTACAACAATTGTTACATCACACATCATTTATATTTGCCTAAGTTAAATAATTCTCATTAAAAACTCATTTAAATTATATCATTAAATGTGATAAGTGTGTGTGTGTGTGTGTGACCTAACAGGTAGAAAGATAAAAAAATCATGTTTAACAAATCACCTGTTTAAGCATTCGAACGAAAGCCGTGCAATTTTATAACATGATAAATCTTTTGAAATAAAAAAAAATATATCTAACTAACAATCAAATAAAACTACTGAAATTCAAGATGCTGAATGAACAAAATTAACATTTTAACATGTTAATACGATAAAGATCGTTTTGATAAAACAAAACATAAAGATTCTCACGTTTTAATTTAATGTTAAAAAAATCCCATGCATTGCATATTTGGGCGTTTGAATTCTTATTCAGATATAAAAAAAGACTCTACTGAGTCATTGTATAAATATTCTTCCAAATAAATATTCATACAAAACTTTTCGTGTTTAGGTGGAAATGTGAGAGTTTAAATTTCAAAATCGACAATTAAAAATGTTAATCGTTATATAAACAGACGTTTCAGGTTTAAATATATTGACTACTTGATATTTTCTTAAGATTTAAAAAATCGATTGAAAATCTAAAGTAATCTGTATATAAAAAAATTTTGTTGGTTGGAATTGCACCAATCAAATTAAAAAATAGTTAAAACAACCAATAAAATAGTAAAACAATATTTTACAAAAATAATGGTAACTGCGCAAATTTTTGTGGTTAAACTACAAACAAAACGGTAAAACATGCCATTTGGACCATGGATGGCGGTTTCACATTGTTACACATTTTTATCATGGAACACAATTTCATTTAAATTTCAAATTTGTCCAATTGTTGGTATTGAACGTAGAACTCACATGTTTAAAGCACATCGCCTTAGACAACTCATCCATTTAAGTATTTTAAAATCGACAAATATTGCGAAAGTGCTTATTTTAATATAACTTTTTGTGCCAACAGAATAATCAGTTAGGACTATCAACCAAACCATATTCATTACCAATTATTCAGTTCTCGCCATTTTGGCATTTATTAGCTGCAAAAGAATGCATTCGGTTGGCCGGGCTTGTGAATTGGCCGCTAGACTATTTTCTATGGGGATATATGAAGTCGCTAGTCTACGCCAATAAGCCAAAAAGAGGACAACTTTCATCGCGTTATTTTCAAAAATGTTGGGAGGTCATTGAAAATTGGTGATGTATAAATTATAATCAATTTAAAAAATTCATATTTGTTTTATTCCATGTTAAAGTTTTATACCTCTATAAAAATACCCTATAGAAGTATTGAAGGGTATGTTTATTAGATTCTTTTGTTTTCATTACTTTTCCATCGAAACTTTTGCTGGGATTATTCTGGCCATCAATTAGAGTTTTCAGTATGACACCTTAAATAGAATTTTATGGGAAATATTTTCGTAATGCATTTGTACCCTATAAGTCCCTACTTTTGCCCGTAATTTAAAAAAAGGGCAAAAAATAATCTTGAATACAGATATACAAAAATATTTGATTGAATCTGCCGGAATTCGTACTTTGAACCTGACATGGATATAACTTTACACTCTTAGCAAGGCGAATTGACCACTAGGTGACCTTATCCCTAAAACAAGGCAATAGTAAAAAACAACCAGCGTTTCGCAGTGAGAAAACTACGAATCGTTCAAAAAAATTCAACACTATTTTTTTTAGGACCAGCACTCAGGGGAAGACCCCTACTTATGCAATGCGGCAGAACTAAGGGAGGGATTTGTATGAAAATCATTTCTTTTTGGTTTAAATTTTTGACAGTCCGGGTATAAAGTGCCATTTTGATTTAGAACAGCTCATAATGACGTAGGCTTATTAGCAATGCGATTTAGTATTGATTTTGCCTTATTCCGCAGTTGTTTATTAAGCTCTGAAACGTTTTTTTATGTACATTTTAATTGGAATTTATTAATTTCATGTTATTTTTCAGCAATTTTTTCTACTTCTTTTAGCATTATTTGTTTTTTTAGTCTTATGTGTGTTTTGTGTTCTTTGCATTTTTATTGTTTGTGTCAAAATATTTATGTGTACCTAATTAATATTTTCGTGTTCTCATTTATTTCAGAATGTATAACACTATACCAACTTCCCCCTCTTTGTTTTTTTTTGTTTTGTGTGAAATTAACAAGACTTTTTCAATTGGTTTAAAATAAATTGACCTTCGATTTTTATTAAAAACAATTATTTGGTGGCGCAAAAATAACGATGTGAAAAAATAAGAAACTAGTTTTTGGGTTGTAATTGTTTTTATGGTATTTTAATGAATTTGTTAAAAAAAATATTTGTTTTCGTTATTATTGATTTCGCATTGAATTTTGTACATTTAATTATTTCAATGTGTAAACGATAAAATTGGAATACGATTTTTAATTAAAATCATGATATGACAATAAAAAAATAACATAAATAATAATAAATGAAAGTCCAAATTTTAAAAATTAGCACTCTGTTGTTTAATAAATGTTTTAAAATTTCTTATTTAAAGCAAATCTTTTAGCAATTTAGGAACAAAGCATTAAACAGGCTTTTCTTTTATTTCACAGCAACATTTTTCCAACACCAGCTTAAGGATTTTATTGTTTGCTAGCTGCAGCTGCTTCTGGAATTTTTTAAAGAAGTGTAATTGTATTTTCTCTCGCATTGATTTTTCCAATAAATTAAATGAAATTATTCGTCGCCCACAAATTTAAATATAAATTATTGCTTAAAAATTGGTACTTTCCTTTAAAAGCTTAATAGCAAAATAAAAATTAAAAAACAAAAGAAAATTTATGTGAATTTCCAAGAAAATGCATACAGAGACGCCACTGCTGTTCATGCAAGAGGAATACTAACAGCTTTATTTACATCAGAGTATTAAAGAAACAATAAAATGTAAAGCTAATGATAATAATTTATCTAATGAAATCTCAATCCTTTATATTCAGAATTATTTTTTTTTTGAAAATCTGCAAAATTGTTTCAAACTCGATTATTGAAGATCTAATGACTGATTATCTGCAAATTACTTAAGAAAGAAGGTAAAAAGCTAAAGCTGTCCATAACTTTTATTCTCGCCTTCTTAATGAAACATGAAAATATTATATTTATATCGTTATCGATAACTTTGTATAAAATTTTTAAATTATCGATAATTTTTTTACACGGTAATGTTAAAGTTACCTTTTCCATTTAAGAGTAAAATTATTGGTGAATTTTTAATTATTTCAGATAACTTTTTTAATAAAAGATTATATTACCGATAGTTTACAACAATAATGATTCTTTAAAAAAGTAAACTTTTCTATAAAGCTATGTACAGACGATTGACAGATCTTACAATATTGTCAGAAAAATGTCTGACAACCGTCTGAATTTACAATTTTTGTGTTTCAACGTTGCCAGAAAAAGCATTTTCAGTTCATTGTAAGACAATAATATTGTCAGACATCTCACAATCGCGTGAACACTGTACTTGCCATTTTCAGATAATTGTCAGACATTATAAGCTCTTTTTTTTATTGGCAAATGTGTTTAAATTAGTGTCAGATAATTTTTCTATGGGCAATGCTGTCCACAAATACGATTGGATTTGACACTTCTGACAAAGTTTAACAACGCATCTAACAATTTTTGCCACACAACAATCTGACAACCGTGTGAACTGACAATTTTTGTTGGCAGATAAATTTTGTTGTCTGACAATGAAATCGTAAGGTTTTCTTACAATCATCTGAACTGACAATTTACCCTTTGGTAACAATTTTTCATTGTCAGTACGTTGTCAGCATATTGCCATATCTTACAATATTGTAAGATCCGGCAATCGTCTGTACATAGCTTAAGTTTCTTATGGATACTACAGAATAAATTATTTTTTAATGATTTATCCGTATAAAAGAACATTAGTAAGAAAAATCTAGTAAGAAAAAAACTCTACCGATAATTTTGAAAGTTTACTTGATTGAAAAAATAAGTGTTTCTAATAACAGATTCTCTAAAGGAGAGGGAATTGATTTACGAGTATAAATAAAATATTATGTTATCGGCGTCATTTATATAAAAACGTAAGATTATAGATAACTTTTTTTATAAAAATTTATTATGTATTTGAGGGTGGTGTTGCCTAAGCAAACAATGACTTAGGATCTGGGCTTAAACCCTAACCAGAGCAAGTCAATCTACATAATTAATTTATATAATGTGCATTATTGTGCATTGTGTTAATTGTTGTCGGACTATTCAAGTGATGATCGCATAGCACTGGTCACAAAAATATGTTACGACTGCGATTGATAGATACCATTCCTAGCAAATGTACACAACATCGCCCTCCTAAAGTCGCACTGTGTGTTGAAACCCTTCAAAAGTGGCGATTAATTCAAAAGATGAACTTTAACTTTCACAACCGTATTTGGTGCCATATGAAAGTAGATAAAATTTTACATCACTACCTGCAAAACTAAAAGTTCTAAGTTGTGTACTTTATTTGCAGTGTGTGATTGAAGTGATTCCATAGAAGACGTTTTCAATGACTTCTTTTAAGTTCTGATCCATTCATTTCAAGCTTGAGAAATAGTTTTTAAAAGAAAATGGAAAGTGCCACAGTGAAAACGATAATGATGACGACGATGAAGACTATTTTAATGATGATTTTGAAGTTAATGATGATTATAAAGTCAATACTACTTTTGAAGTTAATGAAATGAAGTAAATAAAAAAATGTTATATGGATTTTTAAGAAAAAAGACGGATTTTATGTTAAAATTTTACTAATATAAATATATATTAAATATTTATTCGTTTTATTTAAACAAAAAAAAAATTTTTTTTTCTAAAAGCACATGACGTATGCTCTAATTTACAATTTAATTTACTAAGTTATCGTTTTCATTCAAAAGTTACAGCAGTAATAACCAAGTAAGACCATTTTTCCAAAGTACAAAAAAGCCCATAAAAGCTAAAAAAAAATTTTTCATCAATTTTTTTTTTAAATGCTGGTTTTTTATCTATTTATTAATATTTATCAATAAAAAATAATAAGAGAGATTGGGCATTGTAGGACATAACTCGCTGGCAGCACTGTAATGTTTAATATATAATAACAAATAAAAACAAATAAATAAAAAATTCCCCAGCTAGCGTCCAGTAGAAATAAGACGCATGCATATTCTATTTGTATTTGTAATTGCGTATAAATAGAGTATGTAATGATGTTCAACGAAGCTACCTAACTAGTAGCGAACGTTAGCCTGTACAAATATTAACAAATATAATTAATAAAAAACAGTTCGTAGTAATTTAAAAAATTACAATTAGTATACAAAAAATAACAACATTTTAATATTTTTTTTTAATTAGGACCAGCACTCAGGGGATGACCCTTACGTATGCAGTGCACTGTGCCGGAACTCAGGGAGAGGGATAGGGTAGAGAAGATAGATGTTGAAAATTTAGAAGACTTAACTCCTTCACAACTTTGCTTTGCGCGTTATGTTAATTTTTTTAAGGCAGTGTTGAGGCGCCTCCGGTGTTAAGTAGATGCATTAACTTTGTTAAGTTAAGTATTAGCAGGCATTTTATTAATTGTTTTACTTCGCCGATGTTTCTGCTAACCGACGAAGGAGGGCGATGTTGTGTACATTAGCTTGGATAGCATCAATCGCTGTCGGGACAGTTTTTTTTAGTGACCAGTGCTATGCCTTCATCACTTGAATAGTACGACAACAATTAATACAATGTCTCACTAATGTGCATTAGAGAAATTAATGATGTTGATTGACTTGCTCTGGCCAGGGTTTGAACCCAGGCCCCAAGTCATTGTTTGTTTAGTACTCAACGCGCTAACCACTTCAGCCAACACCACCCTCTAAAGAGCTGCAACACTGTTCTAAAAATTAACAAAACGCTCAATAGCAGAGTTGTGAAAGAATTAAGCGTTCTGCTACATTTTCAAATCTTTCTTCACTATCCTAGCCATTCCGCTAAGTGGGGGCACAAGCATTGCATAAGTAGGAGTCATCCACTGAGTGCTCGTCATAAAAGAAAATTTATATCTAAGAAGTTTTCATAAAAAAAGTAAATTTATCGATAGCTTTAAAAACCCTAATTTAACATTTGAGAGACAACTTATCGGCAGTTTCTGAATTGTCTAATTAAAAATATTGATTTCCAAATAAAATTAAATTCAAAATTATTTTTCTATAGATGCAAAAGTAAGAACCAGACCGCCACATGTCAAATCATATTACGGTTTGGTGTCATTTGGATTTAATTCATCACGAAATAATTATTGATAATAACATTTTTTTGTTGCGAATTAACTGCTTAAAATTATTATCACATAAAAATCTATAGTCATCGTATTCCTCAGTACACTGCCCAACAAAGAAATACATTAAATAAAAAATATTAATATTTAAAAAACTTTATTTATTTGTTAAGGGTGTACTAATCTGCTGCATATGTCTGCACATAGATTAGCTAACCCAAAACAAATAAATAAAATTGTTGGAGCATTAATTCTTAAGAATATTTTAAATAAATTGTATATTTTTTTTTTGTTACATTGTTCTCCAGCCTAAATTAGCTAAACCACTCTTTCATAAAGTGACGAAAAGACTTCGAGAACATATTTTGTTGCTCTTCGGTGTAATTTTTTCATAACGGAAGTTTTAATTTAGAAATACACAAATATCTATTTGTTATTTTTATGGCTGCAGTAAATCATTTTATGAATTTAATTTGACATATCAAGAGGCTTGGTTTCATACTCGTATTGGCTTAAACAATTTCAATTAATTTGTTTTTTTTAAAGATACAATAGAGAAAAAACATTACATTTAAATACTAATAAAACGAAAGAGTCTGGAAGCTTAAAAATTCAATTAAACGAAAGTTGTGTGTTACGGTGTTGTTTTTTTTATACCGTCTACTTTAATTTTGTTATTCTTTTTTTCTATAAATTTAAAACTTACGTCATATTGAAATTAATGGCGCACATGTACATATTTAAGTTAATAATTTGATTTGTTGCAAAAGAAACCATAATTTACTCACCTGTAAAGAAATGAAGAAATAAAGAAAAATTGTTAGACCAATAAATAATAAATAAAAATAGTAAATGTTTAATAGTTTTGTTGGCAACAGGGAGAAGGTAATGTCAGATTTAATAATTAAGTCATCCAAGAATCATCGGAAAAGAAAGTTAAGATTATTTGAAGAAAGATATTGAAATTTGATTTTCTCTAAAAAAAATTTCCCCTAATTTACTTTTTAAAAACCAACTATTGAAAATGTTTCAGAAGTTATTGACAACTTTACTTTTCTATAAATAAGTTATCAATTATTATAGATTTGTATTTAAATTTCATTCAATTATTTATATTTCGAAAAAATATGAAGATTTTTACTTTTGTTGGGTAAAGTATTTGGAACGTTTTTTTTCCTAAAGGAAAATTTATCGATATTTTAACTCGCTTTATTTTATTGACTACTAAAACGTTTTATTGACTTTCCTTAGAAAATTGCGAGTACCTAAATTTCCTGAAATGAATATGAGATTAATTTTTTTAACTGTTAAAAAACAAGCATAAGTTTTCGACATAAGTTATCGATTATTAACTTCAATCAATTTCATTAGGCTTTTATTAGTTTAAATAACAAACACAACAAATTGGGATTTTTTTGCTGTAACAAATAAAACATATTTTTCTTTTTATCAAATTAACAGTTAAAATCACAACATTAAAGTAAACACTTCCGTCTTTAAAGTCACATTAATAAAAGTCAAAGATTTCATTTTTAGCTGCAGCATCAGAACAACAAAATCTTAAAACAAAAGAGTTAAGAACCAAACTTTAAATGAAAGCTAATAAAAACCCAGTCATTTTGTACAAAGGCTTTTTTACATTATTATTTTATTGTAGCTGTTGCTGTTGTTGTTGTTGTTGACTGAATCATATAATAAATTTAAGCTTAACAATCTAAGACATAAAGAAAATTCGCTTTCCACATAAACAAAAAGTACTTAAAACCAACAAGATTGTGCTAACAGCAAAGGAAAGAAATGGAGCCGTAGAAGTGCATTAGAAAAAACAATATAGAAACCTGTAATGTTAAGCCAACAAACAAATAGCAAATCTATGTAATTACAAATAATAATTCTAAAAGCATTTATATCTTTTTGTTTCCTTTTTATACCATAAACATTTTTTCTACTCCATGGATTTCTATTTCGCAAATATACGAAACGAATAAAAAGAACCTTTTGGCTTTATTTATGAAAACGACAACAAATCGACAAAATGCAATTTATGCGTTTCGTTTCATTTCATTGCGATCTGCCAGCAGTTTTTATCTTCTATTATTCTTTGTTGCACTGCACACACAAATATTTGTTGGCTGTAATCCTCATCAATGGTTTAGGGCTGATGCCATAATATCGTTAGAAGATGTGTATTTGTTGTGCAACTACCACTTAAAATCCATTTTTTTTACCGTGCAGCGATTCTTTGCAGCTCATTGTTATCAATTGATTGCGATTAGAGGCAAAAAATATGGTAAAAGAAAGAGAAAAATGCATTGCCGAATGCCTGGTGCTTATGTTATGAATTGATGCTATTTAAAATCTTTCGTATTTTGCAGTAGTTGTGGTTCTGCTTTTTTTTTTCATTCAAAGATCAAATCAATGCGGCAGCTGTAGAATGTAAAAGTTATTATCGTATTGCTGTTGCTGCTGCTCTGGCAATAAGATTCGTTGTAAGCAAAAAGTGAGATTTGTTAGCAAAGTACAAAAATGTTGTATTTAAACAAATAAGAATAAGTTCTTTTTTTTTATTTTATTTTAGAATAAAAGTTGGAAAAGTCTTTAATTGTGAAGAAAATATAAAATTTTTTATGAATATGTTAAATATTTCGTAATTTATCAACATAAAAAGAAATTTCGGTGGTCTGTAGTCTTTGTAACATTTTTTATAGAAAAATGCTCGACAACAAAAGTTATTGAGCTGGAAAAATTTCTATCGAAAAGTTATCGTTTTTTAAATAAATCGATAGAAATATTATCAATAAAGAGGATTTTCTGTAAATAAGTTGTCGATGTAAAAAAATGTTAATGAAATAATTGTCGATGTCGAATAGTTTCTGAAAAAAATTTATCGATACAATAGTCTTAATACAGTGTCGATATCGAAATTGTCTACGAATAAATATTCAATAGATACAAAGAGTATATTTCGGTTTTCTATGCTCACTGTAAAATATTCTATTGATAAAAAGTTTTCATATTATACCATGTGATGTTTCTTACCAGAAACCCATAACTTTTACTAAACAAAGAACCTTTACTGTGTTCTTTCAGCTGCCAATATTGTCAATATATTCAGCAATAACTGCGATAATAACAACATACAATTCAAAAAAAAAAAAAAAAAAAAAAAACAGCAACTACAACAACATCATCAGCAGAAAGGAAAAGGAAGAATAACAACAACACCAACCAACCCAACTAGTTCAAATTCTAGAATTAATAAAATAGTATATAAATAAATAAATAAAAGTCTTTAACAGAAAAACTAAAATACTTAAACAAGAACCAACATGCATGATGTTTAGAAATATAAAGACAATTTATTGAGCAAATAATGTGTGTATATGTTTTTTGTAACGCACACCATCAGCTCAAACACCCATTAACCAACAACTAACTAACTATTCGCAATAGAACATGTCTAACAACTTGTGTAAGAAGTCCTTCTATCGTTTAGTTGGTTCTTTCTTTATGTGTATATCATCAAATTTTAAGCTCTCTAACTCTCTATCAATAATGGCAAATAAAAAATAAAACATAATAACATTGTGTTTAATAACCTTAACAATTACATACATATAATAAAAAAAGTTTAATCAAGCAAAGAACGCACAAGCACACATTTAAAAAAAACAAAAGCTGGTGCATTGTAAAAGAGCGGAGCTTTTCCAGAATACGAGTATATGCGCTTTGCATGGTGCGGTATCTTAACTAACGCAGTCTTTTATTCTTCTTTACTTGCTGTTGCTTAGTTGGGAAAGGGCTCGATTGATGATGATACGAAAGAATTTATTAGCAAGTGTTGCATTGCGATTGCAAAAAGATATAGATACACATTATTGTAAGTGTGTAATCTTTGAAAAAGAGAAAATGCATGGTGGTAGTGTAAGGAAAATTGAAAGGGAGGAATGGAAAAATTGTCGATATCGAAATGGAGTTTCTATTAAAATTTTTCGATATTGAAAAAATTTCTTTAGGAATATTTTCATATCAACTAATTTTCTATAGGATTTTTTCGTTATCGATTATTTTTTATCGAAAACTTATCGATGTTGACAAAGTTTCTACAGAAATCAATTAAAATCAATAAATTTTTGCTAAATGGTCTGTAAACATTTTGAATAAAAATTTATCGTTATGTTTATAAAAATACTTCTTTATCGATAAATTTTCTACATAAATTACTTAATATATATATTCGATACATAATGATAAACATTCCACAGATATTTTTCGATAACATTAAAGTGTCTGTAGACATTTTTCGATATCGATAAACTTACAATAAAAACTTTTTGATATCGATGCATTTTTAACAAAGATACATATGTCGTATCAATACATCTAATGAATATTTTTTTAATATAAATAAATTTTGTGGTATCAAAAATTTTTTATAAGAAATTTTTTATTCAACTTTTTTGATATCAAACATTTCTTTATTAAGAATTGTCATTAATAATACTTCAATATTTATTAAATTCGTATAGATGTATTTCCCATACCTCCCGCCGTTTTTCTCGTTTCACCACCCTTTTTCTAAAATATTTTTATTTCAATGATTATGGCATGATTCTTTGTGTTGTTGCATCTTTTAAGTTAAAGCCTAGTCAAACACATTTGTAAGTATGACTAAAGGTATGTTTTGACAAAAGCCTCCTTTTTCCACTTTAAATAAATCTGGGTTGGTTTATGAAATCCTAAAAAATATTTATCTTTAGGGATTTCTTTTCGTATGAGAGAATCAAAGATTGGGAATATTTTCCCTTGTAAGTTAAAGAAAAGCAATAATTTAGATGATTAATTGGATATATTTATTGCATGTTCATGACGATCGTTTTGAGAATGTTTAGCAAGTTGGTACAAGAAAACGCTTCCATGAACAAATTATGCAAGAAGGAAAGGGCTCTTTTGATTTGTGTATCTTAATTTTAAATAACTTATTAACTTTATTAAGACTTTGGTTTGCGAAATTAAATGCTGTCATAAGTAAGACCACCTTCTGCCAACACCTCGTCAATACAGCCAAACATGTGAAAACATTCAAAAGTTGTATACTTCTGTAAAAGTACATACATTTACATCTCCGCCTAAAGCTTTAATTTTTGCAATGTGCAAAAAAAACAATTTCTTTTCTATATTTGCATATTTGTTGTTTTAATATATTTTACAATTTATAATGTAATTAATTTTTATCAAAATATGAATTTATAAAAGTTTTTAAACCGAAAACCGAAATAGGATCGAAGTGAAAAAGCAAAAATAATTAATATTTCGTTTTTTAGAACATTATTTTTTGGAACATTTCATAGAACAAAATTGAAAATGAAATCGAATATGATTTCAACTAAAATTGATAATAAAACTATTAACTGTGCCACCGTAACTGATAGGCCACAATGTTACCCTAATATTTCGGAGATTGTCGATAAAATTTCAGTCAAAGTTCCGGAGTGGTTTCTGCCGATATGGTTATGTGTTCGCGGGTTGTGTTTGTTCCAAAAAAAAATAACAAAAATACTGAAGCAAACAACACAACTTTTTCCGTTTTTGTATTGATGTAAATTCGTAAAATATTTCCATCACATAACTGATAGATTACAATAATAATGATATTTTATCATCAGAGTTTTCGACTTACACTATTCGTACAAATTATCTGCTCGATGTGTATTTTATACGCTTTTTGTAATATTTGCACTAAACGAAACAAAATTACTTTAATTGTTTTTGTTTCCAAGCAGTTTCTAGTTTTAATATTATATAAATTTTTTGGAGTAAAAATTCTTGAAATGTTAGCTGATGAATTTGGTAAAACTATCAAGACATTCATAAAATTTCATTAGATGAGTTTTTCCCAGTTTTTGACTTCATATTTAATTATGTTATTAGTGATTTTTATTGAAATTTATGTGTTTATTTAACTAAGATTTATTTTTTTCAGTGAGAAATTAAAGTTCTTATTTAATTACGATGAAAATATGGTAGGCTACGCCATATAAATAATTTCCCAAAAGACAAGCTGATTATAACAAATAAAGAAAAATAAAAAAATATATATATTATTATTTTAGCTAAAAATAAGAATAATCCATTAAGCGTTGACTACAGTTTCAATCACCATCATAAATTTCTCTAACGTACATTAGTGTGACATTATATTGATTGTAATTGGACTGTGATGATGAAGGCATTACCCTGTGCCAGCAGCGATTGATACATATCCCAGCTAATGTACACAACAGCGCCCTCCTTCATCGGTTATCAGAACAATTAATAAAAACAAATGGCTGCGCGTACAGCTTAAGAAAGCTAAGGCGCCTACTTAACAAAACGTGCAATAGTAGAGTTATATAAGAATTAAGTCTTTTTCTGCAATTTCAAATCTTTCTTCACTACCCTTTCCCTCTCTTTAAGTTCTGTACCACTTTTTATTGCATAAGTAGAAGTCATCTTTTGAGTGCAGGGTCCTACAATAACAAAATAAAATCCACATGGATAAGATTTATTTTCTTATATATGAGAATTTTAAACATGTCTGAGGTTTACTTTACTCTATTTTCTAGTCATTCCTATAAAACAATATTTTTGTGTGTGATGCCACAAAATAGTCAAAATTTCATAAGTTTTATAAAAAACACTCAACATCTTATACCACTGCCATTTACAAATAGGCTGACTTCCAAAACGTCAATTGCTTTGTGATTGAACAAAGCATCACATTTCATAACGCCGCAGTACAATAATTGTACAATGTATACCATTTCAAAACGCCGCCGCCAATTATTTTTAACGCAGTAAGAAAGCAAACACGGCATCGGTTTTATAGTTGTTGCATTGCTTCGTAACTTTGCATACGTATGTGATTTAAATACAGTAGCAATACTGTATACAAACTTTGTATACGAACGTTTTGGAAGTCAGCCATAATGTAAATAAAAGTGAGAGTATGCGCGGTTTTTTTTTCTCTTCTAAACGTTGTATTATTGTTTTTGCTGCGTTAATGACAGCTGCGTTTGTACTGTGACATTCAACACATGACAGTTTTGTTTGTCTTGGGTTGATCACGAAATCTGAAAGCCATCTAGCTTCTCGTAATGATGGAACAGACATTTCTTTGATTTTTTTGCATTTATTATTTATATGATCTGTATAAAGTTTTGGTTTTAGCCCGTGATTTGCAAGAACTGAATTAAAAAAATCACAACACCCCACAACAACCACACGAATTTTAGGACTTTGTAATATTTAAGCGTGCAGGCGTTAAGTATTTTTTTTGAGAATCTTGTTGATTTTGTTGTAATTTATGGCCAAATGCGTTTATATTTATTTTAGACAAGTAAACTCTATTTACCAACAACAAAATAATCTTTAAGTAGAAAACGAAATTGTTTGGGCAAAAGAGCTCATTAAATCAACTGGAAAAACAAAACAAATAAGGGCTCAATCAAAGGACAATAAAGAGGGAAAAGAATCCTTCGGCTTTGCATTTATCAGAGTAAATAAAAAAAAAAAAAATATGGAATCTTAAGCCCGGTAACATGATCCTTGGCAAACAGCAGCTGTTAGATAAATTATATAAAAGCTGTCATTCATTCATAAACAAAGCTTTTAAAAATGTGTAAACTCGTATCTTAATTTTAAAATATTTTTAAAATTTTTTAACCTTAAAAATAAAGTGTTCGTTACCTGACCACAAAAAAAACAACTAAGCAAAGGTGTTGGCAAATTACGTTCTTTTAAAATTTTTTTTCTTCAATATTTAAAAGGTTTTCTTTTATACTTTATTTCAACAAACTCAAACAATCTGTGGTTTCCTTTTACTGACAACTAAATTGCTTCTCGGCCCTTTGATAGAAACACCAAAAAAACTGCCTTATTAAAATGGGTACTGTGCTTTAATTATTTTTTGGTTCAGTCAGAACTCCTCCCATATTGGAATTTTGTTAAACTAATAAAAACAACCCACATGTTCTTTTAAAGCTTCAAAATTTATACCCAATGCAACATTTTATTGGCCTTTGTAATTTTTTTTGGCACATACAAACATCATGCTCGTTTTATTTTAAAGTTTGGTTTTCGCTTCAACTTTTTTTAATTTGGACCACCAACAAAGGGTTTGTATTAATTTTTATAGAAAATTTATATGAAACATTTTTTAGAAAGCTTTTTGTTCACAAACAACAGAAATAAGCAACAACAATTTGAAAATTATAGTTTGTTTTGGTTGATCTAATTGGACATAAAAGGAACAAGGTCATTTAAAACAAGAATTAGAAAAATTAATATCTGAAATAAGTAACACCAATTTTGGCCATAAAACATTGAATAAAAAAGTACTTCAACAAAATAAAGATGTCCGACAGATTTGTAAAAATGTATTTGCAAATTTTATTTTGTTTTCTTAAATATTTTTTGAAAGTTTAATTGATTTTTCGTTATCTAAAAATGTATATCGAAGTTTTTTGGTGTTGTCATAAAATTTGTTTAGAGCTTTGACTAAAAGCTTATCATAACACTTATTTATAAAAAAAAAAATATCTAAATAAAATTTTACAGTTTCTCAAAGGATTTATTTTATATCATAAAATATTTTTAAAGGGTTATTTATTCCTGACACTGCTATAGTGATTCTTTGCTATGACGCTACAGGCTTCTCCAGCATACAGTTAAAGCTTTTCTACTTTCTACTTGTTGCAACCCAACGAATTTTATGAAGACTTTTATTGAGCATTTGCAAACGTTTTGTATACTTTCGATAGCTTTCTTGTGGATTTTATGAAAACCTCACATAAGCTTTCCTAAAACTTTTTTCCAAAGCCGCTTTAAAGTTTTTATGAAATATTTCTACAAAAGATAATTAAACCCTAATATTATAAAATCTTAAAATTACTTATTCTAGAGAAGTTTTCTGAAGCTTTCATGAAAGCTACACAATAGTTCTACAAAGATTTATAACCGAGGTTTAAAAAAAAGATATCGCTAGCAAAAGTAGATAAAAAGTTTAAAATCTTTTCTTACTTCTTAGCAACTTTCTATTTATAGAAGGATTTGCTAGTGTTTTATTAAACCATTTTTGTAACTTTTTTTATTGTTTTTTACATTTCATAAGTTTTTGTTTTTCAATTTCTATAAACGCTTTTCTTAGATATTTGCAAAAGTAACCTTATCAATGCTTTTATTAACAGGTGTTTTGTATCTTATTTTTTAATATAAAGTTTTCTCAAGCTATGTTTTGAAATTAACTTTTTTAAGCCTTTTCATTTCATAAGATTTTTATATAATCGACTGTTAAACTTTTTACAAAAGCTTTTTGAACTTTTAAAAAAACTTTTCTTTAGCCTTCATTAAATATTTGTTTTCAGCTTTTATTTAATGTGCATTAGCACAGAAAACAATTTTTTATCATCTTCAATGTTTGGTGCTAATAGGTTTAACGGCCTTTTACAAGTTATATGTTTATTTTGAAATCTTGTATTAAATTTTTTTATAAATGATAACATAAAGCTTTTATAAGAATATATGAAAAAAGGATTTTGAAGCTTTTACTAAACTCTTAAATTACTTGTTTCCGTTCTTAAATGGAATTAGGCTTTTGCAATGTGTGAATGGTTTATGAAAATTATCAAAAAAACATTTAATTGAAGGCTTTTCCAAACTTTAAATTGCAACATCATTTCTGAAGCGATATTCGTCGTAAGACTATTTTGTATAAAAAGAAAGGTTTCTATAAATGGCTTTCAAGGAAATTCTACAATTGGGAAAAATTTTCTTTACAGAATTAAGATAAAAAAGGTCTTTTTGACTGCATTAATATACAAGATTGCATATTTAATTTTGTTGTTGCTAACTCAAGAATTGAGTTGTCTTCTTTTTTGTTTCTTTGAAAAAAATTGTTGTGTTTATTTTTACTTTTCCTTCGTTCACTCTATGAACTTCTAAGAACTTGAACCTTCTAATTCTTGTAAAGAAAGAGTTTATCTTCTCTTTGTAAGAAATGTTCCTTTTTGCAACTTTTCTTTGCTCGTTGTTGTAGCGTTTGTGTCGTTATCGATCTTTTAACAATCAATTTCATGACAAAAACATAAAAATGTGATATTTTTTCTATTCAATAACAAGGTTTCTAACCCCTATAAAAGTAACAAACCAACAAAAAAAAAAAAAACAACAAATAAAGAAAACTTTGCAACAGCAGTAGCAACAAAACGCCGCATGGTATATTGACAACAAGAATTACAGCGTAAAGTAGCTGCAATGATGACAAAAACTACAGAAAAATAAGAGAAAAACATACAGGCAGCTTTATAAACAAGTCACAATGTCAATGGCTTTAAAGCTCATAAAAATGGTAATGGACACATTTAATGGCATCACGACAATGACATAACTAAACAACAGCAGCAACAACCAAAAACACATCCACGTTTATAAAATCGTAGAAACATGTATTGTTGCATGCCTCATATGATGCTGTGGCAGCAGCAGTAAG
The DNA here is from genome assembly GCA_947311025.1 of Lypha dubia. Classification (NCBI taxonomy): domain Eukaryota; kingdom Metazoa; phylum Arthropoda; class Insecta; order Diptera; family Tachinidae; genus Lypha; species Lypha dubia. The sequence continues at coordinate 3,479,697 of OX371263.1, forward strand.
AAACAGAACATACCTATATGTTTAAAAACAGCATCCAGCCAACAATAATAACAACAACAGCAACATCATCTTTGTTTATTACAGATTAAAATGTTGCTTACGACAATAAAAACGACAAAAACAACAAAAGTTTACAACAAATGCATAATAAATTAATACAATGTTAGAAAAAAATAAGGGGTCGCGTACTTTGAAAAAAAAAAAAAACAAAAAAACTCGCTACAAAAGTCATTAACAGCAATTAAAAATAACCAAAAAGCCTAAAGATTTCATTTTAATTCCTTAGTTTCTAATAAACTGTTTTTGTAAAGCTTTGACATAAAAATTTTATAACTGTTAAAAAACTTAAAAAAAAGTCATTAAAAGCTATGATAGCACCTTGATGAAAGACAAATTGCAAATTTCTACATCCGTGTATAAAATAATGACATTAAAAGCTTTTTGGAAAATTTTCTGAAAATGTTTAAAAAGTTGAATTTAATAAAAATTTTGTATAAGGGTTTCATTCAACTCAGACGCTTTAATAAGATAAAAGATTTTAAAAGATATCTATGTATGTGTTTGTTAAGTAAATATTTTTGTTTTGTCAAATGCACTGTAGTCACTTAGATCTCCAACACGAAGAAATTCTTAATTAACCAACAAATTCTTCCGAAATTTTGTGCGATCAGCAAAGTATACATATGGCCACCTAATCATGAATGGCATCAGATTAATTTTTAACTTGACTTGATTTCAGTTTGTGTTTTTTTAATTATTAAACTATTGATGTTATTATTTTTTCATTAAGAATCATAAACTTTTGATAAAAATCCGCAGTATTCAATCTACACTTCATTACTTATCTTTTTAATCTCTATTGACATTTGGCTAAAGAGCAATCATTCTGCTTGATTAAATAAATTTGTCTAAAAAAACAATGAAACTCCCAACTGGAAAATATACACATGAGTGTGCGGCAACAAAATATAGCCAAATAAAAATTTGTTAGCAGAATATTAAATATCAAGTAGTTTTCAAAGACCAAAAACCTCAGCACACGTATAACACACTATGAAAGAGCTTTATATTTAACTCAACAAAAAAAAAAAGAGCTTTAACAAAGAAACAGAAAATCCTTTATGCACATACGAGTATTGTAAGAATAATGTCATTTTAAATTATATTTGCACGCATCAAATTTCACTGGAAAACTTGTTGAAAAGGCGAAAAATCGTTAAACAGTTGGTGGTTTCATACACTTCGTGCTGAACTCACTCCGCCAGTTAAACTTTAACAACTCTGAAGCTTGTTTTTTTTTTCAAATAAATTTAGCGCACACAAAATGTACATATATTTATTTCTGTTTAATTGCCTTTGAAACATACTTTGGCTGTAAATGGTTAGGGCCATCAGCGGCTGCTTGCTGCTCCCTCCCTCAAACGCTGCTAAACAAATGCATATATGGGCGATTTACGATTGGAAGGGTTTTAAAGTCGTTAAAAGTTTAATTTTTCCTGTTGTTTGATAATAAAAATAAAATAAGACACAATTCTTTTTATAATTTTCATGAGAATATTTTTAATCCACTTAAAGAAAGTACGAGGTTGGTGTGTCAAAGTTTTATCAATCAATTTGGCCAAAGCTGCAAAGAAATTATGAAAACAAAAAACTCAATCTAGAAAAACTTAAAATATTTAAATGCTTTGTAAAAGTTTGACGCCGTTATTCATAAAACTTTTAAATGGATTTGAAATCTATTTCAAGAAAAATTTGTATTGAAATTTCATACTAAAACTAATTTAACAAAATTGCAATTAGACCACATCTATTACCTTTGGAGAAAGTTTTAACGTTTTTACGTCTTTTATTCTTAGTTTGTCAGTCTTTATTTTTTTTTTAATCCAACGAAGTTTTAATTAAGACTTTAGTTCGTTTTAATTTAATTTTTTAATAAAATTATTTTTTATTGGAAAGAAAACTCCAGAATCTCGTAATAATTGAACAGACACGAGAAGTGAAAGTGATATAATAATTTTTCGGGACTCACTAGGGTCTAATCGGCACAGTTGTTTGCCGCATAGACATCCCTTCATCTTCCGATTAAACATCATAAAGTTTGAATAAAAATTCATAACTCATTGTTTACTTATTTTCATATTAATAAAACTGTAGCATTAAGCCTTTCAGAAAGATTTTATTTTGTGTTTTTTTGAAAACCCATTGATTTATGCAAGTATTTTAAAGCCGTTATTTTAAGCTCTTCTGAAATTTTTTTGCATAGAGATTTTGGATATTTTTTTTTATGCTTTTAAAAAGCTTGTATTTTAGGTTTCTATTTCCAGCAACAACGGAAATATTTGTGCTTTTGTTAGATGAGCATTACCTTAAGCATATGGTAAGAGGTTAGTTACTACTAGCTATTTTGCCAAATTTAAATAAAATAGTGCAAGCATAAGCATAAGCTCTTTAAATCAACTTACTAAACTTAATATAAGTACTTGAAACAATCTAAAACTTTTTTTTAGTTTTCTCTTTCCTTTGAAGCTTAATACATTTGGTTTAAAATAAAGAATTATGTTGCTGATCTTATAATATTCTCGTTTTTCCTTCAGGTATTTCCCCATAGTTTTTCACTGATGTGGTCGGCTCTTTAAAATAATTAACACTTCGTTATGGTTTTTCTTGAAAGAAAAACTTAATAAATATAAATTTGTTGCAACAAGAAATATGTATGTACGAAAAAAGTTGTATAATTACAAACGCATTTGAAATGCGGAACAAATGTGCAAAGCCAATGAAACATGCAACATTTGTTAACTGCTACAGTAGCAGCCAAATATAAAGAAAACAACAGTTAACAACTTTAAACTTAAACTTTGGACATCAGGTAGTCAGCAGCAGAAACCTAAACAAAAACATTTGTAGCGTAGTCAGTGAATGAATGAGCGAGTGTGTTGCAAATAGTTTATTTACAAAAACATGCAACTGATGTTTCACTTCTATGTTTCGTTTGTTTGTTTATTTAGTAACTTGTGGTGGCATTACGACACACATTATGGCGCCAGTAATTACACAAATACCGCCACGTTACAAATTCCTTTCAAAACTCTTAGTTGTTGTTTTTTCCGAATATTAATGTACTATTTTTTTTTTTCATTTTGTACTGCAGACTTCTTTCACTTCTGTTGAACTGTTAGAACTAAAGATGAAGAGTACATACAGCAAATAAAAAAAAATCTTAAAATTCTACACGATTTTAAGGAAACTGGCCAAGTGTTGTATTGGAAATATCTAAGAATGTAAAGATGGAGGAACAACAGCAACTTTTACTATCCTCATATATGTATCTATGTATGTGTGTATGTATGTATGAGCGTGTGTATGAAGGAAGATAATTTACAATTGCAACATTTTCCAATGGATGGATGTACATTAGGGCGGAAGCTGTTTTTTAAAATGTGGACTTCTTTAAATGCCACCCCACCAAATTCTTAATGAAAATTTTAGCTCGATGGGACACATCGAGGTCAAACTAGAAAATTTGCTCTTTCCGCATAAAAATTTAAAATTTGTTTTGATTACTTTTATAAAATTTGGTCTTCATATTGTTCCTGATATGACAAACGTATCTAATGCAATATTTTTTCATATTTTTAATTATCCCTTAGAACGTTTATTGGGTTCAAAATTATGATGCATACATATTTTTTCATTTCATTACTTAAACTAGATTTTTATAGAAAAAGTAGCAGAGTTCGCTAAACGTTGTGTTGCCTTCGACCATCGCCCATATGCATACGAATAGAAATCAAGTTCAATATTATCTGAAATGGTGTTTTGCATATAATCCCCTGCAATGCGGCTTACAAACTTATATTAATCGTTGGTATCATACTAAGGATATATACCGATTTCTCAACAACTGGAGCCAATCTGACACTTCAAAATGTACTTTCGTACTCAGGGGACTCCCCCCTAATAATTCGAAAAGGATTCATCGAAGTTCGATTTTTTTTCGGGTCAAAAACTATCACAGTGTTATTTATGTTTAGGGTTCAGAATTCTGGCATTTATTTGTAAGAGAAGTAATTGAAACACAAAAAATTTTTTTTTATATTGGCACAGACTACTCAATTAATACTTATGTACTTTATTTAGGTAAGAAGAATATAAACGATCTGTAGCAGAGCTGCGGGAAAGTAAATACTTTTATTTCACCAGTTATTTGTGTCCCGATACATCGGCTTCGCTGGCATCCTGGCTTATTTCTCCGGCTGAAGCTGGCTGTCTTGGGGTAGTTCTTGCCGCGAATCAGGGCACTAGCAGCTACAACAAAATTATTCATGCTAGTCTGTTTCTTTTCCATTGGTGTAAGGCAAAAATAATGATAATAAACTACATGTCTATAAAGATAGGAGCCCGAAGGTGGTATACTGATATTGTAATAAAAATTCACTTTCCTTTTGAATAGTTTTTTCATACTTCTCACCTCTTTTATTTCCAGGATAGTTCCTTGGGCAGACAGATGTTATATACACCGAAGACCCTCCCCTCGGGAACTCAAGAATCCAAGTTTTTCAATTTTATTTTGTTGCCCCTTAACTCGACGCTATTGAACCATCACTCCACCACACTTCCCATCACCTTTTAAGCGCTTTGCATACCTTCAAATTAAGCAAAGCTATCAATTTTTGTTTTTCTATTATATGTAGGTTATAAACATTTTGGGTATTTTATTTCACACTTTACTGGAATTATTTATATCTAATATTTGACATATTTTTTTATATAAAAGGGTAGAAAATGGTATAAATAAAGATTATACAGCCAAAAATTGATATATGGTTATCTGTTTTAACTAAATTAATATATATATATATATATATATATATATATATATATATATATATCAATAAAATTCTCTAGAGATCTTCAAGTAATCCTCATGACAGATTCCCAGATGAGTGGCCATTCGGCATATCTCACAGTTTATGTTACAATTGCTGTAAGAATGTTTGTGGCTTATATTCGGCCTCCAAATTTTAGAAATCTCTTAATTGGTAACTTTAATAGTTAAATGTTTCTAAGTAGTTGATGGCACACTCATCTACCATTTACCCGCCAATTTGATTTAATAATTCTAGAACGCAGAGCTCTGAGAATGATCCTACTCTCTTCTACTGATTTTATATTTACATCTGTGTTGATAGGTGTTGACTTCTACGCATTACGTTTGAGATGTTGATCTTAGTATCAAGTGAGGTGGTCAAAGATCACTGCTTGGATTTCAGCCAGTCTTGTTAAATATACCTTCTTCTTTTACAGAATATCTTAGAACAAATGTTTCGTACGTCACAGCTAATGAGGTTAGAAATATAACTCATTTCCTTTAAGCTTCTAAAAGAAGAAGTAAACTATGTCTCATATAAAGGTTCCCGGCCATTTGCTTCTTCTCCATTAGGAGTTTAAGCACTACTTCTTTGTAAACATTCTCCTATAGCTCTAAAAGTAGAATAATGATTTTTTCGTTTTTTGACCGTACTCTACACACAGGTCATTTTAATTTAAAAACTGATTCGATGTGTCTCAAATCATATGCTTGCTGCAAAGCATTTCCGTGTTTAGGGTCTGGAGTTTAATTTTTTCGGTTCAGCAGATATGATATAATTTGTATTTTGCAAGAAGAAAAAGAACCAGATTTATCAATTTGTAGTTGACTCAACATTTTTTTAAAGCTTCAAAGCATGATACAATAACTATAATGCTATGTTCACATGGAACATGCTTCGATCTCTCATAATGCTTCACACCCCAATTATGAGCGAAGCAACATGCTTCGCAATACATAATTTTGAGAGCGAATCAATTAGATTCATATGGAATCTTCGTGGAAAGCATGAAAAATTATTATCTTCTCTAATTTTTATCGGAAGTTTATCTGAACTAGCTGTCAAACAAAAGTATTTTAACAAAAAAAAAAAAAAAACTCTTCAATTTTGAATGTAAGGAAAAACTTATTGTTATACGCTTATCATGTCGGGAACAATATGAATACCAAATTCAATAAAAATAGTAAAAAAAACTATATATATTAACATACTTTGTACGCGGGAATATCAAATTTCTTATAAATATTTCTTTTGAGCTCGACTTGTCAGACATTAACGTTGCCCGTTTGAGTTGAAATTTTAATTACATACATGCATATGTATATTTTGGACCATATATAAAATTTTGGTGGGGTGCCATTTACAGAGTTCGATATTGCTGTGACAATAGCTGTCACCCTAATGTACATAGTTCTTACGAATAGTTACACAGTAGACGGTTGTAGTTCTCATTGTGGCCTTAAAATAATTGTTAATTGTTTTAAATGTGACAATATGGCGTCATTATTATTAAATTATCGAGAGACTTGGGAGCACCTCAAACATCAAGTAGAATTTTAATGAACAAAAACGATTTCAAATCGCACATTTTGCTATTGTGTTAATTATCTGAACAGATATAAAAGAGCTTGACAAAAGCTTAAGATCTGTTTGATAAGAAGAAACAGAAATCTTCTGGCTTTCAAGTTAATTAAATTTACAAAATAAAGAATGTACATAAAATAAAATCGTTAATATTACATTAAATGATAACTTTTGTTTATCAAACTTGTATTTTAGAGCCATGCTGCTCGAATTTTCCCTACTCTTACTAAATGTTGACGTAATTACTAGTGTATGCTAAAATAAAAAAAAAAAAAAGATATTATATGCAAAATTTTCTTCGAGAAACAAATCTTAATGGCTTGGCGACGTTACGTGACAAAAAGTAGATTTTTCTGTGGAAATTCCTATATATATCTAGAAAGCTTTCTAAGTACTATTACAATTCCGAAGTTAAGAATTAAACTGAAGCGGTTCTGTTAATATTTTCCTTAAAAGCTTCTGAAAGTCTATTCAATATGTTTGATTTATTAGGGCTTATGAAGTGAATTTCCATACAAAATTCGTTTCATAAACCATTAATAAACCAATAATATTTTTTTTGACAACGCTAAATAAGGCTGTCAATTTGTAAAAAAACATAAACGTTTTTCGAAGGTTTAAAAATGTTTCAGAAGAGTTATTTACAACATAACGCACTATTTGCATATGATCAGTACATGTATTAAATTTGTACAAGAAGTTTGCAAAAGCCTGTAAGTCTTAAAGATGTTGTTAACGCTTTGAAAATTTTATCAAATCTTATGTGATCCTCTTTTGGTGTTTCGTTCAACAACAATAGTCAATCTTATGACGAATAATCATAAAACTAAAATGAAAACCTGTAGACAAAAGTTTACAAGTTGCATTCAATCGTTGTTATTTTAGATATTGCATTAACATGAGCAATAAAGTAGCAAACCTTTCAACAAAAAAAATATCAATACAACAACCATTGACACTGCAACTGCCACCACCGCCACAACTCTTATCAGACCACATGATAAAATGCAACCACGAAGTATGAAAAGTATTTTCTAACTACAACAAGATAGAATAGAAATGTAATGCTGAAAAACAAAACTAGATGCAACATTAGTTTGTTGCCTTTGCAGTTGCTACTTGTTCTTGTTATTCGATTGGAGATGCTTTCGTTTTGATATTGATGACATCGCTACGGTAGGAGACATTTAACAAGCGATCAACGTGAATGGCGACATGTTTTTTTGCAATGTTATTGTTGTTGTTGTTTCATTTAGAATGTTGCATGTTACAAATACTAAATAAAATACACTTGTATACACAACTATCAGCTGGCGTGCTGAAAAAACCAATACAATTATAAACTTTTTGACATTTTCAACATTTTATGGAGGATTTAACTTGAAAGAAGACAATTGGCTGCTGCGATCTTGAAATGCTACTGTTATTATTGTTGCAGTTGCTGTTGCTGTCTGTTTTGAATTGCTTGAGGTTCTATTTGGTATTGGTGCTGCTGTTGGTTTAACATTGATTTTCTTCATTTAGTTTCTTTTTTTTTCTACTTTTTGTCTCAGTAGGTTGTCAATCGATCTTTATATATTTATTTTTTCTGTTCTATAGATTTGTGATTTTTATTTTTTTTCTTGTACATATTTTGTATTTTCTATTTCTCTATGGAAAAGTAAAGGTTTTTTAAAAGATTTTAACAAGTTCAATACCATGCTGGCGACAATTGCTGGCAATTGCCATCAGCAACCCAACGACTACTGTGATCAGCAAAACGTTTTTCAGTTGAAACTGTTGATATTAAAAACTCTTCACTGAGTAATGAAAATTTTCAAAAAGCTCATTTTATAAATTCGAAGGAAAAAAGATTTTAATTATGTATATCTTTTCGAAATAGTAAAAGCTAAACTTTATAATAGTTTAGCTGACGCTCTAAGTAAATTATAATAAGCACAATACCTTGCTTATTTTGTATATGTATGTGTATTAATTGCAATTTTTTTAAATTACTACGAACTGCTTATTATTATGTATTATTATTTGGTAATATTTATGCAAGCTAAGGTTTGTAAATTTACTAATTAGAGATATATTAAATAGACATTGTTAACATATTTCGAGCAACAAAAGAAAAATTTAATATCTAAACATCCCTTTAGATTTCAACTACACGGCCAAATAGAACAACCGTTGTTTTCGGTACAAGTCTACGCCTAAATGAAACATTAAAAATATGTTTTCCATAGACATAAAAAAAGCATTCTACTTCTATAAAATTACGAGTTCTGAGAAATTAAAGCTTCAGAAACATAAGCTTTCTCTAATATAATGTGTAAATCTCATTACGAAATTAATATTTATTGCTTTTATCAAACAGTTTTGTTACAAAACTTTTTGATATGATCGTGTGTACATTTGTACTGTAATAATCCACAAGAATACAAATTCTATAATTTATTTATTTCAGTATTTATTTAATAAGATTTTATAAAGGAAAAGATTTATAGAAAAAAACGCATATGTGCTTCGACAACCAAATCAAAAGTAACTCGTTCATTTTTATAGAGTTGCCAGATTCTTATATCTTCTCAGCCAATGTTTTCAGGATTGCCAGGTCTCCACATGTACATTTAAAATATATTTATTTATATAAAATGTTTTTTTTTTAGAAAAACAAATTTTGTTAAAATTTTTTTAAAGCTTTCTGAAAGACTTAAAAAAATTTCAAAGCTATCGTTGTTTAAGAATTTGTAGTATTTCAAAAATTAATATGAAAACAACAAAGCCATCATTATGACAAGAAAACACAACAATCTTATACCTAAATGAAGCAGAATGATAAAAGAAAAATCGAATTTCCAGGCATGTTTTGTGTTGTCGTTTGTTTTGTAGTCGGTTAAAATAGTTTGTTATTGCCAATATTATTATTATTATAGTTTCTTTTATTGCTGAAGTTGTTGTCGTTGAAAATTTTTGCTTAACACACGCAGCATGTGGCATGAAAACAGCCACTACATTCTAAAATCAGCAGTCAAAGAAAAACAAATGTTAAACTTCCAAGAAGTAAAACTGATTTCTAAGCAGCACGTTCGCAATGTCATTATCATTATCATCATCAACATTAAAAGTAGCTACAGCAACAACAACAATAAAAACAGCAATGGAAAACAACATCAGCAACACTGACAAGCCAACAGGCAGCAAACAAACAGTCAGTAAAAATGAACGAAAAGTTTATTTTTGAAACTGCTGACTGCATGTTCTGAACAATTATGTTGTTGTTGGTGTTGATGTCGTTCTGAGGCCGCATTTTTTGTAGTATTTTTTTAAGAATCAGGGTCGTTTGCTCTCTCGCTCTCTCCCCATCTACATCATCTACACAAGTCATTGCTGCAGCCCAAGTATCATCGCTGATTGTCACAATAGATGTCAACAGTCAACAACCAAGAGCAGCTGCGATCTGCATATTTGCCAGCTCTGAGTCAGATTCCTAAGCCTTTTAATTTTTACTTTCAAAATGTTGAAGAAGCTGGAATTGCGAGAAAAATGAAGCGTGTTTCACTGTAACGCTTCTGTGTGACAATTGTTTTTTATGTATTAATTTTTTTTTTATTTTAAAATTTTTCTTGCTTGCTAAAGTTGGTGCAACTCATTTTGAGGTTTATGAACGTGCTAAATAGCTTCTATCAGAGAAAAACTCATCAATATTTTGGAGAACAATTGGGAAAAATTAAATAGAAATAATAAGATTATAAAAAGACTTTTATTAAATAAAAGCTTGTCAGGAAGAACTCACAACAATTTTCAGAGAACCTTTACTATATACATATGTATGTATGTAAGTATTTTTAAAGCTCTACATACATACATACATATGTATATGACTTTTAAAAAATGCTTTATAGTTATTTTTAGAATAAGTAAGCGTTACACTAAAAAAAATTTTTTTGGAATTTCTAGATAAAACATTGCAGCTGGATTTGCAAACGCTATGTAAAGCTTAATCTAAGCTTTCATTGAATTTTTTAATTTTAAAAGAACACAATATACAATATTAGCGGAAACCTTTAAAAACTGTTATATATAAATTTTTGTGTTTTTCGATATATTTCCGCTGCTTTTTTTTTCAGAAAAATATTTAAACATACATAACTATTTTCCCATAATCCTTAAACCTCTGTTTATCTCTAAAGCTATTTCAATTCTTTGTAGCTTTTCGTAAAATTCTTTATTGCGTTCTTAGTACAATCGTAGAAGTTAAAATCACACAAGTTTAAATCTTGAAAGCCTTCAAAACTGCAAAATAAATATCCAACAGTTAGTATAGAGCTCTTTATATGTGTTTTTAATTTAAAGAACTTTACAGCCACGTTTTGTTTGGAAATCCCTTTCTGTTTCTTAAAAGCATCTTTAAGAAAGTTCAAAGTTCTTATATTTTATACAACAAGATAATAAAGCACTTCAATAATGACATCTGCTTAGCAGAGGAATTTGAGAAAAGTTTCGAAAAGCTTTCCAAGGAATTTAAAAATGTTATTGCTTAGTTAATCTATTAAAAATTGGTATTTTAAATTAAAATTGAAATATTTTTAAGGACATATAGAGATAAAAATATAAAATATTAAAGAAGTATGAAGCTCTCTTGAGGATACAGTCGTTTACATATTTTTTTTTAGAAAAAAATTAATAGTCGTACGTAAAAAATGTAAAAGCTTTTTCTATTTGTTCCTTTTTCATTCTCTTGCAATTACATATTTAGTATTTTGAAATGTAATCTCTGGTCTTATTGCCGGCCTGTCAATGGGTTCTGACATTTTGACTAATTAAACTGTTATAAATCTTTGAGTATTTCATTTTTGTTTTATTTATTTTCTAGAAAACCATCACATAAAAGTGTAAATAAAAGAATTAGCTTTTTTCTTCTCTCTCCACATGTTGTTGTTTTTTATATTACTTGCCTCGTAGTTAAAGTTGGCATATGTTTAATGGTATTTATGTCTATTTTAAAGTTTTCGTTGACTTGTCTTTTTGTTTTTGGTTTTTTAGTTTTCAGTTTGTTCGTTGGTTGGTTAGTTGGTTGGTAATAGTCTACATCCCTAAAGGTAAAGTCTTTATTTTTTACTCTTTAAAGATTATGAGAAGAAAATAATGTTTAGTTTAGGATTTGGCTGCGTTTTTTTTTTATAACTTCACAACAACATACGCCAATTTATGAGTATAGAGAGTAGGGTTATAGATTAGGTAACCGAGGGAGACGAGAGTAGAAAAGATTGACAAAAACCAATTAACTTTTAACTTTTTGCATTTATTTATCGCTACGCGAGAAGTTTTTTTTCTTTATCCGTAGCACAGTGGTATGGAAGAGGAAAAATTGTGTAGCAAGACTTTTCACTTTTTTTAATTTCATTGTCTCTCCTTTTGGTATGGCCAAAACACTGTGCCTACAAGTACTGCAAATAAAAACGTACTTGGTTTTAAATTTAGAAAAAAAATTAAATAAACAAATTCCAAAGATAGTCTGCCAGCTAAAAAACAAAAACCAAGAAAAATATGGCATACAATAAAAGGGGCTTAAACTGTTGCAGGACTTATTTGAAGCGTAACTCTTTGACTTGAACCCAACTCTGTAGATAAAAACAAAAGCCGTGAATGCTGCAGAAGAAGAAGAAAATAAAACCAAAAACTTTTTAAACTTCTAGATAACGTTGTAACTTTAATCTCGTCTCGTCTAAAGTAACTGTCAAATTGTTAACATCTCTTTGCCAGCACAAACAACAAGAACGTAGAATACTTTAAGAAGTCTGTCTCCGTTTTGGTCTTGGTCTTGGTCATAAAAATGTGAGTGAGTGCTCGAGCTGGTGTGCGTTAATCTAGTTATCTATGCACATAACTCTGAAAGAACAACAACGGCCGCAGAACAAAAAGAAAACAAAGTTCTTTTAGACTTACATGACAGTTTGAAAGAGATTTAATACTTTTAATGTACGAACTATAAAACAACTTAAATAAAAGCAAAAGTTTGTACAAACGCGCTTTATTTTAAGATGTTTTTCTTTAACCTTATATGTATGTTTGTTTGTACATATATGCATTATTTGAAAAGCCTTAAAACGCTAATTAAACTTCGGTTAAAGTAAAATAATGGAAAACACACGTACACATATTAGCCACTCAAACTCTTAAGCAGCAATTTTTCAACAAATAAAAATATAAATCTAAAATTATGGAAATTTTTCTTGCCAAATCATATTAATATGAGTTCTTAAATAACATTTTGTGTGACTCTTTGCAAATTATCTTATTTACAATAAAAAAAAAATTAAAAAAATGTCCAATAACCAGAAAGACGAATGGATGAACAAAAAGTCGAAGCTGAACAGTTTTATACAGTGGGACCAATCTGACAATTTAAGAGTTTCCCAACTCGGTCCATAAATGGCGGTGTTCTGAGGTAACATAATTCTAAAAAAACACCGACGTCTTGAAATTTCGGAACCATATACTGATGACAGGGAAAGTAAAACAGGCTATTTTTATTTAATTCGTGAGGGGAGGGGCACCTCCCATACAAAAAATATATTATTATTCATATATCTGTGCAACTAAAGCACGGAATGTTATAAAACTCGGCGTGTGTTACTTTAAGAACAAAACACAACTTCCGGCAAATTTTTTGTGACGATCGGACGAGGGGAACGGGCACCATCATACAAGTAAAATATTAATATTTATATATGTATCGGTGCAACTAAAGTGTGTTTTCTTAAGTTGTAATGAAATTTCACAAAAAGGATAGAAAAGCAATTATTTATACTTCTTGTAAGTGCTGCTTTTATTTTACAACAAATTTGGGCAGCGTAGCGCACCAAATGCAGCTAGTTTTATATAAAATTAACACGCGTTGTACGAAATTTAGAAATTTAGTAGCAAAATCGTAATTAAAAAATTAAAATTTTTTACACAACATTTTTATTGAATGTTATGAGTTTTTATTGCCCGTATAGAATCTGAAAGTATCACAAAACAATAAACATATCATATATGTTTGTTAAAGTAATGGGATAATCAATATATATTTTGGACGGGCCACAATTTCCCCTAATTGATAAAAATTATAAGGGCCCAAAAACTGCACAGAAACCCATTAAAATACAAAAGAAATTATGAAAATCAACATTTGAGAGAATAACTTGCCTCCGATTTTTCAAAAAAAAAAATAAAAAATAAGCCAAAAATGTTATTTAAGATTAGAGCTTTTAAAAGCTCTCAAAGTTTTAGCATTAAACAAAGTCTCGTTTTGTCTTTAACGCTTTCACAAATTAAATGACCTAAATTTGAAAAGCAAAGATTCTTTTAAAATCTATTAAGAAGCTTTTCAAATTAAATTATAAAGGACTTCGATATACATAAGTTGCAAGGAGCATTTTAAATAGAAATGCAAAAAGTAAAAACTCGCCAGTGAAAAATAAAAATATATAACAATAAAGCTTCTAGTTTGCTTAAAGATCTTTCAAAAAGCTTTAATAAACGATGCAGTTAGATGTTTTTTTTTTTTTTTTTTGATAATTTTATTATTTATTGAATCTTCAATTATAAATTGAAGCATCAATAAGTTGTTCAAATCTTAAATCTAATAAATGGAAATAAAGTTTAATATATAATATACCAGGAGGCTGCTGTTATTGTACGTAGAATTTTATTCTGTCGCCTTTGAATTTTTTCTACATTTGATGCTGAGGCAGTGCCCCATAACTGGATTCCATAGTACCATATTGGTTTCAGGTTCGCGTTGTATAATAGTAGTTTACAGTCTAGGCTTAGTATAGAATTTCTTCCAATAAGCCAGTTAATTTGAGGTGCTTTTAATTTCATTTGTGTCTTTGTATCTGCATGTGATTTCCATGTTAAACGACGATCAAGATGAGCGCCTAGATATTTGACTACGGTGTGTTGCAGTATGGTCTCGGTGTTGTATAGGCGGGCATGTTTCCCTGCGCAATGTAAAAGTTACGTGTAGACATTTCTGCTCGTTAACTTTAATGCGGCATTGTTTGAGCCATTTTCCAATTTGGATATATATCTTTGTAAGTTGCGGGAAGCTTCTACAGGATTTTCGTGAACGGTTAGAAAAGCTGTATCATCGGCAATGTTGATCTATGTATGAGAGCAATATTTCTTCGTTTCGCAAGTGTCTCTAATAACATTCACAAGTCAGTGAGTTTGTTCAATAGTACTATGTTGTCAGCGAAAACCGAATTGTTGATCTGGAATACATCCATTACTAGTCACTGTAGGCATCTGCTTGCTCATATACAGCTTTTCAAATAGTTTTGAAATGTTGGGCAATAAAGTAATAGGCCGATAGGATTCAACCTTTGTATGATCCTTGCCGGGCTTTGGTATCATAGTAATTAGCGAAACCTTCCATTCTTTAGGATAGAGTTCTAGGCGTAGAATACTACTAAAAAATGAATAGTATTATTCTTTTTGCAGTGTAAGGCAATTCTTGAAGCATTTTGTTGCTTATTTTGTCGGTACACCTGGGGCTTTTCTGGTGTTAAGACTAGCAATAGCCTTTTTAATATCCACAATGTTAAATCTTAACGGTATATCTGGTAAAGAGATGACTGGTGGCAGTTCAACAATATCAGCCATTCTCGTCTAGCTCTCCGTTTTGCAGTCAATAGCCTTTCTATATCTACAGAAAAAATATTGTTAAATCTCACTTGTTGGTTTATTTCGTTTGAAGTAGCATTAAAAGCAGCTTGTTTAACATGCGCTTCAAACAACCTGAGAGAATCGTCTATGTCTGAAGGTGTTCTCAGCGGCATTTTTTCCGAGCAATGAGCACTCAGATATTTTCTGCATTTCAGCCAGTTAATACGTGCAAATGTGATCGGTAAATCACATGTTGGTGTTACAGTTGTGTGTGAGTAAATAGTGACAATTGTAGGCGAGTGGTCTGAAGATAAGTCCAAAGATGCTTCAACTTCAACCATCTCGCTGGGCACACCTTTCACAATTCCAAAGTCGATAATATCAGGAATGTTTTGTCGATCTGTTGGCCAATATCTTGGCTGACCACTTGAAACTACATTTAAACCCATTTTAGATATTGTGTCGAACAAAACTCGTTCCTTAGGAGTGATTAAACGTGAACCCCAGAATGTGTGTTTAGCATTGTAGTCGCCAGCTGCTAGAAAACGGAGGCCCGAATATTGACTCTCGGCAATTGAAAATCTGGGGGCGAATAGACAGATGATATTACAAGTTTTGGATAGTAATTTTGCTTGAAGATAATCTTCACAAAAATCATTCAACAGATGGTGTTTTATTCGCATTTTTACCTCGAGGATCCTTGGTGTAGTAAAAATTATATTCACTAATTCTGAAACAGCTACGAGACGTCTAATGAGTTTCTGAGATAAGCATTACGTCGATTTGTTTATCCAGAAGAAAATATTCTATTTAATTTTTATGTTGGCAGATGCCGTTTGCGTTCCAAAAACAGATTTTATGGCTTGTTTAATACAAGCTGCATTTTCAACAATTCCTGCATCATACAGGACATGTTGAGAGTACATTTATTTACTGTTTGTATTAAGCTTTCAATTGAGGCTTCAATACGACTAAAATTAGACCCCAAGTCTTCATTTACATTAACGGTTTTTTGCGACGTACTCTGGTTGCTTTTTCAAATACTAGCGTATGGAAATTTATTATTAGCTTGTTGCACTAGTCGCGTTAGACTTAAGAAAGTTTGAATATTGATTCTGGCTGTTGGACGGTTGAGGTAACTGTGGGTAGTTAATAGGGGTTTTAGGCTGAGCGGGAGTAGCATTAGTTTTTTTGTTTGATGAATTCTTAAAAATCGAGTAAAGGGGGCAGCCTCTATAGTTGGCAGTGTGATTTCTGCCGCAATTGTCACATTTTTTCGCCTTGGGATCACCTTTTATTTTATCACATTAAGCGGTACTGTGTAACACACCACATACAACGTATACTGTAGGAAACTTGCAATAAGTTTTCGTGTGCCCAAATTCTTGGCAGTTCTGGCATTGAACAGGTACAGCTCTTTTATGTGGAAGCTCAACGGTAACTCTTCGATGCAACAATTACTTTAAGTCATATATTGGATGTGCCTCGTTTCTTTTTTATTTTTATGTCATCTGGCTGTAACTCGATTCTAAATATTGGTTGGGGGATTTTTTCTCTATTTTTAATGTTTAAGACATTTTTCACCTTGTAACCACTATTTTCAAGGCCAGACTTGGCCTCTTCTGAATCCACGCTAAAGTCTATACCTTTTATTACGACGGTTAGACCTTTAGCACTCTTTAATTGGTACGTATAAAAGTTTTTATTTTTAGACTCTAAATCAAAAACTATTTTTCGGTAACTATTTTCAACAGCAACCTGAATTTTTGTTTCGTTGATCTTTCCGCGCTTAACTGGAGTTACAGGACTGTTAGATGTGATGTTTTTTTTTTGACAAAATACTGGAAAATGACGTTGACAATTTTTTTGGAAAAAAGTTTTTCTAATGTGAGGACTTTCTGGCTTCACTCACATAAGTATTGTGTTATGACAATAATATTCGTACATAGGAAGACAAAATACACATTTTTCATGATCACTAGCATTTACCACATGACAATAACTTTAAAAACAACTAAAAGCCAAGGCAAAAAAAATTTTCAATAATATAAATTGAAATGATATACATACATACATATGTACATTAGTGTGTCCCAAAAAAAAAATTTTTTTCGATTTTTATAGGTCCCCCACCTTTTTTTGAAAGCTTATAGGGTAAAGTATTTTTGTGATTTTTTTCAGATTTTTCGGAAGAGGTTTAGAGGTCGCTAAAATCGAATTTAACCCAAAAATCGGGTTTTCTCGACTTTTTTTGAATTTTGCGCATTACTCGGCCCATTAGCACGATTTTCTTTGTTACTAACTCAATTTTTTTAAAGAAAAATTTTCAAACTTTAATTCTCTGTGCAGATATTATAAGTTTCGGTAATATTTTTGCTCATTTGGGTACCCTTTATGACATTTTTTTGTAAATTTAGCATAAATTTTAAAAATAATGCTTTGTAACTTTTAAAATTTCTATTGAAGTTAAAAAAACTAATGATTCAGTTTAAAATGTGGATAAATTCTGAGTCATTTAAAAAAATAAATATTGAATTTGCTCTTACCGTTCCAAAGTTATACCCTTTTTAAGTTTTGTACTCATTTTGTGTATATACAAAAATCTATTAAAAAATAATAAATACTCATTTTGTGAAATTAAAAATATTGTAATGTGTTTGCCAGATATGTATCGGATTTGTGTACATGTGTAAATGAGTACAAAACTTAAAAAGGGTCGAGAAAACCCGATTTTTTGGTTAAATTCGATTTTAGCGACCTCTAAATATCTTCCGAAAAATCTGAAAAAAATCACAAAAATACTTTACCCTATAAGCTTTCAAAAAAAGGTGGGGGAACAAGAAAAATTTTTTTTTGGTACACACTAATGTACATATGTAAATGAGTTGTATTTTTGTATTTTAAAATAGATTCTTAACGTTAGAAATAATATAAATAAAACGTTTCGAAGTGAAGGTGTTCAAATTCATAACATGCGCAGTGATATGTCAAAACTTTTTAAAACTATCTTAACAAATTTTTTAAAAGAAGATTTCTAAAACATAATCCGGTGAAGGAAATTAATTTTGTTGACACTGAAAATGTTTTAACTGGGGAAGAAATTTACCTTGGTGTTTACGTTAAAGAAACAATTTCTAAACTTAAAGTGAAAACTTAAACTTAGTAGTGAAAGCATTTGCACAGGAATACTGACGAGGTTTAGAGGCTTCTACCGAAAACAACGTTTGTTCTATTCAGCCAGTGCTGTTGAAAAATCTACAAAAGGGATGTATAATTACTAAATTTTTCCTTTGTTGCTCGAAATATGTTAACAATGTCTACCTAATATTTCTCTGATTATAAACATTTACGAACTTTAGCCTGCATAAATATTTACTTTTTTTTATGTTAAACTTTCCTCATTACAGCCTATTCTCTTTTTCTTTATTTTTATACTTCATACATACATATTTATCTAAAATATAAATTGGTTATTTTTAACTTATTAAACTTATTTTTCGTAATAAATTATACATAAGTTAAAATTAAGAAATTTAAATTTAATAAATTTAATTTAATATATTTTGATGACGTTTGTCATTGTAGATAAATTATAGATAATTTTCACCACTGAACATACTTGTGAACAGTATTGCATATGAAGTTTTACTCAATATTTATAACAATTTCGTATTTATTGCGCAATAACTTAATTACAATTTTTATTGAGCTCAATAATAGCATATATTACGATACCGAACAATGTGTCAACAAAGCATTTGAAAAAGTAAATGGATCACATATACTAGGGTCGAAACAATGCGAAAATAATCACCTGAGCTGTCAAGACTACCTCCTATGAATTTGCCTTGACAACACCTGTAAAATAAATTCGCCTTGATATAAATGTTTGACAATTTTGTTGAGTGTACCTGACGCGTTTGACAAAATTTTCTTAAAATTTTGACGATTTTTTGAGAAAAAACCCTAACAGCCCTGTATACAGTTTTAAGTGTTTTTCAATTTGAAAATTTCTTTAAGCTTTTATCATCATTAAAAAGCTTTCTGACGACATATTGTACAGAGTCTCAATATTTTAAATACGATGCTTTTCTAGTTTCAAACATAGTCAACTTGGTTTTATGCCTTTAAAGTGTAATTAAAAAAAAACTTAAAAGCATTTGAAACATTTGATATTTAGAAAATTTAGAGGTTAAAACATTTAGTTTTATTATGAAACACATTTATCTCAAAGTAAATAAATTATTCATTTAACATCTTCATAGCATTTTCTTAAAGTGCAAGTGCATACATACCTAATGCGCTGTTTATCTTATCGACTTCATTATGACCCTTTTAATGTATGCGTTTTGCGTTTGTTTGTTCGTACGTTAGTTGTTTCGTCAATTGTTTTTTTGTTTTTTTTGTTTTTGTTTTGTTTGCGGTAATAAAACTTAAGCAGTCAAGTTTTATGACACAAACTTAAATACGTCGTCTTCATGTAGTGTTTAATTTTTCTTTTTTCCCGATTTACATGAACATCAATTTAACAACAAACATTTAAAAAGAACACTAACCAGTGAAATAGATAGTTGGACAGACTGACGAACAGACAAATGAATGAATGGACGACGGTGTTTGTTTGGTCAGCGTATTGCAGGTTTCTTTTATATTTGGTTCCTGATTGTGTTCGTTTTGCTTTGTTATACTCTTCACTTAAGTTTCAATATTTTTGAATGCAAAATTATCCAGTGTTACGCACCATCTACAGTTTTAGTGTGTGGAAAGAGGCGATTGTGTTGGAATTTACATCTCTCTGTAACACTTTTATATGGATGAATGGCTGACTATTGATTTAGTGTTTAGTATGATGGTTGATGTATTATTCTTGGTTCTCTGCTATATTATTTATTTAAACAAGGCTTAACAACTAGGCCTTTAATTTCCACCTTAAATGAATATTTATTATGAAATTTATTAGGATTCAACCGAACTTTAAGCGATATTATGAAGAAAAATTGTGCTTCTTGCAGAATTGCAGCTAAATTGTATAATAAGACAAAGCTTTAAGATCAATTTATTCGAAATATATACCTATGAATACTTAAAAATAAACTTATGGGATTTGTTGACATTTTTAATAAAAATTAATGGTACAAATTTATAAAAAGCTTTTAATGATTTTTGTAAAGAAACATAAGTTAATTTCCAAATTTTATATGGCCAATTTTTTTACCGTAAAAGAAGTAAAGAGCAAGTTTTTACTTTCAATCAAAGCTTATAGGTATGTAAAAAAAAAATTCATAATCCAAAATGGTAATCAAATTAACATGAAAATGCAAAAACTTATCTTCAACAAAAAAGCAACGTTTTGTCTAAAATTTAGTTTTAAAACACACATACATTGTAAATTAAAAAACTTATGGGAAAATATGTAAATTGACCTTGAATTAAATAAAAATGATATTGGTTTTAGGAAAACTAACAATTAAATTTTCCTTTCATATTTAAAGTATTATAGAAGCTTTTTTAGAGCTTTTGGAAAAAACTTTCTTCATATTAAAAATTTAATTTAATATTAATAATTAATTTAATATAATTTAATTTAGAGATGCAGTTAGCAGTACAAACTTCTATCAATGTAATTAAATATAATTGAATTAAAATATCCTTGCTTTATTCGTCCTTACATATATTTTAAAGTATAAACTCGTACATAAATACTTTGATTGCTTTGTCAGAGGTTTTTACACAAAATCTCTTTTTGATTGAAATTTTTTTATTAAAACTTGGTTAAACAATATATTCAACTATTAATGATTAAACTTTAAGCAAAGACATAAACGCTTTCTCCAAAAATTTTTTAACTTCAGAAGCATTACATAAATGTGTTACACTAGCGAAAAAAACTTAACTTTCAATATGTTTTTCGAGTTAGCGGTGTTTGTTATTTTATTTGTGTTGATGTTTAAGTGGTATAATGACGCGACGTGTCTTGTTTTCTTTACTTCTTGTCATAAATATGTACATGGTAGTGTCCAGTTTAATGTCTTGTATAATGTGTGGTCTGGCTTGGCTATGGACTAGTAAGTTAGTTCTGTTTTGCATAAGTTCTACTTAATACTTAAAGTCAAGAATATTGAATTTCATTTCTTTTAAATATTTCCTTTGAGTTTTATAATTCTCCTATTTTTATTTAAAACTTTTTGGCTGAATGACTGTCGAAAGCTACTTTTTTAATCACTACTTTAAGAAAAAAACAACACTTTTTCTATGAAATTTGTTTGTTGTTAATCATTTCATAGTCACGCGCTGTTTTGGCTGAAATTAAACAATGAAAAATACTTTCCGAAAGATATCCTTGGGAATTAAGAGTTGAGCAGCCATTTAATGGAATTATATCTTTATTTTAATTTTCTTTAATAACTTTGAGCCAGTATTATTTTTAAAAATCCATTTATTTTGGATGCAGTAGCTTACTAAGATTTTCATTTCAAATCTTAAAAGCTTGAATGCTCTGAAACATTACAAAACTTAGTACATATGTATTAAAATTTTAAGCCAATAAAAGCTCAAAGGAAGATGGATTATGTTTTATAAAACAGATTAAGGCTTTTAAACTAATTGCAGTCACTGAATGTTAATTACTGCAAGTAATATTAGGGATGGTAACTGGCCGCTAAAATATAAAAAATGTAATGGATGTACCAGTATTTGGTACTTTTTCAATTTAATCTCAAACTAATAAGAATAACATTGATTATATATTAAAATACGAACAGCAAATCCACAAAAATACTCTTAAATTTTAATATCAAAGATCTTCGATGAGCAGTTTTTGCAGTACAGTACAACCTCCCTAATCCGGACACTCGCTAATTCGGAATTTCCAGTAATCCGAACATTTAAATTTTTCGGACATTTTATGAAATCTATGAAATGGTCTTAGAATTTGTTTTTGAAAGTATTTAAAAAAGGTACATATAACACAGGTCAACAGCAAAAACGGGCTTGAATAACAACTATTTAGATTTGATGCATCATGGATACCTAATTACAAAAATGGTAAAATTTTTCAATTCTATGGATGTTTTTTTTTCTAAATTTTGGAATTTTCGAAGGAGCTGATTTACCAATTTTACTTGTTCAATTTTGTCACTTTGCTATTGCGCGTTAATTTTTAGAGCAGTGTTTCAGCGTCTCTGGTGTTAATTAGACGCATTAACTTTCTAAAGCTGTATGATCTCAACAATATATTGAATTACATTAAAGATCTGATCTAAATGGAAATAGCTTTTAGTTATTTTGTATAAATTTGTATTGTTTTTAGTGATGTTACGAATATCAATTTTTAGTATTCGCGAATACGATTACGAATACGAATACGAATATTTAAAACAGTATTCGCCGAATACGAATACGAATACGAATATTTCTTTTGAGGTTTATATTTCAAATTTAATTGGAAAAAATCCCTGCCTTTGCGTTAGTAACTATAAATGAAAAAAAAAATTTAGTGATTTAACATTATTATTGCATTAAGATGCCGAATTTGAAAACCTCTACAGAACATTTTTTAATTATTTTACTTACATACTTTCAGATTTCGTTTTTCTTACTCTGTTTGGGTTTTTAATTAACAATTCAGTGCTGTTTAGCGAACATATTTTTGCAGAAGGCGCATCCACCTGTGTCAGTGGAATTTCATATATAAAAAGTTTTAGTTTGCTTCCCACCCTTATTCATTTACATATAAACAGAATCAAAACATCTCACCGAGTTTCTTTAAATATCATGTATTTAAGTTATACGGGTATATTCCAATTTATTGCCGATAGATGATGTACTTTGTTCAATTCACTGCTGCGAAAGCATTTTTAATTTTATTAATACATTTGAGACAACTTAAATTATAATTTATATATATTTTTGTTTGTTTTTTAAGAAGGTTATTACTTTGCGTGAAATACAATGGGTTTTTTTAATAAAAATTAATATATTTTTTTACATTTTATGTACTTTTTTTAAACTTTTGTATGATTTTTTTTTGGAAAATGTATGGGAAAATTATTCGAAAAATATTCGCTTGAATTTGGCGAATACGAATACGAATATCTTAAAACAGGCGAATAGTCGAATAGTCGAATACGAATACGAATATTCGTAACATCACTAATTGTTTTGTGCATTAAATTGCAAAAAAAAAACTTAGTTGAATTACAAAAATTTTAGTTTCGTAAATAATTAGAAATGTTATTTCGTAGAAAAAGTTGAAGTTTCGTATAGATTTAACCTTTTTGTGAATAGAAATACAATACAAAAGGAATATTGGAATTTAGGTGCCGACCACTGGAATATCTGTACATTTTTTATACATACATACTCGTATATATACAATCTTAATATATATTTTACGGATTTCCCAATATTTACCGACTACTGATGCACTTATCCAAGTATAGTGGTTTTCTACAAGCCACGAATTGGCTTTAAATAATCTATTAACCATTCTTAATTACAATTCTGATTTATTGACGAAAAAAGTCTTTATAGAGCTATAAGCTTTTCCCAAATTTATTGCAAATAAATTTTGACCAGAATAGTAGGGCTTACCACACCCATACATTAGCTATAGCCTACAATCATAATTATGATGAGCCGACTGGGCAGTGCTAACCCTGTACGAAGTAAACTTTCCGTATATATACTCGTATGTACATTCCGTATATGCACATGGTGTTTTCCGCACAGTATCACTAAATGATACAGTAAATGAAATGCTTTTACAAAAACATTGGGATCCATAACATTATGTTGTAAAAATGTGGCAATACCACGACCATATTTTCAAATACTGATCATTAGATACTCTTAAAAACCTTTTTAATAAAACAAATTCTATAAATAATAATTTTTTTGAATAGATTTTAAGTTTATAATTTGCATAGTTTTTTTTATATGAAAAAAAGTTACAGCAAAAATTAATTAAAATATCAACAAAGTCTAAATAGAAAGAAAAAGAGGAATAATTTAAAATAAAAACTTATTATATGCAAATATATACTGTTTAGGATCTGTAAACAATTCAGCCTGAAAAAAGCTCACAAAAAGCCCGCTTTACTATGATAAAGAAACTGTGTAGAAGTAAATAACGTAACATGACCAAAACAGAATTTTGATCAAATAAAAGAAACCAAACAAGGAATATTTCTTTTACAGATATTTTTTCCCTTTTTTTGTGATGCTTTGAAGAGGCGGCGGCAAAAGAGCTTTGATATTAGCTAAAGCCCTTTTTTGAGTAATGCAAAACTACAACAATAACAAATAAACCTACTTATACATTTTGAAAAATGATCAAAAAACTTTAAAGCCGCTGCAACTAACCCAACCACCAAGTATTTGGACATCAAACAAGGCAAAGAGCAAGAAAACCGACAACAAAAACAATAAAAACGACACCAGCAAGTTAAATAATGTTTTACAACTACTGGACCATAAAGAGCTTTACAAGTTTGAAGGAAAAAGAATCAAAAAAAAAAAAAAATAAGAATATAATCAAGAAGAATATGCACTAAACATCCTTTTTGTAAATGTTGTCGTTATGAATCTTCTTCATTTTCTTAGATGCTGGTCCTCTCCATCGATGATGTTTGTCTTTAAGTGTCAGACTATCTGTCCGTACGTCCACCTGTCTTAAGTATTAAATGATGTTCTCTCCTTTTTATTTGATTCTTTTATTTTATATATTTAAAGGATTATTCTTATTTTGTGTCCGTCCTTCTTGCTGTTCAAATTCTCCCGTAATCAGCCGACTGGTTTTGTTATCGCAGTTTATTAAACATCAAGCAGTTACTTCAACTTGGCAAAGAAATCAAGAAGGACTTTAAATTGTCGTTGGTAAAGAGGAGCAAGAAAAATGAGATTTATTTAAATGTTTGTTTCAAGTTGATATATAATATGATGTAGAAAAGATCATAAATCAAAATAAAACAAACATTTTCAAATGAAAAAGACAGTGTGTAGTAAAAGTATTTATTGGTTGATCAATCTAGTTTTACACACTTGTAAAACTCTTAAGTAAAAATTTTAACCATATAAATTCTAGTTTAATATTAAAGCTTTACTAAAGCATTAGCAAAATCATTTTATTAATATTCTACAAAGACATACGAATGATTATTTTTCCTAGCGCTTACTGTAAGCCAGTGCATATCCATTTTTTATTTATTTTATTTTTATTTATTTCTACACAAAAAGCTTTATACAAACTAATATATTTTCGCTAAAATTGTTCTTACTGCTATAAAACTATTCGCACCTGGTCATCATTGTCAATGGAAGTAATAAAATGGACAGAACTTGTGATTAAATACGAAACAAGTGTCAATTACAAAAGGGTCTGTTCTTTGTGGTCCTGAGAAATGCCAGAAATAAAAGTAAAAATTGCAAAAATCATTAAAACATCATCAAACAGAAAAACACACAAACAACAAAGTCATATTTAATGTAAAACTTTTTTCACAGTCGATTATATTTGATCATTTCATCAAGAATTGAAAAATGTAAATGCAAAAAGTAATGAAAAAAAAAAAATACTTTTTACTTCTAATAACAAAAATTAAAAAGCTTTAAAGATACAAAAATGAAAACAACTTAAGGGACTGTGCACATATTGCGTAACGATGTTTTCAGAGATTTTCATAAAGTTTTTTCTTGTTACCAACTAAATCAGATATTTATTAAAATTTTTAGCTTTTTATTTTATTTCTCTAAAATTTCTAGCTTAAGAATAGTTTTTAAAAAGGTTTTAATTCTAAGCAGAGATTTTTTAAGTTTTGAATTTTGCAAAGACTTAAGCTTTTAATTATATAGACAATATTTTTATTTGTTATGGGTTAACTAATCTATATCCGTTTCATTGGTAGCTAAGTACCAAGTCATCAGTATAACTTTACCATTCATGTTTGAAAAGTTTCAAAACTGATCTACTCATACATGAACTCCCAAATAATATCTGAAAACTAGTAAAGCACAAGCAAAATAGTTTTTTAAAAACAATCTATTTGTAATTTAATTTTATTTTTTCAAAAAGCTTTTATTTTTAAGAAGAGTTTTTTTTTAATTTTGTAGTTTTGGAAACTCATTTTTCTAAAACTAATGGCTAGTTTTTGACTTCGTATTTAAGTATATAATTAGTTAATTTTTATTTAAATTTATGTTGTATTTAAAATAGATTTCATTTTTTCAGTGAGTAATTAAACTTCTTATTTTATTACGATGAAAATATGGTAGCACTATGTAAAATAAAAATTTCTCAGAAATTTCCCTAAAGAACTAGAACTAGAACAAATAAAGAAAAAATCCAAAAAAATATAGTTTTATTTTAGCTAAAAATAGGAATAATTAAGAACTTCTGAAATGTTTTAAAAGAATAAAACCCACTTTCAAAACGATTTGCCAGCAGTCACAAATAATTTATTGGCTTTATTTTATATAAGGAGAACAAGTAGTCAAACAAATATGGAAATTAGTAAATTATAATTATTATCTAAATACACATGGTGGTTCAATTAAATAAGTAATAATAATTAAGTACTTTTTTTTTAAATATGCAATCAAAATTACAATTTGGTATTTAATTACAACTTAAGAATAATGATAACTTAAATATCAAAAAAAGTCAAAAATTGGCCCTAAGAAATATAATTTAAAAAATTTACAAAAATTAGTTAATTCAAATAAGTTGCTAAGAACAATTGTAGTTTAAAAATAGCTAAAGCGTCTAGTAATAAGAAGTTTAGTGCAATACATACATATAAAATAAAAATAGTTTAAAAGAAAGCTTATTAGTTCCTTTAATTCTCATTAAAATTTAGGTTTCTCGTCAGTCATTTGTTTTAACAAATTTCTCAGTTTTTGTTTCCGTTTACTCCTACCAACTACAAATTGAGTTATAGACTCAGCAGCCAGCCACAGAAGACTTTATACACAAACAGTGTTGGAAGCTGAATTCCACGGATGTTTGGACAATTTAGAAAAGCTGTCATTTTAATGAAATTCATGAAATTGAAAAACAAAACAAAAAATCTATAAATCCCACACTACATCATTTAGACGACTGTATACTAGAGTGCATTAAGGAGAGACTTGTTTGAATTGAAAATAGAACTTCATTCAGCCTAATGGCATAAACATGTCCAAAACATTTTTTTCTCTCTTTATTTGCAACTGAATATAATGGCAACAGCAAACGAACACAGTGTGGCTTAAAATCGATGACCGAATAATATTGTATATTCATTTGTCATTTTGTTAGTAGCAAGTTTAGAGCTCTACTCATTTAACATACAATTAATTGGGCGAAAAATATCTTTTTTTTTCTAAAATTGCAACTGGTTTTAATTTTCAATTACTTTAAAGTTTGTTTCAATTCGAAAATGGTTCCTTAATGCTTTTCGGTAAATTTTTTCCTTATTCTCGCTAGATGTTGATATTAAAACGTTGCATATGGTATAAATAATGTTGCATATCATTACTGTCGGAGATGAATTTTTGAATTGTACATGCAATGTGTCAAATGCTAATAATTTCTAGTTGTATAAACTTGAACTAAAATAAATATGTGGTTTTTAAGCAGAGATATGTATGAGTACATTGTTGCAAATAAAGTTAAATTCCTTATGGAGTGACAACAACGGTTGGGGAGCTTAATAAATAGAATGGAGCCGTAATTGTTACACCATAAATTATGGGTCAATAGTTAAGTCTTCTTGTATGTGTTTGCGTTTTAAAAATTAAACTTACAGAAACAGCGAAAAACTCGTAGAATTTAGTGCGTTTAGGTTTAATGATGAGTTCATTTTGTAATGGGATAGAATAACCACATTGGATTGGAAATCAAGTTAGTTCGATATATAATCACAAAAAAGTAATTTAATATAGTTTTTAACATTTTTATTATACTTCTAATAATATCGAACTAAAGCCTGAATTTTTCGAACATTGGAAATTAACAGCTGCTCAAATGGCGAAAGAATTATAATTATTCATTTACGCCAAGTCCAATATTAAAAGATGTCTAATTTAACTTAAAAAGTTTCAAAAATCTTAAAAATTTGTTAATATAGAGAAATTTACATATTAAAGCAGTCGTCCATCGAAATCTGCTTTAAATAAAAAATTTTTATTCAAAACATCTTTTAGGTATATTATACGAGTATCTGGGTACATGTACTTTTTTTCTTTTGATTTCTAGACAGAAAGAAATCTTATGTTTTTTAAGTGAAAATTATTTTTATTATTTATTATAGTTTCTTGTCTGAAACTTTAGTTAGAGCCTTAAAGATTTCCCTACTTTAGATAACATGTGTTATATTTTTATATGTTTTTTTAAAAATGTGTATGTGTTTATGTACTTTTTAAACTCTAATATGTACCTATACCTAGAAGTTTTTTCTTATTTTATTCAATAAAAGCAACAACAAATTTAATTATGTAGAATTATATACACACATACATATACATGTATATTTGTATATAAATATTTAAATATGTGTGGAAGTATATATTATGAAGAAAAACCCACATTAAGCATGAAAACAAAGCAGCCACAAATAAAATTCAAAATCAAAATCAATTTGCAAACCGGCAAAAAACTTGAAATTTATCGGCACAAGCAAAAAATAAAAATCGACGAGCACATCTGTTTTAAGTTCAGCCTAAATTTAACAAAGAAAAACAGTTGAGCATTAATTAAGCCGAAACCGATGATGACCACAATCATAACACATTATTACCCTTGTTCTTTAAAGCAGGACCAGCACCAGCACCAAACCGGCCGAAAAGCTCATAATTTTAAATGCAAAGAACGAATTGACTGAACAAAGCAGCAACAACAGAAAAAGCTTGCGTGCAAAAATTGTATCATGCTTTTATTTTTTTGCTGCATCAAGTTTAAATTTGGAAAAGACTGACTTTAAATTGTTATTGTTTTTTTTTATAGAAGATCAGTTGTATTGTATTTTGACAATTTCATGGATGATAAGCTTTGCATGCAAATTAGCTTGTTTTCTTGTGTTTCTACGTTTTAAAGAAACCTAAAAGCACGCACGCACGCACGCTTTAATTATATTAAAGTTTTGTTGATTTTATTTTACATATTTTATTTCGCTTGTAGCCTGGTGTTTTATCATATTATTATTTATATGAGAATTACTGTAGTTTGACATTTAAGTTGGCCTGTTTTAAAGGACATTGTGGTCTGGCACATACTCGTATAGTTTAGAAAAATAAAAAGGCATGTGTGTGTGCGTTTGTGTTGATGTTGGAAAAAAATCTTTGTACGTGCTCAAAGAATATTTTTATTTACATATCATTGACATTGACAGTTTATGGTCAAAAACGTGTTTGGAATTTTTTAAATAAAATATTTTTTGGAATCCATATTTTTATGGCCTTTAAAACCCGCAACAAAAACAGTATCTTTGGTATAACAAAACAGAGATTATTGCAAAAAAAAAAAATTGTGTTAATGCTGAAAACGATAGGGATATTTTTTTAACAAACTTTCTCTTTGTCCATGTAAAAATTCTCTAAAAGCCATAACGAATAAAAGTAGTAGCTGTACTTATCAATCAAATGTCATTGTTAGATGGCGGTTTCAACAAGTAACACGTCATTGGGAAAAAGATAAAGATGTACAGACTAACGACCGAAGGACAGACCCGTAGAAGGAAAGATGACCAAACTAGAAATTAAACTTTAAGGCCGTTGAAAAGCAAGTTTTCTTACAGAAATTTAATGAAGAAAAACAAAATATAGACTTTATTGTTAAATAATGGGCATTAGATGTGAAAAATTTATTAAACCTTTAGAGCTTAACTAAGGAAACTATTTTTTGTATTGGAATTATCAGGAATTAAACTTGTAATTCACTTTCATTTCGAATCAAAGGTTATCAAAAAATAATTGATTTTTATACGAATACAACTGGAACCCTTTAAAATCATTTAAAGCTCACGCAGCACAGGTTAAAAGTTCTGTGATGATTTAAATTTCAAAACAGACACAAACAAAACACCAGTAGTATAAATAAGTTTTAAGGGGCTGTGCACATATTACGTAACGCTGTTTTCAGAGATTTCAGGTTCAGAAACACATACTATAGGTACCATCACGAAATTGCTGGGGGTTACTCTGTATTGCGATGCGATAGCATTTGCATCACATTTGCATCAATTCCTTTTTTCTCCACCCATATGTGAAAAAAATCAATAACTATTTCCTTTTATTAAAATGTCTTTTCTATTTAATACACATTCGTTTATAGATAAAATTGCTTCTGATAACTAGAAAAACAAAATAACAAAATTGTTTAATTACAATTTTCTATCAACACAAAATTAAAATCTCGACAAATACCCAAAAAAAAATCGAATGAATTTAGTCACATTTCGTAGCAATAGATAAAAAATCAATAATAGATAAAATAAAAAACATATTTGTACCAGAGTTTAATTAAAAGCTCTAAAAAATAACAATGGAAAAAACTGAATAGACATTTGATTTAATGAGTAAAATTAAAAAAAGGAATTAAAGCGAAACTAAATAGATTGAATTTATTTTGCAAAATAAAAAATAATTATAACTTTGACAATAAACTTGAGTGAAGTGCCAGCAGGATGAAGCACTGGTAGTAAAAACTTCGCCTAATAATTTTAACCCAGTTTCGGTAGATTTTGAAAGAAAATCAACAACACAATAGTGCCATTTTTATGACTGTAAGTGTGATTGGCTGTCTCGCATGTTCAACTTAAATTTTCAGCCAGTGAAAGGTGTCATGTAAAAATCTCGTAAATGAACAACAGCTAAGAAAAAGCATTATGTTAATTCTTTCGAGTTTGTATAAAATAAATTCTATATAATTTTTTCTAAAGAATAAACTGTTTCATCAATTTGATACTTTCAGCAATTAGTAAAACAACAATCAAATTAATTTAACAAGTTGAGAAGAAAACAGAAAAATATTTGAGCAGATGTTTCTTAAAACCAAAAGAAAGCTTTAAGCAAAAATATTTTCTGAGAAACAAAAACGGCAGAGCACGTGTAAATATGTTTCAACACAAAATGATCTAATAAACAATTTTCAAAAAGCTTTAAGATAAGATTTCCTTTTTAAGGACGCGATTTGTGTACGCATCTTTGAAAAACTTTTATACAAGCCCATTTAAAAAACTTTTCGAAAACCTTTTCTTTAAAGGATTTTTAGAATCATGAACAACTTTTCTTCAAGGTCTTTTTGAAAGCTTTCTTAAAAGATTTTTAAAAAGCTTTTTTGAAACCCTTTTTCAAGAGTTTCTTCAAAAGTTTTTTACGAGCTTTTTTAAAAGGTGTTTTCAAGCCTTTTTAAAAAATTATTAGAAGCTCTCTTAAAAAGCCGCTTTCAAGTATTTTTTATAAAAGCTTTCTTGAAAAATTTTTCTAAATTAAATTTGTAAAATATTTTCTATAAAGCAAAATTAAAGGTATAACACAACTTCTTACAAAATGTATCATTTAAGATTTCTGAATAAAACTTTTTGTTCTCATAAAGACCTAATTTGAATTAGAATCTTTAATTATATTTAACAATTATTTCTTTTAGCACAAACGTTATTAAATTTAACATTACACGATATTTTGCATTACTCTTCATTTATTACTGCAAAATTAAATTAAAGAAATGTTTTCAGAGAGTTGAAAAAATTGTCATTGTCTAAAAAGAAGAAATCAAATTTTAATGAAATATGCTGCAGTTGCACATTATGT
Organism: Lypha dubia; assembly: GCA_947311025.1. NCBI lineage: Eukaryota > Metazoa > Arthropoda > Insecta > Diptera > Tachinidae > Lypha > Lypha dubia. The sequence continues at coordinate 3,511,580 of OX371263.1, forward strand.
TTGCACATTAAACAATAACGTTTGTCACAATTGAAAGAAAAAATTGAGAAAAAAAGTATCTCCAAAGTTATTGAAGTTTTCTAATGCTTTTTGCAACACAAGCGAAATATTAACAAAAAAAAATAAATCTCAAAAGTATTTACTTGGAAAACAAACCAAGCCCACCTGGTGTCGGAAAAGTGTCAAATTTCTTTATGATTTCAAATTTTAAGAAACTTTTTTTCCAAAATCTTAAAACAAACTACAACAAACTTGATACTTTGTATGCATAATTTTTTTTTTTGCGAACATGAAAACTTAAGATTACAGATGTTATTTTTTTTTTATTTTTAGGAGAACTTGCCTGGCATTTTATATGAGAATTAAGAAAATGAAGATGTCTCTCCCACATGCGCACGTTTTCTACATTGAAGCTTCTGTTCTGAAATTATTATTCTTTATATATTTTTAGTTTAAATGTTTGAAATTTTTTTTTATATGTATTATTTTTTGCTGATGTTGTGTTTATAGTGTTGACAATAATGATGTGTCGTTCGCTGCTGCTACTGTCCCTGGTGGTTGTCATGACATGAATGTCATAATTTTCAAAGTCATACGATTTTCATGACTTTTCTGATTAGTAATCCGTACAGCACATGAGATTTTTAACACAATCTTGTAAGTTTCATTTCATATTTATTTTACTTTAATTTTTTTTTCATTGTTAATGTTTGTTCCATGTATTTAAATAAGAATCTACTTAGAGGTGGTGAACTGGCTCGTCATGAAGTTGCATTCAAAGTCAAAGTGAAGCAAATCTAAATATTTTAATATTTACATGTAAATACTAAACTTAAACAGAAGCTTTTATGTTGATTTTTTTCGTCTTTACATACATTTGTGAGCACGATTCTTGGGAAAAAAGCTAAGATTTTCGCACAAGAAGTTTAAACCTTTTTCTTAACAAACTGATTGCCAGGAAATTCGCATAAAGAAAGAAAATATGATGGCCATAAAATAACATATTAAGAAAGAAATATATTTATGAGATATCTAACACAAAATTTCATAACTATACGTCTGCAAAATAAAAATATACTTAAGATTTAAAAAAACAGCTATAACAAGCTTTTATAAAAAACGTAGAAGACGATTTTCAGCATATCAATGTAAACTTTCAACTATTTAAAATAATTAACAACGTATTGAATGAAGATGTTTCAAAGTCACATAAAAGCTTTAAAATGCGCACGAAAAGCTGAATAAATGTAAATGTAAAAATAACTTCTTAGAAGATTTAACAACTTTTTAAAAACTACGGAACTTTAAAACAAAAACGAGCTTTAAAAAACGATCTTTGTTCAAAACTTTATTAGTGAAACATTTATTGACTACAAATCTTATCTCATCATCATTAAAAAATCCATACTTACTATGGCTTTCGCTTATAGTTTTATCAAATTTCCTTTACAAATGCAATCAGGATGAAATTGGACAGACAGATTTAAAAATTCAATTATTATGAAACCTTGAAAATTGCCAAAATAAAAGAATATTATCCTAAAAACTTTCGTAACCCACAAATAAAAAATTACTTTAAAAATTTCCAAAAAGAAGTTAAGTAAAAACAACTTACAATGTGAGTTTTAACCGTTAATCGACAATCTAAAACTAACTTTCTAAATTTTAAAAGAAGTTGTTCAGAGCTTTACAGAAAAGCTGAAATGTATGGGTGTTTTTTTTTTTTTAGAAAATACAGAACTCTATTTAAAACTCTATAAAACTCTGCTTCAAAGGTTCAAACAATAACTTTATAGAAACTTTCACAAATTTAAAGAATATTTGTTTAACTGCCTGTTCGCCGATATCGAAGAAGTTCTTTCTTTTTTCACAAACTCTTTCTAAAACTTCACAATGAACTTATATAAAATTTAAAGCTTTACAAAAGCTAAGGATTTTCGAAAGTTATTAAGTGTCAGCAAAAACACAAAAGCTTTTACAAAACATTACAAAATTTTTCTTCCGAACCTTTATTAAATCTTTTTAAAAATCTTTTTCAAACATCATAACGAGCTTATATTAAATTTAAAAAAGACATTGCGAACATCTAATGGTGTTTTCTTTTCTACACACAAAATGGCACCTTGTTGGAAGGTACATGTATAAAATGTATTACCAACCCTGTTATAATGCAGCTTGTTATTTCACTACAACAAAACACAACTTATGAAAAAGTGGAACGCCCAGTTCTTAACAGCTGATAGCTAAGTTTTACAGGGCACTATAAACACTGTCGATTTTTACGGGGAATAAAGTGCAATGCCCTCCACCATTAGTGAGGACGATTTTTTAGAATCAAACACACTGCCCTTTTAGAGAGCAAAACATTTTTAAGAAACGAACACCAAAGTACATTTTCAGCAAGGAGATGTACCATTTCTTTGTAGAAAATAAAACACCATAAGTTGTGCATTAATTTTTCTGAAAGTTTAACACTAGCTATTTTTAACCATCTTTAAGCTTCGCAACAAAATTTTTACAAGAAATTTTGTTTCGAAGGGCTAATAGCAACTTTAAGATCATAAGCACACAACAAACTTTATTCACAGCTTTTCATAGAAAATTTATTTTAAAACTATGTTAAATGTTTAAAAAGTAAAGCTTTCTAAAAATTACTAAATTAAGCTTCGTAATATTTTTTATGCGCAAAATTTCTAATTTCTCTTGTATATTATTTTTGAAAAGTTTATTAAAAAAGTAATTTATTCACTGATTTACAAAAATCTTTCATTCCACTTAGAAAATACTTTTAAGAGTATTCTTGGTAGATTTAAAACATATTTTTTCAAACAGTTTAATAAAAATTTATTTGTTCGATCTAGGGAGGCTTTAATATAAACCTTTAGAAGACTAATTAATTTTTGCTGCGAAATATGTGTTTTTCTGTTACATTATATTTCTAACAAAACCTTAATTTTCAGAGTTTATGTTTTTTATGCTTGAAAGTCCTCCATTGAAGTGAGAATATTAAGTACATGTTGTGTGCATCATCAAAAAGTTCTTAGTGTCTGTGCTGGATGTGGTAGGAAATCTTTCGTCAGCGGCGGCATGTGATTTGTGAATGATACATTACTTTATTACCTGTAGTGTCTTAAAGTATGTTGGTTGAAAGCATTATGCGTACAAAGCAAAAAACAAGCAATAATTTTGTTCATACTTGCAGCATATTTTTTTTCTTTTGTAACTTCATTCTTTGGCTGGCATAATTATGCGTAGTAACGCCCTCTGTCAGCATGTTCGACTGTTGTTTTTTTAACTGTTGTGAGTTGTAGCAGTCGTTTTTTAATGGGAACACAGAATCGCTTTCGTTATACTTATTTCTTGTATTTCTCACTTTATGTTTAATTTAATAATTTTTGAAATTATGTTTCTTGTTGCTTTTGCCCTGCTCTGAGTTATAATATAATAATGTTTGGTTTACAGTGCATTGAGATGTTAATATGATTTGTGTTATAATTTTTTTTATTTGTAAATATTGTATTTCAAAGGAATTTGTAGGTGACATTTGTATTTTATATTTCTAGTAGAAATTAACAAATGCTTTTTTTAAAGCTTAATCGATTTAATTCTTATTTAAAAAAACGATCCAAATCGAAATGGCGGAAGCAAAACTATTCCAATTGAATTTTAATAGAGAATGAATATCCCTTATAATTTCGAACCAAATTTAAATTGCATTCAGCCTGTGTGAATCAGACATCAGCAACGAGTGTTAAATTTTCGGGCATGCTTAATTACGCACATTGATTTTTATGATCGAATCGTTTTTGTTCAAAAGCAAAACACACTTGTTTATGCAACCGTTCGTTTCAAACATTCAGTTTTATTCACTTGTCGTCAAGTGTATGAAACTCATTTTGCATAGAAGCCAACGTGTTGTTAGCGGAACAAGTGTTTTATTAAGTTGTTAAAGCAACTTTATAATTGTATTTGAATAAATAATTTTTATTTATATTTTTGTCACAGTTGGAAACATGTACCAAATCTGTAAAAGAATGATTATTTTCTGAATGAAACTGAGAATCATTGAAACGCATTATCGATGATTTAAAGGAAAGGAATTATAATTTATTCTTTCATTCACTTCTAAAATTTGGGATAAAAATTCCAAAAATTATCTCTTCATCTCATACGCTGTTCTGCAATTTTTTATAATTGTGGTACTTAATTGATTGTTTTTTTTTTATTCATGCATTCTGACAGTATTCCGCGTGGAACACTGAACAGAATACTGGGCTTTAGATTGAGTTTGTTGACACATAGTTTTTGATTGGATACAGGCTTTTGGACAAGTTTTTAAATCGTACAACAGTTTTTGTTTTATGATGTTAATCCGAATTAAAACAGTGAATCAAATATGACTTGCAATTCCTTTCCCTTAAATCATGGATAATGCATTCAAATTTTAATTCAATTCTTTTTTGTGAATATCATTAATGATTTTAAGACTTTGTTGAGATGTCAATTCATGCAAAAATTTTTAATTCATTGGGATTGCTTTCGTGTTTCAATTCAATTCACATTTTGACCACAAATAATTAATTATATTTTCTCTAATTCATTGTGAACTAAAAATCAGATATGAGTCATTCTTTTACAGCTATGATATGTACATATTTATACTTTTGACTTTCGAAATCAAATTTTCTACCAACAAAATATATAGCGTTGGTGTTGTTTGTATTTCTGCATACACCTTATATTCATTGTATTATGCAATCAGATCATGCACAACAAAGATCATGTAAAAAACAAGACTTTTTGTTTTTATAGATATCAGTTCGCATCAAATGATGGAAATGATTTACACTTGTTACACTGCTTGTGCATAAAAAGCGAACGAGTATAAAATTGAATAATACATGCTTGTGTTGTTCTTAAAATTCAACATTAGGGAATAAGTAGCCTCGATCATACTTGTTGCAGCTCACTGGTGCGAATTTCAAAATTACTTTTTTCTCTTAACTAAATGCGAAAAGTGCATCTAACACAATCTACAATTTGTGTGTAAAATAAACAACAATTTGTTAGTTTGTTTGCAAATAGAACAGACATCAACGAAGTGTAAACAAAAAAATTTACAATTTTGTTTTGGTTAACAGATTGCTTTTGGTTTAAATCTGTGACAAACAATGTAAAACGTACAAAATAAGATAATAAGCCAAACTAATATAATACATGGGTGGTGCCCCAATTAATGCTTCTCTTAGGTCCATGCAATGTTACAGGCGATTTGGAGAAAACTTTTTAAGTTTTAGAATTATAGTAAAATTAGATTTAGGAAAAACCGTTTAAAGCTTTTTATTATTTTATAAAGCTTTGAAGTTTCGAAAAAGCCCTATAGCTGTATAAAAACTCTTCTGCAAGATTTTTCTATATAAAATAATATTAAAATCCTCTTCAATAAAAAAAATTATATAAAAGTTCCTCTCAACGCAGATTCTACGTTTTCATAGCAAAATTTTATATTATCATCAGGCAAACTTTTTTTAGTTTTCACAGAGGAGAGTTATTTAAAAGAGATTATACTAAATTTGAATATAAATAAGTTTTTGGCATTTGAAAAAACTCTCTAAAAGCATTTTAAGAATAAATAAAACCATATAAAAAATATTTTATCAAAGCTTTCAATTAAGCTTTTTTCTCTTTACTCTTTTTTAGCACAAATGGCTTTTAAGCTCAAATAAGCAGATTGATTGCTTCAGAATTAAAAAGACAAAACAATTTAATTCAATTTCTAACATATAGAATTAAAATGTTGAGACCTACATTCTCAATTTATTATATTTTTATAAACTAACTTAAAGACAAATTTTAAGTAAGCAACAAAATTATTATGCTTTCTAAAAGATAACAAAAAGTATTTCATCAAAGCTTTTAGTAGAAAGTTATAACAAAGCTTTCGAATATGTCTAAATAAGTTTTTTAATAATATATTTATTGTGCTTTAATTGTTATCCACTATTTGTCTGTACGGAAATCCAAAACAAACTATTTATCATTAAGGTCCAAGAACTCTCAGACTATCCTCGCACATTTTGTCTCCTCTTACCTTCAGCTATTTACTGCTAGCCCAAAAACATAATTAATCAAACTTTTATTTTTATTACCTCAAAAGCATTAGTTGACTTTAATTTCCCTTCGAAACCTTCTTAATTTGGGATCCATTTAGTTAGAGACATCTATTTAAATTCTTCGTTTTGGTTTATTTGGTAGACCCATGCAATAATTATTTTCCATCGTAATTGCAATGAACATAGAAATTATGTACGATTTTAATGTCTGCTCATAACATAAATTTTTACTTGTTATTTCTATTGTTGTAGTTGTTGTTCTTGTTTTTATGAAGCCCCTGGGCTTCATATATCGTTAAAGTACATTTTCCCTACGTTTGCAATATAAAATGTTTATTGGTTTTTCATTGGTTTTAGCGTGTCTGTAAAAATATTTGCACGTTAAAACAAATACGAAAAAAAGAGAAATAAAATTGCAAAATAGTAATTGTAGGTATAAACTATATTTTTCTGTAGAATACTGCTTTTATTATGCACCAAAGGGCACTAGACTCAGTGGCTGACCGACTCACTGAATAAAGAAAACAAAAACAATTGTTAAAAATCATTTAACAAGTTTGAAAAGTAAGCTAAGGAAAATATTTTTAACTGCAAAAACATTTTATGGGCTTTTGATTTGAATTTCATAGTGTGTTTCTAACACTAATAAAAATCAATAGTTAGTTAGTTAGTTAATCTTGTTAAACAAAGTTGTACGGATGTTGAAGCACATGGTCGAGGTACCGTGAATATGATTCAACTAAACTTAGATTTTCATAATTTAAGAAAATCAAAAATTAGGAAAGCTTCAGCGATATTTTCAATGGGTCATTTTTGGAGCATGTAATCTCAAAGTTTCAGATGCATTCATATATGACACTGCTCTTCTAAAATTCAGTTTATTTGCCTGAAAGATATGCTATGACGGACATAGCTTCGATAATTAGCCCACTTTTTTCTACATTCGATAACTTTTTAAAACTTTGCCAAATCCCATAAATAGCATCTATATATCGGTTTGTTTATTCAAAAGATATCGTTGCCAGATAATTTGATAAACAGTAGATTATTTTTAGTCGAATAAATTTTTTACTTTGTGTTGTTCAAATACTTGAAATTTTTCGATTAATCGCATTTTTTAAATTCATCGGCAAGAAAAATTTTTATTGCATATAAAAGGGAATACTTCCAGATTGGATCCATTATTTTAATTTCAATTTTTCTCCCATCTTCCTGTAAATCTTTCTATTTTCTAGTTTATTTTCCAAAAGCGTTTAACAGCCAACCACTTCTATATAATAATTTAGTGGGTATTTCTTAGCCCACTGTTTATCACTCTTTTATATCGCGCAATATTGTCAAATATAAATTTTTTTCGTCCATTTTATTTTATTTGCTCTAAAAAAGATTTGCTTTGAACTTATAACACCATTTGTTTTTGGACAAAAAAAAAAAAACAATTAAATTAAAGTTTAAAAATTTTTTCCAATTCATTGGCTTTAATTAATTAAATAAACATAAATCAGCGATGGCGTGCATATGCACGCAAAATTTTAATTCATTTTTTTTTCTACTCTCACATGCACTCAAAGAACCAAGAACAATAAAAAACCTATTAAACTGCATGAATATTTGAAAACAAAATGTAACTTTATTGTTTTCAATAACGAAAATGGAATTATTTTTTTAATGCCGCCAGATTAAAGTAATTAAATTGGAGCGAAAATTAATAAAAACAGTCTATTGAAAATTGTGTTAAAATGTGTGGAAATCTAAATTTAATAACTGTGAATAATAATCACTAAGAAACGATTTTTGTAATTTCAACGAATAAAAAATTTAAGAGAAATTAAATATATGTGTATTTTCACTTACCTTTTGTGCTTTGCTCTTCCTCTTGTTCGATTGTGCTAACGTCTGCCTTTTCTTTTGCTTCAGTGTTGTTAAGCTCATTTTCTTTAATATGATTGACAGCAGAAGTGCTGTTAGCGCTGCTTTTATGATTATCATTCGATGAGAAGTTAAAATTGTCTTTTGTTTCTTCCTGTTCATCAGTGTTAGTGGCTACAGTTGGTAAATGTAGTGTCTCTAATAACTCACCCGAAGAAGATTGTGTTAAAATCGGCATATTGGAGAGGTGAGGAGCTCGTTTTTCCACCGATGGTAAATTTTCACTTGCCAACGTTATGGCTGGCGGTTTCGAGGATGTGGTCGTGGTTATATGTTGCTTTAATACCATAGCGGGTACGACAATATGATGCTCTACTCCCACTATTATACGCTCCATAGGTTTGGGTTTTTCAATTATAGGAGTTGGTGGCTTAGTAGTGGCTTCAGTTTTGTATTCTGTGATATGGGAAGTATCCAACGAACCTCTGCGCTTGGGTATGGGCTTAGCAGAAACTTCTGTTCTCTTCTGAGGCACAGGGGGTTTTGGCTTAGCGCTTTGTTTAGCTTTCAGTTTGGGTGAAGCGGATTCCACTTTAGAGACTGCAGTATCGGACTTCTTTGAACTTTTCTTTAATTTTGGAGATAATTTAACGGACTTAATTTTCGCTGCCACTACTTCTGGTTTACTTTCAAGAACGTTTCCAATGTTCGCGTTTAAATTTTCTGTTGTTGTCCCGAGAGGACTTTCTATTTTTGAAATATACTCAGTTTCTTTGCTTGAGTTTTCTATAGTCAGTTCAAGCATATTTGGAGGTGCTATTTCATCTTCCTTGATGTTTTCAGTTTCCTTATTTAAAGATGATTTTGTTACCTTTACAGAGTTTGACTTGTCCTCATTACTTTCAGGAATACTTTGAGGATATACAATTATTGATTCTTTTGCAGCTTTAATTCTGTTCGCAGTTGTTGCTTGATTTTCGAGGATGTTCTTAGTTTCTTGGCTTAAGGGTTCATTAGTTACCCCAAAGGCTGTTTTGGGACATTCTGTTTTGTCAACTACAGTACTCTCAGTTTCTTTATTTAAGCAATCCATTTTAACTTCAACCGGCTTCGGGCAATCTATTTTACTTTCCAATATATTTTCGGTAGTTTCTTTTAAAACTTTCGCAGCTGCTGTAGAGGTTTTAAGACACTCTTGTTTATTTTCGAATATATTCTCTGCGACCTCTAGAACTTTCGCACTTTCGATTTTACACTCCAATACATTTACAGATTCTTGACTTAAGAGATCTGTATTACTATCCAGTGTGTGTTGATAATTGTTTTGGGGAATTCCTCTGTAAGGATTCTCTTTTGAAGATAAAGTTTCATTTTTCACAACTTCCTTCGGTCTTTCTTCTTTTACATCACACGTGTCCTTGGTTTTTATAATGTTTTTATGTAAAACATAAATAGGTTCATTGTCCATAAAAATCTTGGAAGAGTTGGGGATTAAAACGAAAGATTCAGCTACCGGTTGCACACTTTGGATACCAGCCGAAGAATCTTGTTGCAAGTCATTTGAAAGTTCTTTTTGAGTAAAACTGCCTTCAACTTCTACTTGTTCGTTCTGCTTAATTTCCTGGACTTTTCCTAATACTATTTCTTCCTCATTATACTGTTTTTCGTTAACATCTTCCTTCTCTAATTCACTTAAATCGAATCCTCTTTCATCGACGGCCTCATAACGGAACAATTTTTCAGCTTCTTTTTTTACTTTCTGATAGCTGTCTATTAGTTTTTGGGCCTCCATTTCCAGCTTCTTTTCTTCGTCGGATTTTTTCACCAACTTGGCACCTTTTTTTGCCAAGTCCTTACATGAATCCAATCGTCTACCGGCCTGTTGTTCTGCATCTTTTAAAACCGCATCAATTAGTTTTTGGGTTTCATCATTAATCAATTTTTGAGCTTCCATTTCCAAAACATTTTTGACCACAGAATCTTTGTGGTTTTCAGTTGCACCTGCTGATTTTTCTTTGCTTAACTCTGAACGTTTAGATACCTGTTTTTCACCATTTTTGGTGACCGTTAAGGTTTCATTAAATTCTCTTATCAAAGAAGGCTTTTCGTCGCAAGACTTTTGCTCCTGGGAAGCTAATAGGACCTGTTCGCTGTCCTCAAAAGTATCTAGAGTTTGATGCTCACATTCCATGAGATCAATGCCACCCTGATCGTTGGCTTGCAATTGTTTACCACACTCCGATAAATTCAAAATACCTCTGACAATACTTTGATTATCTGGCGGACTTAGCACCTCTTCCGATAATCTTGTTTCCGCTTGGGCGGTAACAGTTACCGGCTGTTGTTTAACAGCAGCTGAGACTTTTTCATCGAGACTATCCTGACTGTGAACTTTTTTAAGTTTAGCTTTTTCCTTGTGCGATTCACTGGATTTTTGTACCTTTTCCTCGCCCGTTTGAGCATCTAGCGTGCGTATTTCAGCATAGGCTTTTTGATCGCTTTCAAATTGGCGTTCTTCCATCACAGTGATCTTGGTATTACCCACACGTTCCGCATAAGGCTGGAGAGAGAAAGAAATGGGTTTGCTGGTATCGGTTGTTTCGCTATCGACCAATGCCTTTTTAAACTCTTCGGGTAATACATCGATAGAATCTAATAAATTATCGCATGTTTTTGATTCCATCAAAGTGGAAGAAGTAGTAGAAGATTTGATCACTCTTTTAGTGGTGGTAGTAGTGCAGGTGCTCGTCTTAGTAGTAGTTTTTTTTGTTTCAGTTTTGACTTCTTCTGATGATTTTGATAAGGCAGTGTTATTGTCGTTCAACTCCGTAGAAGCAGTTTTGAGAGATTCGGAAATTGTTTTTACTTCATTCAGCCTTTCTTCTCTGTCTTCTTTTACATCACTTTTAACACTTTCGCCTGCTGCCGGCTCCTGCCTTTCCAGAAAAATTTGTCTCTCTTTAAAATCCAAATCATTTGAGTTTTTATTATTTAAAAGTTCATTTACCGGCTTGTTATCGTTTTCACTTTCATTTGTATTCGTTTCGTTACTTGTCTTTAAAGACAACATATTTGCACATTCTTCTTTTGTTTCACTCATTTTGTTCGTCTTCGTTTCCTTCTTTTTTAATTTTTGTAATTCCGTTACAGGTACAGTGGGTGGTCGAACGGGTACTCCAATGAATATGGGTTTCTTGGTTTTCGTATGCGTTAGACTATTACTAGATTCCTCTTTTTTCACAATTTTTAATTCGTCTTCTGTTTGCTCGTTTTCTGTTTTAATTGCAGGTTTCATTTGACTCATATCATCGACTATGACAATCGGTCTGCAAGAAATGAAAAATAATTTTGGAAAAATTACCAAATGTTAACAAAAAAATTAGATATATGTATGTATGTCAAACTATTTTACCCGTAACGGAAATTGATTTTTTCGTGTACATTTTTTATTTTTAGATTAAAAAAGAAGTTGCCTTAACCTTGTGAATAAAATTCTTATACTAAAATTTGTTGTTCGGTATTTTTGTACCTGTGACTTTTATCTAAAAATATTTTTTCGTTTTATTATTGTTTTTTAACTACCTTCTCGTTTTTTTTTCGCTATTCACTTTTTGTTTGAGTATACGATTGCAGAAGATAAGAGTTTGTTACGCTACAGTAGGTAGATATGACTGAGTATGACATATAAATACATAAACTTTTTTCGCTGTGTGAAGAAGCTAGTATAGATAGCACTTCAATATTAGTATTAGATTTAGCACAATACACTTTAAGTAGCAGGATAAAGGTTTTCATATGGAAAAACTTGAATTCAATGTTATACTTTTAATGCAGGACTTTACAACCGGTATAAACTTTTGCGATGACCATGTATGTATAATTTTCTTTATGCGTCTATAAAAATGTCGTAATTTTTTAATTAAAAACGTTAGGCTTAGTATAAAGTCAGAAGTACAATACTTTCTTTTCCGTATAAGTTTTAAGGACAGTTTAGTTTTAGTATCTACAAATATCATTTTGTATCTATAAATATCTTTAATCCTGGTATAACCCCTAAGTATAAAAATTTGAAAAAAAAACTTTACTTTAAGGCTTTAGCTACAAGATAACCCTTTTTTGTGGAAATAATTTTATTAAATCTCTGTATAAGACTGCATTATTTGTATTATAATTTGATATATGTCTGTCTCAGTATTTCTTTACAAGTATAAGGAGTTTTCTTCATATAGAAAATTTTAGTAGTTAAAAGATTTTGTTCCTAAATAGTATTACTTAAATCTTAGTAAAACACTTTCAGTGTAAGCATTAGTGATGTTACGAAAATCAATTTTTAGTATTCGAGAATACGAATAGGAATATTTGAAACAATATTCGCCGAATACTAATACGAATATTATTTTTAAGGTTTAGGGCCAGATAATATTTAAAATTTAATTGGAAAAAATCCCTCCCTCTGTGTAAGTAACAATAAATTGTCACAATACCTCTACTGAACATTTTTAAATTATTTTACTTGCATGTATGCTTTGATATTTCGTTTTTCTTACTCTGGTAATTCAGTGTTGTTTGGGAGAACATATTTTCGCAAAATGCGCACCCACATGTCTCGGTGGACTTTCACATATTAAATTTTAATTCTTCCATTTTTTAAGTCAAACATTCCTCTACTAAGAATTGATTACTAACTTAACGCGATATGAATAAACATATAAGACTTTATCTTTTAAATCCGTGTTGCAAAATATATATTTTTGTCTGTTTTCAAAGAAAGTTATTATCTTGCAGCAAAGATAAAGGATTTTCTTTAAATAAAAATTAATATATTTTTCTACATTTTAAGTATATTTTTAAACTTTATATATATTTTTTTTTCTTCGGAAAGTGTGTGCGACATATTCGAGAAATATTCGCATGAATTTAGCAAATATCTTGAAATAAGCGAATAGTCGAATACGAGTATTCGTAATATCACTAGTGCATTTCTTTAGCTCTAGTATAAGTCTTTAGTATTGGTAAATTTTCATAAACTTGGTCTTGGTGCAAAACTTTAGTATAAATCTTTCACCTTCGTATTAAAATGAAATTTAAAAAGTTTAGAATGAGACGCCATTATAAGACTTTCAAACTTTAGTCCTAAGAGTAGAGTCTTACAATTTTTACCACAACTCTAAGCATTTCGAATTTTATATGAAGTCTTAATATTGAACTTCGGTCCATATAATTATATTCTTAGCATAAGAATTTATTCATTATAAGTCATTATTATATACTTTAGTATTGATAGTAGATTTAAATTTTGGTATAAAACTACAGTAGTCTTAGTATAACTTTCGGTATATAATATTTCGTTCAAGACAAGGTGTCAAACTTTATCCATAAAGTATTGTTAAAGGTAAAGTACACAATAAAACCGAGTTTCTTAAACAAAGTTTATATGTATATGTATCATCATTAACTTTAATAATCTGTTATGCATCTAGACTATAGTCTTTATATTAATTTTTAGTTCGAGTATGAAATTTAAATTATGAAACTGCCTTTAATCTCAGTATGAGACGTTTTTTTTAATCTAAGTTTAAAATTAAATCTTTGAAGAAGACAGTATAAAAGTTAAATAAAAATTCACTAAGGTTCACTATAAAAATATGACGGTGGGGGGTAAAGATTTGTTACGGATTGGAAATTTTGCACTGAAAAATTATTAAAAAGCGTTATGGGGGGGGAGGGTGGGGTTATAAAATCTCTGAAAACAGCGTTACGTAATATGTGCACAGCCGCTTAGATTTAATTTTCATTATGAGACCTGGGTGTTTTTAATGTCCAAGAGAATATAAATTTGAAATACTAATAAGGTGCTCATGCTAATGTAAATACTGTAAAATTAAGATTATTGGTAGAAAATGGTCACACTAAGCAACTAATTAATTGCACAATAACATCAGAAAATTCGTTAATTCTTAATATACTTATAAAACGCAATAATGACATAATAAAACAAAATGGGAAGGTATTTCCATTTTACAGTAATAATAAGGGTAATCACGATGGTGATTGTGCAAATATGCATTTTGCAAATTTGCTGTGCATATTAGTGTACTTCGTGAGCGTACTTTTAAATTTATTGCATTTTAGTGAAGAGCATGTAATTTTGTTCAGAAAAATGTGGCAGCCCATCAAAAATTCTGGCAACACTGACTTCAGATGTCAAGTTACAAATGCATAAATTTATTATTTACTAATAAATTAAAAAAAGAATACTAAAACTTTTAAAATTAAATTAAAATTAGTTACAAAATTAAATATTCTTTTTCTAAACATAAAAATATGATAGTCTGTATGTCACAAGTTGTTGTTTATTTTCGTTTGCAATTGATAAAATATGCACTACTATCTTTGCTCATGGTTTTTTTAGTGCAAACGAAGCAAAATTAAGCAAATTGCAAATACATACATTTTGTTGTTATGTTGTGCAAATGTGTGTATATTTGCACACATTTGCATCGTTTGCACACTTTGCACTACCCATCGTGATTACCCTTAATATAAAACTAAATAGTGCAAAGTTTGATACTGACTCTACACTTTATAAAGGCATAGTAATGATAACTTGATTTGAAATCAAATAATTTGAATATTAATTTCTTGAGTTGTTTATAGCAAAATAAAACCGAAACTGGTTGTTTAAAAACAAGAAACTGCTCTTTTTAGTCGTCTACCATCCAGCAGTGTCTGCATTTCACACAAATTGAAATCTATTCTCATTTGTTTTTCACATTCTTTTTTTTACTTCTCTCTACCTTCTTTATCCACATTCTGAATCATTCAGCCACATGTACACATGTTTTCAGTCTTGTCCTTCTCACCACCCCCCTCCACCCCTTTATCTATTCAACACTTGCAGCTTGCTGTTTGTTATCTTTTCGCAAAACGAAAAAAATAATTTTAATAACAATAAGAACGACATTATTATTTTTGTTGGTGTTGATATTTATTTAACACCTCAATTATTTGACTACATTTCACCTGTTGCTTATACTTCGATTCTTTGCTCGCCAAAGAATGAAGTAAACCGAAGTAGAGCGTTTGTAATTGTGGCCTCAACTTTCATTTCACATAAATTAAATTTTTGCAATATTTATTTACAAAAGCAGGTGAGGCTAGAGATAAGAATGTCATATAACATATGGTAAGTGTTGTTGTATCATAAATTTTGATATTATAGGATAAGAAAGATGTAAAGGGCCAAGTAGGGTTTTTGAAGTAGTAAAAGTAAGCGGAATTTTGTATGTAGGGTAAGTGTACCAGTAATCGACAGTTTAAGAATTTGAACATATTTAAGCTGGTGCCTTCGCTTCTTTGGCCTTTATAATTATATCATTGATGAGAACGTATTATAATTCAGAAATTTGTATTGTTTAAAACGAAATAAGTTAAATTTAAATAATTTTATTTACAGATATTTTATACAGAGTATATTTGCTAATTGCTGACATACCATATTTTACTGGAAAAATCATAAATTAAACAGAATTCAAAGTGTTTTTTATTAAAAATTAAATATTTTTGACTTCTATATTTTTTATGAGATCGTGCTGGTACAAAGGATCACACATAGGCACTTTGCAGTACCAGTAAATTTTAAATGATATTTAGTTTTTATTACCAGTAACTGATTACTGGAAAAAATGCAGTAAAAATTCAATTTTTACTAAGAGCACAAAACCGATGTGTTTGGCAGAGGTCGAATTCACAAAAGCGGCGATGATATATGGCTTCGAAGCGACCGGCTTGTTTCTCTGATTTTGACCCACAGAAAACATTTTACACTAATAAAATGCCTGTTGTTTTTGTTTTAGGGACAAGGCTACATTATTTATTATACCATGATTCTATTGTACAAAAATGAAAACACCGATATTTCAAAAGTTTAATTTGTGAGTGGTTTAAATGAAATAAGAAATCGTACAATTTTCATTTGAGAACTATACTAAACAGTCCCTGGCCGTATTGCTGTTGGTGCTCGGAAAATTAGTGAACAATTACTTGTCACTTCATTTTTAAATTTTGCTTTTAGATTAATTTTTGCTAACGAACTTGCTCCAGGCATTTTTACGATATAATTACACAAACTTTAATTCGTAAATTTATTATATTTTTGTGATCAATTTCTTAAAGATACAAAATAAATGTTTGTAAACAGGAAAAATCTGCTGTTTGCTCGTGATTTAGAACAATGAAATCACCACTTAAAATGAAAAATCTCGTGCTTTTCAGAACACCTCAATATCACTTCCGTGATTTTAAAAACGTTCGTGATTTGATATCACTGTGATTACAGAACATGCTTGATAGTCTTATACTCACATAAAAATACATGGAAGTATGGATTAACTGCAGAAGCACTCTGATTCAATTCGCAAATATTTCGTCTGGAATATAAAACGCTAGCGATCAAACAAAAGTTCATGACTATTAATAAAGCTTCATTAATTGTATAAGAGTCGAATTTTAGCAAATTATAAGACATAACTTATCATAGAAATCCTATTATAAACTGAAGAAAGCAATTTCCTTCTTTTAAAAACTTTAAACAAAAATTTGTATTAAAATTTATTTTCAAACTCACCCATTATTTGAAGATTGCTGTTCCAATGATGAACATTCCTCTTCTACTTCACCAATGGTCGGCAACATATTCGAATGCCAGTAGAGATTGAAATATGCTTCAGAAGGACCGGGCCCATTTATCAGCTCTGGTGGTCCCAACTTTTCGCCATCTTCGCATATATAATCCTTTTCCTCATCATGGCAATATCCATTAGCCTCGGGCGTATCATCTTCATCGCTACTTGAACTGGAGTAATACAAAGGCGTGATGGCCTCATCAATTTTCATACATTTACCTACCACCAGGGGTGGAGGGGTAGTGCATTCTAAATCGTCTTCTTCTTCATCTTGTGTCAGCTTTTCGGGAGACTCCTTAAATAAGTTTTTTATTGCATTGGAAGGTGAAGACTCTTTAGAGGATGCCGGAGATGTATTTTCTACAGCTTTTCGTTGGCTGGGTGGAGTATTACGTCTCTGTAGCTCGAAAAGGCTGGGTAAATGTTCCTCTTCTTCTTGGAATACCAGTGGCGTATCTTTTTTAGTTTGTATTTTACTTTCATAGGTTTGTATCATAAAGCGTATTTCACTATGAGGTGAGGTTGGAGTTATAGGTTTTTCTGGGGATTTCGGTGAAGACTGCTTAAAGGTCTGCATACTGGGTATGTTTACGGTGGATGGACTTGTGGGTGTTACTGATCTATCTAGCACAGCAACTGTGGTTACATTGTTGAGTGAAAGTTTGGGTATATTGGTTTTAGGCAACGATTGTACTCTTTCCGGTGGCTTAGGTTTTGGTCCCCGAGTCTTTGATAGAGAGGCAGTGCTACTTAGGCTTTCCGTCGAAGATGTTAAAATCGATGGTGTACTTTGCTGAATAACGGGTATAAAAGTTCTATCGGGACTTTTGAATTTACCTTCTGCTGATATGGTACGTTGTAAAGGTATTTTTGAACTGCTAAGAGGACTAGATTCCTTTGAGTGATTTTGCAGTAGATAATTTAGATTCAAATCTGTTTCGGATTTTTGTTTAGTTAAACGTCTTCCCACATTTGTGGGCGATTTTATGTTGCGGCTTTTAACTAAAGATGTTTCTAAGTCCAAGGATATTTTGGCAGCCAAATGGATGGGTATCCTGGATTTAATAGGTGAAGGAGTTTTATTTTGTTTGTTCGCTTGTTCTCTTTCCAAAAAATCTGAGGTTTGCAGTTTAAGTTTTTCCAGCTTAGTTTGAGGATTTAACTTAATCTCACTTTCGGTTTTGGCCCGTTCTAAAAATTTTTGTTGGCTTTGAGGCGATAAAATAGCTTTGGGAATTTTTGTGATAAATTCTTTAGTACCATTGCTGCCATATACGGAAGAGTTTTGAAAAGTTTTAACTGCCGGCAAGATATTTGTGGGCGTGCTAGGAGTAGTAGGAGTTGAGGGTTTTATTACTATTGTGTCTGGCACTTTTGGTGGCGGTACTTCTATAGCTTGTTTACCCGTACTGCCCAATTTCCTTGGCATGGGTATTATCGATCTCTTTTTTGGCTCTATATGAGCCGTTACTTGTCGGGGTCTAGGTGTTGGAGTAGTTTGTTTTAATTCATCCTGGTGTGGGATTTCTTTAGATTCCTTACTTACTTCAGCTGCCTCTATTTTTGTTTTTAGTTCCATATTCTCATAGACATTAATTTTTTTGGTTTTGAATTCTATATTTTCATAATTATTTCCCGGTATTAAGGTAATATTGTTTAGATCCAAGTCCAGAGTAGAGTCTAAAACATTTGTCAAAGCATCTTCTGAGCTGCTATTCAAATTAAACTCCTCCTCCAGCATGGTAAAAGGTTTTAAAACTTTGGCCAATTCTGGCTTATGAATTACCACGGGTTGACCACTTGCCAAAGAATTAAAGCCCGATAAATCCGATTCTGAAGAATACGTAGATGTAATGGAGTAACGATCTATTACGGTAGAAATTGTGCTAGCCGTGTCATCTGATTCTGATTCGGCAGTGTGATGCCGTAAAATTGCTTGATTATTGTTACAATTGGAATTATTTTCTGCAAAGACATTAATATAAAATTCAGCATCTGGAGGAGGAGTGAAGGATTTATCTTGTGTAACAGCATTATCCACCTCGGTGAGCTCATTTGTCGCTAGATCATTAACTTCTGTTTCGTTAAAACTACTTAGCTTCTTAATTAACTTTCTAGGCGGCACTGGCGGTGGTGGTGGTGGTACGCCCTTCATTTTACCATTGCCACCAGCACCGCCTGTAAAAGTGGTTAAATTGCCAGCCAGCTGTTCATAGTCTTCTTCCAAATCTAGAGGTTTTTGTCCTTTACCGTTGCGCACCACCAATTTAATGGCGACGTTGTCCTTTAAGCCCTTAACACATTCTATTCTAGTCAAATCTCTTACCAGATAATCATCAATTTTGATAATTTCATCTCCTTCACGCAACTGACCCCAAGATGTTAACACTTTTGAGGCAGGACTATCCTTGGCACATGACTGTATGTATAATTTTTGTACCTTCTCTGTATTTCTAGTGCCGCCTTGAAACTTAAGACCAAAACCTAAACGTTCGCCAGGCAAACGATAGACCATCACGGTTTCTATTTCTGAGTTTGTGTCCATACTTTTTGCTTCATTATTACTGTTAGCCAAGTTATTGCTATTGTTGTTTATCGATAGTACTGTTATAAAAGACGGATCCCCATCACTAGATGCTGGTGGTGGATTTATTGGCAGCATAAGGGTTGTGTCTTTGGATGATGGCTCATCAACTTCAACAACCGTTATATAATCAGCCATTGTCTAGTACAGAGATTTTATAACAGTGGAGTGGAGTTGAATTTTATTTACAATGGTGAGTATGTTGCATCAGGTTTGAAGCTTAACTTAACGATAAGCATTTATTTTAGTCTTGGCTAATTGATGAAACACTGAAAGTAGTAATCGTGGTAGGCTTGGTTAATTGGTGAAATATCTGAAAGTAATGTAACAAAAGATTTTTGTTAGACAAATTATGTAGATGTTTTTTATCATCATGATATTCGATCCGAATAATTAAATTTTAAGCTGGATTTTCTTAGCAACTCAAATTAACTTTAAAATTATTATAATAATATATTTAATTTTATACTTAATGAATTGTGTGAAGTGTTTGAATATTCTAAAAATATATATTTTCAGTGAATTGACAATTTTAAGGAAATTTCTCCGACTTTACTAAAAACTACAGTTATTTTAAATTTAAATGAAAAATTTGAACAGCTACTTTTAACTACTACTTTTTTTATTACAATTTTCTATACAAAATGTACATCCTCACTATTGCTTATTTTTTTATAAACTCAGTATATAAAAAAAAAATATAAATAGCTTTTAGATGGAATAAAAACAATTTATATCATTTTACACCACTTGAAATAATGCTGTAGAAATTTCGGTACAACGAGCACATGTGTGCCAAAAAGGTATTGGGATTCTGTGCAAAAAAAAAATCAAAATGATTTATAAAAAATATTTTAGCGCAAGTAAATGTCTGACTTCTGTTCAATTATGTATTTAAAAAATTTTTTAATTTTTGACTTTTTTTCGGGACTTACGCGACTTCTATGACAATCATATAAAGGCACCGCGACCCAAGGATCTTTTGAGCAACCCAAATGTTCACCGAATTAGGTTAAGGCTACGAATAAAACGAGCCACCCTACTGGGTGAGAGATTGTAAATCTCAGTTGGAGACAGTAAAATGCCTCCAAAAAATCCCGTTCTGCGCTGCGTTACCGCCGGACAATCACAGAGGATATGCTCCAGCGTCCAATAATGAATTGGTGCTTCAAGAAACCACAGTGTCCAGTAAACCATGCCGTCAGTAGTCTGAGGTCATTTTTGTCCTCAGTAGTAGTAACTTTTGGGATTTGTTTTTGGATAACGTAAGGAAATCTCATTACCCACTATAAGTGAGATGATGAAAAAGTCCATAGGCGAGTTTTACTATAGGTTCGATAAAAAAAATAGTGAAAATCTGCTGATCCTCTTGAACGAAAATAGCAGGGAACAACTATTCTCATTATCCTGTGGGAACTGTCAAAAGATAGAATACAGAAAAAAAGTTTAAGTCTGATACCGAAATCGTATGTTTGTTTGAAAGTTTTAATAAATGCATGGATCAATTATTATTTAGAAGAAATGTAGCTAGATTTTATATTCGACAGTTGTCAAAGAAATAATCAACTTTTCAACTTTTTTTGGTTATTCTGCTTTTTGTACTCCTCATTTTATTTAAATAAAGAAATTTTTAAATTTTTCCTTGTCATTTTGGTTTGGCTTAAAAACAGTCCAACAACAGTTAAGAATTATTATTAAAGAAATTTATGATGTTGATGACTTGCCCTGACTATGAATCGAACCAAAGTCCTAAGTCATATTTTGCTTTACAGCCGACGCGGTAAGCACTTTAGCCAACACCACTCACACATTAGTTAGGCTTAAGTTCTGTTTTTAAATTAATTAAAATTCAAATTAATAAAAGCTTTTGGGAACATTATCCAATCGAACTAGTAGAACGTTTCGGTATGCCGATTTCACAGCCTATACAACTGTCATCAGCGTTCGCTTGTTCGTTTTTACCATTTATAATGGTATGGCACGGTTCGGCTGATCTTGATTAATATTGTGCTGCTTTCACATGTTCAGGTGTCATATGTTTTATAAATATAAGAAAAATTATTTTTCACATTTGCCGAATAAACAACGAATTACACGAATTATATGCGGTATTGCAGTACTTTTTCAATGCGAATTGTACTGAAAACGATAAATTTTTACATACTTTATTATCCCTGATTCCTACTACACTCTCATTCATGATTATTGTTACTACGTTTACTTCAACTGCGACCCATTTTTGTAACTAATTGGACAGTCGAAGAGGATGAACGAGAAAAGAATATAGTAGGGGAAATCACTCTTAGTATTGTAATCATTGCAGATCTTGCAAGTCTAGCTTATTATCATAAGTTTGCAGCAATGCAATAACAAAATATGTAAATAATCTAGACCTGCACGATCTGCAACGGATGCAAGAGCAGTTTTCAACCAAGAGCGATTTCCGCTAATACTTTAGTACTCTTATTAGGTTTGCAGGCTGACCCATAAAAAAATCAACTAATATTCTATAAATCGTCCTACATAAAATCGAGGAAAAGTATAAATATTATTATTCTCACATGTTACAGAAAGGAGGTACATGATTCCGAATAATTATAAATTCTTAGTGATTTAGTATCACTTATGAAGGAAGATCAGTCTATTGAATCTGATGATGACAAACAAATTTTTTATGTCGATTTTTTTTCCACCACTTATTGTGATCCACTTCAACGAATTAGGTTCATATATTTTATTTAATGCAATTTATTTTTAATGCAATTACATCGTTATAATATGGGACTGATAGAATACCAAGTACTCTTATAACAAATATCTTTTATTATTGACTTAATTAAATTCACTCAGAAAACGACCTCGACACCATGGGTGGGCTAATAATAAATATCGCAAATACTATTCAGTTAAACTGTGAAAGCCATTTCTCAGCCTTATCCAGTTTTAATTTACTGGGAAGGACAAGAAAAGAAGGGAAAAGTTTGAAATTCAGTGCGCCATCACACGCAATAATTATTTAAATTTTTGATGTGTCATTAATCTAGAACAAAAGCAAATAGAGGAGCTTAACAATATTTGTGTTTATCATTCCGAATTTAAACTCCTGGCGATGCAAACTGATTTTTGTTTTTTTATTTTAAGCCCCTAAAAAATTAATTGTAAAGTAGGCTAGTGAGTAGAGCACTTGGCGTAAAACACACGTGGAACGCGTTCAATGCTCAGCAGGGATTTTTAATTTTCACTATATTTTGAATGTTTAAAATCTTTTAAATATTGAAATTTTTATCTTGCAGAAGTAGTGAAGGGTTTGTTTATTGGAAATTTTTTTTAATACATTTACATAAAAATTTAAATTCTTATTTTTAGAGCTAACGATCAATGTATTTTATAAAAAAGTTAACAATTATTTTTTATTCCAATATTTCGCTACCAACAATGGGTAGCTTCTTCTTCAGGGATTTAAATTATGTTTTTATTTTATAAAAATTGTGACAAATTAGTATAAAACAAATATTTTGTTTTAAAGAAAAATAAGAAGAAAAAATTTACATAAAAATTTTTGCTGGGTTTTAAAATAAAACTGCAACGAAAATGTTTCCCTTGATTTCTCTATTGCATTTTTCTATTTAATTTTCGCTTAATTCGTTAGTTTGCAAACAAATTTCCCCCTTTTATGCATCAACTGTTGTTTAGCTGGTTTTTAAAATTCACTAATAAATTTAAGTTAACATCCAAACAGCATTTAAGCATCTTCAATTAGACACTTTTTTCACGTGCAACCAAAATCGAAAAATTAGTGGCTTTAAGCCACCTACTCTTTTAAGTGCCTCAAACGACAAAACCAATCATGCAGAAATTACTTTTAATATTCATGCAAAAGTTACATGATGCCGTAGTCAAAAGAGCCATTCAAAAAGTCAACAAAACCTCAGTGCAAAAACCGGTAAGAAAATATTTTGTGGCATCAAAATTTAACAGTTTTTTTTAATGAATTTCTTGTTTTTTACAATTTTATACGATTTTGAACAGGTAGCCTTCATTTTTGATTTGTAAGAAGAAGAAAATAATACCCAAAAAGTGAAAAAATAAAAAAAAACAAAAACAAAAAACTTGTTACAAGAAAGTTGCAAATTTTTCCACATTTGCCGCTTGACAAGTCAAGATAATGAAATATTTTTTTTCTTTTTTGTTCATTAGCCGAATTTGCTTTAAGTGAGGGGGAGAGGTAATGGAATTTAGTTTCATGTTTTAAAGCAATTTTTATCTAACAATTTGAAAGGGTTTGAATGGAAATTCATACATTATTAAAGTAACGAGGGTGGGTCCCAGTGTATGAATTGAAGGAGTTGGTTTATTTGCCATTTCACGGTTTCATTAAACAGGAGGTAGCAGTTCGAATTCCAATCATGATGGTAAGAGTCTCACCAAATTCCACAACTTTCCTCGTAGGTGTAGATAAACCTGCATAGTTTTGCATTTAAGATTTTGATCTGTTAAAACAATAAACCGGCTTTGAACTTTGATTTTAAATGTAAAATTTACGAGTATTGCTAAAAGTTATTGTTGTTGCTTTCTCACTTTTTCAATTTCAGATTTAGATTTTTTCTCTTTTTGTTCAAACAAGATCATTGAAATATTTTGCAAAGTATTTTGTTGTTTTTTTCCTTATGTTTTGTCTTGTTTGCTGACAAAGTGACTGGCTGACATACTTTTATTTTATACGGCGAGAGAAAAAGCAAAAGCTTTGTACACCTCACAATTCACTTAGAGTGCAACATCATACAGTTGATTACCATGAAACCATTTAAAGAATTCCAAAAAAAAAAAACATATATTGAAAATATTTTAGATTCAATAGAAGTTTTATATTTTCATATGGAAAAGGATGAAACAAAATTATTTTTCACCTGAAACAATTTTAGCAAATAAATATTTTTTTTCCTTATCAATTTATATGTTTTTTTAAGGAGGAAGTTTGGCGATCTTCATTAAATAATGAGCGGTCATAAAATGAAACAAAGATATAAGACAGAACTTAAGTGAACATGTATATGATGCATAGATAATTTGAAATCGACGGTTTGATTCAAATCGAAACATTTATAAAGTTGTAATTAAAAATTAAAATCAAGTGCCCCAAACAATTTTATCCAGCTTAAATAATATAAACGACGAACTAAACGCTTTGGCTACAAAAGTAAACAATGACTTAGGACCTGGGTTCGGTCCCAGGTCAGGTCATGTCGTCAATATCACAAATTTCTCTAATGTACATTATTTTATTAATTGTTGCTGTTCTAAATTAGTTCAAATTAAGTTTAAGGCGAGTAAATTAAATCCAAAGAAAAAGTTTTTATTAACCAACTATTGGTAAGTACAGTTTGAATATACTCATGTCTAAATGTAATTTAATTCGAGTTTAAATGAAATTCATTCGAACCTTAAGTTAAATTTAAGGCCGACCCAACTGTGTTATATCAAGCCCCATTAAACTTGCTTACCACTTAGGCCAAAATTCACAGTCTTTCTTTAGTTAAATATTGTTTGTAGTTAAGCAAATGATATTTGTTGTATTAGTTAACTAAAGACTGTGCATTTGGGCCTTAGTTCACCATCTTAACCACAGATTTAATTTAAGGTTCAGATTAAAAAAATTTAAAGCTGAAATAGTCAATAAATAACGCGTAACAAAAACTTTTGTTTGCTCAGCAACGTAAAAAAATCCCCGTTTTAAAAATTCCTTTCGAACGGAAATCTCTCAACAGACAACAATAACATCCCTGTGGTTAAACCGTAAGTGTGTGAGTGTGTGTGTGTTTTTTTTTTATTATTTTTATAGTTTTCAGATAATGTTGATTGTCTTGGCATATTTTTATTTGGCAAGGGGACATTTCAACATTGTGTTACAATACAATTTAGTTGGCTGCATGATATTATTTTTATTTTTTTATTTCAGTTGTCATTCCTTTTTAATGATGCTGACAAATCCCTCAAGGTCTAGCCTTTTCGCTTTTTACAACAAAGAAGAGCAAAAAAAGGTTAAAAGCTTGGAATTCTTATCACTTGTAAAATGTCAAGGAATAAAAGAGATAAGAAAAAAATTGTTTATTAAAAATTTTTGCTGTCAAGCCTTTTGCTTAGAAGTTCTAGTTGTAATGTAAATTGTAACGAAATATTTTAGCAGGAAACTTACAAGTTAATTTGTTTTTTATATTTATTTTATTTTTTATACGTTGACTTTTTTTCTTAAAGTGTTTTCTTATTTATAATTTATGCATGTTAATCAGTTTACGTTAATTATTTGATTTATGTTGGCTTAAAAATGCTATTGTATGTACAATACATATATTAAATTACCATAAAATGAGCTTTTAATATACGACTATAATACTCCATTTACTTTCTGATCGTAATTAGCAAATCAACACACACACTTAATAAATGTTGCACATACAGTGCACTCGCGATAATATGAACAATTGTTTTTCTTCCGTTGATTTCTCTAAAATATGTACTTTAAAGCTTTAAAATATGAACAGCTTATTTCTATATATTTTTTAACGATTGTTATCTAAATAGTGTTGAAATCTAAAGGGATGTTTAGACATTAAATTTTTCCTTTGTTGATTGAAATACGTTAGCAACGTCGTCCTAATATTTCTTTGTATAAATTTAAACAATGTACCTATAAATGTATAAATATAAACAAATATTAATAATTATAAGAAGTTCGTAGTAATTTCAAAAATTACAATTAATATACATTTGAAAAACTTAGAAATATTAGATCATATTGGAGTAGGAGCAAGTCTCATTAATTCAGCGAATAAATTTGGGGTGCAAAAATCTACAATATGTGTAATAAAAAATATTGAAAATTTTCTTCTTAAATGTATTAACAATATATTTATTGGACCTGAAAAACTGAATTTTTTGTTTATTTTCTAATCGAATAAACAAAAAATAAATAATTTAAGATAAGAAATTTTTATTTTATTTTGATATTTGCAAATATGTATGCATAATCTTGTTAGCAAATGTGAAGTGTCTTGGTTTTAATTATTTCATATTATCGCAAGTTCACTGTAGATAATTGGTATGAATGAAAGACAAAGACTTCATGACTGCAAATTATAAACAAAGCAAAAACCATGCATACAAATGCCGGAATATTAAGATGGCCTTCATTTACTGAAACAAAAACATAAACAAGAATATAAATTTGAATTTTAATGGAATCCTCAAACCTGGAAATTTTACAACTTTAAGATAAAATAAAATTGTTAATTTCACGTGCTTAATGTTAAATCCACCCCTAATAAATTCACTTATAAACTGCATAAAATTATCAGTTGAAGATATATTTTTTTATGTACAACACCACACACACATACACAAAACCGCCTGGCATTCACAAGTTTTCTTCAGCATTTTTTTTTTCTTTTTGTGTAATTAAAACTAGTTGCTTGCATTCAAATGAAAACTTTATAAACGACGTTAAAACCAGCAAACCAAAAAAACACATTCATGCATACAGAGTCATAGAGAGTTAAAAGTTTCTTATGAGAGCAATTCATACCAGCTATTAAATGTTTTCGAGTTGAATAAACAACCACAAGTAGGAAAATAGCGAACAAAAAAAATTAAATCTAAACTTTGTAGACTGTGGCGTTGACAAAGCAACTGAAGTTAATCATTTCACTGTAATTGTGGCCGAGCAGAAAGACTTTTTTTGCAACTTGTGTCAGCAACTTAACGTGTTCAAGTTCATCGTCAGCTGTTAAAGATCTGCTACTTAGGCAGAGGAAAATGTGATTTAATTTTTTCTTCTTTTTGCAATTAAATAATTTATTTTACAGCACAGCAATTACGATCATAAATGTCTCATAATTTCCTCTAAATGTGATTATTTTGAATTGCTGACGAGATGAGTGAAAATATGACACAAAATTCCGTTTAAAATTTTATTTAAGTGTAAATATTATAAATCCTATTGAAAAATGTCTTAATTAAATTTAAACAAAATTTAAAAATAGCTTGGTCGGTTTTTCAATAACCTCTCGTCGAATTTTTAACAATTTTAAGCGTGCTTAAGCTAAGTTTAGGAAATAATTTTAATCGTGCTCAAACAAAGATCAGGGTAGTAGGGGTTGTTTGAAGTGGTAAGAGCGTTAACTTCAAAGCAACATCATTAACTTCTCTAATGTTCTTAGTTTGGCATATTGTATTAATTTTTGGTGGACTGATTTAAGTGATGAAGGCAAAGCTTTGGTCACTAAACTGTTCCTGCAGGGATTGGTACTGTAATCAATTACAGCGCCCTCCTTCGTCGGTTAGCAGAATCTTACGTGGATTTAAACAATTAAAAAATAGTCTGCATACACTGCTGACGGAAGTTGATGATAATCACAAAACGTGCAATAGCACACATACACTATATTTTTCCTTAGTTCTAGCACAATGGACTACATAGGTAGAGATAGTCACATGAGAGCTGGTCCTAATAAAAATAAGCACATTTAAAATAAATGCTTAACCCGAATTTAAGATACGTTTAAATCAAATTGAAAAAAAAATTATTAGGCAAATAAACAGTCTAAAGGAATTTTAAATAAGTTGAAATTAACTTTAAGTAAATTATTAAACTAAAAATGAGGATAAAATTTGGATTAAATAAAACTTAAAACCAGCTTTCTTTCAGCAAACTTGTTTCAACAAAACTGAAACTAAAATTTAAGCTTTAATGGACTATTAAAAATTCTCAACTGGTTTTGAACATAACTAAAACCGAGTTAAAAACGTGTTCTATCTAAGTTTAAACCAAATTTTAGATACTTTTTACTACTAAATTTAAGAAAATTGTTATCAAGCAAAAGTGATTTTCAAAAGGAGGTTAAACTGAATTGTAGCCAAGTTTTAGACAAACTATAACAAAGTTTAAAGAAACACTTTAAACAAAACTGTCATGAAAATTAATCCGGCATAAGATTAGTTAAAATATTTCTTCAAGCGAAGTGAAACACAGGCTTTACTTACGTTTAAACTAAGAACTTATTAAGTTTAATCCAGGCTTAAACTAAATTTAAGAAGAGCTGAAAAATATGTATTGTTTATATTATGAGTTTTAGCCTGGTTTAAACCAATATTAGATTTAATCAGACACCAAAAAACTATCACATTTAAATTGTTATAAATTTTAATTAAGTCTCAGCCGCTTATTAAATCTTTAATGTTTAGATAAGGAAAGCGCATATCCACACGGACGCAGAATTGGATGAAAAAGGAATCACAAGTTCAGCTAATAGTTTTCTTAGCTAATTTTCTTAACTTTCTTTAAACCTAAAAGAAACAAATGGGAACTTATCATCAGTAATTTAGCCAAATAATGCCCATGACAAAGCCCCAGATATAATCAAGTTTGCTCTTCGTGATATAATTTATGGCCTAATGAAAACGTCTGCTCAACCACCTTAGCATGTGGCGTTGGATCCTTAGACAATGACAGATGATATGTTCAATATTTTCTGGCTCCTCTTCATCCCCGCACAACCTACAGAAATCTCGCAGTGGCATTTTCTTATCTAGTTCTAGTTTTAGCCGAACAGTGGCCTAAAACGAGTAAAACATGTCTTTGTAAGATCCTGGATTACTAAGTGCAAACTGACTTTAACCTGATGCTAAAAGGCAAGTGCTTCACAAACTTAAGCCACGATTAAGCTAAAGCTAAAAAATTAAGCTGAATTTGCGTTAGCTTTAATTAAACCTTGTAAAAAAATCAACTTTGGCTTAAATTGACCAACTTAAAATCATTCATTAGACAATATAAAATAATATTAAAAAACGTCAAATTGATTTCGAGTGGTTTCTTGTAAATTTCCAGCAAAGTTTAAAAAAGCAGTCTAAACGAATTTCTGTCCTTGTAAATAAAATTTTAACAAAACTTACATGAGTTTAAAGTGACACCTTAAACATCTCCTAAATCGAGCTAAACGAAATTTTTATTTGGACTTGACTGTCAATAGGGTTCGAACCAAATACAAAACAGTTTTAATAAATTGTATGCAAGCTTACACCAATTTTTAGCAAAATTCAATAAAAAAAGAGATTTCATAAAAGGCTAAGTAGGCTTTAAAAGCAGTTTAGTGCAGCTTAGTGAAGACAAGCTTAAGCAAATCTTAAAAAAGTTTAAGCTTAGTTGAAAACAAATTTAAAGAGTCCCCGAACCGACATTAACATAAGTTTTAACTGAACTTAAAGAAAATAAGACATATTTTTAATGTCATGGACTAATAGAATAGCATTGCTACCTTTCAGCGGCACCCAAACAGATTTTAGATTGATTTTATACCGAAACTTATGAAAACAAGTAAGAGTGCTATAATTAACCAAGCTTTAGGTATATAAACTTTTTCTATATGTGGGGACTCGTATGAAAAAATGAACCGCAAATTTTAGACATCCGATGTTTTAATAAAACCCTTTCGTTTGATACCCATATCATAGGGAATCATAAAACAATGAAGAGTAAAATTTCGGCCCCCGGTGATATTCCCCATTTTTATTTCATATTTCAAACAAAATTTAAAATTTTCTATTCCTTGCCACTTCCACTCCTGAATAAAAAGAGGGTTCAAATGCCCTATTATTAAGTAAATGTGCAGAGTGTTCAATTCTAATTCCGATATCGACAGATTCAATGCTGGGCCAACGTCTTAAACTAAAAAATTTATTTTATTTTTGTTAATTTTCAATACAAATTGTCTCAAGTCTCCAACACTTCCAATGGCTTCGG
The DNA here is from genome assembly GCA_947311025.1 of Lypha dubia. Classification (NCBI taxonomy): domain Eukaryota; kingdom Metazoa; phylum Arthropoda; class Insecta; order Diptera; family Tachinidae; genus Lypha; species Lypha dubia. The sequence goes on from OX371263.1 coordinate 3,541,622, forward strand.
AAAACCCGTTTCATTTAAATTCCATATCTATAAGGATTCAGAATAAATAATGTGGAAATTGCAGACGGAATGACAAACCTATAAGCATCCTTAATCTCTTTGGTGAATTTTCGGACCACATATCAGAAAAGTTAATATTAATTTTAACCAAAGATTAATCACCCGTCTTCAAACATACTTTTAACTGAGTTAAAACAAACATTACAGGTAAGCTTTAAGTCCAAACATAAATATGACGACTTTTATACAAGGAGTTATTTCTTGTTTCTTCAATTTTAATTCAGCGGGGGAAAAGACAGAAAAAGGAAATAATCTGAAGCTGAATTACAATTTGAACAAAAAAAACTTTCCGGTGCTAAAGGGGTCATACTTCAATTTGGTCTTAAAGCTTTTCCGTACAGTGCTAGTCAATTTAATCAAATAGTTTCTCGAAAGTTACTAAACAATAATTAAAAAAAATTTATATTTTATTTCATTTAAAATTAAAATAAGGATTTTGTACGATCGTACACAATTTGTATTTTTCCAATTTAAAGTTTTCGATCATTTTAATAATTCGCAAACAAACTATTCGTATAATAAACAATGTGATTCAGGGACTAACGTACACAATAGCAGGCATCTCTTGTATGGGCTGCAATCCAGTCTAAATATTTACTAACTCTCGTATAAACGCCCGGAGCATTAGGACTAGCACAACCATATCCAAAGGATACCACACCAGCCAAACGAAAAATACTGTCACGTACAATCAAAGGACCACCACTGTCACCCTTAAATAAAATTAAAAGACAGATAATCAATTTGGCTTAAAACTCTTTTTTTGTATACCGAATTACCTGGCAGGAATCTCTGCCACCCTCTAGATAGCCGGCACACAACATTGTATCCACTATCATGGATTTGTAAGATGTTGCCCTACACTGGGCATTTGTTAACACTGGCACTATCAATTCCTGCAAATCAGTGGATTGATTGCCACCATCCGAAGTCAAACCCCAACCAGCTACAATGGCTTGTTGAAAGTCGAAATTTTGATTGGCACTTGTGGGCAGACAAACGGGTCTAATGGGCTGTAACAGCGGCACCGGCTCTTCCAGCCGTAACAAAGCTATATCATGTTCTAAAACTGCTGGATTGTACTGACTGTGCATATTGGCAAAGGTCACTTTACGCACTATTCCTTCCGAAGGAGAATTTTTATCCAGCTGAAGGAGTCTTATTGAAATATTGCTTATATCCATGCCATAAACACAATGGGCAGCCGTTAAGGCATAACGATCATTAATTAAGGCAGCGCCACAGAATTGAAAGGAGCCACGAAGCATTTGAGCAATCCAGGGATATTTGTTGGTGCGTACACGAGTACCACCAACAATGCGATTGACATTGGGAACCCCGCAAGCTGTGAAGAATGTAATTTGAGAATTTTAACGGAATTTGTTTTCGGAATCTTTCTTACTTACTGCATGATGCGCATTTATTGCTGCTAAACAATTTACCATCCCCTGCAAAAGCAATGGAATCAGAATCTTTTCTTTCCGTCAGTATAGATGCTAATATTTGTTGTTTATGTTGTGCAATAATATCGTCGACAAAATCAGCTTGTACTGCCGCAGGTGGCATGTTAGTAGAGCTGTCATTGCTATTTTCTAAAGCGATTTTTTCCGGTTTAGGGTAAAAATAGCCTTGGAACTGTTTGAAGAAAAATATTTTTTTAGCAGCTTTTTCGTTACTTGTGCCAAAAAATTTACCTTTATTTCGGCTGTAAATATCATTGATATTTGAATGAAAAGATTAGACAGCAATAACAGTTTCATTTCTCTTCTAACACTTTCTTTGCCTTTTGCAATTTGAAAATTCTTTATTCGATATTCGATATTTCTCGATATTCTTGCAAAACTTACTAACTGATGTTAGCACTTTGAACACTTTTGTTACACTAGTAAAGAAAGTTTTTGGTTAAAGGTTTTTTATATGTGTGTTAAACAGATAAAAGCTGGTGTGCAAAACAAAAAAGTGTTCTTAAAAACTTCTTTATGAAATCAATAAAATTTCAAGACTTTAATGCTAAAAAATAAAATAAATGATTTCCTCTTTGGTTTCTTCAGGAATGATTCACAAGTTTCAATTTTATATGTATATTTTTTTAATATTTTGTTATTTCTAAGAAACCCAACTTTCACTTGCAGGGGAATTGACCTTAATTTTGTTTTATATTCTTTCCAGATTCTTTTCTTTTTATTGTTACACATGCATACATTTGCATTAATTTTTACAGCTTTTGATTTATAGATTTATTTTTTAATTTATTTCTTTAATACTTTCTTTTGTTTCTTAAATTCTAAACAATAGCAAATGAGTTTCTATATTTCAATTTATTGTCTAATATATAAAACTTTCAAAAGAAACGCACTTAAATTATATTTGAAACCACCATTAAAATTTCCTCCCAGTAGTCACTTTAATGCAGTGATTCTTTTTCTCCATAAAATACCGTTAAGTTCATGGTATTTTAAATTTAAAAATCATCGGAAATGAAAATCATCGGAAACAGAGTAAATTGCAGTAAATAAAAGACTTAAGTCACAAACGTGAAACAAAATTGGTTGTTTTTGCTGGAAAGCGCTCTTTAAAAACGGAATATTTAAGGCAGCAAGATCTTATCCAGTTCATATATATGTTTCCTCTCAAAATACAATGTAAAAGTTTCATACACAGGGAGTGCCACGCGCACACAAACAACATCATTGTTTTAAAATACTTCCCCTTAAGCGATTCTTATGACACTTTAATATAATAATTATTATAGCTGTTTGGAACGTTCCTTGGGCGATTAATTTTAAAGAATTATATGTTATTTTTCATCTGCTTCTGTTTAATCAATAATTGTGAAACTATTCAACAAGCGCGAATATAAAATTCAATGCAAATAAAAGTAAGCTGTGGAACGCCCCGAGTAAATAATCATTCTTTTCACCAACTTCCACCCACCCGATTCCTATGAAACTTTGTATGCATCTTAAGTTTCTGTGTCAATAAATTTTTATGAATAGATCTGTGGGCAGCGCCACTCCCATACAAATAAAATGTAAACTTTTAGCTAGTTTTACTGCAGAGATTCTCACCAAGATTAGAGCGCATTTTGAGATTCTTTAAAAAAAAATTTTGCAATAAGACAAGTGCACTCAAGAAAAAAATTAACTACAACTTAAAAAATTTTCCTTAATTTGAGTTCAAAATTGTTGTCGCACGAGTTTTTTTTTATAGAAATTTTGTAAAATTTTCCATGATGTTAGAAAATGCGCAGGGAATTTTTTAGAATTATAAGAAAATTTGTACAAAAAACTAGTTCAGTGTTTAATTGAAAATTAGTAAACATTTTGTCATGGGGCTCGATTTCCCGATTTTACGAACAATGTTTTCATTAGAATTATTTAGTGGTTCATTTCCATATTATGGTGGTTTTTGATCTTGCATTTCCGTGTATTTTCCTTTAGATTATGCTTCCTGTAACATCCAAGGTAGGTCTTGAAATTAAAATAATTTATAAAAAAAAATTCTTTAATTATTGGAAAATTTTCTAATTTAAGAAAAGAAATTATGAACTTAAATTGCGAAGAAACGTTTTCCGTTTTTATTCAGGCAAATTTTTATCAATAATTAAGTCCTTAATCTAAGAAAAAACTGCTTACTTTTAGAAAAGGTGCTCTCAAATTTAATAAAAACTTCCCTGGAAAGTTAATTTTTTAGCGTAACATTATAAACTATTTTTAAAGACATGAATTATTTGATAATTTTTTTAAATTAAGAAAATGTAACTATTTTTGATTTATTTAATTTAACTTTCAAGCTTTTAAACGAAATTATTATTTGAACTATAATTCAATATGTAAAAATTAAATAAAAAAGATATTATAATAATTCTCGTGTTCTATTTCTGTTGAAAACTTTACATAAATTGTAAAAATGGATGAACGAACACTGATGAGAGGTGTAGCGGCCTTGAAATCGGTATACTGATACGTTCTCCAAGGCTGATTGGATATATTAATTTTTTTCAACATAAAAACTCCTTGGTAATTTGAATTTCCATTAATTGAACAAATTGAACTTAAGCCTAATTATAATAATTTCTCTTAATAAATAATATTGCATTGGAAAAATGTATTTACTTTGGATTGTTCTTTGTATTCTAAAAACGTGTAAATATTTACAATTTTAAGTGAATAGAACATTTACGAGCGTATCAAATGTAATTAAATTTTCATATACCGATAAATTAATTAATTAATTAAAACTGCACATAATGAATTGTGGAGGGGCTTTAACAAAATTCTTATATCTGATTTTGCTTTGAGTTTTAGTAGAGCGAAGAAAAGGTCTAGTGAAATCTAGGGTAACGTTCTATATAACATAAATGCGGTTCTTTTAAATTAAGCTTTGAGAAATTAATAAAAATATATATCGTATTAACTCGAAATTTGTAAATTTTCATTTTGTGCAAGAAATCCATGTATAGTGTTCATATCTACCCACTGTCAAAGTTTTACATATTTTTCTTTACTCTTTCGCCAAAAAACAAAGAGTTTCTTCTCTCTTTGTAATAGAAGTGTAGTATAAAAAAAAAGTTGTTCGCCTCTACTGAAAATTTAAAAATTTTGAGTTAATACCCTCTTGTTGATCAAGTGCGATATGTCTGTAACACATACGAGTTTGCAAGTTTACAGCACATACTCCTTGGGAATCCTTAAATCTGTACATTTTAGATATAATGTGTGTTCACCGCTTTTATGTAAAGCACTACGAAAAACATTTTTAAGGAACATTTTAGTTCTTTAACTTGTTGGGGAAAAAAAGTTTAAATACCATTTAATATTTTGTAAAGAGTTTAAAATCTATTAAATCATTAAATAATGCTGTTTTCAATTCGTTGACAATTAATATCAAATTAATTGCATCATACATTAAGTACTAAACTTATAGCAGTTAATAAGTCAATGGTAAATGGCAATCTTATACAAACTTTGTTCACTTTTATGTCCCAAACAAAACGAATTTATATGAAAAACACGCACAAACAAATTAAATGCATACAAATAAAATTAAAGCTTTGATAGGTGTTGCCAAACAAAATCACACGTAAGCAGCAGACAACATAAGACAATGGCTTGAATGTTAAATAAAATAATAATAGTCATAAATACTACACATTCTTACTATTAATTGAAACTTGAGCAAGTGTAGCAACTTAGACCATAAATGGACCAAGACTTGTAGCAATTATAAAAAAAAACATACAAATAAAGAAATGTAAAGAAAGGCAAAATGCCGTAAGACATATTAAATAATTTATCTATTTAAAAAAAAAGTAACCGAAATACTGCTAATATATTTAGCCGGTTTAGTATGTAACCCGAGTAAGCGTTAGCGAAAACTTTATGTACATTGAAAGGAATTTTTTCAAATTACACTCAACAAAAAATAAAAAACACACACACCCTTACATACAGAAAAGTACCTGAAGAAAAACAATTATGAATGAAGTCTTTTTTTGTTGTTTTTCCATGAAACCCAAAAAGAACAAGAGAGAAAAAAATATTAAATAGAAATATTTCGCACACAACACTGTGCAACACATAAATGTAATGGTATAAAACATTTTGTACAATGTTGGTTGTTGATGTCGTTTGTAGCTAAATGGGCTCATAGCTTCAATGTGTTTCCGTGTTCCAGCATGGATATTTAGGCGTGATGTCTCATTTGCAATAAAAGCATCTTGGTTTTGTGTCATTATTTGGGCAAGGCTGAATCCATTGCTTAAATTCACATTGTGATCCCCAAATCTTTTTGTATTTCGCTTATGATCTCCTTTTTTGGACTCCATTATTGATACTAACTATAACTTGACAGCAGCTTTAACTACATAACAACAATTATGTACTCTGAATATCTAAAAGTGACAGCACATTTCTTATAACGAAATGTTTCATAATACAAATTATCTACAACAACAAGACGTTTTTACTTTGTGAATAGGTTTTGGTACTGGTTGTTCTTATTATTGTCTGTAAAATTGATCGTTAAAATTTTACACAATTGAATGAAATGGTATTGAAACAGTTCTATTTTTTGTGAACAATATTTTTTTTTTAAATTGTGTTGAATTTGCATTGGAGCCACAAAACACAAAACATTTAAGAAAAGCACCCAAAATGTTTACAACGCTGTTGATAACCCTCTACCAAAATCAGCCATTAAAACATTGTTATTCAAACAAATAATAATTTTGTTCTACAGTATAATTAGATGCTGAGCAACAATAAGAATAAAAATAAGTAGGTACCGAATCTGTTTCAGTACCATAATTGTCTAATTACAAAAGCTGTCACAGATAAGTTTCTTGAATTTTTCTTTTTGGGATCAGCACTCAGGGGGATGACCCCTACTTATGCAATGCATTGTGCCAGAGCTCAGGGATAGAGAGAGAAGATAGATGTTGAAAATTGAGAAGGCTTAACTCTTTTAATACTCTGCTTTGCGCGTTATGTTAATTTTTATAACAGCGTGGAGGCGCCTCCGGTGTTAGGTAGAGGCATTAAATTTGTTAAGCTGTATTAGTAGGCATTTTATTAATTCGCCGAAGTTTCTGCTAACCGACGAAGGAGGCCGATGTTGTGTACAGTAGCTTGGAACAGCATCAATAGCTGTTGGAACAATTTTTAGTGACCAGTGCTATGCCTTCATCACTTAAATAGTCCGACAACAATAATTGCAATGTCTCAATAATGTACATTAGAGAAATTAATGTTCTTGATGGACTTGGTCTGGCCAGGGTTTGAACCCAAAGCCACAAGTCATTGTGGCGGTTGCACAAACTATCACAGAATTCGGCTGCTACAACTACAATTTTCTTTTAGTACCTCTGTATTCTTAGTTAGGATCGTTAACCTAATAGTTGCGACAACCGATCAAATTGGATAACACAATGGATTCTTAAATGGAAACTAATCTGGATTATTTTCGCTCATTTTTATCCTTGCACAAAATTGCATTGATATTTTTAATAATTACACCCAAAAAAAATTTTGGTGGGAAAACGGTTATGCCGATAGAATACCAGTTGCATAGACTATAAATCGATTACAGCTACCAATATTCTATGGATCCAACCAACATTCCATGATCGTAACCATAATACCACAATTGTAACCAAATACACTTGTGACAATTCTTAAATTGGTCGGGTCAACCGAATGCATTCTTTCGCTGCCACTAAATGCAAAAAGAGGCGAGCACAACTGAATAGTTGGCAATGACTTAGGGTTTGTTGATACTTCTAAATGATCTATAGAATATAGCTAGCGGCAACTGATATATGGTCCATGCAACCAATATTCTATCAGCAGAACCCTTTTCCAACCAATCTTTTTTCTGTGTGTACGAAATACTTTGCTCATTGTAAATGGTAACTTTCGTGAATTTTTAAAAATTATTATCGACGACATGGGAGAACAGCGTTCATTATTTTTCGGAATCTATTAATTAACTTCGATCAAATTAGACATAATTAAAATAAAAGAGGATTTTAATACTTCATTAGTTACTATTTTGAAAGGCCGCTACAGCTTGTCATCAAGAATTTACTTATTTGAAATTTAAAACTTTTATGTCACGAATTAAAGAAAATCATGCATGAAAGATAGATAATGAACAAAATTGATTAAATGTTATCTTAAAGACACACATATCAAGACAAGCCACAATATAAAATAAAATTAGGTCAATAGAACATTACAAAGCTGCATTAAGAAAAAAGAAAATAAAAAAGAGCAAACGAAAAGAAATAAATAACAAGATGCTGGCAAAGACACCAAGATTTAACAAAAAAAAAAAAAAAAAAACACTTAAAAAGCTTCATAAAGATTTACACACCGATAACAGCAACAACAAATGAAAGTATTAAACGTTAAAGAAAAATATTTCTACGGCAAAGAACTCATCAATAGAAACTTGTTTTTGAAAACAAGAAAAAGAAGTAGAAAAAGATAGTTGCAGCTTTTGCCATACGATGTCAAAGCAAAATAAAACGTCAAACCATTAACTAAGAGATTTCTTCATTTTACTCGTTCGTATGTATACAAGTGACTATTGATATCAAAGATTAAGGTTAAAGTAAATGTTAAGGGTACTGGTTACTTTAGAAATTTGTTAATGTTTATTTTTTAATGTTTTTTTTTTTTGTGGACTTAAGAGCATCTTCATTACCATGGCTTGGTATTCTTAGTTTTTTAATGTTATTTTCCTTTTTCTTTAATTTGAAGATTAGTAATGATGTTGTGGTTTTGTTGGAAATATTTACTTGTGGTAAACAGACAACAAAAAATCAGATAATAGATGAACCACCAAACAATGGTGTTGATTTGAAAAGGAAACTTATTTGATTAATTGAATTTTAAATTTCTAACAAAAAAGACAAAAACAGTTTGTTAATCGAAAAAATTAACAAAAATGCCTGAAAATTATGCTTTAAACAAACTCATTAAGGAAACAAAACAAGGGAAAAACAAAAGACTTAAAACACAAACTTGTTTAATAGATAAACACATGACGAAAGTTGTGAAAAATGTTTTAAAAAGTTTTATTTTCTATAAAAAATAAAGTTTATGGAAAAAGTTGACAAATATTTAAATAATTTATGAGATAATAGACCCCTCAAAATCAATGTTGCAACATTTTTTTTTTGGGCTGATTTAAATAATTTTTATTACATGAAAACTTTCAAGTACATCAGCATAAATTGTTAGGAAAATAACAAACATACAAGACATGGACGCTACTTTCGTTTAAAAAGTACTTAATTAAAATAAAATATTTTTTTAATTTTTGTTTATATTTATAATATCAATTACCTTATATTTTTATATGCGAATGACTTACAGAGCCTTTATATTAAATTATTATGAAAATAATTAAATATATTTTGTTAATTTTAATTCAATAAATATAAAAATTTTCATTTTCATTTTTTAACATTTACATTTTTTTCAACATTTGGTTTATTTTTATTTATTCTTCATAAAGCAGGCAAACAGCGATAAAATTTAATTAATTCCAGTATGAAATTTTTTTCATCCATTTTTTATTTATTGTGCTATCAAATTTTCCGCGTACGATATTGTCGCTGCGCAAACTAAATAAAAATGAGATTTGATGTAATTACGCAGCAAGCAAAATTCTCAAATACAATTGAGAAATCGGACTTACGTAGTCTATAAGTATGGATCCTTGGCTTTAATTTCCCATTTGTCCAAATGAGTGACAAACAAATTTTATAGAAAAATTCTCAAATACAATTGAGAAATCGGACTTACAAAGTCTATAAGTATGGATCCTTGGCCTTAATTACCCATTGATCCAAATGAGTGACAAAGAAAAATGTGCCCACAAATAGCCAAATTCCCGTAGAGTTGAACAAAATTTACACAATTTTAATCTTTAAAATTTTATAGAAAAATTCCCTAATCCAATTGAGACATCGGACTTACGTAGTCTATAAGTATGGATCCTTGGCTTTAATTTCCCATTGGTCCAAATGAGTGACAAACAAATTTTATAGAAAAATTCCCAAATACAATTGAGAAATCGGACTTACATAGTCTATAAGTATGGATCCTTGGCCTTAATTTCCAATTGGTCCAAATGAGTGACAAACAAATTTTATAGAAAAATTCTCAAATACAATTGAGAAAACGGACTTACAAAGTCTATAAGTATGGATCCTTGGCTTTAATTTCCCATTGATCCAAATGAGTGACAAAGAAAAATGTGCCCACAAATAGCCAAATTCCCGTAGAGTTGAACAAAATTTACACAATTTTAATCTTTAAAATTTTATAGAAAAATTCCCAAATACAATTGAGAAATCGGTCTTACAAAGTCTATAAGTATGGATCCTTGGCCTTAATTTCCAATTGGTCCAAATGAGTGACAAACAAATTTTATAGAAAAATTCTCAAATACAATTGAGAAATCGGACTTACAAAGTCTATAAGTATGGATCCTTGGCTTTAATTTCCAATTGGTCCAAATGAGTGACAAACAAATTTTATAGAAAAATTCTCAAATACAATTGAGAAATCGGACTTACAAAGTCTATAAGTATGGATCCTTGGCTTTAATTTCCCATTGGTCCAAATGAGTGACAAACAAATTTTATAGAAAAATTCTCAAATACAATTGAGAAATCGGACTTACATAGTCTATAAGTATGGATCATTGGCTTTAATTTCCCATTGATCCAAATGAGTGACAATGAAAAATGTGCCCACAAATAGCCAAATTCCCGTAGAGTTGAACAAAATTTACACAATTTTAATCTTTAAAATTTTATAGAAAAATTCCCAAATACAATTGAGAAATCGGACTTACATAGTCTATAAGTATGGATCCTTGGCCTTAATTTCCAATTGGTCCAAATGAGTGACAAACAAATTTTATAGAAAAATTCTCAAATACAATTGAGAAATCGGACTTACAAAGTCTATAAGTATGGATCCTTGGCTTTAATTTCCCATTGGTCCAAATGAGTGACAAACAAATTTTATAGAAAAATTCCCAAATACAATTGAGAAATCGGACTTACATAGTCTATAAGTATGGATCCTTGGCCTTAATTTCCAATTGGTCCAAATGAGTGACAAACAAATTTTATATAAAAATTCTCAAATACAATTGAGAAATCGGACTTACAAAGTCTATAAGTATGGATCCTTGGCTTTAATTTCCCATTGGTCCAAATTAGTGACAAACAAATTTTATAGAAAAATTCCCAAATACAATTGAGAAATCGGACTTACATAGTCTATAAGTATGGATCCTTGGCCTTAATTTCCAATTGGTCCAAATGAGTGACAAACAAATTTTATAGAAAAATTCTCAAATACAATTGAGAAATCGGACTTACAAAGTCTATAAGTATGGATCCTTGGCTTTAATTTCCCATTGGTCCAAATGAGTGACAAACAAATTTTATAGAAAAATTCTCAAATACAATTGAGAAATCGGACTTACATAGTCTATAAGTTTGGATCATTGGCTTTAATTTCCCATTGATCCAAATGAGTGACAATGAAAAATGTGCCCACAAATAGCCAAATTCCCGTAGAGTTGAACAAAATTTACACAATTTTAATCTTTAAAATTTTATAGAAAAATTCCCAAATACAATTGAGAAATCGGACTTACATAGTCTATAAGTATGGATCCTTGGCCTTAATTTCCAATTGGTCCAAATGAGTGACAAACAAATTTTATAGAAAAATTCTCAAATACAATTGAGAAATCGGACTTACAAAGTCTATAAGTATGGATCCTTGGCTTTAATTTCCAATTGGTCCAAATGAGTGACAAACAAATTTTATAGAAAAATTCTCAAATACAATTGAGAAATCGGACTTACAAAGTCTATAAGTATGGATCCTTGGCCTTAATTTCCAATTGGTCCAAATGAGTGACAAACAAATTTTATAGAAAAATTCTCAAATACAATTGAGAAAACGGACTTACAAAGTCTATAAGTATGGATCCTTGGCTTTAATTTCCCATTGATCCAAATGAGTGACAAAGAAAAATGTGCCCAAAATAGCCAAATTCCCGTAGAGTTGAACAAAATTTACACAATTTTAATCTTTAAAATTTTATAGAAAAATTCCCAAATACAATTGAGAAATCGGACTTACATAGTCTATAAGTATGGATCCTTGGCCTTAATTTTCAATTGGTCCAAATGAGTGACAAACAAATTTTATAGAAAAATTCTCAAATACAATTGAGAAATCGGACTTACAAAGTCTATAAGTATGGATCCTTGGCCTTAATTTCCAATTGGTCCAAATGAGTGACAAACAAATTTTATAGAAAAATTCTCAAATACAATTGAGAAAACGGACTTACAAAGTCTATAAGTATGGATCCTTGGCTTTAATTTCCCATTGATCCAAATGAGTGACAAAGAAAAATGTGCCCAAAATAGCCAAATTCCCGTAAAGTTGAACAAAATTTACACAATTTTAATCTTTAAAATTTTATAGAAAAATTCCCAAATACAATTGAGAAATCGGACTTACATAGTCTATAAGTATGGATCCTTGGCCTTAATTTTCAATTGGTCCAAATGAGTGACAAACAAATTTTATAGAAAAATTCTCAAATACAATTGAGAAATCGGACTTACAAAGTCTATAAGTATGGATCCTTGGCTTTAATTTCCAATTGGTCCAAATGAGTGACAAACAAATTTTATAGAAAAATTCTCAAATACAATTGAGAAATCGGACTTACAAAGTCTATAAGTATGGATCCTTGGCTTTAATTTTCCATTGGTCCAAATGAGTGACAAACAAATTTTATAGAAAAATTCTCAAATACAATTGAGAAATCGGACTTACAAAGTCTATAAGTATGGATCATTGGCTTTAATTTCCCATTGATCCAAATGAGTGACAAAGAAAAATGTGCCCACAAATAGCCAAATTCCCGTAGAGTTGAACAAAATTTACACAATTTTAATCTTTAAAATTTTATAAAAAAATTCCCAAATACAATTGAGAAATCGGACTTACATAGTCTATAAGTATGGATCCTTGGCCTTAATTTCCAATTGGTCCAAATGAGTGACAAACAAATTTTATAGAAAAATTCTCAAATACAATTGAGAAATCGGACTTACAAAGTCTATAAGTATGGATCCTTGGCTTTAATTTCCAATTGGTCCAAATGAGTGACAAACAAATTTTATAGAAAAATTCTCAAATACAATTGAGAAATCGGACTTACAAAGTCTATAAGTATGGATCCTTGGCCTTAATTTCCAATTGGTCCAAATGAGTGACAAACAAATTTTATAGAAAAATTCTCAAATACAATTGAGAAAACGGACTTACAAAGTCTATAAGTATGGATCCTTGGCTTTAATTTCCCATTGATCCAAATGAGTGACAAAGAAAAATGTGCCCAAAATAGCCAAATTCCCGTAGAGTTGAACAAAATTTACACAATTTTAATCTTTAAAATTTTATAGAAAAATTCCCAAATACAATTGAGAAATCGGACTTACATAGTCTATAAGTATGGATCCTTGGCCTTAATTTCCAATTGGTCCAAATGAGTGACAAACAAATTTTTTAGAAAAATTCTCAAATACAATTGAGAAATCGGACTTACGTAGTCTATAAGTATGGATCCTTGGCTTTAATTTCCCATTGGTCCAAATGAGTGACAAACAAATTTTATAGAAAAATTCTCAAATACAATTGAGAAATCGGACTTACGTAGTCTATAAGTATGGATCCTTGGCCTTAATTTCCCATTGATCCAAATGAGTGACAAAGAAAAATGTGCCCACAAATAGCCAAATTCCCGTAGAGTTGAACAAAATTTACACAATTTTAATCTTTAAAATTTTATAGAAAAATTCCCAAATACAATTGAGAATTTGGACTTACATAGTCTATAAGTATGGATCCTTGGCCTTAATTTCCAATTGGTCCAAATGAGTGACAAACAAATTTTATAGAAAAATTCTCAAATACAATTGAGAAATCGGACTTACGTAGTCTATAAGTATGGATCCTTGGCCTTAATTTCCCATTGATCCAAATGAGTGACAAAGAAAAATGTGCCCACAAATAGCCAAATTCCCGTAGAGTTGAACAAAATTTATACAATTTTAATCTTTAAAATTTTATAGAAAAATTCCCAAATACAATTGAGAATTTGGACTTACATAGTCTATAAGTATGGATCCTTGGCCTTAATTTCCAATTGGTCCAAATGAGTGACAAACAAATTTTATAGAAAAATTCTCAAATACAATTGAGAAATCGGACTTACGTAGTCTATAAGTATGGATCCTTGGCCTTAATTTCCCATTGATCCAAATGAGTGACAAAGAAAAATGTGCCCACAAATAGCCAAATTCCCGTAGAGTTGAACAAAATTTACACAATTTTAATCTTTAAAATTTTATAGAAAAATTCCCAAATACAATTGAGAATTTGGACTTACATAGTCTATAAGTATGGATCCTTGGCCTTAATTTCCAATTGGTCCAAATGAGTGACAAACAAATTTTATAGAAAAATTCTCAAATACAATTGAGAAATCGGACTTACGTAGTCTATAAGTATGGATCCTTGGCCTTAATTTCCCATTGATCCAAATGAGTGACAAAGAAAAATGTGCCCACAAATAGCCAAATTCCCGTAGAGTTGAACAAAATTTACACAATTTTAATCTTTAAAATTTTATAGAAAAATTCCCAAATACAATTGAGAATTTGGACTTACATAGTCTATAAGTATGGATCCTTGGCCTTAATTTCCAATTGGTCCAAATGAGTGACAAACAAATTTTATAGAAAAATTCTCAAATACAATTGAGAAATCGGACTTACGTAGTCTATAAGTATGGATCCTTGGCCTTAATTTCCCATTGATCCAAATGAGTGACAAAGAAAAATGTGCCCACAAATAGCCAAATTCCCGTAGAGTTGAACAAAATTTACACAATTTTAATCTTTAAAATTTTATAGAAAAATTCCCAAATACAATTGAGAATTTGGACTTACATAGTCTATAAGTATGGATCCTTGGCCTTAATTTCCAATTGGTCCAAATGAGTGACAAACAAATTTTATAGAAAAATTCTCAAATACAATTGAGAAAACGGACTTACAAAGTCTATAAGTATGGATCCTTGGCTTTAATTTCCCATTGATCCAAATGAGTGACAAAGAAAAATGTGCCCACAAATAGCCAAATTCCCGTAGAGTTGAACAAAATTTACACAATTTTAATCTTTAAAATTTTATAGAAAAATTCCGAAATACAATTGAGAAATCGGACTTACATAGTCTATAAGTATGGATCCTTGGCCTTAATTTTCAATTGGTCCAAATGAGTGACAAACAAATTTTATAGAAAAATTCTCAAATACAATTGAGAAATCGGACTTACAAAGTCTATAAGTATGGATCCTTGGCCTTAATTTCCCATTGATCCAAATGAGTGACAAAAAAAAATGTGCCCAGAAATAGCCAAATTCCCGTAGAGTTGAACAAAATTTACACAGTTTTAATCTTTAAAATTTTATAGAAAAATTCCCAAATACAATTGAGAAATCGGACTTACATAGTCTATAAGTATGGATCCTTGGCCTTAATTTTCAATTGGTCCAAATGAGTGACAAACAAATTTTATAGAAAAATTCTCAAATACAATTGAGAAAACGGACTTACAAAGTCTATAAGTATGGATCCTTGGCCTTAATTTCCCATTGATCCAAATGAGTGACAAAGAAAAATGTGCCCACAAATAGCCAAATTCCCGTAGAGTTGAACAAAATTTACACAATTTTAATCTTTAAAATTTTATAGAAAAATTCCGAAATACAATTGAGAAATCGGACTTACATAGTCTCTAAGTATGGATCCTTGGCCTTAATTTTCAATTGGTCCAAATGAGTGACAAACAAATTTTATAGAAAAATTCTCAAATACAATTGAGAAAACGGACTTACAAAGTCTATAAGTATGGATCCTTGGCCTTAATTTCCCATTGATCCAAATGAGTGACAAAGAAAAATGTGCCCACAAATAGCCAAATTCCCGTAGAGTTGAACAAAATTTACACAATTTTAATCTTTAAAATTTTATAGAAAAATTCCCAAATACAATTGAGAAATCGGACTAACATAATCTATAAGTATGGATCCTTGGCCTTAATTTCCAATTGGTCCAAATGAGTGACAAACAAATTTTATAGAAAAATTCTCAAATACAATTGAGAAAATGGACTTACGTAGTCTATAAGTATGGATCCTTGGCTTTAATTTCCCATTGGTCCAAATGAGTGACAAACAAATTTTATAGAAAAATTCTCAAATACAATTGAGAAATCGGACTTACGTAGTCTATAAGTATGGATCCTTGGCTTTAATTTCCCATTGGTCCAAATGAGTGACAAACAAATTTTATAGAAAAATTCTCAAATACAATTGAGAAATCGGACTTACGTAGTCTATAAGTATGGATCCTTGGCTTTAATTTCCCATTGGTCCAAATGAGTGACAAACAAATTTTATAGAAAAATTCTCAAATACAATTGAGAAAACGGACTTACAAAGTCTATAAGTATGGATCCTTGGCCTTAATTTCCCATTGATCCAAATGAGTGACAAAGAAAAATGTGCCTACAAATAGCCAAATTCCCGTAGAGTTGAACAAAATTTACACAATTTTAATCTTTAAAATTTTATAGAAAAATTCCCAAATACAATTGAGAATTTGGACTTACATAGTCTATAAGTATGGATCCTTGGCCTTAATTTCCAATTGGTCCAAATGAGTGACAAACAAATTTTATAGAAAAATTCTCAAATACAATTGAGAAAACGGACTTACGTAGTCTATAAGTATGGATCCTTGGCTTTAATTTCCCATTGGTCCAAATGAGTGACAAACAAATTTTATAGAAAAATTCTCAAATACAATTGAGAAATCGGACTTACAAAGTCTATAAGTATGGATCCTTGGCCTTAATTACCCATTGATCCAAATGAGTGACAAAGAAAAATGTGCCCACAAATAGCCAAATTCCCGTAGAGTTGAACAAAATTTACACAATTTTAATCTTTAAAATTTTATAGAAAAATTCCCAAATACAATTGAGAAATTGGACTTACGGAGTCTATAAGTATGGATCCTTGGCTTTAATTTCCCATTGGTCCAAATGAGTGACAAACAAATTTTATAGAAAAATTCTCAAATACAATTGAGAAATCGGACTTACGTAGTCTATAAGTATGGATCCTTGGCTTTAATTTCCCATTGGTCCAAATGAGTGACAAACAAATTTTATAGAAAAATTCTCAAATACAATTGAGAAAACGGACTTACAAAGTCTATAAGTATGGATCCTTGGCCTTAATTTCCCATTAATCCAAATGAGTGACAAAGAAAAATGTGCCCACAAATAGCCAAATTCCCGTAGAGTTGAACAAAATTTACACAATTTTAATCTTTAAAATTTTATAGAAAAATTCCCAAATACAATTGAGAATTTGGACTTACATAGTCTATAAGTATGGATCCTTGGCCTTAATTTCCAATTGGTCCAAATGAGTGACAAACAAATTTTATAGAAAAATTCTCAAATACAATTGAGAAAACGGACTTACAAAGTCTATAAGTATGGATCCTTGGCTTTAATTTCCCATTGATCCAAATGAGTGACAAAGAAAAATGTGCCCACAAATAGCCAAATTCCCGTAGAGTTGAACAAAATTTACACAATTTTAATCTTTAAAATTTTATAGAAAAATTCCGAAATACAATTGAGAAATCGGACTTACATAGTCTATAAGTATGGATCCTTGGCCTTAATTTTCAATTGGTCCAAATGAGTGACAAACAAATTTTATAGAAAAATTCTCAAATACAATTGAGAAATCGGACTTACAAAGTCTATAAGTATGGATCCTTGGCCTTAATTTCCCATTGATCCAAATGAGTGACAAAAAAAAATGTGCCCAGAAATAGCCAAATTCCCGTAGAGTTGAACAAAATTTACACAGTTTTAATCTTTAAAATTTTATAGAAAAATTCCCAAATACAATTGAGAAATCGGACTTACATAGTCTATAAGTATGGATCCTTGGCCTTAATTTTCAATTGGTCCAAATGAGTGACAAACAAATTTTATAGAAAAATTCTCAAATACAATTGAGAAAACGGACTTACAAAGTCTATAAGTATGGATCCTTGGCCTTAATTTCCCATTGATCCAAATGAGTGACAAAGAAAAATGTGCCCACAAATAGCCAAATTCCCGTAGAGTTGAACAAAATTTACACAATTTTAATCTTTAAAATTTTATAGAAAAATTCCCAAATACAATTGAGAAATCGGACTAACATAATCTATAAGTATGGATCCTTGGCCTTAATTTCCAATTGGTCCAAATGAGTGACAAACAAATTTTATAGAAAAATTCTCAAATACAATTGAGAAAATGGACTTACGTAGTCTATAAGTATGGATCCTTGGCTTTAATTTCCCATTGGTCCAAATGAGTGACAAACAAATTTTATAGAAAAATTCTCAAATACAATTGAGAAATCGGACTTACGTAGTCTATAAGTATGGATCCTTGGCTTTAATTTCCCATTGGTCCAAATGAGTGACAAACAAATTTTATAGAAAAATTCTCAAATACAATTGAGAAATCGGACTTACGTAGTCTATAAGTATGGATCCTTGGTCTTAATTTCCCATTGATCCAAATGAGTGACAAAGAAAAATGTGCCCACAAATAGCCAAATTCCCGTAGAGTTGAACAAAATTTACACAATTTTAATCTTTAAAATTTTATAGAAAAATTCCCAAATACAATTGAGAATTTGGACTTACATAGTCTATAAGTATGGATCCTTGGCCTTAATTTCCAATTGGTCCAAATGAGTGACAAACAAATTTTATAGAAAAATTCTCAAATACAATTGAGAAAACGGACTTACAAAGTCTATAAGTATGGATCCTTGGCTTTAATTTCCCATTGATCCAAATGAGTGACAAAGAAAAATGTGCCCACAAATAGCCAAATTCCCGTAGAGTTGAACAAAATTTACACAATTTTAATCTTTAAAATTTTATAGAAAAATTCCCAAATACAATTGAGAAATCGGACTTACATAGTCTATAAGTATGGATCCTTGGCCTTAATTTCCAATTGGTCCAAATGAGTGACAAACAAATTTTATAGAAAAATTCTCAAATACAATTGAGAAATCGGACCTAAAAAGTCTATAAGTATGGATCCTTGGCCTTAATTTCCCATTGATCCAAATGAGTGACAAAGAAAAATGTGCCCACAAATAGCCAAATTCCCGTAGAGTTGAACAAAATTTACACAATTTTAATCTTTAAAATTTTATAGAAAAATTCCGAAATACAATTGAGAAATCGGACTTACATAGTCTATAAGTATGGATCCTTGGCCTTAATTTCCAATTGGTCCAAATGAGTGACAAAGAAAAATGTGCCCACAAATAG
The DNA here is from genome assembly GCA_947311025.1 of Lypha dubia. Lineage (NCBI taxonomy): Eukaryota > Metazoa > Arthropoda > Insecta > Diptera > Tachinidae > Lypha > Lypha dubia. The sequence continues at coordinate 3,560,733 of OX371263.1, forward strand.
CCAAATTCCCGTAGAGTTGAACAAAATTTACACAATTTTAATCTTTAAAATTTTATAGAAAAATTCTCAAATACAATTGAGAAATCGGACTTACATAGTCTATAAGTATGGATCCTTGGCCTTAATTTCCCATTGATCCAAATGAGTGACAAAGAAAAATGTGCCCACAAATAGCCAAATTCCCGTAGAGTTGAACAAAATTTACACAATTTTAATCTTTAAAATTTTATAGAAAAATTCCCAAATACAATTGAGAAATCGGACTTACATAGTCTATAAGTATGGATCCTTGGCCTTAATTTCCAATTGGTCCAAATGAGTGACAAAGAAAAATGTGCCCACAAATAGCCAAATTCCCGTAGAGTTGAACAAAATTTACACAATTTTAATCTTTAAAATTTTATAGAAAAATTCCCAAATACAATTGAGAAATCGGACTTACATAGTCTATAAGTATGGATCCTTGGCCTTAATTTCCCATTGATCCAAATGAGTGACAAAGAAAAATGTGCCCACAAATAGCCAAATTCCCGTAGAGTTGAACAAAATTTACACAATTTTAATCTTTAAAATTTTATAGAAAAATTCCGAAATACAATTGAGAAATCGGACTTACATAGTCTATAAGTATGGATCCTTGGCCTTAATTTCCAATTGGTCCAAATGAGTGACAAAGAAAAATGTGCCCACAAATAGCCAAATTCCCGTAGAGTTGAACAAAATTTACACAATTTTAATCTTTAAAATTTTATAGAAAAATTCTCAAATACAATTGAGAAATCGGACTTACATAGTCTATAAGTATGGATCCTTGGCCTTAATTTCCCATTGATCCAAATGAGTGACAAAGAAAAATGTGCCCACAAATAGCCAAATTCCCGTAGAGTTGAACAAAATTTACACAATTTTAATCTTTAAAATTTTATAGAAAAATTCCCAAATACAATTGAGAAATCGGACTTACATAGTCTATAAGTATGGATCCTTGGCCTTAATTTCCAATTGGTCCAAATGAGTGACAAAGAAAAATGTGCCCACAAATAGCCAAATTCCCGTAGAGTTGAACAAAATTTACACAATTTTAATCTTTAAAATTTTATAGAAAAATTCCCAAATACAATTGAGAAATCGGACTTACATAGTCTATAAGTATGGATCCTTGGCCTTAATTTCCCATTGATCCAAATGAGTGACAAAGAAAAATGTGCCCACAAATAGCCAAATTCCCGTAGAGTTGAACAAAATTTACACAATTTTAATCTTTAAAATTTTATAGAAAAATTCCCAAATACAATTGAGAAATCGGACTTACATAGTCTATAAGTATGGATCCTTGGCCTTAATTTCCAATTGGTCCAAATGAGTGACAAAGAAAAATGTGCCCACAAATAGCCAAATTCCCGTAGAGTTGAACAAAATTTACACAATTTTAATCTTTAAAATTTTATAGAAAAATTCTCAAATACAATTGAGAAATCGGACTTACATAGTCTATAAGTATGGATCCTTGGCCTTAATTTCCCATTGATCCAAATGAGTGACAAAGAAAAATGTGCCCACAAATAGCCAAATTCCCGTAGAGTTGAACAAAATTTACACAATTTTAATCTTTAAAATTTTATAGAAAAATTCCCAAATACAATTGAGAAATCGGACTTACATAGTCTATAAGTATGGATCCTTGGCCTTAATTTCCAATTGGTCCAAATGAGTGACAAAGAAAAATGTGCCCACAAATAGCCAAATTCCCGTAGAGTTGAACAAAATTTACACAATTTTAATCTTTAAAATTTTATAGAAAAATTCTCAAATACAATTGAGAAATCGGACTTACATAGTCTATAAGTATGGATCCTTGGCCTTAATTTCCCATTGATCCAAATGAGTGACAAAGAAAAATGTGCCCACAAATAGCCAAATTCCCGTAGAGTTGAACAAAATTTACACAATTTTAATCTTTAAAATTTTATAGAAAAATTCCCAAATACAATTGAGAAATCGGACTTACATAGTCTATAAGTATGGATCCTTGGCCTTAATTTCCAATTGGTCCAAATGAGTGACAAAGAAAAATGTGCCCACAAATAGCCAAATTCCCGTAGAGTTGAACAAAATTTACACAATTTTAATCTTTAAAATTTTATAGAAAAATTCCCAAATACAATTGAGAAATCGGACTTACATAGTCTATAAGTATGGATCCTTGGCCTTAATTTCCCATTGATCCAAATGAGTGACAAAGAAAAATGTGCCCACAAATAGCCAAATTCCCGTAGAGTTGAACAAAATTTACACAATTTTAATCTTTAAAATTTTATAGAAAAATTCCCAAATACAATTGAGAAATCGGACTTACATAGTCTATAAGTATGGATCCTTGGCCTTAATTTCCAATTGGTCCAAATGAGTGACAAAGAAAAATGTGCCCACAAATAGCCAAATTCCCGTAGAGTTGAACAAAATTTACACAATTTTAATCTTTAAAATTTTATAGAAAAATTCCCAAATACAATTGAGAAATCGGACTTACATAGTCTATAAGTATGGATCCTTGGCCTTAATTTCCCATTGATCCAAATGAGTGACAAAGAAAAATGTGCCCACAAATAGCCAAATTCCCGTAGAGTTGAACAAAATTTACACAATTTTAATCTTTAAAATTTTATAGAAAAATTCTCAAATACAATTGAGAAATCGGACTTACAAAGTCTATAAGTATGGATCCTTGGCCTTAATTTCCCATTGATCCAAATGAGTGACAAAGAAAAATGTGCCCACAAATAGCCAAATTCCCGTAGAGTTGAACAAAATTTACACAATTTTAATCTTTAAAATTTTATAGAAAAATTCCCAAATACAATTGAGAAATCGGACTTACATAGTCTATAAGTATGGATCCTTGGCCTTAATTTCCAATTGGTCCAAATGAGTGACAAACAAATTTTATAGAAAAATTCTCAAATACAATTGAGAAAACGGACTTACAAAGTCTATAAGTATGGATCCTTGGCTTTAATTTCCCATTGATCCAAATGAGTGACAAAGAAAAATGTACCCACAAATAGCCAAACTCCCGTAGAGTTGAACAAAATTTACACAATTTTAATCTTTAAAATTTTATAGAAAAATTCCGAAATACAATTGAGAAATCGGACTTACATAGTCTCTAAGTATGGATCCTTGGCCTTAATTTTCAATTGGTCCAAATGAGTGACAAACAAATTTTATAGAAAAATTCTCAAATACAATTGAGAAAACGGACTTACAAAGTCTATAAGTATGGATCCTTGGCCTTAATTTCCCATTGATCCAAATGAGTGACAAAGAAAAATGTGCCCACAAATAGCCAAATTCCCGTAGAGTTGAACAAAATTTACACAATTTTAATCTTTAAAATTTTATAGAAAAATTCCCAAATACAATTGAGAAATCGGACTAACATAATCTATAAGTATGGATCCTTGGCCTTAATTTCCAATTGGTCCAGAAATAGCCAAATTCCCGTAGAGTTGAACAAAATTTACACAGTTTTAATCTTTAAAATTTTATAGAAACATTCCCAAATACAATTGAGAAATCGGACTTACATAGTCTATAAGTATGGATCCTTGGCCTTAATTTCCAATTGGTCCAAATGAGTGAAAAACAAATTTTATAGAAAAATTCTCAAATACAATTGAGAAATCGGACTTACAAAGTCTATAAGTATGGATCCTTGGCTTTAATTTCCAATTGGTCCAAATGAGTGACAAACAAATTTTTTAGAAAAATTCTCAAATACAATTGAGAAATCGGACTTACATAGTCTATAAGTATGGATCCTTAGCTTTAATTTCCCATTGGTCCAAATGAGTGACAAACAAATTTTATAGAAAAATTCTCAAATACAATTGAGAAATCGGACTTACATAGTCTATAAGTATGGATCCTTGGCTTTAATTTCCCATTGGTCCAAATGAGTGACAAACAAATTTTATAGAAAAATTCTCAAATACAATTGAGAAATCGGACTTACATAGTCTATAAGTATGGATTCTTGGCTTTAATTTCCCATTGGTCCAAATGAGTGTCAAACAAATTTTTTAGAAAAATTCTCAAATACAATTGAGAAATCGGACTTACAAAGTCTATAAGTATGGATCCTTGGCCTTAATTTCCAATTGGTCCAAATGAGTGACAAACAAATTTTATAGAAAAATTCTCAAATACAATTGAGAAAACGGACTTACATAGCCTATAAGTATGGATCCGTGGCTTTAATTTCCCATTGATCCAAATGAGTGACAAAGAAAAATGTGCCCACAAATAGCCAAATTCCCGTAGAGTTGAACAAAATTTACACAATTTTAATCTTTAAAATTTTATAGAAAAATTCCCAAATACAATTGAGAAATCGGACTTATATAGTCTATAAGTATGGATCCTTGGCCTTAATTTCCAATTGGTCCAAATGAGTGACAAACAAATTTTATAGAAAAATTCTCAAATACAATTGAGAAAACGGACTTACAAAGTCTATAAGTATGGATCCGTGGCTTTAATTTCCCATTGATCCAAATGAGTGACAAAGAAAAATGTGCCCACAAATAGCCAAATTCCCGTAGAGTTGAACAAAATTTACACAATTTTAATCTTTAAAATTTTATAGAAAAATTCCGAAATACAATTGAGAAATCGGACTTACATAGTCTATAAGTATGGATCCTTGGCCTTAATTTTCAATTGGTCCAAATGAGTGACAAACAAATTTTATAGAAAAATTCTCAAATACAATTGAGAAAACGGACTTACAAAGTCTATAAGTATGGATCCTTGGCCTTAATTTCCCATTGATCCAAATGAGTGACAAAGAAAAATGTGCCCACAAATAGCCAAATTCCCGTAGAGTTGAACAAAATTTACACAATTTTAATCTTTAAAATTTTATAGAAAAATTCCCAAATACAATTGAGAAATCGGACTTATATAGTCTATAAGTATGGATCCTTGGCCTTAATTTCCAATTGGTCCAAATGAGTGACAAACAAATTTTATAGAAAAATTCTCAAATACAATTGAGAAAACGGACTTACAAAGTCTATAAGTATGGATCCTTGGCCTTAATTTCCCATTGATCCAAATGAGTGACAAAGAAAAATGTGCCCACAAATAGCCAAATTCCCGTAGAGTTGAACAAAATTTACACAATTTTAATCTTTAAAATTTTATAGAAAAATTCCCAAATACAATTGAGAAATCGGACTTATATAGTCTATAAGTATGGATCCTTGGCCTTAATTTCCAATTGGTCCAAATGAGTTACAAACAAATTTTATAGAAAAATTCTCAAATACAATTGAGAAAACGGACTTACAAAGTCTATAAGTATGGATCCTTGGCCTTAATTTCCCATTGATCCAAATGAGTGACAAAGAAAAATGTTCCCACAAATAGCCAAATTCCCGTAGAGTTGAACAAAATTTACACAATTTTAATCTTTAAAATTTTATAGAAAAATTCCGAAATACAATTGAGAAATCGGACTTACATAGTCTATAAGTATGGATCCTTGGCCTTAATTTTCAATTGGTCCAAATGAGTGACAAACAAATTTTATAGAAAAATTCTCAAATACAATTGAGAAAACGGACTTACAAAGTCTATAAGTATGGATCCTTGGCCTTAATTTCCCATTGATCCAAATGAGTGACAAAGAAAAATGTGCCCACAAATAGCCAAATTCCCGTAGAGTTGAACAAAATTTACACAATTTTAATCTTTAAAATTTTATAGAAAAATTCCCAAATACAATTGAGAAATCGGACTTATATAGTCTATAAGTATGGATCCTTGGCCTTAATTTCCAATTGGTCCAAATGAGTGACAAACAAATTTTATAGAAAAATTATCAAATACAATTGAGAAAACGGACTTACAAAGTCTATAAGTATGGATCCTTGGCTTTAATTTCCCATTGATCCAAATGAGTGACAAAGAAAAATGTGCCCACAAATAGCCAAATTCCCGTAGAGTTGAACAAAATTTACACAATTTTAATCTTTAAAATTTTATAGAAAAATTCCCAAATACAATTGAGAAATCGGACTTACATAGTCTATAAGTATGGATCCTTGGCCTTAATTTCCAATTGGTCCAAATGAGTGACAAACAAATTTTATAGAAAAATTCTCAAATACAATTGAGAAAACGGACTTACAAAGTCTATAAGTATGGATCCTTGGCCTTAATTTCCCATTGATCCAAATGAGTGACAAAGAAAAATGTGCCCACAAATAGCCAAATTCCCGTAGAGTTGAACAAAATTTACACAATTTTAATCTTTAAAATTTTATAGAAAAATTCCCAAATACAATTGAGAAATCGGACTTACATAGTCTATAAGTATGGATCCTTGGCCTTAATTTCCAATTGGTCCAAATGAGTGACAAACAAATTTTATAGAAAAATTCTCAAATACAATTGAGAAATCGGACTTACAAAGTCTATAAGTATGGATCCTTGGCTTTAATTTCCAATTGGTCCAAATGAGTGACAAACAAATTTTATAGAAAAATTCTCAAATACAATTGAGAAATCGGACTTACAAAGTCTATAAGTATGGATCCTTGGCTTTAATTTCCCATTGGTCCAAATGAGTGACAAACAAATTTTATAGAAAAATTCTCAAATACAATTGAGAAATCGGACTTACAAAGTCTATAAGTATGGATCCTTGGCTTTAATTTCCCATTGATCCAAATGAGTGACAAAGAAAAATGTGCCCACAAATAGCCAAATTCCCGTAGAGCTGAACAAAATTTACACAATTTTAATCTTTAAAATTTTATAGAAAAATTCTCAAATACAATTGAGAAATCGGACTTACAAAGTCTATAAGTGTGGATCCTTGGCTTTCATTTCCCATTGGTCCAAATGAGTGACAAACAAATTTTATAGAAAAATTCTCAAATACAATTGAGAAATCGGACTTACAAAGTCTATAAGTATGGATCCTTGGCCTTAATTTCCAATTGGTCCAAATGAGTGACAAACAAATTTTATAGAAAAATTCTCAAATACAATTGAGAAATCGGACTTACAAAGTCTATAAGTATGGATCCTTGGCTTTAATTTCCAATTGGTCCAAATGAGTGACAAACAAATTTTATAGAAAAATTCTCAAATACAATTGAGAAATCGGACTTACAAAGTCTATAAGTATGGATCCTTGGCTTTAATTTCCCATTGGTCCAAATGAGTGACAAACAAATTTTATAGAAAAATTCTCAAATACAATTGAGAAATCGGACTTACAAAGTCTATAAGTATGGATCCTTGGCTTTAATTTCCCATTGATCCAAATGAGTGACAAAGAAAAATGTGCCCACAAATAGCCAAATTCCCGTAGAGTTGAACAAAATTTACACAATTTTAATCTTTAAAATTTTATAGAAAAATTCCCAAATACCATTGAGAAATCGGACTTACATAGTCTATAAGTATGGGTCCTTGGCCTTAATTTCCAATTGGTCCAAATGAGTGACAAACAAATTTTATAGAAAAATTCTCAAATACAATTGAGAAAACGGACTTACAAAGTCTATAAGTATGGATCCTTGGCTTTAATTTCCCATTGATCCAAATGAGTGACAAAGAAAAATGTGCCCACAAATAGCCAAATTCCCGTAGAGTTGAACAAAATTTACACAATTTTAATCTTTAAAATTTTATAGAAAAATTCCCAAATACAATTGAGAAATCGGACTTACGTAGTCTATAAGTATGGATCCTTGGCCTTAATTTCCAATTGGTCCAAATGAGTGACAAACAAATTTTTTAGAAAAATTCTCAAATACAATTGAGAAATCGGACTTACGTAGTCTATAAGTATGGATCCTTGGCTTTAATTTCCCATTGGTCCAAATGAGTGACAAACAAATTTTATAGAAAAATTCTCAAATACAATTGAGAAATCGGACTTACAAAGTCTATTAGTATGGATCCTTGGCCTTAATTTCCCATTGATCCAAATGAGTGACAAAGAAAAATGTGCCCACAAATAGCCAAATTCCCGTAGAGTTGAACAAAATTTACACAATTTTAATCTTTAAAATTTTATAGAAAAATTCCCAAATACAATTGAGAATTTGGACTTACATAGTCTATAAGTATGGATCCTTGGCCTTAATTTCCAATTGGTCCAAATGAGTGACAAACAAATTTTATAGAAAAATTCTCAAATACAATTGAGAAAACGGACTTACAAAGTCTATAAGTATGGATCCTTGGCTTTAATTTCCCAGTGATCCAAATGAGTGACAAAGAAAAATGTGCCCACAAATAGCCAAATTCCCGTAGAGTTGAACAAAATTTACACAATTTTAATCTTTAAAATTTTATAGAAAAATTCCCAAATACAATTGAGAAATCGGACTTACATAGTCTATAAGTATGGATCCTTGGCCTTAATTTCCAATTGGTCCAAATGAGTGACAAACAAATTTTATAGAAAAATTCTCAAATACAATTGAGAAAACGGACTTACAAAGTCTATAAGTATGGATCCTTGGCTTTAATTTCCCATTGATCCAAATGAGTGACAAAGAAAAATGTGCCCACAAATAGCCAAATTCCCGTAGAGTTGAACAAAATTTACACAATTTTAATCTTTAAAATTTTATAGAAAAATTCCCAAATACAATTGAGAAATCGGACTTACATAGTCTATAAGTATGGATCCTTGGCCTTAATTTCCAATTGGTCCAAATGAGTGACAAACAAATTTTATAGAAAAATTCTCAAATACAATTGAGAAATCGGACTTACAAAGTCTATAAGTATGGATCCTTGGCTTTAATTTCCCATTGGTCCAAATGAGTGACAAACAAATTTTATAGAAAAATTCTCAAATACAATTGAGAAATCGGACTTACAAAGTCTATAAGTATGGATCCTTGGCTTTAATTTCCCATTGATCCAAATGAGTGACAAAGAAAAATGTGCCCACAAATAGCCAAATTCCCGTAGAGTTGAACAAAATTTACACAATTTTAATCTTTAAAATTTTATAGAAAAATTCCGAAATACAATTGAGAAATCGGACTTACATAGTCTATAAGTATGGATCCTTGGCCTTAATTTTCAATTGGTCCAAATGAGTGACAAACAAATTTTATAGAAAAATTCTCAAATACAATTGAGAAAACGGACTTACAAAGTCTATAAGTATGGATCCTTGGCCTTAATTTCCCATTGATCCAAATGAGTGACAAAGAAAAATGTGCCCACAAATAGCCAAATTCCCGTAGAGTTGAACAAAATTTACACAATTTTAATCTTTAAAATTTTATAGAAAAATTCCCAAATACAATTGAGAAATCGGACTTACATAGTCTATAAGTATGGATCCTTGGCCTTAATTTCCAATTGGTCCAAATGAGTGACAAACAAATTTTATAGAAAAATTCTCAAATACAATTGAGAAAACGGACTTACAAAGTCTATAAGTATGGATCCTTGGCCTTAATTTCCCATTGATCCAAATGAGTGACAAAGAAAAATGTGCCCACAAATAGCCAAATTCCCGTAGAGTTGAACAAAATTTACACAATTTTAATCTTTAAAATTTTATAGAAAAATTCCCAAATACAATTGAGAAATCGGACTTACATAGTCTATAAGTATGGATCCTTGGCCTTAATTTCCAATTGGTCCAAATGAGTGACAAACAAATTTTATAGAAAAATTCTCAAATACAATTGAGAAATCGGACTTACAAAGTCTATAAGTATGGATCCTTGTCTTTAATTTCCCATTGGTCCAAATGAGTGACAAACAAATTTTATAGAAAAATTCTCAAATACAATTGAGAAATCGGACTTACAAAGTCTATAAGTATGGATCCTGGGCTTTAATTTCCCATTGATCCAAATGAGTGACAAAGAAAAATGTGCCCACAAATAGCCAAATTCCCGTAGAGCTGAACAAAATTTACACAATTTTTACTCTTTAAAATTTTATAGAAAAATTCTCAAATACAATTGAGAAATCGGACTTACAAAGTCTATAAGTGTGGATCCTTGGCTTTCATTTCCCATTGGTCCAAATGAGTGACAAACAAATTTTATAGAAAAATTCTCAAATACAATTGAGAAATCGGACTTACAAAGTCTATAAGTATGGATCCTTGGCCTTAATTTCCAATTGGTCCAAATGAGTGACAAACAAATTTTATAGAAAAATTCTCAAATACAATTGAGAAATCGGACTTACAAAGTCTATAAGTATGGATCCTTGGCTTTAATTTCCAATTGGTCCAAATGAGTGACAAACAAATTTTATAGAAAAATTCTCAAATACAATTGAGAAATCGGACTTACAAAGTCTATAAGTATGGATCCTTGGCTTTAATTTCCCATTGGTCCAAATGAGTGACAAACAAATTTTATAGAAAAATTCTCAAATACAATTGAGAAATCGGACTTACAAAGTCTATAAGTATGGATCCTTGGCTTAAATTTCCCATTGATCCAAATGAGTGACAAAGAAAAATGTGCCCACAAATAGCCAAATTCCCGTAGAGTTGAACAAAATTTACACAATTTTAATCTTTAAAATTTTATAGAAAAATTCCCAAATACAATTGAGAAATCGGACTTACGTAGTCTATAAGTATGGATCCTTGGCCTTAATTTCCAATTGGTCCAAATGAGTGACAAACAAATTTTTTAGAAAAATTCTCAAATACAATTGAGAAATCGGACTTACGTAGTCTATAAGTATGGATCCTTGGCTTTAATTTCCCATTGGTCCAAATGAGTGACAAACAAATTTTATAGAAAAATTCTCAAATACAATTGAGAAATCGGACTTACAAAGTCTATTAGTATGGATCCTTGGCCTTAATTTCCCATTGATCCAAATGAGTGACAAAGAAAAATGTGCCCACAAATAGCCAAATTCCCGTAGAGTTGAACAAAATTTACACAATTTTAATCTTTAAAATTTTATAGAAAAATTCCCAAATACAATTGAGAATTTGGACTTACATAGTCTATAAGTATGGATCCTTGGCCTTAATTTCCAATTGGTCCAAATGAGTGACAAACAAATTTTATAGAAAAATTCTCAAATACAATTGAGAAAACGGACTTACAAAGTCTATAAGTATGGATCCTTGGCTTTAATTTCCCAGTGATCCAAATGAGTGACAAAGAAAAATGTGCCCACAAATAGCCAAATTCCCGTAGAGTTGAACAAAATTTACACAATTTTAATCTTTAAAATTTTATAGAAAAATTCCCAAATACAATTGAGAAATCGGACTTACATAGTCTATAAGTATGGATCCTTGGCCTTAATTTCCAATTGGTCCAAATGAGTGACAAACAAATTTTATAGAAAAATTCTCAAATACAATTGAGAAAACGGACTTACAAAGTCTATAAGTATGGATCCTTGGCTTTAATTTCCCATTGATCCAAATGAGTGACAAAGAAAAATGTGCCCACAAATAGCCAAATTCCCGTAGAGTTGAACAAAATTTACACAATTTTAATCTTTAAAATTTTATAGAAAAATTCCCAAATACAATTGAGAAATCGGACTTACATAGTCTATAAGTATGGATCCTTGGCCTTAATTTCCAATTGGTCCAAATGAGTGACAAACAAATTTTATAGAAAAATTCTCAAATACAATTGAGAAATCGGACTTACGTAGTCTATAAGTATGGATCCTTGGCCTTATTTTCCCATTGATCCAAATGAGTGACAAAGAAAAATGTGCCCACAAATAGCCAAATTCCCGTAGAGTTGAACAAAATTTACACAATTTTAATCTTTAAAATTTTATAGAAAAATTCTCAAATACAATTGAGAAATCGGACTTACATAGTCTATAAGTATGGATCCTTGGCCTTAATTTCCAATTGGTCCAAATGAGTGACAAACAAATTTTTTAGAAAAATTCTCAAATACAATTGAGAAATCGGACTTACGTAGTCTATAAGTATGGATCCTTGGCCTTAATTTCCAATTGGTCCAAATGAGTGACAAACAAATTTTATAGAAAAATTCTCAAATACAATTGAGAAAACGGACTTACAAAGTCTATAAGTATGGATCCTTGGCTTTAATTTCCCATTGATCCAAATGAGTGACAAAGAAAAATGTGCCCACAAATAGCTAAATTCCCGTAGAGTTGAACAAAATTTACACAATTTTAATCTTTAAAATTTTATAGAAAAATTCCCAAATACAATTGAGAAATCGGACTTATATAGTCTATAAGTATGGATCCTTGGCCTTAATTTCCAATTGGTCCAAATGAGTGACAAACAAATTTTATAGAAAAATTCTCAAATACAATTGAGAAAACGGACTTACAAAGTCTATAAGTATGGATCCTTGGCTTTAATTTCCCATTGATCCAAATGAGTGACAAACAAATTTTATAGAAAAATTCTCAAATACAATTGAGAAATCGGACTTACAAAGTCTATAAGTATGGATCCTTGGCCTTAATTTCCCATTGATCCAAATGAGTGACAAAGAAAAATGTGCCCACAAATAGCCAAATTCCCGTAGAGTTGAACAAAATTTACACAATTTTAATCTTTAAAATTTTATAGAAAAATTCCCAAATACAATTGAGAAATCGGACTTACATAGTCTATAAGTGTGGATCCTTGGCTTTCATTTCCCATTGGTCCAAATGAGTGACAAACAAATTTTATAGAAAAATTCTCAAATACAATTGAGAAAACGGACTTACAAAGTCTATAAGTATGGATCCTTGGCTTTAATTTCCCATTGATCCAAATGAGTGACAAAGAAAAATGTGCCCACAAATAGCCAAATTCCCGTAGAGTTGAACAAAATTTACACAATTTTAATCTTTAAAATTTTATAGAAAAATTCCCAAATACAATTGAGAAATCGGACTTACGTAGTCTATAAGTATGGATCCTTGGCCTTAATTTCCAATTGGTCCAAATGAGTGACAAACAAATTTTTTAGAAAAATTCTCAAATACAATTGAGAAATCGGACTTACGTAGTCTATAAGTATGGATCCTTGGCTTTAATTTCCCATTGGTCCAAATGAGTGACAAACAAATTTTATAGAAAAATTCTCAAATACAATTGAGAAATCGGACTTACAAAGTCTATTAGTATGGATCCTTGGCCTTAATTTCCCATTGATCCAAATGAGTGACAAAGAAAAATGTGCCCACAAATAGCCAAATTCCCGTAGAGTTGAACAAAATTTACACAATTTTAATATTTAAAATTTTATAGAAAAATTCCCAAATACAATTGAGAATTTGGACTTACATAGTCTATAAGTATGGATCCTTGGCCTTAATTTCCAATTGGTCCAAATGAGTGACAAACAAATTTTATAGAAAAATTCTCAAATACAATTGAGAAAACGGACTTACAAAGTCTATAAGTATGGATCCTTGGCTTTAATTTCCCAGTGATCCAAATGAGTGACAAAGAAAAATGTGCCCACAAATAGCCAAATTCCCGTAGAGTTGAACAAAATTTACACAATTTTAATCTTTAAAATTTTATAGAAAAATTCCCAAATACAATTGAGAAATCGGACTTACATAGTCTATAAGTATGGATCCTTGGCCTTAATTTCCAATTGCTCCAAATGAGTGACAAACAAATTTTATAGAAAAATTCTCAAATACAATTGAGAAATCGGACTTACGTAGTCTATAAGTATGGATCCTTGGCTTTAATTTCCCATTGGTCCAATGAGTGACAAAGAAAAATGTGCCCACAAATAGCCAAATTCCCGTAGAGTTGAACAAAATTTACACAATTTTAATCTTTAAAATTTTATAGAAAAATTCCCAAATACAATTGAGAAGTCTATAAGTATAGATCCTTGGCTTTAATTTCCAATTGGTCCAAATGAGTGACAAACAAATTTTATAGAAAAATTCTCAAATACAATTGAGAAATCGGACTTACAAAGTCTATAAGTATGGATCCTTGGCCTTAATTTCCCATTGGTCCAAATGAGTGACAAACAAATTTTATAGAAAAATTCTCAAATACAATTGAGAAATCGGACTTACATAGTCTATAAGTATGGATCCTTGGCTTTAATTTCCCATTGGTCCAAATGAGTGACAAACAAATTTTATAGAAAAATTCTCAAATACAATTGAGAAATCGGACTTACAAAGTCTATAAGTATGGATCCTTGGCCTTAATTTCCCATTGGTCCAAATGAATGACAAACAAATTTTATAGAAAAATTCTCAAATACAATTGAGAAATCGGACTTACAAAGTCTATAAGTATGGATCCTTGGCTTTAATTTCCAATTGGTCCAAATGAGTGACAAACAAATTTTTTAGAAAAATTTTCAAATACAATTGAGAAATCGGACGTACGTAGTCTATAAGTATGGATCCTTGGCTTTAATTTCCCATTGGTCCAATGAGTGACAAAGAAAAATGTGCCCACAAATAGCCAAATTCCCGTAGAGTTGAACAAAATTTACACAATTTTAATCTTTAAAATTTTATAGAAAAATTCCAAAATACAATTGAGAAGTCTATAAGTATAGATCCTTGGCTTTAATTTCCAATTGGTCCAAATGAGTGACAAACAAATTTTATAGAAAAATTCTCAAATACAATTGAGAAATCGGACTTACAAAGTCTATAAGTATGGATCCTTGGCCTTAATTTCCCATTGGTCCAAATGAGTGACAAACAAATTTTATAGAAAAATTCTCAAATACAATTGAGAAATCGGACTTACATAGTCTATAAGTATGGATCCTTGGCTTTAATTTCCCATTGGTCCAAATGAGTGACAAACAAATTTTATAGAAAAATTCCCAAATACAATTGAGAAATCGGACTTACAAAGTCTATAAGTATGGATCATTAGCTTTAATTTCCCATTGGTCCAAATGAGTGACAAACAAATTTTATAGAAAAATTCTCAAATACAATTGAGAAATCGCACTTACAAAGTCTATAAGTATGGATCCTTGGCTTTAATTTCCCATTGGTCCAAATAAGTGACGAACAAATTTTATAGAAAAATTCCCAAATACAATTGAGAAATGGGACTTACGTAGTCTATAAGTATGGATCCTTGGCTTTAATTTCCAATTGGTCCAAATGAGTGACAAACAAATTTTTTAGAAAAATTTTCATATACAATTGAGAAATCGGACTTACGTAGTCTATAAGTATGGATCCTTGGCTTTAATTTCCCATTGGTCCAAATGAGTGACAAAAAATTTTATAGAAAAATTCTCAAATACAATTGAGAAATCGGACTTACATAGTCTATAAGTATGGATCCTTGGCTTTAATTTCCCATTGGTCCAAATGAGTGACAAACAAATTTTATAGAAAAATTCTCAAATACAATTGAGAAATCGGACTTACATAGTCTATAAGTATGGATCCTTGGCTTTAATTTCCCATTGGTCCAAATGAGTGACAAACAAATTTTATAGAAAAATTCTCAAATACAATTGAGAAATCGGACTTACATAGTCTATAAGTATGGATCCTTGGCTTTAATTTCCCATTGGTCCAAATGAGTGACAAACAAATTTTATAGAAAAATTCTGAAATACAATTGAGAAATCGGACTTACAAAGTCTATAAGTATGGATCCTTGGCCTTAATTTCCCATTGGTCCAAATGAGTGACAAACAAATTTTATAGAAAAATTCTCAAATACAATTGAGAAATCGGACTTACATAGTCTATAAGTATGGATCCTTGGCTTTAATTTCCCATTGGTCCAAATGAGTGACAAACAAATTTTATAGAAAAATTCCCAAATACAATTGAGAAATCGGACTTACAAAGTCTATAAGTATGGATCATTAGCTTTAATTTCCCATTGGTCCAAATGAGTGACAAACAAATTTTATAGAAAAATTCTCAAATACAATTGAGAAATCGCACTTACAAAGTCTATAAGTATGGATCCTTGGCTTTAATTTCCCATTGGTCCAAATAAGTGACGAACAAATTTTATAGAAAAATTCCCAAATACAATTGAGAAATCGGACTTACGTAGTCTATAAGTATGGATCCTTGGCCTTATTTTCCCATTGATCCAAATGAGTGACAAAGAAAAATGTGCCCACAAATAGCCAAATTCCCGTAGAGTTGAACAAAATTTACACAATTTTAATCTTTAAAATTTTATAGAAAAATTCTCAAATACAATTGAGAAATCGGACTTACATAGTCTATAAGTATGGATCCTTGGCCTTAATTTCCAATTGGTCCAAATGAGTGACAAACAAATTTTATAGAAAAATTCTCAAATACAATTGAGAAAACGGACTTACAAAGTCTATAAGTATGGATCCTTGGCCTTAATTTCCCATTGATCCAAATGAGTGACAAAGAAAAATGTGCCCACAAATAGCCAAATTCCCGTAGAGTTGAACAAAATTTACACAATTTTAATCTTTAAAATTTTATAGAAAAATTCCCAAATACAATTGAGAAATCGGACTTACATAGTCTATAAGTATGGATCCTTGGCCTTAATTTCCAATTGGTCCAAATGAGTGACAAACAAATTTTATAGAAAAATTCTCAAATACAATTGAGAAATCGGACTTACAAAGTCTATAAGTATGGATCCTTGTCTTTAATTTCCCATTGGTCCAAATGAGTGACAAACAAATTTTATAGAAAAATTCTCAAATACAATTGAGAAATCGGACTTACAAAGTCTATAAGTATGGATCCTGGGCTTTAATTTCCCATTGATCCAAATGAGTGACAAAGAAAAATGTGCCCACAAATAGCCAAATTCCCGTAGAGCTGAACAAAATTTACACAATTTTTACTCTTTAAAATTTTATAGAAAAATTCTCAAATACAATTGAGAAATCGGACTTACAAAGTCTATAAGTGTGGATCCTTGGCTTTCATTTCCCATTGGTCCAAATGAGTGACAAACAAATTTTATAGAAAAATTCTCAAATACAATTGAGAAATCGGACTTACAAAGTCTATAAGTATGGATCCTTGGCCTTAATTTCCAATTGGTCCAAATGAGTGACAAAGAAAAATGTGCCCACAAATAGCCAAATTCCCGTAGAGTTGAACAAAATTTACACAATTTTAATCTTTAAAATTTTATAGAAAAATTCCCAAATACAATTGAGAAATCGGACTTACGTAGTCTATAAGTATGGATCCTTGGCCTTAATTTCCAATTGGTCCAAATGAGTGACAAACAAATTTTTTAGAAAAATTCTCAAATACAATTGAGAAATCGGACTTACGTAGTCTATAAGTATGGATCCTTGGCTTTAATTTCCCATTGGTCCAAATGAGTGACAAACAAATTTTATAGAAAAATTCTCAAATACAATTGAGAAATCGGACTTACAAAGTCTATTAGTATGGATCCTTGGCCTTAATTTCCCATTGATCCAAATGAGTGACAAAGAAAAATGTGCCCACAAATAGCCAAATTCCCGTAGAGTTGAACAAAATTTACACAATTTTAATATTTAAAATTTTATAGAAAAATTCCCAAATACAATTGAGAATTTGGACTTACATAGTCTATAAGTATGGATCCTTGGCCTTAATTTCCAATTGGTCCAAATGAGTGACAAACAAATTTTATAGAAAAATTCTCAAATACAATTGAGAAAACGGACTTACAAAGTCTATAAGTATGGATCCTTGGCTTTAATTTCCCAGTGATCCAAATGAGTGACAAAGAAAAATGTGCCCACAAATAGCCAAATTCCCGTAGAGTTGAACAAAATTTACACAATTTTAATCTTTAAAATTTTATAGAAAAATTCCCAAATACAATTGAGAAATCGGACTTACATAGTCTATAAGTATGGATCCTTGGCCTTAATTTCCAATTGGTCCAAATGAGTGACAAACAAATTTTATAGAAAAATTCTCAAATACAATTGAGAAATCGGACTTACGTAGTCTATAAGTATGGATCCTTGGCTTTAATTTCCCATTGGTCCAATGAGTGACAAAGAAAAATGTGCCCACAAATAGCCAAATTCCCGTAGAGTTGAACAAAATTTACACAATTTTAATCTTTAAAATTTTATAGAAAAATTCCAAAATACAATTGAGAAGTCTATAAGTATAGATCCTTGGCTTTAATTTCCAATTGGTCCAAATGAGTGACAAACAAATTTTATAGAAAAATTCTCAAATACAATTGAGAAATCGGACTTACAAAGTCTATAAGTATGGATCCTTGGCCTTAATTTCCCATTGGTCCAAATGAGTGACAAACAAATTTTATAGAAAAATTCTCAAATACAATTGAGAAATCGGACTTACATAGTCTATAAGTATGGATCCTTGGCTTTAATTTCCCATTGGTCCAAATGAGTGACAAACAAATTTTATAGAAAAATTCCCAAATACAATTGAGAAATCGGACTTACAAAGTCTATAAGTATGGATCATTAGCTTTAATTTCCCATTGGTCCAAATGAGTGACAAACAAATTTTATAGAAAAATTCTCAAATACAATTGAGAAATCGCACTTACAAAGTCTATAAGTATGGATCCTTGGCTTTAATTTCCCATTGGTCCAAATAAGTGACGAACAAATTTTATAGAAAAATTCCCAAATACAATTGAGAAATGGGACTTACGTAGTCTATAAGTATGGATCCTTGGCTTTAATTTCCAATTGGTCCAAATGAGTGACAAACAAATTTTTTAGAAAAATTTTCATATACAATTGAGAAATCGGACTTACATAGTCTATAAGTATGGATCCTTGGCTTTAATTTCCCATTGGTCCAAATGAGTGACAAACAAATTTTATAGAAAAATTCTCAAATACAATTGAGAAATCGGACTTACATAGTCTATAAGTATGGATCCTTGGCTTTAATTTCCCATTGGTCCAAATGAGTGACAAAAAATTTTATAGAAAAATTCTCAAATACAATTGAGAAATCGGACTTACATAGTCTATAAGTATGGATCCTTGGCTTTAATTTCCCATTGGTCCAAATGAGTGACAAACAAATTTTATAGAAAAATTCTCAAATACAATTGAGAAATCGGACTTACATAGTCTATAAGTATGGATCCTTGGCTTTAATTTCCAATTGGTCCAAATGAGTGATAAACAAATTTTTTAGAAAAATTTTCAAATACAATTGAGAAATCGGACTTACGTAGTCTATAAGTATGGATCCTTGGCTTTAATTTCCCATTGGTCCAAATGAGTGACAAAAAATTTTATAGAAAAATTCTCAAATACAATTGAGAAATCGGACTTACATAGTCTATAAGTATGGATCCTTGGCTTTAATTTCCCATTGGTCCAAATGAGTGACAAACAAATTTTATAGAAAAATTCTCAAATACAATTGAGAAATCGGACTTACATAGTTTATAAGTATGGATCATTAGCTTTAATTTCCCATTGGTCCAAATGAGTGACAAACAAATTTTATAGAAAAATTCTCAAATACAATTGAGAAATCGGACTTACATAGTCTATAAGTATGGATCCTTGGCTTTAATTTCCCATTGGTCCAAATGAGTGACAAACAAATTTTATAGAAAAATTCTCAAATACAATTGAGAAATCGGACTTACATAGTCTATAAGTATGGATCCTTGGCTTTAATTTCCCATTGGTCCAAATGAGTGACAAAAAATTTTATAGAAAAATTCTCAAATACAATTGAGAAATCGGACTTACATAGTCTATAAGTATGGATCCTTGGCTTTAATTTCCCATTGGTCCAAATGAGTGACAAACAAATTTTATAGAAAAATTCTCAAATACAATTGAGAAATCGGACTTACATAGTCTATAAGTATGGATCCTTGGCTTTAATTTCCCATTGGTCCAAATGAGTGACAAAAAATTTTATAGAAAAATTCCCAAATACAATTGAGAAATCGGACTTACAAAGTCTATAAGTATGGATCATTAGCTTTAATTTCCCATTGGTCCAAATGAGTGACAAACAAATTTTATAGAAAAATTCTCAAATACAATTGAGAAATCGGACTTACATAGTCTATAAGTATGGATCCTTGGCTTTAATTTCCCATTGGTCCAAATGAGTGACAAACAAATTTTATAGAAAAATTCTCAAATACAATTGAGAAATCGGACTTACATAGTCTATAAGTATGGATCCTTGGCTTTAATTTCCCATTGGTCCAAATGAGTGACAAAAAATTTTATAGAAAAATTCTCAAATACAATTGAGAAATCGGACTTACATAGTCTATAAGTATGGATCCTTGGCTTTAATTTCCCATTGGTCCAAATGAGTGACAAACAAATTTTATAGAAAAATTCTCAAATACAATTGAGAAATCGGACTTACATAGTCTATAAGTATGGATCCTTGGCTTTAATTTCCAATTGGTCCAAATGAGTGACAAACAAATTTTTTAGAAAAATTTTCAAATACAATTGAGAAATCGGACTTACGTAGTCTATAAGTATGGATCCTTGGCTTTAATTTCCCATTGGTCCAATGAGTGACAAAGAAAAATGTGCCCACAAATAGCCAAATTCCCGTAGAGTTGAACAAAATTTACACAATTTTAATCTTTAAAATTTTATAGAAAAATTCCCAAATACAATTGAGAAATCGCGCTTACAAAGTCTATAAGTATGGATCCTTGGCTTTAATTTCCCATTGGTCCAAATAAGTGACAAACAAATTTTATAGAAAAATTCCCAAATACAATTGAGAAATGGGACTTACGTAGTCTATAAGTATGGATCCTTGGCTTTAATTTCCAATTGGTCCAAATGAGTGACAAACAAATTTTTTAGAAAAATTTTCAAATACAATTGAGAAATCGGACTTACGTAGTCTATAAGTATGGATCCTTGGCTTTAATTTCCCATTGGTCCAATGAGTGACAAAGAAAACTGTGCCCACAAATAGCCAAATTCCCGTAGAGTTGAACAAAATTTACACAATTTTAATCTTTAAAATTTTATAGAAAAATTCCCAAATACAATTGAGAAATCGCGCTTACAAAGTCTATAAGTATGGATCCTTGGCTTTAATTTCCCATTGGTCCAAATAAGTGACAAACAAATTTTATAGAAAAATTCCCAAATACAATTGAGAAATGGGACTTACGTAGTCTATAAGTATGGATCCTTGGCTTTAATTTCCAATTGGTCCAAATGAGTGACAAACAAATTTTTTAGAAAAATTTTCAAATACAATTGAGAAATCGGACTTACGTAGTCTATAAGTATGGATCCTTGGCTTTAATTTCCAATTGGTCCAAATGAGTGACAAACAAATTTTTTAGAAAAATTTTCATATACAATTGAGAAATCGGACTTACGTAGTCTATAAGTATGGATCCTTGGCTTTAATTTCCCATTGGTCCAAATGAGTGACAAAAAATTTTATAGAAAAATTCTCAAATACAATTGAGAAATCGGACTTACATAGTCTATAAGTATGGATCCTTGGCTTTAATTTCCCATTGGTCCAAATGAGTGACAAACAAATTTTATAGAAAAATTCTCAAATACAATTGAGAAATCGGACTTACAAAGTCTATAAGTATGGATCCTTGGCCTTAATTTCCCATTGGTCCAAATGAGTGACAAACAAATTTTATAGAAAAATTCTCAAATACAATTGAGAAATCGGACTTACATAGTCTATAAGTATGGATCCTTGGCTTTAATTTCCCATTGGTCCAAATGAGTGACAAACAAATTTTATAGAAAAATTCCCAAATACAATTGAGAAATCGGACTTACAAAGTCTATAAGTATGGATCATTAGCTTTAATTTCCCATTGGTCCAAATGAGTGACAAACAAATTTTATAGAAAAATTCTCAAATACAATTGAGAAATCGCACTTACAAAGTCTATAAGTATGGATCCTTGGCTTTAATTTCCCATTGGTCCAAATAAGTGACGAACAAATTTTATAGAAAAATTCCCAAATACAATTGAGAAATCGGACTTACGTAGTCTATAAGTATGGATCCTTGGCCTTATTTTCCCATTGATCCAAATGAGTGACAAAGAAAAATGTGCCCACAAATAGCCAAATTCCCGTAGAGTTGAACAAAATTTACACAATTTTAATCTTTAAAATTTTATAGAAAAATTCTCAAATACAATTGAGAAATCGGACTTACATAGTCTATAAGTATGGATCCTTGGCCTTAATTTCCAATTGGTCCAAATGAGTGACAAACAAATTTTATAGAAAAATTCTCAAATACAATTGAGAAAACGGACTTACAAAGTCTATAAGTATGGATCCTTGGCCTTAATTTCCCATTGATCCAAATGAGTGACAAAGAAAAATGTGCCCACAAATAGCCAAATTCCCGTAGAGTTGAACAAAATTTACACAATTTTAATCTTTAAAATTTTATAGAAAAATTCCCAAATACAATTGAGAAATCGGACTTACATAGTCTATAAGTATGGATCCTTGGCCTTAATTTCCAATTGGTCCAAATGAGTGACAAACAAATTTTATAGAAAAATTCTCAAATACAATTGAGAAATCGGACTTACAAAGTCTATAAGTATGGATCCTTGTCTTTAATTTCCCATTGGTCCAAATGAGTGACAAACAAATTTTATAGAAAAATTCTCAAATACAATTGAGAAATCGGACTTACAAAGTCTATAAGTATGGATCCTGGGCTTTAATTTCCCATTGATCCAAATGAGTGACAAAGAAAAATGTGCCCACAAATAGCCAAATTCCCGTAGAGCTGAACAAAATTTACACAATTTTTACTCTTTAAAATTTTATAGAAAAATTCTCAAATACAATTGAGAAATCGGACTTACAAAGTCTATAAGTGTGGATCCTTGGCTTTCATTTCCCATTGGTCCAAATGAGTGACAAACAAATTTTATAGAAAAATTCTCAAATACAATTGAGAAATCGGACTTACAAAGTCTATAAGTATGGATCCTTGGCCTTAATTTCCAATTGGTCCAAATGAGTGACAAAGAAAAATGTGCCCACAAATAGCCAAATTCCCGTAGAGTTGAACAAAATTTACACAATTTTAATCTTTAAAATTTTATAGAAAAATTCCCAAATACAATTGAGAAATCGGACTTACGTAGTCTATAAGTATGGATCCTTGGCCTTAATTTCCAATTGGTCCAAATGAGTGACAAACAAATTTTTTAGAAAAATTCTCAAATACAATTGAGAAATCGGACTTACGTAGTCTATAAGTATGGATCCTTGGCTTTAATTTCCCATTGGTCCAAATGAGTGACAAACAAATTTTATAGAAAAATTCTCAAATACAATTGAGAAATCGGACTTACAAAGTCTATTAGTATGGATCCTTGGCCTTAATTTCCCATTGATCCAAATGAGTGACAAAGAAAAATGTGCCCACAAATAGCCAAATTCCCGTAGAGTTGAACAAAATTTACACAATTTTAATATTTAAAATTTTATAGAAAAATTCCCAAATACAATTGAGAATTTGGACTTACATAGTCTATAAGTATGGATCCTTGGCCTTAATTTCCAATTGGTCCAAATGAGTGACAAACAAATTTTATAGAAAAATTCTCAAATACAATTGAGAAAACGGACTTACAAAGTCTATAAGTATGGATCCTTGGCTTTAATTTCCCAGTGATCCAAATGAGTGACAAAGAAAAATGTGCCCACAAATAGCCAAATTCCCGTAGAGTTGAACAAAATTTACACAATTTTAATCTTTAAAATTTTATAGAAAAATTCCCAAATACAATTGAGAAATCGGACTTACATAGTCTATAAGTATGGATCCTTGGCCTTAATTTCCAATTGGTCCAAATGAGTGACAAACAAATTTTATAGAAAAATTCTCAAATACAATTGAGAAATCGGACTTACGTAGTCTATAAGTATGGATCCTTGGCTTTAATTTCCCATTGGTCCAATGAGTGACAAAGAAAAATGTGCCCACAAATAGCCAAATTCCCGTAGAGTTGAACAAAATTTACACAATTTTAATCTTTAAAATTTTATAGAAAAATTCCCAAATACAATTGAGAAGTCTATAAGTATAGATCCTTGGCTTTAATTTCCAATTGGTCCAAATGAGTGACAAACAAATTTTATAGAAAAATTCTCAAATACAATTGAGAAATCGGACTTACAAAGTCTATAAGTATGGATCCTTGGCCTTAATTTCCCATTGGTCCAAATGAGTGACAAACAAATTTTATAGAAAAATTCTCAAATACAATTGAGAAATCGGACTTACATAGTCTATAAGTATGGATCCTTGGCTTTAATTTCCCATTGGTCCAAATGAGTGACAAACAAATTTTATAGAAAAATTCTCAAATACAATTGAGAAATCGGACTTACAAAGTCTATAAGTATGGATCCTTGGCCTTAATTTCCCATTGGTCCAAATGAATGACAAACAAATTTTATAGAAAAATTCTCAAATACAATTGAGAAATCGGACTTACAAAGTCTATAAGTATGGATCCTTGGCTTTAATTTCCAATTGGTCCAAATGAGTGACAAACAAATTTTTTAGAAAAATTTTCAAATACAATTGAGAAATCGGACGTACGTAGTCTATAAGTATGGATCCTTGGCTTTAATTTCCCATTGGTCCAATGAGTGACAAAGAAAAATGTGCCCACAAATAGCCAAATTCCCGTAGAGTTGAACAAAATTTACACAATTTTAATCTTTAAAATTTTATAGAAAAATTCCAAAATACAATTGAGAAGTCTATAAGTATAGATCCTTGGCTTTAATTTCCAATTGGTCCAAATGAGTGACAAACAAATTTTATAGAAAAATTCTCAAATACAATTGAGAAATCGGACTTACAAAGTCTATAAGTATGGATCCTTGGCCTTAATTTCCCATTGGTCCAAATGAGTGACAAACAAATTTTATAGAAAAATTCTCAAATACAATTGAGAAATCGGACTTACATAGTCTATAAGTATGGATCCTTGGCTTTAATTTCCCATTGGTCCAAATGAGTGACAAACAAATTTTATAGAAAAATTCCCAATTACAATTGAGAAATCGGACTTACAAAGTCTATAAGTATGGATCATTAGCTTTAATTTCCCATTGGTCCAAATGAGTGACAAACAAATTTTATAGAAAAATTCTCAAATACAATTGAGAAATCGCACTTACAAAGTCTATAAGTATGGATCCTTGGCTTTAATTTCCCATTGGTCCAAATAAGTGACGAACAAATTTTATAGAAAAATTCCCAAATACAATTGAGAAATGGGACTTACGTAGTCTATAAGTATGGATCCTTGGCTTTAATTTCCAATTGGTCCAAATGAGTGACAAACAAATTTTTTAGAAAAATTTTCATATACAATTGAGAAATCGGACTTACGTAGTCTATAAGTATGGATCCTTGGCTTTAATTTCCCATTGGTCCAAATGAGTGACAAAAAATTTTATAGAAAAATTCTCAAATACAATTGAGAAATCGGACTTACATAGTCTATAAGTATGGATCCTTGGCTTTAATTTCCCATTGGTCCAAATGAGTGACAAACAAATTTTATTGAAAAATTCTCAAATACAATTGAGAAATCGGACTTACATAGTCTATAAGTATGGATCCTTGGCTTTAATTTCCCATTGGTCCAAATGAGTGACAAACAAATTTTATAGAAAAATTCTCAAATACAATTGAGAAATCGGACTTACATAGTCTATAAGTATGGATCCTTGGCTTTAATTTCCCATTGGTCCAAATGAGTGACAAAAAATTTTATAGAAAAATTCTCAAATACAATTGAGAAATCGGACTTACATAGTCTATAAGTATGGATCCTTGGCTTTAATTTCCCATTGGTCCAAATGAGTGACAAACAAATTTTATAGAAAAATTCTCAAATACAATTGAGAAATCGGACTTACATAGTCTATAAGTATGGATCCTTGGCTTTAATTTCCAATTGGTCCAAATGAGTGATAAACAAATTTTTTAGAAAAATTTTCAAATACAATTGAGAAATCGGACTTACGTAGTCTATAAGTATGGATCCTTGGCTTTAATTTCCCATTGGTCCAAATGAGTGACAAAAAATTTTATAGAAAAATTCTCAAATACAATTGAGAAATCGGACTTACATAGTCTATAAGTATGGATCCTTGGCTTTAATTTCCCATTGGTCCAAATGAGTGACAAACAAATTTTATAGAAAAATTCTCAAATACAATTGAGAAATCGGACTTACATAGTTTATAAGTATGGATCATTAGCTTTAATTTCCCATTGGTCCAAATGAGTGACAAACAAATTTTATAGAAAAATTCTCAAATACAATTGAGAAATCGGACTTACATAGTCTATAAGTATGGATCCTTGGCTTTAATTTCCCATTGGTCCAAATGAGTGACAAACAAATTTTATAGAAAAATTCTCAAATACAATTGAGAAATCGGACTTACATAGTCTATAAGTATGGATCCTTGGCTTTAATTTCCCATTGGTCCAAATGAGTGACAAAAAATTTTATAGAAAAATTCTCAAATACAATTGAGAAATCGGACTTACATAGTCTATAAGTATGGATCCTTGGCTTTAATTTCCCATTGGTCCAAATGAGTGACAAACAAATTTTATAGAAAAATTCTCAAATACAATTGAGAAATCGGACTTACATAGTCTATAAGTATGGATCCTTGGCTTTAATTTCCCATTGGTCCAAATGAGTGACAAAAAATTTTATAGAAAAATTCCCAAATACAATTGAGAAATCGGACTTACAAAGTCTATAAGTATGGATCATTAGCTTTAATTTCCCATTGGTCCAAATGAGTGACAAACAAATTTTATAGAAAAATTCTCAAATACAATTGAGAAATCGGACTTACATAGTCTATAAGTATGGATCCTTGGCTTTAATTTCCCATTGGTCCAAATGAGTGACAAACAAATTTTATAGAAAAATTCTCAAATACAATTGAGAAATCGGACTTACATAGTCTATAAGTATGGATCCTTGGCTTTAATTTCCCATTGGTCCAAATGAGTGACAAAAAATTTTATAGAAAAATTCTCAAATACAATTGAGAAATCGGACTTACATAGTCTATAAGTATGGATCCTTGGCTTTAATTTCCCATTGGTCCAAATGAGTGACAAACAAATTTTATAGAAAAATTCTCAAATACAATTGAGAAATCGGACTTACATAGTCTATAAGTATGGATCCTTGGCTTTAATTTCCAATTGGTCCAAATGAGTGACAAACAAATTTTTTAGAAAAATTTTCAAATACAATTGAGAAATCGGACTTACGTAGTCTATAAGTATGGATCCTTGGCTTTAATTTCCCATTGGTCCAATGAGTGACAAAGAAAAATGTGCCCACAAATAGCCAAATTCCCGTAGAGTTGAACAAAATTTACACAATTTTAATCTTTAAAATTTTATAGAAAAATTCCCAAATACAATTGAGAAATCGCGCTTACAAAGTCTATAAGTATGGATCCTTGGCTTTAATTTCCCATTGGTCCAAATAAGTGACAAACAAATTTTATAGAAAAATTCCCAAATACAATTGAGAAATGGGACTTACGTAGTCTATAAGTATGGATCCTTGGCTTTAATTTCCAATTGGTCCAAATGAGTGACAAACAAATTTTTTAGAAAAATTTTCAAATACAATTGAGAAATCGGACTTACGTAGTCTATAAGTATGGATCCTTGGCTTTAATTTCCCATTGGTCCAATGAGTGACAAAGAAAACTGTGCCCACAAATAGCCAAATTCCCGTAGAGTTGAACAAAATTTACACAATTTTAATCTTTAAAATTTTATAGAAAAATTCCCAAATACAATTGAGAAATCGCGCTTACAAAGTCTATAAGTATGGATCCTTGGCTTTAATTTCCCATTGGTCCAAATAAGTGACAAACAAATTTTATAGAAAAATTCCCAAATACAATTGAGAAATGGGACTTACGTAGTCTATAAGTATGGATCCTTGGCTTTAATTTCCAATTGGTCCAAATGAGTGACAAACAAATTTTTTAGAAAAATTTTCAAATACAATTGAGAAATCGGACTTACGTAGTCTATAAGTATAGATCCTTGGCTTTAATTTCCCATTGGTCCAATGAGTGACAAAGAAAAATGTGCCCACAAATAGCCAAATTCCCGTAGAGTTGAACAAAATTTACACAATTTTAATCTTTAAAATTTTATAGAAAAATTCCCAAATACAATTGAGAAATGGGACTTACGTAGTCTATAAGTATGGATCCTTGGCTTTAATTTCCAATTGGTCCAAATGAGTGACAAACAAATTTTATAGAAAAATTCTCAAATACAATTGAGAAATCGGACTTACAAAGTCTATAAGTATGGATCCTTGGGCTTAATTTCCCATTGGTCCAAATGAGTGACAAACAAATTTTATAGAAAAATTCTCAAATACAATTGAGAAATCGGACTTACATAGTCTATAAGTATGGATCCTTGGCTTTAATTTCCCATTGGTCCAAATGAGTGACAAACAAATTTTATAGAAAAATTCTCAAATACAATTGAGAAATCGGACTTACATAGTCTATAAGAATGGATCCTTGGCTTTAATTTCCAATTGGTCCAAATGAGTGACAAACAAATTTTTTAGAAAAATTTTCAAATACAATTGAGAAATCGGACTTACGTATTCTATAAGTATGGATCCTTGGCTTTAATTTCCCATTGGTCCAATGAGTGACAAAGAAAAATGTGCCCACAAATAGCCAAATTCCCGTAGAGTTGAACAAAATTTACACAATTTTAATCTTTAAAATTTTATAGAAATATTCCCAAATACAATTGAGAAGTCTATAAGTATAGATCCTTGGCTTTAATTTCCAATTGGTCCAAATGAGTGACAAACAAATTTTATAGAAAAATTCTCAAATACAATTGAGAAATCGGACTTACAAAGTCTATAAGTATGGATCCTTGGCCTTAATTTCCCATTGGTCCAAATGAGTGACAAACAAATTTTATAGAAAAATTCTCAAATACAATTGAGAAATCGGACTTACATAGTCTATAAGTATGGATCCTTGGCTTTAATTTCCCATTGGTCCAAATGAGTGACAAACAAATTTTATAGAAAAATTCTCAAATACAATTGAGAAATCGGACTTACATAGTCTATAAGTATGGATCCTTGGCTTTAATTTCCAATTGGTCCAAATGAGTGACAAACAAATTTTTTAGAAAAATTTTCAAATACAATTGAGAAATCGGACTTACGTAGTCTATAAGTATGGATCCTTGGCTTTAATTTCCCATTGGTCCAATGAGTGACAAAGAAAAATGTGCCCACAAATAGCCAAATTCCCGTAGAGTTGAACAAAATTTACACAATTTTAATCTTTAAAATTTTATAGAAAAATTCCCAAATACAA
Organism: Lypha dubia; assembly: GCA_947311025.1. Lineage (NCBI taxonomy): Eukaryota > Metazoa > Arthropoda > Insecta > Diptera > Tachinidae > Lypha > Lypha dubia. Next base: position 3,590,150 of record OX371263.1, read on the forward strand.
TTGAGAAATCGCACTTACAAAGTCTATAAGTATGGATCCTTGGCTTTAATTTCCCATTGGTCCAAATAAGTGACAAACAAATTTTATAGAAAAATTCCCAAATACAATTGAGAAATGGGACTTACGTAGTCTATAAGTATGGATCCTTGGCTTTAATTTCCAATTGGTCCAAATGAGTGACAAACAAATTTTTTAGAAAAATTTTCAAATACAATTGAGAAATCGGACTTACGTAGTCTATAAGTATGGATCCTTGGCTTTAATTCCCATTGGTCCAATGAGTGACAAAGAAAAATGTGCCCACAAATAGCCAAATTCCCGTAGAGTTGAACAAAATTTACACAATTTTAATCTTTAAAATTTTATAGAAAAATTCCCAAATACAATTGAGAAATGGGACTTACGTAGTCTATAAGTATGGATCCTTGGCTTTAATTTCCAATTGGTCCAAATGAGTGACAAACAAATTTTTTAGAAAAATTCTCAAATACAATTGAGAAGTCGGACTTACGTAGTCTATAAGTATGGATCCTTGGCTTTAATTTCCCATTGGTCCAATGAGTGACAAAGAAAAATGTGCCCACAAATAGCCAAATTCCCGTAGAGTTGAACAAAATTTACACAATTTTAATCTTTAAAATTTTATAGAAAAATTCCCAAATACAATTGAGAAATCGCACTTACAAAGTCTATAAGTATGGATCCTTGGCTTTAATTTCCCATTGGTCCAAATAAGTGACAAACAAATTTTATAGAAAAATTCCCAAATACAATTGAGAAATGGGACTTACGTAGTCTATAAGTATGGATCCTTGGCTTTAATTTCCAATTGGTCCAAATGAGTGACAAACAAATTTTTTAGAAAAATTTTCAAATACAATTGAGAAATCGGACTTACGTAGTCTATAAGTATGGATCCTTGGCTTTAATTTCCCATTGGTCCAATGAGTGACAAAGAAAAATGTGCCCACAAATAGCCAAATTCCCGTAGAGTTGAACAAAATTTACACAATTTTAATCTTTAAAATTTTATAGAAAAATTCCCAAATACAATTGAGAAATCGGACTTACAAAGTCTATAAGTATGGATCCTTGGCTTTAATTTCCAATTGGTCCAAATGAGTGACAAACAAATTTTATAGAAAAATTCTCAAATACAATTGAGAAATCGGACTTACAAAGTCTATAAGTATGGATCCTTGGCCTTAATTTCCCATTGATCCAAATGAGTGACAAAGAAAAATGTGCCCACAAATAGCCAAATTCCCGTAGAGTTGAACAAAATTTACACAATTTTAATCTTTAAAATTTTATAGAAAAATTCCCAAATACAATTGAGAAATGGGACTTACGTAGTCTATAAGTATGGATCCTTGGCTTTAATTTCCAATTGGTCCAAATGAGTGACAAACAAATTTTTTAGAAAAATTCTCAAATACAATTGAGAAGTCGGACTTACGTAGTCTATAAGTATGGATCCTTGGCTTTAATTTCCCATTGGTCCAATGAGTGACAAACAAATTTTTTAGAAAAATTCTCAAATACAATTGAGAAATCGGACTTACGTAGTCTATAAGTATGGATACTTGGCCTTAATTTCCTATTGGTCCAAATGATTGACAAACAAAAATGTGCCCACAAATAGCCAAATTCCCGTAGAGTTTAACAAAATTTACACAATTTTAATCTTTAAAATTTTATAGAAAAATTCTCAAATACAATTGAGAAAACGGACTTACAAAGTCTATAAGTATGGATCCTTGGCTTTAATTTCCCATTGATCCAAATGAGTGACAAAGAAAAATGTGCCCACAAATAGCCAAATTCCCGTAGAGTTTAACAAAATTTACACAATTTTAATCTTTAAAATTTTATAGAAAAATTCCCAAATACAATTGAGAAATCGGACTTACGTAGTCTATAAGTATGGATCCTTGGCTTTAATTTCCAATTGGTCCAAATGAGTGACAAACAAATTTTTTAGAAAAATTCTCAAATACAATTGAGAAAACGGACTTACAAAGTCTATAAGTATGGATCCTTGGCTTTAATTTCCCATTGATCCAAATGAGTGACAAAGAAAAATGTGCCCACAAATAGCCAAATTCCCGTAGAGTTTAACAAAATTTACACAATTTTAATCTTTAAAATTTTATAGAAAAATTCTCAAATACAATTGAGAAAACGGACTTACAAAGTCTATAAGTATGGATCCTTGGCTTTAATTTCCCATTGATCCAAATGAGTGACAAAGAAAAATGTGCCCACAAATAGCCAAATTCCCGTAGAGTTTAACAAAATTTACACAATTTTAATCTTTAAAATTTTATAGAAAAATTCTCAAATACAATTGAGAAAACGGACTTACAAAGTCTATAAGTATGGATCCTTGGCTTTAATTTCCCATTGATCCAAATGAGTGACAAAGAAAAATGTGCCCACAAATAGCCAAATTCCCGTAGAGTTTAACAAAATTTACACAATTTAAATCTTTAAAATTTTATAGAAAAATTCCCAAATACAATTGAGAAATCGGACTTACGTAGTCTATAAGTATGGATCCTTGGCTTTAATTTCCAATTGGTCCAAATGAGTGACAAACAAATTTTTTAGAAAAATTCTCAAATACAATTGAGAAATCGGACTTACGTAGTCTATAAGTATGGATCCTTGGCTTTAATTTCCCATTGGTCCAAATGAGTGACAAACAAATTTTATAGAAAAATTCTCAAATACAATTGAGAAATCGGACTTACGTAGTCTATAAGTATGGATCCTTGGCTTTAATTTCCCATTGGTCCAAATGAGTGACAAACAAATTTTTTAGAAAAATTCTCAAATACAATTGAGAAATCGGACTTACGTAGTCTATAAGTATGGATCCTTGGCTTTAATTTCCCATTGGTCCAAATGAGTGACAAACAAATTTTTTAGAAAAATTCTCAAATACAATTGAGAAATCGGACTTACGTAGTCTATAAGTATGGATCCTTGGCTTTAATTTCCCATTGGTCCAAATGAGTGACAAACAAATTTTTTAGAAAAATTCTCAAATACAATTGAGAAATCGGACTTACGTAGTCTATAAGTATGGATCCTTGGCCTTAATTTCCTATTGGTCCAAATGAGTGACAAACAAAAATGTGCCCACAAAATACCCAATTCGCGCAGAGTTTAACAAAATTTACACAATTTTAATCTTTAAAAATTTTATAGAAAAATTCCCAAATACAATTGAGAAATTGGACTTACGGAGTCTATAAGTATGGATCCTTGGCTTTAATTTCCCATTGGTCCAAATGAGTGACAAACAAATTTTTTAGAAAAATTCTCAAATACAATTGAGAAATCGGACTTACATAGTCTATAGGTATGGATCCTTGGCTTTAATTTCCCATTGGTCCAAATGAGTGACAAACAAATTTTATAGAAAAATTCTCAAATACAATTGAGAAATCGGACTTACATAGTCTATAAGTATGGATCCTTGGCTTTAATTTCCAATTGGTCCAAATGAGTGACAAACAAATTTTTTAGAAAAATTTTCAAATACAATTGAGAAATCGGACTTACGTAGTCTATAAGTATGGATCCTTGGCTTTAATTTCCCATTGGTCCAATGAGTGACAAAGAAAAATGTGCCCACAAATAGCCAAATTCCCGTAGAGTTGAACAAAATTTACACAATTTTAATCGCTAAAATTTTATAGAAAAATTCTCAAATACAATTGAGAAATCGGACTTACATAGTCTATAAGTATGGATCCTTGGCTTTAATTTCCCATTGGTCCAATGAGTGACAAAGAAAAATGTGCCCACAAATAGCCAAATTCCCGTAGAGTTGAACAAAATTTACACAATTTTAATCTTTAAAATTTTATAGAAAAATTCCCAAATACAATTGAGAAGTCTATAAGTATAGATCCTTGGCTTTAATTTCCAATTGGTCCAAATGAGTGACAAACAAATTTTATAGAAAAATTCTCAAATACAATTGAGAAATCGGACTTACAAAGTCTATAAGTATGGATCCTTGGCCTTAATTTCCCATTGGTCCAAATGAGTGACAAACAAATTTTATAGAAAAATTCTCAAATACAATTGAGAAATCGGACTTACATAGTCTATAGGTATGGATCCTTGGCTTTAATTTCCCATTGGTCCAAATGAGTGACAAACAAATTTTATAGAAAAATTCTCAAATACAATTGAGAAATCGGACTTACATAGTCTATAAGTATGGATCCTTGGCTTTAATTTCCAATTGGTCCAAATGAGTGACAAACAAATTTTTTAGAAAAATTTTCAAATACAATTGAGAAATCGGACTTACGTAGTCTATAAGTATGGATCCTTGGCTTTAATTTCCCATTGGTCCAATGAGTGACAAAGAAAAATGTGCCCACAAATAGCCAAATTCCCGTAGAGTTGAACAAAATTTACACAATTTTAATCTTTAAAATTTTATAGAAAAATTCCCAAATACAATTGAGAAATCGCACTTACAAAGTCTATAAGTATGGATCCTTGGCTTTAATTTCCCATTGGTCCAAATAAGTGACAAACAAATTTTATAGAAAAATTCCCAAATACAATTGAGAAATGGGACTTACGTAGTCTAAAAGTATGGATCCTTGGCTTTAATTTCCAATTGGTCCAAATGAGTGACAAACAAATTTTTTAGAAAAATTTTCAAATACAATTGAGAAATCGGACTTACGTAGTCTATAAGTATGGATCCTTGGCTTTAATTTCCCATTGGTCCAATGAGTGACAAAGAAAAATGTACCCACAAATAGCCAAATTCCCGTAGAGTTGAACAAAATTTACACAATTTTAATCTTTAAAATTTTATAGAAAAATTCCCAAATACAATTGAGAAATGGGACTTACGTAGTCTAAAAGTATGGATCCTTGGCTTTAATTTCCAATTGGTCCAAATGAGTGACAAACAAATTTTTTAGAAAAATTCTCAAATACAATTGAGAAGTCTGACTTACGTAGTCTATAAGTATGGATCCTTGGCTTTAATTTCCCATTGGTCCAATGAGTGACAAAGAAAAATGTGCCCACAAATAGCCAAATTCCCGTAGAGTTGAACAAAATTTACACAATTTTAATCTTTAAAATTTTATAGAAAAATTCCCAAATACAATTGAGAAATCGTACTTACAAAGTCTATAAGTATGGATCCTTGGCTTTAATTTCCCATTGGTCCAAATAAGTGACAAACAAATTTTATAGAAAAATTCCCAAATACAATTGAGAAATGGGACTTACGTAGTCTATAAGTATGGATCCTTGGCTTTAATTTCCCATTGGTCCAATGAGTGACAAAGAAAAATGTGCCCACAAATAGCCAAATTCCCGTAGAGTTGAACAAAATTTACACAATTTTAATCTTTAAAATTTTATAGAAAAATTCCCAAATACAATTGAGAAATGGGACTTACGTAGTCTATAAGTATGGATCCTTGGCTTTAATTTCCAATTGGTCCAAATGAGTGACAAACAAATTTTTTAGAAAAATTCTCAAATACAATTGAGAAGTCGGACTTACGTAGTCTATAAGTATGGATCCTTGGCTTTAATTTCCCATTGGTCCAATGAGTGACAAACAAATTTTTTAGAAAAATTCTCAAATACAATTGAGAAATCGGACTTACGTAGTCTATAAGTATGGATACTTGGCCTTAATTTCCTATTGGTCCAAATGATTGACAAACAAAAATGTCCCCACAAATAGCCAAATTCCCGTAGAGTTTAACAAAATTTACACAATTTTAATCTTTAAAATTTTATAGAAAAATTCTCAAATACAATTGAGAAAACGGACTTACAAAGTCTATAAGTATGGATCCTTGGCTTTAATTTCCCATTGATCCAAATGAGTGACAAAGAAAAATGTGCCCACAAATAGCCAAATTCCCGTAGAGTTTAACAAAATTTACACAATTTTAATCTTTAAAATTTTATAGAAAAATTCCCAAATACAATTGAGAAATCGGACTTACGTAGTCTATAAGTATGGATCCTTGGCTTTAATTTCCAATTGGTCCAAATGAGTGACAAACAAATTTTTTAGAAAAATTCTCAAATACAATTGAGAAAACGGACTTACAAAGTCTATAAGTATGGATCCTTGGCCTTAATTTCCCATTGATCCAAATGAGTGACAAAGAAAAATGTGCCCACAAATAGCCAAATTCCCGTAGAGTTTAACAAAATTTACACAATTTTAATCTTTAAAATTTTATAGAAAAATTCTCAAATACAATTGAGAAAACGGACTTACAAAGTCTATAAGTATGGATCCTTGGCTTTAATTTCCCATTGATCCAAATGAGTGACAAAGAAAAATGTGCCCACAAATAGCCAAATTCCCGTAGAGTTTAACAAAATTTACACAATTTTAATCTTTAAAATTTTATAGAAAAATTCCCAAATACAATTGAGAAATCGGACTTACGTAGTCTATAAGTATGGATCCTTGGGTTTAATTTCCAATTGGTCCAAATGAGTGACAAACAAATTTTTTAGAAAAATTCTCAAATACAATTGAGAAATCGGACTTACGTAGTCTATAAGTATGGATCCTTGGCTTTAATTTCCCATTGGTCCAAATGAGTGACAAACAAATTTTATAGAAAAATTCTCAAATACAATTGAGAAATCGGACTTACGTAGTCTATAAGTATGGATCCTTGGCTTTAATTTCCAATTGGTCCAAATGAGTGACAAACAAATTTTTTAGAAAAATTCTCAAATACAATTGAGAAATCGGACTTACGTAGTCTATAAGTATGGATCCTTGGCTTTAATTTCCAATTTGTCCAAATGAGTGACAAACAAATTTTTTAGAAAAATTCTCAAATACAATTGAGAAATCGGACTTACGTAGTCTATAAGTATGGATCCTTGGCTTTAATTTCCCATTGGTCCAAATGAGTGACAAACAAATTTTTTAGAAAAATTCTCAAATACAATTGAGAAATCGGACTTACGTAGTCTATAAGTATGGATCCTTGGCTTTAATTTCCCATTGGTCCAAATGAGTGACAAACAAATTTTATAGAAAAATTCTCAAATACAATTGAGAAATCGGACTTACGTAGTCTATAAGTATGGATCCTTGGCTTTAATTTCCAATTGGTCCAAATGAGTGACAAACAAATTTTTTAGAAAAATTCTCAAATACAATTGAGAAATCGGACTTACGTAGTCTATAAGTATGGATCCTTGGCTTTAATTTCCAATTGGTCCAAATGAGTGACAAACAAATTTTTTAGAAAAATTCTCAAATACAATTGAGAAATCGGACTTACGTAGTCTATAAGTATGGATCCTTGGCTTTAATTTCCCATTGGTCCAAATGAGTGACAAACAAATTTTTTAGAAAAATTCTCAAATACAATTGAGAAATCGGACTTACGTAGTCTATAAGTATGGATCCTTGGCTTTAATTTCCCATTGGTCCAAATGAGTGACAAACAAATTTTATAGAAAAATTCTCAAATACAATTGAGAAATCGGACTTACGTAGTCTATAAGTATGGATCCTTGGCTTTAATTTCCAATTGGTCCAAATGAGTGACAAACAAATTTTTTAGAAAAATTCTCAAATACAATTGAGAAATCGGACTTACGTAGTCTATAAGTATGGACCCTTGGCTTTAATTTCCAATTGGTCCAAATGAGTGACAAACAAATTTTTTAGAAAAATTCTCAAATACAATTGAGAAATCGGACTTACGTAGTCTATAAGTATGGATCCTTGGCTTTAATTTCCCATTGGTCCAAATGAGTGACAAACAAATTTTTTAGAAAAATTCTCAAATACAATTGAGAAATCGGACTTACGTAGTCTATAAGTATGGATCCTTGGCTTTAATTTCCCATTGGTCCAAATGAGTGACAAACAAATTTTTTAGAAAAATTCTCAAATACAATTGAGAAATCGGACTTACGTAGTCTATAAGTATGGATCCTTGGCCTTAATTTCCTATTGGTCCAAATGAGTGACAAACAAAAATGTGCCCACAAAATACCCAATTCGCGTAGAGTTTAACAAAATTTACACAATTTTAATCTTTAAAATTTTATAGAAAAATTCCCAAATACAATTGAGAAATTGGACTTACGTAGTCTATAAGTATGGATCCTTGGCTTTTATTTCCCATTGGTCCAAATGAGTGACAAACAAATTTTTTAGAAAAATTCTCAAATACAATTGAGAAATCGGACTTACGTAGTCTATAAGTATGGATCCTTGGCTTTAATTTCCCATTGGTCCAAATGAGTGACAAACAAATTTTTTAGAAAAATTCTCAAATACAATTGAGAAATTTGCTTCAAATTACAGTATCGACGGCAGTGAATATCTAAATTGTTTTGATTTTCGTCAAACTCACATGGACATATACGTGAGAGTTTTTTTTCACTAACACAATCAAAAATCCCTTGGTTTGTCAAGCCAATTTGATACGTGGCCATGGCGCTTAACAAGTTGTTATAGTGTACCGATGTAGGTGTTCTTGTCGTTTTTATATTTTAGCTGTAAGGTATCTTTAGCACTTTCATGTGAAATACTACAATAAAAATGTTTGTAAAATATTTCAACCCACTTTATTTTGTGGATCGATTTTGTCCTTGACGAGGCAGCGGGCTGAAATATTTTTCATCAATATTTTCATTTATTGGTAAATCTCGTACTTCTTCAACAATAAAATATTGTTTTCTAATTTTTCATAATTAAGGTTGCAGTCGATGCATATAAACTAAATCATTTAAATACCCCAGCATTCTTGTTAACTTTGATCATAATTTAATTTGTTCTGAGCCTCCTCCATATTCTTATGGTCCTTGTACCGCAATCTTTACGTGAAAACTATTCAGCTATATGTAATGCGATAAACTTAACACGTTCAATCAATTAATTGTGAGGGAAGGTACGTTTTAAGAGTCGCTACAAAATGTTTTGCAATATTTCAACAAAACTAACAGATAAGAATTAGAAGTAAAATAAATTAATTCAGGCATACAAAAATGCAAATTACAAAATCAGGTTGTAAGTATGTATGTATGTCGTTTGTTGCTTGCGTGGTAGCTTGAATTACTGGTGCAACATTAAACTTAAAAATTTCAATTCCAAACTTTAAAAAAGCAAAACTGCCAACATTGCATTTTTAAAACTACAACATACAGCATGAAAAATTTAATAGAAAAAAGATAAAAATTGCATTAAAAAATTTGTAAAGAAAGAAGTGAAAAAACAGAATAAAATAATATAAAAACCGTTTTACAATCAAACCCCCAGATTGTTAAAGAAAAAAAACAACAACAATTTAACATAAAATAAACTGTGGCCAACTGGTTTTAACCCAGTTTTTGTAATATTTCTGCTTTTGAGCTTTTTTCTCTCTGTATTTTTTTAGTGTTAACGACAAATATAACAACAACATCATTGCACACTTGTTATGGCTTAAAGTCTTTGCATGTACGAGCAGCGGGCTGGCTGGCATTAAAAATTTGTTTCAATTGAAATACAGAAAATAAGAAACTGCCAAATTCAACAGGTAATTTTTCAAGAGATACATTCTTTTTTAAAAACTAATTGCTTAAAAAAGGTTTTTAAAAATTTATTTTAAGTCTACAACTACTACTGAAATTAATTTCAAATGGCATTTTTGAAAAACATTTGGTAAAAAAATACATATTTCGAAAAGGAGAATTTCTTTATATTCATTCTTCGAAAAGGTAATTTTATATATTATTTGTTATTTTTCACTGTTTTGAAAAGATGGTTTTTTTAAATATGTTTCTTAAAAAGTAAGTATTTTCGTGAAAAGAATCTATGCGCACGGTAGTGCGCCAGGCAGAGTTCGGCCACACAGTCTGTATATTTACACGAAACCATTCGAGCTGTTTTTAACCCCCTCATAAATTTGCTCCCCCTGATCATAATAAAATGAAACTTGAAACATAAGGTCTCCCCGCAGAGGTGACCTCAGAGGTTAAATTTGAAAGTTCTACCATAAAAGCTTCCCGAGATATTAAGGTGTGAAAAGTCCATATTTTGTACATATTCACTGACTGACTCATCAATATTATTGGGCACTTCCAGTGAAGCTAGAGAGCTGAAACTTAGTACACAGGTAGGTCTTGGTGAGAAAATAACCAGAAAAATCTGAAAACGGGCACTTTCCACCCGGGGGGACTAGGGTTCCCTTCTTTGTATGGGGCACTTCCAGTATAGCTGAAATTTGGTACACAGGCAGGTAGTGATGAGAAATTAACGAAAATGATTTTTAAACCGGCACTTTTCATCTGGTGCGACTATGGTGCCCCTTCTTTGTATAGGGCACTTCTAGCTAGAAAGCTGAAATTTTCTACACAGGTAGGCCCAGATAAGCAATACATATAAATATTTATACAAAAACAACTTTTTTTGCCTTTATAATATGGGAAAGAATTCTTGAAAAAATTTTGCCAAGCTTGCAGGTTGCCTAGAAATGAGATGGAATTGTACCTATAAAGAACTTGGTTCTTATTTTGATCTCAGTACTTTTTACGGCCGAAACTTTTTGGATACGAACTTGGCCTTATTTTCACATTTTTGTTTTTGTAAAATGTATTGGCTTTAAAAGGTAACTTCTAAAAACAAAAAGAAATTTTTTCAAGAATTTTTCTGCAAATGTACTTTTTCCAAAAAGACAGTGTTTTTCAAAAATTTTCTTAAGAAGTACTTCTATAAGAAGGTAATTTTGTTAAAAAAAGTATTTTGTTAAAATTGTTTAAAAGAATTTTTGTGCAAATGTACTTTCCAAGAAGACAGTGTTTTTAAAAATGTTTCTTAAAAATGTCTTTTTGAGAAGTTACTTATGTTTAAAATGAACTTTTTTAAAATGGTACTTTCAAGAAGGCAATAAACTCACTTTTTTTCAAGGTATTATTTTTAAGTACTTTTTAATACTCTATGATAAAGGTACTTTTTGCAAAACGTATTTCTTTTCTTTAAGGTATCTTTTGGAAAATATACTTAACAAAAAACAGTTTTATAGAAAATTTTTCGAAGGGCATTGAATTATTAATTTTCAATTACCAAATCTTTCCTGCTGCTGTATGTAGTCTGCATGATTTTTTTTAGTAACTTTTCGCTTTTCGGTCCCACTGTTTTGAACGTGCAGTATGTTTTTTCGTATGTTTCTCTAGTTATTTGACATTTAAAACTTGTATATATTTTTTCGTGCAGACAACAACATTTTATAGCCATGCGTTGGTCTGTGTTTGTCAATATTTGTGGCTCCACTGAAATTGTTGTCTTATGACGTTAGAATTTGCAAGCAAGCAACTTCCATTTCAAGTTTGTGTGTGTGTTTTCTTTCTTAACACATTTTTTTGTTGCATTTATTGCTAAATAAACCAGTAGTTATTGAAGTTGGTATAGAAATAATTATAATCAACACAAAACAAAGATATACTCTAAGCAATATTAACAAAATATTAATATTGAAAAGAAACACAGAAAGGCACTGTTGAATTTTATTCGAAATAAAATTAGAAATGTGAATTAAGTTTTTTTTTTATATAATGAATAAAAGACTCAAACAACAAACTTGAACTATATATAACAAAAGACTTAAGCAACACTTTAACTATAAATAATTAATGGATAAGAATGCATGAAGAAGAGTGTTAGTGGGGGTGGGCGGTGAGAAACAGAGTAAATAATTACTATTTACTTTATTTAACCATCAACAAACAAGAAAATTTTAATAATTTTTAAATAATACTTTTAATCGAATCATAGACTTAAAATACCATCCAGCGTTAAGATATTTTTCTAAACAAATTTTTTTTTCCTTCAACCAATTATTATCTACTTTATTAGCCAAAAGAAAAAAATTAAAATTTGCTAAGGCGCTTTGTAATGTTAATAACAACTTTGGCTGTAAAGAAAAAAAGTCTAGTTAGATAAATATCTCTTATAGTTGAGAGCTGCAGCTGTAGTTGAAAACGCATAAATGTTGTTTGAGTCTTGAGATGTTTTTATAGTTTTTCTTTTGTGTGCATTTTTTATTTTTTCTTACGTTTTTTTTTTTTTACTAAACTGACCCAGTTTAAAGCAAGTGTAACGAATTGGTCAATACTTAAATATAGTTTTAAGCAATTTTAGTTGAAGTGAATACCCCAAGACACTTGTTGGCTACTTTAGGTTTTAAAATCAGAGGGCGTTTGATAAGGCAAGTCATCATAAAAGAAACGATCTCCTTATGTTGGAATTTATGTATAAATTTAATGCAGTTTCATTAAAAAAAATTTGCTGTTTCATGGCACACAAAAGAGTGTTTGAGTTAAAAATAATTTCTATTCAAAAATTTAAAGTATTTCAAAGCCATCAAAACACCTAAAACAACAAACTAAAGTTTCATTTGTGAATGAAAGGTTCCGAGTTTTCTTATTAATTTTTTTTATTGGTCACATTTCACTTAACAAATCTTATGACATGTTAATATATTCTGTGTTTTCTAATAGACCCTCTATTAATGTTAAATTTATGTATTAAAATATTTTTAGCCAAACTGGTTTGGTTTTGATATTGATAACTAAAAGACATAAATTAACGCCAACACAAATTAAAAAGTGTTATACTTTTGTTGTATGCAGAAAATGCTTGAAGTAATTTAAAATATTAACTGCAAATTTCTCTATGTCGCAAGAATTTATTCACTCTTACAAAAAGTAAATTTTAGAATTTATTTTTGAAATTAAAAACAAAAATAACTAATTTATAATTTCAATTTCAATAAAAGATCCAGAATGGAACTGTCGTTCGCATTTAGTGAAACAAGCAGGTAATCACCAAAGCGGAAATTACGACTTTACTCAAAAATATGTATGTGTGGCACACTGCAAATAAAAAATTACGACTCTACGGCACAGTACTGCAAATAAAAAATTACGACTTCAGTTTCCCAATACCACGTTCTCAGTGATGCACTTCAACATTACACATAAAAAAATTCGACGTTTTCACGATGTTTTCACGTTGACATGAATTTAACAAATTCTAAATTTTACTTCATATCCAATTGTTAAATTTTGGATTTGCCATATAAAATGGTTTTGTTAAATCCAACTTAAATCCTTTTTATAATTGGATTTATTAGAATTTTATGAAATACATCCTTGTTGTCACCGTACAAAATTCAGTGCTGCCAAATTAAAATCGAGCCGGAAGCAGCTGATAACGTTTTTTCTACTTAATAAGAATACATACATGTGTCCATACATCAAAGCATAAAAACAAAAACATCTGTAGCACAGTTTGTCAAAATAGTGTTCTAGTAAATAGAAAAAAGTACAGCAAAAAATGCTCTTATTTGTACGGGAGATTTGTTTTATTTTAAACAAATTTAATATAAAATCTGAATTTAATAAACTTGTAGTCTGAACGCAAAATCAGCTGTTAATGGATTGAATCTTAAATTCAGGATTTAACATTCAGTGAGAAAACAATATTTATTAGTATAATATTTATTAGTTTTCCAATACCAACCACAACAACAACATTGCAAACAACACTCGATAGACGATCATTCGGCTTTATCATTTGAATATAAGTAGATATTGAGTCTATTAAAATTTTGATAAACAGGATGGCGTTTCCCTCAGATCATCAGATTTTCTGCTGAGAAAACTTTAAACTTTTTTTTAAAAGTAAATTTCTACTTTTCAGGTACATTTGAATACAGTACATTTTTCAAATAGATTATTTTTTGAAAAAAAAAAACATTTCTAAAAGTGTACAAAGATCCTTTTTTGAAAATTTTACTTTTTTTAACTATCTAATGTTTTTAACAAGTTAACAAGTACTTTTTTAAGAAAGGTGCTTTTTTTAAAAAGGATATTTTTTTGCAAAATTTTACTTTATTTTAAGAACATAATTGTCTTAAAAATTAATTCTTTTAAAATATAATTTTTAGGAAAAGGTACTTTTTAGCACTGTACTTTAAAAAAAGAGTTATTAAAAAGAAGTTTATTGAAAAAAAGTTATATAATTTAAAATAATATTAAAAAAACATTTTCATAAGCTGCTTCTTTTTTAAAATCAAATTTTTTAAAAATGTTAAAAAAACAAAGCTTTTAGCACGTTGAATACAAGGCAAACCATTACAATTAAAACGATGGAATGTTTATGTGATAAATGCAGTTTGGTGCAGCAATTGCTACTGTTCTCTGCTAAAGAATATCACATATAAACGCAATTCAGAAAGCAATAAACAGCAAAACTGTGTACTTTGTTGCTGGATTAGGAAATTAGGATTTGACTCTCGCAGAGCAATGGCATCGACAATAAACTTACTTATGTGCTTATAGGTGAAAGTTATGATGACTTTGTTTTAATAATATATAAGTAGATATAAATAAAAATATATGTACCTATAAAAGAAAAAAAAAATAGTAAACAATTTAGGGATTGGCATCTCTAACCCGAAAGAATTGTTTGTGTTTCGAAATTTTGTGTATCGTTTGAAAAAAAGTACTAAATATTTGTGAGTAGTTGTAATTAAGTAGTTCGCTGAACGACTATTACATTGTTTTACTACTCGTGATTGTTAGCAGAAATGTTACCTTGATAACGAAATCGGCGTTATCTGTATAGGCTACTAAGAGTGTAGAGACAAGTTTACGCTATAGCGGGATTCGTGTAGCAACGTTTCTTTTGAAATTATAGTTATTTTTAAACAAGAGTTTTAAATATTTTTCTTCTTTGCAGAAATAAAGATGATTTTGTTGGAATTCAAAAGTTCATTAAACTTGTTGCACAACAAAACCAATTTACCGTTCGTCTGTTGTTGTTGTCATAACTTCTTTTACAAAAGTTTTTACTTGAATTTTAATGGTGCTCTCAATATGATGTGTGTGAATATTTTATTTTCTTGGCGACTTTTTAAAACAGATACATTTTACCCAGGGTTCTCATAATGCTATTGTGGTGCCGCCAATGTTGTTGTTGTTGTTGGTAATAAAAATTTTACATACATACATACAAAGGAAAAAAAGAAACGAAGGGAACGCAACAAACTCACAATCTACAAGAATAGAAGAGACGAAAACGTTAATTGTTAACAATTTTTTTTTTTTTTTTAGTAAACATTAAGAAAAGGGCTTGAAATGAAAGCAAAGCCAAGATGTATTACTTCATTATTAAAACGTAAAATGAAGACAACAAAATAACTGTTTCATTAAATACATTTAGTTAATTTTTGATTAAACCAAAAATAGCATTTTATAAAATAAATGGCCGTATTCAGTGTTTGGCGCAAATGGCCTAGCAAAAGTGTAAGTGTAAAATGTTGTAGCTTTTTTTTATTAAATCCAACGGCAAACCTGTGTATTTCGTTGTTGGATTTTATGAAAAAACCTGCACTTTCGCAAGGCCATTTGCACCGAACACTGAATACCGCCAATGTTAAAAGAAAACTTAAAATATTAGAAGCTTTGAGCGAATTTTATCCACCATTATTAGCACACAATGAGTAAATAAATCATTTAGGTAATTTCCACCAAGTTCTACACAACACATTTGTTAAACATTTTTTTTTTTAATATTATTCTTCAAAGTTCCCTTTTTACAAAAAGGCTTGAGATCTTTTCCTCTCATAATTAAGATAACAAAAAAAAAACAAGTGAGAAAAAATTGTATTGTTTAAAATGTTACCTTAAATAAAATTACACACTTGTTTTCAGCGAAAAAAAAAACGTTCTGCTTCGTTTACCACCGCCAACACAAGAAATTATAATTTAACTGTGTCTTCTTGGTTTTTGGCTTTTGTGGGTAAAAAAAATTTATTTAAAAAAAATTATTAATGAACATTAAATTCAAAACTAAGCGCGCAGCAATGTCAAGGTTATTTTTACAATTAAACTATAAAACTAATTTAAAGAAATCTACGTATTGAGAGTAACACAAATTTAAAGAATTTTGGAAAACTTTTTTGATTTTTAAGTATTAGGATGGCAAAGGACTCAAATATTCCAAAATATACTTGTCATAAAATTATTGTCAATTATTTGATTATTAAATTAAAAAATATAAATATTTCCGAAACATTAGCTTTTGCATCTGTTTTTCAAGATAGTGTGGCACCAACAATAGAACACTTTGTTTCATTCACAAAGAAATCGCATGAAATCTTGTTGTATTGCGAATTTACAACTAAAGCGCACACTTCAAAAACTCTGATTTCTTGAAAAGCCCTCTTTTTTTAGATAAAGATGTCTTTACTTAAAGAGTATATTTTGGAAAATGGTAGGTTTTGAAAAAAACCAAATCTGTTTTGTTAGGCTTAAGTTCTTTTCTATCATATCAAATCACAGGTCAACTATACAAACACCATACTAAAATATTTATTTTAAAAAATTAACTTTTCGAATTAAGGAATTTTTTTTTTTCTTTAATATATTTTGGAAAATAGTATTTAAAAAAACATATAATTTTATAAAGCAAGTTTTCGAAAAAAGAGCTTTTTAAAAAAGACAACTACATATTTGACAAAAAAAGTTACTTTTAGAAAAATAAAAGTAATTTTTAAAAATTATACATTTTTAATAGGGTACTATTTTCTAAAAGATACATGAAGAATCTTCTTTAAAATAAGTACGTTTTCGAAGTACATATGAATTATTTTTAAGAAAGTACTTTTTGAAAAGGTGATTCATTTATATATGTAAAATTTGTTCAAAAATGTACCTACTTAAAAAAGGCTGCGTATCAAAAACACTTTCTTAAAATAATCTTTGTTTAAAAAACACATCATATATATAAAACGTTCTTTTTCAAAGATTTTTTTTGAAACCGTACTTTCATGACGGTGGTACTTTTTAAAGGTTACGTTTTTACGATGCACTTTCGTTAAAATTGTCTCTTTTAAAAGGTATTTATTAATATTGAGAGTTATTTTTAGGGTCGGTACGTCTTTCAAATTAACTTTTTAATAGGTTATTTTTTGTAAAGAATAATTTTTTTTAAATTGATTTTTTTTTTGGAAAAGTAACCTTTGAATATTTAATTTTTTAATAAGTACATATTTAATTTAAAATGTACATTTTTAAAATCTATCTTTTTCAAAATAAAACATCCTTTCATGGTGCTATTTTAAAATTTTAATATTTTTTTATGTTGTAGTTTTAATAAAAAATAGTTTTCTTAAAAAATATTTTATTTACATATTTTAAAAGCTATTAGTTGAAAATGTACTTTTTTTAAAAGATATATATATTTAAAGGTACTTAGTTGGTTATGCAGTTTATCAAAATATACTCTCTTATAAGTCAATTTTCCAAAAAGTACTTTTGAAACCACGTAGTTTTTTTAAAAAGCTCACAAAACTACTTTTTATAAAAACAACTTAAACTACGTTTTTCAATGGGTTACTTCTTTAAAGGTACTTTATTAAACCATTTAATACAAAAGGTACTCTTTTGGGAAGCACTTTTATAGAAGTTTACTTTCACAAAACTGTGTGTTTTAAGGAACCTTCTTAACCATTTTATGGTTTCAACGTTTTTAATAATTTTGCTTAAACTTTTACATAATTTAATAAAACCAATACGAGTACATCCATAATCACAACTAAGAATTAGTCACTCAAAATAAAAAAACGGTTTATTTTTCTAAAAATATGTGCTCACGAATATAAAAAACAAACTAATATGCATTAAAATTCAAAATAAAACAAGAAAACAGATTTAGAATTAAATCATGACCAAATCAGCTGAATGAAATCAAGTTTTAAAAGAGGGATTTTTTAAAAATAAACTTACCAGCTTTTTGCGAAATGTTTTAAAAATTCTCTTTAATTTATTGCAAAACGTATACAATCTCATCCATAATTTCAGTTGTAACTTTCAAAAGGTGTTGGATGGAGTTAAATTAAGCTCGGCGCATGTACGTCCGTATGAGTACTTTTTAATTTATTGAATTTTTTTTTTTTTTGGTTTTTACTTTTTTTTAATTTATCAACATTTTACCACATTAAATTTTATAAACTTGACGTGGGCGTTTTTCAATACTGCAATGCAAAAATACGAAAAAAAACGCGAAAAAGGAACTTTTTAATAATTCACAACACTGCACTTTAATATTTATTTTTATATTTGTGTTTGTTGTAAAATTTATATAAGCGGAACAGCTTTTTTTATTTGACTTTTTAAACTTTTATTTTTAACTTGTTAATTTTGTGGCCACATTTTAAAAAAAGTTTTATTATTTTTTAGCCTGCTTTTATTCACTTTATATTGATTTTATGTTTGATAATAATTTTTGGTGGATACTTTTAAAGTTTTGAAACAATTTACTTATGTATATTGACTTTTTGAAAGTTTTGCAAGAAATATATATGAAGGTAATTTAAAGTCCAGTTGCGTGGTGTATTTTCCAATAGAACTTAACAAGTGATGCTACAGTTATCTCTTGGCTCTTCATATAACTAACATTTTATTTACAAAAATATTAGAAGTATAAAACGTGACCTTAAAATTTTAAATGTCGAATATTTTTGTTAATAAAATAAACTTACATCCGATTCATAAGTTTGCTTTAGTTTACAATATTCTTCGAGTATGATTGAAATAATAGAAAACTGAATTTGATCTTAGCTGAGATCAATCTTCTTTTAAATGAGAGTGGTGTTGGCTGAAGTGATTAGCGCGCAAGCAATGACTTTAAACCTATGATCGATCTCTGGTCAGGTCATGTTTATCAACATCACAAATTCTCTAATGTTCATTAGTGGGGCATCGTATGAATTGTTGTTGGACTGTTTAAGTGATGAAGGCATAGCCTTGATCACACAAATACTGTTCAACTCTGTTTCAAGCTAATGTTCACCACAGCGCCCTCCTTCGTCGCTAAGGTAAATTAATTTATAAAATGCCTGCTCCATACAGTTGAAGAAATTTAATGTATCTACTTAACACCAGAGACGTTGCAACACTGCTCTAAAAAATTAACAAAACGCGCAATATCAGATGTGTAAAGGAATTAAAGCTTTTATATTTTCAAGATCTATCTTCTCTAACCTATCCCCTTGCTTAAGTTCTGGCCAAAACATTACATGAGCAGCTGCCATCCCCTAAACTCAAATCAGTTCAGCCAATACAGATTTATAATTAAAGCCAGGAAATTCTGGCTTATCGTCTTTATTGCACAGTGATAGTATTTCTTAACATATACAAATGTATATGAAAACTAAATTTTTCACACTTATCTAGAATATACGAATAATTTGAGAATCTAGACTGTTAACAAAAAAAAAAATATATTAAAATTTCTAGAAGATAAAAATGCACAATTTTTGCTGTATGTTGGGAGACACTCTCGATTGTTAGTGGGATGTTTAATGTTTAACGAGAGAATCTTCCTTCAAATAGTCTGCGAAAACCATAACAAAATAGATTCATCGTAGTCAGCGTTGGCCAGAGGGCATCTTTATTGTACAGGTGAAGAAAGTGACGTGTCATGTTATGTCAGAAACTGTCACAGTCATGATCCACTGAAATATACATTATAGTCGTGCCCTCAATTAAATGGTCAAACCGAATAGCATAGAAGACAAGCAATTTTTTAAGTTCAAAGATCAGAGGAAAAGTCACGATATCCTCGAAATATTCTTCCAAATATATCGCTGATCTTCAAAAGAGAATTTTAAATCTTCAGGAGAATTTTTTTTAGAATGTAATGCAAGTAAGCATACACATATCAATTTCAAGCATTAAGGGATATGTTAACGATGGCAATACAAAATTAACATGAAAGATCTCATATCAATCAATTTACTTTTAAAAGACGGTACAATGAGAACAATAAGATCATCAGAACAGGTGAAAATGCCAATTCAATTGACATTCGTTCCGATAGTCCAAAAAAAAAATATTAAATATTCCGTTTTATACTCCAACTAATCAATTGAGTCCCTTACTTGTTTCTTAAATAAAGTCATCATTTTAAAATTTTAATTTTTGCTTCATGCTTGTTTCACATCACTATTTTGCCATAATCACCTTTAATCTTCTCCAGATATTTTTTTAATCAAAATTTCAAATCAAATGTTGTTAAAGCTCCAAAATTATTTCAGAAGACATCTCATCTTTTCCGCTTGGACCTCCATTTGTATATGGGATTTTCCAATTATTCACCATTTTGCCAATATCAACTTTTACTACGGCTATGAAATTGGCTCAACTAAAATATTTGGTTTCAATCTTTGCTACTTAAACTTTCTATAAGATATAAAAGCAAATAAATCAAAATATCGACGAGACACAAAAGTTGTTATGTATGTTTGTGTAAAGATATTAAATAGTTTTCAAATAGAAAAGAATGTAGCTGCATATACATATGATACAAAACATTCTTTAATATACAAAATAATTTGTAAGCTACAAAGTATCTATGAGACAAAAAATATATATAAGATATAAAAGTAACTACAAGATAAAAATTCGTTCTACAAATCTACCGCAAATAAAAGCTTCTATAAGATAGTTAAAAATGTATATATAATGTTAACTATTTATAAGATACAAACGTATTCATACGATCGAAGAGTGTTATGATACACAAATATATTTATAACGATTCAAAAGATACCGCTGTATCAATAAGATTGGAAAGTTATCTCTAAGATACATACAATGGGACCCTAAAATATATTTGAGACACAGAAATATAATATACTAAAGAATTAATATCAGAGTCTGCAATACCATGTACAAATGTACGTATATACATACATATTTGACACACAAAAATTAATCTATTGGATACAAAAGTAAGGCACAGCAGTTCTCTCTCTTATGTTCAGGGGACACCAGAATCAGTAAGAAAAATATATATTAATACAAATATTATACAGATAGAAAAGAAAACCTTTCAGATACAGTAGTATTTTTATTATCACGTAATTCTGTCTTTGAACTTCATAGGTGTAAATTGAAAATTAATGTTATGTCGGTTTAAGTTTAATACCTCACTTATTAATAATAATTTATGTTTACGTTAATTCAAGTATTGATTAAACCGAAATATTATTAATATTGATGAGTATTTTTAGTTACTAAAGAATAAACAACTTCATCAATCAAAAGTATCTTTCAGATAGAAACACATTTTTCATATCAGTATCTACGTAAACTTCTATAAGACACTAATGTTAGACAAAAATGTATCTATGACATACAAAATATCTATAAGATATTTACAATAAGAGCACAACGCAATAGTATCAATTAGAATCAAAAGTATATTTCGGAAATAAAGGTATATTCCAGATACATAAGCATTTATAAGGCACCGTATCTATTACTTGAAATCATTTGTTGAAGACAAAATTTTTTGTGTGTAAAATACAAAATTATTTATATGATTCAAAATTTTCTACAAGACACAAAAGCATCTATAAGATACATAAGTAAACGTAAGATAAAAAGTATATATTCGAATAGTATTTATTAAATACAAAACTATTTGTCAGATATCAAAAAAAAAATCTATATTTCTTTACCCCGAAAGATATTCAAGTTTCTATAATTATATACAAATATCTGTTGGATATAATAGTATCTGTAAGATGCAAAAGTGCCTATAATACACAAATTATCTATCATTTACACAATGAGCTTTTAAATCCTCAATATTAAACTATTAGTAACAGATTTGTTCACAAACATGTCTTTCGTGTCGATTTTGAGCTTGAAAATTTTACATTAAATTTCTAAAAAGTGAAACTTTGTCGAAGAAAAAAGCTATGCAATAAAAACTTACTTAACATTATTAATTCATTGTCATTTAAAATTAATATTATTATTATTGTTATTTTCCTCGCGTTTAAACAAAAATTTTCATTTGTGAAAGTGGTTAAGCTGCAAGTAAAAATACAAGAAAATTATTTTTATTACTTGTTTTAGTGGTTAGCTTTGTTTCCGTGTTTACCTAAACATCTATAGATGTTTTTGTTCAGTAACAGTATCTACAAAACTGAAGTTTGATTAGTTAAGCTACAGAAAAATAAGCAACAAATAAGTTAAACAATTTTTAGAAATTGTTGGTTAAAACCAATTTTTCTATGTGAAAAATTTAAATTTTTCATAACTTTTTCATGGAATGAGGAACGAAAACATTTGATGAAAGCAAAAAGTGTATGTTTGAAGAAAACATGCAACAAAATTGCAAAAATATTTAATTATATTTTCAACAAAAGTTTTCATAATTTGGAATAAAGTTTTCATAAATAAATGAGAAATTATAAGTGTTAGGCTTAAGTTCAGTTTTATTGAATTAATGAAAATTCAAATTACTATGACTTTTTTTATTTTTGAAAAACATTAGCATGTGCAATCAGATTAGCAGAACGTATCAGTATACCGATTTCAAGGCCGAAAAAAACCAAAAACACTGATTTTAATACACTTTTTGATAGTTTTTCTGGGTCGGGAATATTGAAATTAGTAATTTGGCCGTAACTCCGTAAATAGAAGCCGTAAAGCAGTGAATGTTGCAGCATTCGAAAAAACGAAAAAATTTAGTAATTTGCCCAAATTATCTCCAATAACAACCGAGTTATTAAGCAAAACGTAATAATATAATTGCATAAGTTTATAAAAAAAATGCTATGCAATAGCTTTACCGCGGCAGTCCCCGAGTGCCACACGTCTTTTTTTTTTTATTGCATGCAACAACGAAAATTTTAATATCCAACATCACTTAGATTTCAACAAATGCGGCTGAATAGACGAACGTTGTTGTCGTTAAAAGCCCCTTCAAGGCATAAAAAATCTGTCTTAAGAAATTTTTTTCTAAATCTTTTTCTAAACCAGATTGATATCAGCGTAAAGTTGTTTCCAAATTTTTATAAAATCCGTAGTGCAGCAGCTTTGGAACTTAAAATGTTTGCAAAAATCACTTATTTTTAATCTGGTGTGAATAAAATCACCATTCGTTTTTCGATTTTAACGAGAGAAAAACATTTATTTATTTGAAAGTCTTTTAGTTTCGCGAGGCAATAAAAATGGTATTGACATTTTACCGGTTTTGTTTATTTTTAGCTTCAAAAATATATGTATATTAATTTTTTTATAATTTGTTTACAAGAAAATCGTTATTTCGGTGTGAAAAAATCTGAAATCGTTGCGTGTTAATACTATCATAACGAATTACCTGAAAGGTAATTATCAGAAGTTGGCATATGCATATTTCACATCGAAATTGATTAATTCAATCTCCAGTTACGATAACATCAATAAACGAACCTGGCCAAAAATCAAAATTTTTTTTTAAAGTTTTGTAAATTATTTAATATATCAAATTTTTTTATATATTGTTATTTTCATTTTGTAGACTCTTTTGATGAAATATTTTCACCTTGTACTTGTTTTTTTATTTGGATTTTTATAAAAACTTTTTTTGGAACCACTTTTATCCCGATATTTTCATAATTATTTCTTTCACGATTTATTTTTTGTACGATTATTTTGAATTTTTCTAATAATTTTTTTGATTATTTTTCTTGCTATCATTTAATCTTTTCTTTTTAGTTTTTACTTCTTATTACATTTTATTTAAAATTATGAAATCTTCTATTTTATAAATTTTCCACGATGTATTTCACTCTATAGTTTAGATGTTAATGAACCTTTTCTGCAATTCGTATTGTCTCGCATATAGTTTAGCACATAAATCTATTTTATTTGCACTTTAATTGATTTCCAATCAAAAGACGAAAAACAAATTATTTTTAATTTTTGCTCGTTGAATAGAAATAAAAGGAATTCCTTTCAAAGTTCCGGGTTTGAAAGTGAACAAAACCCAAAGCAAACAAATATATATTTTGTCTGGGAACAAACCATATAACTGACAACGTAAAAACTACAGCGAATTAATAAAGAGACAAAAAAATCACCTAAAACTTTAATGTTAAACGAGTAAGAGGAGGAAAAAATCAAATGAATTAAAGCAAAAAATAAACTCTAGCAGACAAAAAAATAAAGGAGAAAAAATGCAAAATCAATGACACTTTTTAAAAATACACAACTACAGATGATCAAGCAAAATTACTTTAAAGAGAGAGAGAGTCAAAATAAAAAAATGCATCTATCAACATAATCATTACGAAGGTGACCAATTAAGTTGTCTCATTCAACGAAGAAAAATCATTATTTAATGAGGATCAAGATCCTCATTGATCAACTTGATTGTTTTGCAGTGGCAGGATAATTGCATCGTCCTGCCAACGAAGTCGAGTGAATGAGGTAGCAATTAAAATGTTTAACAAGGGAATGATTTATTCTATCGATTTTACATAAAGCAAAAATTTCCTAAAAATTAATTTTTTTTCCATCGAGGTTCTAAATTTAAAAACAGCCCTCGTACTATAATCAGTATGTGTTATGATTTTCAGCATCATTATTTTGATATAAAATGCTTTTCGTTTGTGAAAGTAAATAAAGAAGTGAATAAGAAGAAGATGCCTCTCCAAGCTCTTGATGTAAATGAAGAAAGTCTTCCTATTCAAAATGCACATTATGCACACAAAATTCAAAAATAAAACACCACAGAAGCCATAACATACATTTTCAACGCACAATGAACTTGATCGATCGTAGCGAATGTTTTTTTATTTTGACAAAAATACACAATAACACAAACTTGCTCCTTACAATATAACGAGCGGCAACATATTACACGAACTGCAAATTGTCGAAAACAACAGCTAAATCCAACAAAAATAAAGGAACACCGCAACAACTAAATCGTCAAACGTAGAGCACGCGACTTGTGTGCTCAATACAGGGCGAAACCTTCATATATCTTGTGTTGTGTCCCTTAATAAACAACTAGCTGAAATGAATTGGACCTGTACTCAACTATCCACATTTTTTCTTAATTTGCCATGTGAGCGGCTGCTATTCTGTCTAAAAATCATTCATTTAACAGATTTGAACTCTTTGTTACATTAAAACGCGTTGCAGGCACAAGTATAACCATACCCAGAAAGCATTTTTGATGTGTAAACATCTATACGCTAGGGGGTAAAATTGATTTTCACAATACAATCACAAATTTTTGGTGAGATGTGAGATTTTGATAACACGGTGTAAGCTGTGTATTAGTGTAATCATACTGACAACAAGTTTTGCTACTTTTTTCATCCCATTTATCATCGAAAGAACAGGACTTAAATTTAAATGGTTTTTGAAAAATTTCATACGTATTTTGCAATCGTTTTTGGGAATTCGAACGTAAAGGGATCAAATTAATCCCACGTTTTTTGGTACTTTTCTACAAACAAGTTGAGTGTGATGAAAATAATGTTTACACTATAAAACCGCTCCATTAATAAAAAACTTGTAATTCTTTTGTACATAAGCACAAAAATAGTACTTAAACTGGGCCAATTACGCACGGTGCAAAAGTTTCTTGTAAAATAACGAAATTTCTGTTGGAACTATTTGTAGCAAACGTACAAAACATACTAAAACTATCTAATAGTTTTGTTCATATCAAATATGTTCCATTCCAACTTGATTCGCAACTCTTAGAAAGAAGAGCGCGAAAATTTTTTTATATTGATTGCGTTGAATATTGAGGATTGTGTTGATGCTGGTACAGTTTTTTGCTGTAGTAGCAGCCTCTTAATGTATTCAGGAATGCACTGACTGCACTTGTGTCTCCATGCCTCTGATTTTTATATTTTTTTTCTACTTTTATAAAGATTTATTTTTATTGTAATTTATTTACTTTTAGTTACTTTAGATTTCTTTTCATTTGTATAAAGTGTTGTTGTTGTGATTTATATAAATATTTTTTTTTTCTTTTTGCTTCTTTAACTTTTGCATACGTTTATAGTTTAATTTCTTTTTTGCAGTAATTGATTTAAGTGAACGGTATTTTAGCGTGTGTTTAGTTTAAACGAGAAATATTAAATTATGCTGAATCAAATCATTTTGTAGTGTTTGTGTATTGTGTGTTGTTTACTTGGATCTAGTACAAAATTCATATAAATTGATTGAGGCTTAAAACATACCATCATAGTTTTGAATAAAACGATATCAAAAGATAACGGAATGAAAGCGTGATCAGCGTGATAGACACAGAAATAGATAGAGAAAGAGATGGAAAACTCAGCAGAGCTTAAGTATTTGCAATACAATCTAAAAAAAAAAAATGGAACCTGGAACCTGGATTCGAACTCAACTAAATACATATTATGTTCATGAAATTTATAAGAAAAACGGTAAACTTTTCGAACTAAAAAATTTAATATAAACAGTTTTCATGAATACATGCATAAGTCATGTATTTCGATTTTGCATTTAAAATTTTTTTAAATAACTAAAGTTGCCAAAAAGAGACAAAACAAAACATTATATACAATCCAGCTGAGAATCGAAGTTTCAGGTTAGTAGGAAGACCAAAAAAAAGTTGAAAAAATAAGGTGAATACATTAAGCAAGAATCTATTTACAAAAGTTACCGAAATTCTAAATTCTATTGATAATTTTTAAAATTTTGTTGCAAACGCAAACCAAACAATTTGAACTTAAATGTTCAACATTCTATTTATTTTATCAATTTAGATTTCAAAATACACGGCAAAACAGAACAACGTTGTTTTCGAAATTCGCCACGTATTTATTCATGTGTGTCATGCTTTCATTACTTTTTGAAATTTTTGAATGAGAATTAAGTACGAGAATTGCTTTACTACTAAATTGCAAAATTTTAAAATTTGTTTTTAAGAAATTGTGCAAAAACCGAAATCTCTTTTCAGTAAAACACATTGCATTAAATTAATAAAGTAAAGCCACCTGCTTTTCGCAAAAATGTGAAGTTCAAAAGATGCTGTGCAACTGAGTTTTTCATCAATTTGCCTATAAAACGGTAGCGAAGGAACGCTTTAACGTTCTAATGATATTTAATTGAAGATGTGCACAATAATTATTTTAATAAAAAGAGTTCATTATTTTGAAAGTTCAATTTGCTTCATATTATAAATATGTTTGTTTATATTTTTGCACTTGACAGTATTTTGTTAAACGTCTTAAATAAACTAGTCGAGGAGACAGTGTTGCGGTCTTCGAAAGCTCTATGCTTTGCGTTCTGTGTTACTTCAGTAATAATTCATTAGTGTTTGCTAATAATGTAAAATATGTTTTGCCTTTGAAAGAAATTTGCTTTAATTTTAAATCATTTCGTGCGCTCAATATGATTTGCATTACTTTTTGTTGGAATAGAAATCATTAAATATATTTTTATTTAAAAAAACTAATGAATCCTAATTTGTTTAAATTGATTTTACGGTTTGTTAACTTTCATTTTTCTCTTTTTTGAAAAATTTGTTCATCTTTAACCAAAAGCCACGAAAATAATGAGTTTTTAATTGCGATACATTAAAAATTTGACACATTAAATATTTTTTGTTTAACAAACTTCATACTTCACCTGAAAGCAAATGAAATAAAATTAATTGAAATAAAAAGTAAAATCTTTAAATTAATTTAACTAAAGTTTTTAATTAAATGCTATTTTGCCATTCATTTAGTGGCGAATATTTGCTGTCAATTGCTGTCGTTTAGACATACATATGTACTAGTGATGTTACGAATAATCGTATTCGACTATTCGCCTATTTTAAGATATTCATATTCGTCTACATTTTCCCAAAACAAAAAAATCATACAAAAAGTTTAAAAAATTAAATAAAATGTACAAAAATATATTAATTTATAATAATTTTTATTTAAATAAAGAACGCCCTTTATCTTTGACGCGGGGTAATAATCTTCTTAAAAAACAAACGAAAATTATATTTCGTAACTATTATTTAAAAGTTAAAGCCTTGTATGTAAATTCATATCATGTTAAGTTAGTAATCAGTTCTCAATAGAGGCATGTTGGACTTCAAAAATGGAAGAACTAAAATTTAATATGTGGAAAGTCCACCGAGACATGTGGCTGCGCTATCTGGGATAATATGTTCTCCCAAACAACAGTGAATTACTAATTAAAAGCGCAAGCAGAGTAAGAAAAACAAATTTTCAAAGCATGTACATTAGGGCTACAACCAAATTTCACGCATAGTACCACGAGGTGGGTAATGATGTTTTATTAATGAAAAACACTATCTTCGATTATTTTTAGGATGTCTATATTTATTTAAATAAATTCCTACGCCACCTCTTTGCATACAAATACAAATTTGAAACTTCATCCCTGAAGGTGCGTGAACTTTTTTTGACGCCAACGAAAAACTAAAAGCGTATTTTCCATAGTTTTCCATGGCCTATTCGACTATAGTATGCCAATTTTTATATCTTCGAAAAATGTTAGAAAGTTATATGCTTAATGTACATATGTAGGTAAAATAATTTAAAAATGTTCAGTAGTGGTCTTCTAATTCGGCATCTCAATGTCATAATAATGTTAAATACCTAAAGTATGAGGGTGGTGTTGGCTGAAGTGGTTAGCGCGTTGACTACTAAGCAAACAATGACGTGGGGCCTGGGTTCAAACCCTGGCCAGAGCAAGTTAATCAACATCATTAATTTCTGTAATGTACATTAGTGAGACATTGTATTAATTCTTGTCGGACTATTTAAGTGATGAAGGCATAGCACTGGTCACTAAAAAACCGACAGCGATTGATGATGTTCTAAGCTAATGTACACAACATTGCCCTCCTTCGTCGGTTAGCAGAAACATCGGCGAAGTAAAACAATTAATAAAATGCCTGCCAATACAGCTTAACAAAGTTAATGCGTCTACCTAACACCGGAGACGCCTCAACACTGCTATAAAAATTAACATAACGCGCAAAGCAGAGTTGTAAAAGAGTTAAGCCTTCTACATTTTCAACATCTATCTTCTCTACTCTATCCCTCTCTCTGAGTTCCGGCACAATGCACTGCATACGTAGGAGTCATCCCCTGAGTGCTGGTCCTAATTAAAAAAAAAAAAAAAAAGTAGTGTGACAGTTTTTTTTTTGTCAATTTATTGTTATTGACACAAAGGGAGGGATTTTTTTCAATTAAATTTGAAATATCAAGCTTCTCTATACTTTAAAAGTAATATTCGTATTCGGTGAATACTGTTTCAAATATTCGTATTCGTATTCGCGAATACTAAAAATTGATATTCGTAACATCACTAATATGTACATTAGTATGTAGTATTTGGCAATCTTTTTTTTTCTACGAATTTTTAAAAGTTCAAAACTATTTTTAAAATAAGAGGAAAAAAGTAAATGAAATATAATTTTAATGAAAAGAAATCAAAAATAAAAGATTAAAATGAAACAGAAAAACAAGGTGAAGAAAAGAAATCTGAAATATTTACATATTTTCAATGCTACGAATATTTTTGTCAGCATTTTATTAATTTAAATATGTACATATTAAAAATTTGTAGTAAAAATACATCAAATTTCTAGGTTTTTTGTCCAAAAATTATTTATTTAGAGCAAATAACAATTTGGTCCGTCCTTAGATTCGACCTTTCAAAAGACAATATGCTTAACAACGAAGTCGTTATGATCTATCACAAAAATCCGAAATGTTTCATATCGGCTTATGTATTGAGGAGTTCTCAGCGAACAAGTACATATGTATGTATATACAATATACATATACAAGTCGACGTAAATAAAGATGTCAAGATACATTTATATTGAATCGATAAGGTACACAATTTTTTGCTATCCCCTTAACGCGCACATTCGGCAGCCGATTTTTACAAAAAAAATATTATTCTGAAGCATACTCGTAGCTTGGGAATAACGATTAGTAATCCTAATGATTAGCAATTGGATTAGAAATTTTAATTGTGCTGAAAAATTGATTAATTATGATTAGTTAGCCATTTTAGACGATTACTAATTGATTAGATTAGAATTAATCAAAAATATAATCACAATTAGTGACGATTAGCATTTCTAATCAAAACTAATCAAAACTAATTAAAAAAATAATTGATTAGATTTATTGATTATTATTTTATGCAATATTCAAAAACTGTTACATTATGTAAATATAGCAACAAATGTGATAAATAAATATTATCTTTTCACAAAAATAGTTAAAAATAGTGGATCTAATCAAATCTAATCAAAAATAATCAAGAAATTTAATCAATTATTTTTTTGATTAGTTTTGATTAGATTTGATTAGAAATGCTAATCGTCACTAATTGTGATTATATTTTTGATTATTTCTAATCTAATCAATTAGTAATCTGAAATTTTTATCAAAATTCAATTCTAATGATTAGATTATTTTATTTCTCTAATCGTAATGATTTCTAATTTTAATCGAAATTCCCAAGCTATGTTCTGAAGGTATTGATTTCAAGATGTGGACAATTCTTATTTTATTACAAACTATATTTATATGTTGATTTTTTTTTTTTTTTTGTTTTTTTTTCCTGAGGAAGGACAGCGAAGGTGTTCGAAATATTGAAGTAATAAATATATAATAATTAAAATTGCAAAGTTTAATAAAACAAAAAAGAGTTTTATTTAAATAAATGGTATGACCTTGAGCCCGAATAAAATTATTAAAATTTACAAACTATTTATTTTTCTCAAAGATATATGTATGTATTTGAAAATGCTGCGAATAAAAATATTAAGGTTTGTTTGTCCAATTTTTTTTTCTTGAAGTACTGAAAACACCATTAAGAGTTTCTGCTTTCTGATGGATAGAATTATACAAAGAGTATGAGAAGCTAGAAAGAAAGTGTTTAATAATTACACGACTATTTTTTTTCAAATTCTAACACCTTCTTCTGGTGTATGGCAACAAAAACTGCAGGCGTGTGTCGGGTGTTAAAAAAAATGTATTCGAATATTTATTCAAATTAAAACAGTTTTTGAACAAAGTCTTCCTACCTAAAAACCACAGTTTATGTGATCTCACTATAATTTTTTGGAGAAATTGGACGATGCCACGTCTAAATTAACGTAAATATTGAAGAAAAGTATGCATAACAAAAAAACTGTATTGGCTAAACGACTTGTATTTGGTAAATGTAAATGGATCCTACCAATACAATATATTTATTTACCGTTAGATGGCGCTGTTGTCCATAATGCAATTTTCGTTCAAGAACTTTCTTATAGGACTTGCTGCATATAATTCATGCAAAACTAAATAAAATTTCTTAAAGTGAAATGTGGCTGTAACATTTTAAATGCTTTTTATACCAAATGGAGCACGAAATCAATTTAGTTTAAAATTATGCAAATGTTCGTTTAATTTATGTTAATTTCAATCAAAATTTTTTTGGAAAACAAATAAATAAATTGAACACAAGCACTAGTAAAAATCAATTTAAAACAGTTCTTTTTTTCTATTTTATTACACTAATAATAAATAAAGAGTTTCTTCGATTTTCGAATTAAATTATTTATATAAACTTTTTTTTAATAAATGTGTTAAAGGTGTTTTTTACTAAATTTTTTTCACTTGATTAAGATTTTTTTATTTTAAAATTTCTTCTTTATTTACTCTTCAATTTATATATGTATGTATGTATGTATTTTTAATATACATATGTACATTCATATATAAGTATGTAGATATGTATTATTTTTATTATAAAATTTCTTTTTGTATCACCTTAGCAACCTGTATTTTTTATAGCTTATTTATTTAATCGATACTTTAAAACCAAAATAATTCATTAAAAAAAACACACACCAAATTGAACATAATTTCATTAGTTGTATATGTGTGTGTACATATTTCTTTCCATTTGATAATTTTTAAGTTCTGAATCATTTGCTTAAATGCATTCGTTTTTTTTATATGGAAAAAAGTCGCCTTAACGCGCACTTCACGCTTAACGTACCAAACTCTGACTGTGACTGTGCTAAAGTCGTGTCTTAAACTGGGCTCAAACACTCTCTAGTTTAAAAAATAATAAAAATAAAAACAATCCAACGACAACACGAATTTGATGGTCAGAAAAGCAACGGCAATAGCGGCAAAAACAACAATAACAAAAAAATTAGAAAGAAAAACAGTAATTTAACAACTACAACTGCTATCAGAGTTAATTGAGTTGCTTTATTATGGCTTAAAGAGAGAGAGAGAGAGAGAGGGAGAGCCAAGCAGTGATGCCGACTACTTGGGTTTTAAACAAACTGATTTTAATTACCAAATTTTCTAAATCAAAGATTCCGGATTTGAGAACTTTTTTATCTCGAGCTTCTCTTCGAGCATTTTTTCTTTTAATATATTTTATCATAAATATTGGTGATATTTCCAGTGATTTAATTAAAGTCAAAGATAGTGAAAATTTACATTGATAAAGTATGATAAAATCTCTTTTTCTCTAGCTGTTTTCCAATGCTACATGCAAAACCACTTAAGATGAAGCAGCAACAATAAGAAATTTGGTAGCATAAAAATTACTTTAAAATTTCTTAGGCTTAAGCTTATAATTTATAATATCACTTCACTTTTAGTGCTAAATTCAATGCTTAGTAGCCACAGAAGAGGAATATGATCAGATTACAAAATAGCAATATACACTATCACACATAGAATGCAAACAATAACGTAGTAGCAGTATTTGTAGCTTGAGAAAAGCCATACTACAATGCAGATTATTAATTTATATTTCTACTGATACTTTAAACCTTTAGAGCATCACCGGCTGTATTACATTTTTTTTTTTTTTAATTTTAGCAGCACCACAAGAAGTACACATGGTATAGTAGTGCTTAGTAGCAACAAAAGAAGCATATGCTCTATTAAAATTCTAGTTGCTTTTGCTGCTGCATTTGTAGTTTACAAGTTCGAAGCACCAATATGACGATATTCAGGCACTTGATAAAATTCAAGTAGCAGTTTTATAGTATTTCTCGCTTAAAACTTCTGGTACATGAAAAGTTTAATCTTAAGCTTACAAACTAAAATTAATGTCCGTTTTGTTGTTTTTTCCCAATGGTATATTTAGAATTTCTTTTAGTATTACCACTAGTAATTATAATACTACATAAAATAGAAATAAAATAAATTTGAAGTAGCACTTTCATAGCTTTACTTTTTTTAAGCTATAGGTAGGTAGTATGCGGTATACAAATAATGGTGATGTTGAAATAAAATATGATTACAATAACAGGTTTTCAGAACTACTGCTACATAAGATATTTTAATACTTAGAGTCTGCAAATAGCGATAAAAATCAAGAATTTTAAAATAGAGCCTAGTAGCAATAGAAACAGCAAGTAGCAATATAGCAACATTGAATTCGCATATTTGTATCTAGGATAAGAAATAGCTGTGAATTAACATGGAACTTGTAAAATTGAAACAACAACTTTTAGGCACTACTTTTTTAAGTGGGTGCTACATGAAAAACTTTGATGCTAAAAATATAGCACTAGATATAAAAATAAAATTAAGCAAAAATACCATACTATCCTTATTTTCGGTGTTTACAATTATCACAAATAGGAGATAAGCAAGTGAATAGTAGTACTATAACAGCAATTAAATAGCAAAAATAGGTTAAATTAGAAGTTTTTCGATATTACTTCCTTAAAATGTCTGATACATAAACAATTTAGTCACTTGTAATAAAGGAGTAGCTTTAAAAAATGAAAGGAAGCATAAGGTGAAAAGATTTAGCTTTATATTGCTCATTTTTAACTGCTAGTGAAAACTAGCATGATAATTACATTTGGGTAGCACCAGTATAACACAGTAGGCCTACACAAACTTCGGTATTATATTTTGCAATTGTAACTCATTTCCCCAGTTTACATGTCGTCATTTGGTAACTGATGTAGTATTATAGCAAAGCTTTTATTTGCTAACCCTTTACAAGTTGCTAAACTCGAGATAATCGATTGAATTAAAAATAGTTCTATCCGTCTGAAATTTATCTTTATTTATTTTCTTTGTTAAAACTTTTACATGTAATGTTTAGTAGCAAAAGAAGTAGCAGATTAGCTAGTAGAAAATAATAGTGGCATAGCATTGAGTTACTAACGGAACTACACAGCAGTAGTTTAGATGCTTGTATAAAAAGAAAAAAAAATCCACAGTAGCCCCTTTAATATTCGCTACTGCTACTAATTCCTATAAAATAATAGAAATAGAGAAATTGTATCAATATTTTTAACATTTCAGTATATAGTTTTACACATTTGTACTACATGAACTGTAACTCTACTGCTATTTTAAAACTGTAATACTATTATTGTTAGAAATATTCATATTTTTACTACTGCTACCAATAGAAAGGGTACCGCCACAAAAGTGTATAAAACTTGATAGGTACATATCGATTTGATATTTATTAAGCAGATAATAAGCAGAGGAAATAGCATGAGAACTTCCAGATTTACAGATTTAGATTACGAACTACAAAAGCAAAATATCCAATACATGTATGTTTATGGCTGCCGGTCCCTCGCTTATAAATTTCTAGCAATTATTAGAGTCTCTATGATGAGAAAGTAAATATAAAATAATTCTTGTACCTACCCGGATCGAAGAAATCGGCAGAGAAACAAATTACGGAGAATTAAGAACGTGAAGAAGGGACACTACTCCCAATATATGTAGGTAGACAATTTCATAATTACACACATTTACATGGAGTTTGTATATCAGAAATTACCACATTATCTGAGAAATAGGAGCAACTTAGCTTTAATTTTGTAAAATTTTTAGTTCACAGAAAAGTTGCTATTACGCTGTGTAGGGTGATTTAATGTGAAAGACACATTTGTATATTTAAGAG
Organism: Lypha dubia; assembly: GCA_947311025.1. NCBI lineage: Eukaryota > Metazoa > Arthropoda > Insecta > Diptera > Tachinidae > Lypha > Lypha dubia. Next base: position 3,624,965 of record OX371263.1, read on the forward strand.
AAGAGAGTTTTAAAATGTAAAAAAAGCACAAAACAGCGGCTTTAAAACTTCACAAAGAGAAACAATTAAATAAGAAACCGCTAACTTAAGAGAGCGTCAGTTTTTCTTTCTGTTCTCTGGGTTTTTGTTGTTTTTGTAAACACAAACGAAAAACAAGTCTTTATTTTCTTTGTAATATTTATTAGAGACTTGTTGTGGCTTATTTCCCTTAACTCTTTTTATTATTTCTTATAAAAGAAAAACGCCAAAGAAGATTTAATTTAAATAAAATTTTATTATTATTATATTGGAAGTTCATTGAAGATGCCAAACGGACGTGTTTGGGGTTTTATTACTTTTTATTGGTATTATTATTTTCTTTAGAAAATTTCAAAACAATTTTGCATAAAAATTCCCCTGAAGCAGTCAGTTGCAGCAGCCGTTTGTGAATTTTGATTATACATAAATTTTATTAAACAGACAAACAGGCAGGCCGGTGCTTGATGGTTATTTCGAACAAAAAATCCTTGGTACAAAACGGAATTTTCACTTTTACTTTTACCAAGCATTTTTTGTAATACATACATACATATGTACAATAATATGTATATTTGAAAAAAAAAATGCAACTAAAATTCCAATTGAATTCGTGTTCAATCAATTCTAATAAATTAAGCTCAAACTGAAATTAATGAAAAACTAAAATGGAAGCTTAAGTTGCTTGAAAGAAACAAGGCGAGAGACTGCTAACTTGAAAAAGGGATACACGTAACGAAGTATGTACGAGTATTTGTTGATTTTTCTTAAAACCTTTTATAAGTACATACATACATACGAGGTTTGAAGTTGGAATTTTTCTGAAAAGTATTTATTTAGTCATTATATCCATTTTTTTTTTTTTTGTAATTAGGACCAGCACCTAGGGGATGACCCCTTCGTATGCAAAACATTGTGCCAGAACTCAGGGAGAGGGATAGGAAAGAGAAGATAGATGTTGAAAATTTAGAAGACTTAACTCTTTTACAACTCCGCTTTGCGCGTTATGATAATGTTTATAGCAGTGTTGAGGCGCCTGCGGTGTTAAGTAGACTCATTAACTTTGTTAAGCTGAATTATAAGAGGCATTTTATTAATTGTTTTACTTCTCCGATGTTTCTGCTAACCGACGAAGGAGGGCGATGTTGTGTACATTAGCTTGGAACAGTATCAATCGCTGTCGGAACAGTTTTTTAGTGACCAGTGCTATGCCTTCATCACTTAAATAGTCCGACAACAATTAATACAATGTCTCACTAATGTACATTAGAGAAATTAATGTTGTTGATTGACTTGGTCTGGCCAGGTGTTGAACCCAAGGCCCCAAGTCATTGTTTGCTTAGTAGTCAACACGCTAACCATTTCAGCCAACACCACCCACGAAGTAATCCCCCTCAGATATAATGCACTTATGCCAGCGCTTCTTCCAATCCTCAAAGCACTTCTGAAATGCGCTTTTCGGTATGGCCATTAGCTCGTTCTTCGATTCTAACTTTATCTCATCAATTGTGGTAAAACTCTTTCTTTTCAAAGGTCATTGGGAGCCAAATCTGGTGAATAAGGTGGTTGAGGCATGATTACGGTGTTTCTTTTGGCCATTATCGTGTCGCAGAAGCCATGATTTTTTTCTCCACAATTCCGATCGTTTGAGCCGTATTGCTTCACGCAAACTTTGCATAACTTGCTTGTATTATTCTTTATCAACCGTACGACCTGTTGACAAGAAGTCATAATGCACCACGCCAATGTAATCGAAGAAAACAAGGCACAAAACCTTCACATTTGATCAAATTCGGCGTGATCGGTCTTAGATCATCTGGCCGCTTCCATTGTTATGATTGGGCCTTGGTTTCGACGTTATAACCACATACCCACGTTTCGTCACCAGTTATGACCCATTTGAGCAAACCTGGATCGACGTTGACGTCATTCAACCACTCCTGGGCGATACTAATGCGACGTTGCTTTTGCTCATAGTCTAAGTCAAAAATCGAAGTACACATACAAACGTGACTAACCTTTTCAGTTGTCAACAAAAAACTACTAATCCAAATGTGCTGATAATGCCAACATATGACTAACTCATGTGTACCAACATAACAAACAAAATTTTGATAATCGAATATACACAGCCTGCGAAAATTCAAAATTCACCTTTTCTTTTAAACAAACCTCGTATATACATACATACATAAGTACATTAATATGTATGTATTTATTGCTGATCAACTGCAATATGTAAATAAGCTATTAACAAGAAAATTAATAAAATGTCTGCTCAGAAAGCTTAAGAAATTGAATGCGTCTACTTAAAACCAGGCGCGCTCCAGCAGTGCTCTAAAAATTAACAAATTAACACGGATCTTCTCTATCCTATGCCTTTCCCTTTCTGCATTGCATTAGTACGGGTAATACACTGAGTGATGTCCTACAAAGAAAATCTGATTTGCGTCGCATCAAGCACAGATTTTATCTCAGATTATTACTCGTACTATTGGATAACGGTTTGACGATTTAGCAAGATTAGAAAAGCATACATTTTGAAATTTAGCGTTCTTCCTTTCACGTTCTTTTCTTAACTCTTTTGTTTTCTAATTAATATTAGATTTTTTAACAACTTAATGCAGCATTAAATAAATATCTCAAACTGTTTTTCATATAAACAAATCATTAAAACTTCAACAGTTGAAAAAATGTTTAATTTTCTTAAGAATTAATGCCATTTTAATGACCCAAAGCTGTATAATAAAACAATTGGTTCAATACAAACAACAGGAAGACGAGAAAACGCACTCAATACTGGCAATTTTAATAGTAATAAAAATATAGAACTCTTGAAAACCAAGAAATTGTTACAGAGTTATTTTCATATTTTTTTCTTTTTGGTATTCATAAAATTTTAAAATATAAAAACACGAGTATCACCAATACACCTTGCCACTAACGTGGAGGAAGACTAAAACTAGATGTACGTTTAAAAACTATAAATTGTGGCGACCATCAACACAAAAAAGGAATTTTTTTCTTAGTTTCTAAGTTGTTAATGTTGCATGCAACGCAGTAAATGCCATGTTAGAATATCAAGTCCAAGAAATAGAACAATAGCTGATGTAAAGTAAATATTGTAGAATCACAAGCAACGAAATATTTAGACGTGTTTAATTTTCCTCAAGAAATCTATTTTCTTAATGATTTTTACTATTTCATAGTGATTTTCATTTCAACTACAATCATCTGATCATAATATTTCAACTAAAAAGTCAATAATTGTTTATAATTAAATGAAATAGAACATCAGTATGATTCTTAAACTTTCGCTCTTTCTTGTGTACTTTGGAATTTATTTTTTGAAAATCATTTGTGATTTATTTGTAAATAATTATTAAGAATTTTTAGAATTCATTTAGAAAGTTGGTTTTACTAGTTCTTTATTAAAAAAATATATATAGAAATATTAAGAAAAATTGCTGGTATGGTATGAAAAATGCTTGACAAATTGATAACAACTATTTAGGTATTATTAAATGTAAAAAAAAGATATGAAATTCTAAATTATTACAAAAATTCTTTGAACATTTATTTTGCAGACCACATTCCCATTATTAATCTTATGACGAGAAAAAAAATAAACTTTCACTTTACCTCCAAGATTGCAGAATAAAAGACATATTTAAAATTGCTTTTAGTTTCAAGCCACAAATAACAATTGTGAAAAATGTTCAACAACAAACTTTAAAATAAGTTAAATATAACCAGCCACGCCCACATGTGACCGCCGTGACTTTTATATTTTAATGGAGTTTTATTTTCCACTTCTACAAATTGAGTAGTCCGTACCAATACAATCAACTACGATCTTCTTTAGAGTCTAGTTACAAAAAAAAAAAAAAAACAATAAAAAATCGAAAAAAGTAGACAGTATTATTTACACTTTAAAGCAAGAAATATTATGTCGAATTCAACAGCAATAATAGTTAAAAGCACCAAATAATCTTAAACATCTAACAAAACATGCAAAATTTTAATTATTTTTCTACTCCTCGAGAGGAAGTAAAGACAAGAAACAAAAAACGCCCCGAAGTTTGGTGTATGCAAAGTAGGGATGCCAATCGGGACTGGATTTGTGAATCCCGGGATTCGGGATTTCAAAAATTCCAATCCCGGGATCCCTTTAAAAAGAATAATAAAGTTCAATTTGTTTCTTTTAGTTTCATTTACAGTTTTAACAGAGTGAAACAAAAATATATAAAAGATCAATATTGTGGAGCTCTATCTTTGATGCGTTTTCTTTTGCAATTATTTTCAATTGCATCAGATTTGTTATTAACCGTGAGCATTATTTTTGTCCTATTGATTGATTTGATTGATTGATTGGTTCTCGGGAAAACATGCAGGACACTGCGACCATGAAGATCTATTGTATCCCCTGCCAGGTGCTATAGCACCTCAGCCAGACCCACTTTCCTGAGGAATCTCAAGGTTGCCAGTGGTTCTAGCATTGGCAGTTCCCAGTCCTCCAATAGGTGCTTGCCCAATTGGCTATGTCTTCTGTGGCACAACGATTCACAGTCCTTCAGAACATGCTCTGGAGTTTCATCCTCATAATCACAGAATTTACACAGGCTATTTCTCTCAATGCCAAGTCTGTTGGGGTGTTTTCTCAGTCTACAATGGCCTGTGAGGAAGCCTGTGAGAATCCTTAGATTATTTTTACTCAGGGACATGAGAGCTATGAATCGTTTCTGGTTATTGCTTTTTGTCCTATATTCGGTCTAGATATTATATATGTACGTGTTAAAAAAATTATGAATGAAAACATCGAGTTGAGAAACACTAATTCTATAATTCAGAAGGCAGTAAATAGCAAAACTGTGTATTTGTTGCTGCATTACGAAAAGGCTATTATATTTTCATTTGACTCTTGCAAGAGCAATGGCATCGACAATGAACTTGCTTATGTGCTTATAGGGGAAACTTATGATGACTTTGATTTAATAATATACATATAAATAAATATGAATAAAAATATATAAAAGAATAAATATTATTAAACAAATTCGGAATTGACTGATCATGCGAAACCCGGATTTAAAATCCCGAATATCCCGGGATTTTCGGGATCGCGATTTCGGTATTGGCATCCCTAATGCAAAGTAAAAGCGACAGGAGAGATATGATGGAGTTTTTCGTTATTGAAAAATTTTGTAGAGAAAATGTTTGCTTTCAAAATATTCATTAAAGAATAATTCATAAAAATATCGGTTATCGAACTCTTCAACTCCACAACATAATTTTGTTATCGATAAATTTTTATAAAAATAAGTTTGTGATTTAACTTTTGATATATGGAAATTGCTATCGAGCTTTTTTATCGAGCATTTTTATCGTACTATTTACGAATAAATATTTTTGATATTTACTTTTTCAAACATAAAAATCTTCTTTTTACATTCTCTTGCCAACTAAAAATTGTTGTTATCGATAAAATTTATAAATAAAATGTTGTCTTATCGACAACTTTTAACTATAGAAAATGTTGCTTATCGTATATTTTTTATACATGAAAATTGCTAAAGCTTGTATCTGTCGTATTTTCCCTTTTCAATACACAATTTTTCATATATTTCTTTATAAAATTAACACCGAGCAATGGTCACTTATTTACAACAAAAGAAACAGACATTTGAAACACATGGTAGGACTGACCATGCCTCAACTGCGCGGAAAAGAAACTGCGTTGGCAGCTTTTGTATTTTCTATAATTCTTGTATCTTTTAAATTTCTTTTATGCTTTTAGCAACTTGTTTGATTTTTGTATATGATTGGTTTCATATAAACAATTTTACTATCGAAAATGTATCCAGGGACAATGTTCTGTACATATTTTAATTTTTTAATCGATAACTTTTCAATAGAACAATTTAGTTATGGTATAATTTTCTATAATATAAAACCTGTTTTCAAATGCTTGTGTATTAAAAATATGTTTGTTGTCGATAATTTTTAAAGATTTTTTTTTATAATTTTTCTCTTTGATAAATTTTTCTTAATTTTATTTAGAAAATTTTACTATTCACTACGTTGTCTAAATCGAATTCTTTCAAAATTATTATCAAATCTATGAACAGAATATATCAATATATAGAATATATATATCAAAATCGAAAAAATTACCGAGGATCTCTCTCTGTCTCTTTACATTAATTTTTTAATAAAGATTTGGTGATTTGTAGAAAAATGAATTATCTACGAAACGAAATTACACTGCTACACGTCTAATAAGATCACTTAATATAGATTTCTAAAGCGTTTCTAAAAAAAATCTTATAAGGTCTGAGTTCTTCTGTTATAATTTTGTTTAATAAATGAAATTACTCAACTTACGTACTGTTCATTTTATTTTAAATTAAAATTTGATAAACCTAAAGAAAATAAAACTTTGTAATGAGGATGGAAGCATTAAGTCGGGCTCTTATCACGTGCCAAAGATTTGGGGCCTCGGTGTCATTTTTGCAAAAAACTGATCAATTTCTCATATCTTGCAAACCGTTCGGAATTTTAATTTACTTGTTGAGGCAAAGTTGTAGCTCTTGTTATAAAGAACAAAAATTGTGAACATATAAAAAAAAAAAAAAACTTCATCGTCAAGATCAAACTCGCAGAAAACTTTAAAAAATTAGATTTTTTTTTAACTTTTTTCCTCTGTTCAGGTCCATAGATAACAAACCGTTCAAAATTCAAGGAAACAATCAACTACAAAAATGTAACTAAGATCTCAATAAACAACACACGCGATCACGCACCGACCGCAGGAGCACAGGCAAAGCAGTAAGCTCAGCACACGCATCAAGGGACGCAGCACACAATGTAAAAGCGACACGACGCTCACATCGAGGCATTACACAGCGCGACGTTGACGAGAGCTCAGCGGCCTTTTTTCCTCTTTTATCACGTAGTGGTGTCCATATATGGTTATATTTCCATGACTTAAAAAATTACATACAGTGTTATTATTGAAAAAGTTCAATTCTTTATTTAAATGATTTGCAGGGTATATGAAGGTTTTCAATTCAGTGCACGAGTATTCGGTATCAAGTCGTGAATTTTTTTTTTTTTTTTATTCGAACTGAGTGATATTTAATCAAAGAAATTTTAATTTGTCAGGCTTAAGTTCGTTTTCTCTAAATTTAATTTTTTATAAATTAAATTATTATTTTAATTAGAAAGAAAAATCTGGTAGCTTTAATACTTGAACAGACAAAGAAAAATTAGACTGCGCGGAGGGTTGAACTGACGAAACATCAAAAAAAGCTACTAGATTTTTCTTTCCAATTAAAATAATAATTAATTTTTTAAAAAATTAAATTTAGAGAAAACGAACTTAAGGCTGACAAATTAAAATTTCTTTGATTGAACATCACTCAGTTCGAATAAAAAAAATTCACAACTTAATTATAAAACTAAAGGCACGTAGCTAAGAATGTGTTGTACATCACAGTTGTTTATACAATAAAATAAAACAGCTGTATATATAACATAGCACATTCCAAAACCGCTAGAGTATTGGTATCAGAAGGCTGCCACCTAGGAATGAAATGAGAAACACTAAAATAAAGCTCAACTTGAACAAAATAGACTTTAAAAAGTATTGTAAAGTTCCACCCCATTAAAAATTATAAGGCTGTAGTGTATAAACTTACATGTAACTCAGCAGATTCAATAAATGATAGAGGATCTTTAACTAGTATGATTGCAGCTACCGTGGTGGCAGTGACGTCTAAGCGGTAGACAACTCTGATGATGAGACTGTGGTTAGTCTCGAAACATCATGATGTCAGTTCAACCCTCCGCGCAGTCTAATTTTTTTTTTTGTCTATTCAAGTATTAAAGTATTCGGTACCGTTAATTTTTTCGATTGAATATCGTATTGGCAAAAATGAGATAAGATTCCACGCCAACAAATTTTAGTACATTAATTCTTTGGTCACACAGTAAATTTTAAATGTGTTTAAAACTCCAATTGTAGGTAAAGAAAATATACCCAAAATCATTTGCAGCTTAACAGAGGCAGATTCTAGTTGATTCGTTGAGATGCCGGCTAATCTTTGGAATACATATTTAGATATTTATTATTATTCCATCTTGTAAAGGCGAGGAAACGATCGTTTTTTTTTTTCTTTTTTGAATACCTCACTTTATTAATGAAAAAAAAAAAAAAAAAACTAATCAAAGTATTCATGATGTAATAAAATTAAAGACACGCCCATAAGAGGAATTTATTGACATGAATTAGTAGCAAAGTAGAAAAAATTTAAGTAATTTTAGAAAAGCAAAAAAAAATTAAGTTCTGCTATAGTTTTTTTTTAAGTTTTATGTATTTGATCAAAATTTTAACTAAAAGAATTCTTAGAGCTGTAAATGCAACTATTCAACTTTATTTTTTAAGACGTTGTTGAACTCCTTTACTTTTATGGTCATCTCATGTTATTTTTATTAATTTTGTTGAGAACATTTTAAACGAAAGACTGAAGCAACAAACGCGCTATTGCGGTGACTGCATTTTTTCGCGTACAATTTTTTTTTTATTTTTTCCCAATTTATTATTGGTTATTTATATTTTTCACAACACATGTTTCATTTTTGTGCAAATTCAATAATAAAAAAATAAATACAATTAAGAAAACAACAAATTTAGCAACAAAATAAAATGATATTAACTGCACCTGTTATGTGGCTGCTTCTCTCAAACAAACAAACAAACAAATACAAAATGGCCAAATACTGATAAACACGTCTGAAAATCCAAAACACAAATTGTTTGCAACTATACATACTTATAATTATAACAAGCTTCTATATAGAGTTTTTAATTTTTATTTTTCATTCAGCAAATATCAGCAGGAGTTATACAAACAAACCCCACTTATTATGACTAAACGTTATAAATTTTTGTTTGTTTTTTTTTTTTGTTTTCTTCTTTCAAACTTAAAAGACTTTTTGGACCAATCGTCTAGTCTACAAATATCTTAACCATCTGAAGGTTAAATCATTAAAAAAAATTAAAAGATTGCAAGATGGCAGTTTAAGTATTTTAGAACTCAATTGTATAGAACTCAATTGCTTTTTGTGTGACTTTGACGGAGTAAATCGCTTTGTCGTGCATTTATTTCACAATTACAACAAATAAAATAAGCTTTTAGTTCATCTTTTGCTGATCTAACACCCGATTTACATGATGACTTTTGCGACGTCGCTTTTTCGACGTCTCTTTTTGCTTGTCGGTGAGCGGTGTAGGGAAGAGAGAGGGGTAAACAAAAAGGCTTGATTTGTGTTTTTCAAGACTTTTCTTCCATTTCTCTTTGTTACACCCAATTCACATGATGACTTTTGCGACGTCGTTTTTACTGAATTCCCTTTTGAAGTTCCTACCAAAATCTTTGTGTGTTCAGACGATGTCTTTTAGTTTCATGTTTTTTCCCCATTTTTGTTTTGAAATAATGTAAGTAACAAAGATAAATAACATAAGTAAGAAAAATAAAAAGGGAATTCAGTAAAAACGACGTCGCAAAAGTCATCATGTGAATTGGGAGTAAGCCACCTTTTAAAAGCTGGATCATTTCCCCAAGCTTTTCTATATAACTATTTGTTTTTTGATCTAAGGGAAAGCCATTGTTAGATGATGAACTTTAACACATATGAACTTTAACATCAATGAAGGACTTACTTTTAATAACTGTTCTGCTTAATAATACACCAAGGTACTTTCTTGCTTAAATTTGCACAACAAACAAATCAAATGATATGTACTAATATTGAAAGTAAGATCACTGCTAAGCAAATAAATCATAAAAATTTCTACACGAACTTGAAAAAAAAAGATGCTTGAGAAATTTTAGAATTCAAACTCTTAACAGTTTGCGAGTACTAATCAAAATATACATAGATGCAAATAATACGCAGTTGGTTAAAAAAGTATTAGGTGTGTTTAAAGAATAGTAAGAAAATGGTTCAGTGTCAAAAATGTTGATTAATTAAAACGCACCTAAAAGCACTGTGAGAAATTCTCAAAAGCACTAAAAATACCCGCTTTTCAAAAACGGGTATTTAACAAAATTTCGGGTATTGATTAAGTAAAAAAGTACCAAAAAATACCCGAAAAGCACCAAAATGGCAACGCTGTAAGTGACTGCTTTTTGACTCCGAAAACATATTTATATATCTCATGGCGAATTTCCATGTGGCTTGATTTAGTTGTCGAGAGAATAATAAAAATGGCACATACGCGACACTGTTGTTATACTTAAAACATTTTTGTTGACCGACGTTGGAAAATAGTTCAAATTATAAATTGGACTGCTTAAATAAAATGTCATTCTATAGATTAATTGAAAACAAATACATACATACATTTATATGTACACATTAAAAAGGTTTATTGATTTTATTTTGGCACTTTGAATTCCAAACTTTTTAAGAAGTTTTTAGTTAAAGTTTACATACCAGAGAACGGCTCTAATTTTAACGCAGTAGAAATCTATTGTCAGCATTACGTGTGTATTCTGAGTTTTTTTTAATAAAACTTTAGTTTTATGTTTTATAACATTGTTGTTGTTCAACTGGTCTCCTCGATCGTTTCCTTTGCTTTTTTTTATTTTTGATGGTTTTTAGCTTTTCTTGAAAAAAATAAGTTGCCTTGTGTTTGTTGCCAAATTTGTTTTCTTTTTTTATCAAGTCTTCTGCAAGAAACCGTTGTTTATTACGGGTTTAAACTTGATATTTTTTCCTGATTTCGTTATTGTTTTTCATCTTGTTTTTTTTATGAATGTGGTGTTTGATGTTTAAAACGCGTTTTGCTTTTATCATCAAACAAACATGATTGCCGAGCACCTGATATCGCCTCAAACGCACTTGTGCGTTTTAAACGTGAAAGAGGTTTCTTCTTGAAAGTTTTTATGTTTTCTGTTCTGTGTTGTTTAAATTCACACAACACGTTTCTTTGCAGTCGTGGAGACTAAAGATAGACCGAGTCACACAAAGCTCACACACAATTTCCGATACATATTGAAGAAATATGATGATATTATTGTTGTTGTAGTTTTTTTTTTAATAACAATCATAATGATTGTGACCATCATCATCATGATTATCATTGCCGTGATGAAGATGCTGTTCGGTTTTATGGAAGAAAAAAAGTCGGTCAATTGTGATAATACCAGTATGTAAGAATTTTTATACGATTTTTTCTTATTGACTGACTGTCTATCAGCATAAAACGTTCTTAAGCATGTAAAAGACATTTTAGAAATTGTTCTTTGTTGGTGTCTTCTTTCTTTTTAAGGTGTGTTTAATGTATAAACAAGTTATTTGGTTGATGGCGTTCTAAAATTGAATGTTTATTTGGTGCATGCGGTACGCAATGACACACTCGCATGTACACACGCCTATGTATGCGTGTATACACTTATGTATGTATGTATATATGAATGAGGATAATTAACACGTCTGTCTCTTAAGTCTTTTGAATTGTTTGCATATTTTTCTTTCAGCAACGGATATGTACTTATATTCATACATACATATGTAGATGCTAATATAAATTATGGAGTAAATTGTTATGAATGTACAAATGTATGCATTTATATAAAATCGTTTGTGTTTGTTAGTAACGCTTGATCTCCGGAATTAAAGAAGGTGAAATTCTGAAAAATTCTATTAAATGAATGATTTTTGACATTTTTCTGGCATTGTATTTTAAATACACAATTAAAAATTGTCAATTTTATTTTCAATTTGCATTTGAGAGTGTAAATTATCTGAGCCCTTGATTAAAGATTACCATTCCGAAAGTACATACTACCAAAAATATAACGGAAGTGACAAAAACTCCAAAAAGTGTAAATAATCAAACCACTCTTAAAATTCAAAATGGAATCGAAAATTAATTTTTCTAATAACTTCATCTTTAGTAAACAATAAAAACGTGAATACTTTTAAGAGTGTCAGCAAAATATACTTGCGTGTTAATAAAAAAAAAAAGCATAATTTAGGGTATAAAAAAACTTTATCATTGTAAAATCGCAACACTAAATAAACGGAATCTGAAGACTGTAAATCAAAACTGATCGTAATACAATTACGGAATTGAAACCATTCCGATCGGAATGTGTGACTTGCCAGAATATACCAAATATATCTAACGAAAGAAAACTAATTTGAAGTTTCTCTATGTTTTGATGCATTTACATTTACATAAAAAAATTGTTTTTAAAAAAAAGTACTTCTACTATTTTTTAATAACACGTGGTGTTTTTTTACGAACTCCATTCAATAGGAAAAGTTCACGTTCGGAAGAGTATTAGGCGATTTTCAATAATTTATTTTATATTTTATTCAACACTTCGGGCTCAGCAGTGTTGCTACTAACGATTTTCATATTTGTTATAATTTTAATAATCGTAATATTTATGTTTTTAAATTCATCTTGTCTATTCGCATAATGGCAACCAATTTGCAATTGTTTCTATTTTGCTGTCATTTCGTTAATATTAACATTCTGCTACTTATAAGTTTAAATTATTCTCTAAGTTGACATTAGAAGACAATAAAGCGATATTAGGCTTGTATTATTTTCCACCTATCATCATCTGTGTCCAAAACAACAAAATTGCATAAATAGAAAATTGCAAATGTAAGTTAAAAAGCAAATATGAGGATAAAGTCGCCAAAACGAAAAATAATCGCCAAAAAGTGGATGCATCGAGGAAACCAAAGTAAATCGACAGAGTGAAATAATTATCAAAACGAAATAAAATCGTCAAAATGATAATGAATGTTAAAACAAAAAATGAAAATATCATTAAAGAAAATGCAATATCATCAAAATTAAAAGAGATCATTAGAACGGAAAAACCTAAAACCTGTTTCCGAAAAAAAGAAATGTCTTTCAAATTTTATAGAGCTGACCCACAAAAAATGGTGTATCACAAAGATATTGTAGATATCGATAGAAGATGATATCGAAATATTGTTTGGTATACTTTATAACAAAACTGGACAAGAAGTAACTGGAAAAGAAGGAAAAAAATTTTAAATTTTATAGAAAAATTTTAATTAACAGAATTTTTAATTTCGGCTATTCGCTTTTCACTTAGAAAGCGTAACCCATTAAAATATTATAGTTGTAGCTGTTGTTGTTGTCTTTAAATTGCAAACTTTCACCCCAAAAGAGACTAAGACGCTGCAGCGTCTAATATCAATCCGCCGACCTTCAATATGGTTACAGAGATTTTTGCATTCTTACTTTATTTTCTTTTTATTTTAGCTTTTTTTTATTTAGAGAAACATGTTATTTGTCATAATATTTACTTCCTCTTCATACCATGTTTTTTACTGTTGGAATAATGAAAATCATTATAGTAAAAATGTTGGCTACTAACCAGACGATGATGGTGGTAATTATGACTGTGCTAATTTTCTTAGGTGGTACCAAAAATATAACAGCAACTACGAAAACTTTACATATAAAAAAAATTTAATTTATAGCAGTTTTAACTGCAACAACATGATTTAACAAAATTATAAGAAAAAAAATATAAAATTAGGTTCTTATAAATATTAATGAAACCTACAATTAAGTTTGTTTACAAATCATGACAATGTAAAAAAGAGAGAACAATTTAGAACAAAGTAAAAGACATTCTAGATTAATGTTAAATAAATTATTTTTTTCTAGTAGAAATTTTACTGTAGACATTATAAATATGTAAATTGTAATTAATACAGTTACATATAAATCAAGTGTCATCGTGTTCATACATGCAATTTTAGAGAAATTTTGTTAGTTTACTTTTTGTTATCGAGACTTATGTAGTTATTTGCAAGGATATTTCTATCATCTTCTCGATTTTGTAACATTTTCCACATTTTCATTTTTATGTTAATTTCTCAGCTTCCTTGAATTCAAGTAACTCTTTTTTTATAAGACATCAAATCTTTTGGCCTTTTTTTATGTTACATGTCGAAATTAAAACCGCAGAGGTGTGGTCAGCCAGCTTAACATCTACTTTGGAAACCAGCCACTGCAACAAAGGATAAGAGTAAAAAATACAACTATTCTTAAACAGGAAATAAAAAAGTAACCAGACTTGAATATTGTTTGTAGCGGATTCTCTCGATTTGTATCGAGCTTTTTCAGAGATCGCACTATATGAGTTTTTCTAGATGGGATCTCATAAAACGAGTTCAAGACTAATTCAGGGTTACACTCATACTTTTAAAATTGCTTTCAAATTCTCTTTCAAATTATGCGTTTCAATTTGTTTTCAAGAAAGCAGATTGCCATTTTGATTATAAACTCTCGTTTGTTTTTATATACATATGTACATATATTCGGCCGCCATAATTTTTTTTGTTCTTAAAAGCAAATTGCTTTGAAATTGAATGCAACCTACGTCACAGGTTTCAATTTTTGTGAATTTTGAGAAGCAGTATGTGTAAATTTCTTGAAAGAGAATTGAAAGAAAACTTGAACGTGTGACTGCAGTGCAGTCCATTTACTTAAAACGTTTTATTTTTTAAACCAACACGTGTGGCTAGGCTTGCCAGATCCAGATTTTGAAGAAGCTGGACATTTGAATTAAAAAAGCTGGATATTAAAAAAAGCTGGACATACATAAATAAAATTTTCACGAAAAGTTACACATACACATACATACATATGTATGTAGTATGGCATTGTTTTTTGTAATACTCGTACTTTACTACAATATTAACATAACAAAATATAACTAAACTAAATTTTTTTCAGTTCATTCATATGTATGTAGCTATATATCGCTCATTTGCTGGAACATCATAACTCAAAAAATGAATTTCTTATTTTAATGCAGAATTAATTATAGCTCATATATTATTTATCTTATGTAAAAATTTGTGTAAAAATCTTGAACAATACAGTGCAAATGGAATCATTGGTCAATTTATTAAAAGAAAATAACGATATTGCCAGTGGCTTTAGCCAACGTGCTCCAAAAGAAATAAAATATTCTCTCTATCATCTTTAACACATCTTCGAACTTACAGCGCAAAGATTTTCTTTCTATCCGCATATCACAGCAATCACTACTATCTTCAGAAAGGACTATTTATTGTGTCCGTATTTTCACTATATGTACATACATATATATTATACTTTTAAAATTTTTTTATATATAATTCACTATTGAAACAATGTCAGCACGTTCAAAATATTTGTATTTGTGACAACATTGCCAACACAAATTAGTTAATACAGGGATGTTAAATATACTTCGCGGAAAGCACATACCGTGGGAATGAATAATTGCAATTTGCTTATCGATCGATACTTCTTTCCGTTGAAATTTCCTTTCCGTGCGGAATCAATAATACCACCCACTCTGTCTCAGACAGACCACCTGCGGCATCATTATGTTCTTCCAGTCTATGGTAGATAATGCTCTCTAGAAGTTTCCCAGAAGTATCTATCATATATAAGGGCCGACACGACGATGGGGCATCCAATGGCTTCTTATCTTTCGGTAAAAGAACCAGTTTTTGTTTTTTCCAGATTGAGGGGAACGATCCATGGTATAAGCATGGGTTTATCAACCGCAGCAATTGATCGGCGCAATACTTTACAACCTCCTTTATAACAAGGTTAGGCATACCTTCAATCCCAGGTGCCTTTCTGTCTTCAAATCTGGAGACAGCTAATTGTATTCTATGAATGAAAAGCTATTTTGCTTGTGCTTTATAATTCGCAAATTGTATTTGGGAGTTTATGTATGAGTAGATGAGTTTTGGAACTTTTCAAACATAAATGGTAAACATCTACTGATGAGTTGGTATAGCAACCAAGAAAATGCATTTGGATATTGCTAACCCGCAACAAGTAAATAAAATTTTTAAAAAAACCTATAAGCTTAAGCTAAAATTGCAGAAAGGCAAATATCCGGGTTTTAGGTCCAAACACTCTATAAACAATTTAGAATTTAAGAAAAAAATACACTATTCTATGTCGTCTTTGGCGAAAACTGATATTTCGTTCAAAAGAGAGTTATTACTTTATCTTAGGGACTCATTGCAAATCAGGAAATCTAATATTTATGAATATTGGCATTCAAGTCCATACAACAATTTAAAAAACTTGCTGTGAAATATCTTTCTGCTCCACCGAATAGTGTAGCGATTGAGCAGTTATTTAGTTCTGGTAGAAAATTTTATACCAACAGAAGAGCTAATCTTAGAGGAATCAGTCCAGAAAAAAATATTTGTTAGTTAGTTAACATAAAACTTTTTAATTTTGATTATAATTAATTAATTTAATTTAATT
This sequence comes from Lypha dubia, assembly GCA_947311025.1. Taxonomy (NCBI): domain Eukaryota; kingdom Metazoa; phylum Arthropoda; class Insecta; order Diptera; family Tachinidae; genus Lypha; species Lypha dubia. The sequence goes on from OX371263.1 coordinate 3,641,331, forward strand.
TTATTTAATTTCTATTAGATATACAATTTCAATAGTATTTAATAAAAAATAAGTTTCGGATTAAGTCGAATATTAGTTTCGGTTCGAGTTCGGCGTCAAAATACTGGTTTCAGTCGGACTCTAATAAATATGCTTTACAATTTATAAACACATCATATTCAACATTTATCGCAAATTCAGAGATATGTATATTTGGCACATACATACATATGTTTTGACGTAAAGTTTTACTCCAAAAAAACATTAAACTTGGCATATTTATCATCACACACACACATGTCTTTTGGCAATACATATATATTTCGTTTAAAATCATTGAATGTTATTAAATTGTTTGATGTACTACATTTTATTTTATGTTTAATTTGTTACAAATTTTAATGATTTCATTTGGTTTTATGTTAAAATATATTTGTTAAGTTATACTTGATTTTTTAATAAACTGTTAATACATTTTTAAATATTGAATATATCGAACCTTTGCTGCAAGTCAGAACTCAAAAAAGTAGTTTTGGAGAAAACAAGTTTAAAGTTGCGCATTCGCTAACAGCTTAATGGTAAACGAAAATTTAATATTTGTCTCAAAAGTTTAGTATGCAAGATACTTGAATGAAATTTTTACACATTCTGAAGCACGATATGAGATATTATGCAGCATTATTAACTCAAAAATCACACTTTTTGAGTTATGACTTTAATGTAGCAAAGGCTCGATATTCGCTTGTATATAAACAGTTGAAAAAATACTTATTTTTACTAATGGACTTGAAAGAGCAAATAATAATTTAACATTTTATTTATTTTATAATAAATGTTTTTATATTTAAAAAATAGATTCTTAAGAATGTAAATTAAGTTCTTTCATAAACCTATGCACGTATTCTAATAGTGCTTTAAATGTACTTTTGTTACATAAAAAAACAAAACACAAAAAATGGAATGTTAGAAAGTGGTATTCACAAAAAAATATACATACTTATGTATGTATGTTAACAAAGAAATGCTTTAGTTATCACTAAGAAAAAAAGTTTTCATTAACAGTTAAAACATTTTGCACTGGACTTGTTTACTTAAGTCGGCTAAAAAAAAATGATACATGTAGGTAAAATAGGAAACCTTAAAGGTTTAAATTTTTTTCTTTTTAAAATTTATTTCCCCTGCCATGAACTATAGCTTTCTAATGCTTAAACACTTTCTTCAATTCTATTAAAATAGCTCTCCTCTATTCCAGTAATAAATTCTCTTTCTTTCACTTTTCCTTTTCTGTATCCTTTCATCAATTTTCTTATTGATTTCTCATTTAAAATATCCTTTATCTGCCATTCCAGTAGCAAACTTTGCCATTTTCAAATGCCAAATTAATACGTGGATGCGGTAAATTTTTACCAATTTTTAATTGGTCCATACGTTCATCTTCGAAGTATAAACATTGCTTAATAAATATATGAAATTTCTGTGACATTTCCAGAGATTTTTGTGGCAATTCCTTTAGATTGACTTCAGAACTTAGATTGCGTACAATTTGTTCACATATTTTTGTATTACAATCTACATCGAAGAGAGGCACACCAAAATTAACATCCATCAAAGTCCATTCTTCGGCATGTTCCCCGCTAACATCTTCATCTGAATCGTCTTTTAGATTACTGTCTCTATTCAAAGGAATTTCTACCGAATTCTGTGATATCATTTGCGGTTTACATTTGGCCAGCTCGGAGGCTAATAGTTCATTGCAGTCTTCTGAAGTGTAAACAGCTGATGGTTCATTATTCGTAAGACTGGTGGAAAAATAGTTTTCATCTGGTGTTTTCAAATTATGTTGGGGTGATGTAGCTATTATTGCCGCTGAGGAAGGTCTTGTAAAACTACACACTTCTGTGGTATCGGGCGAGATCAAATCCTTTGGTAGCTCAGGCAATTCTCCTTGTTTCTCCCTCTGAATTTTCGTTTTATTTGGCACTAGTTGTTTATGGTTGTTTTCCTTTCTCAAAACCTTGATCTTACTTTTGGGATGTCTTAGCATTACATCCAACTCATAATGTTCGCAACCAATATCGGGTACCCCAGTATTAACAAAGGTTATATATCCACAGTGATGCTTAAGATCCAAATGTTCTTGAAGCTTGCACGCCGCTTTATGGCCAGCCCATTTATTTTGTTCCGTATCTTTTGTATCGAAAGGAAAAGCTTCATAGCGCAACTCACCGGCGGTACGTATACCAAAGCCTTGCAAGAGTATACAACCGTTTTTAAGTTGATCATTAAGATTACGGAAATTTTCGCTGTTAATTACGTACGAATCAGAATGTAAGATATTAACGAGCAATTTGCCATATCCGAGAAATATGCGCGGTAAAGCTTTTAAGATGGTACCGCGGCAAAGAAAAAGAGATGGTGGTCCGTATCCTGGAATTAAGAAATAAAAAAAATTTGTTTAAGTACAAATTCGTTCAGTTGCATACACATCACCCCTATCGCGGATAATTTTCCACATGAAATTTTTCCACTTTTCACGTATTTGCAATCGTGAAGAACTCGCATGAAAAAATTTTATTCAGTCCAGAATAATAACGCAAAAAATGTTGACTTAAAAAAATTCCCCTTTTCGTGAACAATTTTTTTTTCCACGAGTTTTTTCACTTTTCACCTTTAATTTATTCACCTTATTTTTGATGAAGAATAGAACAGAAAATGTATGTAGTTCTTCTTATAATTCGAATATTGAAGCTTAAGAAGTTTATTTTAAGAAAAAGATCTGATAATAAGGCACAAAGTGATGTATTGGGCAATAAAAGGCAAAACAACAAGTCGATTCCCTGCGTATTTGTGAAGCTTTAATTTTCTGTAATCCTTTCGTTTTGTTGGCTTTCCAAAAAGTAGTCGAATTATTTTACCACATAAAAGTTAGAATACAATAAACAAACGCTGCAAATAAACTATCGCTTCAACACTGAATATATCACTTTCTGTTGTAAGTTTTCTATTGTTATTTATATTATCAGGAAGATTTTTATTAAAGTGATGAGTGAAGGATAACATATTTTTCTAAAAACATAAATTTAACAAAAGTATTATTCGAACAAGTTTTTAAATCCAACACCCCCTCTCAATTATAAAATTTTATTAAATTTGTAATTGCAATAAAATTAGTAGCATCGAGAGATTTCGTAAAAATATCAGCAATTTGAGTTTTAGTCGAAACTGACTTGACTACCAAATTTCCTTTCATGGTATGGTATCGGATGAAGTGGTGACATATATCAATATGCTTAGAACGTTTACACTCTACATTTTTAGCCATTGAAATACATCCGGCATTGTGTTCAAATATTGTGATAGGATATGTATCATCAACAATTTTTAGATCTTGTAATATTTCTCGTATCCACAGTCCTTCAGACGTAGCGTTGCTTAAAGCAATATATTTCGCTTCACTAGATGAAAAAGCTACCGTTGCTTGCTTCTTACTTGACCATGATACAGGGTTTCCAAAAACATAAAAAATATAAAAGCTTGTTGACTTTCTATCAGTACTTGATGTCCAATCTGCGTCAGCATATCCAATCAAAGCTTCTCCATTAGATTTTCTATCATAGACCAAATTCATAGCGTACGTACTTTTATCATACCGAGGAATTCTTTTAAGCGTTGACCAATGTATTTCAGCAGGATTTTGTTGAAATCTTTTCATATAACCGATGAAATAACAGATATCGGGACGAACACTAATCATAAGGTACATAAGACTTCCTAGTAATTTTTAGAAGGGTTGGTTGCATTCACTTTCTGTACCTGTTGTTAATTGTAGGCCCTTCTTCATGAGGGTTCCAATACCATTGCATTCTGACATTCCAAATTTGTTCACTATTTTGTTTATCTAGGCGCACGGTAGTGCGCCAGGCCAAGTTCGGCCACACAGTGTGTATATTTACACGAAACAGTTCGAGCTGTTTTTACCCCCCTCATAACTTTGCTCCTCTTGATCATAATATAATGAAACTTGAAACATAAGTTCTCCCCACAGAGGTGACCTCACAGGTTAAATTTGATTAAGCTCTCTTGTGACATTTTCAATACACAAACTTTTTTATTATATGCAAACTTGATCCTAAGGAAATGATTAAGTTTTCCACAATCTGATATTTCAAAACAGTTTGATAACTCGAAAACTGTACATATTTCCGGATATGATACCACATTAACTTGTCGTCTTACAATTTTCTATCGCCCTAAGTATTTTTTTAATTTGAAGGGGTGTCCGTAAACTAGATTTGCTATAATAGTATTTTATCAAAATTAAAACAAATGATTTGACATTTAATTTCTAATCTAGGTATTTATCGCAGTTTTTCTTACTAAATATGTCCTCTTACAATCCATATTAATATTACATGAAAGCTACTCACCTGTTAAATGATTATAAAATAATTTCGTCCACATGTGTGAAGAGTCTGAAGAATGAAAAAATTGGCCAAAGAATGGTATCGTAAACAAATGCGACAAAGGGGCAGTCAAAGGTGTCGAAGATATTACAAATTTATATTTCTTTTCTAGAACGCGATCTCGTGTCTTTTGATCTAAACATTCTAAGCACTCCAAACGTAAAAGATCTAAACCACCCGGCAGCAAATGGCGCAAAGAGCAAATGGTGGAACGCAAAATAACAGCATGTGCAAAATAACGAGAAACGTCACCTTCACTCTCAGCATCGAGTAGGGAAACTTTTTCCAGCTCAGATAGAAATGTATCCATACTTTCCTCGCATAATTTTCCCACTTCAAACATGGTAACAGCATGATTTTTTAGACCTGGTGATAAATTGCCCATCATTAGGAACGCCGTCAGAGTGGAATCAAATAAAAATCCAACTCTTTTGCCAGTTTTGGAAGAAGATTCTGGTAGAATATCTTTGAGAGAAGGTTTTGTAGTACTTTCTGACAAATCATCAATTTCGGATGATAAATCCTGATTATCCGAATTTTCCTTAGGAGAAATTTTGGCTGTTGGTTGTGGTGAAGGTGTGGGCATATTGGCAAAACTAAAATCACTTGTATTTCCATCGGACGACAAATAACCTATTGAGGATGAATCTTGATCTTTGGGTTTATCCTTGCTGTTGTTATCAACAGATTTAGGTGTATTGTTCCCACTATTGTCCATTTCGGAATTATTGTAATTGTTATAGTTGAGCGGTGTAATTTGTGGCTGTTCTTTGCCAAAAGCCTCCTGTTGCTTAAACTCATCCCAGGATTTATGATATTTTGGACATTTAGAGGGAATATCTTGGATTGATGACTGTTCTTTTATCTGTGCAAATCCTAATCGACAAAATAGAGATATTGCCTGTTTGACGGAGTCCAGTTCTAATTGCAGCATTTGGGCTAGCTCAGAAATAGTCATATGCTCATCGGCACTAACAAAGATTTTATACAATAAATTTTCAAAATAATCACCACTTACGCGATTCATAACGAAATTCTTCAAAGGTGGTATAGAAATTTTGTGCTCGCCTGAAATTGGAACATCCAAATACATTAAGCCCTTGCGATATAAACTGTGTACAACTGTATAATCACATTTGCCCGCAGTTTGCGAACCAAAATCGATCAAATCATCTATTAAACTGCGCTCGGCTGTTGTTACAAAACGTATATCAGTTTCCAAAACAAAACCCACCTCTATTCGCCACCAAGGTTCAATGCGTATTCGTTGTGGAAATTTAGGTAAGAACTCTAAAGGATTTGGTTTGGCGGTAAACAACAAAGCGCGCGTGGTGTGATTCTTTAAGTCACTTATCAAGGACAAATACTCATTACGTCCTATTCCCAAAACCCGTAAACAATCAGCTGCCGTAAAGTTGGGCAGTGTATCATAGCTCTTATCACTCTTTAGCAATTGTGACAATACATCCAAGTAGTAATTGAAAGGTGTTACCCTTAATCCTTTTGTAACTATATCGGCCAAGTGGTAAGGAAATAAACCCAATGTGTTAATGGATTTGGTCACCAGAAGTTCATAGTAACGTTGCTCTTTGCGAAATATTTTATTTACCAAGTTGCCACGAAATCTTAGTTGATTCTTCAGACTATAGTTGAAAACATATTTTTCGTAATCACGCTGATTGTTGTGTAAAATCTGTTTTAGGTGCACTGGCAGCAAATTCCACGGAACATTCTTTCGCACACAATTTGCAATGTCTTCGGCTACTTTTTCATTACTCATTTTGTTTGACACTATCAGTGTGTTATATTATTTAAATAAGCATAATTTCAGTTATTTCCATTATAACAAATATTGGAAAATTTTCATAACATTTGTTAACTTAAATGGATAACGTAGAAAAATTATTTTTAACCTGACCAAAATACAGCTGACATTGGGCATTTTCACACTAGAACAATTTGTAACTGCACAATTTTATGCTTTCGAATTTACACTAGACTACTTCGTCTGGCATAAAATGTATACGTGTACTCAGCTTTGTGTGTTAGAGTTTTTTTTATTCATTTGAAGTTTGTCTTTCGTTGTATACACATTATTATTACATATTATACACATTACGGAACATACATAGTAGGCAGAAATATGGCGAGAATAAGTGATGATGAATTGGCAATTATTTTATGAGGAATTAAAAGTATAAGAAGCGAATTTACTAAATATTTTTGCAATGAGGGAAAATTTTAAACATCAATATTAAAAATTTTTAAATTGCTTCACATCTTTATTTACTATACTATACTAATAAAAAAAACTTTAGCCAACATTTGTCAAAGTTTTTAATATAATTTTGTATGTAACGTATTAATTATCTTCGAACTTTTGTAATTTTTTAAGTAAATTCTGAGAATTTTTATAATTAATCGTTAAAAATTTTATGTTTTTTAAAAGATTTATTGACAAATTTTATCAATTAATAAACATAAACCGCCTTATTTACAAAAAATATTTTCTGCTTATAAATAAAATAAAAACATATTAGTTTTGTGCTGCTTGTGTGGGTATGAGGCTGGATGAAAAATTGTGCCAACGAAAAAACGCTCTCTTTACCCCTCTCGCCTAAAAACTACCAAGTTATGCCTGCATAATTAATCCAGTGTGAAAAACACCATTTGCAAATAGTTTTCGCAACATTTTAAGTTACAATAAAAAAGTAATACGGCAACGCTTTCCATTCTAATTTGCTAATCAGAAGTGCTTATAAACGGGTGGGGGGATGAGCAGTTTCTAAATATATCTTATAAAATCAAACTAGTGATGGCAACCCTTGCACAGGATGATTTTTAAAAAATTTTTTTACTGTCAAAAACAATCGATTAATTTCCTTTTTCATACAAAGAGCGACAATAATAAAAGGAAGTTTTTTTATTTTATTAAACAAAATAAAAGAATTCATAAAGCTGAAAAATAATTGAACAAGTAGTTAAGAAAGTATTCTGTCGAAAGAAGAACGAAAAAATATCTAGAAGAAAATTCAAAAGATAATAGTTTTGTAAAGAATTTATAAGTTGGCCAAACACATTTATGAACCCAGCAGACGACAAATCGCCCTCAAAGAAGGCAACTGAAAACGAAACAGAAGACCATTCAATGTCAGATGACGAACAAAACACAAGGTAAGTTCTCGATTAATTTTAGAAAATTGATTAATTATGTACTGCATTAATAATATTAGTTCGACCGAAGATTTGTCTTTTTTTAAACAAAGACAATATACACAATCCGCTGCAGTAGACACTGCGACATCGTCCAGCACACGTAATACCTCCTCAGACATGAAAAGATCTGCTGTGAAGGATCTGATCGAACGTTATTTCTATCAACTGCAGCGCGGTTGCGGCAATCCTAAATGCTCTAATGTAAATTGCGCCTCAAGTGGCAAAGTGGCGACTATGACTCCAAATGAAATAGCAGCCAAAGCTATACAGTTGTTTTCACAAGATGCCAAATTATGTGAATCCTATACTCAACCGCCCAAGGTACCTAGAACGGGGCCGCAACACGAATCGCCCACATGTTCACGTTCAGCCAGCAATGCCACAGGTGATCGGGTTAATGAAATTAGTAACAGTTCGAAAAGCACCATAACCTCCGGTAGTTCTACCGGTAGTAGTAACACAAATATTTCCAGCTGCGGTACAGGTGAAATAAATTCTCCTGTAAGTGCAACAGATGTGATATCTGCAGATGTCTGTAGCTCTTTCAAATCAAAGACTGCAGATCCGCCCACACCAACTATAGCTACCATAGAATATCTAAATGAACAAATAATTGATGATATCCTTGACGAGTGCAAGAAATGCAAGAACTACGACCGTTTGATAAGCGCCATTAATGATGTCTATTGTTCGGTTAAGAAATTAAGCAAAAGTTTTCGTCGGCCTTCGTTGGCAAAGCTGACGTCGACCACTACTGCCTCTAAACTTAGAGAGATATTGGGAAAATCTCCACAAGAACTGAAAAAAGAAGACTTGAGAACCCTAGAGGGAGAACATGATAAAGATGAGGACAGCACCTGCATGGACGATGACGCAAATGTAGATCAAGCCGAACATGATATGGATAATGATCAAGCTGGTACATCTAGTCAGGCAGACGCTACAATACAACAGGGAACAATTACTAGCAACATTACGAACGGTACGGTTGATGATAGCAGAGACCATATGGATGATTATGCAAGTTCAGATGAATTGGATGATATTGTCGAATGGTCACATTGCAGTGATACTCAGGTTGATTTTGAAAGCTTAAGACGGGTAAAAAAGAAACTATATGGTCTGAACAAGAAAGTGGTGAGAGAAACTTTAAATGAAAATATCATCTTGCTGGCCGAGAGAATAAAATATGTTAATTTCTATGATTGGGAAAAAGTTTTGCATTGTTTTGTCATATGCTTCGATATGTCAATAACATGTAAGTATAAAGCTTTTACACGATAATTATTCCTAAAATTAATGGCCTTATGAATCCTAGCATAGTTTTTTAGCAAAATCTGTCAATAACGCTTTTCAGACCAAATTTGCATATGGAAAACAAACAATTTTAGACTTGGAATAGTTTGAAACCCATTTCATATGTCAAAAATAAATTTTGTAATGCTAATAAATAAAAATAAAAAAAAGGTGGCAAACTTTTCATAAAAAAAACTTAAAACAATTTTTTATGTATGGAGTTTGTTTGTATGGCATGCACGACCTTATAATTGGACCATGCTCTTATATATAGTAACCGAACCTCAGATGGCTTACCAGCTGCTGAAAATTTCATTATGGAGGGCTGTCATTTTGATTTGGTATTTAGTACGTTTCAGGCAACGTCAAATTTTCTTTTTTCAACTGAGAACCCTTATTTCCCGAATAAGCTCTTACTTCCTAAAATGTATCTTCAGTGCTTTAAAAAGTATGAAACTATAACGCTTTAATTTTAAAATTCGTAGCGTGTTTCAAAATTATAAGTTTCTGCACTTTTTAGAGATGGTAGTTTTGTATTTCCTCATAATAAATAGTATGTCGGAAATGAATTTGTTTGATTCTATGATTTAAAAGTATTATCGAAATAAAATTTTTACTGCTGAGTAATTTTTTTTATTTTATTTTATTTAACTATCTATATTACAAATTAACCAAGCTCATAGAGCTATATATGGTCAAAAAATTCTACTCAAATAATTACAATATTCATGAAAAAAAAATTAAAGAAATTCAGAATTATATAAATTAAAAAAGAAATAAAAGTAAAATCAAATCAAATATAAATATAATTGGTAGTATTCATAAAAAAATAAAGGGACCACAAATGTGTTTTAGTACAAAATTTCAATAAAAATTTTTCTTAAAACAGATTCAAATCCATTTAAAATTTTCTGAATTAGGGGAAAAGTGTTTATTATTACTCTTATTCCAGTTTCTAAACGTTTTATAGATATTGAACACATGGAAATCAGTATGCCAAAAATATGTCAGGCTGCACAAGTCATGCCCGTGCGGGTGCAAGCGAAATTGGCTCGAATTTGGGCTAATCACTATAAATATCAATTGAAACCTTTTATTGAATCGCTGCAACAGCTGATAACGTTGCAAGTCGTGATGGATGAAGATACAGCACAAGAAAATCCGAACATTATAGCCATAACCAAAGTTTTAAAGGTATATACATACATATGTTGAAAAATTAACTTATTAAAATTTGTTTCAACTTTAAATGTTTCACAGATTGTTTTCTATGCCAACATTTTGGCTGGGGAAAGCGATGCATATAATATTTCTGCCGCTGTCAAACAGGCTGCGGCTGATGATGAAGCTGCCTTATTATTTGGTAGTGTAGCCTCTTCTATTGATGACGATGATATATTCCATTATAACCAAATACTAATGCCGTATCACAAGGCATTTGCTGACGATGAGTTGGAAAAGGAATTAAGTATTTCTTGCATGGATTGTCGTGTTCCCTTAGTGCCATTTGAAGAGTTTTACAATGAAACCTTAAGTAATGCCGTTCAAATGGATAGGGATTACCTCTCATATAAAAATCTTTCTTTAGATCCTTTAGGAGAAGGTATATCAAGCCTTAGAAATCTTAAAAAAGCAAATGCTTACTTATCACTTTGTTGGGTTTTATTTATTCTGTTTGCAGAGGATCACTTTTCCTTTATGCTGTATTCGTTTATATTGACCCCGGCCACTAAAGTTATTGCTTTATATTATGACAGTCGCATACGAATGTACAGTGAACGCAATTCCTCCATTTACTCCTTGTTACATTACTTTGGAGATGGTAATGACGCAGTCGCGCAACCAAATTTAAAAGTAAAAGTACGTCGCGAAAATATTGTAAATGATGCCTTAATTGGGGTAAGTTTTCTTTAAAAAAATTTGTTCCGGCCAAGTAAGAAATTTGTTTGTTTTTCGATTAGCTGGAACTAGTGGCCATGAGTAATCCAAAAGACTTAAAGAAACAATTAGTAGTGGAATTTGTGGGGGAGGAGGGCATTGATGAGGGTGGCGTGTCCAAAGAGTTCTTTCAGTTAATAGTTGAGGAAATATTCAATCCAGATTTTGGGATGTTTACTTATCAGGAAGATACAAATACTATGTGGTAAGTGAAAACAAAAAATATAGATTTATAAAAACTTGCAACATATCTCAAATTTTCTTATACTTATTTTCTGTTGCTATTTATTTTCGTATAGGTTTAACTCTACACCGTTCGAAAATGAAGCACAATTTACCTTGATTGGGATTATTATAGGTTTAGCTATTTATAATAATATTATTTTGGCTGTGAATTTTCCTAGGGTAGTATATCGCAAGTTAATGGGAGGCCGTGGTTCTTTTTATGACCTTGATGATTGGAATCCCACTTTGTATAGAAGTCTTAAATCAATGCTTGAATATGAGGAGCTTGATATGGAGGAAGTTTTTATGCAAACTTTTAAAATCAGCTATAAAAATGTCTTTGATGAAGTAGTAGAACATGAGCTAAAACCTGGTGGTGGTGAAATAGCAGTCAGTCAGGCGAATAAGCAAGAGTTTGTCGATCTATATAGTGATTTTTTGCTCAATAAAAATATTGAAAGACAATTTAAAGCCTTCAAGAAAGGTTTCGAAATGGTTACCGATGAATCGCCTTTGAAATTATTATTTCGCCCCGAAGAAGTGGAGTTATTGGTGTGCGGCAGCAGGGTAAATAGAAGGAGAAATTTATAAATTTAAACAACATTAAAAATATAATTTATTTTAGAAATTTGACTTCATTGAATTGGAAGCTTCAACGGAATATGAGGGTGGCTATACAATAGAAACACCAATTGTTAAAGATTTTTGGGATATTGTGCATAATCTGCCTGAAGAATCGAAACGTAAACTTTTGGAATTCACCACTGGCTCGGATCGAGTGCCGGTAGGTGGTCTAAGTCGCCTTAAATTATTAATTACACGCCATGGTCCGGACAGTGATCGTTTGCCTACTTCTCATACATGTTTCAATGTTCTTTTGCTTCCTGAGTATAGCAGCAAAGAAAAACTGGAAGAAAGACTTTTAAAAGCTATTAACTATTCGAAAGGTTTTGGTATGCTGTAAGACAAGCAGAAAAGAAACATATTGCAAGCGAAAATAGAAATTAATGTAAAGAACAATTACTGAACAACCAAATGTTTTATAATATTGTTTGTTTAATAAGAAAGAACGAAAAAACGAAGCCTTAAGTTTATTTCAAGGAATTTTGAATATATTTTTCTAAAATTCGCTTTATACTTTACGTACGAATGAATTCATAACTAGCAAAACTCCTTTATGATAAACATTTAGTCCTTTAAGATTACTACGTGTAAAACGAAGACAGACCACCTACTTGAAAACCGCTGATGATGGCTTACGAAACAAATCACAGTAGAAATCCACTTTTAAAGACAGCTCTAAAAACTATATGATTTTACATATTTTTGATGCTTAAAAGTTTTTTCTTCTTGGCCTATTATTATAATTCGCTACTTGTTTAAATATCTTAAATGTAGTATTTTTATTTTTGACATTTTATTTTATAAGTCTCAGAGAGTTTGCAGAAATTTAAAACATGTTTTTTTTTCTTTGTAAATATTTTTTTTTATTTAACGAAAAGCGCAAAAATTCTGTTATTAGAGGATGAATGGTGTATATTTTTGAAAAACATATCAGGGTAAACTGAAATAAATAGAAAAAAACTTCAACACTAAGTTCATAAAATAAGTTTGTACTAACCAGAATTGTTGATAATATGATAAAAGTTTTTGTATAAAAACTTTAAATTTTTAAAATAAAAAGTTTTAATTAAAGTGGCAGTACTGCTGTAGTAGATTTATGTTTCACAAATGTCAAATTGAATATAGCTGAGAAACAAACTGATTAAACATTTGTGGCTACGTCTAAGCACTTCGTATACAATTTTTATAAGAAAAATATAAAAATCTAATTTTAATTTTATATAACATGAGGAAATTTAAAACAATAAAACAGCCGAATTGCTTTTAAAAGCAGTATCAAACCAATGCATTTGGCAGCGGCTCGAATATACAAAAGCGCCGGCGGTGGCCGACTTTGAATTTGATCGGCTTGTTTCGTTGTTTTTGGCACGGACATTTTACACAAACAAAACGCAATGGCGTTATAATTGCTGTACGATGACTATTATCTTACACTGCAATCACAGGTTCAAGTTTTTTTTCAATAATAATGGTTACAGTTTGGTGTGCATACGTAAGAAAATGTATTAAATTTGTTTGTGTATTTTGATATTAAGGGAGTGCTTGCTTTATACCAAGAAAATACGGGCCTGTTCGTAAATTCATCACTGCGCTGCATAATATGATTATTTTGCACTGCCACTGCTAATCAGCTGTTGCTTATGTTTCTTTTTGCGTATTTTAATGTTTGTATTTATGAACCAAAAAATTTAACAAAAATGGAAAAGTTAATGATAAATTTAATTTTTGAGCTGGACGATAAAACTAATGATGTAAAATTGTCTAATCTAGAAGAAAGAAAAAGGTTAAGAAATAAAAAACAAATAATAAAATAAAAATTTCCGTTGCATCAGCCATTTTTATGATTAGTGTTTTGTGTTTATTTGCGCATAATATACTGCAGCGATGCATTTTTGAACGCATACCTTTTGCAGAGTTGCCACTATTTGCATATATGAACGTACTGCGCACAATATGCAGCGCAGTTTTGCATTTACGAACAGGCCCTACATGTTTTTGAATTGTTGTACTTGTTGTCGAACTGCGCATACCTGTAGTTTTGCCATGATAGAATCAGAAAAGTAAGATACTATGAAATTTTCCATCCCTGTGTTATTTTCTCTCATTATTTGTGAGCGAGGTAAATAAAATTCTCACTATATCAATTTCCCCTCTTCTTATTAAAATAAACATAAATAAATTTTCAACGTATTGTAAATTTATTTAGTAATTTACTTTTGAACGGCTTGGACGCATTTTAATAAATTCAAATAATATTCGCTGGAAAACGTTAAAGTACATATATATGTACATACAAAATAAAAGAATTAGAAGTGTTCTGTTCCCGGCATTTAATTGCATTCATTTCATTTGCAACAATAAACATGATATTCTAAATTGAATTTAATAAAAATAATTTATTAAGTGCCATATTAAAATTATAGATTAGTAACACGGGAATAGTATATAAATAAGTATAAAATGATGTTTAGACACAACAAGGTGAAGAGCCTTTGTACGGTTTTGCTAGTTTTGGTTGTATACACTACATGCCATTTGGTCGTGGCTAGCGAGGATTTAACCGAAGTCGAAGAGAAGGCATCATCAGTACTGGATGGTATGTATGCATAACTTTGTATTAGATATGATTACGTACATATGTATGTATATATACATATATATTTATATATTGATATGAAATGTGGAATATAGAAAACGCTGTTGTGTTTTGTTTTGTATTGTTTGAAATTTGCTTGCATCGTCGGGTGCCTAATAGTATCAAAGGAAAGGGGTCCATGTTGCTTGCGAAATCTTATGTACATCTTGTATCGGCTTGTGGGGGATACAATTTCATTTCATGAGCTCATCCATACAAAACTTTTTGCCGCTGTTTATTTGTTTTAATTTTTGATTTGGAATTTTGTATGCAATGAAATGCTGTGCACTCATTCCAGCAGTTTCCGACAAGGGGCTATGCACATATTACGTAACGCTGTTTTCAGAGATTTTATACGATTATATGATGTTACGAATACTTGTATTCGTATTCGTTTATTCGACAAAGTATTCGCAAAAAAAAAAAATCATACAAAAAGTTTAAAAAAGTAGTTAAAATGTACAAAAATATCTTAATTTATAATAATTTTTATATAAAGAAAGAAAGCCCTTTATCTCTGACGCGGTATAATAATCTTCTTAAAAAACAAACAAAAATTATATTTCGTAACTATTATTTAAAAGTTAAAGTCTTATATGTAAATTCATATCATGTTAAGTTAGTATTCAATTCTCAGTAGAGGAATGTTGGACTTCAAAAATGGATAAACTAAAGCTTAGTGTGTGAAAACCCACCGAGACAAACAACACTGAATTACTAATTAAAAGCGCAAGCAGTGTAAGAAAATCGAAATCTCATACATAGTATGTATTTACGTAAAATAATTTAAAAATGTTCAGTAGTGGTCTCCAAATTCGGCATCTCAATGTCATAACAATGATATATGTATATCTAAAGTAGTGTTGACAGTTTTTTTTTTTTCAATTTATTGTTGACGCTAAGGGAGAGATTTTTTCCAATTAAATTTGAAATATTATGTGGGTCTAAACCTTAAAAGGAGTATTCGTATTCGCGAATGCTATAAATTGATATTCGTTACATCACTAGTATGTACATACATATGAATGTGACAAATGATTCGAAATATGTATGTATGTACCACCAAACCAAAAGTTTCGATTTAGTAACGAATTCGTTACGACTAGTCGGCAAAATCTTCCGATTTCGGTACCGAATTCGTAAATATTTCGTAACGAAAATCATATGAAGTGGTTGACATGACTTCGTAAAGATACGTACTTAAGAAATAAAGAAATGTAGGAAAGATTTTGTAAAAAAATGTCTTAATGATGTCGTGTTTTCGTAAACATTTTTAATTGACTAACGCCCATGTTCTGACACTCGCATGAATGTGAAATTGCATGCGTTTTGATATTTGTTTTTAAATCAAGTAAAACAGCTGTTTAAATCAAATCGCCAGTACTCAAGAAAACAATTGCCACAGAAAATTATGAAAACAAAAGATACATTTTAAAGTTGATATTTTTAACTTAAATAGTTTGGACATTTTATTAATTTTTGCAAAATATACAAGAAAAAATGTTTAATTAAATTTCTGGAGGCTTATTCTGAATTGCGTGCGAAAATTAATGCGTTGCGCAAATGAAATGCGATGCGAATGAAAATTGGTTAGGCTATTCTGTTAGACTATCGCAATCGCATTCGCAATTTATTTCAAATCGTGACAACGCTGCTCAAATAAACGTCAGTGTCAACAAACGTCAAATTAAAAATAAATAAATTGTTTGTGTTTGGCTGTGAAAATTGTTTATAAAATTTATTTAGGAAATTCTGTAAGAAAAAAAAAAATAAAAATGGATTCTGTGGCACTGTGGTTCGACGACGAAGAAGGGAGACAGTGGATTTTATCTTGATGGGTCACCGTTAGTGCCGCCAATGTCGGTTTTATTTCTTCTAAGTTTCTGTTTGGGGTGTACTTTAAAATCGGCCCAAACCTATTAAAATTAAAGTTGAAGTTAAATATTTTTGAACTGGTTTATATGTATATTTCATACTTTTTTCCATCCTGCAGCTTTTCTAATGGGTGGTCCATTGATATTTAGTTCTTCAGTTAACGTTTGTTTTTCGTATGTATTTTCGCATCGCATTGATTTTCGCATCGCAATTCAGAATAATCCTCCTGCATTGCTTTATTGTTAGTTTAAACTTCACTTAAAGTAAAATACATCACTTCACTTCTGTACTTGCTTGCGAGTTGAAGTCGCAAAACTTCTTGCGATTGTGAACTCCAGAACACCTATCATGCGATTTCATCTCGCATCGCATATGTTAGGCGAAATGCGATTGACAGAACATGCCTGTAAAGGTCTGCTTCTTTTGTAAAATTATATACACATGTTAAACACTATTTATGTAACTTGTTGATTTTATTAATTTTTCTTGTTGTTTATACTTATCTATTGAACTAAAAATAATATTAACAAATTTTAAGCGATTTCGCAATATTTAATAATATTTATATTCTATTTTATTTTACCTTTTCTTTATATATGTATATTATAATTTATAAAATTTTCCTGAGGATGCTAACAAATTGTTAGCGAAATATCGAAAATACATAAATATAAATAAAACAACAATATATGTATATGTATATTAAATCAAAAGACCTATTGCGTAAATAAACATTCTAATAAATACTTAATAATAAATTTTTTTAAAAAAAATTTTCTCAGCACATACTCAAATTAAAAAATGCAACTGTAAACCAAAAATTCAAACTTGTAAACATCAAATATAACCAGACATACATATGAGTCATTCCATGTCAAACCGTACGATTTTTGCTAAAAATTGACTTTGATGTCTCCGATGTCTTTCAAAATTTGAGAACGAAGTCTTCATTAAAAAATATTTTACACGTGTTTCGGGAAAAAAATTAAAAAAATTTTTTTAAAAAGTTATTTGCATTTGAAAATCGTCAAAATCGTGAAAAATCTTCCGACATGACAACATTTAAACTAATGTTTTTATAAAACTAGTGAATGGATTTTGAAGTTCAATACCTTATTTTAAAGGTATTTGAACCTTCTTTTTAAAAAAAATATTATTTTTTATAAATTAATTTTTTTTTATTATTAAAATTTGGTTTTTTTACTTAATTTCTGTTTTCCACAATCTTCGAAAAAGTCGAAAAATCTGAAAAAAATATTTTCTTAAATCTTAATATATTCTTAACATTCCCTCAAAATTTCAGAGTGGAGGTCGAATGGATTCTATTTTTTTACGATTTTTTTCCATTGCAGCATCACAAAAAAATTACATTTTGTATATAAAAATTTTATTTTCAAGCATGTTAACGAAAATGTCAACGCATGTATGAATGTGTGTATGTATTTAAAAACACACAAAATTTCATACTTAAGTAATGTATATAAAAATTTTATTTTCAAGCATGTTAACGAAAATGTCAACGCATGTATGTATGTGTGTATGTATTTAAAAACACACAAATCTCCAGAACAATATGAATTTTGATTAAATATTTACTTAAGTATGAAATTTTGTGTGCTTTTGAATACATACACACATACATACAAATGTACATGCGTTGAAATTTTCGTTAACATGCTTGAAAATAAAATTTTTATATACAAAATGTAATTTTTTTGTGGTGCTGCAATGGAAAAAAATCGTAAAAAAATAGAATCCATTCGACCTCCACTCTGAAATTTTGAGGGAATGTTAAGAATATATTAACCTTTAAGAAAATATTTTTTTCAGATTTTTCGACTTGTTCGAAGATTGTGGAAAACAGAAATTAAGTAAAAAAAACCAAATTTTAATAATAAAAAAAATTAATTTATAAAAAATAATATTTTTTTTAAAAGAAGGTTCAAATACCTTTAAAATAAGGTATTGAACTTCAAAATCCATTCACTAGTTTTATAAAAACATTAGTTTAAATGTTGTCATGTCGGAAGATTTTTCACGATTTTGACGATTTTCAAATGCAAATAACTTTTTAAAAAAAATTTTTTAATTTTTTTCCCGAAACACGTGTAAAATATTTTTTTATGTTTAATACGTCTGGCAAATTTAAAGAAAATCGGAAGAGGTGGTGTAAAAAAGGTGTTCGGTCTGCCATGGAATGACTCATATGTACGTAATACCGAAATGTCTTAAAAAATTCGTAACAAGAAAATTTGTTTCTAAAAATTATACCGAAATGTCTTAACGAATTTCGTAACACCAATGCTGACTTCGAATTCGATACGATAAATCTGACTTCAAAAAAAGTCGGAAACTTTGGTTTGGTGGGTACATGAAATTTAATGTTATGTATGTATGTATGTATGTGTTCATGCTTATTTTCATTTAAGATAAACGTACATACATACATACATATATTTTCCTTAAACAATTCTTGAATATATGTATGTACTTATGTAAATACATTTGTAGTAGGATTATTGTCTTCCGTTTTAAGATATAATATTGGTTGCAGATTTATTTCAAAACAGTTGCACTGAGATCAACAAATTGGTAAGTCAGATTTATAGAATTTCTAAAGATTGAGCTCAAGTGATAAAACTTGTAAATGATGTCATATTTTATGTATGTATGTACATATGTATGTTCTTCTTTGTGTTGATTTTAATCCACAAGTTGTGACAATTAATTACTAGCGTAAGTTCTTTGTTGGTGGCGATAAAACTTTAAATTGATACGGCTTTCGCTAAATTTACGATAATCTTTATAAGAATTTGACACCGGTCCCAAGCATTTTCAAAAGAAATCACGTGAAAAGTGTTATGAACTTTGAACAAAAATAGCGAATCTAGTTGATACAGGCCTGTTATGAAATCACGATTTTGAAATTACGGAAGTGATATTTAGGTGTTCTCAAAATCACAAGATTTTTAATTTTTAGTAATGATTTTATTGTTCTATGTTCTATGTATGCATACAAATCCAATGTCTGTTAAGGGCGTTATCTGTCCGTGCTGAAAAAGTTTTGGAAATCGGACTGGTGGTTCCGGAGATTATATCAAACAACCATACAAACATTACCTCTTTATAATATTAGTATAATAGAAGTAGACTTCACGAAATTCATCATACATAAGTACATATATTCTTATCTCTTTCAAAATTGCACAATGGAAAGAAATAGAACAAAACATATAGTGGCGAATATGTATTGACTGACCTCTTGCTCGTGTTCTTTCATTTTTCTTTGAAGAAATTTCAAAATGATGTTATCACCAACTATGCACATACGTATGTATGTATGTATATTGAGAAAATTTAATAATAGTGTTTAGAAAGATAAGAGATTTGGTTTTACAAATTCCTTGACAACATAAAACGAATGTAAAGTGAAAGAAAATACAACATTTATTAAATTTATTTCAGATACTTCTTCAAATATTATAAAAAAAGAAAATTATTGAGGCCATCACGTCATCACATACTCTATTTATACAGAATTACAAATACAAATAGAATACGCGACTTATATCTACTAATGGATGCTAGCTGGGGAATTTTTTGTTTTGTTTTTGTTTTTTATTTATTTTCATAAATTAAACATTACCAATCATACCCAATCTCCTGATTTTATTGTTGTTTTAACACATTTATCTATATATGTATATAAAATTAAGTGCAAAACTTCCTGTGCGCATACTCCTCCTAGACGGCTTGCCCGATTTCAATGAAATTTTCAGGGGTGATTGGGGTCTGTGTGGAGGGTGCATATAAGAAATTTAGTGGGCGTGGCCCCTCCCACATAAATTAAATAACATCATATATCTTGACTATTGTGATAGCAAGAGTTTTGAAATATTGCAATAGTACATACTTATGTTACTCATGTGATAATCAGGACAAAAATGGGCGGGATCGGACAAGTGGGCGTAGCAGCTATCATATACAATAAATATTTAATATCAAATGTCTTCAAACTTTGTAGGAGTGCATAAATTAATAATATTAGCAGCTGAAGTGAAAATGGGCGTGATTGGACAAGTGGGCGTGGTAGATCTCATACAAAGTTTTAACATATAATATCTGGAGTACTATGACAGCAAGAGTTCTGAAACTTTGAACATGTACATATTAAACTAATCTGAAGAGTAGTGAAAAAAAAATGGGCGGGATCGGGCTAATGGGCGTGGCAGCTCCCATACAAAGTAAATATTTAATATCATATATCTACAGTACTATAATAGCCATAGTCTTAGAAATTTGTGCACGTTGATTATATTATGAATAGTCATGGGAAAATTGGGCGGGATCATACCAGTGGGCGTGGCAGCTCCCATACAAAGTGAATATTTAGCTCATAAACAAAATTAATATTAAATATCTAGGGCTCTATATTAGCTAAATAGCCTTCAAATTTTGTACGAGTCCATCAATCTATATATGAGTCATTCCATGTCAGACCGAACACCTTTTTTACACCACCTCTT
The DNA here is from genome assembly GCA_947311025.1 of Lypha dubia. Classification (NCBI taxonomy): domain Eukaryota; kingdom Metazoa; phylum Arthropoda; class Insecta; order Diptera; family Tachinidae; genus Lypha; species Lypha dubia. The sequence goes on from OX371263.1 coordinate 3,662,108, forward strand.
CCGATTTTCTTTAAATTTGCCAGACGTATTAAACATTAAAAAATATTTTTCACGTGTTTCGGGAAAAAAATTAAAAATTTTTTTTTAAAAAGTTATTTCCATTTGAAAATCGTCAAAATCGTGAAAATTCTTCCGACATGACAACATTTAAACTAATGTTCTTATAAAACTAGTGCATGGATTTTGAAGTTCAATACCTTTTTTTAAAGGTATTTGAACCTTCTTTTAAAAAAAATATTATTTTTTATAAATTAATTTTTTTTTATTATTAAAATTTGGTTTTTTTACTTAATTTCTGTTTTCCACAATCTTCGAACAAGTCGAAAAATCTGAAAAAAATATTTTCTTAAAGCTTAATATATTCTTAACATTCCCTCAAAATTTCAGAGTGGAGGTCGAATGGATTCTATTTTTTTACGATTTTTTTTCATTGCAGCACCACAAAAAAATTACATTTTGTATATAAAAATTTTATTTTCAAGCATGTTAACGAAAATTTCAACGCATGTACATATGTATGTATGTGTGTATGTATTCAAAAGCACACAAAATTTCATACTTAAGTAAATATTTAATCAAAATTCATATTGTTCTGGAGATTTGTTTTAAATTCTAACGGCAAAATAGAAAAAGCAAAACAAATAAATCTCCAGAACAATATGAATTTTGATTAAATATTTACTTAAGTATGAAATTTTGTGTGCTTTTGAATACATACACACATACATACAAATGTACATGCGTTGAAATTTTCGTTAACATGCTTGAAAATAAAATTTTTATATACAAAATGTAATTTTTTTGTGGTGCTGCAATGGAAAAAAATCGTAAAAAAATAGAATCCATTCGACCTCCACTCTGAAATTTTGAGGGAATGTTAAGAATATATTAACCTTTAAGAAAATATTTTTTCAGATTTTTCGACTTGTTCGAAGATTGTGGAAAACAGAAATTAAGTAAAAAAAACCAAATTTTAATAATAAAAAAAATTAATTTATAAAAAATAATATTTTTTTTTAAAAGAAGGTTCAAATACCTTTAAAATAAGGTATTGAACTTCAAAATCCATTCACTAGTTTTATAAAAACATTAGTTTAAATGTTGTCATGTCGGAAGATTTTTCACGATTTTGACGATTTTCAAATGCAAATAACTTTTTAAAAAAAAATTTTTAATTTTTTTCCCGAAACACGTGTAAAATATTTTTTAATGAAGACTTCGTTCTCAAATTTTGAAAGACATCGGAGACATCAAAGTCAATTTTTAGCAAAAATCGTACGGTTTGACATGGAATGACTCATATATAAAAATGAATCCCTTTTTTCCTTGGCTGGACCGATTTGGACGATTTTATTTTTCTAATGATCGTCATGGTCCAACTTTTTTCGATTTACCTAAAATCAGAAAACGCTCCATCGATTTGACTAATTCTTCTTTCAAATGTTCGTATTAATCCATTTTAAGTTTTCATCGAACGAAAAATTTGCCACGCCTACTTTTACGCACGCCCCTTTTTAGGAAAATTAAATATCGTAATATAGTCTTAACTACTGGACCGATCGTCATTAACTTTTCACAATAAGGTATTCTTACGAAAAAATAAATTCTTGACTATATAAAGTTTTAATTTGACAAAGGGGCGTGGCACCGCTCATAGAATCCAAAAATTTAAATCGCCATATTTTGGGCATTTTTTGTCCTACGTCGATGACATTTGGTACATATGGTATTGGCATAATTAGAAATACGTACCAGGAGAAAACTGGGTGGGAAGACGCCCCCTTTTTAGGAAAATTAAAAATCGTAATATAGTCTTAACTACTGGACCGATCGTCATTTAATTTTCACAATAGGAAATTCTTACGAAATAATAAATACATGACTATAAATAATACTTTCAGTTTTATTTTATAACGATGGGGGTAGCGAAGCACACGGGTTTTTTCGGATATTTATTATTGTTTTGCCGCAAGATTGGCAGTCCTGCCTTTTACTAATAAATAAACAGAGACAGCAGGCGAATGTTTACAATTATTAAAAAACATTGACACCGCAACATTGTGTGTTTTTTCCACATTTAATTCAATCGATTTGCTACATTTATTCGAAAAGAATATCGGACTTACATAGTCTATAAGTATGGATCCTTGGCTTTTATTTCCCATTAGTCCAAATGAGTGACAAACAAATGTTATAGAAAAATTCTCAAATACAATTGAGAAATCGGACTAACATAGTCTATAAGTATGGATCCTTGGCTTTAATTTGCCATTGGTCCAAATGAGTGACAAACAAATTTTATAGAAAAATTCTCACATACAATTGAGAAATCGGACTTACATAGTCTATAAGTATGGATCCTTGGCTTTAATTTCCCATTGGTCCAAATGAGTGCCAAACATAAATGTGCCCACAAATAGCCAAATTCACGTAGAGCTGAACAAAATTTACACAATTTTAATCTTTAAAATTTTATAGAAAAATTCTCAAATACAATTGAGAAATCGGACTAACATAGTCTATAAGTATGGATCCTTGGCTTTAATTTGCCATTGGTCCAAATGAGTGACAAACAAATTTTATAGAAAAATTCTCACATACAATTGAGAAATCGGACTTACATAGTCTATAAGTATGGATCCTTGGCTTTAATTTCCCATTGGTCCAAATGAGTGACAAACATAAATGTGCCCACAAATAGCCAAATTCACGTAGAGCTGAACAAAATTTACACAATTTTAATCTTTAAAATTTTATAGAAAAATTCTCAAATATAATTGAGAAATCGGACTTAGATAGTCTAAAAGTATATATCCTTCGCTTTAATTTCCCATTGGTCCAAATGAGTGACAAATAAATTTTATAGAAAAATTTTCAAATACAATTGAGAAATCGGACTTACATAGTCTATAAGTGTGGATCCTTGGCTTTAATTTCCCATTGGTCCAAATGAGTGACAAACATAAATGTGCCCACAAATAGCCAAATTCACGTAGAGCTGAACAAAATTTACACAATTTTAATCTTTAAAATTTTATAGAAAAATTCTCAAATATAATTGAGAAATCGGACTTAGATAGTCTAAAAGTATATATCCTTCGCTTTAATTTCCCATTGGTCCAAATGAGTGACAAATAAATTTTATAGAAAAATTTTCAAATACAATTGAGAAATCGGACTTAAATAGTCTATAAGTGTGGATCCTTGGCTTTAATTTCCCATTGGTCCAAATGAGTGACAAACAAGTGTTATAGAAAAATTCTCAAATACAATTGAGAAATCGGACTTACATAGTCTATAAGTATGGATCCTTGGCTTTAATTTCCCATTGGTCCAAATGAGTGACAAACATAAATGTGCCCACAAATGGCCAAATGCACGTAGAGCTGAACAAAATTTACACAATTTTAATCGCTAAAATTTTATAGAAAAATTCTCAAATACAATTGAGAAATCGGACTTACATAGTCTATAAGTATGGATCCTTGACTTTAATTTCCCATTGGTCCAAATGAGTGACAAACAAATGTTATAGAAAAATTCTCAAATACAATTGAGAAATCGGACTTACATAGTCTATAAGTATGGATCCTTGGCTTTAATTTCCCATTGGTCCAAATGAGTGACAAACAAATGTTATAGAAAAATTCTCAAATACAATTGAGAAATCGGACTTACATAGCCTATAAGTATGGATCCTTGGCTTTAATTTTCCATTGGTCCAAATGAGTGACAAACATAAATGTGCCCACAAATAGCCAAATTCACGTAGAGCTGAACAAAATTTACACAATTTTAATCTTTAAAATTTTATAGAAAAATTCTCAAATACAATTGAGAAATCGGACTTACATAGTCTATAAGTATGGATCCTTGGCTTTAATTTCCCATTGGTCCAAATGAGTGACAAACATAACTGTGCCCACAAATGGCCAAATTCACGTAGAGCTGAACAAAATTTACACAATTTTAATTGCTAAAATTTTATAGAAAAATTCTCAAATACAATTGAGAAATCGGACTTACATAGTCTATAAGTATGGATCCTTGGCTTTAATTTCCCATTGGTCCAAATGAGTGACAAACATAAATGTGCCCACAAATGGCCAAATTCACGTAGAGCTGAACAAAATTTACACAATTTTAATCGCTAAAATTTTATAGAAAAATTCTCAAATACAATTGCGAAATCGGACTTACATAGTCTATAAGTATGGATCCTTGACTTTAATTTCCCATTGGTCCAAATGAGTGACAAACAAATGTTATAGAAAAATTCTCAAATACAATTGAGAAATCGGACTTACATAGTCTATAAGTATGGATCCTTGACTTTAATTTCCCATTGGTCCAAATGAGTGACAAACAAATGTTATAGAAAAATTCTCAAATACAATTGAGAAATCGGACTTACATAGTCTATAAGTATGGATCCTTGGCTTTAATTTCCCATTGGTCCAAATGAGTGACAAACATAAATGTGTCCACAAATGGCCAAATTCACGTAGAGCTGAACAAAATTTACACAATTTTAATCGCTAAAATTTTATAGAAAAATTCTCAAATACAATTAAGAAATCGGACTTATATAGTCTATAAGTATGGATCCTTGACTTTAATTTCCAATTGGTCCAAATGAGTGACAAACAAATGTTATAGAAAAATTCTCAAATACAATTGAGAAATCGGACTTACATAGTCTATAAGTATGGATCCTTGGCTTTAATTTCCCATTGGTCCAAATGAGTGACAAAAAAATGTTATAGAAAAATTCTCAAATACAAGTGAGAAATCGGACTTACATAGCCTATAAGTATGGATCCTTGGCTTTAATTTCCCATTGGTCCAAATGAGTGACAAACAAATGTTATAGAAAAATTCTCAAATACAATTGAGAAATCGGACTTACATAGTCTATAAGTATGGATCCTTGACTTTAATTTCCCATTGGTCCAAATGAGTGACAAACATAAATGTGCCCACAAATAGCCAAATTCACGTAGAGCTGAACAAAATTTACACAATTTTAATCGCTAAAATTTTATAGAAAAATTCTCAAATACAATTAAGAAATCGGACTTATATAGTCTATAAGTATGGATCCTTGACTTTAATTTCCAATTGGTCCAAATGAGTGACAAACAAATGTTATAGAAAAATTCTCAAATACAATTGAGAAATCGGACTTACATAGTCTATAAGTATGGATCCTTGGCTTTAATTTCCCATTGGTCCAAATGAGTGACAAAAAAATGTTATAGAAAAATTCTCAAATACAAGTGAGAAATCGGACTTACATAGGCTATAAGTATGGATCCTTGGCTTTAATTTCCCATTGGTCCAAATGAGTGACAAACAAATGTTATAGAAAAATTCTCAAATACAATTGAGAAATCGGACTTACATAGTCTATAAGTATGGATCCTTGGCTTTAATTTCCCATTGGTCCAAATGAGTGACAAAAAAATGTTATAGAAAAATTCTCAAATACAAGTGAGAAATCGGACTTACATAGCCTATAAGTATGGATCCTTGGCTTTAATTTGCCATTGGTCCAAATGAGTGACAAACAAATTTTATAGAAAAATTCTCACATACAATTGAGAAATCGGACTTACATAGTCTATAAGTATGGATCCTTGGCTTTAATTTCCCATTGGTCCAAATGAGTGCCAAACATAAATGTGCCCACAAATAGCCAAATTCACGTAGAGCTGAACAAAATTTACACAATTTTAATCTTTAAAATTTTATAGAAAAATTCTCAAATACAATTGAGAAATCGGACTAACATAGTCTATAAGTATGGATCCTTGGCTTTAATTTGCCATTGGTCCAAATGAGTGACAAACAAATTTTATAGAAAAATTCTCACATACAATTGAGAAATCGGACTTACATAGTCTATAAGTATGGATCCTTGGCTTTAATTTCCCATTGGTCCAAATGAGTGACAAACATAAATGTGCCCACAAATAGCCAAATTCACGTAGAGCTGAACAAAATTTACACAATTTTAATCTTTAAAATTTTATAGAAAAATTCTCAAATATAATTGAGAAATCGGACTTAGATAGTCTAAAAGTATATATCCTTCGCTTTAATTTCCCATTGGTCCAAATGAGTGACAAATAAATTTTTATAGAAAAATTTTCAAATACAATTGAGAAATCGGACTTACATAGTCTATAAGTGTGGATCCTTGGCTTTAATTTCCCATTGGTCCAAATGAGTGACAAACATAAATGTGCCCACAAATAGCCAAATTCACGTAGAGCTGAACAAAATTTACACAATTTTAATCTTTAAAATTTTATAGAAAAATTCTCAAATATAATTGAGAAATCGGACTTAGATAGTCTAAAAGTATATATCCTTCGCTTTAATTTCCCATTGGTCCAAATGAGTGACAAATAAATTTTATAGAAAAATTTTCAAATACAATTGAGAAATCGGACTTAAATAGTCTATAAGTGTGGATCCTTGGCTTTAATTTCCCATTGGTCCAAATGAGTGACAAACAAGTGTTATAGAAAAATTCTCAAATACAATTGAGAAATCGGACTTACATAGTCTATAAGTATGGATCCTTGGCTTTAATTTCCCATTGGTCCAAATGAGTGACAAACATAAATGTGCCCACAAATGGCCAAATGCACGTAGAGCTGAACAAAATTTACACAATTTTAATCGCTAAAATTTTATAGAAAAATTCTCAAATACAATTGAGAAATCGGACTTACATAGTCTATAAGTATGGATCCTTGACTTTAATTTCCCATTGGTCCAAATGAGTGACAAACAAATGTTATAGAAAAATTCTCAAATACAATTGAGAAATCGGACTTACATAGTCTATAAGTATGGATCCTTGGCTTTAATTTCCCATTGGTCCAAATGAGTGACAAACAAATGTTATAGAAAAATTCTCAAATACAATTGAGAAATCGGACTTACATAGCCTATAAGTATGGATCCTTGGCTTTAATTTTCCATTGGTCCAAATGAGTGACAAACATAAATGTGCCCACAAATAGCCAAATTCACGTAGAGCTGAACAAAATTTACACAATTTTAATCTTTAAAATTTTATAGAAAAATTCTCAAATACAATTGAGAAATCGGACTTACATAGTCTATAAGTATGGATCCTTGGCTTTAATTTCCCATTGGTCCAAATGAGTGACAAACATAACTGTGCCCACAAATGGCCAAATTCACGTAGAGCTGAACAAAATTTACACAATTTTAATTGCTAAAATTTTATAGAAAAATTCTCAAATACAATTGAGAAATCGGACTTACATAGTCTATAAGTATGGATCCTTGGCTTTAATTTCCCATTGGTCCAAATGAGTGACAAACATAAATGTGCCCACAAATGGCCAAATTCACGTAGAGCTGAACAAAATTTACACAATTTTAATCGCTAAAATTTTATAGAAAAATTCTCAAATACAATTGCGAAATCGGACTTACATAGTCTATAAGTATGGATCCTTGACTTTAATTTCCCATTGGTCCAAATGAGTGACAAACAAATGTTATAGAAAAATTCTCAAATACAATTGAGAAATCGGACTTACATAGTCTATAAGTATGGATCCTTGACTTTAATTTCCCATTGGTCCAAATGAGTGACAAACAAATGTTATAGAAAAATTCTCAAATACAATTGAGAAATCGGACTTACATAGTCTATAAGTATGGATCCTTGGCTTTAATTTCCCATTGGTCCAAATGAGTGAAAAACATAAATGTGTCCACAAATGGCCAAATTCACGTAGAGCTGAACAAAATTTACACAATTTTAATCGCTAAAATTTTATAGAAAAATTCTCAAATACAATTAAGAAATCGGACTTATATAGTCTATAAGTATGGATCCTTGACTTTAATTTCCAATTGGTCCAAATGAGTGACAAACAAATGTTATAGAAAAATTCTCAAATACAATTGAGAAATCGGACTTACATAGTCTATAAGTATGGATCCTTGGCTTTAATTTCCCATTGGTCCAAATGAGTGACAAAAAAATGTTATAGAAAAATTCTCAAATACAAGTGAGAAATCGGACTTACATAGCCTATAAGTATGGATCCTTGGCTTTAATTTCCCATTGGTCCAAATGAGTGACAAACAAATGTTATAGAAAAATTCTCAAATACAATTGAGAAATCGGACTTACATAGTCTATAAGTATGGATCCTTGACTTTAATTTCCCATTGGTCCAAATGAGTGACAAACAAATGTTATAGAAAAATTCTCAAATACAATTGAGAAATCGGACTTACATAGTCTATAAGTATGGATCCTTGGCTTTAATTTCCCATTGGTCCAAATGAGTGACAAACATAAATGTGTCCACAAATGGCCAAATTCACGTAGAGCTGAACAAAATTTACACAATTTTAATCGCTAAAATTTTATAGAAAAATTCTCAAATACAATTAAGAAATCGGACTTATATAGTCTATAAGTATGGATCCTTGACTTTAATTTCCCATTGGTCCAAATGAGTGACAAACAAATGTTATAGAAAAATTCTCAAATACAATTGAGAAATCGGACTTACATAGTCTATAAGTATGGATCCTTGGCTTTAATTTCCCATTGGTCCAAATGAGTGACAAACAAATGTTATAGAAAAATTCTCAAATACAAGTGAGAAATCGGACTTACATAGCCTATAAGTATGGATCCTTGGCTTTAATTTCCCATTGGTCCAAATGAGTGACAAACAAATGTTATAGAAAAATTCTCAAATACAAGTGAGAAATCGGACTTACATAGTCTATAAGTATGGATCCTTGACTTTAATTTCCCATTGGTCCAAATGAGTGACAAACAAATGTTATAGAAAAATTCTCAAATACAATTGAGAAATCGGACTTACATAGTCTATAAGTATGGATCCTTGACTTTAATTTCCCATTGGTCCAAATGAGTGACAAACAAATGTTATAGAAAAATTCTCAAATACAATTGAGAAATCGGACTTACATAGTCTATAAGTATGGATCCTTGGCTTTAATTTCCCATTGGTCCAAATGAGTGACAAACATAAATGTGCCCACAAATAGCCAAATTCACGTAGAGCTGAACAAAATTTACACAATTTTAATCTTTAAAATTTTATAGAAAAATTCTCAAATACAATTGAGAAATCGGACTTACATAGTCTATAAGTATGGATCCTTGACTTTAATTTCCCATTGGTCCAAATGAGTGACAAACAAATGTTATAGAAAAATTCTCAAATACAATTGAGAAATCGGACTTACATAGTCTATAAGTATGGATCCTTGGCTTTAATTTCCCATTGGTCCAAATGAGTGACAAACATAAATGTGCCCACAAATGGCCAAATTCACGTAGAGCTGAACAAAATTTACACAATTTTAATCGCTAAAATTTTATAGAAAAATTCTCAAATACAATTGAGAAATCGGACTTACATAGTCTATAAGTATGGATCCTTGACTTTAATTTCCCATTGGTCCAAATGAGTGACAAACAAATGTTATAGAAAAATTCTCAAATACAATTGAGAAATCGGACTTACATAGTCTATAAGTATGGATCCTTGGCTTTAATTTCCCATTGGTCCAAATGAGTGACAAACATAAATGTGCCCACAAATGGCCAAATTCACGTAGAGCTGAACAAAATTTACACAATTTTAATCGCTAAAATTTTATAGAAAAATTCTCAAATACAATTGAGAAATCGGACTTACATAGTCTATAAGTATGGATCCTTGACTTTAATTTCCCATTGGTCCAAATGAGTGACAAACAAATGTTATAGAAAAATTCTCAAATACAATTGAGAAATCGGGCTTACATAGTCTATAAGTATGGATCCTTGGCTTTAATTTCCCATTGGTCCAAATGAGTGACAAACATAAATGTGCCCACAAATGGCCAAATTCACGTAGAGCTGAACAAAATTTACACAATTTTAATCGCTAAAATTTTATAGAAAAATTCTCAAATACAATTGAGAAATCGGACTTACATAGTCTATAAGTATGGATCCTTGACTTTAATTTCCCATTGGTCCAAATGAGTGACAAACAAATGTTATAGAAAAATTCTCAAATACAATTGAGAAATCGGACTTACATAGTCTATAAGTATGGATCCTTGGCTTTAATTTCCCATTGGTCCAAATGAGTGACAAACATAAATGTGCCCACAAATAGTCAAATTAACGTAGAGCTGAACAAAATTTACACAATTTTAATCTTTAAAATTTTATAGAAAAATTCTCAAATACAATTGAGAAATCGGACTTACATAGTCTATAAGTATGGATCCTTGACTTTAATTTCCCATTGGTCCAAATGAGTGACAAACAAATGTTATAGAAAAATTCTCAAATACAATTGAGAAATCGGACTTACATAGTCTATAAGTATGGATCCTTGACTTTAATTTCCCATTGGTCCAAATGAGTGACAAACAAATGTTATAGAAAAATTCTCAAATACAATTGAGAAATCGGACTTACATAGTCTATAAGTATGGATCCTTGGCTTTAATTTCCCATTGGTCCAAATGAGTGACAAACAAATGTTATAGAAAAATTCTCAAATACAAGTGAGAAATCGGACTTACATAGCCTATAAGTATGGATCCTTGACTTTAATTTCCCATTGGTCCAAATGAGTGACAAACAAATGTTATAGAAAAATTCTCAAATACAATTGAGAAATCGGACTTACATAGTCTATAAGTATGGATCCTTGGCTTTAATTTCCCATTGGTCCAAATGAGTGACAAACATAAATGTGCCCACAAATGGCCAAATTCACGTAGAGCTGAACAAAATTTACACAATTTTAATCGCTAAAATTTTATAGAAAAATTCTCAAATACAATTGAGAAATCGGACTTACATAGTCTATAAGTATGGATCCTTGACTTTAATTTCCCATTGGTCCAAATGAGTGACAAACAAATGTTATAGAAAAATTCTCAAATACAATTGAGAAATCGGACTTACATAGTCTATAAGTATGGATCCTTGGCTTTATTTTCCCATTGGTCCAAATGAGTGACAAACATAAATGTGCCCACAAATGGCCAAATTCACGTAGAGCTGAACAAAATTTACACAATTTTAATCTTTAAAATTTTATAGAAAAATTCTCAAATACAATTGAGAAATCGGACTTACATAGCCTATAAGTATGGATCCTTGGCTTTAATTTCCCATTGGTCCAAATGAGTGACAAACAAATGTTATAGAAAAATTCTCAAATACAAGTGAGAAATCGGACTTACATAGTCTATAAGTATGGATCCTTGGCTTTAATTTCCCATTGGTCCAAATGAGTGACAAACATAAATGTGCCCACAAATGGCCAAATTCACGTAGAGCTGAAAAAAATTTACACAATTTTAATCGCTAAAATTTTATAGAAAAATTCTCAAATACAATTAAGAAATCGGACTTATATAGTCTATAAGTATGGATCCTTGACTTTAATTTCCCATTGGTCCAAATGAGTGACAAACAAATGTTATAGAAAAATTCTCAAATACAATTGAGAAATCGGACTTACATAGTCTATAAGTATGGATCCTTGGCTTTAATTTCCCATTGGTCCAAATGAGTGACAAACATAAATGTGCCCACAAATGGCCAAATTCACGTAGAGCTGAACAAAATTTACACAATTTTAATCGCTAAAATTTTATAGAAAAATTCTCAAATACAATTGAGAAATCGGACTTACATAGTCTATAAGTATGGATCCTTGACTTTAATTTCCCATTGGTCCAAATGAGTGACAAACAAATGTTATAGAAAAATTCTCAAATACAATTGAGAAATCGGACTTACATAGTCTATAAGTATGGATCCTTGGCTTTAATTTCCCATTGGTCCAAATGAGTGACAAACATAAATGTGCCCACAAATGGCCAAATTCACGTAGAGCTGAACAAAATTTACACAATTTTAATCGCTAAAATTTTATAGAAAAATTCTCAAATACAATTAAGAAATCGGACTTATATAGTCTATAAGTATGGATCCTTGACTTTAATTTCCCATTGGTCCAAATGAGTGACAAACAAATGTTATAGAAAAATTCTCAAATACAATTGAGAAATCGGACTTACATAGTCTATAAGTATGGATCCTTGGCTTTAATTTCCCATTGGTCCAAATGAGTGACAAACATAAATGTGCCCACAAATGGCCAAATTCACGTAGAGCTGAACAAAATTTACACAATTTTAATCGCTAAAATTTTATAGAAAAATTCTCAAATACAATTAAGAAATCGGACTTATATAGTCTATAAGTATGGATCCTTGACTTTAATTTCCCATTGGTCCAAATGAGTGACAAACAAATGTTATAGAAAAATTCTCAAATACAATTGAGAAATCGGACTTACATAGTCTATAAGTATGGATCCTTGGCTTTAATTTCCCATTGGTCCAAATGAGTGACAAACAAATGTTATAGAAAAATTCTCAAATACAATTGAGAAATCGGACTTACATAGTCTATAAGTATGGATCCTTGACTTTAATTTCCCATTGGTCCAAATGAGTGACAAACAAATGTTATAGAAAAATTCTCAAATACAATTGAGAAATCGGACTTACATAGTCTATAAGTATGGATCCTTGGCTTTAATTTCCCATTGGTCCAAATGAGTGACAAACATAAATGTGCCCACAAATGGCCAAATTCACGTAGAGCTGAACAAAATTTACACAATTTTAATCGCTAAAATTTTATAGAAAAATTCTCAAATACAATTGAGAAATCGGACTTACATAGTCTATAAGTATGGATCCTTGGCTTTAATTTCCCATTGGTCCAAATGAGTGACAAACATAAATGTGCCCACAAATGGCCAAATTCACGTAGAGCTGAATAAAATTTACACAATTTTAATCGCTAAAATTTTATAGAAAAGTTCTCAAATACAATTGAGAAATCGGACTTACATAGTCTATAAGTATGGATCCTTGACTTTAATTTCCCATTGGTCCAAATGAGTGACAAACAAATGTTATAGAAAAATTCTCAAATACAATTGAGAAATCGGACTTACATAGTCTATAAGTATGGATCCTTGACTTTAATTTCCCATTGGTCCAAATGAGTGACAAACAAATGTTATAGAAAAATTCTCAAATACAATTGAGAAATCGGACTTACATAGTCTATAAGTATGGATCTTTGGCTTTAATTTCCCATTGGTCCAAATGAGTGACAAACATAAATGTGCCCACAAATGGCCAAATTCACGTAGAGCTGAACAAAATTTACACAATTTTAATCGCTAAAATTTTATAGAAAAATTCTCAAATACAATTGAGAAATCGGACTTACATAGTCTATAAGTATGGATCCTTGACTTTAATTTCCCATTGGTCCAAATGAGTGACAAACAAATGTTATAGAAAAATTCTCAAATACAATTGAGAAATCGGACTTACATAGTCTATAAGTATGGATCCTTGACTTTAATTTCCCATTGGTCCAAATGAGTGACAAACAAATGTTATAGAAAAATTCTCAAATACAATTGAGAAATCGGACTTACATAGTCTATAAGTATGGATCTTTGGCTTTAATTTCCCATTGGTCCAAATGAGTGACAAACATAAATGTGCCCACAAATGGCCAAATTCACGTAGAGCTGAACAAAATTTACACAATTTTAATCGCTAAAATTTTATAGAAAAATTCTCAAATACAATTGAGAAATCGGACTTACATAGTCTATAAGTATGGATCCTTGGCTTTAATTTCCCATTGGTCCAAATGAGTGACAAACATAAATGTGCCCACAAATGGCCAAATTCACGTAGAGCTGAATAAAATTTACACAATTTTAATCGCTAAAATTTTATAGAAAAATTCTCAAATACAATTGAGAAATCGGACTTACATAGTCTATAAGTATGGATCCTTGACTTTAATTTCCCATTGGTCCAAATGAGTGACAAACAAATGTTATAGAAAAATTCTCAAATACAATTGAGAAATCGGACTTACATAGTCTATAAGTATGGATCCTTGGCTTTAATTTCCCATTGGTCCAAATGAGTGACAAACATAAATGTGCCCACAAATGGCCAAATTCACGTAGAGCTGAACAAAATTTACACAATTTTAATCGCTAAAATTTTATAGAAAAATTCTCAAATACAATTGAGAAATCGGACTTACATAGTCTATAAGTATGGATCCTTGGCTTTAATTTCCCATTGGTCCAAATGAGTGACAAACATAAATGTGCCCACAAATGGCCAAATTCACGTAGAGCTGAATAAAATTTACACAATTTTAATCGCTAAAATTTTATAGAAAAGTTCTCAAATACAATTGAGAAATCGGACTTACATAGTCTATAAGTATGGATCCTTGACTTTAATTTCCCATTGGTCCAAATGAGTGACAAACAAATGTTATAGAAAAATTCTCAAATACAATTGAGAAATCGGACTTACATAGTCTATAAGTATGGATCCTTGACTTTAATTTCCCATTGGTCCAAATGAGTGACAAACAAATGTTATAGAAAAATTCTCAAATACAATTGAGAAATCGGACTTACATAGTCTATAAGTATGGATCTTTGGCTTTAATTTCCCATTGGTCCAAATGAGTGACAAACATAAATGTGCCCACAAATGGCCAAATTCACGTAGAGCTGAACAAAATTTACACAATTTTAATCGCTAAAATTTTATAGAAAAATTCTCAAATACAATTGAGAAATCGGACTTACATAGTCTATAAGTATGGATCCTTGACTTTAATTTCCCATTGGTCCAAATGAGTGACAAACAAATGTTATAGAAAAATTCTCAAATACAATTGAGAAATCGGACTTACATAGTCTATAAGTATGGATCCTTGGCTTTAATTTCCCATTGGTCCAAATGAGTGACAAACAAATGTTATAGAAAAATTCTCAAATACAAGTGAGAAATCGGACTTACATAGCCTATAAGTATGGATCCTTGGCTTTAATTTTCCATTGGTCCAAATGAGTGACAAACATAAATGTGCCCACAAATAGCCAAATTCACGTAGAGCTGAACAAAATTTACACAATTTTAATCTTTAAAATTTTATAGAAAAATTCTCAAATACAATTGAGAAATCGGACTTACATAGTCTATAAGTATGGATCCTTGGCTTTAATTTCCCATTGGTCCAAATGAGTGACAAACATAAATGTGCCCACAAATGGCCAAATTCACGTAGAGCTGAACAAAATTTACACAATTTTAATCGCTAAAATTTTATAGAAAAATTCTCAAATACAATTGAGAAATCGGACTTACATAGTCTATAAGTATGGATCCTTGGCTTTAATTTCCCATTGGTCCAAATGAGTGACAAACATAAATGTGCCCACAAATGGCCAAATTCACGTAGAGCTGAACAAAATTTACACAATTTTAATCGCTAAAATTTTATAGAAAAATTCTCAAATACAATTGAGAAATCGGACTTACATAGTCTATAAGTATGGATCCTTGACTTTAATTTCCCATTGGTCCAAATGAGTGACAAACAAATGTTATAGAAAAATTCTCAAATACAAGTGAGAAATCGGACTTACATAGCCTATAAGTATGGATCCTTGGCTTTAATTTTCCATTGGTCCAAATGAGTGACAAACATAAATGTGCCCACAAATAGCCAAATTCACGTAGAGCTGAACAAAATTTACACAATTTTAATCTTTAAAATTTTATAGAAAAATTCTCAAATACAATTGAGAAATCGGACTTACATAGTCTATAAGTATGGATCCTTGGCTTTAATTTCCCATTGGTCCAAATGAGTGACAAACATAAATGTGCCCACAAATAGCCAAATTCACGTAGAGCTGAACAAAATTTACACAATTTTAATCGCTAAAATTTTATAGAAAAATTCTCAAATACAATTGAGAAATCGGACTTACATAGTCTATAAGTATGGGTCCTTGGCTTTAATTTCCCATTGGTCCAAATGAGTGACAAACATAAATGTGCCCACAAATGGCCAAATTCACGTAGAGCTGAATAAAATTTACACAATTTTAATCGCTAAAATTTTATAGAAAAGTTCTCAAATACAATTGAGAAATCGGACTTACATAGTTTATAAGTATGGATCCTTGACTTTAATTTCCCATTGGTCCAAATGAGTGACAAACAAATGTTATAGAAAAATTCTCAAATACAATTGAGAAATCGGACTTACATAGTCTATAAGTATGGATCCTTGGCTTTAATTTCCCATTGGTCCAAATGAGTGACAAACATAAATGTGCCCACAAATGGCCAAATTCACGTAGAGCTGAACAAAATTTACACAATTTTAATCGCTAAAATTTTATAGAAAAATTCTCAAATACAATTGAGAAATCGGACTTACATAGTCTATAAGTATGGATCCTTGGCTTTAATTTCCCATTGGTCCAAATGAGTGACAAACAAATGTTATAGAAAAATTCTCAAATACAAGTGAGAAATCGGACTTACATAGCCTATAAGTATGGATCCTTGGCTTTAATTTCCCATTGGTCCAAATGAGTGACAAACAAATGTTATAGAAAAATTCTCAAATACAATTGAGAAATCGGACTTACATAGTCTATAAGTATGGATCCTTGACTTTAATTTCCCATTGGTCCAAATGAGTGACAAACAAATTTTATAGAAAAATTCTCAAATACAATTGAGAAATCGGACTTACATAGTCTATAAGTATGGATCCTTGACTTTAATTTCCCATTGGTCCAAATGAGTGACAAACAAATTTTATAGAAAAATTCTCAAATACAATTGAGAAATCGGACTTACATAGTCTATAAGTATGGATCCTTGGCTTTAATTTCCCATTGGTCCAAATGAGTGACAAACATAAATGTGCCCACAAATGGCCAAATTCACGTAGAGCTGAACAAAATTTACACAATTTTAATCGCTAAAATTTTATAGAAAAATTCTCAAATACAATTGAGAAATCGGACTTACATAGTCTATAAGTATGGATCCTTGACTTTAATTTCCCATTGGTCCAAATGAGTGACAAACAAATTTTATAGAAAAATTCTCAAATACAATTGAGAAATCGGACTTACATAGTCTATAAGTATGGATCCTTGGCTTTAATTTCCCATTGGTCCAAATGAGTGACAAACAAATGTTATAGAAAAATTCTCAAATACAAGTGAGAAATCGGACTTACATAGCCTATAAGTATGGATCCTTGGCTTTAATTTCCCATTGGTCCAAATGAGTGACAAACAAATGTTATAGAAAAATTCTCAAATACAATTGAGAAATCGGACTTACATAGTCTATAAGTATGGATCCTTGACTTTAATTTCCCATTGGTCCAAATGAGTGACAAACAAATTTTATAGAAAAATTCTCAAATACAATTGAGAAATCGGACTTACATAGTCTATAAGTATGGATCCTTGACTTTAATTTCCCATTGGTCCAAATGAGTGACAAACAAATTTTATAGAAAAATTCTCAAATACAATTGAGAAATCGGACTTACATAGTCTATAAGTATGGATCCTTGGCTTTAATTTCCCATTGGTCCAAATGAGTGACAAACATAAATGTGCCCACAAATGGCCAAATTCACGTAGAGCTGAACAAAATTTACACAATTTTAATCGCTAAAATTTTATAGAAAAATTCTCAAATACAATTGAGAAATCGGACTTACATAGTCTATAAGTATGGATCCTTGGCTTTAATTTTCCATTGGTCCAAATGAGTGACAAACATAAATGTGCCCACAAATAGCCAAATTCACGTAGAGCTGAACAAAATTTACACAATTTTAATCTTTAAAATTTTATAGAAAAATTCTCAAATACAATTGAGAAATCGGACTTACATAGTCTATAAGTATGGATCCTTGGCTTTAATTTCCCATTGGTCCAAATGAGTGACAAACATAAATGTGCCCACAAATGGCCAAATTCACGTAGAGCTGAACAAAATTTACACAATTTTAATCGCTAAAATTTTATAGAAAAATTCTCAAATACAATTGAGAAATCGGACTTACATAGTCTATAAGTATGGATCCTTGACTTTAATTTCCCATTGGTCCAAATGAGTGACAAACAAATGTTATAGAAAAATTCTCAAATACAATTGAGAAATCGGACTTACATAGTCTATAAGTATGGATCCTTGGCTTTAATTTCCCATTGGTCCAAATGAGTGACAAACATAAATGTGCCCACAAATGGCCAAATTCACGTAGAGCTGAACAAAATTTACACAATTTTAATCGCTAAAATTTTATAGAAAAATTCTCAAATACAATTGAGAAATCGGACTTACATAGTCTATAAGTATGGATCCTTGACTTTAATTTCCCATTGGTCCAAATGAGTGACAAACAAATGTTATAGAAAAATTCTCAAATACAATTGAGAAATCGGGCTTACATAGTCTATAAGTATGGATTCTTGGCTTTAATTTCCCATTGGTCCAAATGAGTGACAAACATAAATGTGCCCACAAATGGCCAAATTCACGTAGAGCTGAACAAAATTTACACAATTTTAATCGCTAAAATTTTATAGAAAAATTCTCAAATACAATTGAGAAATCGGACTTACATAGTCTATAAGTATGGATCCTTGACTTTAATTTCCCATTGGTCCAAATGAGTGACAAACATAAATGTGCCCACAAATGGCCAAATTCACGTAGAGCTGAACAAAATTTACACAATTTTAATCGCTAAAATTTTATAGAAAAATTCTCAAATACAATTGAGAAATCGGACTTACATAGTCTATAAGTATGGATCCTTGACTTTAATTTCCCATTGGTCCAAATGAGTGACAAACATAAATGTGCCCACAAATGGCCAAATTCACGTAGAGCTGAACAAAATTTACACAATTTTAATCGCTAAAATTTTATAGAAAAATTCTCAAATACAATTGAGAAATCGGACTTACATAGTCTATAAGTATGGATCCTTGGCTTTAATTTCCCATTGGTCCAAATGAGTGACAAACATAAATGTGCCCACAAATGGCCAAATTCACGTAGAGCTGAACAAAATTTACACAATTTTAATCGCTAAAATTTTATAGAAAAATTCTCAAATACAATTGAGAAATCGGACTTACATAGTCTATAAGTATGGATCCTTGGCTTTAATTTCCCATTGGTCCAAATGAGTGACAAACATAAATGTGCCCACAAATGGCCAAATTCACGTAGAGCTGAACAAAATTTACACAATTTTAATCGCTAAAATTTTATAGAAAAATTCTCAAATACAAGTGAGAAATCGGACTTACATAGCCTATAAGTATGGATCCTTGACTTTAATTTCCCATTGGTCCAAATGAGTGACAAACAAATGTTATAGAAAAATTCTCAAATACAATTGAGAAATCGGACTTACATAGCCTATAAGTATGGATCCTTGGCTTTAATTTCCCATTGGTCCAAATGAGTGACAAACATAAATGTGCCCACAAATGGCCAAATTCACGTAGAGCTGAACAAAATTTACACAATTTTAATCGCTAAAATTTTATAGAAAAATTCTCAAATACAATTGAGAAATTGGACTTACATAGTCTATAAGTATGGATCCTTGGCTTTAATTTCCCATTGGTCCAAATGAGTGACAAACATAAATGTGCCCACAAATGGCCAAATTCACGTAGAGCTGAATAAAATTTACACAATTTTAATCGCTAAAATTTTATAGAAAAGTTCTCAAATACAATTGAGAAATCGGACTTACATAGTCTATAAGTATGGATCCTTGACTTTAATTTCCCATTGGTCCAAATGAGTGACAAACAAATGTTATAGAAAAATTCTCAAATACAATTGAGAAATCGGACTTACATAGTCTATAAGTATGGATCCTTGGCTTTAATTTCCCATTGGTCCAAATGAGTGACAAACATAAATGTGCCCACAAATGGCCAAATTCACGTAGAGCTGAACAAAATTTACACAATTTTAATCGCTAAAATTTTATAGAAAAATTCTCAAATACAATTGAGAAATTGGACTTACATAGTCTATAAGTATGGATCCTTGGCTTTAATTTCCCATTGGTCCAAATGAGTGACAAACATAAATGTGCCCACAAATGGCCAAATTCACGTAGAGCTGAACAAAATTTACACAATTTTAATCGCTAAAATTTTATAGAAAAATTTTCAAATACAATTGAGAAATCGGACTTACATAGTCTATAAGTATGGATCCTTGGCTTTAATTTCCCATTGGTCCAAATGAGTGACAAACATAAATGTGCCCACAAATGGCCAAATTCACGTAGAGCTGAACAAAATTTACACAATTTTAATCGCTAAAATTTTATAGAAAAATTCTCAAATACAAGTGAGAAATCGGACTTACATAGCCTATAAGTATGGATCCTTGACTTTAATTTCCCATTGGTCCAAATGAGTGACAAACAAATGTTATAGAAAAATTCTCAAATACAATTGAGAAATCGGACTTACATAGCCTATAAGTATGGATCCTTGGCTTTAATTTCCCATTGGTCCAAATGAGTGACAAACATAAATGTGCCCACAAATGGCCAAATTCACGTAGAGCTGAACAAAATTTACACAATTTTAATCGCTAAAATTTTATAGAAAAATTCTCAAATACAATTGAGAAATTGGACTTACATAGTCTATAAGTATGGATCCTTGGCTTTAATTTCCCATTGGTCCAAATGAGTGACAAACATAAATGTGCCCACAAATGGCCAAATTCACGTAGAGCTGAATAAAATTTACACAATTTTAATCGCTAAAATTTTATAGAAAAGTTCTCAAATACAATTGAGAAATCGGACTTACATAGTCTATAAGTATGGATCCTTGACTTTAATTTCCCATTGGTCCAAATGAGTGACAAACAAATGTTATAGAAAAATTCTCAAATACAATTGAGAAATCGGACTTACATAGTCTATAAGTATGGATCCTTGGCTTTAATTTCCCATTGGTCCAAATGAGTGACAAACATAAATGTGCCCACAAATGGCCAAATTCACGTAGAGCTGAACAAAATTTACACAATTTTAATCGCTAAAATTTTATAGAAAAATTCTCAAATACAATTGAGAAATCGGACTTACATAGTCTATAAGTATGGATCCTTGACTTTAATTTCCCATTGGTCCAAATGAGTGACAAACAAATGTTATAGAAAAATTCTCAAATACAATTGAGAAATCGGACTTACATAGTCTATAAGTATGGATCTTTGGCTTTAATTTCCCATTGGTCCAAATGAGTGACAAACATAAATGTGCCCACAAATGGCCAAATTCACGTAGAGCTGAACAAAATTTACACAATTTTAATCGCTAAAATTTTATAGAAAAATTCTCAAATACAATTGAGAAATCGGACTTACATAGTCTATAAGTATGGATCCTTGACTTTAATTTCCCATTGGTCCAAATGAGTGACAAACAAATGTTATAGAAAAATTCTCAAATACAATTGAGAAATCGGACTTACATAGTCTATAAGTATGGATCCTTGGCTTTAATTTCCCATTGGTCCAAATGAGTGACAAACATAAATGTGCCCACAAATGGCCAAATTCACGTAGAGCTGAACAAAATTTACACAATTTTAATCGCTAAAATTTTATAGAAAAATTCTCAAATACAATTGAGAAATCGGACTTACATAGTCTATAAGTATGGATCCTTGACTTTAATTTCCCATTGGTCCAAATGAGTGACAAACAAATGTTATAGAAAAATTCTCAAATACAATTGAGAAATCGGACTTACATAGTCTATAAGTATGGATCCTTGGCTTTAATTTCCCATTGGTCCAAATGAGTGACAAACAAATGTTATAGAAAAATTCTCAAATACAAGTGAGAAATCGGACTTACATAGCTTATAAGTATGGATCCTTGGCTTTAATTTTCCATTGGTCCAAATGAGTGACAAACATAAATGTGCCCACAAATAGCCAAATTCACGTAGAGCTGAACAAAATTTACACAATTTTAATCTTTAAAATTTTATAGAAAAATTCTCAAATACAATTGAGAAATCGGACTTACATAGTCTATAAGTATGGATCCTTGGCTTTAATTTCCCATTGGTCCAAATGAGTGACAAACATAAATGTGCCCACAAATGGCCAAATTCACGTAGAGCTGAACAAAATTTACACAATTTTAATCGCTAAAATTTTATAGAAAAATTCTCAAATACAATTGAGAAATCGGACTTACATAGTCTATAAGTATGGATCCTTGACTTTAATTTCCCATTGGTCCAAATGAGTGACAAACAAATGTTATAGAAAAATTCTCAAATACAATTGAGAAATCGGACTTACATAGTCTATAAGTATGGATCCTTGACTTTAATTTCCCATTGGTCCAAATGAGTGACAAACAAATGTTATAGAAAAATTCTCAAATACAATTGAGAAATCGGACTTACATAGTCTATAAGTATGGATCTTTGGCTTTAATTTCCCATTGGTCCAAATGAGTGACAAACATAAATGTGCCCACAAATAGCCAAATTCACGTAGAGCTGAACAAAATTTACACAATTTTAATCTTTAAAATTTTATAGAAAAATTCTCAAATACAATTGAGAAATCGGACTTACATAGTCTATAAGTATGGATCCTTGGCTTTAATTTCCCATTGGTCCAAATGAGTGACAAACATAAATGTGCCCACAAATGGCCAAATTCACGTAGAGCTGAACAAAATTTACACAATTTTAATCGCTAAAATTTTATAGAAAAATTCTCAAATACAATTGAGAAATCGGACTTACATAGTCTATAAGTATGGATCCTTGACTTTAATTTCCCATTGGTCCAAATGAGTGACAAACAAATGTTATAGAAAAATTCTCAAATACAATTGAGAAATCGGACTTACATAGTCTATAAGTATGGATCTTTGGCTTTAATTTCCCATTGGTCCAAATGAGTGACAAACATAAATGTGCCCACAAATGGCCAAATTCACGTAGAGCTGAACAAAATTTACACAATTTTAATCGCTAAAATTTTATAGAAAAATTCTCAAATACAATTGAGAAATCGGACTTACATAGTCTATAAGTATGGATTCTTGGCTTTAATTTCCCATTGGTCCAAATGAGTGACAAACATAAATGTGCCCACAAATAGCCAAATTCACGTAGAGCTGAACAAAATTTACACAATTTTAATCTTTAAAATTTTATAGAAAAATTCTCAAATACAATTGAGAAATCGGACTTACATAGTCTATAAGTATGGATCCTTGGCTTTAATTTCCCATTGGTCCAAATGAGTGACAAACATAAATGTGCCCACAAATGGCCAAATTCACGTAGAGCTGAACAAAATTTACACAATTTTAATGGCTAAAATTTTATAGAAAAATTCTCAAATACAATTGAGAAATCGGACTTACATAGTCTATAAGTATGGATCCTTGACTTTAATTTCCCATTGGTCCAAATGAGTGACAAACAAATGTTATAGAAAAATTCTCAAATACAATTGAGAAATCGGACTTACATAGTCTATAAGTATGGATCCTTGACTTTAATTTCCCATTGGTCCAAATGAGTGACAAACAAATGTTATAGAAAAATTCTCAAATACAATTGAGAAATCGGACTTACATAGTCTATAAGTATGGATCTTTGGCTTTAATTTCCCATTGGTCCAAATGAGTGACAAACATAAATGTGCCCACAAATGGCCAAATTCACGTAGAGCTGAACAAAATTTACACAATTTTAATCGCTAAAATTTTATAGAAAAATTCTCAAATACAATTGAGAAATCGGACTTACATAGTCTATAAGTATGGATCCTTGACTTTAATTTCCCATTGGTCCAAATGAGTGACAAACAAATGTTGTAGAAAAATTCTCAAATACAATTGAGAAATCGGACTTACATAGTCTATAAGTATGGATCCTTGGCTTTAATTTCCCATTGGTCCAAATGAGTGACAAACAAATGTTATAGAAAAATTCTCAAATACAAGTGAGAAATCGGACTTACATAGCCTATAAGTATGGATCCTTGGCTTTAATTTCCCATTGGTCCAAATGAGTGACAAACAAATGTTATAGAAAAATTCTCAAATACAATTGAGAAATCGGACTTACATAGTCTATAAGTATGGATCCTTGACTTTAATTTCCCATTGGTCCAAATGAGTGACAAACAAATGTTATAGAAAAATTCTCAAATACAATTGAGAAATCGGACTTACATAGTCTATAAGTATGGATCCTTGGCTTTAATTTCCCATTGGTCCAAATGAGTGACAAACAAATGTTATAGAAAAATTCTCAAATACAAGTGAGAAATCGGACTTACATAGCTTATAAGTATGGATCCTTGGCTTTAATTTTCCATTGGTCCAAATGAGTGACAAACATAAATGTGCCCACAAATGGCCAAATTCACGTAGAGCTGAACAAAATTTACACAATTTTAATCTTTAAAATTTTATAGAAAAATTCTCAAATACAATTGAGAAATCGGACTTACATAGTCTATAAGTATGGATCCTTGGCTTTAATTTCCCATTGGTCCAAATGAGTGACAAACATAAATGTGCCCACAAATGGCCAAATTCACGTAGAGCTGAACAAAATTTACACAATTTTAATCGCTAAAATTTTATAGAAAAATTCTCAAATACAATTGAGAAATCGGACTTACATAGTCTATAAGTATGGATCCTTGACTTTAATTTCCCATTGGTCCAAATGAGTGACAAACAAATGTTATAGAAAAATTCTCAAATACAATTGAGAAATCGGACTTACATAGTCTATAAGTATGGATCCTTGGCTTTAATTTCCCATTGGTCCAAATGAGTGACAAACATAAATGTGCCCACAAATGGCCAAATTCACGTAGAGCTGAACAAAATTTACACAATTTTAATCGCTAAAATTTTATAGAAAAATTCTCAAATACAATTGAGAAATCGGACTTACATAGTCTATAAGTATGGATCCTTGGCTTTAATTTCCCATTGGTCCAAATGAGTGACAAACATAAATGTGCCCACAAATGGCCAAATTCACGTAGAGCTGAATAAAATTTACACAATTTTAATCGCTAAAATTTTATAGAAAAGTTCTCAAATACAATTGAGAAATCGGACTTACATAGTTTATAAGTATGGATCCTTGACTTTAATTTCCCATTGGTCCAAATGAGTGACAAACAAATGTTATAGAAAAATTCTCAAATACAATTGAGAAATCGGACTTACATAGTCTATAAGTATGGATCCTTGGCTTTAATTTCCCATTGGTCCAAATGAGTGACAAACATAAATGTGCCCACAAATGGCCAAATTCACGTAGAGCTGAACAAAATTTACACAATTTTAATCGCTAAAATTTTATAGAAAAATTCTCAAATACAATTGAGAAATCGGACTTACATAGTCTATAAGTATGGATCCTTGACTTTAATTTCCCATTGGTCCAAATGAGTGACAAACAAATGTTATAGAAAAATTCTCAAATACAATTGAGAAATCGGACTTACATAGTCTATAAGTACGGATCCTTGGCTTTAATTTCCCATTGGTCCAAATGAGTGACAAACATAAATGTGCCCACAAATGGCCAAATTCACGTAGAGCTGAACAAAATTTACACAATTTTAATCGCTAAAATTTTATAGAAAAATTCTCAAATACAATTGAGAAATCGGACTTACATAGTCTATAAGTATGGATCCGTGACTTTAATTTCCCATTGGTCCAAATGAGTGACAAACAAATGTTATAGAAAAATTCTCAAATACAATTGAGAAATCGGACTTACATAGTCTATAAGTATGGATCCTTGGCTTTAATTTCCCATTGGTCCAAATGAGTGACAAACATAAATGTGCCCACAAATGGCCAAATTCACGTAGAGCTGAACAAAATTTACACAATTTTAATCGCTAAAATTTTATAGAAAAATTCTCAAATACAATTGAGAAATCGGACTTACATAGTCTATAAGTATGGATCCTTGACTTTAATTTCCCATTGGTCCAAATGAGTGACAAACAAATGTTATAGAAAAATTCTCAAATACAATTGAGAAATCGGACTTACATAGTCTATAAGTATGGATCCTTGGCTTTAATTTCCCATTGGTCCAAATGAGTGACAAACAAATGTTATAGAAAAATTCTCAAATACAAGTGAGAAATCGGACTTACATAGCCTATAAGTATGGATCCTTGGCTTTAATTTCCCATTGGTCCAAATGAGTGACAAACAAATGTTATAGAAAAATTCTCAAATACAATTGAGAAATCGGACTTACATAGTCTATAAGTATGGATCCTTGACTTTAATTTCCCATTGGTCCAAATGAGTGACAAACAAATGTTATAGAAAAATTCTCAAATACAATTGAGAAATCGGACTTACATAGTCTATAAGTATGGATCCTTGGCTTTAATTTCCCATTGGTCCAAATGAGTGACAAACAAATGTTATAGAAAAATTCTCAAATACAAGTGAGAAATCGGACTTACATAGTCTATAAGTATGGATCCTTGGCTTTAATTTCCCATTGGTCCAAATGAGTGACAAACATAAATGTGCCCACAAATAGCCAAATTCACGTAGAGCTGAACAAAATTTACACAATTTTAATCTTTAAAATTTTATAGAAAAATTCTCAAATACAATTGAGAAATCGGACTTACATAGTCTATAAGTATGGATCCTTGGCTTTAATTTGCCATTGGTCCAAATGAGTGACAAACAAATTTTATAGAAAAATTCTCACATACAATTGAGAAATCGGACTTACATAGTCTATAAGTATGGATCCTTGGCTTTAATATCCCATTGGTCCAAATGAGTGACAAACATAAATGTGCCCACAAATAGCCAAATTCACGTAGAGCTGAACAAAATTTACACAATTTTAATCGCTAAAATTTTATAGAAAAATTCTCAAATACAATTGAGAAATCGGACTTACATAGTCTATAAGTATGGATCCTTGGCTTTAATTTTCCATTGGTCCAAATGAGTGACAAACATAAATGTGCCCACAAATAGCCAAATTCACGTAGAGCTGAACAAAATTTACACAATTTTAATCTTTAAAATTTTATAGAAAAATTCTCAAATACAATTGAGAAATCGGACTTACATAGTCTATAAGTATGGATCCTTGGCTTTAATTTCCCATTGGTCCAAATGAGTGACAAACATAAATGTGCCCACAAATGGCCAAATTCACGTAGAGCTGAACAAAATTTACACAATTTTAATCGCTAAAATTTTATAGAAAAATTCTCAAATACAATTGAGAAATCGGACTTACATAGTCTATAAGTATGGATCCTTGACTTTAATTTCCCATTGGTCCAAATGAGTGACAAACAAATGTTATAGAAAAATTCTCAAATACAATTGAGAAATCGGGCTTACATAGTCTATAAGTATGGATCCTTGGCTTTAATTTCCCATTGGTCCAAATGAGTGACAAACAAATGTTATAGAAAAATTCTCAAATACAATTGAGAAATCGGACTTACATAGTCTATAAGTATGGATCCTTGACTTTAATTTCCCATTGGTCCAAATGAGTGACAAACAAATGTTATAGAAAAATTCTCAAATACAATTGAGAAATCGGACTTACATAGTCTATAAGTATGGATCCTTGGCTTTAATTTCCCATTGGTCCAAATGAGTGACAAACAAATGTTATAGAAAAATTCTCAAATACAAGTGAGAAATCGGACTTACATAGTCTATAAGTATGGATCCTTGGCTTTAATTTCCCATTGGTCCAAATGAGTGACAAACATAAATGTGCCCACAAATAGCCAAATTCACGTAGAGCTGAACAAAATTTACACAATTTTAATCTTTAAAATTTTATAGAAAAATTCTCAAATACAATTGAGAAATCGGACTTACATAGTCTATAAGTATGGATCCTTGGCTTTAATTTGCCATTGGTCCAAATGAGTGACAAACAAATTTTATAGAAAAATTCTCACATACAATTGAGAAATCGGACTTACATAGTCTATAAGTATGGATCCTTGGCTTTAATATCCCATTGGTCCAAATGAGTGACAAACATAAATG
Source organism: Lypha dubia (assembly GCA_947311025.1). NCBI lineage: Eukaryota > Metazoa > Arthropoda > Insecta > Diptera > Tachinidae > Lypha > Lypha dubia. Next base: position 3,690,260 of record OX371263.1, read on the forward strand.
TGCCCACAAATAGCCAAATTCACGTAGAGCTGAACAAAATTTACACAATTTTAATCGCTAAAATTTTATAGAAAAATTCTCAAATACAATTGAGAAATCGGACTTACATAGTCTATAAGTATGGATCCTTGGCTTTAATTTTCCATTGGTCCAAATGAGTGACAAACATAAATGTGCCCACAAATAGCCAAATTCACGTAGAGCTGAACAAAATTTACACAATTTTAATCTTTAAAATTTTATAGAAAAATTCTCAAATACAATTGAGAAATCGGACTTACATAGTCTATAAGTATGGATCCTTGGCTTTAATTTCCCATTGGTCCAAATGAGTGACAAACATAAATGTGCCCACAAATGGCCAAATTCACGTAGAGCTGAACAAAATTTACACAATTTTAATCGCTAAAATTTTATAGAAAAATTCTCAAATACAATTGAGAAATCGGACTTACATAGTCTATAAGTATGGATCCTTGACTTTAATTTCCCATTGGTCCAAATGAGTGACAAACAAATGTTATAGAAAAATTCTCAAATACAATTGAGAAATCGGGCTTACATAGTCTATAAGTATGGATCCTTGGCTTTAATTTCCCATTGGTCCAAATGAGTGACAAACATAAATGTGCCCACAAATGGCCAAATTCACGTAGAGCTGAACAAAATTTACACAATTTTAATCGCTAAAATTTTATAGAAAAATTCTCAAATACAATTGAGAAATCGGACTTACATAGTCTATAAGTATGGATCCTTGACTTTAATTTCCCATTGGTCCAAATGAGTGACAAACAAATGTTATAGAAAAATTCTCAAATACAATTGAGAAATCGGACTTACATAGTCTATAAGTATGGATCCTTGGCTTTAATTTCCCATTGGTCCAAATGAGTGACAAACATAAATGTGCCCACAAATAGTCAAATTAACGTAGAGCTGAACAAAATTTACACAATTTTAATCTCTAAAATTTTATAGAAAAATTCTCAAATACAATTGAGAAATCGGACTTACATAGTCTATAAGTATGGATCCTTGGCTTTAATTTCCCATTGGTCCAAATGAGTGACAAACAAATGTTATAGAAAAATTCTCAAATACAAGTGAGAAATCGGACTTACATAGCCTATAAGTATGGATCCTTGACTTTAATTTCCCATTGGTCCAAATGAGTGACAAACAAATGTTATAGAAAAATTCTCAAATACAATTGAGAAATCGGACTTACATAGTCTATAAGTATGGATCCTTGGCTTTAATTTCCCATTGGTCCAAATGAGTGACAAACATAAATGTGCCCACAAATGGCCAAATTCACGTAGAGCTGAACAAAATTTACACAATTTTAATCGCTAAAATTTTATAGAAAAATTCTCACATACAATTGAGAAATCGGACTTACATAGTCTATAAGTATGGATCCTTGACTTTAATTTCCCATTGGTCCAAATGAGTGACAAACAAATGTTATAGAAAAATTCTCAAATACAATTGAGAAATCGGACTTACATAGTCTATAAGTATGGATCCTTGGCTTTAATTTCCCATTGGTCCAAATGAGTGACAAACATAAATGTGCCCACAAATGGCCAAATTCACGTAGAGCTGAACAAAATTTACACAATTTTAATCGCTAAAACTTTATAGAAAAATTCTCAAATACAATTGAGAAATCGGACTTACATAGCCTATAAGTATGGATCCTTGGCTTTAATTTCCCATTGGTCCAAATGAGTGACAAACAAATGTTATAGAAAAATTCTCAAATACAATTGAGAAATCGGACTTACATATTCTATAAGTATGGATCCTTGGCTTTAATTTCCCATTGGTCCAAATGAGTGACAAACATAAATGTGCCCACAAATGGCCAAATTCACGTAGAGCTGAACAAAATTTACACAATTTTAATCGCTAAAATTTTATAGAAAAATTCTCAAATACAATTGAGAAATCGGACTTACATAGTCTGTAAGTATGGATCCTTGGCTTTAATTTCCCATTGGTCCAAATGAGTGACAAACATAAATGTGCCCACAAATGGCCAAATTCACGTAGAGCTGAACAAAATTTACACAATTTTAATGCTAAAATTTTATAGAAAAATTCTCAAATACAATTGAGAAATCGGACTTACATAGTCTATAAGTATGGATCCTTGACTTTAATTTCCCATTGGTCCAAATGAGTGACAAACAAATGTTATAGAAAAATTCTCAAATACAATTGAGAAATCGGACTTACATAGTCTATAAGTATGGATCCTTGGCTTTAATTTCCCATTGGTCCAAATGAGTGACAAACAAATGTTATAGAAAAATTCTCAAATACAAGTGAGAAATCGGACTTACATATCCTATAAGTATGGATCCTTGGCTTTAATTTCCCATTAGTCCAAATGAGTGACAAACAAATGTTATAGAAAAATTCTCAAATACAATTGAGAAATCGGACTTACATAGTCTGTAAGTATGGATCCTTGGCTTTAATTTCCCATTGGTCCAAATGAGTGACAAACATAAATGTGCCCACAAATGGCCAAATTCACGTAGAGCTGAACAAAATTTACACAATTTTAATGCTAAAATTTTATAGAAAAATTCTCAAATACAATTGAGAAATCGGACTTACATAGTCTATAAGTATGGATCCTTGACTTTAATTTCCCATTGGTCCAAATGAGTGACAAACAAATGTTATAGAAAAATTCTCAAATACAATTGAGAAATCGGACTTACATAGTCTATAAGTATGGATCCTTGGCTTTAATTTCCCATTGGTCCAAATGAGTGACAAACAAATGTTATAGAAAAATTCTCAAATACAAGTGAGAAATCGGACTTACATATCCTATAAGTATGGATCCTTGGCTTTAATTTCCCATTAGTCCAAATGAGTGACAAACAAATGTTATAGAAAAATTCTCAAATACAATTGAGAAATCGGACTTACATAGCCCATAAGTATGGATCCTTGGCTTTAATTTACACAATTTTAATCGCTAAAATTTTATAGAAAAATTCTCAAATACAATTGAGAAATCGGACTTACATAGTCTATAAGTATGGATCCTTGACTTTAATTTCCCATTGGTCCAAATGAGTGACAAACAAATGTTATAGAAAAATTCTCAAATACAATTGAGAAATCGGACTTACATAGTCTATAAGTATGGATCCTTGGCTTTAATTTCCCATTGGTCCAAATGAGTGACAAACAAATGTTATAGAAAAATTCTCAAATACAAGTGACAAATCGGACTTACATAGTCTATAAGTATGGATCCTTGGCTTTAATTTCCCATTGGTCCAAATGAGTGACAAACATAAATGTGCCCACAAATGGCCAAATTCACGTAGAGCTGAACAAAATTTACACAATTTTAATCGCTAAAATTTTATAGAAAAATTCTCACATACAATTGAGAAATCGGACTTACATAGTCTATAAGTATGGATCCTTGACTTTAATTTCCCATTGGTCCAAATGAGTGACAAACAAATGTTATAGAAAAATTCTCAAATACAATTGAGAAATCGGACTTACATAGTCTATAAGTATGGATCCTTGGCTTTAATTTCCCATTGGTCCAAATGAGTGACAAACATAAATGTGCCCACAAATGGCCAAATTCACGTAGAGCTGAACAAAATTTACACAATTTTAATCGCTAAAATTTTATAGAAAAATTCTCAAATACAATTGAGAAATCGGACTTACATAGTCTATAAGTATGGATCCTTGACTTTAATTTCCCATTGGTCCAAATGAGTGACAAACAAATGTTATAGAAAAATTCTCAAATACAATTGAGAAATCGGACTTACATAGTCTATAAGTATGGATCCTTGGCTTTAATTTCCCATTGGTCCAAATGAGTGACAAACAAATGTTATAGAAAAATTCTCAAATACAAGTGAGAAATCGGACTTACATAGCCTATAAGTATGGATCCTTGGCTTTAATTTCCCATTGGTCCAAATGAGTGACAAACAAATGTTATAGAAAAATTCTCAAATACAATTGAGAAATCGGACTTACATAGCCCATAAGTATGGATCCTTGGCTTTAATTTACACAATTTTAATCGCTAAAATTTTATAGAAAAATTCTCAAATACAATTGAGAAATCGGACTTACATAGTCTATAAGTATGGATCCTTGACTTTAATTTCCCATTGGTCCAAATGAGTGACAAACAAATGTTATAGAAAAATTCTCAAATACAATTGAGAAATCGGACTTACATAGTCTATAAGTATGGATCCTTGGCTTTAATTTCCCATTGGTCCAAATGAGTGACAAACATAAATGTGCCCACAAATGGCCAAATTCACGTAGAGCTGAACAAAATTTACACAATTTTAATCGCTAAAATTTTATAGAAAAATTCTCAAATACAATTGAGAAATCGGACTTACATAGTCTATAAGTATGGATCCTTGACTTTAATTTCCCATTGGTCCAAATGAGTGACAAACAAATGTTATAGAAAAATTCTCAAATACAATTGAGAAATCGGACTTACATAGTCTATAAGTATGGATCCTTGGCTTTAATTTCCCATTGGTCCAAATGAGTGACAAACATAAATGTGCCCACAAATGGCCAAATTCACGTAGAGCTGAACAAAATTTACACAATTTTAATCGCTAAAATTTTATAGAAAAATTCTCAAATACAATTGAGAAATCGGACTTACATAGTCTATAAGTATGGATCCTTGACTTTAATTTCCCATTGGTCCAAATGAGTGACAAACAAATGTTATAGAAAAATTCTCAAATACAATTGAGAAATCGGACTTACATAGTCTATAAGTATGGATCCTTGGCTTTAATTTCCCATTGGTCCAAATGAGTGACAAACATAAATGTGCCCACAAATGGCCAAATTCACGTAGAGCTGAACAAAATTTACACAATTTTAATCGCTAAAATTTTATAGAAAAATTCTCAAATACAATTGAGAAATCGGACTTACATAGTCTATAAGTATGGATCCTTGACTTTAATTTCCCATTGGTCCAAATGAGTGACAAACAAATGTTATAGAAAAATTCTCAAATACAATTGAGAAATCGGACTTACATAGTCTATAAGTATGGATCCTTGGCTTTAATTTCCCATTGGTCCAAATGAGTGACAAACAAATGTTATAGAAAAATTCTCAAATACAATTGAGAAATCGGACTTACATAGTCTATAAGTATGGATCCTTGACTTTAATTTCCCATTGGTCCAAATGAGTGACAAACAAATGTTATAGAAAAATTCTCAAATACAAGTGAGAAATCGGACTTACATAGTCTATAAGTATGGATCCTTGACTTTAATTTCCCATTGGTCCAAATGAGTGACAAACAAATGTTATAGAAAAATTCTCAAATACAATTGAGAAATCGGACTTACATAGTCTATAAGTATGGATCCTTGACTTTAATTTCCCATTGGTCCAAATGAGTGACAAACAAATGTTATAGAAAAATTCTCAAATACAATTGAGAAATCGGACTTACATAGTCTATAAGTATGGATCCTTGGCTTTAATTTCCCATTGGTCCAAATGAGTGACAAACAAATGTTATAGAAAAATTCTCAAATACAAGTGAGAAATCGGACTTACATAGCCTATAAGTATGGATCCTTGGCTTTAATTTTCCATTGGTCCAAATGAGTGACAAACATAAATGTGCCCACAAATGGCCAAATTCACGTAGAGCTGAACAAAATTTACACAATTTTAATCTTTAAAATTTTATAGAAAAATTCTCAAATACAATTGAGAAATCGGACTTACATAGTCTATAAGTATGGATCCTTGGCTTTAATTTCCCATTGGTCCAAATGAGTGACAAACATAAATGTGCCCACAAATGGCCAAATTCACGTAGAGCTGAACAAAATTTACACAATTTTAATCGCTAAAATTTTATAGAAAAATTCTCAAATACAATTGAGAAATCGGACTTACATAGTCTATAAGTATGGATCCTTGACTTTAATTTCCCATTGGTCCAAATGAGTGACAAACAAATGTTATAGAAAAATTCTCAAATACAATTGAGAAATCGGACTTACATAGTCTATAAGTATGGATCCTTGGCTTTAATTTCCCATTGGTCCAAATGAGTGACAAACATAAATGTGCCCACAAATGGCCAAATTCACGTAGAGCTGAACAAAATTTACACAATTTTAATCGCTAAAATTTTATAGAAAAATTCTCAAATACAATTGAGAAATCGGACTTACATAGTCTATAAGTATGGATCCTTGACTTTAATTTCCCATTGGTCCAAATGAGTGACAAACAAATGTTATAGAAAAATTCTCAAATACAATTGAGAAATCGGACTTACATAGTCTATAAGTATGGATCCTTGGCTTTAATTTCCCATTGGTCCAAATGAGTGACAAACAAATGTTATAGAAAAATTCTCAAATACAATTGAGAAATCGGACTTACATAGTCTATAAGTATGGATCCTTGACTTTAATTTCCCATTGGTCCAAATGAGTGACAAACAAATGTTATAGAAAAATTCTCAAATACAAGTGAGAAATCGGACTTACATAGTCTATAAGTATGGATCCTTGACTTTAATTTCCCATTGGTCCAAATGAGTGACAAACAAATGTTATAGAAAAATTCTCAAATACAATTGAGAAATCGGACTTACATAGTCTATAAGTATGGATCCTTGACTTTAATTTCCCATTGGTCCAAATGAGTGACAAACAAATGTTATAGAAAAATTCTCAAATACAATTGAGAAATCGGACTTACATAGTCTATAAGTATGGATCCTTGGCTTTAATTTCCCATTGGTCCAAATGAGTGACAAACAAATGTTATAGAAAAATTCTCAAATACAAGTGAGAAATCGGACTTACATAGCCTATAAGTATGGATCCTTGGCTTTAATTTTCCATTGGTCCAAATGAGTGACAAACATAAATGTGCCCACAAATGGCCAAATTCACGTAGAGCTGAACAAAATTTACACAATTTTAATCTTTAAAATTTTATAGAAAAATTCTCAAATACAATTGAGAAATCGGACTTACATAGTCTATAAGTATGGATCCTTGGCTTTAATTTCCCATTGGTCCAAATGAGTGACAAACATAAATGTGCCCACAAATGGCCAAATTCACGTAGAGCTGAACAAAATTTACACAATTTTAATCGCTAAAATTTTATAGAAAAATTCTCAAATACAATTGAGAAATCGGACTTACATAGTCTATAAGTATGGATCCTTGACTTTAATTTCCCATTGGTCCAAATGAGTGACAAACAAATGTTATAGAAAAATTCTCAAATACAATTGAGAAATCGGGCTTACATAGTCTATAAGTATGGATCCTTGGCTTTAATTTCCCATTGGTCCAAATGAGTGACAAACATAAATGTGCCCACAAATGGCCAAATTCACGTAGAGCTGAACAAAATTTACACAATTTTAATCGCTAAAATTTTATAGAAAAATTCTCAAATACAATTGAGAAATCGGACTTACATAGTCTATAAGTATGGATCCTTGACTTTAATTTCCCATTGGTCCAAATGAGTGAAAACAAATGTTATAGAAAAATTTTCAAATACAATTGAGAAATCGGACTTACATAGTCTATAAGTATGGATCCTTGGCTTTAATTTCCCATTGGTCCAAATGAGTGACAAACATAAATGTGCCCACAAATAGTCAAATTAACGTAGAGCTGAACAAAATTTACACAATTTTAATCTTTAAAATTTTATAGAAAAATTCTCAAATACAATTGAGAAATCGGACTTACATAGTCTATAAGTATGGATCCTTGGCTTTAATTTCCCATTGGTCCAAATGAGTGACAAACAAATGTTATAGAAAAATTCTCAAATACAAGTGAGAAATCGGACTTACATAGTCTATAAGTATGGATCCTTGGCTTTAATTTCCCATTGGTCCAAATGAGTGACAAACAAATGTTATAGAAAAATTCTCAAATACAAGTGAGAAATCGGACTTACATAGCCTATAAGTATGGATCCTTGACTTTAATTTCCCATTGGTCCAAATGAGTGACAAACAAATGTTATAGAAAAATTCTCAAATACAATTGAGAAATCGGACTTACATAGTCTATAAGTATGGATCCTTGGCTTTAATTTCCCATTGGTCCAAATGAGTGACAAACATAAATGTGCCCACAAATGGCCAAATTCACGTAGAGCTGAACAAAATTTACACAATTTTAATCGCTAAAATTTTATAGAAAAATTCTCAAATACAATTGAGAAATCGGACTTACATAGTCTATAAGTATGGATCCTTGACTTTAATTTCCCATTGGTCCAAATGAGTGACAAACAAATGTTATAGAAAAATTCTCAAATACAATTGAGAAATCGGACTTACATAGTCTATAAGTATGGATCCTTGGCTTTAATTTCCCATTGGTCCAAATGAGTGACAAACATAAATGTGCCCACAAATGGCCAAATTCACGTAGAGCTGAACAAAATTTACACAATTTTAATCGCTAAAACTTTATAGAAAAATTCTCAAATACAATTGAGAAATCGGACTTACATAGCCTATAAGTATGGATCCTTGGCTTTAATTTCCCATTGGTCCAAATGAGTGACAAACAAATGTTATAGAAAAATTCTCAAATACAATTGAGAAATCGGACTTACATAGTCTATAAGTATGGATCCTTGGCTTTAATTTCCCATTGGTCCAAATGAGTGACAAACATAAATGTGCCCACAAATGGCCAAATTCACGTAGAGCTGAATAAAATTTACACAATTTTAATCGCTAAAATTTTATAGAAAAATTCTCAAATACAATTGAGAAATCGGACTTACATAGTCTATAAGTATGGATCCTTGACTTTAATTTCCCATTGGTCCAAATGAGTGACAAACAAATGTTATAGAAAAATTCTCAAATACAATTGAGAAATCGGACTTACATAGTCTATAAGTATGGATCTTTGGCTTTAATTTCCCATTGGTCCAAATGAGTGACAAACATAAATGTGCCCACAAATGGCCAAATTCACGTAGAGCTGAACAAAATTTACACAATTTTAATCGCTAAAATTTTATAGAAAAATTCTCAAATACAATTGAGAAATCGGACTTACATAGTCTATAAGTATGGATCCTTGGCTTTAATTTCCCATTGGTCCAAATGAGTGACAAACATAAATGTGCCCACAAATGGCCAAATTCACGTAGAGCTGAACAAAATTTACACAATTTTAATCGCTAAAATTTTATAGAAAAATTCTCAAATACAATTGAGAAATCGGACTTACATAGTCTATAAGTATGGATCCTTGGCTTTAATTTCCCATTGGTCCAAATGAGTGACAAACATAAATGTGCCCACAAATGGCCAAATTCAGGTAGAGCTGAACAAAATTTACACAATTTTAATCGCTAAAATTTTATAGAAAAATTCTCAAATACAATTGAGAAATCGGACTTACATAGTCTATAAGTATGGATCCTTGACTTTAATTTCCCATTGGTCCAAATGAGTGACAAACAAATGTTATAGAAAAATTCTCAAATACAATTGAGAAATCGGACTTACATAGTCTATAAGTATGGATCCTTGGCTTTAATTTCCCATTGGTCCAAATGAGTGACAAACATAAATGTGCCCACAAATGGCCAAATTCACGTAGAGCTGAACAAAATTTACACAATTTTAATCGCTAAAATTTTATAGAAAAATTCTCAAATACAATTGAGAAATCGGACTTACATAGTCTATAAGTATGGATCCTTGACTTTAATTTCCCATTGGTCCAAATGAGTGACAAACAAATGTTATAGAAAAATTCTCAAATACAATTGAGAAATCGGGCTTACATAGTCTATAAGTATGGATCCTTGGCTTTAATTTCCCATTGGTCCAAATGAGTGACAAACATAAATGTGCCCACAAATGGCCAAATTCACGTAGAGCTGAACAAAATTTACACAATTTTAATCGCTAAAATTTTATAGAAAAATTCTCAAATACAATTGAGAAATCGGACTTACATAGTCTATAAGTATGGATCCTTGACTTTAATTTCCCATTGGTCCAAATGAGTGACAAACAAATGTTATAGAAAAATTCTCAAATACAATTGAGAAATCGGACTTACATAGTCTATAAGTATGGATCCTTGGCTTTAATTTCCCATTGGTCCAAATGAGTGACAAACATAAATGTGCCCACAAATAGTCAAATTAACGTAGAGCTGAACAAAATTTACACAATTTTAATCTTTAAAATTTTATAGAAAAATTCTCAAATACAATTGAGAAATCGGACTTACATAGTCTATAAGTATGGATCCTTGGCTTTAATTTCCCATTGGTCCAAATGAGTGACAAACAAATGTTATAGAAAAATTCTCAAATACAAGTGAGAAATCGGACTTACATAGTCTATAAGTATGGATCCTTGGCTTTAATTTCCCATTGGTCCAAATGAGTGACAAACAAATGTTATAGAAAAATTCTCAAATACAAGTGAGAAATCGGACTTACATAGCCTATAAGTATGGATCCTTGACTTTAATTTCCCATTGGTCCAAATGAGTGACAAACAAATGTTATAGAAAAATTCTCAAATACAATTGAGAAATCGGACTTACATAGTCTATAAGTATGGATCCTTGGCTTTAATTTCCCATTGGTCCAAATGAGTGACAAACATAAATGTGCCCACAAATGGCCAAATTCACGTAGAGCTGAACAAAATTTACACAATTTTAATCGCTAAAATTTTATAGAAAAATTCTCAAATACAATTGAGAAATCGGACTTACATAGTCTATAAGTATGGATCCTTGACTTTAATTTCCCATTGGTCCAAATGAGTGACAAACAAATGTTATAGAAAAATTCTCAAATACAATTGAGAAATCGGACTTACATAGTCTATAAGTATGGATCCTTGGCTTTAATTTCCCATTGGTCCAAATGAGTGACAAACATAAATGTGCCCACAAATGGCCAAATTCACGTAGAGCTGAACAAAATTTACACAATTTTAATCGCTAAAACTTAATAGAAAAATTCTCAAATACAATTGAGAAATCGGACTTACATAGCCTATAAGTATGGATCCTTGGCTTTAATTTCCCATTGGTCCAAATGAGTGACAAACAAATGTTATAGAAAAATTCTCAAATACAATTGAGAAATCGGACTTACATAGTCTATAAGTATGGATCCTTGACTTTAATTTCCCATTGGTCCAAATAAGTGACAAACAAATGTTATAGAAAAATTCTCAAATACAATTGAGAAATCGGACTTACATAGTCTATAAGTATGGATCTTTGGCTTTAATTTCCCATTGGTCCAAATGAGTGACAAACATAAATGTGCCCACAAATGGCCAAATTCACGTAGAGCTGAACAAAATTTACACAATTTTAATCGCTAAAATTTTATAGAAAAATTCTCAAATACAATTGAGAAATCGGACTTACATAGTCTATAAGTATGGATCCTTGACTTTAATTTCCCATTGGTCCAAATGAGTGACAAACAAATGTTATAGAAAAATTCTCAAATACAAGTGAGAAATCGGACTTACATAGCCTATAAGTATGGATCCTTGGCTTTAATTTCCCATTGGTCCAAATGAGTGACAAACATAAATGTGCCCACAAATGGCCAAATTCACGTAGAGCTGAACAAAATTTACACAATTTTAATCGCTAAAATTTTATAGAAAAATTCTCAAATACAATTGAGAAATCGGACTTACATAGTCTATAAGTATGGATCCTTGGCTTTAATTTCCCATTGGTCCAAATGAGTGACAAACATAAATGTGCCCACAAATGGCCAAATTCACGTAGAGCTGAACAAAATTTACACAATTTTAATGCTAAAATTTTATAGAAAAATTCTCAAATACAATTGAGAAATCGGACTTACATAGTCTATAAGTATGGATCCTTGACTTTAATTTCCCATTGGTCCAAATGAGTGACAAACAAATGTTATAGAAAAATTCTCAAATACAATTGAGAAATCGGACTTACATAGTCTATAAGTATGGATCCTTGGCTTTAATTTCCCATTGGTCCAAATGAGTGACAAACAAATGTTATAGAAAAATTCTCAAATACAATTGAGAAATCGGACTTACATAGCCCATAAGTATGGATCCTTGGCTTTAATTTCCCATTGGTCCAAATGAGTGACAAAATTAAATGTGCCCACAAATTGCCAAATTCCGGTAGAGCTGAACAAAATTTACACAATTTTAATATAAATACTTTTAATTTTATTTTATAACGACTGGGGTAGCAAAGCACACCTGGATAAGCTAGTTTTTGTTATAAATAACACTGCACTTTTTGTTTTTACCCTTTTAGTCATATATAAGCCACTATTGGGTAGGTTGAATAAATTAAAAATACATAAATAAATAAAGTTCTCAAATGATTTTTTAAAGTTTGTGCATAATATAAGAGATTTGAAGCTTTTAAAAAGTATGGTTAAAGTTTACTGATGACTTTGTAAAGCACCAATGAAATGCATATAAACCTTGCTGTGCCATCAACAAATAAATAAAATATTTTTAACATAAATCTTAGAGAATATATCAAATAATGAATTTCATAAACACCTAAAAATATTTAGGTTTTTTATTCCCATCTGTATCATTTTATTTTCAATACTCGTTTGTAACAATGGTGTAAGGTTTCATTTTAGCTTTAAGGAATATTTATTGTCATTTTCTACTCATGATTATTCTTTTGTTGTGTTTTCTTTTTTTTCTTCACCAGCCAAAGTCAAAGTATTCACTGTGGCGACAGATCGTACTGATGGCTTCTTGCGTTACATGCGCTCAGCTCGAGTTTATGGTATTGAGGTGAGTTTTTTTTATTCAAAATTACTTTAGAAAACAATAACTATAATAACAATGTAAAAAATACCACAAAGTGTTAAATAAATAAATGAAGGAAAAATGACACCTTTGCAAGTGGTGCAGATAAAAATACAATTTTTTTTAATAAAAAAAAAAAACGAATATGATTCGAAAGGCGCAGTGTGGCCATATCGAAAAATATTTGCAGCTAAATCGGCTCTAAAATAAAGCTAAAAAATGCTAAAAAATCATAAACTGGCAAAAAATAATGCTTAAATTTAAATTACATATATTATTTTTTGTTATTTTATTTAATATATCTTATGTCTTCTGTACATATTATTAATTATTCGTAATTCTTCTCCATAAACACCTATTGCACATGATTTCAATAAAATAAACTAATGAAAACATAACAATACAAATATAATGAACATAAAAGTACTTGAAACGATAAATTAAATGTCTGAAATACATATACGTATATAAGTATATAAAATGTATATAAGATTTATAATAATAAATTTTATTTATAAATTAAATACGTCATCTTCTTGAGCTTCTAAATAGTCGATCGAGATATCATTATGACATATGTTCGTATCGCATTCGTTCGTTATTTTAAAACTTTCGCAACATGTATTTAGTCTTTTCAAACCACACCGATTCATGCCATTAAAAACCTTTTCAATTTCTGCGTTGCTAAATGGACAAACTAAGAGCTTCATTCCAAAAGAAGCTAATTCACTGAATTGATTTTCATTTAATGCACTTTTATAACAATACTCTAAATTTATCCCGAAATCAACTGTTGACTTTATATTTAACAAATTACATGAACTTAAATTCTGCCACTGATGTTCCAAAGTAGTAAATTATTCTACATTGAAATCATTCATTTCTTTTTAAATTGTTTGTTTAATTTGCTTTTAAACTGTTTTCTACACAAAAGAAGTTAGTATTCATGAAAATAATTTAATAAAAATCAAAAATTTCATATATTTGAAAAATGCTAATAGTAATTGGAAAATTTGCAGCTAAATCAGAAAAAATGCAAAGTTTAGCTGCAAAAATGCCAAAATGGCCACACTGGAAAGGATCCGAACAAACGTTTTATAAATCGCGGAGCTCTGAGAAAACAAATATGAACAACAATTTTTAATGTTGGTCGTCTAGATACGTAGTTGGGTTTTACTTGAATTCCTTAGTTTGCATGATTGATGCCATACCTATTATTTCAATCTTCTCATTTATTTCGGTCATTAAGCACATAAAAGCAAACATTTTCATCCAAACTTTGACGAAAATGACTGGTGTACTTCTTTAGTCATTTATTCTAATTACAATATTGCTTTTAAATAATAAGACAGTGCAACAACCAAAATGGGAATTAGATGAGACGTCATCTAGCGTCAGTTTTAGGTAAAAGTAAATATCGAAAATTAATTCCTCGACCCTAAAAACAGTAAGATACCACAACTTTCCAGGATAATAAAAATAAATAAGCATTATTTTATCAAATTTTCAATGAACTTTCCTTGTTAGACAGCGTTCCAAAATCACCAACTTCAAATGCGTGTAAAAAAATCTCGCACTGAACTAAAAAAATGGATAATTTCAACTTTCATTTGCAGTTGGTCTCATCCCATTCCCGTTCATAAAGTTCGATTTTGTATCACTGTGTAATTGAATTCACATGAATATAAAAATTAACCGGTTGTGTATTTTTGTATAGATGTTTAAAGATTAAAGATGTTTGCTTTTAATATTTCTCAAGTTAAACTTTTTAAAGTTGTTTGATAACTGGTCTATTAATTAAAGCAACCAAAATTGTTAGGCACAAAAGATTAGAAGCGATTTTTTGAAGTACAATACATACGCACATATTGTAAGAAATGTGAAGATATTTTTGGTTTTAAAGAACCAAGAATTACTTGGCGATTTATTTAGTTTTGTTGATTTCTTTCGTTGTTTTAATTTGATTGATTTTTTAGTTTTAATGTTGTTTTTATTCTGGCGATTTTTTTTTTCTTTGCGTTGCTTTGGTTTTCCTTTTTTTGCCGTTTGGCGATTTTTTCGTTTTAACGTTTTTTTTTATTGCGGTGTGTTTTTAGATATTTTTTATTTTGGGAATTTTTTCGTTTTACTACATGTATTTTTTTAATTTTTTCAAGTTTGATGTTTTATTTTTTTTTTTTGCAAATTTTGCACAAACATCCAATACCAGCTCGGATTGAAGTTTATTTGTTTCAAATACTTATACATATTATGCTAAAAGAAAAGTAACATTTAGGATATAATGCTTTCTAACAAACTATTATAATTGGTAAATTGCAGCAGAACAAATTATTTGATTTCAGATTTTTTTGTTTTGTCGGCAGTTGAAAAACAAACAGACGTCTGTTCCTCTCTTTAGTTTTTATTACATTTTAGTACGAAAATACCTTTTCAACATTTGCCGGTGAATATGGAATGGATAATATTCCTCCAGCAATTCTTCAAATATCAAAAAAGATCAGTTCATTTACTTCATTTTTAATTCATGGGATTCTTCGAAATACATTTGTGCCATCTGTTCATATAAATTCGGTTGAGTGTAACGTTGTTAGTAACGCATGATCTCCGAAACAATAAGAGCAGAGCTATCTTGCTAAAATTTTCAACACAGGTTCGACTCTACTTGTGTTTTTTTTTCTGACCCAATAAGTGACCACTGGGTTGACTAATTTGGAAAAGTCCAATTTGTTGCTAAAAAACAATTATAATAGCAAGCAAACTCAGAAATACACTTCATGTATTGCCAAACGTATTGTCTGGATGAAAAATATTATTGCAGCAATATTCGATTTCGTATTGCGGAATATACTTTCTTCGGGAAGACATGTGTCTCGAAGGCAATACTCCTACGGTGATAAACTGGCAATATTGCCATATCATTTGGAAGATCAAATATGTACACACATACACAGATACATACATATGTAAGCATATTAATTTATGAACACAGTGTTTTTAACGGGCCAACACTAATGGGTCAACCGATTAAACTCTCTACAGATCTTCGTTTCATATTTTAAAAATCATTTTCATTGAGATTTCGGTCTTTCTTTTATAATTTTTGTGAAACTAAATGTATCTAAATATTTTTATTCATACATACATAATACATACATACATATCTGCATATGTACAAATAGTAAAAATAAATTTAAATTTTGTGTCATCATATCGCACTGGTTCCTCTTAAAAGTCATCTCAAAATTTTTAACTTTTCACTTTTTGCAAGAAATCTTTGTAATTGTGTAAGTTTTTTGTGTATTGTTTTAGAAGAAATGAATTTATTGTGTTGCGTACGTCGGTCCATTTTAGGGTTGAGAACACACACCCCTCGTAAGAGCAAGCCGTTGCTGCTAGTTGGGACATCTGACCGGCATGGGTCACGTAGCACAAACTCATTTATTACATGTTATTTTTTCAGATTTTATTGAGTTTTTTCCTTCTCCTGTAAAGTAGCTATAAGTTAAGATACGACCTTTATATATTAAGCCATCGATATATATAAAAAAACAATTTTTTGCCTCTACTGAAAATTTGTAATTTTGAGTTGACGCTCTTTAGGATCTAATTTAGACGGGGCAAAGTTTACTTTGAAAGAAAAATTGTTTTCCATTTTTTTTTTTTAACTTTGGAGTTCAGTCACAAAAGGTTTTTTTACAAATTTTGATTCCTTCGTTTGTTCGTTCTTAATTTTTTTGACTATTTACAATTGGTGTTTTATGATTTCTCTATGCATATGTATGTAAAGGGTTATCCATTTCGTGGTTTCAAAAGTATAGGACTGGAATTCGACATCTGTCAAACTAAGTTGTTAAACCAATTTTTTTCTTTTCAGTTGAAAGTCTGACATTGACGAAAATGGATCGCTTAACTATCACACACCGCATAAAATTTATCAAAACATACTACAAAAATGGTGATTCTGCCACAGCCACATATCGTGCTTTAAGAGGAGATTATGGTTTACATAATCGTCCAACTACGCAAGCAATTGGCAAAATTGTGAAGAAATTTGAAGAGACTGGAGCGGTTACAAATATTGTAACGCCTGTGTACATCGTTTCGCTCGTTCCGCTGAAAATATCGCTGCTGTAAGTGATTGCACCTTACTTCTTCGAAAACGACGATGGATCGACTGTCACCGTCAATTCGGAACGTTATGGTCATATGATAACCGGCCTGCTATTGAAGAATACGACTTGGAGAATATGTGGTTTCAACAAGACGGTGCCACATGCCACACAACTCGAGCGAATATGGCTTTATTGCAAGAGACATTTCCTGGCCGCGTAATTTCTCGTCGTGGCGATATCAACTGTCCACCAAGATCATCCGATTTGACACCATTAGACTTTTTTGTGGGGCTACGCGAAAGACCGTGTTTATGCAGATAAACCTTTAACTCTTGAGCACTTAAAAACCACCATTCGTCAAGTTATGGCTGAGATACCGCCCAATATGTGTCAAAAAGTGGTCGAAAATTACCTCAAAAGAATCAATGCTTGCAACACTTCGCGTGGTGGTCATTTAAATGATGTAGTGTTTCACACATAATGTCAATGTTCAAACTTTATAATAAAAAAGAAATATCATGAAAAAAATATTTTATATACATATATGTATGTGTTTTATTTACGTTTAGTTTTGAAACCGCAAAATGGATAACCCATTATATAATTTTTGCGTGTCTAAATGTGGAACTAGTGCGATATATTGCGTAAAAATTATAAAACGAAAAAATTTAAATATTACCTAGGTACTATGAATATACATATATATGTATTCCTCTTTTGCCAAATTGAAGCGAATATTTCTGGAATCTTTTGCACATACTTCCCAAAAATAAAATAAATACATAAAGTTTAAAAAAGCACATAAAATGTTCATATCATGTTAAAATATGTAGTAATCAAACCTCTGAAGAGAATTGTTTAACTTCAGAAGTAAAATAATTTAAAAATGTTCAGTAGTGGTCTTCAAATTCAGCATCTCAATGTCATAATAATGTTAAATACCTAAAGTAGTGTGACAGTTTTTTTTCAATTTATTGTTATTGACAAAAAGAGAGTTACATACATACATATTTTTTTCACTTAAATTTTAAATATTAAGTGTCACTAAATTTCAAAAGTAATATTCGTATTCGGCGAATATTGTTACATACGATACATACATTTGTATTCGTATTTGCGAATATGTACTTAAAATTGATATTCGTGACATTACCAGTATGTATGTACACACACATATGTACATATGTATGTATATTCAAATTTATTTCTATTTTTTCCAGCCATTTAAATAAACAATCGCATGTACATACATACATACGTACTCGTATATTGATTCGATATAGAATAACCACATCATTTTTTTTGTACTTTTGTTTTGTTTAAATTTCTTTTTCTTACTGATTTTGTTTATGAGATTTAAAATGCAGCCTCATTCATCCGGCTAATGTGTGCCAGATTTTCTTTAAATAAGAACACGTAAACATTTCTTTGGAATAAATATGTACTTATGTATTTACTTATGTATGTATGTATGTGGCTTAATAATATAATGGTTTTGCGTGATCATATGATATACGAGTATGTACATATGTATATACATATGTATGTAAGTACTATGCATCAAGTTGAAAATTCTTTCCTTAATTTTCCTACATCAGCCGATATTTAAATATGTACATACATATGTATGTATATATATATAAAAAATAATTTTCTATGAATCAAATACAAAGTTGGTGGTTTTCTCTAGATTTGATTGAAAATCTTTGTATTTGATTCAGACTGAACGCAGACTTATAACAATGTCTTATTTTCCTCTTTATACATTATTTATAATCAGCCTCTCAATATGAAATGCCACTTTATTTTATCAGTTGCTAAGAAGTTGTGCTTGCGCTGATCTTTAAGCTGTTCAAATTCCTCGTATCATTAATGTTTTGTTTTTTGTATGTCACAGATAAGCTTTTCTCGTGGATTTGGGTGATTTCGTATTTTTTATAACATTTTTAACTTCCTGTTATAAAAAATAGGAAGTTACTTATTTAACTTTTGCAAATCGGGGTTTCAACAGATCTCGACGTTTTCTGGCCATGGGAATCTATTCCGACTATGCGACGATATTCGTGTGGGCTTATGTACATATGTATGTATCTATACATACATATGCATGTATGTACATATATATGTATGCAACTCCTCATAACTTCAGAATGTATTAACCATCGTCAGTGTTGATGAGTATCATGCTTTGTCAAACGTGATTGAAATTCAACTATCCATCAGATATCTGTTTTCGTAGATTATTAAATTAAGTGTAAAACCGTTAAATTATATTTGCATATACATAAATATAAATGTGAAAATAAGGCCAAGTTCAGTCGTGAAATGTGGTTTGATTAAAATCAAGATCAAGTTCTTGATATGTTAAATACCATCTCATTTGCAGGCAATTATTTCCTAACCTGGCAACCTGCTTAATTATAAATTACTAGCTGAGCGCCCCGAAGCGCACGGAAGATGGTATTGTACCTATGAAGAACTTGGTCCTTATTTTGATCTCAGTACTTTTTACGGCCGACATTTTTTGGATAGGAACTTGGCCTTATTTTCACATTTATGTTTTTGTGCGGATCTCACTTCTTTTTTCTAAGTTGTTTTTGTATAAATATTTATATGTATTTATAATTTTGGTTTTTTAACAGTTAACGGTGAGGTTATTTAATGTGAAGCTTTTTAGCTATACTGGAAGTGCCCCATACAAAGAAGGGACACCCTAGTCCCCCAGGTGGAAAAGGCCTGTTTAAAAATAACTTTTGTATTTTATCATCAGTACGAACTCTTGCTTTCCTTGAGCGAAAACTTAATCTCTCTATTTAGAATGAGAGAAAACTCAATCTCTCTAATTAGAATGTCATGCTTAAGACATGAGTAAATTCTTTGTTTATTCTGAATTTCCCTGCGTTTGTTATATTTTAAAGCATCAGCATTTCCTTTGTTTCCTTCCCTTTGATCTCTGAAAAATCATAATTTCTGCGCAGTTTTTAAAACCACTCGCGGAGGTCTCTACTTTAGCCTTGAGAGCCATCTTAAAACGTTCTATTTATCATGTTCAGCTGAACGGAAAAATGTATTCTGGCTTGATTCGAAATTTTATTCGCAATCGGAGTGATATAAGCGAACTCAATGACAAGTGTTTTAGATTTGTGATGGTCGTTACAAAGGGGAATAGTCACGGGCTTACGGCGTTCTTATGGTCTATGATATACAATGGATTTGCTTCCTAAACTTTATAGGGAACCTTCTGTAACTCAAAAGGAGGGTGCATATGTTTTTCCACACAACCAAAAATTTTTTGAAATAATAGTATTTTTTCCAAATATTTATTATATTAACATAATTTTCAGGTGACTCCTTTGGGCTTAAATCAAGAATGGAAGGGTGGTGATATGGAGGGACCTGGTGGGGGTTTTAAAGTAAATCTTTTAAGACAGGCCATAGAACCTCTAAAAGATGAAAAGGATACCATTATATTGTTTACTGACAGGTAAAATTAACTAAATAATATTTATTTATAGTATATTTTCAATAATGATATTTTCAGTTACGATGTTCTATTTACCACTGGCCTCTCTGAAATCGTCCAAAAGTTCAAAGAGTCGAATTCTAAAATATTCTTTTCGGCCGAAAAATACTGCTGGCCTGATCAGAGTTTAGCCAGTAAATATCCCAGCGTCGAGCCAAAGTCGTCTCCCTACCTAAACTCCGGAGCATTTATTGGTTATGCTCCCCAAATATGGGCTCTGTTAGGCGAACCTATTGCTGATAGAGACGATGATCAATTATATTATACCAAAGTATTTTTAAATAAAGATCTACGAAAAAAACTAGACATGAAACTAGATACAACTTCGAGTTTATTCCAAAATTTGAATGGTGCTAAGGATGATGTTAAATTGGATGTGGACTTGGAAACAAATGAGGGTGTTTTGAAAAACATAAATTTTCTCACTATGCCCAGCATTTTACATGGCAATGGTGGCAGTAAAGTAGAACTAAATGCATTTTCCAACTATTTGGCCAAAACTTTTAGTGGCAGGTGTTTGTTATGTCGAGAGGATCGTGTCGAATTGGATGTAAGTTGGTCTATTAGTCAAAATTTACTTACAAATTTCTTAATACATAGATATTATTTTTATATTTCTATTTTAGGAAAATAAATTACCCACTATATCATTGTCTATAATAATTAACCAAGCTGTACCATTCTTTGATATGTTTTTAAATCAAACCGCCGAATTGAATTATCCCAAAAACAAAATGCACATTTTCATCTATAGTGGCTTAGAATTCCACGACTCTTTGGCCAAGTCTCATTTGAAACGTTATGAAAGTCAATATTTAACTTCGAAAATGGTTTTATCTGCCGATCAATTTGACGAAAAGAGAGCAAGACAACTAGCTTTGTAAGTTTTTCTTTTTTCTTTGTTGTAAACGATCTTAATAAACTGAAAATATGTCTAATTGTATAGGCAACAAGCCCAACAAAAGGAAGTGGATTATATCTTTTTCGTCGATGCCGATGTTCATATTGATGATCCTGAAGTTTTACGCGAGTTATTAAGTTTAGATAAGTAAGTTTATTTTCGTAATTTTTGCTGAAAAAAATTTATTTTAATTTGATTTTCGCTTGCTTCTAGACAATTTGCTGCTCCTGTTGTGAGCAAACACAACGAATTGTGGAGTAACTTCTGGGGTGCCTTAACCGAAGGCGGATATTATGCCCGCTCTCCCGATTATGTCGACATTGTAAAAGGCGATATCCTGTAAGTACACCTACAAAAAGTTAACACAGCCGAGTCTAGTAACCAACATCATGCATTTTTTTGATGTCCCTTAGTGTCTATGCAAATATATATTCACCCTTTATATTGTGTTTGGCATTTTCATTGCAAAAACTCCGCGTTTTTTAAAAATGGTATCGTGGTTAGCAAAAAACGACAATTGCACGACATTGTATAAAAATCTATTACAAGAACACCGTTACAACGGTATCGTATTTGGCGTTTTTTGCCTGTCAAATTTGCTAAAAACAGGCGTTTATAATTTTTATCACGACACAAACGTTACTAAAGCGAAGTTTTGATTAAAATGGTGGAAAATAAAGTGTAAGTATCCAAAAAAACAAAAAAACATTTTAGAATAAAGGTCACAACTGCCATACGATTCTCAAAGCTGGTGGAATGGAGGAAAAACCATATTTGGCAAAAGGGTTTCACAAAGGCGGCCAAAAACTTAACATGAAAGAAGAGTGGAATACCATATCCGAACTCTTAAATAGCATTAGACCTCCCTTCCGTTCAGGTGAAGTATGGATGAAGGTGTGGGCAGACTTTAAATAAAAAAATAACTCGCATACAACAAAGCCGAAAGCCATGCAACAGGTGGTGGCACTTATAAGCAATTTATTTTATCACCAGTTGAGGAGGCAGGAGTTAATTTATTGGACATGCATTCGATTATGAAACATAAAATTGCTTTTGGAATAAAAAAACCACGGGTCGTATCCCCTGATCCTGTGCCAAATAAAACCTCAAATGAAAGCCTGAAAGAAATTGACCAACCACGTACATCGTCTGCGTCCGTACATAAGAAAAAAGTGTGTGAATATGATTGTTTGCTGTCTCAAATTTTTTCTTGTGATGTTCACTTCTTATGCACCGCATTTATCCTCGCCTTCAGAGGATGAAAAAAAAACACATACTGAAAATTTTAGTTAATAAAAAATTAAATGAATACGATTTTGTTTGTTTATTTTGACAGTTTTCATAACAGGCTGTATCATAATAATTTAAAAATGCTCAATCTTTTACATTTTGGTTCATTTACAAAAATATCTTAGGCGTAAATTTTACACGATACCATTGAATTTTAAATTCGACTACAAATACGCCCGTAGTCTAAATACGCCTACGCCAAACACGATAAGGGTGATTGTATCTGTCTTCTGTCCCTTGAATATAGTTTTGAATTTGTCTATCGACCGAACAAAAAAAAAAAACAAAACAAACCATATGCGGTAACATGAAGTCACCAATTGTGTGGGTGTTTTTTTTACGTAATAGAAAAAATTTGCGAAGCAGTTGCAATCCGTTATTGAAATGTTCCACAAATTTTAATCCCAAAAGGCTACAAAATCCATAGATACAACTGATGGCTTCCATTTGCTCATGCTAAAACTATCTGCAACCAGTTGTTGTTGTAGTAGGTCTGATATTGTCGAGACTTCATTGCTGATAGTGCAATAAAATAATTATTAGTGTTAAGTTAGATCGAAGGGATGTGAAATAGATTCGCACTGTTGTGAGTCTTTTGGAGACAATCAGGGAACTTGTTTACTCAACCTGTTGAAATGAAGAATGTATTGCTTTGTTTTGCCTGTCAGCAAGGAACTATCCTTCAGAAGAAAGTAGTAAGTACTCTTGGACTAGCCGCAAAGCGATACCGAGTAGTCGCTCTTCATTTCACCGTTAATGCTTTCAGTGACGATTTTAACATTGGGCTGTCATACGAAAACTACTAATCGCTTTTGTGTCGCTATTGGAGTGATGCACCACTGGTCACTTTGGGAGTGGTGCACGACTGCAGAGTTTGTGAGTTGTGCACGGCTGCAGAGTTTGTGAGTTGTGCACGGCTGCAGAGTTTGGAAGTAATTTTCCAGCAGTCGGCTTTGAACTAATGCACGAGTAGGTATTTATGGATAAAATAGTATTGAGAAATATAAAAAATGGACACAAAGATTTTTTTAATACGTTTATTTAATTACATATTCATTAAAAGTGTGAAAAAAAGAGTTAAAATTTAAATTACATAAAAAATACAAAAACTAAAATTTGTACAAGGTATTTCATTGGCTTTTTTAACATAAGAAAAGCTTAAGTTATAAATTCCTTAATGGCTTCAATATAACGTTAAAATATAAAAAAAAATTGTCTGATATTGTCGAGACTTCATTGCTGATAGTGCAATAAAATAATTATTAGTGTTAAGTTAGATCGAAGGGATGTGATATAGATTCGCACTGTTGTGAGTCTTTTGGAGACAATCAGGGAACTTGTTTACTCAACCTGTTGAAATTACATATTCATTAAAAGTGTGAAAAAAAGAGTTAAAATTTAAATTACATAAAAAATACAAAAACTAAAATTTGTACAAGGTATTTCATTGGCTTTTTTAACATAAGAAAAGCTTAAGTTATAAATTCCTTAATGGCTTCAATATAACGTTAAAATATAAAAAAAAATTAAAAATAAGGCACTTCATTGGCATCAGCGTTGTCAACTTGGTGCGTTTCGCATCTTTTTTGGTGCTTTTCTAAATGTTTTGTGCGAAAAATATCTGAGTTGGTGCGTGGTGCGCTTTTTTTTTAATTTTGGTGCGTTTTTTTAATTTTGGGTGGCTCCAAATCATATTAAACACAATTTTTTGTTTCAGTATGAGAAAAAAGAATTTTGTACAAAAAATACAACTGTTTCAATACCATTTCATTCAATTGTCTACAATGTTTACATTAAATTTTACAGACCATAATAAGAGAAAAAGTTGCTGCCAAGTCTGCTAAAGAGCTTAGCAAAAACAAAGTATTCTCGAGACTATCGATCATTGTTCGATTTGTATAAAATGCATAAAAAATGCGTTTATAGAAAGTGTTGTAAGACTAAAATTAATAAAATTTCTACTTACTAAAGAAATATTTAAAATTAGTGTCAATAATGGAGTCTGAAAAAGGAGATACGCGAAATACAAAAAGATTTGGGAATCACAATGTGAGTTTAAGCAATGGATTCGGCCTTGACCAAATAATAACACAAAAGCAAGATGTTTTTATTACAAATGCCATATCACGCCTAAATATCCAACCTTGTTCGGAATGCTGGAACACGGAAACACATTGCAACTTTAAGCCCTTTACAAATATGATATCATACCATTAGCAGTACAATTTGAATCCGATGTCGAAATATTATCTAGTATTGAAAAAGGGTGGAGAATGATTCACTTCATGCAATGTCAATATTATATCAACATTAGAATTTTGGACTAAATTTAAATGTTGTAAGGACGCAAAATTAATTCAATAAAAAAAATTCTGAACTTGGTGCGTTTTTTGTTGAATGGTGCGTTTTTTTCTCCATTTTGGTGCCTTTTGAAATTTCAAAGTTGACAACGCTGATTGGCATTGTTATCACAAGAAAAATTAAATTAAATTATATATGTATGTATGTACGTAATTCAGTCTGAACTTTCAAGCAGTTCGTGGTTGTTTTGGTTGTTGTTTCAGTTTACTGTAGTGAACTCGTCTCGTCATGTTTATCCACACTTAGCTGAGTGCGATTTTCTTTTGTCTTCTGCTTGCTGTTGATTTTGTGGTTTTTCTTCTTCTCGTGATGGAGAGCTGCTCTGAATTTCTCTTCTGAACGATCATCAGAAATTGCATCTAAAAAATCAATATGGTTTTATCAACTGTGACCGCAAAATTGCAAGCTTTTTAAACGTAGGCATACCAATAATAGCATCGTAGACATTTTTAAAGTCTTTCAACCTCTTTTTGCCTTGCACTCCTTCAGCGTTAAATGCCATAACAATTTCTCGTCCAACAATTTGGCCAAGATTTTTGCATATGTCTCCTTTTATAAGAGATTTTATGTAGCGAACCTGTAACGTTGTAGTTTATATTAATGTTCTGAAGTCTGTTATAAAAATTGTGTTTTATGTGTGACAATTACTTACATACAAATCATTGTGGCTTTCAAGTACTTTTTCAAGCTCGTGGAGTTGGATCTCTGATTTTAGAGGGAAAATCTTCATAACATTGTTTTTGTCGAGAAGCTGATTTAACAGCACTTTATGTTCCGCAAGAATATCGCATATTTTTTGCTGTTCAAGCGTTTCTATTAAAGATTTTAAATAGAATATAATTTGAGGTTTAAACTCATTTAAAAATAAACTAACTTACCCTTTATGTCGTCCAGTTTTTTATGAACTTCTACGCAGTTATCGCACTTTGAGCCACCTAAAATTCAAATTTATACAAAAATTGTTATTATTAGCTTTAAGGAAAATGTTCACAGTCCAATTAACTCACCTTTTGTCGAGAAGTGTTTTATTTTTGAAGCCATTATGATGGAAATTTTTAGGTACTGCGTTTATGAGCAGCTGTGCAAAATTGGAATGAGTGCAAAATCAGATTTAAAAGGAAAACAAAAATATTTGATTTAATAGATTTTAAGGAAAATTGTTCTTTTTCCCCTAAAACTAAGCTTAAAGTAAAAATTCCAAGTTTTAAGGAATCAGTGGGTTCTTTATAACAACTTTTAACAAAATTATTTTCTCCTTCTATTAAGCCAACGATTTTAATAGGAGTATCGTAAGTCAACTGCGCAAAAATTGTTTGGGCTGCTGGGCTGTAGTGTTTTATATAAAAGTGCTGAACACACTTTACGCCTTAAATGTAACGATTATAAGAACATCAGGACATGATATGTTTTTCGTCTTCTCTGGCGTAATCCGATGTCAGCATATAAGAATAGAACAGTAGAACAATCTCATTATCATGATTGGGAATTTCGTAGGAAGTGATTTTTTTAATATAAAAATTAATATGTGGAAAGCAATAATGGTCGTATTCTTTTGCATCAAGTGATAAAGATAAAAATGATAATTTTAATAAACGAATGCAAAAGTAATTTAAAGACAAAATTCTAAATATCGATAAACAAGTTGTTATTTTCTTCGTTACATTTCTAGAAATCTTTAAAGCTTAATAATATGTTGTATATTCATAATTAACGGTGTTTCAAAACAATAAAAACTCAAGTTGCAAATATATAATAATACAAATTTATTTTACTAAAAAAATATCTTTAACAAATTTAAAATGATTTTCAATAGAAATTAAAACAACATGAACTTTGTACTCTTCCATTAAACTTAAAAAAAATATTTCTCTCTGTTACACTCTCTTCACTAGAAAAATTGCTGGATTCCATGCAGACAATAGTTTTAATCGAAAGCAATTGAAAAATCTGTTTTAAAACTACGACGATCAATTGAATACATATTATCTGCTGTACATTCATATAAACCCGCATCCATTTGGGTGGCAGGATCTATTTCAATTTTCGATTTAACTCGATCTTCTCCTATGCGCCATTCATGAACCTAAAAATATATTTTTTTTGAAAGATTCAAATATTTTTCTATTTATATTTTCTACTTACATGCATATAAAGATGCTGGAAGATTTCTGTGCCATCTTTATACCAGGTTATATGAGGACGGGGATTACCTTTGGCTACACACAAAAATGCGATTTTATGTCCCAAAACATATTCATAGTCAAAATGTGAGGCTTGTAGAATTTTTGCACCCTTTTGTTGGAAATAAAGAAAATTTTCAATTTCCTGGCTTCCGGAATAGCGAGATGCAATTCAATAAATTTACTTACATTGTTGTTGTTGTAATACTGATCTGATTCTGGATCGCGATATTTTCCTGTTATTGGCAGACCAATTTGTACACGAGACTTTGTGCGACCTCGGCCACGACCACGTCTGCCTTCAATAACAGGACTGCTAAGGATTAAAATACACACACACAAAGCCACGATTTTAATAGACATTTTGCGTTCTTAAATTCACTTAAAAATAGTTCTTTAGAATGTTTATAATAAATAAAAAATACCAACTCGTTTTATTTAAAAATTGTATCTGTTTCACTAAAAAAAATTTTTAAAAATCTGATTTAAACGATCTCTACATTTGTGTTTTGCTGTTGTCAAAATTCTAAAACGAAACTTTCCGCAAAAATGTTGAAACTAAATTTATAGCTTTTAGCTACTGACTTTACATTGAACGACTAAATTTTACAATTTATATTGAGCGTTTGATTTAGTCAGTCATCAGTCTAATCGTGTTACTAAATTTAACCATCGTTTCCCAAGCATTTGCCAGAGCAATTGCTTAATTTGTTTTCTGATTTGCAGCCATTTATGTGTAGCAAATGAATGCTCTTCATAATATCCATGTATTCACCCCTGCCGCGTCACACTTGTAACAAGTATTAAACAGCAGTAGCAGCATCAGCACAATCATTTATCTCGTTGCTTCTCAATCAATTTGTCTGAATGTTTTTAAGCTCTTTTCCAATACTAAAAAAATCATATCACATCTTTTAGGACAAAATAAAAATGAAACTTAATAGAATTGCATGGGTGTTTTTAAGAACAGTGGGTCAGTAGGTGGTAAATATTTTGTTAAATACATGAGCTCAAGTGTTAGTTGAATACGTTTAAGACAACGAAAGGTTAACTAGAAATCATAAAATTGCAGGTACATGTGTCCACAAATGCCTCAAGTATATAAAAATGCCACTAATGGTATGTGTAAATGCAGCGTAAGTGAAAGGGTGTTTTCAACGTCAAGTTTTATAAAAACAAAACAAAAAAATTGTTTAAGAAGCAAATATCTAAACCCTAGTATTTTTAAAAGACTATTTTAAAAAATTTGATTGAAGTCTTGTCAACAGTACAATTTTTTTTTCGGTGGCACGAAATAAGCCCCAATGAAATAAGCCCCAAATCGAAAAATGAAATAAGCCCCAAAAAATTTTCAAATTTTTTGTTTGGGGTTTATTTCATTTTTTTTGGGGCTTATTTCATTTTTTAAAAATTTTGGGCTTATTTCATAAAATTTTTTGGGGCTTATTTCATTTTATTTGGGGCTTATTTCATATCCGTAAAATAGATCTAAAATCCTTGCGCCCTGCCGTAGGCCGGTTATGCAGAGAATACTTTGAACGTGAAGCCGGTGTTCGATATACCATAGAGGATAAATTCCTTGCGGCCGGCCGTAGGCCGGTTATGCAGAAAATACTTTGAACGCGAAGCCTGTGTTCGATATACCATAGAGGATAAATTCCTTGCGCCCGGCCGTAGGCCGGTTATGCAGAGAATACTTTGAACGCGAAACCGGTGTTCGATATACCATAGAGGATAAATTCGTTGCGCCCGGCCGTAGGCCGGTTATGCAGAAAATACTTTGAACGCGAAGCCTGTGTTCGATATACCATAGAGGATAAATTCCTTGCGCCCGGCCGTAGGCCGGTTATGCAGAGAATGCTTGGAACGCGAAGCCGGTGTTCGATATACCATAGAGGATAAATTTCTTGCGCCCGGCCGTAGGCTGTTATGCAGAAAATACTTTGAACGCGACGCCTGTGTTCGATATACCATAGAGGATAAATTCCTTGCGCCCGGCCGTAGGCCGGTTATGCAGAAAATACTTTGAACGCGAAGCCGGTGTTCGATATAATTTAGAGGATAAAATTCTGGTATTTTATGATTTCTTCTTAAGCTTACATCATAAAGTTAACAAATTTGGGGCTTATTTCATTTTGTTTGGGGTTTATTTCATTTTTTAAAAATTTGGGGCTTATTTCATAAAATTTTTTGGGGCTTATTTCATTTTATTTGGGGCTTATTTCGTAAATTTTGTTTGGGGGTTATTTCATTTTTTTTGGGGTTTATTTCATAAAATTTTTTGGGGCTTATTTCATTGGGGCTTATTTCGTGGTGCCTTTTTTTTCATCAAACATAATTTTTTATATGCATACTATTATTTTTTAAAAGTTTTAGGACTTTATACGTAGTACAAATGAATTGTTATTTTATTGTTTATTTTTTAACTACATTTTTGTTTTATTGTTATTTTTTTTTTGTTTATTAATAGGTATAATAAAAGTATAAAATCAAGCACACATGTATATTTCTTACGATGGATAGAATTATTTGAAAATTTTTTGAATTATTTGAATTATTCGTGTTATTCGAAGAATTTAAAAAACTAAATCGACTAATCGAGCAATTTTGAAATCCAAAATCGATTAATTCCTTACTCAAACAAAACGAAGAGTAAAATAAATGGATACTCTATAAAATACTGATCGCATTAATTTTAAATTAGACTTTAAATCGAACAAAAACTGTCACGCAGCTCAGATATTTAACTGATTTTGCATTTATTGTTTGCTCTGCTGCAAAACTACATTTCTCTCTTTATTACATTGAGTACAAATATGACAGTTTATTGTAAAAAGAGAATTACAATTTTTATCGTTATTATTAACTCTTTGTCCCATTGTTTAGATAAACATTTCAATTTCACTTTTTAACTTTTATTATTTTTAATTAAATTTAAACCCACAATCAGGAGAGTGATTCGAATTTTTTTCTCTCTGACTAAAAACAAGCATCATAATAAAACAAGTCTACTATTTTCAATGCGATCTTTGATTAAATAATTTCGGTCTTATTTTTTATTTGCAAATAAAAAAGTGAAGACGAATGAAGGTGTTGCAGAAATTAAAACGGAGTTTTAATGCAACTACTTCCTATTTCCTGGATTGTTTTGAAATAAATATAAAAAACTAATTTTGAAAGTGTTTAAATGTTATAAAAGAATTTAAATTGAGTTTGTTGCTATTTTTATTAACTTTATGTAAAAAAAAAGAATTGGTTTAGAAAATTATATATCAAGAGATTTCAAAAATTCACCATTACATAATCGGTGCGAAAACCCCGACGATCGATGGCATAAATATTGTCCGCTTGACATTCGTAGTAACCTAAAGAAATTTTTATTAGTAAAAAGTTCATAATTTCAAAATATTACCTAGTAAATTACATAAAGGGTGTCTCAGTAAGAATGTCACATATGTTTATTTGGATTATTAAACATGAACTTATTTTATTTTAATATTGAAAATTGGCCTTCTAACTGAGACACCCGTTATATGTATACCTGCATCCATTTGTGTAGTGGGATCAATTTCCATTTTAGACTTAATTATGTTATTGTCTATATGAGATTCATGGACCTAGAAAGACGAAACAATTGAAGTTATAATATCATAAATTAATATACATATGTATTTGTTATGGGTTAGCTAATCTACATGCTGCATGGGAGAGTGTGCGTAAGTAAATGAGATTTGAAAACTTTCAAGCGTAATGGTAAAGATCTCCTGAAAAGTTGCCGTAGCAGTTAAAAACAAAGAAGAGTAAAATAAATTAAACTAATTGACAAAAATTCAAAAAACATTTACAAACTGAAATAACAAATATTTTTATTTCTTATCAACTTCATAAATATGTAGATATGTATGTATGTATAAACAAACGCTCACTTGGCACAGACGTGGGAACAATGCCAAGATACAGCAGCGCAATCTTTGAGAGTTTGGGAAACAGAGATTTCATATCATTGTTAGATGTTGAAGATGACCGTGAACCCCCAAATTTTTATTTAAATAAGATATTACTTTTCCTTTCGCAACAGAGCTTGTAAAGTGCATGAAGTTGTACGCCTTGCCGTTTTTATATCGGCGCTTTATACTATGTTCACATGACGAACTGAAACATGATCCTCGATTGCGAACCCATGTGTTCACATGACATATTCTAGATTGGTTCGTACTTCGACATTCTTTTATACTATGTTCACACGGACAGAAATTATAGAGGTTCGCGCTCTCATTCTTGGTTCGCGGGCCAACCTTGATTGAACCTACATGTTTCGCCATACAAAATTTTGAGACCGAACCTACGTGTTTCATTTTGAACCTTGTTGCGAACCCGTATAATTTACTATCATCTCTAATTTTGATAACAAATTATCGCTATTTTATCTGATCCCAAGATATTGTGGCTTCACGCATTATGATTGAAAAGCAATGTAGATAATACACAATCGTCTAATACACAGCAGTTTACATCAGAAGACTTATTATTTTGAGCGATTTTATTCAAAGAATCAATGGAAATACTTATACTATATAATTAAACAACTTGTTTAAGATAAAAAATATAAAAATCTATCTGTCAGATCTAATGATCATATACGAGTACTGTGGAAATAATCTGCGACTAAATTTATTTTATGGTATCGATGAAGCTGTATTTTTTAGCACATAAGTTGTCCAGACAGTTAAAAATAATCGAAAATTTATACAATTTTAAGAACTGCATTAAAATTGGCAGGACTTCAGTGATCTTTCTGCTAGCTGTTTGCATAAAAGTGCGGTTTTTTTTTCAAATCGCATCGATGTCAAAACTTGTTCGTATATAACGATTAATTAATTTATTTATAAACGTGAAACAAGTTTTTTGGATATATTTTAAAGAGCACTTTGAGTAGAACTTGATCAAAGTGCATGTCATCTGTAAATGAAATTTAGTATCTCCAAATGATGTTTTACTGCCCCATCTAAGGGGATGTCCCTAATATATTTGGAAGTCATATTCAAACCAAAATTTAGACAATTGCATCGCATCAACACAATATTAGCTAGAATAACACATAGGCTTTTCTCCAGGAAAAAACCTAATAATTGCATATTTGGTAAATAAATGGCGCCATCTATATTTGGCTTAGCACAAAGTGCACACAGGCGAAGCTGGGCGGGCCAGCTAGTAGGTAATAAAGTACGTAAAATACAAAGTGGAAAATTTTCGTGGAATATGTCGATCCACTAATTCTAATATAAGGAGCTACAAAAAATACTTTGTATTTCTTATCTTATTCACTGATCTGCTTGAGGATATATTTTATGACCCATAGTTTACCTGAAAAAATCTATGTTGATATAATTCGGCGCCATCTTTAAACCAAGTAATTGTAGGACGAGGACTTCCTAGAAATTAATCACAAAGAACAAATATTATCTCAAGTTTCTTGATTTAAAATTATCTTACCTTCCGCCATACAAAAGAAAGTGATCTTGCGGCCCAGTGTATAGTCCAATTCAAAGTGAGATGATTTTATTATTTTGGCACCCTGGATTTAAAAAAATACGTTTTAAATGAATTTGCTATAATTGAATAAAATATTGTAGTAGGGTTTAAATATTTTAGGCTTTTTTATACATACAAACATACATATTCGTATGTACACACATACATACATATATTTATTAAATTAAACTTACATTTTCATGATCATAATAATTGGCTGCATCTGGTGTACGATGTTGTATTACTACCGGTTTTTTGCCCGTATAATTTCGTCGCAATACTCCACGACCTCCCATGTTTCCTAATGAAATTTTCAAAATTGTAGACGATTATTTAAAATTTCCCGAACAATTTATACTCTCTTGCTACTTTTATTTTTCTCGATCTCTATCTCTCTCTGTACATATGTATGTATATCTTTTGTGATATTTCACTTACTTTGAGCTTGGATTTCTCTGCCGTAAATTATTAAAATCACTGTTAAAAATAAAATTTTTAAAATAGAATATTTCAAGCACATTTTTTTGTATATCGCAAATTAAGGTGTTCTTGGAAATTTTTGAGTAAAAAGCGAAAAAAGGATGGTATCTTTAAAGTTAAATGAAAAAAAATGTTGTTGTTGGTTTGGGGCTGCTCTTCTACCGCTGTGTTTAGGTTTCAAATGTATTTTACAAACTAAATTCGATTGGGCTGCAAGTTCCCCATCATTGGGATATTTTGATCTGCCTGGTGGCTGGCTGTGCTGGATACTTACTCTCTCTCTTTTTTTCTTTCTATTATTGTCGCACAAATTCACTTATTTGTAGACAATCTTTTAATTTGATTATGAATTAATTTAAATAAAAATGTGTTTTTTCTTTCTTGTGGCTTAATTCGCATTTTAATTCTTTTATTTTTGAATTGAAAGTGTACGTCACTTTTTTATTTTGTGCACTGTGATGGCTTTTTTCAACTTTTATCAAAATGTTTCTCACTTGAGTTTGATGATTATTTATCTTTGTTTGATTTCAGTGGCATTTGGAATGTTCCCTATGTGTCCAGTATATATTTAATAAAAATTACTGCTTTTAAATATATCAACTATGAGCATCAGTATTATGACCCCGATATGGCCATGTGTGATTCATTAAGACAAAAGGTAAGTGAGTTTACGAGTAAGAAAATAAAGTACGGAGCTTACATGCCACAAGGCAAATGCAATCTCAAACTGATTTAGAAAAAAATACCAACGAACTACAAACTTTTTCATAATAAATTTTAGTTTAAAATTAAGATTAATATTAATGTGCATCAGTTTAGATCAAAATAAAAAATAATGATTAGTTATCTTTAATATCTTTAGATAAAAAATAAATCTAATTTGTATCTTTGAGTGAGCAATTCGTGTATATGTATTTACATATGTATATACATACGACGTTTGTTCAATTATTCAAAAGAAAAGGTGGATTTTAAATTTTTGCGGGCTGTAGACATTCGATTATCGAAATTTTTTAGTTATGTTGGTACACATGTGTTAGTCATATGTTGGTATTATCAGCCCATTTGGATTAGTAGTTTGTTGTTGACAACTGAAAACGTTAGTCACGTTTGTGTATGTTCTTCGATTTTTACTTTTGAAAAAAATTAATCAATGAATATGTATTAGATTTTGCGTTAAAATTGGAATAAGCTGCTCCAAGGCACTTGAAATGTTGAATGTGGCATTCGGCGAGTTCACTTTATTTCTGGTTATGACGTCGAAAACAAGGCCCAATCATCCCAATGGAAGCGGCCAGATGAGCTAAGACTAGAAAAAGCACGCCAAGTTCGATTAAATGTGAAGGTTGTGCTCACTGTCTTCTTCGGTTACAATGGCGTGGTGCATCTTGAGTTTTTTTTTTTCATCATGGAATGGGTACCAAACGAATGCGATTTCTGATAAGAGATGTATAATATTTGTACCAAGGGGCTGTTCACATATTACGTAACGCTCCAAACATTTGTTATGGTTTGGAAATTTTGTTCCGAATATTGAGTAAAAATCGTTGCGAGGGGGTTTAAAAACTACATATGACTGGCCCCCAAGGGTTTTCATAAAAATTTAATAGTTTTAACATGTCCTGATAAAAGTTCAAAATTTACTCAGAGTAAAGCTCTTATTATTCTTACTTGTAATTTGTTTTAATAAAGTAAAAGTTTAACCTAGCTTAAAAAAATGAAAAATATTTTTATATTATTATTACGAATAAACGTAATTTTTATTTGAACTATATTAATGTATAAATGAGAAATTATTATAATCAAGCTTAAGTTCAGTTTTATTGAATTAATGAATATTTATTGCTGAAAAACATTAGTACTCGTATATGCAATCAGATAAGCAGAACGTATCAGTATACCGATTTCAAGGCCGCTACACCCCACATCAGCGTTCATTCGTCCATTTTTACAGTTTATGTAAAGTGTATACTAATTTGTAAAGAATATCAACTATTTAACCAAGTTTTCAACAGAAATAGAATACGAGAATTATTATAATGCCTTTTTATTTCATTTTTATATGTTGAAAAAAAAAATTAAAATAGTTTAATAAAAATTGATATTTTAACTCAAGTTTAAACCTAGTTTATAATGGCAAAAAGATGACGACGATCAGAGGTGGTGATGTTGACTCTGCTGTTGTTATATGCACCCCTATTATGAATGTCAATTTTGTCTCATGTGACATCGACGGCTCAAGAACGGCATTGTTATTGTCAACATTGCCTTATACCGATAACAACTGACAATGCCATCGCATTATGAAAGGCAATTTAAAGGCGATATTGTCTTAAATTGACTCTGTTTTTGTCGACAACAATTTTAGCAACGACTTGACTCAATTGGTGTTTGTTACTGACGCAGTGTTTATAAAAAAAAATAAAAATAAAATTAAAACAACGACAACTAAACCATTTGAGGAGTTATTTCAGCAACTGGAAAATAAATTGTACCTAGCTAAAGGACCTAGCTAATTTCATAAACTCACAAACACAATTCAGGAAAACTAAAAACGCAGTTTAATAGCCTAATTGATTATCTTTATTTTCCACATGAGATATACATATTTAAAAAACGTATTTAACTCGACGTATGTATTTATGTTCACACACATGATTTTTAGCGCATATAATTCGAAAATAAATAAACTTAAAAAACTAATAACAAAAGTCGTATTAAGTAAATTGAATCATGAATTAAATAAATTATTTTAATTAATCAAGATTAAACAAAATTTCATAAATTTGATGAATTATTCTCCTATTTACAGGGTATACATATGCACATCATTAACGATCGTATTTACGGGCATTTAGTACAAGCGGAAGGTTTCGATACTACCGTTGCCCGTCCTGATTTCTATACTTTGTTCAGCAACAGCGACGATTGGACTAAAAAATATATCCATGCTAATTACACCAAACAACTACAAAGTAATTACACCTTCGAACAGCCATGTCCAGATGTCTATTGGTTGCAAATAGGCACCGATGCCTTTTGCGATGACATGGTAGCCATAATGGAAAACTTTGGCAAATGGTCGAGTGGCACCAACAAAGATGAACGCTTAGAGGGGGGCTACGAGGCTGTGCCCACACGTGATATACATATGAAACAAGTGGGTTTGGATACTTTATGGTTGAAATTCTTGGACACTTTTGTAAGACCTTTGCAGGAGAAAGTGTTTTTAGGTTATTATCATAATGTAAGTAGATATGTATGTGCTTTTCAACCGAAAGATACAAATTTACAATTTATTTCAATATTTCAGCCTCCACGATCTTTGATGAATTTTGTGGTGCGTTATCGACCAGATGAACAACCTTATCTGAGACCACATCACGATTCTTCCACCTATACAATTAATATTGCCTTAAATCGTGTTGGCATTGATTATGAGGGTGGCGGTTGTCGTTTCTTGCGCTACAATTGTTCGGTAACTGCTACTAAAAAGGGTTGGATGCTTATGCATCCTGGCCGTTTGACTCACTATCATGAGGGTTTGCATGTTACCAATGGCACGCGTTATATTATGATTTCATTTATTGATCCTTAAGGTGTTATAACTTTTCGTCCTAAAAATCAACAATTCCAAAGAATATTAATTTTAATTGTCGTAGTTTTTTTTTAACAAATTCCTATGAATCTTAAGAAATTTGTTTGTACTCTAAAGCTGTTAGATATTTTTTTTCATTAAAATACCAATTGCTGGAGCTTCTCGAATTTTGCAATTAGTGATTTTTTAGTAAGTCTAAAAAAATAAAATATACATATATAATTTTTTACAGCATTTAGGCCATAAATCACTTTGTAATACTCTTAAATTTGTATGTAAAATAATACAATTTATATATATTTTTAATAAAACGAATTTATATTTTTCGTACAAAGCATAAAATGTTTCAAGGTTTTATTCGAGATTGCTAAAAAAATAAATTTAAAAAAATTTGATAATGGCCCTGAGTGTAAGTATGTATATTTAATATGTTTCTCTAAAACGACGGTTTTTCAATCGGTGGGTCGCGGCGACCTTTCTCAGGGGTAGCGATCTGAACTAAATAAAATACATCGATTTTTTTTTTTTATTTAATTTTTTTAATTCAAAAATATAAAAAAAAAATTTTAATTCAAATACTTAAAGTAATTATCATAATGCCAACGCTGGGCGTGCTTATTTTTAATTAAATGTAAAAAACGTGGTTTCAATTGTGACACGCAAACAATCAAATCATTTTCTAAATTTAATTTATTCCTTTTTTTTTTTGTTTTAATATTCACCATTTGTGAAAAAGACATTTCGCACATATAAAATGTTGAAAATTTAATTAATATTTTAAGTGCTTTTTTAGCTAGCTCAGGGTATTCTGCCTTTCGCTTTAGCCAAAATGTAGAATTATTTTGAGATAAATATTCAATTTTGCGCGACATTACGCTGCCAGCTCACATAAATTTTCTTTCAAATTATTGGCAAGATCGGCCAACTCAACGCAGTTAGTTATGAATGGATTTAATACCCAGCAATCATCATTATCTGCTTGCAGCTCTTTTGGAAAATAGCTGTATAGTTCCTTTTTTTAAATTTTGCAGCGCTTACATCATGGTTGGAATAAAATCGCTCATCGATTCATCGGATGAAATTTCTGTTGCAATACTTTCAAAGCTAGTGAAAGAATCAAATTGTAGTTTTTGCAAAGATGTTGACCATATTTCAATTTTTAAAATAAATGCTTTGATTTTATCCTTGGCTTATCCCTTGCATTCTAACGTTTAAGACGTTCAAATGTCGAAAAATGTCTGCAATATAAGTATGTTGGTTTCAAAAGCCACTTGGCATTATTAAAAAAAATTTTCATATTAGGATTCTTCTTCTTGAAAAAACATGTTCAATTCCGATCTCAATTCAATTACTCTTGTCGGCATATTTCCTTTGTATAACCACCCCACCTCTGTGTGATAAAGAAGATTTTGATAGAGAGCGCACATGTCTTCGAAACAACCTTGAAGGTATAAACGCATTCGCCACAGCAGACTACATGATCACACGAATTTACCCATTGCGAGTGAAATTCAATTTTATAATTTTTTTTATCTGACTTTTCACTTTTACATAGAAGTTACCATGCTTTTATTTTGTGTATACTTGAAAGCTGTCACCGATGAAATACGTAAGTTATGCTTTTTTAATGATGATATTAAGAATTAAATGAGTTATTTAGAGCATTTTGTAGGACTTATGATCAATAATATATTATAGTTTTGAACCCCGTAACTGCGGAATCAAGAGAGAGCGCCGAAAAAATTACACAAAAATTTTTACGTAAAAAAGGCTAAAGTATTCAGCAGAAAATACTGGAAATATGACATGGTGTTAAGGCACAAGCACTGACACTTTAAGTTTTGATCATTCCATACAAAATATAAAGTTTCACTAAGTCTTCTTTCCGATCCATTTAATGACAGAAACATTTATATACAAAATTTTCCACTACATATTTATGCCATAGATTTGTTTTGCGCAAAATTAGTTTCTACGAAATTTCATAATTACTGTACATGATTTTTGTTTGAACAAGTGTTAACCTATTTTTTTTTTTTTTTTTATTATATTATTGTGTATAAGAAAATCACTTATCTTGATAAAAATAATAAATGCTCATTCCAAAAGATGACAAAAGATAACAAAACATTTTTGTGGATGTGATTTCATGTCGCAATTTTTTGTATAAAAATGCCACTTGCAAACGCTTTTAAAGTACAGTCAGCACCGCTTAAACTCTTACAGTTTTTTCTGACAGATTTTAAACTTAAATATGAAAGTGTTCGATATTCTCTTCCTTATTGCAATTTACTGCAGCCAAAGAGGTAATTTGATGTTTCCTTGTTAAAAAAAAACTTAATAATTCTATCTGATTTTTATTTTTCAGGAAAAAGATTATAAACAATGTATGAAGGATGATGATTGTGACAGTGGCCTTATATGCGTAAACCTTGTTCCTCTTGTAAATATTGTACCTCAGACAAACTTTAAAAAAATAAATTTTGTTTAATTGTTTGAAATTTAATAAATCTTAATTGCTGAATAATAAAATCTTTAATCATTTAAATTTTGTTATTTTCTTTTTTATTTTACAATAAAAAATATTTCTAATCACTAATTTGCTTTACAAATTTTGTTATATTGTCAACACTGTTTTGGTTTTGTGGCCATCAGAAATAGAAATTAGTTTAATTCGACTACACGACAAAAGTAGCATGGACAAAAACCTGTTGCCGTGTTGCCTTGCTGTCGTCAGTATAATCATTCTCATATGCACACATGTATTCTATTTTTGACAGGTGGTAGTCGGTAGCTTGCTGTGGCGAATGTGTTTATACCTTGACTGTAAAGATTTTTTAATGGAATTTGCAACTTTGATGACAGTATTAAGTACATCGCATAAATTTGACGGTAAGGACTTGGCTGCCAAGGCTTGACGATGACAGTGCATCCACTTCGCATTTGACATCATTGTTTTAAGTCTTGCTACGAATCCACTTTTATTGCCAGTAATTGCCCTAGCAACGTCAGTACAAATACCAACTCAAAGTTTCCAGTCAAAGTTCAAATCTTTGGTGCTTTCCAAAAACATTTCATACAAACACTCGCCAGTTGTATTTTTTCGTAAAGATTTGCAAAACAATATTTCTTCGGAAATAGTTTCATTATTTTCAAACCGAACAAAACACAAAAAAATTAGCACAACCAGATACATACATATATCTGTTGATTCATCGAATTGTAATGAAAAGAATGAACTGTTTTTGATTTTTTCTATTACTTGATCGCGAATATCATTAGCTAAATCGCTTAATCTGCGTTGAATTGTGTTATTAGGCAGGGGAATGGATTTTAATTTCTCGGCTTCGTTTTCGCCTATCATTATCTCAACCATGTCTATGGCAACCGGTAAAATAAGATTTTTAGCGAATGAGTGAGGTTTTCCATTTTTACCCACGAGATATGCTACTTTGAAACTAGCTAAGATGAATTAAGCCCGTGTGTTTTGGAAAGAACAAAACTTAAGCGGACTAAAATTAATCTCGTGTAAATTACTCGTACCTCAATGAATATCAAGCAAGCATGTTTTTGCTTTATTTCCATTGAATTTTCTTGTTTTCTTTTTTTATAATAACATTTTCAAACTTTAAGAGCAAAAACGTTAGGGGGTCGCAGAGATTTTTTTAAAATCATTTTGAGGTCCCGATTTCAAAAAGGTTGAAAACCACTGCTCTAAAATTTACAAATAAAAATCCGCTACTCACGCAACATGTTGATAAACATTTTTTACTACCACATAATACTACACAACAATAACAGAAGACACAGAAGCATTATACGGTTAAAAAAAAAACAAGATAACATACAACAGCTGATTGTAGTCTTAAAAATTTCACTTTTAAAGGACTTGCGCTCTCAACAAGTTATCCATTCTCACAGTCTGCCACTAATGGAATTAATGATAAGAAAGCAGGAAATAAAAATGTAGCAGTCAATTTAAAAAAATCGAAAAGCCCAGTGAACATTTTTTTTCGACTGCTTAACATTAGAAACAAATCTGAAATTTCTAAAATTCCCATAGCGGAATAAAGCCCGTGATTCAGATATCAGACCCAATCGTTAGATCTGTTTGGGTAATTGTTAAAAAAACCAGCTATGTCGACTTATTAAATTGGTCAGACGGCTACTGGAGTTGTTGTTACTTCTTGTAAATCAGTTGATTAAAAAGCACACTTTATACGACAATGACTTAGGCTCTTAATCGGCACATTTTCTACAATATGCGATTAATATCCCACAGTTACGCACATTATCGAAAGTTATTTTATTATCCTATAAGACATTTTACAGACACTCTGGACATTAGGTCAGGACTAGACTCTTAATTGTCGCTTCTGTATTCTTATTTTACAGAAGACAAATTATTAGTTTTTTAATAAATATAAGTTACATATACACATGTACATATACATATAAAATTAATAAAAAAGCTTTGTCAACTTTGAAAACTCAGGGGTAAAAATCTTTCCAAAAAATTTCGCACTTTTGTTTTATTTAGATTCACCTGAGGAAAAATTCTTTCAACGTTTGCAAATGAATGTGTCAAAATCAATATGTATCTGAAGAAATTTATGTAGAGCAGGAAAAGCATATTCGGATCCAACACATTTGATTTCAAAAACATATTAAATTTATTTTTTCCGTATTTAAGTTAAACGAATTTTGTAAAATAATTAAAATTTAATTATAGCGATCACTTCTTATTAAATTTTACTATCATAACATGATCTGCTTCGAGCAATCTTTGCAAACTGCCTGCAATTTTTCGATCTTGCTGGTGATAGTGCGAAAAGTTACGGCCGTACCAACGATTTCGAACTATATCTATCTAGTCTTTTTAAAGATATATTTTCAGATTGTCGAAAAATCTTTTAGAATTTCCTAAGAAAGTTAATTTAGAATTCGTACAGGATTTTCTCGAGACTAAACATTTCGAAATAAAAATTTCCGATTTATCGTGAACCACTAAAATGCTATTCGGTACGTTTTCTGACTGTATTCGGCGTGTTGTGTATTCTTTTTGACAGAGTTCGGACCGAATCTGCCAAAAAAATGCTTGCTGGGAATGCACAGTAATTTAAAATCACCAGCAGGAGGTAATTTTAAAGACAAATCCAACAACAATAAAGTACACAAGTGATAAAAAGAAATATTTGGAGTGTTTAACAAAGATGCTAATTGTCAAAGGGAATAAATCACTAAAATGTTTGGAAAATAAAATTAAGCACTTTAATGGAAAAATTTGGGGAAAGTCAAAGTCTGTGTATCTTTGCGGTGTATTTCTGCCTGACTTTGTAAATAAACTAAAAATTTTCGTTTATAAAAACAACAATAAAAACACTAAAACTTGTTATTTTAATAAAAGACCTCAATCAGAAAATTCAATTTAATTTACAACAAAATGCACGTAAAGTTGTTGTGGGAAATTTTTTTTTGTATGAAAAATTTTATTTTTTATAAAATATTTTTGTGTTATCTGTAAATGTGTTGCTAAAGATTTTCTGATGAAAATATGTAGCTATTGCAGTCCATTCTATTATTGTTATTGAACATATATCGATAAAAGTGAATATTTGAATCGTTGAAATAGGTATTTGCTCTATTTATTAAAAGTCTGAAATTCGGAAACCGTACAATTAAAAAAACTTGTACACCCTGAAACTTAATTTATTAATTTATTTGTGGCTTACGTGGGTAATACACTTCGGTCTTCAAGTACAGCCTTAAGGGGACCATAAATTTACTTGAATTTAAATTTGTTTTCAATAACGGCTAAATTGGAGCCACTGTTACGGCAAATGTTAAAAGATTCCTATATTCTATTGACATTTGATTAATTTAATTCATAATTTACACTATTAATTTGGGTCGTTGACATCATTTCTATATTCTGTAGAAAAATTTCGCTATCAAGCAGTTTTTCATGAAATAATATTTCTTAAAATAGGGACTTTTTAAGAACATTTAGGTCCTTGTAATTTGTTCTCGGAAAGGTGCCTGCAAAATTCTTGCTGTTGTTGCTCTAATATGAATGTATTGCTGTTGGAACAATATGGTGTTGGAACAGCAACACTTAAGAATCCAAAAGCATAGATACACACATACAACATACATGTTTTTGTATCTACGAGTATGTATGTAAATATTTCAACAAGATTTTTTCAACATGGGTTGGTATGTACTTTTGTATGTATGAATATGTATGCATGTGGCTAGCCGTTACCATAGTGCATGCATGCATGTATGTATGTATGTATGTGTGAATGGGTACGCTCAAAACGAATAATCCAGCAATTTCAATGTGTTCCACTCTAGTGTTTTTAGTCGTTACTTATCAACCGTTGCTGGTAAATGGTTCGTTCTTTCCTTTAGTTTTTGTTCTTAAAACAGACAAACAAAAATGGAATAAACATAAAAAAAAAAAAAAATAAAAAAATACATCTTGCTAGTCTGGTATAAAAACGGTGTTTTGTGAAAATATTATGAAACATTTAATATATTTTACAAGCCAAAAGAAGCTGTTGGAAAATATGTATTTAAAAAATACATAAACATTTAAATATTGTTTTGAAGTGAAAAATGCTAAAGAAGTAAGTCTTAAAATTACAGTGAAACAAGGAAGAGAGTTCTGTGCGATAGCTGGTACCTACTATATTATTGTGGTTGTTGTTAAATTATAAAATTTTGCTCTCATTTTTAAGTGCTTGAGGAAATTCCAAACAGAAAAGAAAAACTTACAAGGAAATACACAAATGTAAACGTTAAATTTAATTAAAATTCGGTTTATGTGAAAAAAAAAAGTTTTTAAATAGGTATGTACATACATATGTACATAAAATACAAATTGAGCTTAAGTTTAAAAAATTTTACATTTATTTGTTTAAAAGTTTAAAAATTTAAATAATAAAAAAAAACACAGTTTGTTAAATAAGCAACAACTTTAACTCAAATAAATTTCCGTACTTTAATTCTCAATTAATTTCCCCATTGTTTTTCCTTATTGCTTTTTTCTCTTGGCTGCCTACATTTGCTGAAAAACTTGTAAACGAGTTTGTATTAGTGCGTGTTGTGTGACTCTGGGTTAGAAAGTTTTTGTTGTTCTTTATTTTGTTGTCAAAATAAGGACCTACAACCAAACCAATAAAATGTTTCTTAAACGCCCTTGTTAAGCTCATTGTTA
The DNA here is from genome assembly GCA_947311025.1 of Lypha dubia. Lineage (NCBI taxonomy): Eukaryota > Metazoa > Arthropoda > Insecta > Diptera > Tachinidae > Lypha > Lypha dubia. The sequence goes on from OX371263.1 coordinate 3,734,372, forward strand.
CTTTAGCAACAAGCTAGTGTTGCCACTTTCTTTTTATTATACGGATCAAGTGTAATTTAATTAACAATCAAATTGCAGATAATTATGTGCTATTGCGAATACCCCGAATAAGTTTTTACCCAGTTCGAAAAAAAAATTCTGCAAAGACTGCAAAATTCATTTCAAGATCATTACTCTTGAAAAAAAAAAACATCTAAAATTTCGGCGACAGTAGGTATGTTTCTTTACTCAACATTGCACGAAAAGCGTTTCCGTACTCTAAAATTGGGCAAATGACAGATAGCAATGTGCTTCTTCTTCTTCTTGCACGAAACTGCCCATACTTTTTCTTCGGGCTAGTTTTGGCAAGTAGTTAATCGATCAGCTGTTTGTGAAATAAATAATAACAAATAGGAAAATTGAATTTTACCTAACAAGAATAATGGATAAATAATTGTTACTTTTGCAAAATGCGAAGTAAAATATGTATGTGTGTACTAACTAAAATATCTTAAATACTAATCAAAAAGAGTATTAATTTTTTTTCACAGCAATTTCACACAAACTTTTGGGCTAAAAATTTGGTTTTGTGCGTTCTCGTACTTTTGTGCATTTTTGCCTGTAATTGAGAGGAATTATAGTTTACGCTCATTTTACCGAAATTCGCCAAAAAGTAAAGAAACAGACCTAATATCTTCAGAACAGCTTGGTCAAATTAAATTAAACTTATGGCATTTGATGCAGTTTTCACGTTCTCAGACAGCTTTTCACGTTTTCTTACAGCTTTTGGAGTGATGAAAATATATATTTGTTTTTCGATCTTTAACAACATAACAGATCATTAAATTTTTGTAGGAACTGACGTAATGTTTCGAGGTTAGGAGTCGCTTAACCCTAGGATTCGTGCAGAGCAAATATATAATTTGTTTTTCGAAAATTTATTAAAGTTTTATTTAAAAATTGATTTGATTTGTATATGCAATGCGAGGTTACAATTTCCTGAATTATAATTTTACTGAAAGTCTTAGGGCCTGTAGTATGTATCATATACATAAGTATGTACATATGGGCGATTCCTAGTCGGCGGAAGCCTAAATTCGCACACTTTTAGTTCAGTCAAAAATAATAAAAGAATGAAAAGATTCGATGCATATTCACAGTGTTTATTGATGACCAATAATATTTTAGCACAAGCTGTTAAATTCAATTATCATTTGCAAGAAAATAATTTTTTGTGCAATACGATGGAGATATTAACTCAAAATTAGCCTTAGGCACTTTTCGTTTTTGCCACAGATAGGTATACATACATATATATTATGTATTACAATAGGCAGTAGAATTTCAAAATGTTACGTTACCCGCTTATGCACACTTACACATGCATACCTGCATAAATACCCTGTTAAAGGTCATGAGATCATGTCGGTGACAGACAGACAACAGCCTAGGGAAAACTATTTGATCTAACCTTTGATGTACGGAATCTTAAAACTTGGCAATCGTTGATGTGTAATTTACAACTTGCTTTTTTGTGACAACTCTGCAGCTTAAATATACACAATTAACTAACGGTACATCTTCTCCCACACTCTATATGTACTCGTATGTATAACTGTATACATGCAATTGTTTTTATTGTTAATTTCTGTAACATTTTTGAATGTACAAACATACAATGTTTTCGTTGTTGCTCCGTTTATAACAAACGCACGCTCAATATACATACATACATACATAATTGTAATTTTATTGTTGTTATTACAGAGTATTGATAAGCAAAATATGTATGTTCTAAAGTGTTTTCGGCTCTACGCTTTATTAAGTTTTGCGGCTTTAAACTGTTCTGATAAAAGTTTTATTCATTCCTAATATTAACAAATAAGTAATGTAATAATGGTTCTTATTAAAAATTGAACAGCTTAAAAGAAAATAATGCAGATTTTGCATAATTTAAAAACCCATTAAAAAAGCAACAACAATTTGTTATAGAAAATAGAACAACGAAAAAAAAAAAAAAACATGTAAAATAAAATTATGGATATACCTTCATAAAGTGAATGTACTTCAAACAATTTGTTAAACGCTCGACATTTTTATTGTTGTTTTTTGCTGGTGTGTATGGAGGAATTAATTATTAAGGTGAGTTAACTATAATTCGAACATCTATTTTTTATATATGTATTAAAATTAATAAAAATGTGAAAATAAATTGCATGCACGTGCATACCACAGCAAAAGCGAAAGAGTAGCATTTTTTAAAGCCGATCTAAAATATTTTTTAGTTGATGGCAAATTAAAAAGTGCAATAAAAATTAACTTATGAATAAAGTTGCTAACAACTTAGTTACATATAAATTTTTTAGTTGAACTGAAAGATGCTTAATCAAATAAACTTTTAAGTAGTCATTTTCTTAAATTTAATTTTTAAATTAAATTATTATTTTTATTACAAAAAAAAAAAGGAATAAAAATAAGGAACTTCGTTCCAAAAATAAATTTAAGAAAACGAACTTAAGCCTGACTTATTAAAAATTTCTTTGATTAAATAAAATTGCTAACAAAATTCTTGTACAACAAATACTTGCATACATACATATGTATGTATGTACATATGTATATATGTATGCACGCACTATGTATTTATGAATGTATGTATGTATGTATGTATGTATGTATGTATATATGTACATAGTTACATATTTTAATAAACTCTGTCTCCTCCAAATATATTTTAAATAACAACCTAAAATGAATACAGACTTGGTCTGTACAGACGAAAACATTTCTTTGTTCTGTTTCTTAACTGTGCATGTGTATGCCTAAAACTAGTTTGACTATGATAAAAGATTTTGTGTTTTTCAAAAGGTTTTTCCCATACTGATAAATAAGGGATAAACCTCAATGTGCATTGCAGTTAAAAAATAGACAAAGAACTATCAATTAGTTTTAAGAAATTCATATTTAGTATTTAAGTATACGAATTTTAAGAACCGTAAGAAATAAACGTGAAACTGATTACGCACGTTTCTTTTAAATAAAAGTTTTGTTTAGGTAGAAACATTTTCTTCAGAAAATTTCCACCGACAGTTTTAGCTTCACTTTTCTATGGACAAGTTTTCATTACCAACTATTTTACAGTACAAAATGTTGTTGTTAGAAACTTTTTAGAAAACATTATTATCTATAGACAACACTGTACAGCTGGATCAAAATAATAAGGTGGTAACCACGGATTGATTCTCTTAGAGATGATACATACATGAAAATGTGTCGGTGTATTGAAAATTGTAACCGGGATTCAGTTCATTGGAAATTAAACTCACACAGTGTAATCTTTACATTTTAGTTCTCATCCGAGTGTGGTCTCTATAAATTAGAGTATTGCGCGCAAGAGGATTTCGGTGCAACTTTTTTTCATGTACCTATTTTGACACATGTTTTGAACACACAATCTTTAGCAACGAATTTTTCGATTTCTTACATACCAGCTGGCTGCTGCAACCATACGGTTAATTTTACTTTGTCCCCTTTGAATTTTTTCCATGAATACTTGTTGCGCCTTTCTTAAAAAATGTTATAAGAAATATTTCTAAATATCGATATTGTGGCCTGTAATAATTATACATATCTGGATAATCTACTTTAAGTCTTAGAGGACAACAAAGCTACAAATTTATTGTGATCGACAGAAATAAGTCAAAACTTAAAATGTGTTTAAGGGCTAATTGCGTATTAATCAGAAGTCGTGCTAAAATATCAAACAAAACTCGACCTATGAGTCTAGTTTGGTTTAAAAATAGGGCTTACTTAAAAATTAATTATAAGTTACCATATAAAACACAGCTGTGGTGTTAATTCTACACAAACACAGCATTACCAAAATATTCCATTATACCAGAATAAAGTAGTTCAGCTTGATACACCTTAATACGAACTAATTTAGTTCGCATTGACGTACTCATGACGCAAGTACGATTTTTCATCAGGGCTAATTCACAGCAGGTAGACTCGCCTCAATTGAACGAAGCATTTGACAAATCAACTACCCAGGGGCGAATTTTTCGATTACAGAAGCAATGATGTGATGCACACGTGTAAGACGGTAACGCACACCATCTCAATTACAACCTAGTATACTTTTTCGAATGCATTGCCGCATTCCTGGAGTGAACGTGTACCACTTGCACACAATGTAAGCAGGATAGTGAAGTGTTCATTCACTAAATATAAAAACTCATTACTGTTTCACATTCTTTGTAAGTACACAATCTTGCTTACTTCGTGGGAAAGTAGAAAGCGCATTGCCCACTACTTCACACACATTGTAAGCTAGAATTCATTGAATACAAAAAGTAACAAACTTCATTGCATAGATGTGATGTGGTATGCAAAGTTCGCCGCTGGGTACATGGGGCTAAAAAAGGCGAACATAATCACCTGGGCGGCCGAGACTACCTGTTATGAATTTGCCTTGGGTTTTTAAATATTTTTTATATTAAAAATATCTGGCAGCACTTTTCTTTATAATTTATTCTTGTCATAAATAAAGTAAACGCTCGACTTTGTTAATTCAAGTAAAAAATATGTGTGATTTATTTTCATCACGTTACCTGATACATTTGTTCAACTATTGTGAACTTTAAATTTAATTTAGTATGAATATGTACATATATACAAACATACACATGTAGACCCATGTATGTATGTACACATGTAAATACAAAATTTTGGGAATGAATTTAGTAAAATGTAATACTATTGATTGAGAAAATATCGTTTTAGTGTATGAAGTGCTTTCCTTTTGGTACGAACAAACATTTTTCTAATTGCAATTTTACTCAAACGCCAAATATCTATAGTTTTCCACAATTGCAATTTTAACATTTTAGTCCCATTTGTTTTTGAATAATATAAACATTGAAAAATTATTTAACAAATGTAGCAAACAGCCAGCCAATCAATGTTTTTTTATTGAATAACTTAAATTTTTCAAAACATAATTATACAACTTTGACTGGAGTTTAGACAGTAAATAAAGATTTATTCTTTTATAACTCTGCTTTTGAGCGTTTTGTTGTGTTTTATACCACTCTTGGAGCGCCTCCAGTGTTAAGTATATGCATTAATTTCCTTTAGCTGTACATCCGTCTTTATGTATATGGGCGGGAACTATCCGCGATATCGGAAAGTTGAACTTTACAGAATTTTTTTAGGTCATAAAATAAGACTACAATAAAAGTATTTCTTTTTTTTAAATTTATCTCTTTTACTTTTCATCCGTTTATTCTGTAGTTCCATACCATTATAAAATTTCATATCCTTTAATCTCTATGGTTCTTTCTATTGTTTTTCCAACCAACGATAACAAAAAAGAAAAAAATCTTTTAAAAATATGAAAAAGAAAATGGTTCCCATAAAAAGTATGTTTCGAAAAGTGCTTTTAAATCTGCGTCTGCTGTGGCTTTCGTCGTCTCTCCTACTTCACCAAATAATGATGTTGTTTGAAATGCATTCAATCGTGTGTAAAATCCCTCACTTTTTAGAACACTATTCAAACTGGAGACCATCATCCAGACGTACGAAAGAAAGAAAACCAAACGGCCATTTAAAACAGATTTGAATGAGTCATGAGTCAGTTTCGTTTTTTTTTAATTTTTATTCTGGAACCCTTTTGTTTCATGAACGACAATCGAATGTTGTCAGTTAGTGAGTGTGTGAGCGCTTATGCATGCGTTTTGTAAACGTCTATCACAAGACCATGGATGAATATTGAAATGATAAGAAGTGTATTTTAAAAACAGGAATAATGGAACTAAATTTGCTGTTAAAAGCGAAAGTGCTGTTCTTGCGTGCAGCATTTTATTATTTTTTTTTTTTTTTTGGTGGGTGGGTGGTAATGAAAGTCTCGACTACAGAAGGTGACAAAAAATATATATTTATATAAAAATGTTAATGCAGGGTCATACATACATACTTTATTTCTATCACAAGCTGGATCAGTGATTGCAATCGATATCATGTCATTCTTGTATGCAATGTTTCTTTCAAAAGTTGCTGGTCACCTTTCGAATAACATTTACAGTTATCCAGTGCTTCTTGATCATTTCTCCAAACTGAAGAATAATAAAATTATTTTAAACTCTGCGTTACCGTACCCTTTCCTAAATTTTTCCAACTTAATTCTTTTTCCTGTCACGGCCTGTACAAGTATGTATTAAACATGCAGTATATTTGCAGCTCAAAAGAACAAAAGCAACTTAATAAAAACCATATGTTGTTTAAAAAAAAGAACTGCATAAATGCATGTAGTATTTTTCATAATACTGAAGCAAGAAAACATAAACCTTCTGGGCTGTAGAAACAACATTTAGTATGAAACAGAGGAAATAAAGGGTGTTAAAACACTCACAGACGTCTGAAATGACAGTGATAGCAAATGACTGTGTATGTTGTTCCCTTTCATAACATTTTCTGTATTTTATTTTTCAAACAACATCTGGAATTTATATGGCAAATAATGAACTGTAGTTTTTTTATACAATTTTTTTTGTTGGTTATACCTACGACAAATCCAAGACTAATAAGATTTTTTTAAATGGATTTTTAAAATTTCATTAAGATCTATCCCTGTGCTTATTTGCCAAGATTGAATTTAATTTTAAAATCTAAAGCTTACAGTACACGGCATGTCAAAAGCCACATTCGCATGTGGCTCTGACGTAATTTTGACGTCACCATGAAGCTAAATTGGCAACCTGTCGTGTACTTCCACTTTTTGTGACACTCACATGCAGCTCACATTGAAATGTGTTCCACATGTTCCTTTGTAGAGACATGCAAACATGCGTATTTTAGACATGTCGTGTACTAGCTTGGTACATTTGAATTTTGACATTTGTAATATTTTTACATGTGCATGTAGCAGTCTTGGGACATGTGGCAGCAAACATTTTTGACACAACATTTTTCAATAGTATGTAGCAAATGGCACTCATGCCAATGTTGATTTTCTCCAACAAAATGTGGTAGGAATTTAATGACGAAAAAATTTTTTTATTATTATTACTCACACGATGACTGAGATTCATGATAATTTTTTTGGTTTGCGAGCGGGGTAGAGATGAAAGAAGGGTAGAAAAATTATCATATTTTCTCTTTTCCATGCATTTATTTGTATTTCTCTTTGCTTTGGGGTTTTTGTTTTATTAATTAATATCTTAATTAACAGCTTAATTAGTTTGGGTTTTTGTTATTATTTCTCGTTTTTGTTCTAAACCATGCAAAAGATACTTTCAAAGCTAAGATGAAAAAATTCATGTAGTATAAATAGTAAATTTATTCAATAATTAATAAAACAACTGTGATCGCCAATTGTTGCGTTGTTTTTGTGTCAGTGCAGTATTATTAATTTTTTCACCATTTTATTGTTCATGGGAATTATTTCACGATAAAAGTGAATTTATTTTACTTTTTATCAGATGTTGTTTTATTTCTTCTTTCTCTTCGACATTTTATAAATTTGACTTCACACAAAATTTTAAAAATTAAACAATCGCCATAAACATGTGACTGTTGTACATGTTAATATGAAAAATGTGTACGTATGTTACATGCGGTGTACTGACAATACATATGTAGCCAATCAAAAGTTCAAACATATGCTGCCATTGCAAATGTGTACGCTTCGGCTACATTTGTCACATATAAATTTTGGGACAAAACAACATTTCATGTACTACCAAAATTTTGAAGCATGTAGACATTTCTGCATGTTTAGTAAATGTAAACAAAATGCTGCAAATTCTCGTGACGTCAGAGCCACATGCGAATGTGGCTTTTGACATGCCGTGTACTGTAGGCTTAAGACCTCACTTACAGTTCTGTTTTAAAGAGAACAATAAGAACAAAGTGTGTATTTTGTTGTTGGTCTTAACAAATTTTATTGTTGATTGTAGAAAAAATAGGATTTTTTTCTTTTCAAAACCACAAATTGTATTTAAAGTTTTGATATGAAATTTAGATATTAAAGATTGATTGCTGTTGCTACTTGAAATCAAATAAAATGAATACACTGACATAATTCTGTTGGTGTTCCACCGGGGTGGAAAATTCATTTTTGCTATCTGGAGAAAATACCAAAAAGCCGTGTTATCGATAAAGAACTTTGCAGAACTTGTTGGAATTGAGGAACAATAACACATATTCCTGCTACTCTCCAGCTTTTCCCGCGAAATTGACAGCTTTCTAGTCAGATCGTTACGGAAATATCGATTTACAGGGTTGTAAAATTACATCGACATTGCAATTGCATTACTATTGGAAAGAGTTTCTTGGCATGGAAATCCAATAACAAAAATTTAATTATAACTAAAAATTTGGTAAACCTGGTTTGAACTCGTTAATCTACGTATATGTTTACTAGGCAATAAATTTGTTATCTCATTTAGTTGAAGAAACTCTAAATTATAAAAGCAAAAATTTTCCATTTTCAAGGTATTTTCTTGCAGAAGTGCACAATGTTTGTTTTACTAAAACCGGTTTATTATTTCGGAAGTTCTAAGGTTTTAAAGTTACTACTTAAACATTCACTCATAATACAGATGTTTTACACATTTACATGTGGAATAATCGGCCTTATTACGAGTGTCGTTGTCGTAACGAAATATGTAGTAACGTTGGCCTTTTGTTTTAAGACAAAAATATAAAATTTCAAATCTATTTATTATAATCTTGGTTTTGTAAAAATATTGTCATTAGTTAGGAAGTTATAGTAAATTTTTTTCTAGAATATAATACACATACATACAGATTATAGGTATATAAAATGATAAATCAGTTTTGATAATCTGATTTTTGCTAAAACAATCTTCCACATGCTGATACATATGCACATAATACAGAACAAAAGTTTCAAAATTGTTCATAATTTGTTTAACACTAAGAAGAGTGTGTTTTTAGAATAGAGTTTAAACGTAGTTTCAAACTACATACATCAAATGGCAATGTTTTTATAAATTAAATATAAATTAGTTAAAATATAATAATCTTTATAGTGAAAAAATATACTCTATATGAAAGTTTTAAGGTCATTACTTTCTATTGTGAAAAAGTAAATAAAATGTTCGAAAGCAACGACGTGGACACCACGCTATTTATTTTCAGAACTTTACTTGCTTTTAAAAATTCTTTGTAAGCAAAGCGTTTTGAAGTGCGAAATTTTTTAACCATTAAAATCAAATTTAGACGATTTTCTAATTCCAACACCATATTTTAACTATAATTTTCAACAGTATATGATTTCAAAATAAAAAATTATAGTGTCTGAAACAGAAAAACGAATTAAATATATGAGTAGTTGCCGAAATTTTATTAAGCAATTGATATATAAACTACTATTGCGTTTGCCAAATAATTTTTCATGTTTACAAAACACAAAATTCTTTTCATTAGAAAATAGTCTAAGCAATACAGAAGGTAAATTGTGTGAAAATTTTAAAGAAGAAATGAAAAATTTTAGCGTAGATAATATTACTCTTTTCGAATTAAAATGGCAAAAATTGAATTCCTATGATTGGAAAAACCAAAAGTCAACTACAGAATTTTGGATCGATATTTTTGAGTACGAAAACGCAATTAATGAAAACCCTTTTAGGCAATGGTAAACTTTTGTGATGAAATTTTTAGTTTTGCCCTTCAGTAAGGCGTATTCAGAACCAAAAATATATTTTAAAGTTATTTATACCAACATTAACATCATTTAAACTATAAATTAATAATGAAAATAATGAAAAGTTACTATTGAAAATCTATAAAAAATTTTGCTTTATTTTTTGGCTTTTAAATTCCTTCTTTAGCTCTTTTTAGCTCCATTTTAAATTTAATTTGGCTTATTATTATTTTAAAAACTGGTAACACTGATTAAACATTCTTCAAGTTTATTTTTTTTATATTTTATATTTGTCATTAATGATGCTACAAACTTTCAAAAGTTAATGTATTTGTTATGGGTTAGATAATCTATATGCTGCATTTTATTGGTTGCTAAATACCAACTCATGAGTGGATATGTACCACCATGCTTGAAAGATATTCAAACATATTTACTTATACACACACTCTCAAACAATTACCCAGAATTACTAAAGCAAAATAGAATAGTTTTAAGAAACTTATTCAAACAGCAAGTGCTTTGTTGACATATTGTTCGGTACATTTTTTGACACCGGAAGTAGATGCTTTTGAAAGCGAATTGAAGCGAGTCTACCTGTTATGAATTCAACCTTTAGTTGAAAATGAAAGTATTTGTTTATAACAAATAAACTATTTTTTAGAAAACATAAGTTTTTGAATTAGTACACCAATAAAATGTTATATTTTGATGCGATCAACTTTTATTTCGGAAAATGAAAAAGTGTATAATGGACTCGAGTTCAAACCCAGACTTTGGAAATTAAATTTCTTTTATGTTTTATATTATAACAAACATGTTTGTGGTGATATGAATGCATGTGTGAATTCTATTTCGGCTTAAGTTCAATAATTGAATAGTGTAAATTTAAATTATGTATTGAAATAGTTTGAATACTAGAATTTTTATAAATTCAAATTATATTAATTTTGAAAAATCTTTTTATTGCTTAATTTAATTTTTATATTCTTTAATTATATTTTTATTTTTAATAGAAATTGTGGTTAAATATTTAAGAACCACACGAGACTTCTCCAATACTACCATATTTACATATTCAGGAAGTATTTTTTTTATATTGGAAACTATTTTTTCCCAAAATTATTTTATATATGTATGTACAATAAAATTTTCAATGCTTGTATTTTAATTTTGTAATAAATAATAATAAATAAAGTAATAAATGTTTTGTAATAAATATTTTAAAAATTTACATGCTACGTAAATATTAAAAACATTTAGCCAAAATAAAATTAAAGAAGAAACATTTATAGACACGTAACATGGTTTTGAAAAGCCAGTCAAACCAATCATCACGTTTACGTCAAATAAATTACGCACTTAAGCTTTGTGTTAATTGAATTGAAATTTATTCAAATATTCTTCTCGAAACACGAAAAAACCTTCTTTGTCTCAACGGAAATACTGAACAAATTTTGTTCATTCACGAAACAATTTCTCTGACTGTATGTCTACATTTTTGTTATCAGTTGTACAATTCGTTGTAGACTTCATTGTAACACAATCAAGTGCTGTTTATTGAAAAGTGTTTCAATTCACAAAACATGAGTGAATACAAACGAAATGTAGATTTTTTTTAGTTATGTATTTATTATTAATTTTATCTAAACTTAGTTTCCGCTTCATGAAAATCAAAACATAAATACGACTAAATTTAATTTTACTATTGTAAAAAATTATTACAAAATAAGGAGAAACGATTTAAGCAAATAATAAAATACGAGTACAATAAAACTTTTAATGAAATGTGTTAAATAAAGACAGCTTTGTAATAGAAGTTAAAAAGAGTAAAGAAAAAGTTTGTCTAAGAAAATATTTTATTTACAATTGTAAGAAAACTAAATAATTAAAACGGCAAAACTTTTTTCTAAGCTTGAGGTCACGTATAGTGATAATTTTTATACACTTATGCATATATTTCGCTACAAACTTCGAGTAGCATCATTAGGGATTATGTTATTGAGTAATTTACACACAACCAAACAAACGTTTTAACATCAATGTGTTTGAGTGATCGACAAAAGTTGCACTCATTGTACAATGTGCATAAGTATGTGTTCCTTATTTCTAAAAATGCTCATATTTTACTCTTTTTGTAATAATTACGTCAATCACTTGCCACGTTTCCGTAATCATATCAAGAAGACTCTAAATTTATTACAAAACATTCATATGACAGACAATTAGTTAATTTTGTTTTACATTTTATTTATTTTTTGTTCTATGTGGATTAGTAGATTTGTATGTAATGTTTCTTTGGTAAAATTTAAATAATATAACACTTGACATTTGTTTCCAAGCCCAACAGCAATCTGTAATAGTCATAACTTTGTACATACATACATACATATATGCAGTGAAACTTCGATATAACGAAAACTCTTTAGTGAATGTTATTACGTTATGTTATATTATATTAAAATTAGAATTTGGATAAAAAAAACTATAACTATAACGGATTTTTGTCGTTTATCTTCATCATTCTTTATAACAATAACTGTTAGATGTGTACAACGAGACAATAGCTTTAACGAAGTATTTTGCGAACCCCTTCAACTTCGTTATATCGAAGTTTCACTGTAGTTGAAACAGAGTTGGCTCTCGATTAAGTTTATTGAAATCGATTAGTTAGAAAAAATTATTTGATCTACTATACAGGATTATAACAGAAATCTTCATAACAAAAATCAGCAAAAGTTAAATTTCGTATGTACAAAAACTCAATGCATTTAACGCGTGAGCTTTTTCCACGACGGCGAAAATATAATATCGCTGTTTCTACTTTCTTCCACGCTCTACACTATTTTTGATCTGGATGATGCCGGCAAAAATACCATACCCTAATGCAAATAAATTAAAAGCGGTAACGCTGATAACTATATTAACGCTAACAAAAATTAACTGTAAATGCATACGTGTGGAGTGTGAATGAATTATTGCTTTTCTGATTCACTGTAACGTTGAATAGGTGAATACGCGAAACTCTATGGAAAAGAGTTACCTTGAGCCCTATACACTATGCCTAAAGCAGTATGTAGAAAAATGTGCCTGCGCCCAACAATTGACCAAATTGACCCCAGATTTTCTGCAGTGCATTGGGGTTCTAGGTCAAAATAAAATTAGGTACGTATGTAAGTTTTGTATTGAAAAAGGAAAAATAACCCCAAACTAAAATATGAAAAATGGCCCCACACCTTAGGAAAAATGGCCCCAAACTTAAATATAAAAAATGAAAAATGGACCCTAAAAATAGGAAAAATGGCCCTAAGTTCGTGTTGTTGTTTTCAATACAAAAGTTTGGGGCCATTTTTCATTGGGGCTATTTTTCATGGAGCCATAAAATATGCTTTCATTACGCCTTAAAATTTGTAAAATATATATTTAAAATTAATTGTTCTAGTTACGATATATAATTAACAATTATACCTATTTAAGTGTAGCAAACAAAACTACGTGGTGGATAATAGACATCCTGCGTAGTTATAATTAAAAGCTTGTTATTTTCGTTATATTCCATAATTAAATTGAAACGTGTGAAGTGATTTTTAGTTAAACTCTGAATTATTTTATACAGAATTGATCGGAAGCTTTTGATTATATTTTAAGTAACAAGTTAAGGCAATAAAAGTGTAATTAAAAGGTGGTATATTATGCTTTGAGTTAATGGTCATAAAAGTGTTTTAAAGACACAAATCACAAATCTTTTTTTTATAATTAGATGAGCTTTGGAACTTTTCAAACATAAATGGTAAAAATCTACTGATGAGTTTTGTATGGCAACCAACGAAACATAAATAAATAAACATAAATACTTGAGTACATGTTCAAATAAATGTAAAATTTTATAATTTTTTTAGATGACAATTATTTTAAAAGATCCTTTTCTTAAATGTACATTTTGTTAGCCGAAATATTGGAAAAATATAATAAAAAAATTTGAAAAGCTTGAGGCCGAAAATTATTTATCATATTATTAAATAAAATTTCTACGAAAAATCACATTGATAATATTTTAGAGTAAATTTTCTTAAACGTATTTTTTCTGAAGGTTCTTTCATAATACATAGATACTATTTTTAAAAGTTTTTTTAAACAATTTTTTAAAAGGTAGTTTTTTAAAGAGCGGTTTTGTTAAAATACATTCTATTTTTATATTATTATTATTACGAATAAACGTAATTATTATTTGAACTTATATTGATTTACATACATATGAAAAGTAATATTATCAGGCTCAAGTTCAGTTTTATTGAATTAATGAAAATTCAAAATTACTAAGAGTTTTTTGTGCTGGAAAATATTATTATTTATATCCAATCAGTTTTTAGCAGAAGGTATCAACAAAAACGTTAGAATACAAAGTAAAATACTTTGATGATAACGGACTATGAGTTTGTGTTGATTATTAGTTCCAAACAGTAATGAGGGAATTTCGTACTAACCAGCACTGTTTCATTGTAGAATAAAAATTGAATTAAAAATTAATTCTCATATTCTATTTCTGTTGAAAACTGGTTAAATAGTTGATATTCTTCTCAATTAGTATCCACTTTACGAAATTTGTAAAGATGGACAATTGAACGCTGATGAGAGGTGTAGCGGCCTTGAAATCAGTACTGATACGTTCTGCTAAAAACTGATTGGATATAAATAATAATATTTTCCAACACAAAAAACTCTTAGTAATTTTGAATTTTCATTAATTCAATAAAACTGAACTTGAGCCTGATAATATTACTTTTCATATGTAAATCAATATAAGTTCAAATAATAATTACGTTTATTCGTAATAATAATAATATAAAAATATTTTTTTTTTCATTTAATTTTTGAAAACAGATTATTTTTGACACATATACTTTTTGAAAAAAAAGCACTTTGTAGGCATTTTTTTTACAACAGTAGGTTTTTTTTTTTTTTTTGTTAAAAGTTATTTTGTGGAAAAGATTAGAAATCTTATCAAAATATTTTTTTAATTTTCTAAAAGTATAATTTGAATTATCGCAGAAAATTTCCCGCTGTATATAAAATTTTAATTTAGCACCTAAATAGTTAAACTAAAGATTTGTTAACCTATACCAGGCTGGGCTACTCGGCAATTCGATTCGAAAAGAAAACTGAGCGAATTTACATGTCATTTGGGCAACCTCTCAAAGTTTATGAAAATATTTGAATACTTTACATAAAATTTAGGATACAATTTCATGTCACACTTTTCTCCGATATTAAAATTTTTTAATGTGTTTGTGTGCCAAATAATTTTCTCACTTTTTTATTCATGTCGAAAATTCCTTTAGAATTTCTCCAGTAAATTCATTTACGCAGCCTCTTCATAATAAGTTTTCTTACCTTTCCACGAATTCAATATTTTACAAAACTTAATTAAAAAGGATAGCAAAAGTTACAGAATATTGAAGAGCGAGCAACCAGCCGAATAATAATAATCGCCTGGTGAATTGCTACTAATGGAAATTTGAAGTCTACGCAATTCACATTGTACTACACAATATTTTTTAACTTTAAGGATTTCCAAAAAAGAGGGCCGCTTTCTTCTTAACCATTAAAAGGATTTTTGGTACCCGGACAGACCGCCTGACAATATCTGGACAGAATTGGGTAAAAAAAAATGTTCACTGGGCTTACACTATTCGCCGTACAGTTGCGGTTGTTAACAAATACAAAAACTAAACGAACAATATCAACAACAAACCTAAAATTGTGTAAAAGTGCAATTTGATATTACTTTTCATATGTATGTAAATAAAATACATTCTTTTAAAAAGTATTTTGTAAAAGGAAATTTTTCGAAAAAAGAGGTTTTTCAAAACACAATTTTTTAAAGACATAAATATTTTCAAAATAGTTAAGTTTTTTATTAAAAGTTATTTTTATGGTACATATTTTTAATAATTACTATGTGGTCAAAAAGATAGTTATTATTCTTTTTACAATCACCGTTTGCAGTCGATTTAAAAAAAAATACAGCATTGTGGAGATACATTAAAAATTCTCTTTAATAATCTTTAAAGGTTTTTACCCCAAAATATTTTTAAATTGACCCGCTTCTGTTGCTGACATTTAACATGTTTTCTTTTATGTATATTTTTTGTTTGTTCTCTTTTCCCTCCTTTTGATGGCCATAATAATTTTATGGTAGTGGGCGATAAATGAAGTCTAAATTAAGTAGAACAAAAAGCGAAAATATAATTTAAAAAAGAAAAATAATAATTATTTTAACAAGTGCGTGATTACAACAAACACGCATTGATAACAAGAGTATAAAGGATTTCCGGTTGAAGAGAAAAACAAAGAAAATGGAAGTATGCAAGTAACCGTGAACGTCAACATGATTGAGTGTCTGCTAAAAAGAGTATTAAATGAACGAAATGTTTTAATGAACCTCTGCTTATAAATGCTGAAATATGAAAAGGTATTTATGTAAATAAATATTAAAGCTAAAAAATATTTGTTGCTTATATAAAATCAAATGGGCCAAAAACTATTTAACAAAATTTCTTGATGGGCTTAAAATATAAAGTGAAACGGTTCATGAAAATTGCCACACTTTTATCCCAGTATCCCAGTTTCTCACCACTTGTTACGTGTCTCGACTAAAATTCTTTTATGGAAAATTTATCATTAGATTTGAATAAATAAGAGCTGCGATTACATTTAAACGGTCCACTTAAGGCATGGTTGCTACATTGATTTTGCCGTAACTTAAAATTGGTAAGACCAATTTCGTTGTAAAATATATTAAAAAATTTCCATAATCTTTGAGGTGTTTTTTAATATACTCGTACAATACCAAGAATTAATGTTCTTACTTAAACATGAAGGTATTTTTTATTAAGTAAACAACTCATCAGTGGATCTTTAAACATGACAAACTATCAAATAAGAAACGAGAATTAGAAATACAAAAGCACCACTAACAATTTGGTGAAACTTTAACTGCCCCTAAAATGAGTTCTCGGTATAAAATTTTAATCTAGTTGAACAGTAATTTCGGAGTTATTCATTTTACAATAAGCTTAAGAGATTGAAAATTCCACTTTTAATCTCGCAAATAGGAGGGAATTATCAATTTGTGTACATTTCTTTTGTTTGAAAGAGGTTGCTTTCATTTTGGACCCATAATTTGTTCGAAAATTAGATAAGTATTTGCTCTCTCGAAATATTGAATATTGAATAGCTCTGAAACTTTTGGCCCAATTTTTAAAATAAATTTTCTTTAAGTTTTCTAGCATTGTGGTATTATAATTTTTGTTTTTTATCGATCAGTCGCGTAGTTTGCCATCTTGATTCATGTACTCATACATGAACTCCCAAATAATATCTGGGAATTTTATCATAAAATTACTAGAGCAACTGTTTTAAAGTGTACAGAATTTTAGATTTCTATTGTGATTCGAAAGGAAATCTGTTGAATTTGTATGTTGTTGCGATTCGATACCACTTTATTTTGTTTTGAATAAAAGAGTCGTGTAATGTTATTTTTTATTGGTTTGAACAACCAACACAGTTTTAATTTATTTATAAAAAATTAAAAAAAAAAACATTTTTAATGCTAAACTATTAAATGAAATGCAGAGGAACTGAAACATTTAGTATTAATTTAATGGAGACGTTTTTTGTTATGAAAACTAATTGAATAATATATTTCTTCCCAAGGCTTAGAGTAAGAGTTTAATATGGAATACTTAAAGGTTATACACTTATAACTTGTTTTTCCAGATAGTAATAAATAATTTTAACTCGGAATTTACGGGGGACATATTCGTACTACATATTTCGCGTAAGGGGAATTTTTGGGAATTTAATTTTTTTAAATTTTTTTTCAATGCATACTATTTTTCCTACAAAAAATTTAGACGGGGATATGTACTTTGTTATAATATAAAATAACTTATTTGGTTAGTGGGAATTTATTGGGCATTTTCAAAATTATGTAGGAATAGAAAAATTTTTTCACATAATTTAATGGACTTTGTTTTAGCATAAATTTTTTTTCCAACAAATAACTTATTTACTTAATGGGAAATATCACAAATTATATCAGAACTCTAAATTCTTTCACATAATATTTTAAGCTGTTAAGATTTTGGGAATATTAAATGATTATTTCAGATTTATACAAAATTTTCTTCTTAAATTTTTTTTTTTGGTTTCGTTAATTATTTATTGAATCTTAAATAATTTTAACAATAAATATTTAAATAATAAATATAAAATTGATAATTATATGTTTAGCCAGTTCTAAGAAATATTATTTTCAGTGGTTGATCTGTTGTTGTCCTTCGTGTACGGCTCAGAGAAAGAGTATTCCACCTCCTCAGCCTCAGCCAAGTGTAGCCTGTATAATTTAGAATATCGCCTCAATTTTTTTTTTAGTCTTCATAGCTACGGGACCATATTGGTTTTAGCATCGAGTTGTTTAATAAAAGTTTACAATCACTTTCAGTAAAAAAAAAAAAATAAATAAAATATCTATGTTAATATTTATACAGGCTAAATTTCGTAAATGTTTATAATCAGAGAAATATTAGGTAGTCATTGTTAACATATTTCGAGCAACAAAGAAATCAGGAACGATTTCTATTTTGTTACAATTAACACAAAAATAAAATATATAAGTCCAGTGATTATTATAAGAAATTTATTTAGTTTTAGTGAATTTACTGGCAACCTCGAGGACACTGGGTGTTATACACACAAAAAGGAAATAAACAAACGAATGTTACTGAAAGTGGACTGGATGCCATTACAGTTTCCTTCCTCTTAGTCAAGTGTATAATGAAACATAAATTAGAATGAATATTACTTCTGGTTGAAATTTTGCGTCTATTTTGGCACAAGTTTTTTCATCGTTTAAATGTGAAAAAAGAAAAGAGACTTGGCAACTTTTATTTAAATGAAACTAAGAAAATTATTTCAGCATAATTTTTATACAAAATAAATTTATTATTGATTTTCAATGCTTAAAATTTCTGCAACTTAGATAGATGTCAGACTTGACAACAACCTTAAATGAATATTTGCGTTGATTAAGCAAAAAGGTTTGTGTCTTTACCTGATGTACTCGTATGTATGTACATACATACATATTTTTTAAATTAAAACCACCACTCTAATCTTTTTTTCACAAAATTGCAAACAGCAACATTGCAAAAAAATTCTTGATAAGATAATAAAAATTGCATTGCATGCTTTACAAATTAATCAATAAAATGAAATAACGATTTTATTTATTATTCCCAATGTAATTTTGAATTCACCAAGATAAAAATTGTTTGTTATAAGAATCAATGACACTTAAAAACAGCATGACAAATAGATAACAAAGAAGTGACTAAAGCAACTACAAATCAAGACGAATCCACTTAACAGGTGCTGTTATTTTCACATCTGATGGATATGTTAAAATATGAATTTGTATACGTTGATTTTCGATATTTCATTGGATATTGTAATAATGTACTTGTTGTAGAATTAGGACCTCCTGTAAGCGGAATTCGCCTTGCTACAAAATGTTTATTAAAAATTAAAAGTCTAATGTAATAAAAAATGTTTGCTAACAAAAACATGCTGGAAATCTTTGACTAAAATTCTGGCATTTTTGATGCTTTTAAAATCTTTTCAATAGAATATCGTAACCATAATATGACAATTGTAACCAACATACATACATACGGTTGTGACCATTCTTAAATTGGTTGGGTCAACCGATTGCATTCTTTTGCTGCTATTAAATGTCAAAATGGCGATGGTTGATACCCCTAACCGATTATTCGGTTGGCATAACCAATTATATTAAAATAAGTACTTAATGAATATATGTCGATTTTGAAAGACTAATGTGCCTGAGCTGTCTAAGGTGATGTGTTTCAAACATTTGACTTTTATATTCAATACCAATAATGGACAAAAATAAATTTTAAATTTAAATGAGTAAATAAAACAATTTAATTTAGTTAAGTATTAATAATATCAATTCATTTGTGTTCAAAGATAAAAATGAAGGTAAATAATCCTGATTACCATCATTTAAATTTCCATGGAGGCAACCACTTTTATCGGTTGTCGCAACCGAAAATTCAGTGGTAGTAACTGAAAATTCAATGGTACTATACGAAAATTTTAGTTGAAGCAGGCTACACGAACACGCGACTACAAAATGCTGCTATCTACATTTGTAGCCGGTAGTCAGCTACTTAATTATTTTAAGAGCGGCAGTGACATAATATTATTGTATAACAGTGATATCACTTTGAATTTAGTTTAAGTTTTTTAAAAGAATCTGCGTTTTTATTTATTGTGTAAGAGGCTATTAGAAGAGCAAAACATTTTTCGTTAGGTGTGTCATTAAAATTTATTTTAAATGTTTTGGAGTATATCTCGGGAACAATAATTATTGCAGTATTGTGTGAAATGTAAATAAAATGTAGTTGCTTGGCCACTACAACAGCAAATACTAAAAACAGAAAGAGTTGAAAGCTATACAGCTCTACGGCATCTAACAGAAACATAAGCGTTTAAAATTACTTATAAACATAGACAATTGCAACTTTTATTGGGTGTATCGACACAACAATAACTTAGAAACTTCTTCTCATGTTTGTTTTTTTATTTAAAAACTAGCTTATCCCGGTGTGCTTCGCTACCCCCCTCGTTAAAATTAAAAGTATTTATATTAAAATTGTGTAAATTTTGTTCAGCTCTACCGGAATTTGGCAATTTGTGGGCACATTTATGTTTGTCACTCATTTGGACCAATGGGAAATTAAAGCCAAGGATCCATACTTATAGACTATCTAAGTCCGATTTCTCAATTGTATTTGAGAATTTTTCTATAAAATTTTAAAGATTAAAATTGTGTAAATTTTGTTCAGCTCTAAGGGAATTTGGCTATTTGTGAGCACATTTATGTTTGTCACTCATTTGGACCAATAAGAAATTAAAGCCAAGGATCCATACTTATAGACTATGTAAGTCCGATTTCTCAATTGTATTTGAGAATTTTTCTATAACATTTGTTTGTCACTCATTTGGACCAATGGGAAGTTAAAGCCAAGGATCCATACTTATAGACTATCTAAGTCCGATTTCTCAATTGTATTTGCGAATTTTTCTATAAAATTTGTTTGTCACTTATTTGGACCAATGGGAAATTAAAGCCAAGGATCCATACTTATAGACTATCTAAGTCCGATTTCTCAATTGTATTTGCGAATTTTTCTATAAAATTTGTTTGTCACTCATTTGGACCAATGGGAAATTAAAGCCAAGGATCCATACTTATAGACTATCTAAGTCCGATTTCTCAATTGTATTTGCGAATTTTTCTATAAAATTTGTTTGTCACTCATTTGGACCAATGGGAAATTAAAGTCAAGGATCCATACTTATAGACTATCTAAGTCCGATTTCTCAATTGTATTTGCGAATTTTTCTATAAAATTTGTTTGTCACTCATTTGGACCAATGGGAAATTAAAGTCAAGGATCCATACTTATAGACTATGTAAGTCCGTTTTCTCAATTGTATTTGAGAATTTTTCTATAACATTTGTTTGTCACTCATTTGGACTAATGGGAAATTAAAGCCAAGGATCCATACTTATAGACTATGTTAGTCCGATTTCTCAATTGTATTTGATAATTTTTCTATAACATTTGTTTGTCACTCATTTGGACTAATGGGAAATTAAAGCCAAGGATCCATACTTATAGACTATGTTAGTCCGATTTCTCAATTGTATTTGATAATTTTTCTATAACATTTGTTTGTCACTCATTTGGACTAATGGGAAATTAAAGCCAAGGATCCATACTTATAGACTATGTAAGTCCGATTTCTCAATTGTATTTGCGAATTTTTCTATAAAATTTGTTTGTCACTCATTTGGACCAATGGGAAATTAAAGTCAAGGATCCATACTTATAGACTATCTAAGTCCGATTTCTCAATTGTATTTGAGAATTTTTCTATAACATTTGTTTGTCACTCATTTGGACTAATGGGAAATTAAAGCCAAGGATCCATACTTATAGACTATGTTAGTCCGATTTCTCAATTGTATTTGATAATTTTTCTATAACATTTGTTTGTCACTCATTTGGACTAATGGGAAATTAAAGCCAAGGATCCATACTTATAGACTATGTTAGTCCGATTTCTCAATTGTATTTGATAATTTTTCTATAACATTTGTTTGTCACTCATTTGGACTAATGGGAAATTAAAGCCAAGGATCCATACTTATAGACTATGTTAGTCCGATTTCTCAATTGTATTTGATAATTTTTCTATAACATTTGTTTGTCACTCATTTGGACTAATGGGAAATTAAAGCCAAGGATCCATACTTATAGACTATGTTAGTCCGATTTCTCAATTGTATTTGATAATTTTTCTATAACATTTGTTTGTCACTCATTTGGACCAATAAGAAATTAAAGCCAAGGATCCATACTTATAGACTATGTAAGTCCGATTTCTCAATTGTATTTGCGAATTTTTCTATAAAATTTGTTTGTCACTCATTTGGACCAATGGGAAATTAAAGTCAAGGATCCATACTTATAGACTATCTAAGTCCGATTTCTCAATTGTATTTGAGAATTTTTCTATAAAATTTTAAAGATTAAAATTGTGTAAATTTTGTTCAGCTCTAAGGGAATTTGGCTATTTGTGAGCACATTTATGTTTGTCACTCATTTGGACCAATAAGAAATTAAAGCCAAGGATCCATACTTATAGACTATGTAAGTCCGATTTCTCAATTGTATTTGAGAATTTTTCTATAAAATTTGTTTGTCACTCATTTGGACCAATGGGAAATTAAAGCCAAGGATCCATACTTATAGACTATGTAAGTCCGTTTTCTCAATTGTATTTGAGAATTTTTCTATAACATTTGTTTGTCACTCATTTGGACTAATGGGAAATTAAAGCCAAGGATCCATACTTATAGACTATGTTAGTCCGATTTCTCAATTGTATTTGATAATTTTTCTATAACATTTGTTTGTCACTCATTTGGACTAATGGGAAATTAAAGCCAAGGATCCATACTTATAGACTATGTTAGTCCGATTTCTCAATTGTATTTGATAATTTTTCTATAACATTTGTTTGTCACTCATTTGGACTAATGGGAAATTAAAGCCAAGGATCCATACTTATAGACTATGTTAGTCCGATTTCTCAATTGTATTTGAGAATTTTTCTATAACATTTGTTTGTCACTCATTTGGACTAATGGGAAATTAAAGCCAAGGATCCATACTTATAGACTATCTAAGTCCGATTTCTCAATTGTATTTGAGAATTTTTCTATAAAATTTGTTTGTCACTCATTTGGACCAATGGGAAATTAAAGCCAAGGATCCATACTTATAGACTATGTTAGTCCGATTTCTCAATTGTATTTGATAATTTTTCTATAACATTTGTTTGTCACTCATTTGGACTAATGGGAAATTAAAGCCAAGGATCCATACTTATAGACTATGTAAGTCCGTTTTCTCAATTGTATTTGAGAATTTTTCTATAACATTTGTTTGTCACTCATTTGGACTAATGGGAAATTAAAGCCAAGGATCCATACTTATAGACTATGTTAGTCCGATTTCTCAATTGTATTTGATAATTTTTCTATAACATTTGTTTGTCACTCATTTGGACTAATGGGAAATTAAAGCCAAGGATCCATACTTATAGACTATGTTAGTCCGATTTCTCAATTGTATTTGAGAATTTTTCTATAACATTTGTTTGTCACTCATTTGGACCAATGGGAAATTAAAGCCAAGGATCCATACTTATAGACTATGTTAGTCCGATTTCTCAATTGTATTTGATAATTTTTCTATAACATTTGTTTGTCACTCATTTGGACCAATAAGAAATTAAAGCCAAGGATCCATACTTATAGACTATCTAAGTCCGATTTCTCAATTGTATTTGATAATTTTTCTATAACATTTGTTTGTCACTCATTTGGACCAATGGGAAATTAAAGCCAAGGATCCATACTTATAGACTATGTAAGTCCGATAAAGTATTCTTTTCGAATAAATGTAGCAAATCGATTGAATTAAATGTGGAAAAAACACACAATGTTGCGGTGTCAATGTTTTTTAATAATTGTAAACATTCGCCTGCTGTCTTTGTTTATTTATTAGTAAAAGGCAGGACTGCCAATCTTGCGGCAAAACAATAATAAAAATCCGAAAAAACCCGTGTGCTTCGCTACCCCCATCGTTATAAAATAAAACTGAAAGTATTTATATAGACATGTATTTATTATTTCGTAAGAATATCCTATTGTGAAAATTAAATGACGATCGGTCTAGTAGTTAAGACTAAATTACGATTTTTAATTTTCCTAAAAAGGAGCGTGTTCCCACCCACTTTTCTCCTGGTACGTATTCCTAATTATTCCAATACCATATGTACCAAGTATCATCGACGTATGTCAAAAAATGCCCATAATATGGCGATTTAAATTTTTTGTTATATGGGCGGTGCCACGCCCCTTTGCCCAATCAATACTTTATATAGTCAAGAATTTATTATTTCGTAAGAATATCCTATTGTGAAAATTTAATGACGATCGGTCCAGTAGTTAAGACTAAATTACGATTTTAATTTTCCTAAAAAGGGGCGTGCGTAAAAGTAGGCGTGGCAAATTTTTCGCTCGATGAAAACTTAAAATGGATTAATACGAACATTTGAAAGAAGATTTAGTCAAATCGATGGAGCCGTTTTCTGATTTTAGGTAAATCGAAAAAAGTTGGACAATGGCGATCATTAGAAAAAAAATCGTCCAAATCGGTCCAGCCAGTCACGCGTGATGCCGTGACCAAGGAAAAAAGGGATTAATTTTTATATATATATATTGATGGACTCGTACAAAATTTGAAGTCTATTTAGCTAATGAGACCTAGATATTTAATATTAATTTTGTTTATGAGCTAAATATTCACTTTGTATGAGAGCTACCACGCCCACTGGTATGATCCCGCCCAATTTTCCCATGACTATTCATAATATAATCAACGTGCACAAATTTCTAAGACTATGGCTATTATAGTACTGTAGATATATGATATTAAATATTTACTTTGTATGTGAGCTGCCACGCCCATTAGCCCGATCCCGCCCATTTTTTCACAGCTATTCAGATTAGTTTAATATGTACATGTGCAAAGTTTCAGAACTCTTGCTGTCATAGTACTCCAGATATTATATGTTAAAACTTTGTATAAGATCTACCACGCCCACTTGTACAATCACGCCCATTTTCACTTTAGCTGCTAATATTATTAATTTATGCACTCCTACAAAGTTTGAAGGCTCTAACTTTTATATAACTCTAGATATTTTATATTAAATATTTATTTTATATGATAGCTGCCACGCCCACTTGTCCGATCCCGATATGTAGATAGAAATTCAACAAGCCTTCAACCATAAAATGACTTACATGAAATATACTTAAATCTTTTATTAAATAACACTATAATTTATTAAATTAGATTTTTAAACATTCATTTATTTTACATGGTTTATTGCATTGATAATATTTTATTGTTTACTGTCGCCATTAAAAGTAGAAATTAGTTTAGTTGGACAGCTACCAGAAAATCAGCATTGACAAAAACCTATTGCCGTGTTGCCTTGCTGTCGTCAATATAATCATTCTCATATGCACACATGTATTCTAATTTTGACAGATGTTAGTCGGTAGCCTGCTGTGGCGAATGTATTTAATGCATAAGCGATTAGAGTTACAGCAAGGCGAATCGTATTCCAGAATACCTTTTTGGCAAAATCGCGATTTAGCTTTAGCTACCAGAATTACAGTGCTGACTTCTCCTAGCTTCCTGTAATTTTTCGTTTAAGTAAACTAAATTCCGCTATCTAATGGGTTTTATATTTTAAGATATTGGGATTTTGGAGTCAAATGTCAAACTTCATACATAAAAATAACACGCAATTGTTAGTGATATTTTTCATATCGACTCTGAATTTTTTCAAGCCAGATAAATGGCTCGTCAAAATACCATTTAAGCTTTAAAAATATATTACTAAAATATATGTAGAGTTTAGGTATTTTGGGTATTTTTTCAAACTCTTTGGGAATAATTTTTTTACACATTTTAAACTTATTTTAAAAGGCGCTTTAATAACATAATTTTCTTACATTATTTAAGGACATTTTGGGGATTTCAAAATATTTTTCGGTAATTTATGGCATGTGAAATTTTTTCAAGTTTTTAAAAATCTATAAGGTTTTCGTAAAATATTTATTTTTATTTACCTTTCACAGGTTTCTCGTAAGTAAAATCAAATTTGCAGGCGGAAGATAAAGAGATTTATCATAATTCTTTTAAAATTATGTATGTATTCTTAGCACATAGAAGTTGTGTGCTTTTGTTCCTTTTTTATTTCTTATTTATGTGCAATTATTTACTGACGCCTTTGTTTCTATTGTATTTTATTTTTAAGGCTTATTTTCTTAAAGTGGAAATAAGAAAAGTCTCTTTTGGACAATTGCCAAAAACAATAATTTATGTTGTTGTCATAAAGTTCATGGCTGTTGATATGAAAGTGAAACTTGTGCATGCCCCCGAAAATAAAAACAAAAACAGATTTGAAAAAATTGGCAGGACAATAAAATGTAAAGGAAAATAAATGTACATATTTATTGTTTGTTTAGGGCTACCATGTATTATTGCCTTGATGAATTATCTGTAACACTACTTGATTCCTTCAAAATTCAGTGTTGAAATTACATCTACTTTCACACTTATCAAATGTTTGACGAAATAAAAAAACGTTACCAACGGAAAAACTAAAAGAGTATTTCCTTTATTTCCAATAGTTTTTTTTAATATGGGCTAGCTATTATTAAAAACTATTAAAATATTGCTTTTTGTAGGATATTTAATGTTATTTTGTATAATAAAAATTAAATTAAATGACACAAGTAGTGGTTACGTTTTTTTTTTTTTGGACAATTATTATTTAATTAGGTGTGAACGTAGTTTAAGGAAGTAAGAAGAAAAAAGCGGTATACAAATTTTGTTAATAAATAT
This sequence comes from Lypha dubia, assembly GCA_947311025.1. NCBI lineage: Eukaryota > Metazoa > Arthropoda > Insecta > Diptera > Tachinidae > Lypha > Lypha dubia. Next base: position 3,761,171 of record OX371263.1, read on the forward strand.
TTGATCTATTCAAAGTAAAACTTAGTCCCCAATGTGACCCTACCTTTAGTGTATAGTAAATTATTTGCATTGAAAACAGAACTCAATTACAATTTATAACATTGAAAACAGTGTAAGTTGTTTTTTTTTTTTAAACACTTGAAAAAACAAAAACTTTAATTCACTTCCGAACTATAAAAATTTCAATAAAGAAATATTTACTTACAATGTAATTTATGTACACAATGTTTGTAGTTATTTACACAGATTTGTAGTATTGTGCTCACAAGGCAATTCAAAATATTTAATGTTTTTTTTTTTATTAAAAAATATCTCCTAAATGTTTTTCCTGTTGGGATGAAATTTGCAAAATTTAGCGAAAATGTTATTTCTTTTCTTACAGTCTAGAGAAAAAAAGTTCATCACAATATTTTAATTATAAAAACACCTTAAAGTTTGGGGCCGAAAAGTATATAAAATGTTCGACATGTTAAATATATTAAATATCGTTAAAGTTATATTTTTATGCTTTTTAATATGATACCCTTCATGACGATGTTTGTACGATTTGAAAATGTTTTGACTTGATTCTATGAGGTTCCAAGGACGCGACATGGTTTTCACTATTAATTTATTTTGAATTATGGCAACATTTGCATCATATCTTACAATTTTATTTAAATTTTATTAAAATTAATTTTCGTTTAAGAGTGCAATGATGGTTTGTTTGTATTTCATCGCATCAGCGGTTTGTCGCTTAACTTAAATAGTTTTTGTCGCTTAATCTATTTTTGCGGTTATGACTCGATATTATTAGATTGATATCTCTATGCTCTTTATATGATGTCCAGCACGAATTCGTTATATAAGACTAGAATAAAATTTTTTACTTTCGATTATAAAAACTAAGTATGTATCTCTTAGGCTTAGATGGTTTTAAATTCTGGGCCGAAATTGAACCTCCAAGTCCGGACTAATGGGGTAGCATTGCTACCTATCAGCCACGGAGACACTGAATAAATAATGACTTCTTTTGGCTTTCCTCTAATTGAGTAAAAGCCTTCTGAACTACAGCGTCTGAGATATGCGAACTTGCACAACGGAGCCCCTATAAGATTCTTATTATAGACTACAACTCAATTCAATTCATCAGCTGTTCACATTACTCGTATTATGATTTTGTGAATCATAATAGAAAAAATAGTTGAGTTGACACCGACAACTCAACTAAGTTGGGTTGTGAATCATAATAAAGGAGATGAATAGTTCTTTTAAGATGAATTTTGTGACATACAAAGTAAATTGCAATCAAAGGTTATTACGTTCATTGCCTTGTAACATCGTCTGGGACCGCCCTCGTATATTAGCATATAAATAGTCCAAAAGTAATTGCAACGCAGCCAACAACACAGTAGACAGTTTGGCGTTCTCTCCAAAACAAAATATGATTATTCGTAGTCTAGTTTATTTTATTTTTTCTGTATTTATTGCTTACACCCAAATAAATATTGGAAAGAAAAACAATTTTATATGATTTCATATTCGGTTTGTAATTAAGACCAACAGAACTTTTTCGTTATAAATATTTAAAAAAATATTAACATAAAAAAACAAAAAAACTGAATGTAACAATAAAGTTTTCTGTTGGCGTTGCAAAATTGCAATAAGCTCTTTTGCCAAAGAGCAATTGGTTACGCAGTTTTAAACTTTAAACAAGTTGAATTTGGTTTCAGCCAAGTGTACGAGCAATTTGAATTGTTTTGTCTGCCCCAATAAGGATAAATGGTGGCGCCATATTGTTTAATAGGATAAGAATGATGACGCTTGTGGTGATATATTTTCATCTAATATTGAAGAATTGAATTTAAAATTTTACTGCTGTTCTGGCTTGGAGTGTGAAACTTTGTTCTTGATGTTCTTCAATTTGAAAAATTTTGTTTGCATTAAAAACGTTTTAGCAGGCAGCTAATACGAAAGCCATATATTTATAACGAAAAGAAGAGAGGAAAATAAATATGAAGAAAGTCAGCGAATAGGTAAATAATAAAGAATTTCCCATCCCATTCAATAGTCGCAAAACCGTAAAAGGAAGAGATTGTAACGTTTCCTGTAACACAGATCGACCAAAAATGGATGTGGTTAACGCAACATGTTTACAGATTTTGATAGAACACATTCAGATGTAGTAACGATAGAATAATGAAACACACTACACCACATTACGTCGATGCTCCAAGTATAGTTGGCTACCTTATTGTGACCGATAACCTTATTTGCCTGTGCGCGGTCGAGTAAAGGTACGGTCACATCTGGCAAACATTTGCCCAAAAAAGCGTAACCACTAAAAACGAATGAAAAACTTTTTGATTTATGCATTTATTTATTAAGTTAAACAGCATCTAATAAGATAAGATTCTATTACATTTTCTGTAAATTATGTAGAAAACTGTTTAACGTAATAAACAGGTATCTAAATCAAAAGTCTTTTCATTCGTATTTAGTGGTTACGCTTTTTTGGGCAAATGTTTGCCAGATGTGACCGTACCTTAACTTCGAGATTTCGAAGTACCGTTGATAAGAGTTCAGATGAAGTAAAGTATGATAGCGTTTCTAAGACGTAGCTGTTGAGCTCAACAGTTGCCAACAGTTGAGCTCAACAGTTGTACAACTGTTACGTCTTATGAACGCGCCCTATGTGTTATGTTGTAATCAAGCGTCGATATTCATAGACTCAAAAAACTTTTACTTAAACTGAATTTAAACTAAATGTTTTTATCACGACAACGTAAGCATTTTCATGCAAATTTGGCACCCACTATGAAATATTGTTCGAGCACAACTGTCAAAATCAGTCACGCAAGTTTTGTTGTCGGCAGAGAAATTAATTTGACAGAATAATTAAAAAAATTGTTATGATATATATGTAGACATATGTACATATACATACATAAGCTTATGTACATATGTATGTACATAAGTATGTACATAATTTTCGAAAATTTCATGATGTGAAATTGGCAAGCACTTATGTAAATATGTATGTATGTATGTATGTATGTATGTATGTATATTAATAAAAATATTGTTGTACAGCTAATAATTATTTATTACCAAACACATTGTTCAGCATTAAAAAGCGAAATCTAAAGCCGCTGCAGGTTCTAGTTGAATTTGTGAAATTAAAAAAATTTCAAAAATTATTTTGCTATAAATTATTTTTCTCAAAATTCATTTATTGAAAACATATGTTTTGTGTTTACATTTGTAGCAAGGCATATCCGAAAAGTGAGTTTACTAGCACAGCTACCTCAACTCGCTTTATGTTATACTAAGTTTATATTCATACTAATGCTGGGAACACAATTGGGACGAACGACGAATTTTTCGCTACGAATATTCGTCGTCAAAAATAGAACACGTTCACATTTCATACGCCGACGAACGACGAACAAATCAGTACAGAGTTGCCTTATTTTTTTATGGTTTTCAAATTTATTAGTAAATAATGTTAATTTTTACTTTAATAACTGCTTCTTTTTATGATATACATACATAGAGCTTTTTAGTTAAATATACATAATTATTAATGATAAAATTTGTTTTTAATAGTTTTTTTAATGTTAAATTTTAACTAGAAATTATTTTCTTTGTGTGAAAGTATGTGCGGATTTATGTAAGGAGTCATAATAACAATTTGAAAGGAAACGGAAATGGCCATGGTAGGGAAACGGCAGTTGGAAGTGTCATCTTACTTCCGTAACAACAATATGTTATATGAAGAAAGTAGAGTAGATTCAATAGTTTTTCTTATTGATACTGGTCCTCGGGCTCAGGTGAGGGTTGAGAACACACTCCCGTGAAAATCTCCGCCTTCGTGTTGCCCGTGCAGTTCATCCGAAGTTGCAAAGAGGGCAGGTATCGCTTTTAAAAAGAGATGCAAATCGAAACGTCGCAAAAAGGATCGACGGAAATCAGCGCTCCAGCGTATATAATAACAAATTTGTAATAAGAAATACACATTTTTTTTGATTATTGTGACAGCAGTTATATTTTCGTCCCAACTGTGCGTCACACGACGAATTTACGCAACGAACTTTTACCAACGAATTCGTCGTGCTAGACGAAATTAATCGTTCGACACAATTGTGTTCCCAGCTTAACTGATACAGCTTTAAAGCATACACAAATCATTGTTACAGTTTGGAAAGCATTCGTAAGAAAATGTTAAATTAAATTAATTAAACTATAATGTACTTAAGAACTTTTCGTCAAGTGTCACTTGCTTATAAGCAAACACCGAAACCAATCGTACCTTGCTTAAGAAAACAGCTGCTTATACATTTATTTATTGAAAATAGTTGAAACTGTTGCATTTGTTAGTACTTCTTTATTTACGAATGGTTTCATTTGATTTCTAACATAACAAAAATTTTAATAAATTGCTTGTTTATGGTTGAAGATTAATTAGACGTAGACATAAAATCAATTTTTGGAAAAATAAAAAGAAAAAAGTTTTTGAATAGTGCATATGTACATATACTTATTTGCAACTCAGTGAAGAAGGTCTTTAAGTCAAATAAGTACAATATAGCAAGACAAAAGTCATCAATAATTTGCTTAAGCATTTGACATGCTTTTCGTTGATTTCTGACAGAAGCTTAATCTAGCTTAAGCACATTATAAGTTGCCCTTAAAGCTTGACGACCGACAGGTCGATAGTTAGTGGGTTGCTTATAAGAACGATAATGAGTGAGTTGCTGTCGCTCTCTCGACTTGTCGGTCGATATCGTGGGTTTGGCTGTTTATTTGTAAAGTTTATATTGAAATTAAGAGTGAATGAAAATTTATTTATTTTTTAGCTTCTCATATATTTTGTTTAATTAACTTTCTATGCAGTTGTATTATTAGTTAGTTAAAAAAAATTAAAGTTGAAAGAAAAGAAAAAATATTAGTACAAACACCTACATATAACATTTAATACGAGTAAGTACTCAAGAATTTATGTTTTCAAACAATGCGTTAGCTAATTTAAATTTTGCATTTCATTGGCTCCTAAGCCAACTCATCAGTAGATCTTTACCATAATGCTTGAAAAATGTTCAAATTCATTTATTTATACACACACACACACACTCAAAAACTCTGAATTGAGAATCACTTCAAGTAGAATAGCTGTAAACTCTTATACAAAGAACATAACACTGAAATGCAGCATATAGATTACTAACCCAAAAATTAATAAATTAGATTTTAAAAAAATTATAAATAATAGTTTTAGTTTATGAGAATTAGGGGTAGCGAGGATCACGGTTTATGTATAATATAATATTCCGATCGTTTTTCATTTATAGTCATCAGATTCCGTTTATTTTGTTTGTTGATTTTATAGTGTTAAAGTTTTTTATACACGTAGACGTTTGTTTAAATTTTTTTTACTAGAAAGCTCTAGTGATATTACGAATATCTGCTTTGAGTACTCGCGAATCCGAATATTAATTTTGAAATTTAGTGCCACTTAGAGTCTCTTTCACCAATTCTATTTAAATATCAATTCATATTTAAACGTAGTTATTCAATTTCACCAACATATTCTCTTTACAAATTTAAAAGCTGTTTAAATAGGTAGCAATTAGAGATGTGCAAATGTCGTGAATTTTTCGTGTCACGCGTGAATCACGCGTGAATCACGTGATTACAAATTGATAAAATCACGCGTGCGTGCGTGATTTTTTAATGCAATTTTCACGCACTTAAAACAGTTCTCTATGTTAAAATCTCTCCAAATGCAGACATTCATCTACAAACATACATATCCATGTACGTACATACATATGTACATTAGAAAATCCATTTTGTTTTCTATATGGAAACAGATAATGCAAATATGTAATGTGATATTTTATCTCATTGGTGTTATAAAATGAATGTATGTACAATGTACGTATTAATAAACCACCATATAAGTAATAAATTTAATTAACCTGCCTTGGCAGACAGTGCTAGATTTTTTATATTAAGTTTATCCTTTGTATGCTAATTTTTCGAGCTTTTCCTGAATTTTTTTTTATTTAATTGATGATCTTGAAGTAAATAAAGAAATTAATTACAAAATAAAATTTTTTAGCTATGCTAAATCTTTTATTGCAAAATTTGTATTTCACCGTGAGAATGCGTGCAAAATTATTCCCGTCGTGCGTGAAAGTACGTGATTAAAAATATTGCGCTCGTGAACGTGCGTGATCGTGAAAGTTATAAATCATGACATGCGTGAAAAATATTTATGCTTCGTGATCGTGAGCGTAATTTTACTCACGCGCACATCTCTAGTAGCAATCTCCATTTAAATACTGATTTTGCATCTATCTCACAACAGCTGTCTCTAGCGACATATACATACATAAAAAAAAAATTCATATTAAATAACAAAGGGCTACCATACTTTCTGGTGTTTTATTATAGAAGTTGGTGAAAATGGAATTTTTTAAACAGAATTTAAATAGAGATCTTTAATTAAATTAAACTGTATTTAAATTTGTTTGGTGAAAGAGACTCTTAATGATTCACTATCCTACACAATCGTGCGGTCTATGAAATATGAAAAATTATGGATGGTAGTGTGGACTAAAAATGCAATTGTGTGACAGATTTTTTTGGCAAGTCGTGCGATTTGTAAAAATTTATGAAAATTTTCATAAAATGATAGTTTTCATGCGATCAGATGAGTATTTGTTGTCAACCATCTGAAAATATTAGCCTTGTCCTTATTCAAAACACTTTTTTATTTTTATTTTATACAACGAAAGGGATGTAATTTTTTTTCTAAAACAAATAATTGATTGCACCAAACAAACAGATCTTTTGGCATAAGTTATGTATGATAGTATCGCACCTACAGCACCATTTGGAAGCGATTTCTTAAAGTCGGCCAGATTCGTACGATTGTGTAGAATAGTGAAGCACGGCCTATAATATTTAAAATTTAATTGAAAAAATCCCTCCCTTTGTTTCAGTAACAATAAATTGAAATAAATGTCACACTACTATAGGTATTTAACATTGTTATGACAATGCCGAATTTTAAGACCACTACTGAACATTTTTTACTTACATACTTTCAAATTTAATTTTTCTTACTCTGTTTGCGCTTTTAATTAGTAAATAACTGCTGTTTGGGAGAACAATTGTATTTTCGCAGCCACCTGTGTCGGTGCACTTTCACATATTAAATTTTTGTTCTTCATTTTTTGAAGTTAAACATTCTTTTGCTGCGGTTTGATTACTGATTTAACGTGCTATGAACATATAAGACTATAATTTTTAAATGCAGTACATCGTTTCTGTAACTTGTGAAAATGTCTCACATAAAAAAAAAATGTGAGATTATACTTGTCACCCAATCTTTTGTAGAATGACTCATATAATTTTAGTATTATTTTTATATGACCCAGACTGCAAACCTAATAAAAATACGAAAATTTAAATTATTCCTCTAACTCATCCTGTTTTTCACAGAATGGTAAAAAGCTTTTCGATGCAAGAAACTCTCACATTCGTTACAGAAACGTGGCACTGGTTGCACAATATATATTCGCCCTTATTCTATTTGGCAGCGTTAATGTAACACAACATCGTTTTGTATCCCTTGTGTTAAATCGGTATTTTCAAGTAATCGATTACTGTCTCCATATTTTTTGTATTTTCTAAAAAATGTGACGGCGACGTGACATTATATTGACTCTGATTTTGTCGTCAATGTTTTTGGTGTTGACGAAGATTTGTTTCGTTTTATTTATTACTTTTTTACAAAATATAATAAAGAAGTGGAAAAGGAAAAAATCAAAATTACAAATCCAAACCAATTTCAAAAATTAGTTCAGGAAATGGAAAAAAAAATCCCGAACTTGCAAGAGGATTTCGCAGGGGCGCAAAGGAACTGTGGGAAAATATTTCAACAGTGTTAAATGCCCACCGAAAAGATCTGGTGATGGATGGCAAAAGGTATACCAAATAGTTTTTAAATAAAATATGCTTTATTACAAATCATTTCCCACACTCAGCTGGTACGATCCTTGGGATAAAAATCGTAAAGGTGCGGCCAATTTGATGGTGCTCGGAACATATGTCGATCTAACCCCGCTTTTCAAATGAGGAGCTATAGTCTCCAGCAGATGCTTAAGTGCTGCTTTGTTAAGCCGAAAATAACTTTCAAACCTTTTAAATAAACTAAACCAAAAATGTATTACTTCCAATTAGAGGAGTTTGAATTTATCACTTACTTTTCATCAGGCAATTTAAAAATGTTTGATTTCTGCCTGAGAAGTCTTCTTTGCACTATTAAATTTTTTTTCTTCATTATTACAATTAGAATTAGGCACGGGAAGAAAAAACATTTTACTTCAATATATTTATTTATTTTTCCACCATCATATTGACAGAAAACTGGCGCTACGTCCTCCTAATTCACGAGAAGCGTCTTCGTTCGTATTTCAAGTAGAACAAAATTATTTATGTTGTTGAAGGACAGGTGGTGCTGCGCCCGCCTCATGTCGTCGTTCGATTTCAAATAGTCAAGCATAAAATAGAGGGTTGATGAGTGGGGAGAATGGTTCCCCCATATAAGAAATTAGCTTCCGCGCAGACATGTGGCTGCGCAATTTGCGAAAATATACGCTAACAAACATCATGAATTACCAGAGTAAGAAAAACGGAATCTCAAAGTATGCATGTATGTAGGTAAAATAATTAAAAAATTTTCAGTAGAGGTCTTCAAATTCGGCATCTCAATGTCATAATAATGATAAATACCTCATGTAGTGTGACAATTTATTGTTACTTACACCGAGGGAGGGATTTTTTCCAATTAAATTTGAAATATTATGTGGCTCTAAACCTTTAAAGAAATATTCGTACTCGTATTCGCAAATACTAAAATTTGATATTCGTAACATCACTAGTATGTATTTCTTTATTTTTCTTTCTTTTGCGTACTTTAAAGCAGCAATTCCTTCTTTAAGGTTTTATTTTCAACCGGTGTAATTTTTCTTAGGGGCTGTGCACATATGACTTAACGCTCCAAAAGAGGGGGAGAGGGTTACAGATTTGTTATGGATTAGAAATTTTACACTGAAAAATGTCTAAAAAGCGTTACGTAATATGTGAATGGCCCCTTAAAGAAAAACCAAAAAAAAAGTATTGCAAACGCACAAAGTACTTGTATCCTTTTGTTTTTCCATTTCACTTACGAATTGCAAACAAAGTTGAGACTATTTAACCATTCAACCATTTATTTCATTTCATACCCTCCTTCAAATACGGTATTTTGCTGAAACAAATTGTTAGCGTCGTTCGCAGCAGACTTATTAATATTGATGAAGAATGACTGTTTCTTTGAAAAAAAAGACATTAAATCAACACTAGAGTGAAAGAAAGAAAAAAATGAGAAGGACGAAAATAGCTAAAGTTTAATTAAAATTTTATAGCGGAAGCAATATTAACGATCTTTAAAATGGTCATAAAGAAAAACACTTATTGTAAATTCTAGAAATTGACAAATGGCTAAACACAATAAATTATTTATTTTAATTGGCTTCTGAAAATAAAAAAAAACTATATTAATTAAGTGGTTGTTTTATAAGCTAACAGGCAATACATTTCTTTTATTTTCAGGTAAGACGAAACATACACTTTATGTTTACAATTCTTTGCAGGTAAATAGAATTTGAAATACAAATACATTTTCTTTACAACTTTGACACCGCAACAGTAGCTTATGACGCTATTACGGTTTAAAACTGAACTGTAATTCAGTTGTACATATGTTTTCTACTTGGTATTATCGATTCACATTTCGACCTGATAAAAATGAAATTATTTCGTATTACAAATTTTGTTGGTATTACCATTTACAACTCTATGTTAGTGTGGTTAACAAAAATGCCAAAGAGTTATATACACAGATTTTATAAAAATGTGTTCATCACCCCTCCATCCAGATAATACAAATACATGTTGTAAATAAGCATTCCAGACGTACCCATGACGTTCTGATGACATCAAATTTATATTTCCTAACATCACAACAGAGAAAACAGTGCCTAATAAATACCTAATAAAATAGAACAAAATTAATAAGACATCTCTACGAATTTTTTTCAAAAAGGAAGTCTTTTTATTTAAATAAGAAAAACCTTTTTGAAAAAACCAATAAGAATACCTAATAAAATCGAGAAAAAAACCTTATTGAAAAAAACAATAAGAATACATAATAAAAACCATAAGTTTCCTTCTTGATTTTCTCAATAAGGTTTTCCTTATTAAAATAATAAGACATCCTTCTTGAAAAAAAAAAACCATAGAGATATCTTATTAATTTTGTTCTATTTTATTAGGTATTTATTAGGCACTGTTTTCTCTGTGCATAGAGTATATGCTGCAGAAATTCATTAAACAGACTGTTTAGAATTGAAATAATTGAAAACCTAGAATCACAAGGTTATGATGCAAGTTTTGAACGCAGATATTTTTTGTTTGAAGATAGTTTTCAAAAAGGTCAAGTAATTAAAAGTGTTTTATACCTTCGATTTTCAGAGTATTTATTATAACAATTCATTTTAAAAAATCTTTGAGAAATCAAATGAGTGCCACGTCTCTGATATCAGCATTACTGTACATTAAATTTTATTTTTGAAAAAATTAATATTTTTTTATTTAAGTTCAATACTTCAATTAATGAAAATGCAAATTAGTAAGAGTCTGAGAATATTATAATATTTAGTAATTTGAATTTTTGTTAGTTCAAGTATTGAACTTAAGCCGAAATAATATTACTTTTCACACATACATCCACACAGTTTAAATAATAATTACGTATATTCCGTAATAACAAATAAATGATTGTTTGAAATTCATTTTTTCCGCAATATTTTTTTTTTTTTTTTTGGTGCTTCAATTCGTCATTTAAATTAACGGCCATCAGTTCAAGGACACTAAAGCCACTTTATATAAATTTCTAAGTGTATTCAAATGATAATTATTTTATATTTGTTAATATTTGTACAGGCTAAAGTTCGTAAATGTTAATAATTACTTTATGTTTATTTTATGCAGATAAGTCTTAAAGATAAATAGCAATGATAAAAATCATACGTTTGAGTGCAGTTGACACAATGCAGTTGGTCGAAATTTAATTGATAATTTTTTCTTAGAAATTTTTATAAAAAATTTTTAAACGTGTCGGCTTTCTGTACTATAAAAACTGCAAGTACCCCATCAACAAATATAAAAAAAAAAAAAAATTATCTCAAATTGCAATAAAAATTATTTGTTTCGTTAGGTACGATGAATTAAATTTTTAATGATTTAACTCTCTTTGACGCTTGCAGAAGCCAACTGAATCTAATAAATGTTTATCACATAATTTCAATTATATGTATATACATATGTAAATAAATACTTAAGTTGTATTCGAATGTATATCAACTCTAAAGTCCACCTAGACAAAAATTAATTTGCCATAATTGTTGCTGCTTTTATTTGGTAATCATCTCAGTTGTGTGTTCATTCGTCTGATAACAACAACAGTGTTCCTTCTTCTCAAACGAGGGAACATCGTCAGTATAAGATTTTATTTGCTACTATGAAATATTTAATTTTCATGAAATTTGTAGCATGCAACATTTTTAATTTGTAAATAATATGAGCAGGCAAGCAGAGTACGGATACGCCAGGTTCCAAAAGAGCTGCAAAGAACGGAACTCCGTCAACGCAAAGTACAAAGTTGGGCAACTTTTAACTTTTAACGTACGTTGAGTACTTTGACAACTATTAGTTGATTTGTTCTTTGTTTTGGTTTTGTTTTTCAAAAATAAAATAATTTAAATTCAAATTTGATTTGATAAAATTTTGGTGGTGTTATGAAAAAATAAAGAAAAAGTTTATAATTAAATCAATTTTCAATTATTTTCTCTCCGTTAACAAAGTACTCATTGTGACAGCCTTCTCCGTCAATACGTTTACGTCAGTTGAAAAATGCGACGGATAACATATGACGGATTCTATGTGTCTCGGCCTTTACGGCAGGTGCAAAAAGAGCTGCATAGAACTGAACTCCGCTGGGTTTTTTTCGTACTCCGCTAGCAAGTGTGATGGGGGGAAAAATTAAAGTACAGATGGATTTTGACAATATTATTCATATAAATTTACTTCAATTTATGGAAGACCGTCACTTCGTTCATACTACATGTGAATATCGGCTATAAACTATTTTTATACCAAAATCCATCTGTACCAAATCTATCGAAAAAAGACAGTACCAAAAAAAAAAAAGTACCAAAAGCATAATTTTTACGTCGTTTGTTGGTCTATTAAAAAATAATAAATAGCAGTAGAGAGAAACTACGGGGAAATACAGGCCGACATATTGTCCATGAGGAAGCGATGGAAGAACGCACCCAGATGACTAAGGAATCACTGAAGAAGCGGTATTAGAAATCTAAATAAGATTCTGTCGAATGTTAACCGAGACAAAATTAACTGAAGAATGTGAATGTCCAATTCGAACAGTGTTGCCAATCCTTCATATTTAATGATAAATATATCTACTATATTTTAAACTAATTTAGCATGCATAAAAAACCATCAAGAATACAGAATTTTTCTAAAAAAAATCGTCATTTATTCGAACTTAATGCCAATAAAGTAAGTTATACCATTAATTAGAAAACAATTTCTCAACAACAACAACAACAACAAACAATTTAAATAAACAAGTTTATATTGAATTCGAACAAATAGAAATTTATACAAAGAATGTATTACTAATAATGCACTTTTTCATTTTGAAATAAAATAAAATAAGTTTTCACAATTATAACGCGTTGTTCTTTCGTAAACCGCTCCATTTTTAATAGGAATAAACATATGTGACAAGTTTCAGAGCTACCAGTTGCACCAAAAAAAATTACACTACATTGTTAAAAAGTGCATTCTTACTGAATGAAAACAAAAAAGAAAACCCTGCCTGTACAAAAGTAACTAATGCGACGTGACGAATTATTAAAATTGTTATTATTAAAGCTGCTAGTTTTGCGATAAAGATTAACTACTAACTGCCACTTAACCTTCTTTAATTTTGTGCAAAAAAAAATATTATCTAGTTAATAATCTACAACCTTTTAGCAAATTATAAAAATTATCCAAATTAGTTTCACTTGTTTGAAAATTATAAAATTATAATTTGTCTGAGTTGATATATTTTGTATAGAGTTTTTCTTTTAAAATCTCGTTAATTCTTCGGAAAATAAATTCTGGGAAATACATGAGAGATTTTCCGGAAATATTTTCTATGATAATGAATAATTAAATTGCAAACTCTGAAATAATACGAAATATATCGAAAAGAGAAAAAACTATCAAAAGTTAAGAAGAAGTATTTGAAGTGCCTAGTTTTTCTCATATTACCCGCCAGAAAGCACACTGTATGTTCATGTAAAAAAAATTAGTAAAAATATAAAAAACTACCAAAAATGAATGTGTTGAAAATCGACGTGAGTTGCTCCTAAAATAAACTTTTCTGCGTAATCTTGAAGTGATAGACGAATGAAAAGGGTGACACTATACAAAGAAATATTGATCATCGCTAAAATATTTGATAAATGAGCCGTTTATTTTGTTTGTCTTGAAGTGGAAATTTCAACGTATAAAGAAACAGACGATGAGCTACGTAGAAGCTTTAAAGCTGAATTAAAAAAAAAGTTTATGAACAAATTAAATTTTTTCGAAATATCTCTCGAAAAAATCGATCGATTTGGATGAAATTTGCTTCAAACAATTGTTACAGCAGTTTCCCATTTACGTTGTGAAATATTTTCTAAAACTTTAAAAATTAATCAAATCATATTGGTCAATCTCATGAAATCTTGCGACAAATTATAATCCGATCGGTTCAGATATGATGGCGGCTGTCACTTTCACAGAAACTACAAGAGTTGATTTCGCCAAACAGTGTGAAATTCGCCATTGCTATAGATACGTTTTATACCATCGTTTTTGCGATTGCACAGTACTGTGCGACGTAATATTATTATCTTATAATATTGAATATTTGGTACTCACAGCAGTACTGCAAGTTTTCCAACTGTCTCTGGCTACGTTGTATATTTCTACTCAGCCAGCTCTCTGTGTCAGTTTTTATGTTGCATTTAATTCATTTCTTCATTTATTTTGCTTTTTTCATATTTAAAAACAAGATATCCATTTCAATTTTCATACGTTTGTTGGTCGCTCGATTAAATACTTGTATTTTGTGAAAGTTTGCATTTTCGTTTTCGTTGCTTATTTACGAGTATTATTTTTTTTGTCTTTAAAAGTTGAGTGATATCCTTGGCTTAATTTATTTTCTTGTATTTTTTTGTATTAAAAGAAAGCAGCAAGCAAAAACTAAAATTGTAAAAATGTAGCGACAAAATAAAACAAATAAAATTAAAATGTTTACAAACCGTTCTCATCTTTAAAATTCTTATATTCCCAATAGTAATAATAATAATAATAATAATAATAATAATAATAATAATAATAATAATAATAATAATAATAATAATAATAATAATAATAATAATAATAATAATAATAATAATAATAATAATAATAATAATAATAATAATAATAATAATAATAATAATAATAATAATAATAATAATAATAATAATAATAATAATAATAATAATAATAATAATAATAATAATAATAATAATAATAATAATAATAATAATAATAATAATAATAATAATAATAATAATAATAATAATAATAATAATAATAATAATAATAATAATAATAATAATAATAATAATAATAATAATAATAATAATAATAATAATAATAATAATAATAATAATAATAATAATAATAATAATAATAATAATAATAATAATAATAATAATAATAATAATAATAATAATAATAATAATAATAATAATAATAATAATAATAATAATAATAATAATAATAATAATAATAATAATAATAATAATAATAATAATAATAATAATAATAATAATAATAATAATAATAATAATAATAATAATAATAATAATAATAATAATAATAATAATAATAATAATAATAATAATAATAATAATAATAATAATAATAATAATAATAATAATAATAATAATAATAATAATAATAATAATAATAATAATAATAATAATAATAATAATAATAATAATAATAATAATAATAATAATAATAATAATAATAATAATAATAATAATAATAATAATAATAATAATAATAATAATAATAATAATAATAATAATAATAATAATAATAATAATAATAATAATAATAATAATAATAATAATAATAATAATAATAATAATAATAATAATAATAATAATAATAATAATAATAATAATAATAATAATAATAATAATAATAATAATAATAATAATAATAATAATAATAATAATAATAATAATAATAATAATAATAATAATAATAATAATAATAATAATAATAATAATAATAATAATAATAATAATAATAATAATAATAATAATAATAATAATAATAATAATAATAATAATAATAATAATAATAATAATAATAATAATAATAATAATAATAATAATAATAATAATAATAATAATAATAATAATAATAATAATAATAATAATAATAATAATAATAATAATAATAATAATAATAATAATAATAATAATAATAATAATAATAATAATAATAATAATAATAATAATAATAATAATAATAATAATAATAATAATAATAATAATAATAATAATAATAATAATAATAATAATAATAATAATAATAATAATAATAATAATAATAATAATAATAATAATAATAATAATAATAATAATAATAATAATAATAATAATAATAATAATAATAATAATAATAATAATAATAATAATAATAATAATAATAATAATAATAATAATAATAATAATAATAATAATAATAATAATAATAATAATAATAATAATAATAATAATAATAATAATAATAATAATAATAATAATAATAATAATAATAATAATAATAATAATAATAATAATAATAATAATAATAATAATAATAATAATAATAATAATAATAATAATAATAATAATAATAATAATAATAATAATAATAATAATAATAATAATAATAATAATAATAATAATAATAATAATAATAATAATAATAATAATAATAATAATAATAATAATAATAATAATAATAATAATAATAATAATAATAATAATAATAATAATAATAATAATAATAATAATAATAATAATAATAATAATAATAATAATAATAATAATAATAATAATAATAATAATAATAATAATAATAATAATAATAATAATAATAATAATAATAATAATAATAATAATAATAATAATAATAATAATAATAATAATAATAATAATAATAATAATAATAATAATAATAATAATAATAATAATAATAATAATAATAATAATAATAATAATAATAATAATAATAATAATAATAATAATAATAATAATAATAATAATAATAATAATAATAATAATAATAATAATAATAATAATAATAATAATAATAATAATAATAATAATAATAATAATAATAATAATAATAATAATACTAATGGAAAATGTGCTCGAAATCATTAAGAATGTTTAGATGCGGTAAGTTTTCTAGTTGAAAATTATTTCCAGTATGATCAATTCAATTAGGTACCAAAAACTGTTTATATTATCTCCAATTAATTATTGTATCCTAAATTTTATGTAAACTATTCAAATATTTTCATAAACTTTGAGAGGTTGCCCAAATGACATGTAAATTCGCTCAGTTTTCTTTTCGAATCGAATTGCCGAGTAGCCCAGCCTGGTATAGGTTAACAAATCTTTAGTTTAACTATTTAGGTGCTAAATTAAAATTTTATATACAGCGGGAAATTTTCTGCGATAATTAAAATTATACTTTTAGAAAATTATAAAAATATTTTGATAAGATTTCTAATCTTTTCCACAAAATAACTTTTAACAAAAAAAAAACCTACTGTTGTAAAAAAAAACTGCCTACAAAGTGCTTCTTTTTCAAAAAGTATTTTTGTCAAAAATAATCTGTTTTCCAAAATTATATGAAAAAAAAAATAAAAAATAATTCTAAAGGTACGTTTCTCAAAAAAAACTTTTTGTAAAAAAGGATTGAAAAAAATATTTTTAAAAAAAGACTTTTTGTAAAATGTTTTCTTTTTCAGAAAGAAGTTTTTAAAAGCAAACAAGTGTTTTCCGAAAAAATATCCTTTTCAAAAATTAATCTACCAAAATGTGTATTTTTAATAAAAGTACCTCTCTTAAAAAATATTACTTTTCCCAAAAAAGTTGAATTTCCAAAAAGTATTTCTAAAAACAGACCGCATTTACTGTGCTCAATAAAGTACCATTAAAAAAAAGATCTTGAAAACCATTTTTTTTAAGTATTTTTAATTTTTTTTATTTTTGGCACGATGTACATACGGCAATAAGTCTGATGACAACCTGTCCTTTTTTCGGTTTTTCATTATAATCAAGCTGAAAAGATTATATAATATACATAAACATTTATGTTTTGAGAAATGGACACTTCCGCTGCTGATAATTTCTTCCTGGCTCTAAAACTGGAGTTGTGTATCAGGGAGCTGCAGCAAGTGCTTAGTTTTCGGATATACTTAATTATGTAATCGTTCGTTTCAAACATTCAGTTTTATTCACTTGTTGTTTTATGCTAACATGAATGTTCTGACTGTGTCGTTAAGAGTATGAAACTCATTTTGAATCGAAGCCAATGTGTTGTTAGCGAAACAAGTGTTTTATTCAGTTGTTAAAGTAATTTTGTACTCGTATTTGAATAAATAATTTTTATTTATCTATTTGTCACAGTTTGAAACATGCACACATACATATTTATACTTTTCCGAAATCAACAAAATACATAAACTTGGTGTTTTTTTGTATATATAAAAATAAATGAAGATAAATATATGTATATGTATATATATCTCAGAAATAAATTTACAAATACATGAGGTGCCCCAGTGTTGAATATGGAATCTTTCGATTATAATTCAACGCACGATATCATCGACGTAGGTTAAAAAATGCCCAAAATATGGCGATTTAAATTTTTGGGTTATATGGGCATTCCCACGCCTCCTTGTCCAATCAAAACTTCATATAGCCTATTATTCCTTCCAGAGTCACAGTAACATGCTGTGAAAATTTCAGGAAGATCGGTCTAAAGGTTTGGCCTCCTATAAAGCACAAACAAACAGAGAGACAGACATTCATTTTTATATATCTAGATTTTTTGTAAATATCTTCGGAACTACGTAACCGATTTAAAAGAATGATACCTCTCAACCATCATCGAATAATTGCCTTTCCAATGAAACCGGTTTGGGACACATCCGTTGAATGGTTTCGAAGTCTATAACGTGTATAGGTAGATTTTTTGTGTTTTATATATATAGATAGATAGATAGATAAAGTGAACTCACAGAAACGTGAACATCCCGTAAAATGAACTACCCAAAAACATGAATATTTATTTTTACATTGACTACTTTAAAACGTGAACAAAGGTTAAATAAAGTCTTTAAAACGTGAACTTTTTTTCAAACGTTTAAATTTAATTTTGTAAAAATTATGGGGTTCCCCACTGATGAATTTTTGAAGTGAATATCCATCCATTAAAATCATTTTTATTATGTTATTTTAACAGACCCTTTTTCATTTTAAAAAATTATTTATTTTTCTTACAAAAAGTAGAATCGAAAAATGTTTCATAGGTAAAAAATTCACGTACTTTATTTTAATATAAAACAAACGACAAAAGAAACTGAAAAAAGTGATACAAAATGCAATCTAAAACGTGAACAAAATCAAAAACGTGAACACCCTCGGTAAAAATTAGTGCACATATCTGCGAGTTCACTGTATATATATAAATATATATAATAAATAATATGTATAATTATAATAATATAAGTATGAACTTATGTACTTATGAAATGTGAACTTAGGTAATTTTTTATTTACTTACTGTTGTGAATTCCTTTATTTTATATAAATAACCCTTATATTTTTTAACAATTTTTTTATATATTTTAATGAAATAACCGGTTAACCGGTTATTTATTAAATTTTTAGCCGAAAACCGGTTTTTTAAAAAATGCAACTATTCGAACTATTTGAAAACCCGGTTTTCGGAAAAAGTCAAATAATCGATGTCCCTAGTACATACCTATATAACAAAATAAAATTTCCTTCGAATTTTAAAACACTGTCCCAGTTTCTTTTACAACAACACAATGCTTCGCAAAAAAACACAACAACAACAAGAATTTCCACATTCTAAGGAAAATTACAAAGCTGTCAAATTCAAAGAGACATTTGGCAATGGACAAGATTTAAAATACCTTCAAAGGATTTGTACCTGCAAGTGAGTAAATATGTATGTGCAGGAAATGTGCGTGTTTGTACAAGTATTTTCTCATGTAAATAGTTCTTGTTTGTATTTGCCTGTTTTTGGATTTGTTTGTTGGTCGTCATGACAAAATAATGTCAGTTACTGAGAGAAAACATTTATTGCTTTCAATTGCAAATTGCACTTTTACACAATTTTAGGTTTATTGTTGATGTTGTTCGTTTAGTTTTTGTATTTGTTAACAACCGCAACTGTACGGCGAATAGTGTAAGCCCAGTGAACATTTTTTTTTGCCCAATTCTGTCCAGATATTGTCAGGCGGTCTGTCCGGGTACCAAAAATCCATTTAATGGTTAAGAAGAAAGCGGCCCTCTTTTTTGGAAATCCTTAAAATTAAAAAATATTGTGTAGTACAATGTGAATTGCGTAGACTTCAAATTTCCATTAGTAGCAATTCACCAGGGGATTATTATTATTCGGCTGGTTGCTCTTCAATATTCTGTAACTTTTGCTATCCTTTTTAATTAAGTTTTGTAAAATATCGAATTCGTGGAAAGGTAAGAAAACTTATTATGAAGAGGCTGCGTAAATGAATTTACTGGAGAAATTCTAAAGGAATTTTCGACATGAATAAAAAAGTGAGAAAATTATTTGGCACACAAACACATTAAACAATTTTAATATCGGAGAAAAGTGTGACATGAAATTTATGACGCTTAGACGACGCACCGGAAAAAGTAGCTCAGCTGCGTTGATAAAAAACCTGCTAAGTGAATTCATATCAGTTTATGCAATGCTTTTCTGTTAAGCGCTTTAACTGATAATATTTTCGAAAGTGTGAAGACAACAGTAGAACTCTAATTCTTCGACTATTCACCTAAATGTCTAACAAGACTATTTCATTCAACGCCCTTTTAAAGTTAAAAATTTTTGTATTTCATACAAATGATCATAAAATGTACGGTGGGAAATGTGCTGTTTGAAAGTATAAAGGTTTTAATTGTATTTGTCATTGCATTAAGTTCAGCATACTTGACTAGAGTGGAGCTGGGTTATCATGACGATAATGAACCTAATTATGATGTTATAGTATGTGCATACGTAATTATGGTTTAGAGTGGTGGTTTAAATTTGTTTTTATTTTTTTTAATTACACAAGTTGAAATACTTTTTAAAAGTTACCGATAATGGAAGAAATTTCTATACATTAAAAAAGTTTTTAAATAGAAATTTTTCAATACATTTGCAGTGATTTAAATTTTAAGGACTTAAGTTAATGTCTATTAAAAATTGATTTAAAAATTTTGTTTTAAATGCATTTGTACTATTGTTTTCTAAAGGTTCTTTTTCAACAGTATCTATACTTTTAAAAGTTCTTTTTATGATGATAATTTTTTTAAAAGCACCTGTTTTAAAAGTTAAATTTTTAATTGTACGTTTTCTGTTTTGGGTCGTATATTGTTGTTGTGAGAAGTATTGACTTAAAACATACTTTTTTGCACTACATTTTTCTTATATCTGTTGTAGTTTAATTAAAGGCGTTATGCAAAAAGCGCTAAACTTCAAAATTTTACTTATTTTAAGATAAACTTTATTTTAAGAAATACTTTTTCTTAAATAGAATTTTCTGCAACGCCTTTCTTTTAAAGTTTAATTTAAATTTATCATTTTTAGTATTTTAATTTTTCTAAAAGCTTCTTTACTTTACCAAGGAGTTCATTTTAGAAACTGCTGTAGTTTCACAGTAGTTTTCTTAAAAGTGCACTTTCTTAAATACAATCTGAACGACTTAACGTTTGGAGTCGGTGCCGTAGTTTTTCAAAATGTTTGCCGAACACCGGACTTTTTACATAAGAATATACAAACTCGTATTATTTTTATATATTTTCATATCATCAAAGATACATAAAAATTAAGTTCTGTATAATGTTAATGTAAACAAAGTTTAACTTTGTCAAAATAAAAGCATTTGTTGTGTGCATGAGTGGTGTAGAACTTCTGGAAAACGTTTAACATTTCTTTTCAATAAAAAAGGTTGGGTATTGAGTCCAGTGTTCAGGCTAAGAATCAAGTGAAAAAATTACCGAGGTTCGGGTTCAAAAAAGTCGTCCGATCAGACTCTAAGAAGAGATGCATATCTTGAAGCTGTTACTTCAGAGTGAATGTTGTTATGATTCTACTGCAACAAATTTCTTTTTTGTGATCGACGTTTTACTGAATCATGGCGATACATAGTTTACGCCTCTTAATAAAACAAAAACTTTTATCACAAAGATTTTTATTAGAGATGTGCAAAAATAGTGAATTTGTCGTGTCACGCGTGACTCGTGATTCGTGATTACAAATTGATCAAATCACGCGTGCGTGCGTGATCATGATTCAAAAATATAATACCGAGCGTGATTTTTTAATACAATTTCCACGCACTCAAAACAGTTCTCTATGTTAAAATCTCCGTTACAAATGCAGACATTCATCTACAAACATACATATCCATGTACGTACATACATATGTATATTAGAAAATCCATTTTGTTTTCTGTATGTAAACAGATAATGAAAATATGTAATGTGATATTTTATCTCATTGGTGTTATAAAATGTACGTATGTATGTACATATGTACATATTAATAAAACACTATCTAGAACTATAGTACAAAAGTAAATGTATAAATTGTAAATATGAAAAGTTATTCAAAAGTATGTAGTAGCGTGAAAGTAGTGATTAAACATATTGCGTTCGTGAGCGTGCGTGAAAAATATTTATGTTTCGTGATCGTGCGTGATCGTGAGCGAAATTTTTTTTTTTTGCTCACGCCCACATCTCTAATTTTTATATCTCGTAGTGTTATTTTAAAATAAATTTTTAAGCTATTGGATAGATTTAATCGCGGGCTGAGCGTGGCGACCGAATCAAGAAATTCCGTAACGAAAAAAACGTGAAACAAAAAAACCTAACACAAAAAACCTAACACTAAGTTTGTTTCTTAAGTCTTTTGTTTTTTAAAGTGAAAACTTCTTTTTTGTATAGTCCATGTACATTGACTATGCAGTGTTGCCGCTTTGAAAATTTTTTAAATATCCAGTTTTGCCACTTTTCCCGGCGAATTTTCCGGGATTTCTGGGATCTTGAGGGTATTTTTGTCCAAGTTTTTGACTGTTTTCATTAGGATTAGGATCATTATTGAATGTTTTAAAAAAATTTCAGAAGAGTTTATGATTCGTAGATTCTTTCAAAAAGGAATCATTCTTTTACAGCTCTGCTACTGAGCTATTTTTGACAATTTTAAATTTATTTTACACAAACAAAAAGACTGTTGTTTTTTTATTTTTTATGTTGTTGCCGAGATGCATGCACTTGATATTGATATACTTTGATATAATCTTTTTAAAGTTAATCTTCCATGAAAGATATTTTCCCGATCTTGTCCCTTTTTTTCATTCGGCACAGAAAGAAGTCTAAATAATTTATTAATATTATTTTTCAGCATAAGCACGTAAAAAATCAATAACTACCACGATATTAAATAAAATTCTTTTGAAGAATACGTTCTTTTACATGATCCTTAAATAAAATTTGCGATTAATATGTTGATTAACTGTGATTTAATTCCGAAAATATTTTGGTTACATCCTTTAAATATCAAAATCCTGTCACTATTTGGAAGATTGTCTTGTATTTTTCGACCACCGATATCCAATAGTTACAAATGTGAAAATTTTTATTACGTTCGTCACACATTTTTATTTTAATCGCATGCAATTATTATCGCATTTCCAAATATTGTTTCCGCAGATCTGTTTGGAGTTCTTAAGTGAAAAAGTAGATTTCAACTACACTGACCGAATAGATTAAAAGTTGTTTTCGGTACAAGCCACTAAACCTCTTCAGTATTCATGTGCAAATGCTTTCACTACTTGTTATTTTGCTCTGTTGAACGTGATTACATATTCTATTTATACACCATTACATACAAATATAACTCATAAGTAAACATCATGTTCAAATAGATTAATAAGTAGTACGCTTTCTATATAAAATAATTTGTGCAGAAACTCCTTAAAGTTTTAAAATTTGCCAAAAAATGTTTAAACAAATTGATTTTGTTAAAAAATTATTCGCTGATTAAATTAAATAATATACATATATTCCATGTGGAAGGTCTTAGACTTTTCTTTCGAGATCAGTTTAGAAATTAAAATTAGGTTTGTATTTCACTGAGTTACTGGCTTACAAGTGAATACAGATGCATAAAAACCCGTTTTTACCCGTAACTCGAGAGCTTAAAGGTGTTTTTTTTTTTGCCTCATTGTGGTGGTGCTCAAATAAGGCTTGTACGTAATTTTTAAATATCATTTAAACTGCACTATTTTATGGTTATTAAACTCTTGCTAAAATACAGTCAGACTTTTCAAATAGCACTGACTAATTGTAAATTTAGTGATCAGACTAGTGAAATAGTCATAACACAGATTAGTATTTCCTAAATTTCGTAGTCACTTTTTTGTTATAAATTTTTAATTATGCTATAAACTTGTTTTTATCAAAACTTGAAGATTTCTGTCACTTTCGTGCAAAATATTATTGAACAGCTTTTATTACCAATACAAAATAAAATATATTCTGTTTACAATAATAATGTTTTGATATAATGAAATTATATCTATGTGTGTGTGGAATTACACTCGTATTAGTTAACATCCTTTTTATAAAATTGCCACTATTATTTGTAGCTTCCTCAACATGATATATTATCCTTCCAATATCCTATTAAGATTAACACTTAAAAGCATGTTAACCTTTCGGTCTCAAACTAACACAAATACTCCCCAACACTTTCTTGTTAACATGAGTTTGTGGGGGGGTTCTCTTTTTTGCTGAATTTGCTTGCTAACAGGCTTAAAGGCTAATAAATGCTGATATTGGTGTCATTTACAACAACAGCAACAGTTCGATAATTCTTTCAACAATAATTTTGTTTTCAGTTCTGTTTTGTTTTCCATACGTAGCCATACACATGAAGAGCATGAATGAATGTCAGGCTGATGTTTACAGGCAACACCCATTTGAACTATTTAAATAATAAAAGAAGGTTTGGCAGTCAGTACGAATACATTATACCCTGCACTTTAAAATTCTCAAAAGTCTTCTTAGTTTGCTGCTGCAACTGTGTTTAAAATTATCTGTACTATCAACTTTTACACCTCTTCTTATTATTGATAAAAATAAAATTTTACTAAATATTTATTTGTACACTCTACTCTGTTTTGGTTCAACGCACACTAATACACACTTTTTCATACATTAGAATAAGAAACAGGAACTTTTCATTGTTAAGGGGCACAACACTACTTCATCAAATTGATAAAAAAAATCAACAATTTGTATAAAAGCTTATACTGGTGTTGTTTCTGAACAAACATGTGGTAGCAACATTTTCTAGGATGCAACAGCTTGGCGTCTCACAAACAATAAATTATAAGTTTACAGACACGATGACAACGATAAGACTGCTGCTTGTGCTCTTCTACATTGGCCGACCCACCACTACCTCCACCACTACAATCATTAAATATTTATATTAAAACTATAATCCATGACAGGATTTCATGGGGATTCATTACAACATGTTTGTGGATTATTAAACAAAATGGTGTTGAGACTAAAATGGGATTGTCATTGTGTTAATTTTGGATTTTCACACAAAGCCAAACTAAGCTTACAAATATGCAAGTGAATTAATTACAGGGTGAGGTTGAAAATAATTAAGTGTAACAAACTAGACAATAATAAGAAGAAAAATTTTATAAATATTTAGAGTGTTCACACTGCAGTCATATCAGTCATATTGTCATAATGTCTTACTATTTTACAATTGTTTAAATTGTAAAAATTGTTGTGCTTCAAGCAAAAAAGTCATAAAATTATAAGACTTTTTAAGGCATGTTTATGGTTTGTCATAAAACAACAGTAGAAACCTTAGTCGAGCAGCTGAAACTCTTCAGTCGAGCTGGCGATAATATTTACAAGCCGACGGTACTTATGAATAACACAATAATAAAAATATGTGTTTGTGTAAAGGGCACTATACATTCGTCAAAAACACATCAAGCATTATGGTGGTATAAATGAAAATTTGTTTGTATGAGTGACACCGACGATGCTGGATGAAAAATCAAAAAATTTAGATTTTTGACATGCTTGACGAGTGATTTTGATGAATATATTGGTTTTACTCTTCAAGCACGTACACATTTTTAAATAAAAATGAAATTTCAAAGAGAGAGAGAGAGAGAGAGATGAAAAAAAACAATACTCGTACATTCAATACCAATGTATCATTGCATTGCATTTAAGGAAATGAAAATATACATAAATCAAAAAAGTAGATTATTAAATATTCAATAATTAAAATACAATTTAAATAAAAAACCAAAAAAAAGGTAATTATTATTGTTGTTGTAGAATATTAAATATTCAATAATTAAAATACAATTTAAATAAAAAACCAAAAAAAAAGGTAATTATTATTGTTGTTGTTCTACTCGTATTTTGTTCATAAAAATATTATTTTTTTTTTGTTAGTTCATATTCAAAGTTCCGTCGGCAACAGACATATTCAACTCTTTTTCTCTATACTATCTCGTTGTTAACACTTCAAAATAAAATGCAAAATGAATGCTGGACAGGGTTAACGTCAATCATACGTACACGAGCTTGATGTCAAGCATTTTGACGAATGTATAGTGCCCTTAAGTTTTCTGCCTGGCAGCTCGTTAACGATTTTCCACTTGCCGCCGTCAAAAAAAAAAAAAAAAATAGTTCAGCTCATGTTCCCGGCAACAGGTGCTTTTCTTTATATTTATTTCAGCAAGTTCGTATTGTTTTTTCTCAATAAGGTTTTCTTCTTGATTTTATTAGGTTCCTGTATGATCATGTGTAAATCATCTTCTTAATTTTTTTAATAAGAATATCTTCTTGATTTCATTAGCTTGCTTGTTATTTCAGACATATAAATCAACAAAGGAACAATTTTTTAATAATTTTTTTGTGCTACAATAAATTATCTTCTTAAACTGGCTGCTAACATGTATTCTATAGTAAGGTGTAGTAGTGAGGTGGTTAGAGTGCCAATCTACTAAACCGAAGTTCCTTGGTTCAACTCCCTGAATACGTAAGTTTTATAAAAATGTTTTCATCACCCCTCCATCCAGATAATACAAATACATGTTGTAATAAGCATTCGGGACGTACCACGACGTTCTGATGACATCAAATTTGTATTTCCTAACATCACAACAGAGAAAACAGTGCCTAATAAATACCTAATAAAATAGAACAAAATTAATAAGATATCTCTACGAATTTTTTTCCTTATTAAAATAATAAGACTTCCTTTTTGAAAAAAATCAATAAGAATACCTAATAAAATCAAGAAGAAAACCTTATTGAAAAAAACAATAGGAATACCTAATAAAAACCATAAGATTCCTTATTGATTTTTTCAATAAGGTTTTCCTTATTAAAATAATAAGACTTCCTTCTTGAAAAAACCATAGAGATATCTTATTAATTTTGTTCTATTTTATTACGTATTTATTAGGCACTGTTTTCTCTGTGAGGATCGACGCAAATCGGGGCTCCAGTGTGTGTAAAAACAAATTTGTAATAAAAAAATACACACAATTTTTTGGATTATTATGACAACAGTTATTTGTTCGTCCCAATTGTGCGCCACACGACGAATTTACGCAACGAACTTTCGTCGTGCTAGACAAAATTCGTCGTTCGTCCCAATTGTGTTCCCAGCATAAGATCCATCCATTCTCTTTCATTTAATCAAAAATTATAAACAAACAAAGTAGTATACCTTCCCGGACACCCCGTATATGTCATAAACAAATATAAAAAAAATCGAAAAAAAATTTTATATAATTGGAAAACTATTACATATTTTCAACTCTTAAATTTTTAAAAATGTTGTATATGCTAACAAAACTTTTATACAGTTATTTGAAACTCCAACACAATTGCAATTAAACATAATTAAAATTTCTATATTTTCATAAATCCATTTACATATTTGTTATGAGCCAGCTAATCTATGTATGATATGCTGCATATCATTGCTTGCTAAATAGAAATTGTGTCAATTTAATGTATACTCTAATGATACAAAGATTATAAGGTAAATTTACAAGCCCAGCTGATAATTGTTGTAAACCACTTGCTTTTAATTTCAGGTGTCAAATTTTGATGTGTCTTTATTTATTATATTTACATTAAAAAATTTTCGTTTATAAAGAAAATTGTAAAATTTTTGAAAATTAATACGAAATAAATGTGAGTTTGCATTTATGCAAAATGGGTGTGATATGCAATAAAGATTGGGAGTATTGCAATGGAATATTTTTTAAAATTCCCAAAGATGAAAGCAAGCTAAAATGGTGGAAAGAAATGTTAAAAAAAAAAATTTCGTAGCAAATTTTTATTTGAATAAATAATTTTTATTTACATATTATGTATGTATGTACATATGTATGTATATTTTTGTCATAGTTTGAAACATACACACATACATATTTATACTTTTGACTTCCGAAATAAATTTTATCAACCAACAAAATACATGGAGCTGGTGGTTTTTGTATTTCTGTGTATACGAGTACCTTATATTCATTGTATTATGGTATACTCTATTTCACAATATAGAAATGAAAAAATTCATCATCTTTCTTTAATTGTTGTTCAATAATTTTTTGCTGTTTCATTTAGGAACTGATATTAATATAATTTCTATATGAAATTATTTATTTAATATTTTCATTATGTAGTTGTTGTCTATTATTTTTTAATTAATAATAATTTATTGTCCGTTATTTTATCATTCTTTTTTTGTTTTTGTTTTTTTATAATAAATTATCAATTTTAATATCCCGGCTATTTGTTTCATTAGTTGTCCGTGGCTGTTGTAGTTGTTATTGTGATGCCTTTTATCCAATATTTACAATTTGAAGAGAATTTATGGAGCGGTCATGCTATTGATGGTTTTAATACGGGTCTCTTTTTCTTCTTTCGTGGAGAAATAAAAAATTATAAATAAAACAAACATTAAGGAGAAACAATTTTGCAAATGGTAACAATTGTGTTGTTTGAATTTGAGTTGTTCTGTTGTTTATAAACTTTGGTATTTTTTTTTTTTAATAAGGACAAGCACTCAGGGAGATAACCCCTACTTATGCAATGCATTATGCCCGAACTAAGGGAGAGGGATAGGAAAGAGAAGATAGATGTTGAAAATTTACAAGACTTAACTCTTTTACAACTCCGCTTTGCGCGTTATGTTAATTTTTAAGGCAGTGTTGAGGCGCCTGGAGTGTTAACTAGACGCATTAACTTTGTTAAGCTGTATTAGCAGATATTTTATAAATTGTTTTACTTCGCCAATGTTTCTGCTAACCGACGAGGGAGGGCAGTGTTGTGTACATTAGCTTGGTTAGCATCAATCGCTGTCGGAACAGGTTTTTAGTGACCAGTGCCTTCATCATTAGAGAAATTAATGATGTTGGATGACTTACTCATTGTATGTTCAGTAGTCAACGTGCTAACCACTTCAGCCAACACCACTTGTATAAAATACAGGTTAAATTTATTTCATACTTATAAAGAAACTTTGCAGCTATTATATTTAGGTTTCAACACCGTGATGGTGTTTTCTCCCACGCTTAAACTTGTAACATTGACTTTCTCTACTCTTTGTTGGGATTTTCATGTTTCAGGTGTGTACAAGTAATGCCGACCAACATTCAGTCCACAGAATCTTAAAATATTAATTTTGTTCCATTTCGGAAGTGTTAAGCCGGCCACTCACGTACAGTTTTAACTGTCAGTTTCAACTGTTCAGTTATAACTGACAGACTTAACTGTGAACTGAGATGTACACACACGTGCAGTTCAATACTTCAGTTTTTAACATGGATTCGAACGAGCAGGACGGTTTGGCCGCTCTCGGTGAACTTTTTGTAATTTTACAATAAAGAAAAAATAAAGAGCGTAAACAGTGGTGCAAGAAGTGCATGCTCCAGACTTCTTTGATGCCTCAAGTTTCTTTTTTTCTGTGCGAAAAGCGGATCTTAAGCTGTTTATTTTTGACAAAACAGATTTCTTTTCCGAGTCAGGTACTACTTCTTGTAAATTCTTCGCCAGCTTGTTGTAGGCAGCATCTTTTTTGGCGCGATCATGGTACTCGCTAGATTTAACTTGCCATAGGCAAGGTTCAGATCTATATATTGCAATAAAATCAACTATCACTTGGTTCTGTTTATGCGACATGATACGCACTCTCGCTCGACACAAATGGAACTGAGAACGGTACAGTTGAACCCCCACACACGTTCACTTCAGTTGCAACTGCCATTTAAAAATATAAAAATTTTAAATTTCTCAGTTAAACTGAACAGTTGAGTTGAACTGTCAGTTATTACCCACATACGTACACTTTTAACTGTCAGTTATAACTGAACAGTTGAAACTGGCAGTTAAAACTGTACGTAAGTGACTGGCTTTACGAGCTTCTGAACATAAATTTTTTTTTTATTATTATAATAAAAGTCTTAAATTTTTATGACAGTAAAGCAATCATGTAATAAATGTAGTAAGTTAAAATAAACACATTTTCATCTAATGTAATGCACAAAAAACTCTTAACTTAATAAAAAAAGAGTCATAGTCAATATCTGGCTTACAATTTATATTGTTTAAAACTATTAAAAATTAATGCTGTATTTAAATGCTTTTAATATTGAAATTGTTTCTTCCGAAATATCGCACGCAATTTAATTAAAATAAAAAAAAAACAAACATACATACATATGTATACAATTTAGCAATTTATTTGATAAATCATGAAATAATTGCAATTTTGGATAACTATTTTTAATAGTTTTCTCTATTGTAAGGGCATTTTTAAATTATATTTACATTTTTCAAAATCTCTTATACGAGTTATTAATGTTTTATACATTCTAACAGATCTTTTATACATTTTAATAGAACTTGTATACGAAATAATAATGAACTTGTTCCAAAAATTATCCAAAACTTGAAAAATAAATTTCCAATTTTACTTTTTAAATTTTATTTCGTAAATATCGTATAGTCCATTTAATATTAAAGAAATTTAACAAATGTAACATCAAATTTTTAGCAAAATCTCTTATAGGAGTTATTCATATCCTACCTATAGGTTTGAATAAATCTGTTATATCCAATAACAATAAGTTTTTTATATTATTATCAATTGTACGCAAATTTCGAGTGAAAAAAGTTTTTTCATATTAAACAGCAGGAATGCATTGTGGTACACCCCTATTAATTTTAGATGTATGCATTTTCATGTTTATATTTACTATAATATTACTAAAGCTTACGATGTTTTTCAATAAATATTTTTTGCTGTTTTATTTGTAAAATATTATATTTATCGTATAAATATCGACTTTTTATACTGGTATACTCTTTACGTTTCAGTTCTGCGTTTTGCCATTCAAAGATAAGCTTGTAGTAGTAATCGAGATATTATATTAATATATATATATGCACATATGTATGTACGAGTATATAGTATAAGTTTAATTAAAAAAAAAAAATTTATGTATATATTTTTTTAATATGGTTTTATCAGTGTTACCAAAATATATATTCAAAATTACACCTCGTAGGAGCCAAAATTACCCGATTTCAATGCAATTACCCCCAATATTAAAATAAATATTTAACACATTTCAAAAATCTTGCTAGACTTTAAAACGTCCATCTTTATATAATTTGAATAGAATGTTTGTAAAATTCGTGTAATTTCAGCTTAACTTTGAACAATATTATATAAAAAATAGTGTTATTAAACAAGAGAATTTCAAATTACCCGTGAACTACACCTGAGAGCATTTACCCACGCGCTCCACATGTACATAAAAATTACACCTGATTAGGGTAGTTACCCGCGATTCGGCAGCACTGGGTTTTATATCCTTTTTTTTCAGTAATTTTGGCTTCATTTAGATAAAGTTACATGTTGAACTGATTGATGGAAAACATGCAACAGACTTGTAGTTTTATAATAGAAAATTAAAAAAAATGGTGACAGAAAAAAAGACATGAACTTTTAATAGTTATAATTGTATTCTATATAAATTTAATATTTGTAGAGACCTTAAACTCTAAAATAAATTTCAATGGTAATTTTTGTTTAAATATACACTGCGAATTATTTAAAAAAGGAATTTACTGCCTGTTCGCCGATATCGAAGAAGTTCTTTCTTTCGAGCAATTACATTTGAAACAAAAACAAATTCAAAAATTTATCGGCGAACAGGCACTTAATGTGACAAACTTTGGACGTATGTATATATATTGTAAACTATATAATTTATATTTTCAATCAAAATATGCTTTAAGTCTACTCATGATTTAACATAACGACGCATCGTGCTTAGCACACACCAAAAACTAATCAAACGAAATCACGTTATCTACAACTGAAATTACTAATTTCCCGTATACGGCATTGGAAAAATGTTGCAAAAACTTCAAAATTATTTGAGTGATTCGCTGTGTACTTAAAGTCTTAAATATTTAATTCAATCATACTGAGTATATTTAATTGAAACATTTCCATTTCAGTCTTAAATGTAATTTTGTAGATACTTTGTTTGTACATTAAAGTCTTCTGTAAATATTTTATAATCTTTAGCAGTTGTGTTAGGACCCACAAAAACATTAAATTAAATTAAACATTAAATTTTTCTCAAATAATTATCCTAAATTTTCTAATTATTTATACAGCAAATACTTAAAGCGATCTTACATATTCATGATAATTATTTTTTTTTAATTTTCCTTCAGGTTATTCTTTTGTTTAATACTTATACTTCAAAAATTGCATTAAGTCAAATCTCCGAATTAAATTATGTACATAAAAATAATAGAGAATTGTTAGCGCAATATTTTCATATCGCTTTTGACTTTTGTCAAGACAAATTAATGCCTCGTCAAGGCAATATGTTATCGAATCTTAAAGAAGATATTTAATATAGTTTAGAATATACTTAAAAAGTTATAATAAATTCGGATGGTATTCGCTGAATTAGTTAGTTCGTGGACTTCAAAGCCAACTGTGACCTAAGACCTGGGATCGAGCCCTGGTCAGGGCAAGACAATCAAAATCATAAATTTATCCAATGCGAGTTAGTGTGGCGTTGTATTAATTGTTGACGGAATATATAAATGATGAAGGCATAGCACTAGTCACTAAAAACTGTTTCGACAACGATTGATACTGTTTCCAGCTAATGAACGCCATAGCACGCTCCTTCGTCGGTGAGAAGACTCGTCGGCGATGTAAAACAATTAATTATATGACTGCTCACACAGCTTAAGAAATTTGATGTGTCTACTTAACATCAAAGGCGCTACAACACTGCTCTAATATTAGCAAAAAGCGCAATAGCAGATTTGAAAATGAATTAAGCTTCTAAAATATTTTTCAACATCTATTTTCTATATTTGATCCCTTTCTATCTAATTGTGGCACAATGCATGTCATTGGTCATCACCTGAATGCTAGTCTCAAAAAAATGACTTTGATAAATTGTATAAGTTTTTTTGTAAGATAAGATAATCGCTAACTTTTAAATAGTTCAACTATTCTAACATTCTGTTATACAGTTATAAAATTCTGCTATGCGTTTATAACAGTCTATTATAGTTATTTTAAAAACCTTTATACTGTCAAAACGTACATACATACTCGTAAATTGATATGCTTAGTTTGTAATTTTAAATATAGATGTACTTGTTCACATAAATACTATTGATATATAAATCCTGTAAAATATAAGCAAATACGATCGGCACAGTCTCTTGTTACATACTGAAGAAAACAAAATGATTTAGAAAACTTTCTTTATTTAGTAATTCGATGAACCCCACTTTTTTCACTAAATCAAGTCGTATGTCGTGAATGGCACGTCCAATATTGACTTGTAAAGCTTAAAGAGAGTCTGGTTTATTTCGAAAGATCAATGACTTCAAATAACCCTACAAGAAATAGTCTAATGGTGTTAAATCACAACTTCTTGGAGGCCATTCAATATCACAATTTCTTGAAATAATCGAATCTCCAAAGTTTTCTCGCAATAATTCATTGGTTGCATTTGCTCTGTTGCACGTAGCCCCGTCTTGTTGAACCAAATGTTGTCAAGATCAACTTCTTCCAATTTCAGCAATAAAAGTTGGTTATCATCGATCTATACCGCTCTCCATTGACAGTAACGGTGTTACCAGCTTCATTTCGAAAAAAGTACGGACCGATGATTCCACCAGACCAAAAACTACACCAAACTATCAATTTAGGTGAATGTAATGGTTTTTCATGAATAATTTGTGGATTTTATTCTCACCAGAATCGACAGTTTTGTTTATTTACCGCACCATTCAGATGAAAGTGAGCCTCATTGGAGAAGATGATTTTCTTAAAAAAATTGTTAAAGTTTTCTAGTTGTTCCAAGGCAAAATCAGCAACGTTGTTCTTGCGTATATCTCTCCATGATGAAATTGTAAATACTACTGAATACAATGAAAAACAAATGACAGATCATGATTACATATTACAAATGGCCGAAACGTCACTTCAAAATCATATCAACCCTATTGGAAAATTTTATATTATAGTTGATACCATGAACTTTAAAGCTAATGGAAATTACCATTTATCATGTCAGAAAATAACGGTTATACGACATACACGTAATCATTTTCCAACTGATTATTTTTTAGAGAAAAGAGGAAAAAACAATTTAATATTTTCCTGCAAAATAAAAAAAAGAGAAAAATCCACAATGTGTTTAAAAGTAAAAACAGGAAATATTTAATAGTATTGCTCTAGACAAATGTCTTTTTTGCTATACGGCAAAAAATGTATGTACATACATATGTTTGTACTCGTATGCACATGTATGTACGAGTATATTTATATAAATGTGTTTGATTTTTGTAGATATAGATGAGTGATGAGAATTTACTAGTTTTTCTACTGCGAATAATACAGTTAGGTTGCGTTTGTATGATAGTCTCCATATGTTGAACATTCGTTCATTCACAAGAATTGTAATGGCTTTAAAGGATAATCCCATCAAGGAAATAAAGTGGTTTATTATGATTTATGCCGCCAATGAGAATATTGCTGTTGAAAAATTTTTAGTTCTTTTGTACTCATTTATATTTTTTAGTTTGCCAATAAGGATGCTTTTGATATCAGAAACACTAAATTTTGTATGAATATTACATCTTATACACATCTCTACTTACATATGTATGTACATATGTTGGTAGCTCCAAATAAATGTTACGGATAGTGCGATATTGGTTACATTGTATTTAACTGTCAGGCAATTCCGGTATATGATGGCAATAGAAATAAAAATAACACATATCACATACATATGTACATACTAGTGATGTTACGAATACGAATATTTGAAACAATATTCGCCTAATATGAATACGAATATTATTTTTAAGGTTTAGAGCCAGATAATAGGTATTTCGAATTTAATTGGAAACAATCCCTCCCTTTGCGTCAGTAACAATAAATTTCAAAAAAACTGTCACACTACTTTAGGTACTTCACATTATTATGACATTGAGATGCCGATTTTGAAGACCTCTACTGAACATTTTTAAATTATTTTACCTACATACATACGTTGAGATTTCGATTTTCTTACTCTGCTTGCTTTGCAGATTGTGCAGCCACCTGTCTCGGTGGAATTTCACATATTAAATTTTAGTTCTTCCCTTTTTTTAAGTCCAACATTCCTCTACTAAGAATTGATTAGTAACTTAACATGATATGAATATACATATAAGACTTTAACTTCTAAATGCTAGTTGCAAAATATATATTTATTTGTGGCTGTTTTTAAAGAAGGTTATTATCTTTCGGCAAAGATAAAGGATTTTCTTGAATTAAAAATTAATATATTTTTATACATTTTATGTACTTTTTTAAACTTTATATACATTGTTTCTTTGGAAAGTATCTGCAAATTATTCGAGAAATATTCGCTTGAAATGCGAATACGAATATCTTGAAATAGGCGAATAGTCGAATAATCGAATACAAGTATTCGTAACATCACTAATACATATATCCAGGGCCGGTTCTAGATTTTTGTGCGTCCCGTGAAATTTTACGTTTTTTAATTCATTGCAAATTAAAATATAATAGTAAAAAATGCAAATAAATCAAAAATAAACAGAAAATATATAAAAAAAACATTTTAAATGTATGTTTTTCTAGCTTTTAAATCTGTAAACTTTTATTGACTTGAACTTAAAAATTTTTATAAAAGTTTAAATTTACTGAAACTACGTTCGCACGCTGCAACGGATTTGTTAGCAATATCCTTAAAGATGACCACAAATTTGACGTTATTGCATATTTATTAAGTCCCGCTATTTTGCTTGTGACCATGAATAATGCTAGGAACACAGTTGGGACGGACTACGAATTCGTTCCAAAAATGCTGAATTTTTACCAAAAAAAAAAAAAAAAACACGTAATCATGCCTCAGCCCCGAATCGATGAGACAACTTAAGGACATACTAAAAATTTCATATCAGAACTGCTTCGTGGGTTGAAAAAAATGCTGGCACAAGTGTATTATATCTGAGGGAAACTTTTTTGAAGGGGACAAAATAGAAATTGATGAGTAAATAAATATGTTTGAGAAATATTAAAATTCAGCTTATGTTTTGACCTCGTATATAAATATTTTATTAGGTAGAAATTTTTTTTTTTTTCGAAAATAATGGAAATGTAAAATTCTGTAGACATTTTTTTAAGTTCATACAATAGTGGCTTACTTGTGTCAGCCTAATTCTCGTAAATGGAGTTTTCGTCATATTTTGACGCATTTTCGCTCCTAAGATAATATCCGTATGGGTGTAAGTACTCGTATGTATGTGCATGTGTATGTAACTATGTGTTCCATATTTTACCTTTCAATTCTCTCAGAACAAATATGTATGTGGTTTTTTTACTTTTTAAACTTTGATATACTTACATATGTATGTACATTGTACATATGTATGTATGTAGGTTAAGTCCATCAAAAAGAAATTTCCCTCAATAAAATCTGTATATTCTGCTGAGAATGGTAAATAACTCTTGAAAAATATTAAACTCTTTGCATGAGGTGGTATGATTAATATTAATTAAATAATATTATTCATACGCTATGTTGCACCTTTGCAATACCATTTTCAATTGCGAGCAGAAAAGACAAACCCTCAAAATTGTGTCGTTCTTGTGTAAATTTTACAAGTTGTATTCTTTCTTTCATTTATTTATTCATTTCTTTTTTAATTACAGTTATAATTTCTGGCCGCAATCAAAATGAAAGAAAAAAGACCAACATAAAAATACAATCTGTGAAAAATGTTTTTTAACTTGTTTAATATTTTGTTATTTTTAATTTACCCCCTATTTCATGTGCTGTCACGAACAAGCTTTGCTTATGTTTGCACTGTTGTCCTTTGTTGTGATGTAGAACACTGATTACTCTTTTATTTTCTTTTACATTTCGTAGCCAGGACATTCTACAATTTAAAACTGTTATTACAACTGTCAGCCATTTAACCCATTTACACTATACTGTTTATACACAAATTTCTACTTGAGCTTGCATTTTCCTGTTTCATTTGCTTTTGAATTTAATCGAAAGCACAGTGGGGTAGAAGTTATTTTGTTTCTGTTAAAAGAAATTCGAATTTTTAAGAACAATAAATTTCATCACAAATATTTCATCATAAATTTTTCATCTTGATTTTTTTTTATAAAAGTTCTTTTTGTTTTTTTGTTTTATCATTCAACAGTGCGGAAAAATTGGATTTAATATGTCAAATACCATTACTTAAAATGCAAAACAACACTGTGCTTGCTGCTCTTAATATTCATATAAATTGTACATTCGTCGTACACTTACACACCCATACATACCAAACAATCACTAAATGTAACGGGAACATTTACAAAAGAGTGACGAAAAATATAGTAAACAAATATTTGTATGCGGCTAAAAACATTCTTACAATAATAATAAATAAACCACTGGTAACAACAAGAACAACAACGATTTTAATTTCCCCAATGTGATTCGTAGTGTATGGTGTATACACTACGAATCACATAAATTGGGACTTTAATTGTACCAATTTCGAATATATATTTTCTAGTAAATCAGATATTGGAAGACTACAAAGATTTTCTATTACAACACGGCAATATTCTGAAAAGTTATAATGTGAATATGTAATAGAAAACGTGATGGATGTTTATTTATTTAATAAAATTTGTTATCTATATATATAAAAATAAGTTGTCCTGTGTTCGTGATTTTATAACTCGATAACCACTCAACCGATTTTCAAACGAATACATGTGTGGCTCCGGAGATATGGCATTTAGATTTTCCTATATATTTCCATACAAATATCAATATACATATCCATATACAGATTCATATTCTATTCATATCCCGTGCGACGCCGGGGCGTTTAACTAGTAATAAATAAAATAAAACAATTTTTATACATCACTTGAATGAGGATAAACTAATTTAAAAAACATAAATAAATCTTTGCTTACTTCAATGAAAATTAAATTACAATAGTAAATGATATTGCCATCATTATTGAGGGGTAAAGCAATCGAACATACATAATTTTGTGAAAGATTCTATTGCGTCCTTTAAAGACTCCTTTGTATCACATTGCTTTCTTTCTTTATATAGTCGTACATTTTTAACAAACCGCCAATACATTAAAGATCCGGGAATATAGAGCACAAGTTAAAAGTTTTACATCTTGCTCTCGAATGCGTTGTTTTACAGCTCTGGTAGTATGATTTTCTTCATCTACATAGTTCGTCGATGGAAAAACAGTTGCAATAGCTCTGCTTTCTTTGTGAATTTCCGGCGGGGTCATACATAACTTTGTAGCAAGTCTGCACATGTTTTTCCTTTCTCTATACGCCATAGCTTTCAACTAACTATATACAGCTCTTATTGCTTTCTTGCTACTTTATGAATGGCATTCAATCCGCAGGATTTTAAATATAAAAATTGTTCCCTTTCGAAAGTGTTAAAAGTTCTGATGCAACTCATTTTTTATAAAAAATATTTTAGAAAAAAATGTTAACATAAATGTAATATTTATATGTAGAAAGTTTTTAAAATTAAATTACTTATTTAAGTGATTCGGAGTGTACTCGCATACACATAGGAACAATTATGAAAAAATCTCAACAATTGTATTTTTTCCAGCAGAATTCCTGCTGTAAAAGTACAGCAGTAGTTAAATAAAATATTTAGTGTAATTTTATGTTTTTGTTTTTTTTTAGGATAACTCCTACTTTTGTCATGCACTGTGCAAAACTACGGAGAAAGAGATAAGGTAGAGAGGTTAAATGGTTAAATTGTAGAAAAATGCTTAATTCTTTTCAGCTCTGCTATTGCGCGTTTTGTTAAGTTTTAAAGCACGGTTGCAGCCTCTCTGTGTGAGCAGTCAATTTATTAATTATTTTTCTTCGCCGACGAAAGAGTCTGTACTATGGTAGATAACAATTCGCCTTGATAAACTTCTACTTACTTTGTCCAAAAATTTACTGACAAATGTGGCAACAAAGCATTTGACAAAGAAACTGGCGGACTTATACAAGGGGCGAAATGAGGACAAAATAATCACCTGTGCTGTCGACACTACTTGTTATGAATTTGCTTTGTGAACTGACATAAAAGTTATCAGCTGTTTCCGGTTTTTTTTTTTTTTTTAATTAGGACCAGCACTCAGGGGATGACCCCTACGAATGCAGTGCACTGTGCCGGAACTCAGGGAGACGGATAGGGTAGAGAAGATAGATGTTGAAAATTTAGAAGACTTAACTCTTTCACAACTCTGCTTTGCGCGTTATGTTAATTTTTAAGGCAGTGTTGAGGCGCCTCCGGTGTTACGTAGACGAATTAACTTTGTTAAGCTGTATTGGCAGGCATTTTATCAATTGTTGCACTTTGCCGATGTTTCTGCTAACCGACGAAGGAGGGCGATGTTGTGTACATTAGCTTCGATGGCATCAATCGCTGTTGGAACAGTTTTTAGTGACCAGTGCTATGCCTTCATCACTTAAATAGTCCGACAGCAATTAATACAATGTCTCACTAATGTACATTAGAGAAATTAATGATGTTGATTGACTTGCTCTGGCCAGGGTTTGAACACAGGCCCCAAGTCATTGTTTCCTTAGTAGTCAACGCGATAACCACTTCAGCCAACATCACCCTCAGTTTCATTTTCACTTGCCATCACTAAATTTATTATATCGAAAATAAGGTTGAATTTCATAAAACCAAAGAAGGATTTAAATTGGATTTAACAAAACCATTTTGTATGTTAAAGCGAGAATTTAACAGTTGAATTTACCGTTAAAGCCATACCTCTTGGGCAGGGCATCGGAATTATGCATTTTATTCTCAGATAAATGAGAAGAATTATTGGGAACTACTTTTGCCGCTCAAACGCAGTATCAAAATTATGAAAAATACCAAAAATTGTGCAATTTGTGAAACATGATAATTCCGTGACTTTCTAGATAAAATTAATCTTTTCCTCTCACAAAGCGTTTGACTGTCCACGGAATTATCATGATACTCTCGTAATATTATGCTAAAATGTAAATTTTCCATTGAAAAAATTCACTATTTTCACATTAAATTGGTTAGATTTCAAATAAATTTAAAATCATGTTATGAATACATTTATCATAGTTTTCAAGTCAAAATACAGAACTACTTTGTTGGATTTTTTGTTTTTATTAAAAGGTACAAGAAAGTTCGGAAAATAGGTTTGTGATTTTAAGAGATCTTCCCCCCACAGCACACACAAAGAAAATACGAATAATTTTAATTGAGTTTTTAAAGAAATATTACAAAGTGTCCACCACCAGTCGGTGATCCGCCTTAATGTGCATGTATGTATAAGTATGTTGGAGTAGATACATAAATACATGCGCCTGTTTGCGCTCTATAGTAAACTTCTACCAACACCAGCCCGTTAATTTCAATTTTGTGTTGCAGTACGTTGTGCTATTTTTTTCAATTATTTTCTTTTATTTTTAATATGAGAAAAAATCTTGCTCTATGAAAAAAAAATAAGACCTTGATGTTTTTCTTCCAAAATTAATAAAAAAAATAAAAGTAGGTTGGGGTTTTTTAATAAAAAAAATCCAAGCTGAAAAATTCTCTAGTTTGTTTTTGCATTAATTAAAAAAGAAAAGAGCATAAAAATTACACTAAATTTCAACAGCTATAACTTTTGACGACGCAATAAAAGAAAAAACAACAATCAAATATCTTAAATCAGATACATTATTTTGGAAATTGCTTAAAAGTTTATTATTGACACTCAGTTTATTTAAGTGGTGGAGCTTAGGTTCCCCGTTTAGCATTTCGTTATACTTTTACGTTTTTTATGGAACTTTTTGTCCAATTTTTTAAAAGGGCACAAAATTAATTATTATGATTACACTGGTCAACAAAAGGTAAAAAATTGCTTGTTTGCTGTGATTTTTTTTGGTTTCTATCTTAAATTAAGGCGTATTTTCTAAATACGTCAAAAATTTTTCCCTAACAGCTTTTGTTTTTCAGTTATAGGTAACTACCCACTTTTACTATTTTTACTTATATTTTCGTTTTTTGTTGGACATTAAAATATGTATATTTTGTTGATGTTTTAGATATGGCTTCTTCAAGAATATGTTGAATGCATAATCTAGATTATTTTTGCTATATTTGTGGTGAATATACATACATATGAACATATATTTGAAAAATTTAGAAAACCTATATATATCGGACTTTCTAAAAACAGCGAATATTCAAATTTTCGTTCACGCATGTTGTCAGGATTAAAAAGTGAAAGCTGATATTTTTGTTGGGCTACAGATTAGGCAACTCGTAAGAGATCCTAATTTTGCCAAATCAATGACTGAAGTCGAATGCATATCTTGAAATTCATTTGTTTTGGTTATGAATAACTTCCCAGGCAAAAAGAAATCTGTCGACCATGTCTAGCTTGTGCAATATGAATATAAAAATTCACTACGTACCCTCACATTTACACTGATTTTCAAAACCTAAGAAATTTTAGTGGGGAGCGGGGTGAAAGATTTCATTAGAATCTTCCGACTATGGAAGAGCGCTATTAGGGAAAGTGTGACTCACATATAATGGCAGACTAGTGCTGGATCTTGCAACAAGATCAAGGTATTCTTATAAAAGATCATTTGATAGTGTTGTATTCATTTTTCAGTTTCAAAAATTTTATATTTCAAAAAGTAAAGCTGTTAGCAATCTCTCAGTATTTTTTTCATAGTCAGGGCCATAGAAAAATACTCAGTAATAGAAAAAAAAATAAAGAAAACAAGAATTGTGTTGACCAGTGTTATCTGACATTTACATATGGCTTCATTAATGTTTACATATTATATACATATGTACATGGAAATTTATATATACTTGACATGACTTATGATTTTGAATTGTGGCAGAACTAGCCATCGATTTGTACACATACATACTTATATATATAGTTTTCCTGTTACATACATGCCCCGGATTTGACAAAACGTGCAATAACAGAGTTGTAAAAAACGGCTATCTGCTCTACCCTATTCACTTTCCCTAAGTTCTGGCGCAATGCATTGCTTGCTTGTCCTACCCAAAAAAAAAAAAAACAAATTCTTGCAATAATTAAACATCTTGCAAAACGATTTAAAATATTTTTTAAAATATAA
This sequence comes from Lypha dubia, assembly GCA_947311025.1. Classification (NCBI taxonomy): domain Eukaryota; kingdom Metazoa; phylum Arthropoda; class Insecta; order Diptera; family Tachinidae; genus Lypha; species Lypha dubia. Next base: position 3,803,532 of record OX371263.1, read on the forward strand.
TAATTTCATTGATTTTCTTTGATAATATCGCCGTTAAATATTTTCTATAATTTATGCCAGAAATATCGTTCTTCAACTTTTGTTGTAGAGATGACGTACTTTTTGATTCAGTACAGTGTGTGTTATAGGTCGGCAAAATACATATATAATTATTATAATTAATATTTGCACAAGTTCAGCGGTATAGAACATTTTTAATTCTTAACTTAATTTTTAAAGGAATCAAAATAAAAACCTCTGTAATCTGTACCTATTCTAATCTGTACTGTATTCTAAAACTCTAGTGAAAAGCTATCACGTCGAAAATTTGCGAAACAAATAATTCCATCGTTCCTCGAAAAGTTAGAAAAAATTAGTCTGCATCTCATGTCGAAAACTTCCAAGAAAAGATTTGCTATGTTTACACGGAACATGCTTCGCTCTCTATTCATGCTTCACACCCCAATCATGAGCGAAGCAAGTAGATTAATTTGAATCTTCTTGCGGAGCAAGAAAAACTGCTGTCTTCTTATTATTCTTATTTTTATCCAAAGTTTATCTGAACTAGCTGTGAAACTAAAGTATTTTGACGAAAAAAATAAACAAAGCCTTCAATTAAAGGTGAAAAAATTGAATTAAAACTATAAAACTATAAAGTTTGTGCATTTTTAAAAAAGGTTAATAAATTTAACTTACTTTTTTCGTCCATTATAGATTTTTGTTTACATTATAAAGCATGTAATGGCGAACAATTCTGTATGATTAACTCCTTATTTTAAAATTTTTGTTTTTTTAATAATTCAATTTTGAATAACATTGTTAAGATGTTGTCTCACCGCGTTTTTATTTGTGACTATATTTGACAGTTCAAAGCGGGTACTTTTTCGCAAACTTTTCAGGCACAGTATTTCTGTAAATTTGCGAGTTATTTTCTTATGTGACAGTTTTACTCACCAAAAAAAGTTACAGGATCAGTTTAGTGAGAAAATCAGCCGTTTCTTTCAACGTATGACATTTTTCTTTCAATTTACACGTTTCAATCGAAAACTTTCTCGTAGCGAGAGCTACAGCACATGGGCACTGAATTGACTTCAACACATCTTGCGAATAAGTTTATAAAGTTTACTATAGAACATACCAAAAATATTTAATTTATTCGATTTTGTTTTGTTTTGGAAAAAATTCCAAAAATTGTAAAGAGTTTTTCAACACAAAGAATACATCTCCAAAGCGGTAGAAAATCGATAGGAAACCAAGTAGCCAAAAGTGGAAATAGTCGCTAAAAGGTTATAAAACTACCTCAAAATCGCTGAAAAATCACGAGAACAGAAAAACAGTTATCGAAGAATTTAAAGGGACTAATACAACAAAGATCCATTCAATATTAATTTAATAAACCATTGAAAAATGATATGAGCGAGACATTAGCTGCTGTATCTATAAAAAATGCTTGACATAAAATTGAATTGTGTGGCAAAGTTGTACAAAGTCTTAACTAGTTTATGTTGTTTCAGCCGTATTCATAAAAAGGTCCAATTTCATGTTTAAAACCCATAATAGTTATTAAAGGTTTTTATTCGTATAAATGGTTTATAAGAGATTCGTATTTATAAGAGCTTAATATGATATTAATAGTTATTAAACGGTTTATGTACATTCATGTTTTTTGTGGCATCTCTGTTCGTTTTTGCTTGCTATTTTTTTCATAGTGACAGTATGCAAAAATATATTTATTTATTTATTTTCATCTATTTTTGCAATCGGCGACGTGAAAAGTTTTCGGGTATTGGGTTTATTTAGCTTTTTTCTACATCACTATCAAAATACATTAAACTCGGGAAAATTTTGTTTGAAATTAGCTGCATTGAAGCAATACTTTGTAAATAATTTCAATAATAACTAAATAATAGTCAAAATGGATATAAAAAATGTAGCACCAGAACAATTTAACAATTTTACATTTTCCTTTGTCTACAGTTTGAAATGTATGCCAAAGTCTCTGTAAAAGTTACAAATTTTAGAATTTTAAATTTTACTTACTTATCTATGAATATTTTTACTTCTTTTTCTATTTATAGAAATTATTTTTCACATATTGTAAACAATTGCGTGCAAAAATATAATTTCTAAAATGTAAACAAACGTTGAGCAGCTGTTTGAATGCAGACGTGTCAGCTTATTTTTGGTTTATAGAAGGGTAAATCCATCAATAAAATTTTCAATTTTATTTTTGATTTATTAAACTTATAATAGAATATTAAACGCTTAAACAATTTTAAGCAATTTTCCTTAATAATACGGCTGTTTATATTTAACGTATGATTACTATTTATCAATTAATATCAATCATACGCTATTTGTTAGAAATGTAACTTCAAATTTTATATTAATTTTTTAAATCTTTCTTTACAGAAATGTTACTACAAATTATACACATACATAATAGGAAAACTTTCTATAGATGTAAACAACTTAAGACGTGTTTTTGAAATGCATTAATAAACAAAAGGTAACTATTACTGCTTAGTAAAAATAATTTCATGTTGTAAGAAAATTTAAAGCTAATTGTTTGAAAAACAATTAAAAACTCTAAAAGAAACAAAAAAAAGGAAACGTTTACAACTGTTTTAAAAACAAATAATTAACAACTAATTGCAACTTTAGCTTAAAGAAGAAAATTAAAATGCAACAAATTTCTTTTTAGTAAAAAAAAACAACAATCATTAGCAAGTAACTGGGAAAAAGTGGAGAAAAACAACAACATTCGTAACAAAATACAGCTTTATTTTTTAAACTAAACTATCAGTGAAGAGTGAAATTAGCAGCGAAAAAGATCAGAACTAAAATTAATTATGTACTACAAAATATTTAAATACATTTAAAAGAAGGAAAGCACTAACAAATAAAAATACAACACAAAAACAAGGTTAAGAAACAACACAAAGAGACAGAAGTAACTAAGTTTACACCACCCATCACACATCACCATATTCCGCAAGAAACTTTGAAATAAAAAAGGAAGAAACAAAAGAAACTCAACTCTGGACTTAAGCAAAACTCAAACAAACTGCTGTCACGTCATTTTATAAAACCAAATCCTGGAACTTGAAACAGAAAACTTGCAAACATGGCGTTGGGAAAATCCATTAAAATGTACCTGACCATATTCGTAGCCACCACATGCATGTACATGGTACTGTATCAGTATCACATATCACGGCAACCAATGCCACAGCCCGAAATTATAAAGGTAAGTTTAATTTTTATGTTTCTCCCAGGCTACGTGTGCTGTTAAATATTTTCAAATTTAAAACCAAAAGCATTCCTTAAACAACACTATCAAAGGAAAGATCTTTTATAATAACAAAAGAAATAAAAAATAAATTCTACACAAGGAATGTCTGGAAGCACTCGCTACATAAAGTTTAAAAGCACCTTATGGATGCCATTCATATTAATACAACATATATTTCTCTTGCACACAAATTTCTTGTTGTTTTTTTTTAAACACAAGAGCATGTTGAGTAAGAAAGACTTGAAAGTTTTCAAAGGGTTTGAAATTTAAATACTTGTGCCCTAGATTAATTAATTAATAGAGATGGGTAATACTCACATTATTGTAGTGAATCAAGCACGTGCTATGGCGTATATCAACAGTGTGAGTGAGAACCTGAATTTTTGGAAAAGTTTTATTTTTTGATCGTGACAAAATTTGTGTTGCATTTAAAGGGACAAGCATAAACTGTAATACAAAATAAAATACATACTAGTGATGTTACGAATACTCGTATTCGTATTCGACTATTCGCCTATTTCAAAATATTCGTATACGTATTGTATTCGCCATATTCAAGCGAAAAATCATACAAAAAGTTTAAAAAAGTACATAACATGTACAAAAATATATTAATTTATAATAATTTTTATTTAAATAAAGAACGCCCTTTATCTTTGATGCGAGGTAATAATATTCTTATGGTAATAATATTTCGAAAACTATATTTCGTAACAATCATTTAATAGTTAAAGTCTTATAAGTAAATTCACATCATGTTAAGTTAGTAATCAATTCTCAGTAGAGGAATGTTGGACTTCAAAAATGGAAGAACTAAAATTTAATATGTGAAAGTCCAGCGAGACATGTGGCTGCGCAATCTGCGGAAATATGTTCTCGCAAACAACACTGAATTACTAATTAAAAGCTCAGGCAGAGTAAGAAAAACGAAATCTCAAAGTATGTACGTAAAATAATTTAAAAATGTTCAGTAGTGGTCTTGAAATATTATGTGGTTCTAAACCTTAAAAGTAATATTCGTATTCGGCGAATATTGTTTCAAATATTCGTATTCGTATTCGTATTCGTAATCGCGAATACTAAAAATTGATATTCGTAACAGCACTAATACATACACACAGTGCGGCCACTATTTTTCAGCCCTGATCGTTAATTATTTATAAAAAACAGGTGCTTAGTATCACAACATACCGGCTTAGAATGGAGTTTGATACGAGTTATTAGATTTAATTTACTTATTTTTCATATCGACATTGGATTCAAAGATTGGAAAAGCGTCTGATAAATTTATTAAGTTAAAAGAGAAATGTGCTAAAAAAATATATAAATTTGCTGTAATTGATTTCAAACATTTATTAACTAGATTTTGCTCGCTTAGAAACACTTTATAGCCCTTTAAAAATTATTTTGTCCGTTTTTTTTTTTTTTTTGTTAGATGTCTTTTTGTTATGGGAATTTGTCCCTTTTATGGCGATTTTTCCCCGTTTTACCAATTTTGCCACTTTTACCAATTTTTGTGTTTTTACAATTTGTACAATTTATTTGTTTGCCAGTTTTCGTTTCCTTTTTGGCTTTATTTGCTATTTTGATTATCTAATTCGTTTAGGCGATTTCTTTCGTTTTAGAAGTATTTTCCGTTTTATACTTTTTTTCGTTATAGTGTTTTTCTTCGGCGATTAATTTAACATTTGAACGATAATTTTTTCTTCTAACTTATAGTTCCGTTTTGCTGATTTTTTGCAGTTTTTGGTGATTTTTCCTATTTTGGCGATTTTTCGCCATTTTTTTTATTTATTTTCGCCCAACATTTTTATCCTAATATGGTGATTTTTTCGTGATTTTGGTTTTGTGCTTTCGTTCCTTGTTATGTTACAACTTTTGTTTTTAGTCCACTGGTGGTAATTTTCGCCAATTTATAACTCAAAGTAATAAAAAAAATCTAGTCATTTTCGGGTAATTAAGAAAAATAATTTTTTTAGAAGGATGACTCTTGAACATAGTTTTTAAGCCTTAACGAAGGAGTAAGGAAATGCAGTGAACTCGCAATAATGTGAGTTTCGACTAATATGAACAATCATTTTCTTATATGAACTTTTTAAATTGTGAACAATAGTTTTTTGCAGAAAGCCAACTCTTAACAGTTAAATAAGGTCTTGTAAAATATGTCATGCGCTTAGAACATTTTTGTTGCTATGTGTTACTCTCAAATGTTTTATAACATCTTCACATTTTTTTCTCCTAGTTTTGTATGATCTCCCGTTAGGTTTTTTTATTTAGTATTAAACTAAAAGTGAATGATTTTTAAGTTTGAGATAAATTTTGTTATTTTACCAACCTGGTCTTTCTTTTCTTTGTGGGTTTTTCTATTAGATACACTAAATATGGAAAAAATGGTACAAATTATTGCAATCGAAAATGTTCAATAAAGTGAACAACCTTGGTTTTTATAAGTTCACATTACCGCGAGTTCACTGTTATTAGAAAATACTACTTTTTTCGAGAATATTCCATAGCGATATCTCTCGAACAAATCAATTTTATTTATCCTGATTAGAGTTTTTTAAAAATACACATAGATCCGAAAACAATTTCTTTACAATAATATATTGTTCGCCATAACCATAATAAAGTGTTCCATTTCCTATTTATATTTTTCACTTAAATGGTAGTTTTACAACATTAAAAATTTTACTTTCATTTTAAGGGCTTTTAATCTTTTCGAATAACAAACAAACTTTGAAAAGCTTTTTAGTTTTAAAGTCTCAATTTTGACGTTATTTTATTTCTTATTAAAAATTGTGTCCCAAACCCATAGGGCCAAGTTGACTCTACAAAATAGTACAAAATTTGTTTTTTTGTTTTGTTTTGTACATGCATATGTACCTAAAGAAGACAGAAAATAATTTTTTATAGACATGAATTTTTTTAAAAAAGGGCGAAATCGTAAGTCGCTTATTAATAAATGTTTCAATTTAAGAGTATGTTTTTGCATTATAAGTGCGTGAGAACAATTTTTTTAAATGAATTTAAGGAATGGTTAAAACGACGATATGGTATAACAACATTTCACACCAAAATGAAATTTTTAAGCCAAATAGGCAGGGCATCCATATTTCACAGTTTGGTAGAAAAATAACATCTGTCTTAGTTCGACATATTGATCAAAACTACAACCAAGTAAGTCTATTTTATAGTGAGAAACATGTTCCCTATATCGAACTTTAAAGATATAACGAATTATCCTATTAAAAGCAATTCTAAGTCTATCCAAGTACAGTGCTGAGGTACATGAGGATAATTCAATGCCATAATTGAACTGTGGCAGACATAAGGAAATAGCTACACGACGTCTAACTGTAGTAGGCAAGAAGTGAGATACATAATACAATCTTCGTAGTGTCCACGGTGTGCGGGAAATCACAGAGTTAATGTGATAGTTAAATGTTAGCTTGTCATCCAAAAATGGTATTTCTAACTAAATCTCAACATGCTTACCTTTAATCACAAATTGCCAAAATACTCGTATGTAAATTTCGTAAATGCTCTTACACACATTTTTCAAACTTATTATATGGATTTATTTTTAATCTGAAAAGTACCACGTAAAAATATAAGCACAGTTGAGAAGTGAAATTAAGCCAAAGAATTAAAAAAAAAGCAAATTTAAAATGAATGAATGAGAGAAAAAAGTATTTATATGTCATATTTTATGGCATCCATTATATATAAATTAAGTATTCAATAAAGAATTATTTCCATTTAAAAATATCAATGCACCCATCACTAATACCAAAATATGTATTCATTTAATACGAACTTACACACCCTCACGTTCACTTGCGTGTGTACTATATAAAATGCACTACTTGTCGTATTCACTCTCTCGCGCTCACTTTTTTATTATAAGTTCGTTGCCTAAATAGATGTACATACGTGCATACTCGTATGTATTTATGTAACTTTATATGTGTTCTAAAGCATTTTATGAAGTCTCAGGTATTCAAATGCACACACTTTCATATAAATTTTAATATTGAATTGAATCTATAGACAATTTATTATAGTGTAAATGTTGTAAGTATCAATTTAGATAAAATATACATACTATAGTGAAATAGTAGTGAAATGTTAAATTTATTTCTGCTTGTACCGATTATAACTACTTTTAGTATATATTTTAAGTATTTCTTTCTCTTTCATAGATTCAAAAATTCATACACTTAAAAATATATTCATAAGAAAAAAAGTACTATAAAAAAGAGTGTTAATTGAAATTAACTAAGAACATAAATGGAAAAAAATATAACATGTCGTCATCTAAAATCGGGAAGAACGTAACTATACTTTTTATTATTTTAAAGGTTTATTACATACTCGTATGTGAATTGTAATCACACATACATATAAATATCTGAAAATATACGTGTAAAGTTTAAAGGAAGGACTTATTCTTGTTAATTACTTTATTACCTATCAAAAAGTCAATTTTGACTTTTGCCTCAGTTACGGGCTTTAGGATTTTATAAATAAGCAAATAATTTCGAAACTTTGAAAATTAGTTTCAAAAGGCATCATGAAAAATGATTCCAACCAAAAATTAAACATGTCTCCAAAATTATTTGTTGTTCTTTTCAACAAAACAGATAAAAAATAGTAAAATTGTCTTCAAAGATCGTGTTTTTGTTTTTAATACAAAACTTTGGAGCAATTTGTCTGTATATTAATTGTAATTTTTTAAATTACTTCGAACTGCTTACTATTAATATTTGTTAATATTTATACGGGCTAAAGTTCGTACATGTTAACAATCGGGAAATATTATGTAGACATTGTTAACATATTTCGAGCAGCAAAGGAAAATATAATATCTATACATTCTTTTGAAAGTACGTAATGAATTTCGAACATTTTAAATGTACGAATACCTTGTTAAACATTATTGTTTTCTAATAGATTTTATTGTATTATTTAGTATTTTTAGAGTAAAACGTTTTAGAAAATATCAACACATTTGATTTTGTTAACTTTCTTATCAAATAATAACACTCGTTTTTAAAGCACCTTTTATCTCCTTCTGTTTGAAATAGTTTTCTATTAACATACATTAAGAAGCTCTAATAATGGTATTGTATTGTAATTGTTTAAATATTTCTTCTTACTTTGTGCAATTTTGTTTCCCATTTTTCTGTGATTTTTTTTCTCCCTCTACTTTTACTGGAAAAAATATGAAAATTTATCTCTTTGAATATAAAAGCAGCAGCTTAAAGATAAATCAAATGAAAAAGGAATTGGTGGTAGTTATACTTCTTACTCCTTAAACACCAACAACATCTCCACTAGTTCATCATTAAGCTCATCAACATTTAATGTATCATCAGTAAATGCTGTAATATTAAAAGCTTCTAACAAAACGTCATTATTATCAGGCAGGACAGCTTCATCCTTATTATCACTACCCAGGCATACAACAAAATTGTTTAAAAAAATTAACTTATTTTTGTGGTCGCCCATGTCATTTTTATCCTCATCGTCAGCGTCGAAACGAGCCATATCAAAAACATCTTATCTAGCATTAAACCAACAACAACAACATCAACAACAAAATAAACAGCAAATATCATCATCATCATCATCATCATTATCATCTGCTCCACCATCAACCTCATCCAGAGTAATGGATTTAAATAACACTTTAATAACTTCATCTTCATCGTCTTCTACTACAACTTCTACAACTTCCACAACATCAATAAAACCTTCAACAACATCTTCAACAGTGGCTTCATCGACCCGGATAACAACAATTAAATCCTCTACAGAATTCTCACAGAAAACAAAACAGAACCGATCAACACAACCTGAACCACAAGAACATCAAACATATAAGGCAAATTTATTTTAAATAACTTTAAAATTAAATACTCGTATTTATATTAACATGGAAAATATTTCCAATAAACGAAAGTTTTATAAATATTCAAGTCAAAATTCAAACTCACTTATTAGTCACTGCATCTGTCACGTAAACATTTTATCGCATCGATTCGCTCACCAGTGCTGCTCCTTTTATGTCATTATCATGAATCTAGTACTCAATAATGCACCACTCATTCATTCGTTAGTTCTGTTATTTTGGGATTTTTAATTTTCAAAATTTTTATAAAATTTTAAATTAAATTTTCGATTTTTATTAGTTTTGTGTCGCGCTCGCTATCTAACTTTCAATAAGTTTGCAATTTTTTTTTGTCTCATTTCTCTGCAATAGTATGCGCCTGTTGCAAATGCTATGGAAATTTAGCATAAAATACTTTTTTGGGTCTTAAGACTTTAAACTTGAGTTCGAAATTTCGAATGTAAATTTTTGGGATTTTAAAATTTTAGTTTATTAACCCGAAAATAACAATGTTACAAAGTTATTTTCAAACTAAATTTCATTTTTTTTTGCGCCATGAATGACATGAGTATTAAAGTTACTTTTCTTTATCAATCATTTCTCATAACTTCCATATAAAAATTAGCCTAAATGCGTCCTTGTACTACTTTTTCTACTTAAAGTTCAATTACACGTACAGTGGTTAAAACTAAACAATTTGCGTTCCAATCAATTCGTTAGCTGTGCTCAGAGATATTTTAAATAACCTTTATTTAGAGGCAAATCTGAGGTGTTTTCGAAAAAAGCGGTTGATTTATTTATTCGCGTCAAATTAATTTGTAATGTGACTTTTTAATAAAACACCAAATAGTTTGCGTTGAAAAGAAAATGATTAAACAATTCGTTTTTATATATTAAACAAATGAGAAAATTTCAAGCTTATTAAATATAATTTTTATATAAATTTTGTATAAAATTGAGTGTCGATGAGTATTTAGGTTTTCATGTAATTTTGTGTGTAGCACAATCAGCCTTCAAAAATAAGTTTTAAAAAACCTACACCATAAGTCTTGACAGTAACCAAAGATGAAAACTTAACGCCAGAATTTTGGAAAATATTATCCCTGAAGCACATTTAAAACTTAAAATTATTTCTGGCCTTTAAGTTGAATGATTTGCTTTGGTGTCTTCTAAGATTTATTGTGTATATAAATTTAAAAAAAAAATGGTTTCATATTTCAGCACGATATTCTAATGTAGATGGGGAGTTTTTGCCCCTCTTTGAATAATTTGAAATGTGTTTCGCAGTATTTTAGGCAAAAGTTCGGTTAACTCTTTATACTTAAAATTTGTGCTCTTACCGCCGTGTGAATATATATTTGTGTTGTTAACTAAAAATTATTTTCAACAAAAAAAAAAAGTAATATAAATTAAAAAAGGAGAAATTGGCCTGTTCGGAAAAGCATCACTGCCCCGCATCTGATGCGTTGTACGTTCTGAAAATCAACGGCTGGTAGCACTCCATATGCTGTTTTACATATATCAGCTGAGCAAATAATCACACATGCGCTTAGCAGTAACAGTCTACTGTTATTGATGAGAGCCTTACTCTCTCATCAGCGGTCATGTGTTTGTTGTTAATTAATAAAATTTTTCAGTCGGTTTCCGGTTTTTCCTGTGTCACACATAATTCGCCTTATCTACTGCGATTTTAATATATTCCATTTTTTTGCAATCTAAATGTCTGCAATTTTCATTTCCTTGATGAAATTAGTTAGAATCCAGCCTTCTGTATCTACACCTGTGGTAGCAAGCTTAAACCACTTAAGTCGTTTTCTTTTTTTTGCTTTCAGTTTAATTTTCATTAACATTTTCATAAATACTAGCCGCATTAAAAAAGGATGAACATGACACAATTGTTAAACAAACTCAACTAAGACGGTTGAAAGCTTGCGACCATAGATATCTTCAAAACTTCATGAACGAACAAATAATTTTAAAAAGAAAACATCTTGTCTGAACCACTGTGCCACCTTCGGTGCGCTATTTATCCCCATTATAAATGCATGTTCTATTATCACACTTTTCGAAATGCAAAAATAAACAAAAGTGGAGCAAATATGTTTAACATTCGGCTGCACGTCTCATGGCATTTGTTACAAATTTTTCAATTAAATTTGCTGTAATAAAATAAAATGCGATGGAATGACAAAAGCTTGGTGCATTTTTTTTTTGCCTTGTTGTTGTTTTTGTTGCATGCATTTAATTTGAAAATTGCGTACTCAATCGTTTGTTTCGTTTTAAAAATTTATACATACGACAACAACTACGATTTGTATAATTTTCATCATCAAATTGTGGTTGTAAAAAAAAATTATTGTTGATGAATTTTCAAGTATCTTCATGATCAGTGATCTACTTTTTTTTCTTTGTTTATTTGGTTTAAAAATAAATACCTTTTAAGATATGTACATATATTTTTATTTAACTATTGTTCAAGTATTGTTAGTCTAAATATGGATTGAATACGTATTTTTTTTTTTGCATGTTTTTCCTCGTTGTTGTTTTGTTATTTAATTTACAAATCTATTAACTTTTATTTGTACACTTTTGCTTGCATGTATGAAAAATATAAAAGTTTTTTTTTGGCCTTTTGAAATTTTCGTCATAATGTTATCAATAACAACCACTAATTTTATCTTAAAATATTTATTTTGTGTTTGTTGAACTAAAACCATAACATATGCTAATGAGTGTCCAACGGCACTATACGTCGAGCATGGGCGTAGCTGACTCTTCAAGGCTTTTTGTTTATTACTTATTTTTTTATAAATTTAAAACTTAAAACTTAAAACTGCGGCTGAACCCAATCCCTGAAAAAAACATATTCTCTACGCTGATAACTTCATGTATTAAGTAAAACTACAAAGTTCAGCCAATTGAATTCTACAAAAATTAAAAAAAAATCGACAGACCGACCATTTCATCGAGACATGCTATTACGTGTCCCGAGATTAACTAGGTACCAAATTATCAACACAACCAAAGCGGAATTTCAATATTAATACTTACCCAAATTAAAAGGTATCATGATTATTCTTATTTTTCGACCTTTTTATTATTATTTAAAATTTTAATTAAAAAACAAGTTTAAGGTCAACAATAAACAATTAACGATTATTTTATTTTATTTCGATATTTCGCTTTCTCAATGGAAAGCTTCTTCAGGAAATTTTATGTTTTTTCAATAATAAGCAAATCTTATACTAATACAAAAATATTTTATAAAACAATAAATTATTGAAAAAACATAAAATTTCCTGAAGAAGCTTTCCATTGAGAAAGCGAAATATCGAAATAAAATAAAATAATCGTTTATTTGTTTATTGTTGACCTTAAGCTTGTTTTTTAATTAAAATTTTAAAAGGTATCATGTTAAATTTTTCGGTCCGGGACTGTCCGGGCCGCTAATTAAATGCTTGATGGAAATTGTATAACTTTTTTTTTAAAAAGGGACCAATTAGATCCACACTGGCGTTAATTAGAGGGTTAAAATGTTCATCGGATTGTTATACATAAAAGTGATGAACACAACTTATATCAAAAACGTAAGAATTAAAAGTCAGCAGAAGAGAGGTGGAAAGTTCTTCTCTACAGACAACGTTAATTATCTTTATCATATATCCCATTTTAGAATTTATAAACATTTATGCAATTTCTTTGAACTGTTTAGTTTTTAAGATGAAAGTAAATATTTCATCTTAACTTCAAATTAGAGTAGTAGTATTGAATTACATGGTTGCTACGCCATAACTCAAGCGTTTCTAATAAATTAAAATTCGAAGAATAACCATTTTCTCCCAGTTCGAAATCATCGACCTCTGATTATTTATTCAAACATCTTATGCTCGTTAATTTCCAGAGAAATATGCAATCTGATTCAAACTACTTTGTTGTTACAGTTTGCTTAGCTGGCACTCTCACTCTTACTTCAACAAAAAATATTTAATAAGGGTCACCTAAAAATTCAAAAAAGTTACCTTATAATAATCATAAATAAAGTTTGATTTAAGTGTTACTCTTCTTAAATCCATACTTTTGGTCTACTAAAGACAGGCAAACGGCCTTTCGATTTTAAAATCACAGAGGGATAGGGTAGAGAAGATAGATGTTGAAAATTTAGAAGACTTAACTCTTACAACTCCGCTTTGCGCGTTATGATAATGTTTATAGCAGTGTTGAGGCGCCTGCGGTGTTAAGTAGACTCATTAACTTTGTTAAGCTGAATTATAAGAGGCATTTTATTAATTGTTTTACTTCTCCGATGTTTCTGCTAACCGACGAAGGAGGGCGATGTTGTGTACATTAGCTTGGAACAGCATCAATCGCTGTCGGAACAGTTTTTTAGTGACCAGTGCTATGCCTTCATCACTTAAATAGTCCGACAACAATTAATACAATGTCTCACTAATGTACATTAGAGAAATTAATGATGTTGATTGACTTGCTCTGGCCAGGGGCCAAATCACCGCATACTATATCGATCAAAATTTATCGAAATTTTTCATTTTGGTATTATCGCATACGATATCGAATGAATTGTATCGTAATTTGACGCATCGTATGCCATAATTTGCTTATTCGATACGATAGTTAATTCGATATCGTACACGGTGATTTGGCACCAGGTTACGATCACAAGTTCGTGAAATTTTGTATTTTAACAAAAGTTAATAAAGCAAATTAATTATAACATTTATAACAGTTAATTTTATATTAATTTTGAAAAGTGCGTAATGTCACACCACATGGCGTCATTTTTACTTAAAGTTCACATTCAACTATGGTTTTGCGATTGAAGGCTAAAACTACTCAAAGCGTTATAGAGAAATATGAAATCGGATCCGATTAGGCTTTAGACGAGCCGTGAAGAAGCATAGAGAAAAAAAGACTTTGAAAGTAAAGGTTAAAAAATTATGTAAAAAAAAAAAAAATTAAGATGAAAATAAAGTTAGTCCGCAACACAATCAGTCCTACAAATGCAAACGAACCTTAGAGATGACTTTTGATAAATTAAAATAAGCTTTGCCGATCGATCCAGAGAAAAGATCACATATTGTTAATACTTTGTATGTTTTTATGATTTTAAAGATATAAAAGTTGTTTCTTTTTCTTTTCACAGTTAAAGATAAGTTTTTTTATGATTTACATATTTTCCCCCCATTAGCTGTGGCTGTGATTGCATGTGTTGAAATTTCGCCTTCTGTCACGCATTTTTATTAATTTAATACAAATTTTGTTTTCCTCCAAATAAGATTTTTTTATTTTCTAACTGGTGCTTAACATGTTTCACGAGTAATTTAATATTAACAACTTTAGTTGCAACCTGATTTGTTTTAACATAAATTTAATTTGTATTTTATAGCCACCACTATTCATAATAACACCGACTTATCGCCGTCCAGAACAATTAGCCGAACTAACACGTTTGGGTTACACGCTCAAAAATGTTGCCAATTTGCTGTGGCTGGTTATAGAAGACGCCAATAAAACATCCGACAATGTTATCTACATTTTAAATAGAATTGGAGTGCCTTATGAGTATTTTTTGGGTGAATTGAAATAATCATACGAACGCGTAAGAAAAATATTCTAAACCAATTTTCATTTCTACAGCTCCCATGCCTGATGAGTACAAAAAAGCAAAAGGCGCAAAACCGCGTGGTGTTTCAAACCGCAATCGTGGTCTTCAGTGGCTAAGGGAGAATGCCACCGAGGGTGTTTTCTATTTTGCCGACGATGATAATACGTATGACATAAATATATTTGAGCAGGTTTGTATGATCGCTTCAGGGTGGGGTCTCCCAAACAAAGTTTCTTTTGCTGCTTTTACTCTCAGAATTCTTTATAATTTCCAGATGCGATATACCAAGAAGGTTGCAATGTGGCCAGTCGGATTAGTCACGAAATTCGGCGTTAGTAGCCCCATCGTCAAAGATGGTAAATTGACGGGATTCTATGACGGGTGGATTGGTGGACGTAAATATCCGATCGATATGGCCGGTTTTGCTGTGAGTGTAAAATTTTTACATGACCGTCCAAAAGCAAAAATGCCGTTTAAAACGGGCTATGAAGAGGATGGGTTCCTGAAAAGTCTAGCGCCTTTAAATAATACGGAAATAGAATTATTGGCCAATAATTGTACAGAGGTGAGGGCGCAATATTAGTATGTACATATTTAAAAAGTTAAGATACCGCCCAAAAGGTACTTTTTATAAAAGATTCTCTTTGGTAAAATTAATTTTTTAAAGATCCGTTATCTAAGTGGTGCTGCTTTACAAAATTGTAAAAGGACCTGTTTTGTATAAAAGTACTTTTTATTAAAAAAAAATAATTTTTGTAAAGCAGAACCTTTTTATAGGAAAACTGCGCCCTTTGAACATATACCTACTTTCTAAAAAAGCAACTTTTTGCAAAAATAAAGTTAATTGTAAATATAAATTTTGTATAAATAAGTACTAGGGAGATCGATTGTTCGACTTTTTCCGAAAACCGGGTTTTCAAATAGTTTAAAAAAACCCGGTTTCCAGCTAAAATTTTAAAAAGTAACCGGTTAATTGGTTATTTCATTAAAATATATAAAAACTTGTTTAAATAAAAGTTTATTTATATGAACACAACAGTAATTAAAATAAAAAATTACACAGTTCACATTACATAAGTTCATACTTATACAGGGTGTTTTGCCCCCATTTTGGTAAACATTAGTTTTAAAAAAACTAATATATTTAGTAAAAATTCCCCTCATATTCCATATTAAAATGTTTTGAACTATGAATGTATACATATATGTATATCTATTTTTGTCTTTTGTTTTTATAAAACTTAAAATCGAAAATGCTCTTTCACTTAGCGTTCTATAAATGTCCGTTAGTTTCGACGTTATTCATTAAACCTACAAGGTTGACACATCTATTATTATAAAAGTCTCAGAGAGACTTCAATTACGTGCATAGTTGCAATAAAAATAAGGTAAATGTAAGCAATTGTACCTGTTTCAAATAACCGGTTAATTGTATAAAAATAACCGGATTATTTGATATTTGAAAAATGCATATTTAAAAAAAAACCCGGCTTCAGCGAAACCAAAAAAAAACTGTTAAAACCTGCCGAATAATATTCGATCGATCTCCCTAATAAGTACTTTCTTATAAAAAAAGACTTATTGATAAAATGGTACTTTTTTTCCTCAAAAGTTCATTTTAATTTACTTTTTAATAAAAAAAAGTTCTATATAGTTAAATGTATAATATTTTAAAAATATTAATTATGAATATAATATTTTTTATTTCTTTTCCAGATTTTAACTTGGCATACACAAACCAAAAAGAACAATCCAGCAGACAAAGTAAATGTGACCAAATACAGTGATACAAATTTAATACTTTTAGATAAAATGCTAATACGGCGTTAAATCTAAATTTAGCTTAGAAAATAATTGAAAATCAGCAAAAATTAATTATTTAAGTTTGCATTTTTACATTGAATACAGAAACATAAATTTAATTTTGAAATTCAAAAATTAAACCTAAAATTAACTTGAAACTAAATGCTAAAGTACAGTTTTTGTTACCTAAAATACCAGGTGAATTAAAACCGAGGAAGAAATGTATTTATAAAATGAATAAACACAAAGTGTAAAGCTTTATTATTAATATTATCTAACTTAAATAATATAAAGTATTAATAGTTGTAAATATTTATTTAATAATTATAATTAACTAAAGAAATCAATAATAATAGGTCTGTTTCTCTGCGTGCACATACAACGTTTAAAGTATAAAAAGTTTGCGTCAAAGTAATTTTGGGCATTTGTAGAAACAGTCCTAATGTAAATATAATAAAAACGAAACGTATTTAGATAGAAGTCAAACATATGAAGGATACAATCATAATTTTTTTAATAAAAACAACCGTAAAAGAACATTAATACTAAATGAAAAAATAAAATACAAAAGTTTTTTTAGGAAACTTATTTTTTTAAATTAAAAATTTTGGATAAAAATTAATTTCTTTTATTTAGTTTTACAATTATAAAAATTTTATTTAAACACAACTAAAATAGTTTAGAACCTTGCAATGATTCCGGTAGAGAGAACAAAAAAAAAATCGTTGCTTAAAAAGTGTGGATCTTACCTGCTTTATCTCATGGGGGCGCTTAAAGTTCCCCTACATTTACACATTGTTACGAGTATATATTTTAAATATAAAAAGATTTGAACCACTTTTTTTTATAAAACATTATACGAAAAACTTCCCCTTAAACACTAAAATATTCTACAAAAATATTTATCATCTAATTCTGAAATTAGTCCCTAAGGGTTAAAATGGAACGGTAGAATTGCATACATCAAAACTTTTCAAGACTTTATTTGTAATTATTCACAATTAGTGCAGTTGTTTTACATGGAATTTCAAAACACACCTTAATATTAAAATATAAGAATTACAAGATTTCTTATGACGATTCGCAATAACAAAATCCTAAAAGATGTGTAAACTTTAGCTCGCCTTTAAATAAATGTCAGATGTATATTTGACTTTTTCTAATGATTCAGCCGAAATAATATATATTTTTTTTACATATTGTACAGCGATATTAATTCGAATAAAAGAGCTAAACATTTACCCGACTTATTTATAAACGATTATTAAAGTTATTGCGGCCTTGAGGTACGAATTTTGTATGGAAACCGCGTTTTTATTATGCACGTGTGAATAAGACGGTATCATAATCGATTCAGATTTGTCATAAAAAATAGTCCTGCAACGGATTAGTTCTTTTCACAGGCTATCTTACGCATACATCCGTTATTCTAAAACTACAAACTAAAACCAAGAATTAAAAATCGTGTATGGTTAACACATTAATTTTGTTTAAGATTTTCTTTAAAACTGTTCTTTAAAAACATTTAAAGGTTCGAAATTATTGATAAGGAGTATTTTTAACAATCGACTGCATTTCTTTTCTAGAATTAAGAAAAACTGAATTACTTTGTATTTGAAATTTATTTTGTATATTGTAGATATAAATCTTATTTTTACATTGTCGAAAGAGTTTTTTCATTCCTGCAATTACATTCGAAACAAAACTAAATTTTTAGAGTTGGTTTTTGCTTCGAATAAAACAATTCTTTCGACATAGTGAAATAGCATAAGCTCTTTTGAAAATTTGTTCTGCGAATCAATGTCAAACTTTAAAAACTCCCAACCAAAAACATAAAAGACTAAAATGAAATTTATTCAAGTTAAATAAACATTTAAGCCATTCACTTTTTTATTTTACTTTTGAACGTAGACAACACTTCGCTACCATTGACAGTTTCTTACTATTCTCTAAAGTATAGAAAATGGCAAAGTTATGTCGATAGTATTCAATTGTTGTCGATAACGTCGACAAATCGTTACCTAAAAAATATATTGTTTCTAAGCTTAAATCATGATCATAAGTTTAAAGTTTCTAATTTTACTGCATTATTATTCAATTGTTAAATATATTTTCAAATTATTTTAATTGTACTTAAATTCATAGTTTAGTTAATTTAAAACAAAAACTCGAAATAAAATAAAACTACTTAAATAATTAAAAAAACAATATCGTGTTAATATTCTTAATACAGATTTGTATTGCTTTTATTAATCTTAAATGCAATTGAATATAGAACCCCGTTATAAAAATAGCAAACCATGGAAAATAATGTCAGGAATAAGTTACTTATTTTGATTAAGAAGAGGTGATTTCTTTTCTATCTTCAATATCAAATAAATATCTTTTAATATATGAGAGTTGTTGTTTTGTTAAAAAGCTACTTGGAAATAATTTTAGAAACGTATTAGAGACCGAAGAAGGTTTCAAACTCCAAAAACTGAAAATTAAATCTGTCTTCTAAGAAAAGAAATAAGAGCATATTAAGTACAATTATTCAAATTGTACATAGTAGGCGTGGCAGCGGGCGACAATAATTCATTAATTCATTCCATTTTGTCAAAAGCAAAAGAAATATTTTTAATATCTTCCAAGACCAGCGAATTATAATAAGATATACTCGTATGTACATATAAAATTAATATTGAAAAAATTATGAAGTTAAATTTTTATACATACATACATACATACATACATACATACATACATGTATGAAAATACCTAGAATTTAACAGATCCCTGTTGACAGCATAACATTAATAATAAGGTAGTGTTAAGATTAAAACTTATCCGCACAAAAACATAAATGCGAAAATAAGGCCAAGTTCCTATCCAAAAAATTTCGGCCGTAAAAAGTACTGAGATCAAAATAAAGACCAAGTTATATAGTCTATGATTTCGAATGTATTTGCCGAAGTATAATCAAACTAGAAAGAAGAGGACTTTACTTAAAAGAAAATTTTATCTATTATAGAAAAAGTGGAAGAAAAGATGAAAAATTTTGAAAACAAAATGGAAATATTAAATTAAAATTGATACATACATATGTATGTAGTGTATTGGAATTTAAACGTTGCGTCGATTTTGCAATCTGTTCAAATGGTTCTTGTATTGAGGTCTTTTTTTCTAGAGTTTTTTTAGAACCTCTTGACGGATATTCCCTGTAATTGCTGGCTAATTTATATATACTTATACACCTGGTTCACACGCGTCAAGTTTCCACGATCAAGGGAGACAGGGAAATTTTGATTGCTTTCTGCCAGCTGAATTAAAATTTGATCATGGAAACTTGACATGTGTGAACCATCACATACATACATACAAACATACATGTAAATGTATAGTTTAAGCTGAATTTTTGATTTAAGTTGTTAAAGAAGATCTTTTATATTTTCAGTGCTTAATTATGCCAAACGCATAATTTTTTTTTAATTTTTTTCTTTATTTATTAATAGTGTTTGTATTTTATTATTTGTGCATTTCAAAACAAACTAACTGCGCATTGATTGTGCAATGAAATCTTTACTTAATTTATCAAGAAAGATTCTATACCCTTGAAGGCCAAATCGAAACATTTGTGTCGAACATCATTCGGTTTCTTATATGTAGATTCTCTTTTATTATCTTTTTGGCCGAGACTGTGCTATACAGACAAAGCTCTAATATGAAATTCCTTAAATCTATTTTATTTCCTTAAAGAAATCAATTTTTTAGAAGATTCAAAACGGCTAGACCGATATGGATGTAGAGTATCCGCCCCTTTTAAAATTATCATAAGCTTGTGAACATTTTAGTGTTGTGTGCTAAATAAATAACTCATCATGGAAGACTGCACATTAAACTTAATGTGAGCCTCTTCCCATTTAGTGTGCACCAGCTTTTGCAAAGGAGTATTAACAGTTGGTTCATCTTTGCCGGTCGGATCATCTTTAGAATTATCTTCCCTTGAGAGTCTGCCAGACACCGATATAGTTTCCATAGACGATTGTTGACTGTCAATCATACCAGCCGCTTGATCATTGTAAACACGATTATCAATAGTCATGGATATTTCACGACCCGAACAGCTGTAGTAGTATAAATCAAAACGGGACTCGGCATGATAATTGCGCAATAGATCCGCATTTTTATTAAACATAATACCGTAATGTCCCGAGCACAACGTTATCCATATGGGATAATTAGGAGTTTTTAGACGAGAGCCTGGTTGACGAACTACAGCTGCGTTTAGTTGAGAAATTTCATTTTCCCATAGTAAAAGGCCAATAGCACATCGTTTCAAAATTCCATATTGTGGCGTGGCCTAGAAAATTAAAGTAATTCAATGCCAATTTAGTAAACAAAAAACATATCACAAAAATTGTTTTTGTTTTACAACTTACGTAACTATTCTCATCCCCTGCATTAACGACACCGTTATGAATGTAGGGTGTAGCCCTGCCGGTGAGCAAAAGTGTTACAATCATTAAAGAACCCTCCTCACAGTTGCTCATGGTTATTGGTACGACTTTGGTTGAGTCGAGATCATTGCGCACCCTAAAAAAAGAATAATAAATAAAACAAAATAAAAAATACAATACATAAAGTTTAAAAAAGTACATAAAATAATATACAAAAATATATTAATTTTTAATTAAAAAACCTCTTTGTTTTTATCGCAAGATAAAAACCTTGTTAAACAAGTAAGAGTGCTATATTCGGCTGTGCCGGATCTTATACGTATACCCTTCACCAAGCCGTAAATGTATAATTCATTGAATATAATACAGGATTTTTGTCTTCTTATATAAGTATGCACATACGAGTCGGACTGTCGGACTTTTATTGTTAGCTAGCTTCAAATATTAGGTCCGTTTGTTTACTTTTACAGTAAAATGCAGTAAATGAGTAATAAATGAGTAAACAGCAGAATTTACTCTCCAAAAAAAATGTTTGCCCAAAAAAGTACGCGAACGGAAAAATTGTTAAAATTCGTAAGATTTAGGCAACAGCTGATGGTAAATAAATGTAGTGTTGAAAAATTTTTACATTTACACTTATTGTTGACTCTCGGATAACTCATTTACATCTGACTTCTGAACTAACTTGTAAATGATATATACGTGAGTCAGAAGTTTTACGTACAACTGGCTTGTTCTCGATAAGTGTTGAACTAGCTTTTATTCAACTCAAATCTGATGCAGAGATGTACAATTAACTTCTTCTCGATAACTGTTCAACTAGCTTGAGTGTGCTTCAATTTAATCAGCCGTAAGCTAACTCAAAATGAGATACTTAGCTTGTGGTTATTGCAAATTTATGCAGTATGAGTGAGTACTGACTCATTGTAATGACATTACGTTGAAAAACTGAATAGCGGTTAACACTGACATCGAGTTAGCTTTTGACTCAGCTGTCAGTTGTATCTGATTAACGATGAGTCACATTTTAGTTACCTCAAATCCCGACAGGGTATGAGCAAAAAATACAGACTGTTTAAAATATTTTACAATTTTCCATCCATCACTGAACAAAAATGGGGTTTGTACGAAAAAATAAATAAAGTTATTATTAAGGTAATATACACATAACACTAACAAGCCTCAGTAACACGATGGTTCGTGCGTAGAATTATAATCGAAATATTCCATATTCAATACTGGGGCACCTCAAGTATTTATAAATTTATTTTTGAAAGGGTCATATATATATTTACATATACTTATATACAGAATATCGAAGATAATATTGTACGTTTTTTGAGGTCGGTACAAAATATATGTATATGTACATAGGTACTGTCTGATCAAAAGTATTTTTTTTTTTTTTTGGTTACTACAAAATAAAAACCCGATGGATAGAAATTCCTGCATACATTCGAAATTTTAGCTTCCTTAGATTATGACTAATTTACATGTGTACTTACATAAGTATCTATGTAACTACATACATACATAAGTACTTACTTGCCCAGCGTGCGTGTTAAGACAGCGCTATATAAAAACAATAACGTACCAGGAGTACCTTCTTCGGTAAACTAGAAAAATAAACAGATTTTTCGTATAAATTTCAATTTTAAATTCAACAAAACTCACATTTTTCAGAAATCTTTTCAGAAAGAACTCCAGTTCCTCATTAGGACTCAAAGTAAATAAATAAAGCTATATCATTTATTAAAAATTTTAATTTTCAAATAATTTTCAACTGATCCTTAAATACCTTTTCAGTTATGCCGTCATGGAAATAGGTGGCACTATGATCTACAAAACACTCATCGTCCGGTGAAGGCAAAACCATTATAACTTTAGATTTATCAGCAATTGTACGTAATATTTCCAATAAAGCCAAAAGCAAAGATTCTCGTTGCATGACAAGAGTAGGTTGTAACGGACTTTGAATATTAAAGATTATGTAATAAAGAAATAATTGTAGATCAAATAAAATAAACTTACTCGCTCGTAGCAGCAAGTCTTGATGTTTTACGAACAAATAGTAAATGCTTCAATATAAATCCCTGAACCACAGATAGTAGACCGCGGGTAGCATTTCTAGGAGACCTTAACCCATAAGAGAATTCCTCTTTAAACGAACCAAAAGTAAAAGGTGTTTGAGTCCATTCTGCTCTCATGGGTATAGCGGAAGTACCAAATACCAATTGCCTTAGTTCCTATTTATACATATGTATAAACATACATTTATGAATTTTGCATACAATTTATGTTGCTGTTGGAGATCTTACCACTGCCAGCTCTGGTGATATGGGAGTTCCACCTAATTGCTTAAATTGTACTGACATCTCTTTATTATTTTACACTTTAGTTTTTCTTTTAAACGTCTACTGTCTTCGATTGGATTTATATGAGTAATCTCATTTTTAACTCTCACTCGAATTTGTGACCTTTCTAACAATACATTTCCGTTACAAATCTTTCAATTCATAACATACACACCCACTTTTCATTGTTAAGCTTTTCCATTTAAATATTTCAATTTTATACCCTTCACCAAAAAAAAAAAACGGTAAGGGTATTTGCAGGTTTGCCACTTCGTATGTAATTTTAGCAATATTCATATGAAAACCATGCACCAACAACACGTGCAAATCATAAAATTGTTTTATCATCGAAAAATCATCTCCAGCGATAAGGCATTTATGGCTGAATGGGTACGTAAACAGAAAATTATCGAATTTCCGAAGAGCGTCCAATGCAAGTCGAAAAAGTCAAAAAATCAAAATCATCAAAAATGTCGAAAAGAGCTAGCGACATAATCGGTCCATATTTCTTTGAGAACGACGTTGGCCAAGCCAACACTGTCAACAGCGAGCAGATCGTGCGATCTCGGGGGTCAAGGTAGACTTTTTGTGGGGTCTTCTTAAGTCGCAGGTGTATGCGAATAAGCCACAAACCACAGCGATTCTCAGAGCCACATAACCCATGCCATACATTTCTATGTATGTAACCAAAATGGTTAGGAATCCAGCTTTACATAAATTCCATTTGTATTTACAATTTTAACTTTGTATCATAAACGTAACAAATAATATAGAATAGTGTCATCACTATGATGATGAAGAACTTCGGTCAAATTGCCAGTCTGTTCCTCTCTTTGGATTTTATTATAATTTTCATCCCTGATCTGATATCACTGATCAGGATTAGAATTCAACTTACTACAGCAGTGCTAATTGTTAATGAGGTCTGATATTTACTTAGAAAAATAATCTTCTTTTTTTGGGTTCAAACTCCAATTTTTGTTCAGCTGTGGAAAATTTTATTTTGAATATGAAATGAAACATGGTAAAAAAATTATAATATACGATATGTATGTATGTAGTTGTATTAGAGCTAAGTTTTTTTGGCCTCCCAAACCTTGCACGTCGTTGTTTTTTAATGTCAGGTTCAAACCAAAGGGGTTTTTGAGAAGACAGTTAATGACAAAGCGTAATCAATCTAAATACAAAATGGCGGCCAGCCCAATTATAATATGCAACTTAAATCGAGTTAGGGTATTTCTATATAAAAATTCATATACATTTATGTTTAGTTTGGTGAAGGGTAAACAAGATTCGGCACAGCCGAATGTAGCACTTTTACTTTTTTTTTTTTTTTTTCTTAACATAATATTGATACATTCATAAATCAACATTTATATGCATTACTTGTACACGTACGTAGTATTTAAGCTGTCACTCAAGCGTTTTGATATATTTTCAGATACATATATAAATCTACTGTATTTTTGGCTTCAAACAGTAAATGATTTTCAATTGCACACAGAACAAACGAAATTTTGCATGCAATATTAAAAGTGTGAACTTTTTTATAAGTATTTAGAAGGTTGTAAGTATGAATATTTGCTATGGTATCATGTGTTACTAGTTCAAGTGTAACTAAAATAAAAAACTTTAAAAATGCTAGCAGCAAAAGTCATAACTTATAATAATTTTAATTAAATAATACAAATCATTTAGGCATCATATAAAGTGATCACTCAAGCCCCATTTATCGTAATTTTAGACAATGCTGACGACGGTTATGGCAATAAAACTCACATCATTGCTTAGTAATTAACGGCCTCATCTCACATTATGATATCATAATTTTTATTTTTTCTTTTTATTTCAATTTACTACGTGAATTAAATTTTTTTATAATTACCTCGAAAGTTATTTTAAAGCCTTTTGGAAAACTGCTCTAAATTTTTCTTTTTTTCCAAAACATCAATGTCATCTGTCGACAATTCTGATATGACATATGTACATACACACATAAATATTATTATTAAACTAATCATAAAAGGTCTTGTTTTATTAGATATAAATATTATAACTGCATAACTAAACTGAAATGTTTTTTTACCATATTAACCTTTGCGGTTCTTTAAAATCCTTCCATTTAATTTCTTTTGTTAAGAAAATATAAAATGTTAGGGCATTAAGGACAATATAAAAACCCAGTTCTAACCACTGGGCTATGCGGTTCTTTGGATTTGAACGTATGTTTAAACGAAATAAAACAAAAGGTACTAAGAAATATCTAACTTCCAACAAGCGTTGGAAACACAAAACCAAAAATACGGCCAACCAAAACATAAATTTAAACGAAAAACGTAAATGGTTAAGACCTTTTTGTACAATCATTAGCCCCAGTACATAAATAGGGCACATTGCATAGCGGAACCAAGTATAACGATTGTAAAAACGATGCCATATATAGAAGGTATAATGTCGGTTATCGGCCAATAAATAGGGATGTACCAAAGTATTCCATTTAACGATTACAATAAAAACACCAGTAAGAAAGATAAATATAAGTCTTTCTTTGACAATCAATTGCAGTGTCGATCGCACCTGACCCAATGTATTGGAGATGCCAAATATGACACAGAATACTAAAAAGTAAAAAATCTACAAAGAAATCATTTTATTATTGATGATAGTTTAAAATTAATAATCTGTTTAATACCTGTGGTATATGAAGCGCTGCTTCATGGGCCCTTTTGTCGCCCAATACTATGGAACCATTTAAGTATACAAAACCTATGAAAGGCAGTATTATTATCATATAAAAGCAGCAATTTTTTACAATATGCCAAACACATTTAAGCAGAAGTTCAAAGTTCGATATAATTTCTAAAATTACCTATAAAAGAGAAAAAATATGTATGTAGATATATAAGTATGTACACACCTTGCAGGAAATGTTGAAAGCGAAATTATACTGATTGGCTGGTGAATGTGTCAACAGTACTACTTTCTATACAGCCCCATTCGAACTAGAAAGTTACTAGTACATTTCTATAATTGAGGTCTACTTGTTAAAGCAAATTAAAAAGTGTAGACGTATCGTTGACAATGTCATCGAGATAAATTGGTGACTTATCACCAACAAGCCTAGTAAAAAGTCGACAAAAGTGGTGACTTGGAGACAATTTACCACAGGGTACATATCTACATACATACATATATAAATACATAAATTAAAAGCATTAAGTAAAATTTTACTGACAAAAAGTATAGATGTATGTGGAAAAGCTGTAACGATCGCGATATTGCATGAATTTTTACTAAACAAATAAATAATGGATGTTACTAACCATATATTCAAAACATAAGAAATTCATGAATGCGTTAAGTTTTTTAATAAATGTGGATTTGAAAGACATTATTTTATATTAAGATTTCTTAAAACTAATTTTCGAAAATTCCTAACATCTATCAGACTGAGTCGGTTTATAAACTCACGAAATTTACATAAGCACACACATACATACATGCACCTATACGGATATGAAATTTATATGTATACATATTTGAATGTTCTACATCATTGGAGCTTAAAATTAGATTGCCAAAAACATACGTACTTTTTTTAAATATCAATGTTTATTATTTTGTAGAGATAATATGGGCAATGAAGAAAACTTTTAGAAGAGTTCCGTCGACCCGAATTGGACAAAAAAATTTCAAGAAAAATTCGGTAAAATATGTATGAATGACGGAAAAGAATTTCGTGAGACAAAAGAAAAATAACGATTTGGCCAACGTAACTGAAACTTACCAGAGATCAAAAAGTATACATTTTAATTTGTGTTAATAATTTTATTGTTATCAGGTCAAGGATATGTGTACCGCCCATACATATGTACATATATATATATATATGTACATTCATATGTATAATTTTTAGAAAATTATAATATTACCTGGTATTAGTTACGTTTGTGAAACAAGTAGCGGTTGCTTACAAAATTTTATTGCAAACGCAACAAGGTTATGGATACATCATTTTTAGAAAAATTATTATTTCAGTTAAACTTATAGTATTGATCTAATAAGTATGGAAAACACTATTAACAATAGGAGGAATTGAAAGAGGAAATTTCTTCATGTCTAACTTTAGGGAATGTCTGTTTCACCGACACATTTTAGAACAATAATCTAATAATATAAATTATTTTCTACTTACTTTTGGTTTATACAACTTTACATCCCGTACTTTTACATGCTTTAACTCTGCATAATGTTTTGTCACTATGTCCAATGATGTAATACCAAAAGCCATGGCAATCCATATAACATTTGTCTGTCGAACAAGAACACTAGCGGCAGCTAAAATTATACCAATTAGTTAACTTTTTTGTTTATTTCTGAAAGATATGTTAATTACCATAAACAGCAGCTTGTAAATGCTGATCCTTTTGCCAATACATATAAAATAGCAAAACTGTTGTCAAAGATAAAGACTCTGTGTAGTACAGATGCGAAAAGAAGTATAAAGGTGGCAAAGATGCAATAGTAAATGCATCTAGGGCAGCTAAAGACGACTGTATATTATCCAAATTCTTTCGCCGAATTTTATACAATAGAACAACGTTTAAAGCTGCAGCAACTAAAGAAATGAGTCTTAATCCCAGCACCGAGCACAAATCAAGAGGATTTAAAATCAAGGAAAATAAGTAAAGGCCCGGGAAAGTGGTAATTTTGGAATCCCACTAAAATATTTATTTTTAAGAATATAAATTATTTTTGTTTTAACTTAATTTTATGTAAATATGTGTTTGCTTACCACGTCAAACCTTTTATTGCAAAAATGTAAGCCTTGCCGCAAGTGAAACTCTTCATCAATTACCATTTCTGTGGTGGCATATACTCTTAAGAACAAGGGCAATGAATAAGCTAAAAATAATAATGGAAGCAATACCGGCCATATATATGTTTGCATTCTGGCGGAGTAATTTAGTTTATTTTATTTATTATTGTCGAAACTTTTATATGTACAATTTGCCTGTGTAAATAATCTTTTTAGCCGGCACTAAATCTATTTTCGAACAGCTGGTAGCTGTTAAACATTTTGCTTTTAAATTCTTCTTTGTATTCCATTCATGGTCTAATAATCAGGTCTGCGCAAGAAGGAATATGGTTTTTTGTAGGGTTGTGTTTTGACCGTTAAATAACCTGCAAAAATATGGTAAGTTAATTCGGTCTTGTCAAAAGTTGTTTATATTTTTGGCCGCCATCATGAATATTTTTGTTTACGTTATGCTTTTTGTTTTTGCATAACCAATAAATACATACAAAACAACTTTTGTTTTGTTTTGTATACAGCTTTGTTTTGACAATTTTGAATGAATTTTACACGAACAAAATGCATGTCGTTTTTTATTGTTGTATTCTTACGCGCACCTTATTATTCCACCATGATTCCATTGTTATCATTCACATGGTGGAATAATAAGGTGCGCGTAAGAATACAACAATAAAAAACGACATGCATTTTGTTTGTGTAAAATTAATTCAAAATTGTCAAAACAAAGCTGTATACAAAACAAAACAAAAGTTGTTTTGTATGTATTTATTGGTTATACAAAAACAAAAAGCATAACGTAAACAAAAATATTCATGATGGCGGCGAAAAATGTAAACAACTTTTGACAACAAAAGCATACTTTTCCATTTTTTTAATGGTCAAAGCACACCCTACAAAAAACCATATTTCTTCTTGCGCACACCTGATTATTCCACCATGATCATTCTCAGTGGCGTAATAAAAAGTCAGCGATGCCACCTAATTTTGATAAAATACTCTACCAAGTACAGTAGTCTCAAGATATAAACACATTCACCACAGCAAGCTACGACTACCAGCTGTCAAAATTAGAATACATATGCATCT
Organism: Lypha dubia; assembly: GCA_947311025.1. Classification (NCBI taxonomy): domain Eukaryota; kingdom Metazoa; phylum Arthropoda; class Insecta; order Diptera; family Tachinidae; genus Lypha; species Lypha dubia. The sequence goes on from OX371263.1 coordinate 3,832,820, forward strand.
AATATAATATACATATGTGCATATGAGAATGATTATATTGAAGACAGCAACGCAACACGGCAACAGGTTTTTGTCCATGCTACTTTTGTCGTGTAGTCGAATTAAACTAATTTCTATTTCTGATGGCCACAAAACCAACACAGTGTTGTGAGTGGCGAATTCAATTCGCCCGAGCGAACTTTAAAACAGTAAAAGCGCTAAATATGCACCTCTATAATATACATAAATGAATCCATGGTGGAATAATCCGGTGTGCGCAAGAAGGAATATGGTTTTTTGTAGGGTTGTGTTTTGACCGTTAAAAAAATGGAAAAGAATGCTTTTCTGGTCAAAAGTTGTTTACATTTTTGGCCGCCATCATGAATATTTTTGTTTACGTTATGCTTTTTGTTTTTGCATAACCAATAAATACATACAAAACAACTTTTGTTTTGTTTTGTATACAGCTTTGTTTTGACAATTTTGAATTAATTTTACACAAACAAATTGCATGTCGTTTTTTATTGTTGTATTCTTACGCGCACCTTATTATTCCACCATGAATGAATCGTTGCACCAATTCAGGATCAGCTGTTTACAATGTATCTGTCGTTTCCAAAATAATTAAGTAGCTGGCTACACGGCTAAAACTGTAGATGGTAGCATTTGTAGTTGTGTGTTCGTGTAATCTGCTGTGGCGAATGTGTTTATACCTTAAGAAAAGCGTAGAATGCGTTGACGCTAAAACGCGTGTTATGTACCTACACCTTTATGCTATAAGCACATTCGCCACAGCAGGCTACAGACGACAACCTGTCAAAAATAGAACACATGTGTGTATGTATATGAAAATGATTATTTTCACGGCTGCACGACTGCTGGTTTTTGTCCATGCTACTTTTTGTCGTGTAGTCAAAATAAAGTTATTTCTATTTTACTGTTGACGGAGATAGTTTTAGGAATAAAACACGATTTATTTCTATTCAATACCTTATTGTGTTTTTTTTTATAATTTTATTTTATAAAAGAAAATAAAAAAATAAATTCATATTAAGACAATCGCCTGTGTTCTGTATTTCACTACAAAATGAAAGTGAAAAACTTTTGAATTTCAATTTAGTGAAAAAAAAATATTCATAAAAGAAAATATATATGTATATATATATATATATATATATAAAAAAATAAAATAAAAAAATAAATTCATATTAAGACAATCGCCTGTGTTCTGTATTTCTTAACAAAATGAAAGTGAAAAACTTTTGAATTTCAATTTAGTGAAAAAAAAAATATTCATAAAAGAAAATATATATGTATATATACATATATATTTATACATATATATTTATATACATATATATACATATATATTTTCTTTTATGAATATTTTTTTTTTTCACTAAATTGAAATTCAAAAGTTTTTCACTTTCATTTTGTAGTGAAATACAGAACACAGGCGATTGTCTTAATATGAATTTATTTTTTTATTTTCTTTTATAAAATATATATATATATATATATATATATATATATATATATATATATATATATGTATATATATATATAATGTTGTCAATATTGGTATCATTTAAGAGTTTGAAGATGGTTAATGATTTACTAAAATTTTTAATTAATTCACTAATAGCGGCTTCGCTGAGTAAAGATTTTCTCCCATTAGGCCATTGTTTTGTTCTGTTCAATATAAAACTCAAATTTAAAATAAAATAGATTTGATTGGTAAAATCAGCAATATTGCCTTGAAATTTTTTTGCATTGGAAAAAATCAAGCCTATCGCGAAAAATTAAAAAAAAAAAAGGTGTGGCACTCGGGGACTGCCGTGGTAAAGCTATTGCATAGCATTTCTTATCGACTTGTGCAATTTCAATATCACTTTTCTAGCTATACTGGAAGTGCCCCATACAAAGAAGGGCACCCTAGTCCCCCAGGTAAAAAGTGCCTTACCTTAGTATTCTATGTCCTTCTCCTGGTTCTAAGCTACCTGCCCACCAATTTTCAGCCAAATCTGTTCAGCCGTTCTTGAGTTATAAAAAGGTGGACACACTGGACGGGAATTCCCAAAATCTTGGACAAAAATTCCCTCAAAATCTCGGAAAATTCAAAAAATTTCCAAAGCGGCAACACTGTAGTCATCATACATAGACTATACAAAAAAGAAGTTTTCACTTCAAGAAACAAAAGACTTAAGAAACAAACTTAGTTCCAGGTTTTTTCGTTTCAAAAACAAATGACAGATTTTTTCCAGGTTTTTTCGTTTCATAAACAAAAGACTTAAGAAGCAAAGTTTTCAAAATTTCTTGATTCGGTCGCCTCAAAGCCCGCGATAGAAGCTATGCAATAGCTTAAAAATCGCTATAAACCCCATGTTCAATGCAAGCCCTAAAACTGATTATAATTTCCTAAAATTGTTCGCTTTCGGTCAACCATTTATTGTAATGTAATGTGTAGTACATACTTTAATACCCAATAATTGTGAAGTGATGACATTATAATAGAAATATCCATCTACATCATATTTTTATATATTAATATTTTTATATTATTACGAATAAACGTAGTTGTTATTTGAACTTATATTGAATATAAATAGTTGATATTCTTCCCAATTAGTATCCACTTTACGAAAATTGTAAAGGTGGACAATTGAACGCTGATGAGAGGTGTAGCTGCCTGGAAATCGGTATACTGATACGTTCTACTAAACTGATTGGATATAAATATTAATATTTTGCAACATAAAAAAACTCTTAGTAATTTTGAATTTTCATTAATTCAATAAAACTGAACTTGAGCCTGATAATGTTACTTTTCATATGTACATTTTTAAATATTTGAAAGCAAAAATATTAAACTTTATTAAACAACTTGAATTTATTTAAAAATGTTATTACTTTTTAAACAATTTAAGCATCTTAAAGCAAAAACCACGTAAGCTACACTGTTTCAAAAAATTCGTTTTATGATCTCATTGATTTTGATTGTTTGTTTTGTATAAAATCTAGTTGATCTCCATGTCTTTCTAAAAGCGGTGAAACTTTATGTACATACAAAGTTTTATTTTTTGTGGCTTACATGGTTAAGGCAATAAACACTTTTTTAAACTTAATATATTAAAAACTAATTTTACACGTATGTATATGTATTTATCAAAAACAAAAATGATAGCTTAAAAATACATAGAAAATGTTTAAACAATACAATACAAATTTAATATTTTACTTATTTATACATCTATAAATCATAGGTGCCGAACGATCATTTGTGGTTGTATGACGCAATTTCACCGTAGCAAATTGAGAAGCTCTGCATTTTAAAAATATATGTATATTTTTGTTTAATAGAATAAATCAAACATATTTAATAAACAAATTTAAAAAGAAATTTATATGTATTTACAACATGACTTAAAATTAAATTTAGCAAAATACAGTAATTTTTGTTTTTTTTTTTTGTTTAAAGAAAGAGGGAAAACAAATTTAGCTGCAACTTTTAATTAAATTTTTTCTTTTATATAAAAAATATAAAGGCATTAAAAAACTATAAATTTATTATGATAGGCACCACCCTTGCTATAAAATATATGTAGAAAAAAGAATAAAATATAAATTAAAAAATTGAGGTTTCAAGTTCTAAATGATATGAAGTAAAAGAACATTTAGATGATGTAAAATGCAAATAAAATGTTAAACCAACAAAATGAAAATTAGAAAATTTCTGCGAAAAGCTGTTCTTGCTTTCTGAAAACAGCGCATCGAAACTTTCATTGTCATTCTGTGAAACACTGAAAAAATTAATCCATTTCTTTTTATATTTTAGCACAAACAAACACACTGTAAATTTTGGCTCATTTCTAGCGAAAATTTTTTTTTTTTTGTTTGTTTTTTAGTAGACTTTTATTACAATTGTATAGTAAACATCTTAGTCAGGTATTATTTTCAAGAGAGGGACAAAAAAGACCCGTCCAGACAATAGTAGAAAGGTTAAGATGTTGTATGGAATTGTTTCTAGCAGTGTTTTACATTAAAGCCCTGAAATATTTACTCAATGTACAAAACAATAGAGAGAGGCGAGGGAATTCCAACTCCCTCTGATCCACACTTTTAAAACTCTAATTAACATATATATATTTTATTTTGTCCCGTCTTTTAAGTCTCATATAAAATACTTTTCGGTGCGAAACTGTTATACATTTGTTATATCGTATTATTAAGCTATTAGGCCAAATGTGTTGTTTATATGAAAATAAAAGTGCAAATATTTACTGCCGATTTCACGATGTCGAAAGAATTTTGAATTTTATTTTCATTCGTACAAATACATTTGATACAAAAACAAAATTTTAGAATTTGTTTTTGCTTCAAATGTAATTATACGAATGAAAACATATGGAAATTTTCTTTCGACATAGTGAAATAGGCCGTTAATAAAATTTCTTAAGAAAGTGAACATAAAATTCACGATACGTCGGGACAATTATAATATGGAATTAATTATTCCATTTATATTTATATTTTGTTTATAGAACCTAGTTACAAGGCGAATTAGTTTTATCAGGTGATAGTAGGATCGAATCAATTCCCCCACCTCGAATTTAAACACTGGTGTAGGGTGAATGTAAAGCTTCATGCGTAGATGAAAAAGGTTGTTTAATTCAGTTTACATTTGCTCTTTAATAAAATACATATGCTTTTATATTGTTCCATTGCCAGTCAGCGCAGGATGAATCCATACAAAGTGATCTCGCCCAATAAGCCTTCAAATATACCTTCTGAGGGCGATGATGAGATGTCAAATACAATCGGCAAAAGTGGGCGAAAATAAGCAGCGTTGAAATATACTGTTTCCTTTCCCTTTGTCAGCTTAAATTTAATATTTCTTGATTTACAATGAATTGACTTTATTAATAATTTACATAAAAAGAAGACTGTAAAGCAAAATTTTTGATATAATCAAAAATTCTGACTCTTATTTGTTGGTTAATGAAAATCTATTTTCTACAAATTTATATCTTTCACTCCCTTCTCTTTTTTTCGTTTTGAATTAAAACAATTTCTTCTCCCGTAAGAAAAAGTTGAGGGATGATCGATCCTTAAATTTTAAATTCACTTTTATTTCATTTTATTATTTTTTGTTTGTTGTCCTTGCGGCTGCTGCTGGTCCTGTTGATCCCAGAAATCATACCAAGGTCCATAGGTTTTGCCATATTGCTTATCTCTTTCACTGTTCGCACTTAGAGATTTTTTTTGTTGCGCCGAGCTGTTTATATTTCTTTCCAGTGTCATGCTGGTCATGTTTGATGACTTCATTAGACGTGTGCGGGGCAATATGGTGGCAGTTGGTGTGTTAAGAGAAGAATTGGATTGTCTTGTCAGTGTGGAATCATTATAGCGCATTTGTTCTTGTTGTTGTTGTTGTTGCTGTTGCTGTTGATGATCATAGGATTTGGAAGAACGACCTCGTTCTGCATCCTCTACAACTCTCCTCTCACTACGTTCTCCTCTATCCGACTTTTTTTTCGTATTCATATTGCTGTTGTTCAGATTTGATCCCGTAGAACCTCTAAAAGTTTGAAATTCCATTTGATGTTCTTGCATTTGCATGGCGGCTCGTCTTTGCTTTTCATCTCTTCTGACCAAATGATCATTAATGACAATACAGTCATAGGGATCTGAACTAGTCGATTTGATTTCTGGATCATCCGAATCATCTTCACTGCTATAGTATTGTTTTAAAATATCTTTACGTTTCACCGTTTTCATGATAATGCCACCAGTGTTGCCATTGTTATCGAAAAAATTATTAACATCGCTCATTTTTAAAGTACCATTATCTAATTCACTCTCTCCCGCTTCACTCTCGGTGGAGGGGAACATATCCTGCGTTTGCTTTATATTGCGATTTTGTCCCACATTATGGGGGTTCTTTTGTATGTCGAAGGCTTTCTTATGATTGTTCGATGGGACCCGACTGCCTAAAGAATTTGTTTTTTTATTTTCCATCATATTGGCACGGTTAACGGTATTTTCTCTGTATTCCTTTTGATTGTCTTTTTGATTTCTTTTTATTGTGCTTAAACGTTCGGACTCTGTTGGATTTTCTATGTCAATTTCTATTGTTTTCATTATTTTCATTCTTGATTTGGGTGTAAAGTTGTTATTGTTGTTGCGCGTTATCATGGGCTCTCTTACCATGGGCGTTAGCCCATAAATATTTTCGTCTTCGTCATACATTTCTATGCTTGTAACACTGTCTTTTCGTACCCTTCCTGCCTCCACCAATTGCTTTTCCTGTGATGAAGTCGAATTATTGGAATTATTTTTGTTTAACGTATATATTCCATTTAATTCCCGTTCACTTTCCATTTTACTGCTAGTGGTGCGATAGCACTCATCTCGAAGCTCTTCTATATTAGGGGCTGCCACTAGATCACGATGTTGCCACATAGACATGCCAGTCAATATGTCATCATGGCGTCCGCCAAATTTCCAAAACGATTTGGTTCGCTTAATGCCGCCCGAGGAAGCCTGAAGTATTTCATCATCACTGGCTATTAAATCGTAACGCATTTTACCCGAATTACGATTTAAAGTTTTAAGACTTTTATCATCCATCTGACTGTCAACACTACTGCGAAAGTTGCGATTTAAGGTCCAAGAAGCAATTTCCCGATTGGTAGAAATTTGAGTATTTGTATCAGCTCGACGTCTTTGTTTTGTTTTTTTTTTTGTGTGGGGAGGGGACGAGTGGGTTTATTTGTAATGATTTTTTGAGTATCGAATGGGTGCGAATAATGATTTTAAAACACACACAAAAAATGTTGATAAAAATATATGAAAATAAAAAAAAAATAGTAAATGGCAAATTAAAAAGAAAATTATGAACTAAAATTAAAATTCTTCAGAGAAGCAGAATTACGAAAAGGTTATTAACAATTCATTAATGGAAACTATGAAAAAATTTCAATTAATTACACAGAAGATCGAAAGCAATATTTAATTACAATTTATTTTCGTTAACATACCGTATGGGCACACGACTTGTTTGCTCCTCATCCGAATAGTCCACTTCTGGCTGGGGTGGAGGTTCATTGGCAAAGCCGCTATCGTTACTGCTGTGCAAAGAAGTCTTAGCAGCGGCAGCCGGCTTTAATTGATGCATAGACGATTGCTGTCGTGTTAAAAATAAACGATTCTTTAATTAGAAACACACCATTTCTATCTTGGGAGGGGCTGTAAAGGGATGCTATAAAAACTCACATGTGCTATCGGGTTGCCATTTTGGAGTTTTTTGTTGCGTCTTTCAATAGCAGATTGGCTGCCATTGGGAGCACAAAAACTCTGTGAAGAATTTAACATGCGCGCAGAACTTTGAACAGAAGGCACCGGAGCTGGCAAAGTGGGTGGTGGTCCTGGTCTGGGATTACCTGATGTGGGTGCACGATACTAGAAATAATAAACAAATAATATGTTTCGTAAAAAAAAAAAAATATCTTAAATAACGATCATTGCTTACCTTTTTCTGATTTCTGTACGTATCGCCAAACATTCGAGTCGGCGATGTTTCTTCGTGTCTATTATCCCTTCTGTAAGTTGAATCACTTTCTATTTCCTGCTGGTTATCCATATCATTGTAATTCTCATGATAACTGTTACGCACGATCGTAGCTTGTCTTTCATAATGCATATTTTCGTAACGATCGTTCGATCTTTCAGGGCGTTCTCGTTCTGCTTTCATTTTGTTGTCAGTGATCAAATCGCCGGCATTCGTGTAAGCAATGGGAAACCAACCAAACATTTGTGTACGTAAGTTTTCTCCGAATTGCCAACCCTTAGCCTTGCCACCCACCAAAGCTATGCGATCACCTTCTTCAAAGGGTAACTGATTTTCTCCGGATGGCATGTAAGCATAAAGAGCTTTTACTACGGTACGCTGATCCCAATGGCCATGATCGGAGTGAGCATTTGCTAGATAAAAATATCATTATTTTTACAAATTTTAAAATTTTTTCGAGCAATTACTGAAGAATTTACGTTTTCAATAATTAATTTGTTTGTTTTGGGTAAGCTAATATATGTACATAAGTATATCTAATGAAACGCAGTATATACATAGATTAGCTAACAAATAACAGATAAATTAATTTTTTAAAACATGATTTTACTTTTCTTTTTTTTAATTTTCCATATAATTTCGTTCTAAGTGGTTTCAATTTTTGACTAATCATAAAACACTGGCTACTGTTTACTGCCTGTTTGGATAAATATGAACGACGGTTTCTTTTTGGTAAATGTATTGAAAACAAAAATTAAAAAATATATTTTTTATTCAATTAAAATATAAAAACAATTTATCTATAATAGAAATCGCTTATGCAGTTAGGCTGCTTTCCAGAAAATCTAAAGAAAATATACCAAAAAAGCTATTGTTCCTTTATATTGATTTTTATAGACTAAAGTTCGTAACGTAATGATAAGCAAAAATTATAGATTGTTAATATTTCAAACATAATTTTAGATTTTTACATGGATGAGTAAGTAGTACAACCGTAGTTTTCGGTAGAAGCCACTAATCCTTGTCAGTATTAATGTGTATATGGGTTCCCCACTAGCTAGGTAGCTCTGTTGTTCCTGATTGGAATCCTCATATACTCGTATACAACTTTCTAACGAAAATAGAATACGAGAATTATTTAAGTTGATGGTTATAGGCTTTTACACCACATTAAATTCATTCAGTTACATTTAACTGTTATATGATTTAATACTACAGAACAAAAATTTTATATTATGTGACAAGGTTTTCTGGCCAACTTACAGAAAAGTTTTTACTGAAAACTGACGTATAGTTGGAAAAGGTTTTCTTGCATTTTGGATCCATGCATTTTTTTAAAACTGACAAATAGAAAATAATACTGTAAAAGTTTTTTGTGACATAAAACGGTTACATGCAGAAATAAAAACAAAATTCCACATTTTTCCAAAGGGTCATATGTTACCAATTTTGCATTTATTAGTTCCAAACATATGTATGAAGAAATAATAAACAACTTTTTCTCTAAACTGTTGAGCACAAAAAATTTTACCGAAAATGAACAAATTAATGCAAAACACATTGTTTTCGTTACGTATTTCAATTTTCATAAGTTGTTATAAGCACTAAATCAAAACAATTATACAATCATTTATACTAAATACAATTCTAAATTGATTCTTTCGTAACTTTGCCCAGAAATTGCTAAAAGCGCTTCCCAAAAACTAATTGAATTTTTTTTAAACAATATTTTAAAAATCCGTTGATGATCTTTCATACCAAATGTTTTTTATATAGTAGTCTTGTAATTTTCCATTATTCTTATGCATTCCATTAACGCTAATGACAAATCATGTGTAGCCTTCAACTATGTTTTGAAAAGATATATGTGGTTGCAGTCTACCGATGATTTGCCATATTATTTCAAATAAAATTTTCAAAGCTGACATGCAATTACATTTGTCTGATAAGTGGAAAAACGATCTTCTTAATTTGTTTAAGTACATAAATTTTGTGATCGTCCATCTTTCTGTCACTGTTTATTTGTGATCATTTTTCAGTTTAAATTATATCGGTTTGTTCACATTTTTCTTCGTTTCACCAACAATCGAACAATGATCGCTGCTGATCTATTTATATATCTATAGTAAATTTGTCCTTGCTAAATTTCTATTTTAATCGTCATTCTTTTTGAAAAATGTTTCTGTAATTATTTAAGATTTGCGTATATCTTGATCGATGAGTTCAGCTTAGACACAAACCCATTATTATGTATATATTGCGTCTAGCCGGAACTTCCGAGCATGTTGGATCTAAACCTAAATTATACATCTAGACATACTAAATTTTTAAGAACAGTATTCAAGATTTTTATTTCAAGCTACTCAGGAAGGATACCAACATAATTTCTTACCTATAACAGTTGTTGTTGAATTCGAACCTGAACTATTTAAATTAAAATCAGATTTGGCACGTGGCAAAGAGTTTTGTGTAAAAGGTATATTAGGTTCATGCAATGACCTCATATCACCGAATGGTGCATCGACGCTACGTGATTTTTTCAATTGATTTGATTGATGTGAAGCGTGTGAATCATCAGAATCTTTAAGACGTTCCTGGTGAAAACAAAAAAGCCAAAAAATATTAACAACAATAAAAACCAAATACATTTAAGAAGATGATGCAAATTGGCATGTTTTTTTCTTGCATGCAATTGTACGTACCAATCTTTTATTGCCTACAAGCATTGAATTACCATCATATACCGTAGCGGGTAAACTCTCACGTGAAACAGCAGTTTCTTGCCAATTTTCCAAATTATTATCAATTACGGTTTTGCCAGTTGTATGATAAGCCATCCAGTGTTTTGCTATCGAACATTGACGTTCCAAAACAAAACCATAGCGGCGGCGTTCTTGTGTCATGGCCTATAAAAATTGCAATAAGAAAATAATTTACTTGCATACTAAATCAGTTATTTAGATGTTTAACAGAAACTTACATTTTTATAACTTTGTTCACAGAAAGTATCCAATTTTTTCTTTTGATCTTCTAAAATTTGAAGAGTCTTAAAGATTAAATTAAGTTTAATAAAAAAAAATCTAACATTAATTTTTAGGCATCATATATAATTTTGTATTTGACTTTTACCCTTAATTCTTTTTCGGTATTTTCTGGACTAGGTTTTTTCTTGCGCTGTTTTTTCATGGTCGTAACGGCCTTGTGATACGATTCCATACGCACTTTATGTTGTTGCATGAATTTCTTTTGTTCATGTTGCACAACTTTTGTATCCTTTTCCAAATTAGTTTCTAATGGCACAAGTAAGTCAACATAAAAAGCTTTTAACTAAACAAGAAAAATATAGAGATAAAAAAGTTGATATGAGAAAGACTTGAGTGTACTATAAAATATAAATATGTTATACATATAAAAACAATTTATAAAAACTATTTAATATAATACCAATATAGCCTATTATATTAATGTACGAGGTTTGTGCAAAAGAAAATGTGAATTTTTTATTTTCGCGGGCTGTGTACATTCGATTATCGAATTTTTTTTTTTGTTATGTTGGTACACATGTGTTAGTCATATGTTGGCATTGTCAGCCCATTTGGGTTAGTAGTTTGTTGTTGACAACTGAAAAGGTTAGTCAGGTTTGTGTGTGTTCTTCGATTTTTGACTTTAGAAAAAAATCGATCAAAGAATATGTATTAAGTTTTGCGTTAAAAATGGAGTAAAGTGCTACAAGGCACTTGAAATGTTGACTGCGGCATTCGGCGAGTCCACTTTGCCCAAAAAAGTGTTTATAAGTGGTACAAGCGCTTTACAAAAGGCCGAGAAGATGTTGATGACGATGAGCGTCCTGGAGTTGCAATCATGTCAACAATTAAAATTAAAAATTTATAAAAATTATTTTTAAATAAAATTGCCAGTCATTAAATCTATTTAGTTAAATAATTTACTGAGTGAATGTAGGCAGCAATCTTTGTTCTTAAAACTGTAATATTGTTTTGCTCTAAACTGTTATAAAAAAAGACGTCTTACTAAAAAGTTAAAAAAATTAAAGAAAAAACTCAGTTTTCACAAAAATGCAGTACGGGAAAATGTCACTAATGAAACTGGTATATACAAAAGTTAATAATGAAATATATGGCAATTTTCTTTAACATTTGTAACCTTAGAAAATCTGACTCCCAAATATCCCAATGTATATTAAAGAATTGCATTGACAAATAAGGGATCAATTACTTATTTGCCTTAAACTGCTTTAATACAAAAAATTTGTTTTGTGCTTAAGAAAACTTTTAAATTTTTAAAAGAATACATTACTGAAACTTTTATAAATCTATTATAAAAGAAACTATTTAGAGTAAAACGGGCCTATTTAACACCACACTTCGTAGCTTAACTTTTCTACACAAATATTTAAAATTATTACAAATTCCATTTCACTCTTAAGCCTAATACACATCTTTTCCCATAGAAAAACTTACTCCAAATAATACTGAAATAAAACAGTTTAATATAGAAAAATGTCAAACGTCCAACAGTTACATATCGATGGCTTAATATAGAAAGGTCGTATCTCGTTTTTTTCAAAATCAGTTTTTTTACATGTTCTGGTAGACAATACTCAAATACACCTCCCTCAAAAAATTCAGTTTCCTATGTTGCCGAATAACAGATTTACAGTTATTAAAAAAAGCCCTAACTCATTTAAAAAAAATTAAAAAAAAAACAGAATTGAATTTGTATGCTGTTTTAATGAAAATCTGCTTCAGAAAAAAAAATTGATTATTTTTTCAGATTTTATTGAGTTTTTTCCTTCTCCTGTAAAGTAGCTAAAAGTTAAAATACGACCTTTCTATATTAAGCATCGACATATATAGGTAAAATCTTTAACAGCTGAACTGTTATATACAAAAATAAATATATATATAAAAGATTATTTTTGAAATTAAATACGGTTAATATTGTACAACTATTGCTTAATGCATTAATTAAAAAAAAAAACAGCACGACACAAAATCGTTTTTTTTTTTCAAATAAAGCCACGATTAACAACTTTCCGGATTTATTATTTCTATTTGTTGCCAAATTTTATTTTTCTCTATCCAATTTTCTCTTTGACATTTATTTCTTCGATGAAATTTTATTCTAGAGCCATACGGAACTCTTAATCTGCAGAAAATTGTATATTTTCGGAGTATAATATTGTTTAAATACGTTTCCCGCAGTCATGCTAAAATATCGATTTTAAGGTATTGAAAATTCTGATTTTTTTATGTTTTCCTTATAGATTAAAGCAAACGATATAAAAACAAATATGTTTGTGTAATTGGATTTGTGCAAATTATTAATATTAATATTAAATATTTTGATATAGAAATAGAAATATGAAAAACAGAAAAATTGAAAAAATTCTATGTCTTATTCCATATTAAAATAAACTGTTAACAGCAAGTTGTTTTATTTTATGCAAATTTCCAAAAAGTACCCACCACCCAAACGGTAATGCTGGGTCGGTCCGCGCCTGGATGGGATTCTCGTATGCAAATTCATCAAAAAATTTGTGTAAATAAAAAAAAAACTACGGGTAGCACTCCGGGAGTGCCGACAGAAGTGAAAACGTTTTGTGATTACAACAATACACGTGCTATTGCCAAAAAAAATTATGCGTAGATATAAACAATTAAATAAATACATGCAACAAATTTAACCACTTATCAAGGCGTATGCAACAGGTGAGCTTACTAGCACAGCTGACTGAGCTCGCTTTATAGCAAATTTTCATACAAACTGATATAATTTGAAGAGAGTACATAAAAAATGGTTTCAGTTTGGTACTCATACGTATTAAAATGCTTTAAATTTGTTTGTGTGTTTTGATATGAAGCGAGTGCTTTATACCAACAAAATACATGTTGTTTTTTGATTGTTGTACTTGTTGTCGAACTGCGCTAGGTTGTTAGGTTGTAGGTTGTTAACTATACTACAAGTGTCAAAAAGCGTGACGGTGTCGCGAGTTCTGAGATTTTAGCCCACACAAAACCTCCGTACCGCGCCAATAGAAGTTTTCACTTCAAAAATTATCAAAAACTGCTGATTAGATGGTGGCGACTGCTGAAAATAACTTGGATCTGTTCTGCCATTTCGATTGAAATTAGTGCGAAATAATCAAACAATTAAATATTTTAAATTTAAGCTTGTTCAATATTTTTCGTTCAAAATCAGACTCATATGATTGAAATTAAATCTTTAACAGTTACTTTTGGGCACAGTGTCAGACTGGTCTAATTGTTAAAACATTTTTACTTGTTCGCAAATTTGTGTGTTTCTGTTTAACAGTTATATTTTAATACTAGAACTATGAATTAATTTAAAATTTTAATTATTGAAAATAATGTTTCTGACGGTTTTTATTCGATCTTATTAAATGTTTTTAAAATAAATCGAAAATAAAATATTTACTTACAATATTCATTTGTTGTTCTTGAATTTCTTTATAAGCCGTGACAACATTTAGCAAAGCCGCGCCTTAAAATATTAAAAAAATATTATTTACATAAATAAAAATATGTAATTATCTTATTAAATATGTTTGAATATAAGTAAGTCTAAAAAACTTTTGGCTTAACGAGTTATTAATAGTTTTTTGTTATCTGAAAACAAAAACAAACATAACTGCCTTTGAATAGACAAGTATGTAGTTAGCAACATACCAATATCGCTGGTTCCACTGTGTTGAGCATTCATGGCAATTTTAGCTAATGCTTCATTAAATAAACGAGCTGATGTTGCAGCACCTGCATTTGCATGAATAAAATAATCAGTGATTAAGTTACCAAACAAAAAGGTAATTTAATTATAAAGATATTATTATTGTTTTTTGTTTTGCTAATTAAAAGATCATATTTATTTTTATATTAAGAAATTTCCAAATCAATGATCTCACCATGTAATGATTTTAGATAACCCTTGCCAGCTGAGATTAATTGTCGTGCACCGGGATTAAATTTCTCCAAGATGTTCTGTAATCAGAAAAAAAAATTATTATTGAGATTGTGATTATAATATATTTAAAACAAATATTAAAATAAATTTTATCTCCATATTTTATAACAGTTAAGCAGATTTTATTAAACCTATTCTACAAATGAATTCGACCTTAACATTTGTTCTAAAAATCAAACAAAAAAATGTGTATATTTATTTCTTTCAGCAGTCTGTTAGAAAACAAAAGACTTAAGCAACAGACCTGCTGCTTTGACACCGAAACTTTTCAATAAAAATGCAACAAAACAAACACACCTTTTAAATACAAAGGCACAAGTATTTATTAAAAAGAAAATAAAATAAACAAAAAATGCCAACTTTTAAGCAGACAATCTTGTTTTGCTCATCTATAAACAAAACGCATTCTTTTAGCCAAACAAAACAAATTGGAATAAAAGTACCAACAAGCTTCGTTTTATGTTAATAAATAGTACGATCATTTTATTTAATTGTAAAAAATTTTGTGATGTATTATTTATCAGTTTAGTGTGACAAACTAAAGGTTGTAGAAAACTGAAATTCGTATAGGGTTTCTTCAAGCCAGCCAAGCATGAAATCAAGCTTTAAGTTACAATAAGTGCGCTTGGCGTTAAGCGGCATCAAATGATTTTACATTTAGTTAGTCTTACAAAAGAAAGTCTGTAAAAAATTCAACAAATTTTCACTTTACTTTTTTTTTTAACTATAAATTGATTGTTAAGGTGAGTTTACATGGTAATACAAAGTATTAACACTTTGTAGAATCAAAATATTATGAAATTCTCTTTTTGTATAAGAAGAGAGAACAAAAGTCTGTTGCAGGTATTTTTTATGTTTACACGGATAATAAAATTAATGAAATCAAAAGTCTGCGCTACGAAATAGCTGGTGATTACAGTTCTACAATATTTACAAAAACAACATGAATTTGTATTTTTATATTATTATTATTACGAATAAACGTAATTATTATTTGAACTTATATTGATGTATATATGAAAAGTAATATTATCAGGCTCAAGTTCAGTTTTATTATTATTAATTAATTTGTTTTGTCAAAATAATAAATGACAAAAAAAATCAGAATTTTTCGTAGAATAATTCCCCCCCACTTTTAATTTTTTTTCGGCTCCATACAAATCGACCCGCCTTAATGTACATACATAGTACTTACTTTAAAAGAATTTTGTCATTCTAAAAATGTTGTATGTAATTAAAATAAAAATGTACTAAAAATGGTCTATGCTAATAATATAATTGCTGGTTGTAGGTATTGAAAACGCTTTTAAATGCTTCCTAATTGTCTCTATCATTATCACTACTAAATAGTTAGGGTCGTATATGGTTATATTATGTATATATTTTTTTTTTTTTTTTTAAATTAAAATTGGTGAGGCAGTATAATTTTTAAAATTTTTAAAACTCACAATTTAATTAAAGAAAAAATAGGTTTTGCTGCTGGAAGAAGATCACAAGGTAATTTTGAATAACCTAGAAAATTTTTATAAAATATTCTTTTGCTTTGCTTAACTGCTTATGGTTAATGTATCTTGTACGCAGTTTGTCAGATGGACTGCAATAAGCTGATGCTCAGCTGCTACAAAAAGATTACCAGATCAGATTAGTATTAATCTACTAATCAAATATGTACATACATACATACACACGCAAGTCCTAATCAATTCGAATTTAATACAAATTTAACAGACAAATCTGTTAAATACTTTGTATGCCATTGCCCATTAGATCAGCTACTGCCTGGCGTTTTAATTGCATTCAGTTTTATTGCTTTAAGTTAAAAAAAAAGATATGAGAAGAAGTAGAAGTAGAATAAATAATGCAAATGTAAAAATTAGCCTACATTTTAGGCACTTGTGGCATATGGAATAACCAGTAAACATTTCAGCATACAATAGAAATACTTAAATTCAAAAAACTAAATAAAAACAAAAACTTTTAACCATTTAAGGAAATGGCAAACCAACTGAAAACTATTCTATAAAAAATGGGAAAAATGTGGCAAAATAACGACAAAAACAACACATGCCACAACAAACAACAAGAAGAGTTGTAGTAAAAACTAATTTGAAATGAAATAAAATAATAATAACAATAATAAAAGAAATAATTAACGTTCTTTTACTTACTTGGTCAAGTAAGTCGGTGTTTCTACCTGTATGTCCATCCCTCCGTCCGCCTGTCCGTTTGCCAGTCATGGTTTTGTGGCTGGCAAAGGAAACCTTTCAAATAAGCAACTTGTTCTTTGACTTAATTCCAAATAAATGAAAAAATACAGAACTTAATGACGAAAAGCTAATAGTGGGGAAGATGATGATGACGATTTGTTTTTGTATTCGATTATTCGACTATTCAGCTATTTTAAGATATTCGTATTCGTATTCGCCAAATTCAAGCGAATATTTCTCGAATAATTTGCGCATACATTTCCAAAGAAAATCATACAAAAAGTTTAAAAGAGTACATAAAATGTACAAAAATATATTAATTTATAATACCTTTATCTTTGTTCTTAAAAAACAAACGAAAATTATATTTAAATGTAAATTCATATCACGTTAAGTTAGTAATCAATTCTCAGTAGAGGAATGTTGGACTTCAAAAATGGAACAACTTATGGGTCGATTATGGATGGCAGCACAGTTGCGTTTCCAGTTGCTGAGAATTGTAATACGGATGACAACTGGCAACTGAGAGCTGCAAGTTTCAGGTGCTAATTAGTGTTTTTCTGGCAATCACAAATTTGCAGTTGCCGGCTGGCAACGCAACTAAGTTTGGTTGTTATCCATAATCGAGCTATAAAATTTAATATGTGAAAGTCCACCGAGACATGTGACTGCGCAATCTGCGAAAATATGTTCTCCCAAACAACACTGAATTACTAATTAAAAGCGCAACCAGAGTAAAAAAAGCGAAATCTCAAAGTTTGTATGTAGGTAAAATAATTTAAAAATTTTCAGTAGTGGTCATAAAATTCGTCATCTCAATGTCATAATAATGTTAAATACCTAAAGTAGTGTGACAATTTTTTTAAATTTATTGTTACTGACGCAAAATTTGAAATATTATGTGGATCTAAAGCTTAAAATTAATATTCGTATTCGTATTCGGCGAATTCTGTTTCAAAAAAATTGATATTCGTAACATCACTAATACATACATCTGTTTAATGGTGGTGGTGTATTTTTGTACATAAATATATTGTTTGGCCAGTTTGTAGCATGTCTGATTGTCAGTCTGCTTACACTTTTTTCTGTGTTTGGTTGTCACATTGTTGGTTTAACATATATTTATGTCGTTTTTTTTTTTTATTTAGTATTCTTACTCCCAACACACCTTGATTTGCACTTACAATTAAAGCAAAGAGAGAAGAAATTCCTTTTCCTAAAACCCATTCAACAATTCATTTATAAGGTTTCATTGATGTTTAAGTTCTAATTAAAAGGTTTTTCGTGGCTGCATAAAAAATTGCAGCTAACAAAAATGAAAAAAAAAACAATTGATTTAGTGGCATCAGAATCACGAGAAAAAGTTCTTAACTTTTTTGCTCCGCTTTCTGTTAATCGTTTAAGATGCCAAATCTACAAGTATGTTTTTCTTTTAGTTAAACACTAGTCATTATTTTTATACCTTTCAGCAAAAATGGCAAGGGTATTTATAGGTTTGTCATTACGTGTGTAATTTCCACAATATTTATATGAGGTCCATATAGTATATATATTCTGAATCCTTATAGATAGGGAAGTTGAATGAGCTATGTCCATCTGTAGGTGAAATCAATTTTCCGAAGACACTAGAAGAGCTAGAGACTTGCGTCTTGATCTGAAAGGATTTTTCTTAAGATTCTTCGTATTGAAAATCAGTAGAAATAAAATATCGGTTCTGATATTGAATTAATATACAAATAAATGAAGATAAATATATATATATATATATATATCCACCATCGTGCTACTGAGGCTTGTTAGTGCCATGTGTAAATTACCTTAATAATAAATTTATGTATTTTTTCGTACAAACCCCCTTTTTTCACTGATGGATGGATTATTGCAAAATATTTTAAACAGTCGGTATTTTTTGTACATACATATGTACATAGCACTGAAGAAAATATGAAAGTGCGTTCAAGTATGAAGTTTAAACCTTCTTTTTATATTGTTTGAAATGTTATATTTATAAGGGAAAGGAAAGCCTGTATTATATTCTGTGAATCACATATTTATGCATTGGTGAAGGGTATATAAGATTCGGCACAGCCGAATATAGCACTATTACTTGTTTTTTTTTCTTTTTTTGTTGTGTTTGTAGTCATAAACTGCTTTTATTTTTTTTAAATGTCACGCGATTTTTTTTTTATAAAAATAGTCTTGCAAAAACAAATCCCCTATAAAATGTATGTTAATGCGGTCTTACTTTTAAAACATCTGGGATTTCTGCATTTGTAACGGAAATTTAATAAATAATTATGTATCTTAGATACTATCCTCCTCCTCCTTTTTCCTCCTCCTTTTTTTTTTTTTTCTTTTTGAAACATGTACATGTTATACCTTCGTCATCCAGCAAATTGCAAGGTTGCGGTTGAGAAAGAGCACATAATACGAGTAAGTTAAACAAATAATTGTAGTTATTCGAAATTTTAATTGCAAGCTAAGAACAAGAGTTATAGAAAAATGTTTACAAAAAAAAAACTTTTAAAAAATTTTTGTAGTAACTAATTTAGGTATAACAGTTTCTTACATAACGACTTACAGTTTCATGCTTGAACTTTACAAAACCAAAAGAGCTTCTTTAATAAAATGTTTATCTGAATTAAGTTAGAGCTTTAATATTTCAAATCAAAGATTTCATTGCGATATATAATAGTAAACATAACCATTTCAGTGGTTAAGATATATTTACAAGCAAAAACAAACATTTTACCAAAAAATTTGTTATTTGCAATATGTTAGATACCGGCTTACAACGTACTGAATATCTCAAATAAATTTTATAAATATTTTAAAATCAAATATTAATGTTAATAAATCATTACATTATTGGCAGTAGCAAAATTTTTAAAAATTAAAGAAAAACGCATAAGCGTAGTTTTTTATAGTATAACAGTTTAAAATATGACACTCTCAAACACACAGTTTTAACGGCGAACTTGACAAGTTTTTTAGAATCTAAATTTAAAATAACAAAATACTTGAGTTTCGTTATAAAACTTTCCATATAAAAGTTTTAGTATTTTATTTATTTATAGTGCAAAGATTTTAAAAATTCA
The DNA here is from genome assembly GCA_947311025.1 of Lypha dubia. Taxonomy (NCBI): domain Eukaryota; kingdom Metazoa; phylum Arthropoda; class Insecta; order Diptera; family Tachinidae; genus Lypha; species Lypha dubia. The sequence goes on from OX371263.1 coordinate 3,852,673, forward strand.
TTGATAAGTCTTGAAAATTCAATGTATAACAGAACAAAAGTTGAACACAATGACTACTATGTATGTACTTATTAAAAAATTTAAATGAAATGGAGGCTTAAATATTGGCCATTTATGGTGACAATCTACAAGGAGTCAACATGATGTTACAGCCACATGTATGGTGTATGTGGATTTTTTTTTTTTGTTTATTCGATTAAAACTAATTCAGAAAAAGTGTTTCAATGAACAAATGTAAAAATTAAATTTTTCTCATAATTTCTTGAATAAGATAATAATTATTTGAAAAAGATAATTCGAGAAAATTTAATCAAACAAAAGTTTTTTATATAATCATTAATATAATTTATTTGAAAGTAAAAATATAAGTAAAATGATTAAAATAAATATTGATTCGAATACAAATTTTGGTTCGAATAAAATTATTTGAATATTCTTTTTCCAATAAGTCCATTCTAATAATACCATTAAAATGCTGTTTAATGTGTTTGAATAAAAATTAGTGAAATTTAAGAAAACGAACTTAAGCATGACTAATTAAAATTTATTCTAATGCGGATAAAAATTATTTGGACATATTATTCGTATAAAATTGTTCGCTTAAAACTACTTATTCGACTAATAACTATTCTAGTAAGATTGTTTGGATAAAATTTAAAAAACCAAGGCGAGTTTATACAAGAAGGTCAATTATCCCTAAATATGCCTCCCTGGGACGTAAAACAATGTACGGAAAAATGATGAAGATCACATATAATAAATTGTACTCTAGAGACCACTTTGCATGAATTCGCCTTAGTAGGCGATACACATTCCAAAAAATTGTTCGATTAACTTTATTCGAATAAAAACTGTTCTAACAAAAGTTTAGCGTACAAAGTATTCTGTTAACTTAGTAGAACCAATTTGCACTCAAACTAACGGCCAATAATTGACTTCTTATTTAAATAATGAGGTGTGTCACAGAATTTCTACGAAAGTGAAAATTTACACATTTTCCAATTCATACCGTTTTTGATATGCTTCTTGAGATGTCATACGATTTCATATATCTGAAAAAAATCAAAATATTGTTTTTTTTTTTGCTATTAAATATAATGGCAAATAAATATGACAATTTTTCGTTTTGCTGATTTTATAAACTTTAAGACAATTTAAAAATTATTATCAAAACTGCTTGTACATATTGTTTTAGATACAACTTAGGAAACAACAGGATTCTTTACCGTTTGTAATATATTTTTTATGTTTCTTTTATTTAAGTACTCTAAAATTATCAATTTCACCATACTATTTTCAATCGAATTGAAAACAAAAAATTTTTTCGTTTTAGGTTATCTGGAGAAGGAAAAAACCTTTTCACTTTCACTTTCGTACGAATTTGGTTTCTGTGACACCCCTGAAACATTTAAATTTTAAATCGTATTTAATTGTTGTTATTTAATAATGTTAGAAATATGGTAGCACTACGTAATTTAACACTTCCCACAGATTTCCTAAAAAAAACAACTGATTAGAAGACAAATTCCAAGCAATATACGATATGTACATATTTTTATTTAATATATAAATAAGAAAAATGAAGAATTGCAGAAATGTGTTAGAAGAATAAAAGCAGCTTTCAATATTAAAAAGTTTATACCGACAACAACAAAACAAGCCAAAACTTTATGCAACTTGCCATCAGCCCCAAATTTTTTTATTGGCTTTGTTTTAACCAAGAAGAACAAGCAGTCAAAAACATATTGAAATTCGTAAAAATTAAATTGATTGACCAAGATTGGTTATTTAATAGGTCGGTCAATTGTGGATGGCAACCGTACCTCTGTTGCGTCGCCAGTTGATGAAAATTGTATTACAGCTGCTACTTTCTGTTGCTATTTACTTGGGGTTCACACGATCAAGTTTTGTTTAAAATTTTGTTTCAAATTTTAATACTCTCTCTCTCATTTTTTTACCAATACAATCATACTTTTAAAATTTGATGGTGACTTGCTTTCAAATTCTCTTTCAAATTATATGTTTCAATTTGCTTTCAAGAAAGCAGCTGATTGCCATTTTGATTATAAACTCTCCTTTGTTTTCATATACATACATACATAAGTACATATATTCTGCCGCCATAATTTTTTGTGTTCTTGAAAGCAAATTGCTTTGAAATTGCATGCCACCTACATACGTCACAGCTTTCAATTTTTGTGAATTTTTACAAGCAGTATGTGTAAATTTCTTGAAAGAGAATTGAAAACAAACTTGAACGTGTGACTGCAGTGTTAGGGATTTTCTGGCAACCATAAATGTTCAGTTGCTGTCTGGCAACGCAACTGAAGTTCGACAACTAAATTTCCTATTTAAATAGAATTTAAATATAAATGACATTTAATTTAATTATTCGCCCCTAATACTACGTTGTATGTTTATTTGCCCATCCGTCTGTCACAGAGATCTTTCCGAAAGAGTGTGTTCTACTCATGTTATGTGTCCGTTCACATGATGCAGAAATAATATACATAAATATTTAAATAATGCTAATGTTTTCTAAAGAATTCAAAGAATTTACCTTGAACTAACAATATTGATTGCAGTTAGCATCTACATATGTATGTACATACGAGTACATACTTATGTACGAAATTCTATACATTTTATTATTTATGATCAAATGCATGTGCTCTAAAAAAAATATTTTATCACAAAAACTGTGTTTGTGTGTGCATTTAACAAAATATTTATCTATCAAGGCGTGGGAATCTCAATACTCAACATACGAGTAAATTAGTTGTGATTTACTGATGATTTCAAGGTCATTTGCAATGACAGTTCGTTACATTTCAAATATTTAGATAATATTTTATGAGCCGCGCATATGAACAATAATTTTATTTTATTGCTATTTTGGCGTCTGTAATAAAACAAATCGTGACTGCGATTATAATGACTTTAGTTAAGTGTTAAAAATATTAAGCTCTCAAGAAAATAAAAGGTTTTTTTATTAACAAAAAATGGGGAAGTGTCAGAAGGTTTTTTTGTTATTTAAATAAGCATGATTTTGTACGAAAGATTACTAGACAAAATACGTTAAATAATGTAAGATACAGTCTGATGCTATAAAATATAAATAAAATTATTTGAAACTTAATTAAAATTTAAAAATCTGTAGCTTCAAAGCTGTTTATCATATAATCCACACACACACACACGCAACCAATTAGTCTGGAAGGTTTCTTTTAGAATTCATTCAAATTCTGAGCGACTTTTATATAAATTTTCTAGGTTGGTTGACCGTCTAGATTTAAACGTAAAGTATAAGAACGAATATTTATCTGAAATAAAATAAAACCACAATGTTATTTTTGAAAAATAACATATGAGTGCTAATAATGTGGTTAAACAAAATTTATTTGTTTATGAGCCATATTTATCTTTGATATTTTTCAATTGAAAATCAATGACTGTAAGTCAAATAAATTTAAATTTTTTTTATCTAAAATCAGGGATCGAAAATTGTTGATATTTTTGAAATTTCAATTAAACAACGCAGTCCGATGCTTTAAAATTTTTTAATTTCTTGGATTTTTAGAATTGTCTTTATTGTTGTCTTTAAAATACAGCAAAATGGATTTCTTAATAAAATACCCTTTAAAATTTATTTATTTTTTTTTTTTTGAATCAGTATATTTTCAAAATGTTTCAGAACAAATTTTAATTTTCAATTTTTGTAATATCTTGTTATTCGATATGATAGCACCCATAAGTTCACATGTTCTGTGAAAACTTTCTACTGACTTCTAAATAGATATAGGTATGACAATATGACTCCTTTGATACCCCTTTGAATAAGTAAGATATAACTTTTCTTTAAAAAAAACAACATTTAAAATGTTACTGTTCATATGCGATATTATGCGGCAAAAAATAAAATAAAAATTGTAGTGTAGTACATCAGTTGCGAACTGTATCAATTGCTAGAAGACCAGTGCTATGCCTTCATCACATAAACAATCCAACAACAATTAAAACTATTCCACAATAATATAAATTAAAAAAATTAATAATGTTTATTTACTTGCTCTGACCAGGGTTCGAACCCAGGTACTACTCGTAAGTCATAGTTTGCTTTGTATTCAACGCGCTAACTACTCATTCAGACATACAAGATCGTTCATCTGGTCAGGTGCTTAAGGAAGAGAGACATTTATTATTGTATTTTTATTATGTATGTAAGAGTATTTTCGCCATAAATATTTCAAACTAGTTGACCCCGGTGTGCTTCGCTACCCCCTCGTTATAAAATAAAATTAAAAGTATGTATTTATATATCCTACTCGATTTTCGATTTTTCCGATTTTCCGACTTTTCCGGAGGGATTTTCCAAAATTTACTTCCTTCTCCTCGAAAATACGAACAACTGACAAAAAATTTTACAGAAATCGGCCCAGTAATTCATAAAATGAGAACGGATTTTATGAATTACTATACATTTTTTACACCATTTTTATATATATAGATAATTTTGTTTTGTTATGGGAACCATTTTAAACATAATAAATGATAATGATGAGTTGGCAGGCTTAACCATGCAACTAATAACCTTTTTGCTCCGTGATCATGTGCAAACTATAACACACCTGCACATCTCTATTAAAATCCAAAAATACATCCATATCTTAGACAAGTATGTTCATATGTACTAAGAGATTGTATTACACACTGCAAAATAAACAATTAAATTTATTTAGTAAAAGAAAAAAACGTTGAAAAATTTATCTAAAGTGCAAAATTTTTTCCCAAAGACCTGAGAGGGTGCTGACTGTAAAGAGACAATATTGTGTTTTGCCTTTATTTCTTTCGTATTGTTAAATTAATAATACAATAGCATTTTATTGTTAACCATCTAAGTTTATTATGTCATTTAACTAAAACATTTCTTATTTGTCTTTCAATTCTTTTGTAAAAAAATAACAATAAACCAAACCTTTTCTTTTAGGATATGAAACATGACAAAATGTGTTTATAATTTCCATACTCCAAAATATTTGCCAGCTATTGAGGGGTTAATTTAGTTTTACTTAAAATAAATGACATCATTCATTCTTAGTAATTTGTTTAAAAAAATATAAGAAATATTTGTTACTTAATTAACATTTCAATCTGTAAATTTTTCTAATGTTTCTTTATTGCACATTTTTTTTTAATTTTTTTTGTGGCTTTTGAATTTAATTGTATTTTTTTTTTTGTTTTGTTATGCCGACTTTTAATGAAATTAAGTTAAATGAAATCTTGTTATTGTTAACAAACGACAGGAATATTAATTAAATCTTGTCAACAAAATGTTATTTTTGAGACATAAAACAAAAATCTTCAACAATTTGTCTCTAAAAATTGCTAAAGTGGGTCTAAAGTGGAAACTGAAAGCACATGTATGCATATGCACAGTGCCGTCGTTACCATAAGGGCACAAGGGGTATATGCCCAGGGCCCCCTAATAAGGAATAAAATCGTTCTTAAATTGAAATGCTAATTTTTCATTTTTTTATAACGTCCCCTCAATATAACAATAGCGTATGTGCTATATAATAGCGTATTATATGCTATTGTTATATTGAGGGGACCATATGTCGGATGTCCGGCAATTGTTTATAATTTATTTCTTTAATTTCTGAAAAAGATTTAAAGGTTTTTACCATCAAATTCGGCCCTTTCCAAACTAAAGGTTTCAAGGTTTTAAAAAACAATTCAGAATATTACAAATCATTTTAAGCATTTTTTAACCGAACTTTTTGCTGCTGCTTATTCAATACTACTATTGGTACTGGTCATAATTTGAGTTCTCCAAGCGGATATAAAGATTGGAAGCATATAAGTAACTTACTAATGGAGCATGAGAATAGTTTACAGCACAGACAATCAATGATGAATTACGTCGCAAGAAGCAGAAATACTGGACAAGTTGACAGTCAGTTGCTGTCCCAACATAATACAGAAGTCAACTATTGGAAGAACGTACTTTGAATAATTGTTGCAGTATCAAAGTTCTTGGCTTAAAGAGGTCTTGCTTTGCGGGGTGATAATAAAAGATTGGTGTCTCAAAATAAAGGGAATTACTTGGGATGCTTAGAATTAATTGGAGAGTTTGATCCTTTTCTTGCTAATCACATAAGAAACTGTAGAAATCGTTGTAAAGGAAATACACCATACAAATATTTGTAAAGAATTTATTAACATAATGGGACAGCAAGTATTAAAAATGATTGTTTCGAACTAAAAGCATCAAAACTACTCTATTATTGCAAATAGTACACCAGATCTCTTCCATGTTGACCAACTGACACTTATCGTTAAATACGTAAAAGACGGGTAGCCTACTAAGAGCTTTTTAAAATGTTTGCCTATGGATGACAATAATGCTCAATATATATCAGATACAATTTTAAACTTTCCTGATAGCCTTGATATTCCTATAAAAGACTGTCGCGGGCAAAGTTAAGATAATGCAGCAAATATGGCTGGAAAGTAAAAAAAATATATGAATTAGCAATTTTTGTCCCTTGTGCGGCACATTCACTCAATTTAGTAGGTGTTCAGGCTCTTGAATGTGTTTCAGAAGCAGTAAAATACGAGTACTTCTAATTCATCAACAAATTGTTTAATGTTTTCTCGGCTTCGACCAAAAGGTGGAAAGTTATGACAGCGCATTTGTGTGCAAATAAAGTTTTGAAATCTCTCGCGAATACAAGATGACATCAATTACAAGTGGCATCAATCAACCAGGAGGAACAAGAAATGAGACCATTCTTCTTAGAGAAATAGGGAATGATCTTTTGGGTACTATGAATAAAACAAGCATAAGTTTACAGAATAATACTATTACCATGGACGTTGCAACAAAACTTTACGACTCTCTGATCGATTATCTTGGAAACTCACGCAATAATTTCGATCAGTATGAAACGGCTGCTAAAGAAAAAAATCAAAATGCTGAAATGCATGACCATCAGAAAATGTACAGTTTATTGACAAAGACAAATTCCGCGAAGAATTTTCAGAATTGTATCCCGTAGACATACATATATGCTTATGAGTTCAAATCAGAATGTTTTCCTTTGATGCAGTACCTAAAGGTCATAATAAAGAAATCAGCAGATTTAAGTATCTCATCCTTACATAAAGTAATAAAGGCTCATAAAATAGAGGAAACTTTTCCAAATTATGAAGTTGCTACAATAATATTCATTTGCTTAATGATTACTAATTGTAGTGGAGTGCATTTATTTTCACAGCTTCAGAGAGTAAAAAATGAGTTACGAACAACAATGTTACAAGATCGACAATGTAATTTGCAAATTATGTGCATAGAGAGTGACGTTCTTTAAAAAAATAGACTTTGAGGATATAATAGCAGGTATTTCTGAACAGAAGTCGTGAAAGTCGCTATCGTAATCAATTCAAACCAGCATCATTTTAATTTGCAACTTAAATTTCTTGTTTATATTTCTTGAGACAGTTAATTTTCAAATAAAATTAATTTGATTTGTATCAATTAACCATAATAAATACCTATGAAATCGTAAAATATAAATATATTTTCTTTTCACTATTTTTTTTTTTATTTTCAGTGGGTAACCGAATTCCAGAGTGCCTAGGGGGCTGCGATATACCCAAAGACGGCTACTTTCTTATGATACATATTTTATTTAGTCATCATTGATCAAGCGACGAATACATTTCGGCGGATATTTATACATATCTTTGTGTAAACATCAGCAACAAACGATTCATATCAAAACGAGTTATCCAGTCTGACAAAGAATGTAAATGCTTTTGGCAATATGCAAAGCCTCTTGTGTTACAAAGCATTTAAAAAAATTAAGAAAAGGTTTTAAAAATGGGATAAAATATTTCCAAAGGAATTTTTATCTCTTTAGTTTAGTAGGCAATTCTGCCATGATGTTGTAGTTGATGGTAATAAGAATGAACTAAAAAATTTAAATCGGTCCACAAATATCAGAACTTAAAAGCCACGTCGTACGTCCGATTTCCACTTATAAAGGGCCTTCAAACAGGGACTTTCGAAATTTTACATTTAATAACGGCCATCTTGTTTAAGTCATAATTTTAAAGTTAAGTGCCATTTATTCAATCTGATTTGCCCAAAAAAAAAATTGGAAAATTGGTAGTCGTTTGTGTACATTCGATTCGAACTTTACCATACTATAAGCGTCTGGAAAGACCTCTGAACGGTTTTTATTCCACAAACGAATGAAGGGTTCGGCTAAAGTTTGAATTTTCTCTGTAATGCGTAGTGCCATTCACGGGCATATCGACCACGAACGGATGTGCTCTTAATGAAGACCGTACTGCAGTTAAAAAATGTCTGGTTTCAAGAACAAGTTACCTGAATTCATTAGAACACATTCCGAAACCATAGCGGTCCTCAAAGCCAACATAACCAATGCCATCGGTGAAATTTAGTCTGATTTATTCGCTCGGATGCGCTCCACCCAGAGAAGCCATGGCGAAAATTTGAACGATGTTACCATTCCATGCATTATGACATCAAGAGGTCTTCAAACGAATAAAAAATATCGATCATATCTCACACACTTTACAGATAGGAAGCGCTTATTAAAATACGCTGCATTTCTGTGTGATCAAACTGCAGGTGTACACTTCCGAAATCGTTCCACAAATGGGATATGTGATAATTATATTTTGCTCAGGCAATTTGTCCCTCCAAAAAAAATTATGGGACTAAACTGCAAACAAATCGTTTAAAACAAAAAGAAATTTAGAAAATTCAGTCCGTAAATTGAAAACTAAAACATCCGATAATTTTGATTCGGTCGATAAAAAAGGAAATTTCGAAAGGCTACAAGCCCTCCAACCTAACTGCAAACCCATTCAATCTAACAACTAGTTTTGAAAATCGGTCCAGCGATAATCAATATAATTAAAAGGAGAGCAGAAGGCCACTGGCCCCTCCGATTTGCAAAAACTTATAGGGCATACCATTGCAAACAAAAAATTGAGCAGCGGTTCACAAACGGTGGAGTTTGCGATACTCAATATGTTGAAGGGAAATGGGGGAATCGAGCACCACCGAAAAAAATTATGGGATCAAACTGCAAACCATCGTTTTCAAACATAAAACTAGTTTTTAAAATTGGTGCACAAATGATAATTACAAAAATCAATTCTTTAAAAGGTGGCTTTATCTTGCCCCTCGGATTTCACAAAACAAAAAATGGACCGAATTGTGCATGCAAACTTTTTCAAATAAAAAAGGAATTATTTTTTTATTAATTCAGCTTGAGTACAAGCTATCTCCTAATAATAGGATCACAGTCGATGAAATTGAGGTGAATCACCCTACTATAGAGTAAAACAGCAACAATACGTTAAATTGCAAAGTAGAATACATACTTTGAATATAGCGGACTATGAGTGTTTGTTGAATATTAGTAAAGACCAATCAGGAATGGGAATTTTCGTACTAACCAAAATTATTTCAACATGAAAAAATTGAATAAAATTAATTAAATTAATTCTCGTATTCTATTTCTGTTGAAAACTTGGTTAAATACTTAAGCCTAATAATAATAATTTCTCAAATATATAAAGAAGGAATTTCGGAAAGGAAAATCGTCCTATAAATTGGACAAAATAAACGAATTAGTGATTTATCATCCATCCTTGACAAGTGTACGAAATTTTGAACTAGTTTCACCGTTTAAAGTGAATCAAAATCGAGTTCAAACAATTCGTTCAATCGAACGTTACCCTCGATTTTTTTTTTCAATAAACCTAATTTTATATAATGAAGATATTTTTCTAAAACTTATCAAAGTGCATAAAACTTAACTGACTTTTTGTTACCACAACTTTTATATTGTCATACCGTATAAGTAGTATTTTTAAATTAATTAATTATTTTCCTGTGAAAGCTATTTCATAATGCAGTTTAAATAAAAAAAAATATTTTGTAATTTAGTGGAAAAGTAGAAGAAGAAAACTTCAACAAGCCATTTATAGTGAATTTTATATAAAAATTTTATACTCGTAAGCCGTTATTTGAAAAATAAAAAATACATTATGTTTTCTTCTTTATGTTGCAACATCATTCAGTTTAGAAAAAAATTCATAAATTTCTCATCATGTGACCTTAAAAGGCAATATAAAATATTAATCGATTAAATCATAGATTATGTATATGAATAAAAAGCTGGTTAACCAAATTTCAAACGATAAAATAAGAAACAAAAACAAAACTTGTCACTCATTAGTTCCCAATGGATGAATCAAATTAAAAGTAACACCTCAGAAATCTAGACTCTCAAACTGATAACAATTTAACACATATTACAACAAAAAGCAATAATAATGAAACCCGAGATGTTGCAAGTTGTACATACAGCAAAACAAAAAATATATCATCATCAAAGTTGCAACAAAAAACTAAACACACGTCTGGTGGAAAAAAAAAAACATAAAGAAACAATTTCAAAAATCACTTTAATCGTATAAAGAAATAAATAATTGCAAAAGAAAATCATCATCATCTTCATGAGCTTCAACATTTTATTTGTTAACTTGCATTATTATGTAATGTTTCCACCATGGATAGAGTTGGCTGCATGCAGCATGACTGCTACGTGCATAAGCAAGTAAAGAAAATTACTGAATGATTTATTTGCTGTTTTAGACTGATTGGGCATGATTTTCCTCAAAGAAAACAAAATCACTAAAATTTTATCAAAAAGATTCACACGAGTTTATTAACTGTATAAAATAACCAGATTTTTTCCAAAAGGTAGGAAGAACTTTGATTTTAAGTGAGTTGCTTTGAAGATTACTTTTTAAATAAAAAAAAGCTCAAACGTATATGTACTACTACCGCTGGCCACAATGAAGGCTGTAGAGCAGCTCCATATTGAAAAGTCGGTTTTGAAATATGTGTCGGCTACGTTATCTTAGTGGTTTGGCGTTGATTTTATTCAGAAATTTTATAACACAAAATACGTTTTTAGAATGTTCACTTATCTTAGCGGTTCAAGCAACTTCACCTTACATTCTTTAATAGAAATTTATAAACAACTATCTTCTTAAAAAAAAAAACTTAATTTATTACATACATAAACTCTTTTACAGCAAAAACAAATACTTACCTTATAGACACCATCTACTAATTTCGTTATTTCCTCCGACTCCATATTGATTAGTAGCAGCAATTATGAATGTTGAAAATTATGTTTTTGCACTTTTAATTAATTACGCTTTAGTTTTTACAACTTGTTTTTTTTCAAAGATATTTTTGAGCTTACAATTACAAAATTATCAATTTATATGATTATAATAAATTTTGTTTCGTTTTATTGTTTTTTTTTTTTTTTTTATTTTGATAAATGATGCAAATTCACTTTCTGCGGCACACACTTATGACGAAGGAGAAGAAGAAAAAATAAAAATAATTTCACTTTCTAAAAGCAACACAAACACAAAAATAAATATATATGCATGTATATGTTTTCTTTAAGAAGTTAGCTAGTGGCAGAAGAAATAAATTGAAACATATCAACAACAATAAAGTGTTGGTGTCTTAAGTCTTTCATATCGTGCAACATTGAATGCAAAACAATGTTCGCATCATAAGTCTTTTATTTGTAAATACAACATGAGCAACGTAAAAGATAAACACACGGACGACACTCGCTCTCTTATATTGGTTTTGGAATGATGACAACAATAACAACAACAACATCAATGGATACGTTCGTCTTAAGCTACAAAAAAAAAAGAAAAATCAGACCCGTTTAACTTGTAATTTTTTTTTTTTTACTAAAAGTAAAAATTTCTTTAAAAAGCTTCCTGTATTTGTTAAAGAAAGCTCTAATATAAATGAAGTATTTATCAGCCATAATGGCCGGCAAAAGGTTACTCGTTATTTAAACAAACATTTACATAAACTCACACAAGACATACATACCATCACTTTAATTCATCGTTGCCAGACTAATCATTATTTCGATGATTTAAATTTAATTTTAATAAATCCAAAAGTAGAATAAATTTTGATTTGCATATTGTAAGAAGCACGATACTGAATTAATTGTGATGGCCTCTAAGCAGCTGCTTGAATATTTTTTATCATCATATCATTTGAGTGTCTGTTGTCTCAAAGAGTGCTAACAGGCATTAAAAAAATTATCATTTTTATTCATGATTCATGAAACTTTATGCAACAAAATAAAACTTCTTTGAGCTAATATATTTTGCAGGTGCTATGTTCCTTTACCCACAAAAGTAGTCGAATAAATAAATACATGAAATTTAAAAATCACCATAACAAAAAAGAGACACGATGAAAAATACTAATAATAATATCGAAATATCGCCATAACAAAAAAATAAACCAGAGGTAATTCGATCGAAAACTGTTCGAATCTTTACATTTATTTCTTTATCAAGTAACTAACCCCTATAAACTGTAAAAGCTAAATTTCAAAAAAAGTCGACAACACAGAAAAAACTGCTAGAAATTTTATCAAACTTATAAACTGTGCAATTCAATTGCTTATTTCTCGTATTGTTTTCTGTTATAGTAAAGTTGTAGTGTTTTCACAATGACATGGTTTTAATAAATGTTGGTTTTATCGTTAAAACCAACTGCTTAAAAATAGTTTTATTATACAATATGGTTTTTGTTAAAACCAACTTGAAACTTTTTTAAATTATTTTTTTGAAATACAACCTTGCTTTCACTGCACTTAATTCAAGTGCAAATGGATATGAAATCAGCTGATAACATTTATGCCAGTTAAGCAGAATAAATACATAGAAACAATAATAGCTGCCGTACAAGACTACAGCAATAAATACTTTTTCTTTCTACGGCAGATTTATTTTGTTTTGAACAAATTTAATTTACTTATAACCTGCATGCTAACACATGAACATAATAAAAAAGTAGTGTGAACGCAAAATCAGCTGATTATGCACAATACTCCAATTTTTCTAGGCGCTTCGGAATCCCCAATTGACGTACAGACAGATGGACATGGGCCATTTAACTTCTCTATCAGAATATATATACTTTATGGGTCTCATATGAATGTTGTGAAAATTTCACACAGAGTGAAGAGTACAATGAAACATTCCAAAAATTTCTTATCAAATAAATCATCGTTGTGGCAACACAGTTAGCAAGAATCTCTGTTATTATTGTTGGTATGTAAAAGTGCAGGTAAATGTTTGAAAATGTATAAACAACCAGTTTTTCTAGCTTTCTTTTTCGTATACTCTTACACAGTCCAAGAAATACACACGGTTGTGTGGACATACATACATATATATATATATACAATGCACTCTCTTGCTGTCCTGTATTATTAAATTAACTGTTTGATTACATGTTTCATGCACTGCACTGCTATGTATGTATGTATATATGTGCATATGTATGGATACACATGTAGGCACATATTTGTGTGACCAAATGTTATTGTTTTTCATTAATAAAATCAACGATATGCGTGTGTGTGTGTGTGAATCTATGCGGCTGCATTATGACAAATTGTTTAATGTTTTCAATTAAATTTGTTGATTACGATTCTCCTCCATTGATGTTGTTGCTTTTGTTCATAGCTTTATCAAATGCACGAAATATTTGTTTTTCTTTTTTATTATTAAACTTCATTGAATTTCTTCTTCTTTTTATGTTTTATGATGAAATTAAAGTTATTTCATTATCTTCCTAGTTTGTAGTTGATGTCGTGGTAATTACCAGTCTATTGACATTTGTCACGTTTTGTTAATGTTATTTTTTTATAATTTTTTTAAAGTTGTCTTTTTTTTATAACAGTTTTTTTTTTTACTTGTTTTACATGCTCAAGTGGTGTTTTTTGATGAAGAAAAAATACGTAAAATAGCGTTGTATGTATGTTCACAAGACGTTAAAATTGTGGTTAATTGCTGTAATTAAAATAAAAAAAGAGTAAAATTAAAGAAAATTTTAGTTATTAATTTTGATAAAGTTGTCAAAAATTACTTATTAATGTTAATAAAAGATCAACTTGTTTTCAATAAAAATCATGTAAAGCTATTGCTACAATAAAATCTTATAAGAAGAGAGTGGGCATTGCCACTCCCACACAAAACAGATATTCAGTTTCAACTGCTTCTACTTAACTAAGTTCCTTGAAACATACATATATGAATACATACTTGCATATGTACATATGTATGTATGTATATTGTTGGACTCATCATACAATTTAAAGATTAGAATAGCGATTAGTTAAATTAATGGGTTTATATTGGATGCATGAATCTACGTCCAACATCATCATTCATCCAATTGAAAGCCGTACACGTTTCTTTTACAATTCTGTCAAATATTTAAACCAATCCATAATCGGGACTACTAATGCAAATTTAAAAGTACTTTAACTGACGATAGATAGTAAAAATGAAGTATATTTTAAAATTTTCACTAACGTTGGATTCACAAATGTTTTCCGGACAAAATTTTTAAGCTATTGCATAGCTTCTATCGCGGGCTTTGAGGCGACCGAATCAAGAAATTTTAAAAAGTTTGTTTCTTAAGTCTTTTGTTTATGGAACAAAAAAACCTGGAATTTGTTTATGAAAGGAAAAATGCTGGCACTAAGTTTGTTTCTTAAGTCTTTTGTTTTTTGAAGTGAAAACTTCTTTTTTGTATAGTCTATGTATGATGACTATACAGTGTTGCCGCTTTGGAATTTTTTTAAAATTTCCAGTGTTGCCACTTTTCCCGGGAAATTTTCCGTGATTTCTGGGTTTTTGAGGGGATTTTTATATATGTATATAAAAGATAGTCGTGTTAGTTACACTGTTTATAACTCAAGAACGGCTGAACTGATTTGGCTGAAAATTGGTGGGCAGAGAGAAAATACTTTTTAAAAACAACTCTAAGCTTGAATTGGTTTAATTTAAATTTTTGCCCGGACAAAGTTGAACTGAACTGCAACATCAAAGAATGCTTTTGAAGCAATCCTTTAATTTCTAGTTTTATTTCTATTAATGTGCCATGAAAGTAATGTCATATTGCTTAGTTTAATGTATGTACATTTACATAAACACCTATATTTGTTCAATTAAAACCCTGCTTCACTATCGTACACAATCGTACGATTCATTCACAGTAAAACTTCCAAATATCAGACCGACTTTAAAAATTCGTTTCAAAATGGTGTTGTAGGTGACACACCATCATACAAAACTGATGCCAATACATCTGTTTGTTTTGTGCAATCATAAATATGTATGTATGTGCATATGTATATTAGAAAAAAGAAACATCGTGTAGGTATAAAACAAAAAATTAATAAAGTGTTACGAATAAGGACAAGGTTAATATTCTCAGCTGGTTGACATTAAATACTCCTCTGATCGCATGAAAACCATCATTTTATGAAAATATTTTTTATATTATTACGAACAAGCGTAATTATTATTCGAACTTATATTGATGTGCATATGAAAAGTAATATTATCAGGCTCAAATTCAGTTTTTTATTGAATTAATGAAAATTCAAATTACTACTTTTTTATCTTTGAAAAATATTATTATTATATCCAATCAGTTTAGCAGAACGTATCAGTATACCGATTTCAAGGCCGCTACACATCTCATCAGCGTTCAATTGTTCATCTTTACAATTTTCGTAAAGTGGATACTAATTGGGATAATATTACTTTTCAAATGTACATTTTATGAAAATTTTCATAACTTTTTACCAATCGTACGATTTACACAAAAAAAATCTGTCACACAGTTGCATTTTTAGTCCACATTACTATACTTTTTCAGAACACATCTCACTCACATTTGACAGATCACACGATTCTGTAGAATAGTGATGCACGGCATTTATTAAAAAAATAGTCAGAAATGTTTATTTTTATTTAGAAATGGCAAATGGTAGCTTTGATTTTCCAGACAAATTGTTCGAAATGAGTGAATCGTGCTGCAGAGAATTCTCAGTACAAATAATTTTTTCCGGGCATAATGGATGAATCAATTTTAAAAATACTCAATATTTTAATTTAAAAAAACACGCACTATTATTTACAATTTTTATAGCTACTGAAACCAATTTTTAATATTTAGAATTTATTTACAACATCAGAGGTTATTTGGAGCTGTCTGGTTACTTTTCATGTGTTAAATTTTTAGTTTGCGGTTAACGGGGCAAAAAGATAATTTTTACTTGGAGAAAACTATGTTTATTTAAATCAGCTTAAAATATCCCAAATCCCAAACACTAAATATGCTAAAATTGCATCGTTTTTTTTAGATACTTTCATGTACTAGATGCTTAACTACAATATCCATGTTTGTTTTATTTTCTCACATACGTTATACATACATACATATATATTTTTTAATAACTTTATTAAGGCATTTTAGTAAAATGAAAAAAAGATAAGAAAAAGTGAAATTAACCTATTTTTTATGTGTGGTAAAATATTATTTAAAGCACGTTAATTTAATTAAAAGAAAGTTAAATTTCTGCTAAAAATAAAGATATTACAAAAATGATAACCATAACGAATTAAAAATAAATGACAGAAGTCATTAAAAAGTGTAAAAACAATTCAGAAACTTGTTAGTACATGTTTTATGTCGTTTGTTCTTTGTTCTTTGTTGTTTAATTACTTTCAATTTTATTTTTTCTAATAGAAATTTTTTTTGGGTAGCGATCGTATCTAAATGGATATTTTTAAGTTGGTAATTGCTTCTCGTGAAATTTGACAGCACGTGTTCATGTTGTCATTAACCGACTTTAATATCAAAACAAAAAAAAAATATAAGAAGGTTAAATATCAATTCGGTTTAACCTAATTGTATTACCTTTCTTGTCTTGATTTCAAAAACTCTATTTTATATGAAAGGGTATATACTACGGGTCACTCAAAACAGGAATTCAATTTCAACACTTTTAAACGAACATATCTTGTAAACCTGAAATTAGGGGTCTACGAAATTTGGACGTCATAAAGAGCTTATTCGAATCGCCCATTAATAATATTATATTATATCAGCCATAAGCTTTCTTTTGCGAATTGTCGCCGCAGACAAGATCAAATTTAAAGCAAACTTTCTGCCTTAATTCTTTTTTTTTTCTTAAAAAATCTGTTTTAAAATTTTTATCAAATTATTATAAATAGCTTACAACTTTCTGCTTCTACCTTCTGTTCAGTTAAAGGATTCACAGTGTCTATTCAGCCCGTTTTGTCCCTTTGCTGGAAAATGTTGTATCGAAAATTTCTGTTAGATCTGTTGCGCAACTTTCTAAACATTATGTTTCACCTCAATGTTCGTCCAAAATGCATTCAAACAAATTATGAGCTGCATATGCACCATATGTTGCATACTATTTCAATGATTTTTACTAAAACACATTTGACTTTCGAAAAATTTAAAAGAATACTTTTAAAAGTTTCCATTAGCCAGACAATAAAATGTTTCAATAAGAATGGAAATAAAGTTCCATTTTTTAATTGTCTTTCACAAATAAATTAATTCTTTTTTAACTTTTTAATGTTATTTTTGTAAAATTTTCTTTGTAATTTTAAATAAATTTATAAAGAATAATATCCCAATTTTACCGCACGTTAAATTTCTTAATCAAATTTTATCAATTATTAATAATATTCTGGCTGAAGATTCAATAACAATCAAAACGTTTTATTTTAAGTTAAACAGTAATCAAAAACACACAAAAAAACAAAGAGGTTTTTTCATAAATTTTATATTTAATATTCAAATTAGCGTGGTTGATGCTGGAACGAACAATTCGAACAAAAAAGTTCGTTCATTCACGTCGACTTGTTCCCCTTCAGCTGTGTTAAATTGACTACTTAACAAAAAAAAAAATTATATAAAAAAAATATTTAAAAAAAGGAAAAAAATCAAAAATTAGACAAATTATAAAAAATACAATTAAAGTTGCTGAAATGAGTGTTTGTAATTTAAAAGAAAAACAATAACGAAACCTTGTGAATTAAAACTAACATTATTTTTAAATTATCTCCATAAATATGGCCTCTAATAAGGAAATGTTCAAATGTTGAAACTAACAACTCCACCGTGGCCATGGTGCTAAATTGTTGCAAGAGCCAAAATCAATGCATTTGAAGGAAGTTAAAATAGCGACCTAACAAAGTCTTGTTCATCTTAAATTTTAGAAATAAAATTTGTGCAGAACTTTTATATAAAACAGTTCGATGAATTTTTTTTTCATATTCACCTCCCCGTATGTGTCTTTGAGCGCTCCTTCTTTAAAAAAGATTTAAAAAATTTTCCTTAACAAGCAATGTATTTACTGGTACTCAGCAGCTTAGCATATGTAATGCCACTGGTGTAGTAGTAAAGTGGTTAAATTGCCTATATACTTAACCGAAGTTAATTGGTTCGAATCCCAAAAGTAAAATTAATATTTTTATGTTACTATTACGAATAAACGTAATTATTATAATTTTTTGTTGAATTAATATTTATTGGATATTAGTAATGACCAATTAGAAATGGGGAATTTCATACTAATCAAAAATGGTTTCACCATCTAAAAATTAAATTAAAAATAAATTATAAGAAAAATTCTCGTATTCTATTTTTGTAGAAAACTTGTTTAAATAGTTGATATTCTTTCCCAATTAGTATCCACTTTACATTAATTGTGAAAATGGACAAACGAACGCTGATGAGAGGCGTAGCGGCCATGAAATCGGTATACAGATACGTTCTGCAAGTCTGATTGTACATACTAAATTGTACATTTAAAAAAAAACTCTTTGAATTTTCATTAATTCAATAAAAACTGAACTTGAGCCTGATAATATTAATTTTCATTTATACATGAAGTAAAATTTCCAATTTCAGTAACTGAAACCTTTTGGCTTTTTGAGACATGACTACTTTGCAATAAGGGAGCGACATGTACAAATTTTGTATTAAAACCTCATTTTCTCTTATTGCCGAACAGTTCAAAATAAATATTTGTTCACTATTGTGAATAAAAGATCAATTTTACCAAATGTAATGTCTGGAAACAATTATATTTTTCCCCCACAAGGCAAAGCACCAAGGTGTCAGCACGTAACCTCGGGGAGAAGTATAAATACCCTGCAACAATTCCCAAGTGTAGGATCGCAATTTTAAGAAGATTTATGCGTGCAACACCGCCCACTTTTCTCAAAATTTCATAAAAATAAGTTTACTAGAAGTAGTTAAAAAAAATTTATTTGCATGGGCGTGGCACTCTCCACTTTTCTAATTATTCGATTTTATTTCCGGAAGAACTCAATGGAAGTGAAGACTTTTATCAGAATTAGTAAGGAGGAAGAATATGACACAGAACTTGTGTGGCCGTAGCCTGTTCACACTTTGCCAAACAAGGACTCGGTAAAAGTTGAAAGTTTGAAATAAAATAGATATTCTATGCAGCTTTCCATAAGTTTTATCTTTAAATTAAGGTTATTGGTGGTCCAACTCAATAAGAACTTAATCAATTATCTCTGCAATTAAAAAGGATATACGAAACATATAAAGTACCTTTTGCACAGGAGTTTCACAATACCTAAACTAAATTCTTTATAAAGAAATCTTTAATAATTCACAAGTTACCGAAATATATACAACACAAATAGTCTTTAAACCAAAATGCAACATTGTAATGCTCTGCTGTGTAGTTTGTGGAATTACTGAACACATAAATCTTAAGTTTATATTTTTTCTCATCCTTAAATTTATCTTCTTCTACTTAGGGGCTGTGCACATATTATGTAACGCTAGAGAGGGTTAAAGACTTGTTACGGTTTGGAAATTTTCCACTGAAATATTAGTAAAAAGCGTTACGAAGGGGGGGTATAAAATCTCTGAAAACAGCATCTTATACTACCCACTTTGTTAGACTCATTAGTCTGGCACTCATACTCATGCACGTGTCACATACAAATGTTAAAAATTAATATATAGTTATTTTAATGCTGTTCAGTTGTAAACCTGAACTGCAAAGCAATTACGGCAGAGTTTTATTTTATTGCTGTTCAAGAAAATAAACTTTATTAAGAACAAGGTAAACTTCATTTGAATGAAATATAAGCAGAAGAAAAAAGTTATACAAAAAAAATTATTAAGAGTCAATAAAATTTATTTGTTGAATATTAAAACGATATTAAAACTATTTGCATAATTTGCTATTAAGATGAATAAACTAGGATTTGATGTTGTTTAAAATATCTAAAATATTTATGAATTTGTTAAAAAAAATATTTTATACCGGTTACTAATGATCTTTATTTCTACTAGCCAACCAATTAACCAACAACAACTACCCGCTTCAACTTGAAAATTTTTAGTGTTATCGGCGCTTTCTTTTTTTATCTTTTACCTAACTTTTTTTTTAAATAAAGAACTTGTTTTTCTATCGTGCTTGTTATTTATATATAAATGAACGACCGATAGAATTTAATGATTTTGATGAAGAAATATGTGGCAGCTTAAGTTTAAAGGCAGAATTCGTAAAAAAAACCCCGAAAAAAATGAAAGTCGCAACCAACACAAAAAAACCAATCTTTTGAAAAACAAAAATTATAATAGATCTTTGAGGTTGCATGCTAAGACTGTTTTTATTCAAAAGAAATGATAATGTTTATATGGAGGGATGGATGTGTATGTGTGTTTTCTAGGAATTTAAATCTTTTTAAATATTTTCTTGGTATTTTTTTTTTGTTTTGTTTTGTATTAAGTATTTAATTTAAAACATTGTTTGTGTTAAACATTGTTTGAAGAATTTAATTTTTGGGCGTGTTAAAAACAACACAATGCCAGCCAATAAAAAAGAAATACTGAATAAATCCAAAAGACTTAAGCAACAAACAGTATCAAAGTAAAAAAATATTATAAACAATCGATTGCCATTCAATTTGTGATGATACGACTTTTTGACATAAAGAAAAATAGCAGCTAAAGACTATACATGTTTTTAAATATGTATGTTAAAACCCTCTAAATACATATACAGACGAGATTTAATTTTGTCAGCATAATTTTTTATCTTTTTAATTTTTAATATTTTTGGTGTTTTTCAGAATCAGTTACATACATGGATTTTATAATAAACTAGTTGAAGGCCCTGGCTTCGCACGGTTCTCCAGAACCACTGGGCCGATTTAATGCGAACATCACATAAACCATCTACAGACCATCTCCAACGTACCCAGAAATTTTGGTGGAAATCGGTCGAGCCGTTTCCGCAGTTAGTGGTGACATCAAAGAGTACACTTCTTTTTATGTACATACACTAGCTTATCCCGGTGTGCTTCGTGTATTTATATTAAAATTGTGTAAATTTTGTTCAGCTCTACCGGAATTTGGCAATTTGTGGGCACATTTATTTTTGTCACTCATTTGGACCAATGGGAAATAAAAGCCAAGGTTCCATCCTTATAGACTATGAAAGTCCGATTTCTCAATTGTATTTAAGAATATTTCTATAACATTTGTTTGTCACTCATTTGGACAAATGGGAAATTAAAGCCAAGGATCCATACTTATTGACAATGAAAGTACGATTTCTCAATTGTATTTAAGAATATTTCTATAACATTTGTTTGTCACTCATTTGGACCAATGGGAAATAAAAGCCAAGGTTCCATACTTATAGACTATGTAAGTCCAATTTCTCAATTGTATTTGAGAATTTTTCTATAAAATTTTAAAGATTAAAATTGTGTAAATTTTGTTCAGCTCTACGGGAATTTGGCTATTTGTGGGCACATTTATGTTTGTCACTCATTTGGACCAATGGGAAATTAAAGCCAAGGATCCATACTTAGAGACTATGTAAGTCCGATTTC
Source organism: Lypha dubia (assembly GCA_947311025.1). Classification (NCBI taxonomy): domain Eukaryota; kingdom Metazoa; phylum Arthropoda; class Insecta; order Diptera; family Tachinidae; genus Lypha; species Lypha dubia. The sequence goes on from OX371263.1 coordinate 3,874,573, forward strand.
TCAATTGTATTTGAGAATTTTTCTACAACATTTGTTTGTCACTCATTTGGACAAATGGGAAATTAAAGCCAAGGATCCATACTTATTGACAATGAAAGTACGATTTCTCAATTGTATTTAAGAATATTTCTATAACATTTGTTTGTCACTCATTTGGACCAATGGGAAATAAAAGCCAAGGTTCCATACTTATAGACTATGTAAGTCCAATTTCCCAATTGTATTTGAGAATTTTTCTATAAAATTTTAAAGATTAAAATTGTGTAAATTTTGTTCAGCTCTACGGGAATTTGGCTATTTGTGGGCACATTTATGTTTGTCACTCATTTGGACCAATGGGAAATTAAAGCCAAGGATCCATACTTAGAGACTATGTAAGTCCGATTTCTCAATTGTATTTGAGAATTTTTCTACAACATTTGTTTGTCACTCATTTGGACCAATGGGAAATTAAAGCCAAGGATCCGTACTTATAGACTATGTAAGTCCGATTTCTCAATTGTATTTGAGAATTTTTCTATAACATTTGTTTGTCACTCATTTGGACCAATGGGAAATTAAAGCCAAGGTTCCATACTTATAGACTATGTAAGTCCGATTTCTCAATTGTATTTGAGAATTTTTCTATAACACTTGTTTGTCACTCATTTGGACCAATGGGAAATTAAAGCCAAGGATCCATACTTATAGACTATGTAAGTCCGATTTCTCAATTGTATTTGAGAATTTTTCTATAACAATTGTTTGTCACTCATTTGGACCAATGGGCAATTAAAGCCAAGGATCCATACTTATAGACTATGTAAGTCCGATTTCTCAATTGTATTTGAGAATTTTTCTATAACATTTGTTTGTCACTCATTTGGACCAATGGGAAATTAAGGCCACGGATCTTTACTTATAGGCTATGTAAGTCCGATTTCTCAATTGTATTTGAGAATTTTTCTATAAAATTTTAAAGATTAAAATTGTGTAAATTTTGTTCAGCTCTACGGGAATTTGGCTATTTGTGGGCACATTTATGTTTGTCACTCATTTGGACCAATGGGAAATTAAAGTTAAGGATCCATACTTATAGGCTATGTAAGTCCGATTTCTCAATTGTATTTGAGAATTTTTCTATAAAATTTTAAAGATTAAAATTGTGTAAATTTTGTTCAGCTCTACGTGAATTTGGCTATTTGTGGGCACATTTATGTTTGTCACTCATTTGGACCAATGGGAAATAAAAGCCAAGGTTCCATCCTTATAGACTATGTAAGTCCAATTTCTCAATTGTATTTGAGAATTTTTCTATAACACTTGTTTGTCAATCATTTGGACCAATGGAAAATTTAAGCCAAGGATCCATACTTATAGGCTATGTAAGTCCGATTTCTCAATTGTATTTGAGAATTTTTCTATAAAATTTTAAAGATTAAAATTGTGTAAATTTTGTTCAGCTCTACGTGAATTTGGCGATTTGTGGGCACATTTATGTTTGTCACTCATTTGGACCAATGGGAAATTAAAGCCAAGGATCCATACTTATAGGCTATGTAAGTCCGATTTCTCAATTGTATTTGAGAATTTTTCTATAAAATTTTAAAGATTAAAATTGTGTAAATTTTGTTCAGCTCTACGTGAATTTGGCTATTTGTGGGCACATTTATGTTTGTCACTCATTTGGACCAATGGGAAATAAAAGCCAAGGTTCCATCCTTATAGACTATGAAAGTCCGATTTCTCAATTGTATTTAAGAATATTTCTATAACATTTGTTTGTCACTCATTTGGACCAATGGGAAATAAAAGCCAAGGTTCCATACTTATAGACTATGTAAGTCCAATTTCTCAATTGTATTTGAGAATTTTTCTATAAAATTTTAAAGATTAAAATTGTGTAAATTTTGTTCAGCTCTACGGGAATTTGGCTATTTATGGGAACATTTATGTTTGTCACTCATTTGGACCAATGGGAAATTAAAGCCAAGGATCCATACTTAGAGACTATGTAAGTCCGATTTCTCAATTGTATTTGAGAATTTTTCTACAACATTTGTTTGTCACTCATTTGGACCAATGGGAAATTAAAGCCAAGGATCCATACTTATAGACTATGTAAGTCCAATTTCTCAATTGTATTTGAGAATTTTTCTATAAAATTTTAAAGATTAAAATTGTGTAAATTTTGTTCAGCTCTACGTGAATTTGGCTATTTGTGGGCACATTTATGTTTGTCACTCATTTGGACGAATGGGAAATTAAAGCCAAGGATCCATACTTATAGACTATGTAAGTCCAATTTCTCAATTGTATTTGAGAATTTTTCTATAAAATTTTAAAGATTAAAATTGTGTAAATTTTGTTCAGCTCTACGGGAATTTGGCTATTTATGGGAACATTTATGTTTGTCACTCATTTGGACCAATGGGAAATTAAAGCCAAGGATCCATACTTAGAGACTATGTAAGTCCGATTTCTCAATTGTATTTGAGAATTTTTCTATAAAATTTGTTTGTCACTCATTTGGACCAATGGGAAATAAAAGCCAAGGTTCCATTCTTATAGACTATGTAAGTCCAATTTCTCAATTGTATTTGAGAATTTTTCTATAAAATTTTAAAGATTAAAATTGTGTAAATTTTGTTCAGCTCTACGTGAATTTGGCTATTTGTGGGCACATTTATGTTTGTCACTCATTTGGACGAATGGGAAATTAAAGCCAAGGATCCATACTTATAGACTATGTAAGTCCAATTTCTCAATTGTATTTGAGAATTTTTCTATAAAATTTTAAAGATTAAAATTGTGTAAATTTTGTTCAGCTCTACGTGAATTTGGCTATTTGTGGGCACATTTATGTTTGTCACTCATTTGGACGAATGGGAAATTAAAGCCAAGGTTCCATACTTATAGACTATGTAAGTCCGATTTCTCAATTGTATTTGAGAATTTTTCTATAACATTTGTTTGTCACTCATTTGGACCAATGGGAAATTAAAGCCAAGGATCCATACTTATAGGCTATGTAAGTCCGATTTCTCAATTGTATTTGAGAATTTTTCTATAACACTTGTTTGTCACTCATTTGGACCAATGGGAAATTAAAGCCAAGGTTCCACACTTATGGACTATGTAAGTCCAATTTCTCAATTGTATTTGAGAATTTTTCTATAAAATTTTAAAGATTAAAATTGTGTAAATTTTGTTCAGCTCTACGTGAATTTGGCTATTTGTGGGCACATTTATGTTTGTCACTCATTTGGACGAATGGGAAATTAAAGCCAAGGTTCCATCCTTATAGACTATGTAAGTCCAATTTCTCAATTGTATTTGAGAATTTTTCTATAACATTTGTTTGTCACTCATTTGGACCAATGGGAAATTAAAGCCAAGGATCCATCCTTATAGACTATGTAAGTCCGATTTCTCAATTGTATTTAAGAATATTTCTATAACATTTGTTTGTCACTCATTTGGACCAATGGGAAATAAAAGCCAAGGTTCCATTCTTATAGACTATGTAAGTCCAATTTCTCAATTGTATTTGAGAATTTTTCTATAAAATTTTAAAGATTAAAATTGTGTAAATTTTGTTCAGCTTTACGGGAATTTGGCTATTTGTGAGCACATTTATGTTTGTCACTCATTTGGACCAATGGCAAATTAAAGCCAAGGATCCATACTTAGAGACTATGTAAGTCCGATTTCTCAATTGTATTTGAGAATTTTTCTACAACATTTGTTTGTCACTCATTTGGACCAATGGGAAATTAAAGCCAAGGATCCATACTTATAGGCTATGTAAGTCCGATTTCTCAATTATATTTGAGAATTTTTCTATAACATTTGTTTGTCACTCATTTGGACCAATGGGAAATAAAAGCCAAGGATCCATACTTATAGACTATGTAAGTCCGATTTCTCAATTGTATTTGAGAATTTTTCTTTAACATTTGTTTGTCACTCATTTGGACCAATGGGAAATTAAAGCCAAGGATCCATACTTATAGACTATGTAAGTCCGATTTCTCAATTGTATTTGAGAATTTTCTATAACATTTGTTTGTCACTCATTTGGACCAATGGGAAATTAAAGCCAAGTATCTATACTTATAGACTATGTACGTCCGATTTCTCAATTGTATTTGAGAATTTTTCTATAACATTTGTTTGTCACTCATTTCGACCAATGGGAAATTAAAGCCAAGGTTCCATACTTATAGGCTATGTAAGTCCGAATTCTCACTTGTATTTGAGAATTTTTCTATAACATTTGTTTGTCACTCATTTGGACCAATGGGAAATTAAAGCCAAGGATCCATACTTATAGGCTATGTAAGTCCGATTTCTCAATTGTATTTGAGAATTTTTCTATAAAATTTTAAAGATTAAAATTGTGTAAATTTTGTTCAGCTCTACGTGAATTTGGCTATTTGTGGGCACATTTATGTTTGTCACTCATTTGGACGAATGGGAAATTAAAGCCAAGGTTCCATACTTATAGACTATGTAAGTCCGATTTCTCAATTGTATTTGAGAATTTTTCTATAACATTTGTTTGTCACTCATTTGGACCAATGGGAAATTAAGGCCAAGTATCTATACTTATAGACTATGTAAGTCCGATTTCTCAATTGTATTTGAGAATTTTTCTATAAAATTTTAAAGATTAAAATTGTGTAAATTTTGTTCAGCTCTACGTGAATTTGGCTATTTGTGGGCACATTTATGTTTGTCACTCATTTGGACCAATGGGAAATTAAAGCCAAGGATCCATACTTATAGACTATGTAAGTCCGATTTCTCAATTGTATTTGAGAATTTTCTATAACATTTGTTTGTCACTCATTTGGACCAATGGGAAATTAAAGCCAAGTATCTATACTTATAGACTATGTAAGTCCGATTTCTCAATTGTATTTGAGAATTTTTCTATAACATTTGTTTGTCACTCATTTGGACCAATGGGAAATTAAAGCCAAGTATCTATACTTATAGACTATGTAAGTCCGATTTCTCAATTGTATTTGAGAATTTTTCTATAACACTTGTTTGTCACTCATTTGGACCAATGGGAAATTAAAGCCAAGGTTCCACACTTATGGACTATGTAAGTCCAATTTCTCAATTGTATTTGAGAATTTTTCTATAAAATTTTAAAGATTAAAATTGTGTAAATTTTGTTCAGCTCTACGTGAATTTGGCTATTTGTGGGCACATTTATGCTTGTCACTCATTTGGACCAATGGGAAATTAAAGCCAAGTATCTATACTTATAGACTATGTAAGTCCGATTTCTCAATTGTATTTGAGAATTTTTCTATAACACTTGTTTGTCACTCATTTGGACCAATGGGAAATTAAAGCCAAGGTTCCACACTTATGGACTATGTAAGTCCAATTTCTCAATTGTATTTGAGAATTTTTCTATAAAATTTTAAAGATTAAAATTGTGTAAATTTTGTTCAGCTCTACGTGAATTTGGCTATTTGTGGGCACATTTATGTTTGTCACTCATTTGGACGAATGGGAAATTAAAGCCAAGGTTCCATACTTATAGACTATGTAAGTCCGATTTCTCAATTGTATTTGAGAATTTTTCTATAACATTTGTTTGTCACTCATTTGGACCAATGGGAAATTAAAGCCAAGGATCCATACTTATAGGCTATGTAAGTCCGATTTCTCAATTGTATTTGAGAATTTTTCTATAACATTTGTTTGTCACTCATTTGGACCAATGGGAAATTAAAGCCAAGGATCCATACTTATAGGCTATGTAAGTCCGATTTCTCAATTGTATTTGAGAATTTTTCTATAAAATTTTAGAGATTAAAATTGTGTAAATTTTGTTCAGCTCTTCGTGAATTTGGCTATTTGTGGGCACATTTATGTTTGTCACTCATTTGGACCAATGGGAAATTAAAGCCAAGTATCTATACTTATAGGCTATGTAAGTCCAATTTCTCAATTGTATTTGAGAATTTTTCTATAACACTTGTTTGTCACTCATTTGGACCAATGGAAAATGAAAGCCAAGGATCCATACTTATAGGCTATGTAAGTCCGATTTCTCAATTGTATTTGAGAATTTTTTTATAAAATTTTAAAGATTAAAATTGTGTAAATTTTGTTCAGCTCTACGTTAATTTGGCTATTTGTGGGCACATTTATGTTTGTCACTCATTTGGACCAATGGGAAATTAAAGCCAAGTATCTATACTTATAGACTATGTAAGTCCGATTTCTCAATTGTATTTGAGAATTTTTCTATAACATTTGTTTGTCACTCATTTGGACCAATGGGAAATTAAAGCCAAGGATCCATACTTATAGGCTATGTAAGTCCGATTTCTCAATTGTATTTGAGAATTTTTCTATAAAATTTTAAAGATTAAAATTGTGTAAATTTTGTTCAGCTCTACGTGAATTTGGCTATTTGTGGGCACATTTATGTTTGTCACTCATTTGGACCAATGGGAAATTAAAGCCAAGTATCTATACTTATAGACTATGTAAGTCCGATTTCTCAATTGTATTTGAGCATTTTTCTATAACATTTGTTTGTCACTCATTTGGACCAATGGGAAATTAAAGCCAAGGATCCATACTTATAGGCTATGTAAGTCCGATTTCTCAATTGTATTTGAGAATTTTTCTATAAAATTTTAAAGATTAAAATTGTGTAAATTTTGTTCAGCTCTACGTGCATTTGGCTATTTGTGAGCACATTTATGTTTGTCACTCATTTGGACCAATGGAAAATTAAAGCCAAGTATCCACACTTATAGGCTATGTAAGTCCGATTTCTCAATTGTATTTGAGAATTTTTCTATAACATTTGTTTGTCACTCATTTGGACCAATGGGAAATTAAAGCCAAGGATCCATACTTATAGGCTATGTAAGTCCGATTTCTCAATTGTATTTGAGAATTTTTCTATAAAATTTTAAAGATTAAAATTGTGTAAATTTTGTTCAGCTCTACGTGAATTTGGCTATTTGTGGGCACATTTATGTTTGTCACTCATTTGGACCAATGGGAAATTAAAGCCAAGGATCCATACTTATAGGCTATGTAAGTCCGATTTCTCAATTGTATTTGAGAATTTTTCTATAAAATTTTAAAGATTAAAATTGTGTAAATTTTGTTCAGCTCTACGTGCATTTGGCTATTTGTGGGCACATTTATGTTTGTCACTCATTTGGACGAATGGAAAATTAAAGCCAAGTATCCACACTTATAGGCTATGTAAGTCCGATTTCTCAATTGTATTTGAGAATTTTTCTATAACATTTGTTTGTCACTCATTTGGACCAATGGGAAATTAAAGCCAAGGATCCATACTTATAGGCTATGTAAGTCCAATTTCTCAATTGTATTTGAGAATTTTTCTATAACATTTGTTTGTCACTCATTTGGACCAATGGGAAATTAAAGCCAAGGATCCATACTTATAGGCTATGTAAGTCCGATTTCTCAATTGTATTTGAGAATTTTTCTATAAAATTTTAAAGATTAAAATTGTGTAAATTTTGTTCAGCTCTACGTGAATTTGGCTATTTGTGGGCACATTTATGTTTGTCACTCATTTGGACCAATGGGAAATTAAAGCCAAGTATCTATACTTATAGACTATGTAAGTCCGATTTCTCAATTGTATTTGAGAATTTTTCTATAAAATTTTAAAGATTAAAATTGTGTAAATTTTGTTCAGCTCTACGTGAATTTGGCTATTTGTGGGCACATTTATGTTTGTCACTCATTTGGACCAATGGGAAATTAAAGCCAAGTATCTATACTTATAGGCTATGTAAGTCCGATTTCTCAATTGTATTTGAGAATTTTTCTATAAAATTTTAAAGATTAAAATTGTGTAAATTTTGTTCAGCTCTACGTGAATTTGGCTATTTGTGGGCACATTTATGTTTGTCACTCATTTGGACGAATGGGAAATTAAAGCCAAGTATCTATACTTATAGACTATGTAAGTCCGATTTCTCAATTGTATTTGAGAATTTTTCTATAACATTTGTTTGTCACTCATTTGGACCAATGGAAAATGAAAGCCAAGGATCCATACTTATAGGCTATGTAAGTCCGATTTCTCAATTGTATTTGAGAATTTTTCTATAAAATTTTAAAGATTAAAATTGTGTAAATTTTGTTCAGCTCTACGTGAATTTGGCTATTTGTGGGCACATTTATGTTTGTCACTCATTTGGACCAATGGGAAATTAAAGCCAAGTATCTATACTTATAGGCTATGTAAGTCCAATTTCTCAATTGTATTTGAGAATTTTTCTATAAAATTTTAAAGATTAAAATTGTGTAAATTTTGTTCAGCTCTACGTGAATTTGGCTATTTGTGGGCACATTTATGTTTGTCACTCATTTGGACCAATGGGAAATTAAAGCCAAGTATCTATACTTATAGACTATGTAAGTCCGATTTCTCAATTGTATTTGAGAATTTTTCTATAACATTTGTTTGTCACTCATTTGGACCAATGGGAAATTAAAGCCAAAGATCCATACTTATAGGCTATGTAAGTCCGATTTCTCAATTGTATTTGAGAATTTTTCTATAAAATTTTAAAGATTAAAATTGTGTAAATTTTGTTCAGCTCTACGTGAATTTGGCTATTTGTGGGCACATTTATGTTTGTCACTCATTTGGACCAATGGGAAATTAAAGCCAAGTATCTATACTTATAGACTATGTAAGTCCGATTTCTCAATTGTATTTGAGAATTTTTCTATAACATTTGTTTGTCACTCATTTGGACCAATGGAAAATTAAAGCCAAGGATCCATACTTATAGGCTATGTAAGTCCGACTTCTCAATTGTATTTGAGAATTTTTCTATAAAATTTTAAAGATTAAAATTGTGTAAATTTTGTTCAGCTCTACGTGAATTTGGCTATTTGTGGGCACATTTATGTTTGTCACTCATTTGGACGAATGGGAAATTAAAGCCAAGGTTCCATACTTATAGACTATGTAAGTCCGATTTCTCAATTGTATTTGAGAATTTTTCTATAACATTTGTTTGTCACTCATTTGGACCAATGGGAAATTAAAGCCAAGGATCCATACTTATAGGCTATGTAAGTCCGATTTCTCAATTGTATTTGAGAATTTTTCTATAACATTTGTTTGTCACTCATTTGGACCAATGGAAAATTAAAGCCAAGGATCCATACTTATAGGCTATGTAAGTCCGACTTCTCAATTGTATTTGAGAATTTTTCTATAAAATTTTAAAGATTAAAATTGTGTAAATTTTGTTCAGCTCTACGTGCATTTGGCTATTTGTGGGCACATTTATGTTTGTCACTCATTTGGACCAATGGAAAATTAAAGCCAAGGATCCATACTTATAGGCTATGTAAGTCCGACTTCTCAATTGTATTTGAGAATTTTTCTATAAAATTTTAAAGATTAAAATTGTGTAAATTTTGTTCAGCTCTACGTGAATTTGGCTATTTGTGGGCACATTTATGTTTGTCACTCATTTGGACCAATGGGAAATAAAAGCCAAGGTTCCATCCTTATAGGCTATGTAAGTCCGATTTCTCAATTGTATTTGAGAATTTTTCTATAACATTTGTTTGTCACTCATTTGGACCAATGGGAAATTAAAGCCAAGTATCTATACTTATAGGCTATGTAAGTCCGATTTCTCAGTTGTATCTGAGAATTTTTCTATAACATTTGTTTGTCACTCATTTGGACCAATGGGAAATTAAAGCCAAGTATCTATACTTATAGACTATGTAAGTCCGATTTCTCAATTGTATTTGAGAATTTTTCTATAACTTTTGTTTGTCACTCATTTGGACCAATGGGAAATTAAAGCCAAGGATCCATACTTATAGGCTATGTAAGTCCGATTTCTCAATTGTATTTGAGAATTTTTCTATAAAATTTTAAAGATTAAAATTGTGTAAATTTTGTTCAGCTCTACGTGAATTTGGCTATTTGGGGGCACATTTATGTTTGTCACTCATTTGGACCAATGGGAAATTAAAGCCAAGGATCCATACTTATAGACTATGTAAGTCCGATTTCTCAATTGTATTTGAGAATTTTTCTATAACAATTGTTTGTCACTCATTTGGACCAATGGGCAATTAAAGCCAAGGATCCATACTTATAGACTATGTAAGTCCGATTTCTCAATTGTATTTGAGAATTTTTCTATAACAATTGTTTGTCACTCATTTGGACCACTGGGCAATTAAAGCCAAGGATCCATACTTATAGACTATGTTAGTCCGATTTCTCAATTGTATTTGAGAATTTTTCTATAAAATTTTAAAGATTAAAATTGTGTAAATTTTGTTCAGCTCTACGTGAATTTGGCTATTTGTGGGCACATATATGTTTGTCACTCATTTGGACCAATGGGAAATTAAAGCCAAGGATCCATACTTATAGACTATCTAAGTCCGATTTCTCAATTGTATTTGAGAATTTTTCTATAACAATTGTTTGTCACTCATTTGGACCAATGGGCAATTAAAGCCAAGGATCCATACTTATAGACTATGTAAGTCCGATCTCTAAATTGTATTTGAGAATTTTTCTATAACACTTGTTTGTCACTCATTTGGACCAATGGGAAATTAAAGCCAAGGATCCATACTTATAGACTATGTAAGTCCGATTTCTCAATTGTATTTGAGAATTTTTCTATAACTTTTGTTTGTCACTCATTTGGACCAATGGGAAATTAAAGCCAAGGATCCATACTTATAGACTATCTAAGTCCGATTTCTCAATTGTATTTGAGAATTTTTCTATAACAATTGTTTGTCACTCATTTGGACCAATGGGCAATTAAAGCCAAGGATCCATACTTATAGACTATGTAAGTCCGATTTCTCAATTGTATTTGAGAATTTTTCTATAACATTTGTTTGTCACTCATTTGGACCAATGGGAAATTAAAGCCAAGTATCTATACTTATAGGCTATGTAAGTCCGATTTCTCAGTTGTATCTGAGAATTTTTCTATAACATTTGTTTGTCACTCATTTGGACCAATGGGAAATTAAAGCCAAGTATCTATACTTATAGACTATGTAAGTCCGATTTCTCAATTGTATTTGAGAATTTTTCTATAACTTTTGTTTGTCACTCATTTGGACCAATGGGAAATTAAAGCCAAGGATCCATACTTATAGGCTATGTAAGTCCGATTTCTCAATTGTATTTGAGAATTTTTCTATAAAATTTTAAAGATTAAAATTGTGTAAATTTTGTTCAGCTCTACGTGAATTTGGCTATTTGTGGGGACATTTATGTTTGTCACTCATTTGGACGAATGGGAAATTAAAGCCAAGGTTCCATACTTATAGACTATGTAAGTCCGATTTCTCAATTGTATTTCAGAATTTTTCTATAACATTTGTTTGTCACTCATTTGGACCAATGGGAAATTAAAGCCAAGGATCCATACTTATAGACTATGTAAGTCCGATTTCTCAATTGTATTTCAGAATTTTTCTATAACATTTGTTTGTCACTCATTTGGACCAATGGGAAATTAAAGCCAAGTATCTATACTTATAGACTATGTAAGTCCGATTTCTCAATTGTATTTGAGAATTTTTCTATAACTTTTGTTTGTCACTCATTTGGACCAATGGGAAATTAAAGCCAAGGATCCATACTTATAGGCTATGTAAGTCCGATTTCTCAATTGTATTTGAGAATTTTTCTATAAAATTTTAAAGATTAAAATTGTGTAAATTTTGTTCAGCTCTACGTGAATTTGGCTATTTGTGGGGACATTTATGTTTGTCACTCATTTGGACGAATGGGAAATTAAAGCCAAGGTTCCATACTTATAGACTATGTAAGTCCGATTTCTCAATTGTATTTGAGAATTTTTCTATAACAATTGTTTGTCACTCATTTGGACCAATGGGCAATTAAAGCCAAGGATCCATACTTATAGACTATGTTAGTCCGATTTCTCAATTGTATTTGAGAATTTTTCTATAAAATTTTAAAGATTAAAATTGTGTAAATTTTGTTCAGCTCTACGTGAATTTGGCTATTTGGGGGCACATTTATGTTTGTCACTCATTTGGACCAATGGGAAATTAAAGCCAAGGATCCATACTTATAGACTATGTAAGTCCGATTTCTCAATTGTATTTGAGAATTTTTCTATAACAATTGTTTGTCACTCATTTGGACCAATGGGCAATTAAAGCCAAGGATCCATACTTATAGACTATGTTAGTCCGATTTCTCAATTGTATTTGAGAATTTTTCTATAAAATTTTAAAGATTAAAATTGTGTAAATTTTGTTCAGCTCTACGTGAATTTGGCTATTTGGGGGCACATTTATGTTTGTCACTCATTTGGACCAATGGGAAATTAAAGCCAAGGATCCATACTTATAGACTATGTTAGTCCGATTTCTCAATTGTATTTGAGAATTTTTCTATAAAATTTTAAAGATTAAAATTGTGTAAATTTTGTTCAGCTCTACGTGAATTTGGCTATTTGGGGGCACATTTATGTTTGTCACTCATTTTGACCAATGGGAAATTAAAGCCAAGGATCCATACTTATAGACTATCTAAGTCCGATTTCTCAATTGTATTTGAGAATTTTTCTATAACAATTGTTTGTCACTCATTTGGACCAATGGGCAATTAAAGCCAAGGATCCATACTTATAGACTATGTAAGTCCGATTTCTCAATTGTATTTGAGAATTTTTCTATAACATTTGTTTGTCACTCATTTGGACCAATGGGAAATTAAAGCCAAGGATCCATACCTATAGACTATGTAAGTCCGATTTCTCAATTGTATTTGAGAATTTTTCTATAACATTTGTTTGTCACTCATTTTGACCAATGGGAAATTAAAGCCAAGGATCCATACTTATAGACTATCTAAGTCCGATTTCTCAATTGTATTTGAGAATTTTTCTATAACAATTGTTTGTCACTCATTTGGACCAATGGGCAATTAAAGCCAAGGATCCATACTTATAGACTATGTTAGTCCGATTTCTCAATTGTATTTGAGAATTTTTCTATAAAATTTTAAAGATTAAAATTGTGTAAATTTTGTTCAGCTCTACGTGAATTTGGCTATTTGGGGGCACATTTATGTTTGTCACTCATTTGGACCAATGGGAAATTAAAGCCAAGGATCCATACCTATAGACTATGTAAGTCCGATTTCTCAATTGTATTTGAGAATTTTTCTATAACATTTGTTTGTCACTCATTTTGACCAATGGGAAATTAAAGCCAAGGATCCATACTTATAGACTATCTAAGTCCGATTTCTCAATTGTATTTGAGAATTTTTCTATAACAATTGTTTGTCACTCATTTGGACCAATGGGCAATTAAAGCCAAGGATCCATACTTATAGACTATGTAAGTCCGATTTCTCAATTGTATTTGAGAATTTTTCTATAAAATTTTAAAGATTAAAATTGTGTAAATTTTGTTCAGCTCTACGTGAATTTGGCTATTTGGGGGCACATTTATGTTTGTCACTCATTTGGACCAATGGGAAATTAAAGCCAAGGATCCATACTTATAGACTATGTAAGTCCGATTTCTCAATTGTATTTGAGAATTTTTCTATAACATTTGTTTGTCACTCATTTGGACCAATGGGAAATTAAAGCCAAGGTTCCATACTTATAGACTATGTAAGTCCGATTTCTCAATTGTATTTGAGAATTTTTCTATAAAATTTTAAAGATTAAAATTGTGTAAATTTTGTTCAGCTCTACGTGATTTTGGCTATTTGTGGGCACATTTATGTTTGTCACTCATTTGGACCAATGGGAAATTAAAGCCAAGGATCCATACTTATAGACTATGTAAGTCCGATTTCTCAATTGTATTTGAGAATTTTTCTATAACACTTGTTTGTCACTCATTTGGACCAATGGGAAATTAAAGCCAAGGATCCATACTTATAGACTATGTAAGTCCGATTTCTCAATTGTATTTGAGAATTTTTCTATAAAATTTTAAAGATTAAAATTGTGTAAATTTTGTTCAGCTCTACGTGATTTTGGCTATTTGTGGGCACATTTATGTTTGTCACTCATTTGGACCAATGGGAAATTAAAGCCAAGGATCCATACTTATAGACTATGTAAGTCCGATCTCTAAATTGTATTTGAGAATTTTTCTACAACATTTGTTTGTCACTCATTTGGACCAATGGGAAATTAAAGCCAAGGATCCATACTTATAGACTATGTAAGTCCGATTTCTCAATTGTATTTGAGAATTTTTCTATAAAATTTTAAAGATTAAAATTGTGTAAATTTTGTTCAGCTCTACGTGATTTTGGCTATTTGTGGGCACATTTATTTTTGTCACTCATTTGGACCAATGGGAAATTAAAGATAAGGATCCATACTTATAGACTATGTAAGTCCGATTTCTCAATTGTATTTGAGAATTTTTCTATAAAATTTTAAAGATTAAAATTGTGTAAATTTTGTTCAGCTCTACGGGAATTTGGCTATTTGTGGGCACATTTAAGTTTGTCACTCATTTGGACCAATGGGAAATTAAAGCCAAGGATCCATACTTATAGACTATCTAAGTCCGATTTTTCAATTGTATTTGAGAATTTTTCTATAAAATTTTAAAGATTAAAATTGTGTAAATTTTGTTCAGCTCTACGTGATTTTGGCTATTTGTGGGCACATTTATGTTTGTCACTCATTTGGACCAATGGGAAATTAAAGCCAAGGATCCATACTTATAGACTATGTAAGTCCGATCTCTAAATTGTATTTGAGAATTTTTCTACAACATTTGTTTGTCACTCATTTGGACCAATGGGAAATTAAAGCCAAGGATCCATACTTATAGACTATGTAAGTCCGATTTCTCAATTGTATTTGAGAATTTTTCTATAAAATTTTAAAGATTAAAATTGTGTAAATTTTGTTCAGCTCTACGTGATTTTGGCTATTTGTGGGCACATTTATTTTTGTCACTCATTTGGACCAATGGGAAATTAAAGCCAAGGATCCATACTTATAGACTATGTAAGTCCGATCTCTAAATTGTATTTGAGAATTTTTCTACAACATTTGTTTGTCACTCATTTGGACCAATGGGAAATTAAAGCCAAGGATCCATACTTATAGACTATGTAAGTCCGATTTCTCAATTGTATTTGAGAATTTTTCTATAAAATTTTAAAGATTAAAATTGTGTAAATTTTGTTCAGCTCTACGTGATTTTGGCTATTTGTGGGCACATTTATTTTTGTCACTCATTTGGACCAATGGGCAATTAAAGCCAAGGATCCATACTTATAGACTATGTAAGTCCGATTTCTCAATTGTATTTGAGAATTTTTCTATAACATTTGTTTGTCACTCATTTGGACCAATGGGAAATTAAAGCCAAGGATCCATACTTATAGACTATGTAAGTGCGATAAAGTATTCTTTTCGAATAAATGTAGCAAATCGATTGAATTAAATGTGGAAAAAACACACAATGTTGCGGTGTCAATGTTTTTTAATAATTGTAAACATTCGCCTGCTGTCTTTGTTTATTTATTAGTAAAAGGCAGGACTGCCAATCTTGCGGCAAAACAATAATAAAAATCAGAAAAAACCCGTGTGCTTCGCTAGTCCCATCGTTATAAAATAAAACTGAAAGTATTTATATAGTCATGTATTTATTATTTCGTAAGAATATCCTATTGTGAAAATTAAATGACGATCGGTCCAGCAGTTAAGACTATATTACGATTTTTAATTTTCCTAAAAAGGGGCGTGTTCCCACCCACTTTTCTCCTGGTACGTATTCCTAATTATGCCAATACCATATGTACCAAATATCATCGACGTAGGACAAAAAATGCCCAAAACATGGCGATTAAAATTTTTGGGTTCTATGGGCGGTGGTACGCCCCTTTGTCCAATTAAAATTTTATATAGTCAAGAATTTATTATTTCGTAAGAATATCCTATTGTGAAAATTTAATGAATCGGTCCAGTAGTTAAGACTAAATTACGATTTTTAATTTTCCTAAAAAGGGTACGTACTCCCACCCACTTTTCTCCTGGTACGTATTCCTAATTATGCCAATACCATATGTAAGGTTTCTTTAAATAAAAATCCAATCAATTAGAATAAACGTTGATTCAATTAAAATATTAATTGAAAATTTTAATAATTTCGTATAAAATTAGTTATTATTTTCATGTTTAATAAATTCTAACAAATCTAATTGACTGAGGTAATTGTTAGCTCAACTTATCACGCATTTGAATGATATGCTACCCAGCCCTTATATTCATTACGAATAACAATAATTTTTCACTTTTATTCCACCACTCTTATTCATTAGTAATCTAAACTTGTTTTACATAAAGAACAAGAAGAAGAAGGAAAAACTCACTGATTTCATTGAACTTCTTGTCAACTAAATGAAACTAAAACTATAAATCTATGTCTAGCATAAATACACACATAAACGTTTTACACGTACATAAATATTTTCTTAGCTGAGAAATTCAAACCTAGAATATCTATAATTTTAGAAGACGGAATATATACATATGTATGTATGTATGTACATATGTAACGAAAAAGTAAGAAAATTTATGAAAATTTTTTAAGTGGGCTGGTAAAAATGCTCACAACACGTTCAGAGAGATGAGTACACTAATACATACTGATGTTTTTTTCTATTTATTTATTTTTTTATTGTAAACAGTGCTCTGTAGGAGCTCTCTGGAGCTAATCAAAAACAATTTGACACTGACGCCAACGTAAAATAATCTAAGCGAATAAATGCACAATGCAATAAATTAAACTCACAAGAATTTCATGTACAATTTGTCTCTCTGTCTGTCTGTCTGCTTGTTGACAACTTGCGTTGACTGTCTAGCTGTGTAGCTATTCCCAGATATTTACCTGAATCTGTAGCCATTTAAATGGCATTAAATATGAGACCATAATGATTTAACGAAAAAAATAAAAGAATTTATCAAATTAAGTAATTTAGCAATTTGCAAATTATCAAACATTTCTTTGACATTTAAACAAAGAATAATTAGATTTTTAGCTGACGAAGACAGAAAAAATGTTCACACTTACATATTAAATATTTGCTGATAAAAAAGTAACCAACAGAAAATATAAAATTTTATTTCTTTTAGTTTCAATATGTTTTTAAAAAATATTCTAACATTTACTAAAAACTTTTATATAAAAATAGCATTTTGTAGCATAGCTACTTTTATTTTGTAATATAAAAATCAATTTAAATGTCTCCAACCCTTAGCAAAAGTACTGGTTACGTTTTTATTTCATTAAATATTTGCAAAGTCTAAACGTAGCTTAAGAATATAATTGCAACAAATATTCAGAGATCTGAAAAACGTATGAAAAGTAATATTATCAGGCTCAAGTTCAGTTTTTTATTGAATTAATGAAAATTCAAATTACTAAGAGTTATTTTATGTTTGAAAAATATTATTATTATATCCCATAAGTTTTAGCACAACGTTTTAGTACACCGATTTCAAGGCCGCTACACCTCTCATCAGTGTTCAATTGTCCATCTTTACAATTTTCGTAAAGTGGATACTAATTGGGAAGAATATCAACAAACTATTTAACCAAATTTTCAACAGAAATAGAATACGAGAATAAATTTAATTTATTTTATTCTATTTTTACATATTGAAACAATTTTGGTTAGGACGAAATTCTCCATCAATGGTTGGAAATTACTAAAAATCAACACACTCTCATAGTCCGTTATCTTCAAAGTATTCTACCTTGTAATTTAACTTTTTGTTGTTTTTGCTCTATATTAGAGAAATTCACATATTACTGTGACCCTTGTTATTACGTTTATTCGTAATAATATAAAAAAATATAAATTCATTTTGGGCACGATCTACGGACACGTCGACGCCTTTGGAGTCTCCGCCGGTGGCTGTGGGATAAAAGCTATGCAGTAGCTTAAAAACCTACGATTTGTCTGTTTGTTTGTGTATATCATTTTTTGTCAACAACGATTGCTCGTAAGTACGCCATTTTGTGTTTTCCTACATGTAAAAATCTGTTCTGGCAATACTGTATGTTAATGAAATCAATAGCATACTTTAGGGGTTAACATACCGCAGGAGATTTAAATACTTAAAAAAACTGGTGTGATTGTTGGCTAGGCTGATTAGTGAAGACATTTAATTTTTTGGGATTAGAGTTATTTATGGAATCAGTTATTGTATTTGTGGAACTAGTCTTAGGTTTTTTAAGTTATGGAATTTCTTGATTCGGTCGCCGCGCTCAAAGCTCGCGATAAAAGCTATGCAATAGCTTAAAAACATTTTACTTTTGTAATGTCGTACTCGTTTTAATATAAACACTACGTTGTTAGTTTTGTATACTTATGTTGTTTATAAAATTTGATTCACCCTTATTCTGCATTTCGATTACGTTCCCGGATTCAGGTACGCTCGAATTGAAAATTGCTATTCTGAAAAAAACTTAATCGAAGGAAAAAGAAGAAGAGTATGTTTAAACCAGGGAAAAAACAGTGATAAATACATATATAAAAACTAAACATTGTGGTAACCAAAATTAAACAAACTCATTTGTTAAATGCGGAAAGGAAAACAAATAGCCAGATTATAAGCAAATGGAATTTTTTGCCAAAATATTCCATTGTGAGGAATCTTTATTTTCTATACACTTTTATAAATTAAATAAAGCTTTAAAGTTATAAAAAAACGACAAAATTTATTACAAAATAAATTTATAGCATTTTGTACCTACATTTTATTTAATTATATACTTTTTTAACTACACATACAAAAATCGAAAAACTCTCCGTTAGCAAACAAACAACTTGGAAAAACGTAGCTACGATTGTAACGCAGAATACATACAATCGAATTGATGCGTACAACGGAACGCAGAATACCAATGCTGCCAAATGGAGAAATTTACGATTCGAATCGAAACGCAGAATAAGGGTGATAATTTTTTCACTTACTTTTTTCAACTTTGACTTTACTGCAGCGCATAATCATAATATTCTGAACGGCTGATTCGATCCTGATAAAATTGCTCGTTGTCTAATCAAAACTATATTCGTAGTTCAACTAAAACTTACGTTTGGCAGCCCTTCCAAATAGCCCAAAAATACAGAATGGTATTTTTGTAAGATTTTAAGAAGACTTGTTGTAAGAAATGGTAGGAATGGAATGGTAGTCGTGTAAGAATCAGCCAGCGTTAAGGATTGGAAATGGTATTTGAGCACATGGAAGAAAGTTTTTTCTTGATTTATATAATTTATGTCAATAGCTTAAGAAATTTAAATATATTTGGAAATTTAAATAATTTTTTTTGTGACCTCTACTGCATACTTTCTATTTTTTTTTTATGTTTTCATTTTTGGCACTCAAATCTCTCGCACAACGAAATGTTGCTGTTGTTTTTTTTTTATAAATTAATTTATGATTTACTTCATTTATGTTTATTTAGCCAAAAACATAAAATACCAACAGAAGAATGGTTTAATTTAAATTTCTAAAGTGAACGTTTTTATTTAGAACACAAATAGTGATTTAAGAAATTTTAGGTTTCATAAAATATTAGCTAAGGACAAGTTTTTGTCATCTTCTAGCTTGTGTCACACAACACTTAAACATCAACCTAAAGCATTTTTTATTTATTTTTCTTTTTTTTTAAATCATTAACAGAAACATAGCCAAAAATGTTAGTTTGCACATTAGTGAAAATATAAACCATAAATTCAGTTATTTATTCTCAAAACTTAGTGGAAACTATTTATTAAAAAATAAACCCTTAAGTATGAAAATAAGAATTCTATAAATTGTTCTAAAATAAAATTACTGCCTTCCCTGCACATATTTCTATAATGATTCATTTGTTATTTAGAGCTTAATGTGTTTAAGATCAACATATTCAGTTTGAGATCAGAATGTAAATGCCGTTCTATGAACAGGTAAATTATCAACTTTGTCTTTGTCATTCTTGCATAAGATTTAACTTGTTGTGTGTCATTGTTTTCTTTCCAAGAATTTCATAAGCAATTGTCATAGTGTACGAGTATATTCTCATACATCTGAGATTACTATACAAGCTGAAAATAATTTAAATTCCTCAGGTAAAACAATCGGGCAGACACGATTAAATAATGCATTGAAAACAAAAGACTTAAGCAACAAACTTACATGCAGTACAGTGAAGTTTGTATGTTAAACTATTTATCTTTTTAAAATCTATAAAAAAAAAATAACAGCATATAATACAGAAATTAAAAATGCAATTTTGTAATAAACAGAATGTAGAATAGTTAAGGAGATTGACATACAACAACAGGTTTGACAAAAAGAGATGTAAATTGAAGGTAAAGTGACAATGTAAAAGCGTTATTACACAAGGTCAGGGACTAAGACAAAGAATTGATAGAGATTTACATCGACATTGACAAATAAATGGTTTTACCTAAACAGTATTTGGGAAAAAACGGATACAGAAATCAGAAATCGAGATATGAAAAATTGTCAGTCTCAAGATCTTTTACATAAACAATTGTCTGCACAATGTAATTTATTAAAAGCAATTCAAGAACAACAGATGCATTATAAACTCGATTACTATACTTGTAATCGAAAAAAACTAGTTTATTTCATTCAAAAAATGTTTAACTACAAATCGTTCAAATATTTCAATTTAAAAATATATCCTCTAAATATTCAAGTACGAAATAAATACTAAACACTAATACCTTCTAGCGCTACAATGTGCGTTTTTTTAACCTGCCATCAAGCCTAATATTTTTATTTGGTTTCTTTGAAACAAAACAAACCTGTTTCAAGTGTTTTCATGATTCGGTCTATTTTATTTCATCTTAGATAATCAATCAATCTGAGACAAATAAAATAAAATAAAACAAAAAATTTCAGATTTCGTTAACTTTTAGCATTTCGTATATTTGGCACGTTTTGGTTAAAGTTTTTAGTATTTTTTTATTATTTTTAAACAAAACAAAAACACAAACCAAAAAATGTCCGAGGTCTTTGAAGGTTTCTTAGAGTTTCATTAATTGCCAAAATATATTTTCCACACAACTGGCCAATTATTTATTTATTAGATACCTGTTCATAAATCAAAAGGTTTATTAAATAAACCAAAAAAACGTTCAATGAAAATTATAGTTAAAGCAAAATAAACAACAACGTTTTATTAGCGCACCAAAGTGAAGATGTTGAAAAAAATAAAAGAAAAATTGGCAATTACCATATAATTTGCAAAATGCAGCAGCAAGATATTTGAAAATGGCTAAACGTAAAAAACTTAATGAGTGTTTTGCGTTAAACTAATGAATTTAAGAGAATCTCTTTTTTATTAAATTGTGCAAAGTATTTGGTGGCCAACAAAATCAAAAGTACCATAATGTAATAAAAGTGAAATTTGTTAATTACATTGTTATCAATCGAATAATCAATTTCGAAAAAGTTAAATTTCTGTTCAAAGAGAAATTTTCCAATAAATTTTACATTTATCTGTACTATGATTTACTTTCCCTAATATTTTTTGTGCAGCGATAAGCGCAGGTAGGCAGGCTAAGTCACATTTTATATTTCACGTTGATCACATTCTTAGTCAGTCATAATTATAGTCAAAGTCACAAGTATATTCTTATGAAGATAACGAGACCCATAGAGTTATCACAAAGCGGAGTAGCTTCTAGGTAAAAAGTACTGGAAATATTTGCCACTCTACACCGCTGAAAATCAAAACGACCAAGTCGAGCTCGGTCTGATTTAAGTTATTAGAATCCTGCTAATGATTGTCGTATTGTGTGATCTGAACATGAAAAACTGAAATTTTGCAGAAACTTCTCCCCGTCCAGTTAAAACTTGTACAGCTTGTAAAGCAACTTATGTGATCTTTTTCATTAAGACGAGCTTTCAGGGAATGACCACTACCTGTGCATTGCATTGTGCCAGAACTGGGAAAACAAATAGGTTACAAAAGATATTCGCGAAAATGTAGAAGAAGTCTTCATGCTCTTTCCTATTGTGCTTTTTTTATTAATTTAAGAATAGTGCTGCAGCGCCCCTGGTGTTAAATAGACGTATTGAATTTCTATTTCTTTTACGTTACCAACGAATGAGAGCGCTGTGACGTAAAGTAGCACACGACAGTATCTAAAGCTGCAGAAGCAACTTACTTTTTTTTTAACAAATACAACCCGCAAAGCGATTAGCTTGTCTGCAGAAAACACCCAGGATCTCTGGCCGGAATCGAATCGGCAACCTCCAGACTACTAGATTAGCATTGCTACCTATCAGCTACGACGACACAAGGATATGTCTTAGCAAGGGAATAAATAACCTTGGATGAACAGTAGGGGTGAAAATGTGAAAATTGTCAGGAAGAATGTGAAAGATTAATTATTGTTAGAGTTGAATAAGAGAGCGCACGTGATTTCAGTTCGGTACTATTTGAAGTAGTGGAAGCATGAAGTTGAGTTTAGCATCGAGATTTACAATTTATTTATATAATTTTTATTATAAATAGTACTTGCTTTTTTTATAGAAAATTTTTTATTAATTATTAGAGGACTATTAAGCTATTACATAGCTTGTATCGCGGGCTTTGAGGCGACCGAATCAAGAAATTTTGAAAAGTTTGTTTCTTAAGTCTTTTGTTTTTAAAACGAAAAAACCTGGAACTAAGTTTGTTTCATAAGTCTTTTGTTTTTTGAAGTGAAAACTTCTTTTTTGTATAGTCTATGTATGATGACCATACAGTGTTGCCAGTTTTTCCGGGATTTTAAGGAGATTTTTGTCCAAGTTTTTGGGAATTCCCGTCCAGTTTGCCACTTTTTCCCGGGAAAAAAAGAAAGTCGTGTTAGTTACTCTATTTATAGCTCAAGAACGGCTGAACAGATTTGGCTGAAAATTGGTGGGCAGGTAGCTTAGAACCAGGAGAAGGACATAGGATACTAAGGTAATGCATTTTTTTACCTGAGGGACTAGGGTGCCCTTCTTTGTATGGGGCACTTCCAGTATAGCTAGAAAACTGAAATTGAAATTCCATAAGTTGATAAAAATGCTATGCAATAGCTTTACCGCGGCAGTCCCCGCGTGCCACACGTTTTTTTTTTATTTATTATTTTTTATTAATAAGTGTTGCCTTTTTAACTTTATTAGAACGTAAAGTATTAGGTTATATTCAAATTCGAAAGGGACCTAATAAGGTTGGAATTTTAGGAATTCCTCAACCATTTTGTGATGCAATTAAATTATTTACTAAAGAACAATCTTATTCTCTATAATTATAATTCTAATTATATTAATTATTATTTTTCACCAATTTTGTAAGTAACTTACAAAAATAAACGTCTGTGAAACTCTCAAAGGAACCTGACGTTTTTAATTTCCTTTATCTTGATGCAATTAAATCTCTAAAGATAGTGTTCGGATAAATAGTTGTAGGCACCATATTCTTATTATTGCCTTCGCCCGTCATCCTATATAGATGCGGTAAAAGTGTATTGTTAGTTCAAATTTCAAATATGCGAATTTTTAAGTTGCAAGACCTATCTGACATTTGTGGCAAAAAGAGTTACAAAATTAAAACTTCTAACAATGAGCTATCGTGCCTTTTCTATAGGAATGGAACAGATACTGCTAATGGCCATGTCACCGGATGTGCAGTTTCTCCCTACTGAAATAGAGCGTTACAAAAATTGGGCCTCAAAGCACAATTTAATCCATCTGTATCCGAAATTACAGTTACATTTCAACCATTTCCGGCGCTCGATAGCATTTCCAACAAAGCGTGATCACAGAGCCTTTTTTGAAAAAAAAAATTATCGCTTAGGTTTTCTTTAATAATTCTTTTACAATTTTTAAATACAGTAGAACAAAAGTTTCCTTTTTTTATATTAATGTCTCAGAAAAAAAATGCAATAAAAATTTTTTAATCAACATTTTCGGGGTAAAAACTTGCACTTAGATCCCAACTATAATCTTTAAACGTAAATGGTAAATAAAATTTCATTCGATTCGGACTGCGCGAAACTGCAGATTTATTTAAATTTTTCATTCTGAAATCCCCCATTGTGCTACGTAGTATTATTCTTGCAAAATGTTGCACACATTATTTTCACTGTACACTCGTACTTGAAGTATGTCTACTTACTTTTTTGCAGTAATGCTTAAAAATCGGTATGATTTAATTTAAAAAAATGCAAAGAAGCAAACAATTTCTACGCCTTTTTTTTCTCTAACAACTTTAATTGGAATTATTAATTAATTGTTTACTATGTAGTAGTGAATCTATGCAACCTGCTAACATTTTTTTGATTTAATTTCACAAAAATCATTAAAAATTCAAATTCTCTTTTAAAGCTTATAATGCCTAATTTCATAATTACAGGTAACTCAAGACAACAAAAACAGCCAATTACCACTCAAGTTTGTGGCGCATAATCAATGATAATTAAAACACAATATAGAAATAAAAAATTCAAATGTTAATTGACATTTAATATGAAGGGAAAAACACTTAATGAGATCATAAAAATGTTGATTTTTTGTAAAAACTAAATATACTCGTATGTACAACCATGAATACATGTTGTATGTACCCAGCAAAAACATGGCACTGTGTTGCAATTACTCCACAACATACTTTTCAACCACAAACTACATACTGTCCCCATTTCTTTCTACTAGTTACGCCAACAACTTTCTTGGAATTCTCTTATTAGCACAGTATGTTTGCCCGTTTTTATCATGCATATGTTCAGAAATTCAACCCTTGACGAAGCAAACTGATATTGTTTTTATTTGTGTGCGAGTTTGTAAAGACAAATTTTAAGCCAGAACACTTGGCACCTGTTCAATGCTCAGCAGAGACATTTATCTTTTATTATTTATTTAATATTTAATAACTTGTAAATATTGAAGTTGTTATTTACACGTCAATATGGCAAGTACTTGCTTCTGTTTAAGTATTTTATTAAAATGCCAAAGTAAATATAGTGAAATATATGTTTATTAGCATTTTTCCCATTACTTTTTCATCAAAATTTTTGCTGGGTATGTATGTATGTATTTTATAGATTTGTTAAGAAAAATAATATTGTGTTGGCTGGTTTTGAGAAAAATAAAATTAAAAATAAAAACAAAATCATAAAATAAATCTTACAATAGAGATATGTAACAGTTTAAGCCAACTGAGCGAATGTCAGACGGACGGACAAGTGTATGAAACAAGCACATTCAAACTCATTATATTTATGCTCAAAAAATAATACATATACTGTATGTACATATGTGTTCTTGTGAGACTTTTTCTTAATGTATGTTGAGTGTATATCTATCTACTTGCAGTCGGCATAAACGCTTAAGAGCAACAAAATGTTGCCGAGATATCGAAAGTTGTTAGTTTGCTTAACTTGTTTATTGCTATTTTGAATACTGTGGTAAAAAATCAATTGTTTGTTTATTTTTTTTTTTTTTTTCTGCTAGATTTATAAATTTTATATCTAAGTTTGTATGTTTGTATTTGCTTTTTTTTTCTTTTAATTTGAGTATCTCTACAACAGGCGAAAGAACTGGGAAGTATCGGGAATGCCAAGCATAAAATCTGA
The DNA here is from genome assembly GCA_947311025.1 of Lypha dubia. Taxonomy (NCBI): domain Eukaryota; kingdom Metazoa; phylum Arthropoda; class Insecta; order Diptera; family Tachinidae; genus Lypha; species Lypha dubia. The sequence goes on from OX371263.1 coordinate 3,900,248, forward strand.
AAAATATTAGATATCGATATATCGCTGTTAAAGGGTATTTTATTCAAAGTATTAGATTGTTCGAATGTTCTACAAAAATATGTAGTGTTTTAACATGAAAATAATGAAAATATCTCAGACCTAAAAAGAAAAAGTTGTCAACACTTCGATTCACTACAACAAGAATATGCATAATAGGGAGAACTTTCTGAGATCCGATACGCGTATATTTCTTACAATTTAAATAAATGCCTAATTCTTTACTACTGAATGTATGGCATCAGTCCATGTAATTTTTATAAAGTCGATTCCAATTAAATTCACAGCACTGGCCACAAACTAAAAAACAGCATAAAACCACTTTGAAAATTTGAAATTGTGGTTAAAGTTTAAAAAGTTTTCTTTCAGCAAAATATGCAAAAATAAAAAATAAAAAAATTTAAAAAAATCAAACTGCATAAACAAAGTTTTTATTATTTTTTATTGAAAAAACTTGTTTTACTACAAACGTATTTAATATTTTTCTCTCTCAAATTTTAAGATGTTGAAATATTTATTTGAATGTTTGTATGTATGTATGTATGTGGGTTTGTTAGATTGGTATTTTTTAATTGATTGCTTGGAAGAAAAAATAAAGAAATATTTGTAATTTTCAACAAGTGTTTGAAAATATTTTTGTTGTTGAATATGAATTTAAATGAAAAACTATGGTTGAAAAACTGAAAGTAATTTAAATAAATACTTATGTTGAGCATAAGAAAATAGTCACCACTACATAACGAAGCATGGCCCGTACCATAAGCACCAAAGCGTTTTTCTTTTTTTCTCATTGGCCATAATGCTTAATCAACTTAAAGTTTAATAACCATAAAGTATTTTTCAGCGGTTTTGTTTTTATCTTAATAATTCCATTTTATAATTTCCAATATTCGAATACTTTGGCATAAAGTTTATGGCCAAAATGTGGATGAACTTGTTTTTACTTAGAGTTTTATAAAAAATATATATTTATTATATTTGGTTTTTGCAAGTGAATTAATTTATGGCAATTATTTGGAGAAAAAAAATCGAGAAAAAATGCAAGAGAAATATTTTTATGTTATAATACCAGCGTATACTCGTAAACAGGAAACTTTAAATGTATTCGGCCTAAACAGGAGTTTAAATAAAGTTGTTTATTTAAATTATGTCTACTAAATACTTATTCAGCTTGAAATGGCTTTCTGCCGACAGCAAATATTTTATTAAATAACCAAATTATTTTATAACCGGTGGAACTACGTAAGATTTCCTTAAAAATTTAACAATTTGTTTCCTTAAAAACAGGATTTTTCAAAAGAAAGTTATAACAAGCAAAGAGTAGTAACTCACATAACATCACAATTACTTGTTTAACTAATGAATAATGTTATAGAGATTTTACATACGTGCATAAAAAGCTCTTTTTTATTACAAGTACATACTTCTTACGAAAAGTACTTTTTACAAAAAGTGCTCCATCCTTTTTTGGAAAATATATCTTATGAAAGGTACTTTTTATTTCTGCAAAAGGTCCTTTTTATAAAAGAAATTTTTATTAAATTTTACTTTCTCTAAATCGCAGTTTTTATAAATAAGTATTTTGGTGCAAAATGTACTTTATATAAAATATTCTATTTATAAAATTTAATTTTTACCAAAGGTACTTTTTGTGTACAGTAGTTTTATTAAAGGAACGTCATGTATAAGTTACTTTTAATAAAAGCTTTATTTTATAACCGATATTTTTTATACCCTTCACCAAAAGTGGTAAGGGTATTTATAGGTTTGTCATTACGTGTGTAATTTTCACTATATTTATATGAGGTCCATATAGTATATATATTCTGAATCCTTATAGATAGGGAAGTTGACTGAGCCAAGTCCGTCTGTCCGTCTGACTGTATTTGAAATCGATTTTCCGAAGACACTAGAAGAGCTAGAGACTTGTGTCTTTGACTGAAATGTAAAGATTTTTCTTAAGATGCTTCGTATTGAAAATCAGCAAAAATAAAATATCTGTTCTGATATTGGATTACTATATAAATAAATTAAGATAAATATATAAACCTTTCAAAAATTAATTTATAAATACATGAGGTGCCCCAGTATTAAATATGGAATCTTTCCATTATAATTCAACGCCATCGTGCTACTGAGGCTTGTTAGTTCTATGTATGTATATAGTAACTTAATAATAACTTTATTTATTTTTTCGTACAAACCTTCTTTTTGTTCAGTAATGGATTGAAAGTTGTAAAATATTTTAAACACTCTGTATTTTATATATACATATGTATTTATCAAAAAGTGTGTATGTAATTCATTTAAATTATATGTAAGTATGTGTAGTACATATGTATGTATGTATATATATAAATATACTCGTATGTGTATACTTATATAAGAAGGGAAATCCTGTATTATATTCAATGAATTATACATTAACGGCTTGGTGAAGCTCTCTTACTTGTTTAAGATACATTTTATTAAAGCATCTCCTTTTCAGAAGGGAATTTTGTTTAATTGTACTTCTTACAATATAACAGTTACTTTTAATTACAATTATTTTTTATAAAAGCTACTTAAGCTACGTTGACATTTATCAAATATTTGTACAAAAAACGTAACCACTAATTTTGCTTAGGGATAGTGTCATTTAATTTGGCTTTTAATTAAGTATTCTGCAAAAAAGTATTTCTATATTCTTTTAAAAAATGCGAACCCAAAACCAAAAAAAATATTGGAATTAAAGGAAATAAATTATTATGTTTTTTCGACAATTATTTGATAAATGTCAACGTTGCTTTATTGTAAAAGGCACTTTTAAGAAAATATATTTTTTATATGGGGTACATTTTAGTTAATTGCTATAAAATGTTCGTTTCGTAAATTGTATTTAAAATTTATTTATAAAAGGTTTTTTTGATCAGGATTTAAAAATTTAATTTTTATTGTGTTTTCTACACTGCCGACTAAAAACAAATTAGAGCCGCTTTGATTTAAAAAATATTTATCTCTTATATTTCGTATTATAGAAAACAGAAATATTTCTATCGTATATGGGTATTCTCTTTTTCAATGCGTGCTTCTTTTAAAAGGTTTTTACAATAGTTTTTTAGCTTTGGAAATTTTTTTTAGGCTAAAAACTAAAAGTTACACTGGTTATTAGATGCCTGTTGTCTAATCAGCCATTTAAATTACATGATTCATCTGAAATGGATAAACTTAAAGTATGGAAAATAGTTTTGTGATTTTTTTAAGTTAAAGTAAAAGAATTAACATTCATCATATGTAATAATTATTTTAAATAAAATAAACATCCGTTTTGAGATTATTGCAACGTAACTTTATGTCAATATTTCCCTCTGTTCGGCCATTGAAAAACGTTTATTTTATTTAATTACCAGTATTAGTGAATTTGTAAAATTCTTGTTTTTAAAACGAGTATGTATCTAACTGTCATTATTTTCAACTGTCAAATGGCCTTGGCAAATACCTTTCAAACTACAACAAGACTCATTCTTATACGTTTACAAAGAATTTGTTTATGTTGTTGCGCATTAAAAAATATTGTGATATTTTATATTGAAAAATACTTGCATGAGTATGATCACTAGAAGACGTTTGCTAACCGGCTAATGGCATTGACGTGAGTAACAAACAATTTTATTTAAGATCTTAAATTCTTTTCGCTTTTTATGAAATGATTATTTTTTTTTTATAAGTTGAGCATTCAGTGAAATATGTAAGCAAATATTTTATTCTGAGTATATTAGATACATATACATACGAGTATACCGAATAAAAGTGAGTGTCGAATAATATTGTATAAAATCAAAATTCCTAAAAAAATAAAGTACCTTTTATGAAGATCTATTTTTTCCAAAAAATAAGTTGTGGAAAATTACAATGTAAGTAAATTTTGTGTAAAAGTAACTAATGAAGAAAATGCTTTTAAACTATTGAAAAAATTACATTTTGTCCAAAAGTACCTTTTGAAATGAATTACATTTTGTAATAGAGTATTTTTAGTAACTTATGTAAAAAATGTTCTGGTTCTTCTAAAAACGTAACTCTTATCGAAACTACCGTTGAAAAAGTAGCTGATATAAAAATTATTCTCTTTTACTATTTTTAACTAATTTGTTATTTGAAGCAGTTTTAGATTTAATTTAAAAATATCTACTGCAAACACTGTTTACGATAAATTGTTACTTACAAAGGCGAGTATAATGCAAGTGCAGACTTTTTCCGACAATTGTTTATTGTTTCATTTCAGATTGATGCAACTTTTTTAAACCGGTAAATATTTACAACAACTTTTTAACAGCATAGATGGATTGATGGCATGAATGGTACTTTTGCCAATATTTGCTTACTAATGTTAATGATTTTACATGTAGGAGTAGTAGTAAGACATGTTTGGGCAAACGGTTCATACGAGTAAGTATGTGCAACATTATGCAGGCATACAAATGTACACACATACTTACATACTCCGCCGCCATCCATTTAATTGTTAATGATGCAAATTGTGTTGGAAATTGAGTGGCAAATTTGCAAGTGAAAGTGAATCTAATGCATTGTTGATGTTAAGCAAATTGTTTAATTATATACACGGTACACAAGATTGTTAAAAAAGTAAATTTTGTTAATGAAAATTTAACAAATGTTATTGATGCATAATTAATTGATTTCATTATGTTTTTTAAAATACAAATATTTATTGATTTTTGTTTAAAAAATTTCACCTGAAAACCTCATTTTCTCATTATAATACAATTTGCTTGAAAATTATTTATTTTTGTTTTTGCATTTATGCTTCAAAAACGAAATCAAACACCACTCTTTTAACCTGAATTGGTATTTTTAAGCTGATTAACAAATTGGCAATAAGAAATGGAAAGAAAAAAGTTAAATTTACGTACAAACTTTTTTCTTTCGTTAAATAGATTCAAGCAAATTTTATTGCAACATAAAATCACTTGCCAGCCAGCCTCCTCGCAAATTTTTGTTTGTTAATAAACAATACAATATTTTACAGTATGAAATAAAACTAAAATTGAAAGTAAATATATGGCAGGCAGTCATACAAATGTATGTATGTATATGTGTGTGTATGTATGCCTCTACAAAACATTTGTAAAACACAAAAACTAATTTATTTTTCAAACTCGTATACGAGTATTGCTCCCATTTCAACTATTGATATTGATTGTATTTGGTCGGCAAAATTAATCGATATTTTTGTGATTATATTTTTTTAACTTTTTACACAATTATGTATGTATGTAAGTATGTATGCACATTCCGAAAATATTTTTGACGTGCACATATTTAAGATAATTAACCTAATGTTTGGTGTGGCCTTAAAGAATTTAAAATTAAAACTATTAGAGACCAGAAATATCCTAAAGACAAGTAATAAAAATTTTAAAATAATTAAAAAAAAATTAGTACAAAACAAAGGTTTCTAAATATTTATTGAATGATAATTCAATCTTATTCGAACCACCATTCACTCGAAATATTCCTTATGAATATCTACAACAATATTTAGAAGACATTGCTCCACCGCTGCCTGATCCGAAAATTCCAGTACACATACAAGGAACGGAAAGACATGTTCAATTGCTGGCTAGTGTATCCAAAAGAGTTTTAGAACATAATCGAGAAGGAGTTATGGCGGTGACATTAGAAAGTCGTGAAAAATTCGCTAGACTTGACAGCAAGAAAGACTTTCAAAAATAACTCCTTTTTTTTCGTTTTGTTTCTTAATTACTGAATTCAATTAATTTTTTTATTAATTACATTTTATATGCTTTTATTATTTGTTATGTTGAATTTTAGAAGAAAAAAATAAAGTAAAATATGCTTTGTTTACTCTTTGTCTTAAATTCGATATAGGTCGTGAATGAATAACCCCCCCCCCCCCCCCTTCCCCCATCATTTTTAACGCTAAACACTCTGGGCTATTTAAAGTTTTGGGTTGTCTTATGAGAAAGTCAAATATTCGTCAATTTACACGAAAAATTTCGTAAATTTACCCAAAAAAAACGATAAAATTAAAAAATGAACGAAAGCGCCCTCTGATGGTGCTCAAAAATAAAAATAGATCTCAAAAATGGATTCCTCGATCCAAAAACCCCCACATACACATTTGGCTAGAGAAAATAGCATTTTTTTTTACATCTATTCTTGAGTATTTGGGGAAAAAACCTATTTTGAAAAATCCGGGGGCTCGAAAATCATTTTAGAGCTATGGTTTCCTTGGAAAAGTATCTTCAAATGACCCGTAGAACAAGAATCTCGATGAGCCCCTTAACATTTTTTCGGCCCCCTACAATTTGACCCACCCTAGATATTATCTAGTCATCCAAAGACTGTTTACTTTAGCAATAAGAAATATATAAATGTAATATAGAATATTAAACTGCCTTTTTTTGTTTTGTAAATTGTTTGAAGCAGTTATTTTATTTTCTATGCAGCTGGTTTTTATGTTTGCAAGCTTTGTTATATTTTTTTTAGTGTGTGATAATAAATATGTATGTTTGAGTTAATTTTATTATTATGAAAAGTGTGTTTTATTATTAGTTTGTGTTCCAATCTAAAATTTGATTAAAAAGAAACTATATAACTTAGTACAATTTAGGCCAGAGGTTATTATTAGTACTTGTACGCCTCTGAGACATATGTTTAATAAAATAGATTAGGCTTGTAGGGTTAAAAAGAGCTCGTCGACGACCAAAAACAGTCGTCATTAGATTTGCAGTAGACTCTTCCACGATTGGTAATGCTAGCTGGGATGTATCTACATATAGAAGTAAGTATATCTTTTTGTCTATGTGTAATTTAATTTTTTTATTTTTCTAATATTCAAACTCAGTTTTACACTTTTGGATTTGCAATTAATAATGACTTTTGCCATGTTACCGCAGACAAACATATATACACATAATATAAATGCATAAATGTGTATGGACATGTATGTAGTAAGTAGTTATGATTATAAGCAAAGCTTACCACTACGAGTAAATACTCCTATTTACAAATATACATATAAAAGTAATACATGTAGACAAAGTATCTTTAGAAGTATAAATACATCCATGAGTTAAACAATTTTGTTGTTTCAGTAACCAGTATTGATGTTGTTGCTATTAACAGGTACTCGTATCCTACAGATTTGTAAAAGTGTTTATTAAACAAAATATACATTTATAAAATATAAAGGCGTGTTGCTTTTAAATTTGTTGCTTGCCAACATTTATTTTTATGGTTCTTAGCAATTTTAATAACTATTTTCTACTATATTTTTGTTTTAAAAATTTCTACAAACATATATACATATTTCTAAGGCCCAAATTCACAGTCATTAGTTAGCTAATAGTAATAGTTTAACTAATAATATTTGATTCACAGCTTCTAGTTTAACATTAGTTAAACCATCAAACGTCATTGGTTAACTAATAGTTAGACAACACCTGATTCGTTGGAATTTATTATTAGTATTTTTGTTTTGTGAAAAATTTTAGATATGGCATGTGAAATTGAAAACGCGGAGTCCGATATTGAAAGTGGCACTGATACTGATAATACGCGGAATATTGTTGCTGAGCGTCGCCAACGTAATCTAAAAAGTTTTTATGGATAGATTCCGTCTTAGCAAGTAGCTGGCGTGGCAAGTTCTTGAATGTATACCCCATTTTTTAAGAAATAATAAATCAAATGTAAACAAAACACATATGCTGTAACAGAATTGCCAGTACTGAAAGTTAATAGTTTGATAGGGTTACCATTTTTTGTTCATATTAAGAGTGTTGGTTAAATAATACACTGTGAATATGAAGTATTAGTTAAACAATAGTTATCATTTTAGTTTACTAACAGCTAACTAATTACTGTAAATTTGGCCCTAAGTGTTTTAAAGCGATTAGCAGACAATCTTTATCTAAATCTAAAACAAATCGGAAACAAAGTTAATATGTAGTATAAAAATTTATTTTTAAGAGTATTGCTTAATTTTTGCTATTTCTTTTAAATAGCTTAAACCTTTACATCCTCGGCAATGTTTTTTCTAGCAAATTTTAAAATTGGGTTTCAGAAAGTAGGTGCATGTGTACATACAAATTTGAAAGAAAGCACTTTCACAAACGTCTAACTAAAATAATGATTTCATCATTATGTGTTAAGAAGTTTCATGAAGGAAATAAATTTATCCAATACAATGTACAACTAAATCAAAATAACAATGTTGTAAAGACTGATCCTGGATCAAAAATAAATATATGTCTATTTAAGTACTTACGTTTGGCTTCTTCTATATAATTAATAGGCAAGACCATTTCTTGTGATTCACTTTATGGCCACGTTATTCATCCGATTTTGATAAAACTTATACCAAATTAAAAGTATTTATGCACAGAAGTGAAGAAGATATTGTGGGTTCAGTATTTTGAAAGCTTTAAGCGTTTAAAGTTGATACTAATACATGCACACGTACCACTCATGCATGTAATAAAAAAATAAAACATGCACTTGTTTTTCTCCAACTGGTTTTACAAAGAAAGTAATAACAATATTGTTGGAATGTTAAAGGAACAAAAGAGAACTGAACTCAGTAAATAGATTTAGCGCATTGCAAAGTATTTTGTTTTATTTTTAATGTATGCGAATTCATGAAAATGTGCCATTAAATAATTGTAGTTGTGGTTTTTCTTTTTGGATGATGTTTTAATAAAAAAAAAATCCAAAATCTGAATTCGTTTTAAAAAATCTTCAAAAAATCTTAAAACTCTTCTTAATTTTTCATATCAATTAAAAGTTAAAATCAATTTAAGCAAATCTGAAAAACGATTTTGCACTTTTGACTTGTTAGATTCAACTGACTAAATATTTTCTCTATGTTTGCTGATGCGACAAAATCAATATATTCTGAACAAATTTAATTGGGAGTAGGAAAAGAATAATCCGAACCAGAACGTGTGAATTTTGTGAAAATATGTTAAAGCTATTTCGTGTTATTTAACATACTGTTTAAGTTGAACAGTTGTATTTCTCTAAAATCTGAATACAGATCTAGTTTTTCGTTTTCTAAAACAAATTTGGAATATATTTCACAATACTAAAAATTCATTTAGAGTAACCACTTCTTAAGAAATTTGGATAAATAATGACAGATTTTATTTGATTTTCAAAATGTTTCTTTGAAGATTTTCTGCAATTTTTCGTTCTTACTGGTGATTTAAATAATACTAAAAAATTGTATCATAGTTTAGAAGTTGGCACATATATATTATTTTCATAAATCTGCATTTTTCGGTAAAAAAAAATCTGCATTGCAAAAATCTGCAAAATCTTCTGGCAACAGTGGTTGTATGATAATTTTTTTTATATAATTTTTCTATTACCACTAAAAAAATATTTACATCCAGAATATGGTCGATTGTGTCGGCCGTTGGTTATACTACTATTTAGTAAATCGGGATAGAAAATCTTGTAATTGATGCATTTAATATTTTAACCCTCTAAATCATTGCTGCTCTGCTCCTTTTGTTACTTTCTTTAAAAATGGACAGACAACTTGCCAAACATTATATCAGCAAGCAGCTTTCGTTTCTGATTGCAAATAAACTGCAAATAAGTTCGACATTAATCCTGAAATACATTTTAAGCTCGGAATGATTTCTGCTATTTAAGTTGTCTTTGCAGCCTTAGTGTCTTTTGTTTTATGAGAACCAAATTTTGTAGGCCACTATATCACCGTTTAAGGAGAGTTTCTTATTCCATAAACTAACATTGTTTTCAATAACCAAGACCGAAGTCTACAACTCTACTGAAAACTTCCGAATCCCGATTTTAAGACGGAATATATATTGTGGAATTTACACACGAAATAAAAAACTGTCCGTAACCATGAATAAAAGAAACAAATTGCGCACTCAGCCGTTCACAAAACTTTTCTACTGCGCATCTACATACGTCATCATAGAACAAAAATGTGTTTCTGTTGTAAAAAGTGTGAGGGATTTTATTTTTGGCACAAAACTGGAATAAAGACATAACTTCTTAAAGGGTGCATAGATTTGAACAACATTTCTCGTTTCTTTGATTCATGGTCCGTAACAATTATTATGTATTTTTGGACAATGTAAATTCTCTATATAAACTAATATTTTGTTTAGGCATGAATTCTTAATTGTCAAAATTTAATATTAATTGGGCCATTTAATTTATATTTTACACATAGTACTATTTTTCTTCCACTGATTATAATTCTCAACAAATATACATGTGAAAATAGTTGCATTTGGAATTTTACTCAATTAGTGATATAATTGAGTACTAATCGTCAAATTTACTAATTGAGTTCTTGTATGGTAAATTAAGCTTAATTTATACCTAAATTGCATAATTTTCTTAATTGTGCAATTAAAGCGTATGTCTGAACAGGGTATAAGTGATATCTAATAATCAATCTACATAACAGTGTAACTCATTAAATGTCAAATAAACGCCAAGCCCAAACGGCATAGGCCTAATATTTGAAATTTTTATGTATGTACATATTTCCTCTCCCGATGTATAGATTTATTAATAAAGGATTTTGGGAAATTCTAATTCTAATTAGAAAAAAGGGGTAAAACGGGGAAAGTCGATAACCTTTTATCACATTGAGGTAGACGTAATATTCAACAAGCATTATAAATAGACCAAAAAATAACATATTTTTGTAATATTTTTTTTAATTGTTCGCTAAAGGAGCGAAAAAGGGATTAAATATGATTTTGGTACTTAATCGGTACCCAATTTATCTTCTAATGTAAAAAAGTTAGGCTAAAAGTGGAAGTTATATTCTTATCTCCTATAGAAACCGTCAATTGAATTTTAGTGTTAATTTTAGCTCTTTTTGGTACTATTTTAACTTGCAACTTAAATGCAATGTAATTTTGGAAGATATTTGGTAGAAATTTAATGAGCAACCTGACATCATATACTAACACCTTGCTATGTGTTGCTTTAAGATCAAATATATCCTCTAACGGAGTACCGGATTATATTCAAATTTTTAATGAAAATTTCTTGTTGTAAAGCTTATGACATTTATTATAAATTTTGAAAAAAATGTTTATTATTGATCAAAAAATAAAATTGATCAATTTTGTACAACAAAATTTTTGTTATCGGTATATTTTTAATAAAATCTAGTTGTTATCGATAAATTATTCGGAAAAAGAATTTTTTTTAATATCTTAATCTCTATATTCATTAATTAAATTAATTAAATCTTGATATTATTTTCGATGATAAAAATGTTCTTTTTTTCAATAACACTCTTTCCGTGGTGAAAATACTTTCGGTTTATCATGGACCAGTCTTGATATTTTCTGGTTCAATACAAGCTAACTTCTACATTGTTTCCATAATTCTAAAAACATCAATCACTCATCATTTCTTGTTGTCGATAGATTTTTTATCAATTCAGTTTTTATAAAAAAAATTATTTTTATTGACGAGTTTTTGGTAATCAAGTTTTGTTATCGATCAACATATTCGATAATCCTTTTTATAGATAGATTTGTTTAATAATATCTTGTTATCGATATATCTATGTCTTTAAAAATTTCGATAAATTTTTCACAAATTATCTTTATTATATATGGTTCTTTATCGAAAAATTCTTGACAAAAATATTTTCTTATCCATAAATTTTTTAAGAAAATTTTTATTATCAATGAAATTTCCGGCCATCACTTGCATGACTAAAATAACATGTTTGTAAAAATGGATATCATTGATCAAACCTGTAGACAAACTACAGCTTTAGTAGATATTGATTGAAATCTTAACAAAATTTTAACGGAAAATTCGAATTTGTCCACAGGTTCTCCAAATAGTGGACGCTTCAAGCAAAAGTCGGAGTATCTACAAACAAATTTAAAGTTGCTGGTTTCAAGAATTGTTTTAAAAACTATTTTGGTTGTTTGTGAAAAGCCGCCCAAAAGCTTTTATCTTAACTTTAAAGCAATATTTTTCTATAACTTCAATTATGGATAAATAATATTAGAAAAATACTTTGCAGCTGCAGTTTTTTTATTAACAAAAAATTTAACACAGTCCAAATGTTAAAGCACAAACTGACAAAAACAAAACGCCAGTCTTACAGATAGATTGTAAAAGCACTTGTTATGCAACGGCTGTAATCTTTAGCCCCAATCATTTAGATTTGAAATATTGAAAATAATTTGAATACTTTTTTATGCTAATTTAATTATTTATAATAATTATTAGTGTAATAAATATAAACTTACCTTTTTTTGGTCCAACCATAATCATTTTTTATTGTAAAATAATGAATTCATATTTGGGTGAGTTTTAGTAATTTTTGGTAAATTTACGATAATTATAGTCATACAACAACAATACATAATTAAAAATATTACATAAACAGATTGTTATTAAAATCATAGGCACACACACACTCACTCACAATTACGAAAATCACATACATACATACTTACATACACATTCGCACGCCTCTTAAAAGTAGTTCAATGCACGCAAATCGGATTAGAAGGTATAGAAGAAAATGGAGCCTAGAACAGCCATATAGAAACACCTTTAAATCAAATATGTAGACTCTTAAAAATAGAGTGCGTATGAAAATGTTTTACATAATATTTGTTTAGTTAATAGATTATTTTTTTTTTTAATTCTTTCAGTTTGTTTCATTGTTTTATTTCTTCTAACAATTGTATATTCTCAATTTTTTTTTAAACTCTTATTGAATCTGTATATTTTTAATTACAATTATAATTTGTATTTTGTTTTGCAACTTTTCAAAAGATTGCGCAAACTTTTATTTTCAGAATTCTCAACTTTAACTCCCAAGTTATTACATTTTTCAATTATTTGCACAAGTTTGGAAACTAATTTTTATTTGTTTAATTGTTTTATCTCAAAAGAAAAAAAAACTGTAACTTTAAAATAATCAAATAAACACGCGGTTTAAGCAACCACTCACTAAGAAGACCGTAACTCAACTGTTAGATTTTTGTTTTTACTAGAGGAGGCCAAAGAAACAAAACAAAAACCAGCAATAAAAAGTAGCTGTTGTATTTGTGTGCGTGTGGGGCTGTGTTCAAGATCTCATTTCAAGAAAATAAAAAATAACAATTATTTTAAATAGAAACAAAATAACTGCAATGTAAGTTCAAAAGCTTACACTCTCGCAAGTAACAAAACCACTAAGAAAGCTTTTCTTAAAGTTTTATGCAGTGTTTATTATAATGGAGCTTTTTCTTCAAGCGAGACGTAAGTAAAAAGCCATTTTCGTAATACGACATACCTCACGACACAGTGATAGACACAAAAATGTAGAAACAACACTGTACAGATCGAAACGAATATTACAAGGTTCTAATAACTGATTTTCGTAAAGGAATCCAAAAAGAATACATCCATATGAACCGCGTATCTCGATTTGAGCGGCCTGGCCAACCATGTCGAAGTATATCGTTCGCTGGATCTCTAGACGTAAAAACACTAACTTGCGTTTCTTAATAACCGATTTCTCGATCGGTCGACATCTTTGGGCGGGACCTGAAAAGTTAATTTGTTTAAACCAATTTCCGAATCCAAGTAACTCGTTCGAAGGCAGAGTTGTATTTATAAACAATTAGGATATACATACATATGTATGTATTATGAAAGATAGGTAGCACTGCAACTATTTACAATAGGAAAAAAAAGAAAGATTAAAGGTAATTATTTCAAAATTTGTTTATAGAAAAAAAGAATTATGAAAATCAGTTCAGAAATGTATAACTAACTTCTTATAAAACAAGAGAGCTGTGCGTTCGTTTAGTTGAGCGCTCTTTTTATGTTGGTAACAAGTACAAAAATTCATTTGGTTGGTAATTACATACATATGTATATGTATGTAATTTACAGAACAAATTTATTTATAGCTAAAAGAGCTCCGACTTAAAAATAAAAATCCAATACGCTTTTTCTTCTTACGCTTTTTACACAGTTTCTTGCGAAAAATTTCCAATCTGTAATAAATGTGTAACCCATTTACAAATTTAATACTATTTATATGTAATTACATATCCGCACAAAAACATAAATGTGAAAATAAGTCCAAGTTCCTATCCAATTTTTCCAAGAATTCTTTAACATATTATAAAGGCAAAAAAATTTTGCAAAGCTTACAGGTTACCTAGAAATGAGATGGAATTGTAGCTATCAAGAACTTGGTCCTTATTTTGATCTCAGTACTTTTTACGGCCGAAATTTTTTGGATAGGAACTTGGCCTTATTTTCACATTTATGTTTTTGTGCGGATCTCACTTCTGTTTTCTAAGTTGTTTTTGTATAAATATTTATATGTAGTGCTTATCTGGGCCTACCTGTGTAGAAAATTTTTCTAGCTATACTAGAAGTGTCCTATACAAAAAAGGGGCACCATAGTCGCACCAGATGAAAAGTGCCGGTTTAAAAATCATTTTCGTTAATTTCTTATCAGGACCTACCTGTGTACCAAATTTCAGCTTTCTAGCTATACTGGAAAGGCCCCATACAAATAAGGGAACCCTAGGCCCCCCTGGTGGAAAGTGCCCGTTTTCAGATTTTTCTGGTTATTTTCTCTTTACTGGAAGTGCCCAATAATATTAATGAGTCAGTGAGTCAGTGAATATGTACTAAAATATGGACTTTTCACACCTTAATATCTCGGGAAGCTTTAATGGTAGAACTTTCAAATTTAACCTGTGAGGTCACCTCTGTGAGGAGACCTTATGTTTCAAGTTTCATTATATTATGATCAAGAGGAGCAAAGTTAGAGGGGGGTAAAAACAGCTCGAATGGTTTCGTGTAAATATACACACTGTTTGGCCGAACTTGGCCTGGCCTAGATTTAATTTCTGTCAATAAAATATTTATTTCTAAAAATAAACTAGTATAATTTTAAGGAAAGATTTATTCTTGCTAATTACGTCATTACTCAAAAATAGTAATGATTTAAGACTAAATGAATGCTTTTGCTTTTATAGAGTTCTTCAATGGGTGTATTCAGGGATTTATAGTAAAATTTCACTTGAAATATTTTTATGGAAAATTTCAACCCCTTGAATCCCTGTTTTAATGGTGTTTTTTGCTCTCTTTTAAAAGGACAAAAATACCCATACCTTGAAGAGTTAGAGGGTTGACATATTCTACAAAAATGTTCTCCGTAGCATTTTACATAAATTTGCTAAACACATTTTATACCTAAAATGCCAGAGCTGGGAAACTTTAACCCCCTCAAATGAAATTCTGATGTAAACTTTCAAAACGCCGATACGTGTCTTTTTTTCTCCTCCATCAAAATTTATAGGCCGGACCTTGTAATTTTGGAAAAAAAATAGTTTTTGTTGTATTGTGTTATTAACTACGTATGTAGATATATATGTATGTAGATGATTTGGTTTTAACAGCATGCCACGTACATTAAGGTTAATATTTTGACCTAATTTGTTGGCTAACTTAGTTTTAACATGTTCTCTTCTAAATGGTTTTAAGATTTTGAAAAATCTGACAGCAAAATAAATAGTTTTTTGCCAGTGAAAATCAATTCTGAGCCAATCTACATCCGCTGTATTGTGGCAGTTTGCCTCTTATTCAAGAAATATACAAAAATATTAATGCAGCACACAATTAGAGGATTAATTTGCTAAAATATTTCACGTAACGTTTTATGTAAAATGTTAAAAATTACAAAATTTTCTATAACAAAGGGCTGTTAACTTTAGCGAACCTTAAAATAGGTTTGTTTCTTTACTCAACATTGGGATCCAGCGGGATCCTAATTCGCACGAAAAGCGTTCCCGTACTCTAAAATTGGGCAAATGAGAGTGATTTTGAGAAAACAATGTTCTTCTTCTTCTAGCACGAAACTGCCCGTTCTATTTCTTCGGGCTAGTTTGTGCAAATAGTTAATCAATCAGCTGTTTATGAAATAAACAATAACAAATAAGAAATTTGAATTTTACCTAATAAGATTAATGATGAAATAATTGTTACTTTTGCAAAATGCAAATTAAAATATGTATGTTTGGAGGTACAAACATATGTATGTATGTACTAACTAAAATCTCTTAAAAAGTGAAATACTAATCAAAAACAGTATTTATTATTTTTTTTTTGTTTACTTTCACAGCAATTTCATAGAAACTTTTGGGCAAAAAATTTTGGTTTGTGCGTTCCCGTACTTTTGTTCATTTTTGTCTCTAATTGAGAGGAATTATAGTTTACGCTCATTTGACCGAACTTTACCAGAAAAGTAAAAAAACAGAGCTAATGTGTCCCGGTAGTAAATTTTAAAAGCTCCGATACACGTACAATATTTCTTTGTTCCTTTTATTGTACGGTGTCCTATCACCTAAAAAGTATGCGCTTTCGTTTTGAAATTTAAATTAAAAACATCACCACCATGGTTATCGTTTTTTTCCTTGAGTTTGTTAACACAAACTCGTTTTTTATATCTTTTAATAATTTTTTATTTGTGTTTTTCATTACATTTTTATCTTTTTTTTCTATTTTTATTTCATTTTTTTTTTTTTAATATTTATATTTTTTGTTTTACTTTTTTCATTTTCAATAAGTTTCATATTTAATACTTATAATAATTAACCATTTAATTGTATTAATCACTTATTTAATATAAAATAATATCAGTTAAGTGATGTGTCCACAAACAGGGCGAATGATTTGAATGATTTTATAAAGCACTCGTTTTTTATAGTGATTGCCGTAGAAGTTTTACACTCAAATCTTTCTTTCGTCTTGTGGAAACAGCACCTAAGTAAGTTTTATTGGAATCTTTGTGTAGGATTGCAATTTCATTTAGTTTTTCATTACTGCGCTATATATTTATTAAATAAGAGAAATTATAAAATAAATACAACTTAAAAGATTGAATCTTTATCGCAAAAGATCTTAGTTAACATCAGTAGAATCAGGAATACTTTATAATTGCAAAGTAGAATACTTTGAGTATAACGGAATATTGGTGTTTTTTTGAATATTGGTGGTGCGCAATCAGATACGGGGAATTCGTACTAACCAAAAATTTTTTGAATATTTAAAAATGGAATAAAAAAGAACTCATTTAATTCTCGTATTGTATTTCTGTTGAAAACTTGATTAAATAGTTGCTATTCTTTCCCAATTCGTATCCACTTTACATTATATGTAAAAATTAACAAACAAACGCTGATGAGAGGTGTAGCGGTTTTAAAATCGGTATACTGATACGTTCTGCAAGTCTGATTTTACATAAAATAAAAACTTGGTAATTTTCATTAATTCAATAAAACTGAACTTACGGATAATAATAATAATTTCTCATTTATACATTAATATACATACATACATAGTTCAAATAATAATTCCGTTTATTCGTAATAATAATATAGAATATAATATTTTTTAATATAAAACCAAATATATTATATATTGATATAATACTTTGTATAAAACTTATTCAATTTTGTTATTAAAAGTGTTCAATAATTTTTTTATTAAAAAATATTAATAAAACTTTTCAGATGACGTTTTTACCACACAAAATCTGCAGAAATACAGCAGAACAAAGCAAAACAGGAAAGTCGTACGAAAATTTTAATCAACTTTTGACAGCAAAGCAGGAAGACTGAACGAGAAAAAATCAGTCGATTAATTTCTTGAATAGACCTTGAATGCTAGAAAAACATGAAATACACAATAGTGTATACAATAGGGCACTCGATTTTGGAAATGTCAATAAATATTTGAAATCACTCGATCATGCGAATATATTATCTTTCGCTCCGAATTGCAGAGCAACTACCCCACAAAACAGGAAATCCTCTTAATTTGGAAATATTTTAAAATATTAAGAACTACAGTAATATTTGTGTATGATTTCTGACACTTAAAAAAATACTCTATTATTGTAGTGTTTTAAAATTTTTTTTTTTAGTTTTTACTTAATTTGTAGATTTTAGTTTTATTTGGTTTTTTTATATTTCTATTTGGTATAGTTGTATAATATGAGGCTTTTTTGTTTGTGTATATTTGTAGTTTATATAAAAGGAATTATGTGTCTGATTAAGGTTTTTTTAATATGTAGTTTTCAAAACAAATTTGAAATTTATTTTAAAACTAAGAAAATAAACTTTAAGAAATTTTAACGAATAAGCAAACTTGGTTCATTGAAGTATTATTTATGAATAATAATAGGCAATTTGTTGAATGAAATATACAAATACCACCGTGCTATACACTTAAATTCCTAAAGCTTCTTTCTATTCATATTATTTTTTTAGTTTTCTAAGGTTTTTGAAAAACAATAAATTCATTTAATTTTTTCAGATTAACTAAAATTCTTAACATGCATTTAGTAAAGAGTTGTTGTTCTCTTTTAACTATTGTGTTAACAAATCAAAAAAAAAAGTGCAGGGGGGTTACTCTGTATTTCGAATCAAAAGCAAATGCATTAGAATTTCAATGTAAATCAGATACAAATTCGAACAGTTTTCTTTTCGAATCGAATTACAGAGTAACTCCCCAGTATTCAAATCAGTGTAAATTTTAGTTTTACTTTGTATGCAAAATAACTTGAAATAGTTAATTATTTTTTTATATAAAAAGTCTTAAAACAACAAATTTAGAAAAATAATTTTTAATTGATAAAAGCAGAGTATTTTAAAAAGCAAATCAAGCTTATTATTATAAAGTGATTCGAAAAATCTTTATCAGCCATGTCACGGAACTCAATTCCGTTCGCAAATTTGAAAATCCAAATTGAAAATGACAACGAATAATTTTATATCTTCATTTGTATTAAATAATAAAAAAAATGCATGTAATAAAAAAACTTAATGTGAACTTTGCTAGTAAAAAAAACTTTAAACAAACGCTTTAAGGTATAAAAAACTTTATCACTTTTTTAAAAGGAATCTAAAGACTGTGAATCAAAAACGATCAGAATACAATTACGGAATTGAATCCATTCCGATCGGAATGTATTAATAAAATTCTCACAAAGTCCACTATGAATAAGATTTTATTAAAAAATACTCTGCTTTGCTCTTTTATGACATTTAGTTCTTGTTAGATGTGTAAATAAATTCTAAAATTTCTTCAATTAATTTTATAGCTTATTAAGTAAAATTTAAGTAAAATTTTCTCATTTATTTTTGTATTTTAAGTTCTCGTTTCTTTTCTCTTTTCAAATTTAAATTCCCACACACAAACGCAGTAAAAACATTATGCCGGCACTTAGTAACGCAGTTACCGGTATTGTAACTATCCACGCGTAGGCTATGTTACGGAAAAGATGCCAATCCACACTACCATCAGCTCGTACTGGCGTTTCAGTTTCTTGAGCGCCTTGTTCTACTGTTTTCAGTTCCTCTTCTTTTGTTTGCTGTACATCGGCGCCCTTATTATTATTTTTCACTCCTTTTGATGCAATATGACCGACAAAGACAACAGAGCCCACTTTACAGTGAGTGGTTGAAATTGGTAACCCAATTTTGCTGGCCAGAAGTACAGTTATAGCAGCACCAATTTCAATAGTAAAACCTCTGCAGAAAGAAAAATTTAAAATTAAAATTTTAGTAAAATGAAAAGTAAACATAAATGCATATATTTATATGAGTGTACATATGTATATATGTATGTATGTATGTATGTACTTATATGAAATAGTGAACAATTGTTACGAGTTAAAATCTACTTTGAATTTAAAATATTTGAAGAAATGCGTTTTGACCTGCCGCAATGATATTGAGGATAATAATATTTATGTTCTTAAGACAGAAATACAACTTAGAACGGCATGAAACTTTCATAAAAATGATTAACCTGTCAAACAAACCATTCCATAAACAAAATGTATGTATGTAAGTAAATTGTAGAATAAGCATGATAAAATTATTATAAGGTAAACTTATTGGCACAACTGACAATTGTTGTAAACCACTTGTTTTTAATTTCGGGTGTCAAATTATGATTTTTGTTTATTTATTGCAAGGCGAATATATGTATATAGGGTGGAAGCAATGGCGAATTCAAAAATTCGCTCTGTACAAATGAATGTAAAATTTTGTTTAATATTATTGTCTATTAAATTCTTCGTTTACAAAAAAATTTGATATTTTTTGGTTTAAATTTTTAATTTAGGCTCAAGGTCACAACAGAGTGTTGAAAATAAAACAGATATATTTTGTTTTATTAAATATTATTTTATTCGATATTTCGAAAATTGTCGGTGCTCTTCTTCAGGAATTTTGATTAAAGTCGTCTATTTGTACACAATAGAGTTTGATTGTTTCGAATTATCAAGGGTTGTCTAACTGTATAAAGATTACAAGAAAAGTAAACAGATTTGCTATGATGTTTTTTAAGTTTTTTTTAAATTCGCAGATATTATTTGCGAGTTCATGTATGAGTTGATGAGTTTTGGAACTTTTCAAACATGAATGGTAAAGATCTACTGATGACTTGGTATTTACCTACCAACGAAATGCATATAGATTAGCTAACTCATAATAAATAATATTTTTTTTTTAACATAAACAAAAAAAAAATAAGAACATAAATAAAAGATTTTTTCTTTAATTTTATTATTGTTTTTTTTAATCATCACTATTCACTCCATTTTCTTTTCAGATATAAAACTTATTAAAATCCAAAATGGCCGAATTCTTCTCCTGCATGAAATGTAGTGTTGCTATTTTTTATTCTTCAGTACGGCAATTTTGTACGTCTTAAACTATCACTTAAAAACAGCAAACACAATTACAATTAGTACTCGATTAAATTTATATTCAAATTAACTGATTATAGTTTGCCACGACGATTAAGCTATTTCCGAAAAACTGACTCGTGTTGCCAAGACGAATAATTAGTTTTTAACCAAAATGCTTAAGGAAGGTGATGATAATCAAACTGAGCGTAATATTTGTTTAATATTTTTTGATTTATTATGTTATACATTTATTTTACTAAAATGTGAGCAATATTTAATGCTATTGGCTAGATTCTCATTTTATAAAATACATACATAAAAATTAAATCTAACTTGAAAGCTAGCAAAAAATATTCATAAAATAGTGAAATGCATTTAAAAAAGTAAACTACATGGGAAATATAATCTGAAAATTCCTTATACTCTGTTCTTCGTTTCGAAACGAAAACTGTTCGAATTTGTATGTTAATTACTTTGCAATTAGAAAGCATTTGCTTTCAATTCGAAACACAGATTAGCCCCTACCCTCTGATTTCATGATACTAAAAGACAATTCGGTTGTCCGAAAGTTTGGTTGACTATCAAAGCTAAAAACCATAACAAAGGTATTCGCTAATTAATATGTAAAAGGTACCAAATCAAAGCAATATTTGTAATATCAGTTGTCTTCGTTTGTTGTACTGCTAAACTGTCCGTTTGTCATATTACGGAAATAAGATAAAGATTTTTTTTTAATTTTATTATTTTCTCAGATGTCAAAATACATTTTCATAGTTGGTGCAAGTATTTCTGATATACATAAATGTAGCTTGGGAAATTTATATTGAACACATTAACAAATTTGAATAAGAAAAATCATATATGTACATAGATTCGATTTCTATTAATATTTTTTTTTTTTTTTATTTACTCGTAGAAATATCTAATTCTATTAAAAAAGTTTTGTTTTAATAAGCAATTTTTAAAGATATTTTTTTTATATTTGTTAAAATGAAAACCTAAAATAGAAATTTTTTTCCGCATTCCTTATTTTCAAATCTAGAAATTTTGATTATTTCTTTGGAATATTTGAATTCGAAAATTACTTTTCGAAATATAAAACAATAAAGTCGAAATGAAAATGTTTTCCCATTTTTGTCTAAAGATTTTTTTCGGGCTTTAATTTTTTAGTTTAAACGGACGGATAATTTTTAGCTTGCCGCATTCAAAAATAGGAAGTTACTGATTGCGATCACATCTTCGAAAATCGATTTTCGAATGATGTATGCATTCATAAAAGGCTTTTCAAGTGTTGGTCTTGATTTTTATGAAAGAGGAGTCAAATTACAGCAATAGATATCAATTGTATAGAAGTTTCGCTCGAATTAGTGTTAATAAATTATTTTTATCAATTACGATTAAAATATTACTTAAATCAGTGTAAAATATTTTGCCGACAATTACACATCGCTTCATTTTTTTAAACAATGCTTGAAGCGATTTTAATAAAAAATTAATTTAAGTTTAAATATCACTTACGTTGATGAAGTAATTTTGGTTAAGTCATTGCCGATTGTTTCGATAACTCTACGACCCCAGAGCCATAAACCAACAGATATTCCCACACCACCATATATTAATATATATATAGGACTTTCAGCTTTTTGCATCACAGAACCTTCACGATAAATCATATACAAAGCAATTAGGGGACCTATGGCATTGCTAGATGGCCAAACAAAAAATAATTATGGAAATGTAAAAATTATGTGTATGTATAAATAAAATATAGTTTATAGGTTTATAATTAAAAGAAATACAGGAAAAGCTAATTACTTCGGACAACACTAACGTGCACTTTTTTGCTGGACATCACTTTTTAAGAATATCAAATATTTAACAAAATTTTTTAATGCAAAGCAATAACAAAATTTTTGCATGTTTATATACAGTTTTAGAACATTAATTGGATTTTAGAAAAATTTATTCTGAGATAAAACCAATGATTTTCTATGTCGATTTACTATAACAATGTGCAAAATGTGATAAGAGAGGGCTCTTTAACCCCTAAAATAAGATGTCCCTTGAAAAAAATGTTTTTTTTTTTTGCTGTACAATGTAATTAACTTTTTTCGTTTTCTTTTTTAATATATTTATAAGTTCCTTTTTCTAATTACCTAACATCATTACCACCATGGGCAAAGCTACCAAACGTGGCGGTTAAAATTTGTAAAAATGAAAACAGCATCGAAACTTCCTCCGTCTCCTCATTTTCGGGAGGCTGCAGAGTATTTTTAAAATCATTTATAGCATCTTTACTTTCAATTAAAGGAACTTTGCTGGAATTCGGAGAGAGGGTTGAGGAAATCATTATGTCCAAACTGGAACCACTCTCAACAACCTTAAGATTTTTCCCGGTTTGTATTAAATTCTTATCAGAAACATCTTGAGTCAACGAGGAACAGGCAGTATTTATATCTTTGCTGTGGCTAATGTTATTATTAACTGCTGCAGCAACATCATTCTTAGGAATTTCTTTCGCTTGTTGATCGTGGTTTTCATTTGATTGTGTCTTAAAACATTCCTCTAACTGAGCAGGATTTTCCAACGCCGGACCGATAGAAGTTTTATGCAAGCCACTCGCATAACCATTTAACCCATTGCCATTTTGATGTTCATCAATAAAATTTAAACTAGTTATGGTTAGATCAGTGTTATCTAAACTGACTTTACCTAAAAGATCTTCGGCTTTCTTGATAATTTCCGGATTGATTTTATAGCCATCAGGTGGGGAGCCAATCGTCGGCTTACCATTTATAGTGAAGGGAGCCAATTTAAAGGTTTTTGGCGAATTGTCGGTCAACGAGACCAACTCTGTTATTTCGGCAATTGCTGGCAGTTGTTTGCCCTCGCTCACCAAAGACAAAGGACGACGGTTTTTCTTAGGACTACCGGACGGCGAAGATTCTGTTAAAAACGAAAGGAGTTAATTTCAAAATAAATTGCTTTTCAAAATATTTTCAATTCTACTCACCCACAGAATCTTCAAATTGAAATTTAACTGGATTTTTAGTTCTTAATTGTTTAGCGATTTTACGTTTTTGCATGGGCACTATAAAGAAATGAGTCAAAATGGCCATCAATAAACCCAAAGCAATACTAACAGTCACAGCCAGCCAGGAGGGTATATTATCCATGTAAAGCACTTTAATTGATTTAAATTCAAATCAACACATTAAATTTTAGCCATTGACTTTTATTTATAATTTAATTAAAACTCACACTTAGGACCATCGAACATTACACTGATCACATTGATGAAAACCGTTACACCATAAAATATGGGCAACGAACGAAATCCTGCCTTGAGGGGATCACTGGAACGCAATATAAATTTTTTTATGGCCAAGAATAATAAAATACTAACTAGGCCACTAAGAACAGGAGATATAAACCATGAGCCAACTATGGTACCCATGGTAGACCATTTCAAACCTTGGGTGCCTCTGGCAACTAAAGAGAAGCCAATAGTTGAGCCCACTATACTGTGCGTACCGGAAATAGGCAATTTTAGGAATGTTGCGACCAACAGCCAAATAGCACTACCGGCTAAGGCAGCCAAACATCCCAGCATAAGTTCTTCTTCGAAACCTTCATAGAGACTGACTTCCAAAATGCCTTTACGCATCGTATCCGATACTTTGTAGCCTAGAGAAAAGGAGAGAAAAGAATCAATACATGTACATAAGTATGTATATGTATGTATGTATATAAAAGAAACTTAAAAATTAAAGAAAAATTTTTTGAATGTGTTCATAATAAATTTTTGCAAAAACAAATTAGCCGACTTTAAGTTTAACAACGGAGCCATAATATTTCACATCATTTGAAAACTTTCAAATCACTCTAAAAGCAGAAACATAAAAAAATTACACAATGAATAACCTTCTCTGGTTTTGAAGTCAGTTGATAATTAACAGAGACGCACATTGTCACCTAATGTAAAAATAATAGTAGTAAATCTATACATATATTCAAAACAACTGATCCGTGACTTGTTTCTGTAACTTAAAAAAGTACTTCTATCGAAACATATACGAGTATGGTACACTTAAGCACGATCTTATAACATTCTTTGAATAGGCTCGTGAGAATATGTTCCACAGTAATGCTCGGAGGACCAAATCTTGTATGGGAATTTGCGGAACTTGAAAGTATATTTTGAAGCATCTCGTACCCGTACAGGAGAGGGTAAAAAATCCCACCAAAACCCCGCAAAGCGATTAGCTTATCTGCAGAAAACACCCAGGATCTCTGGCCGGAATCGAACCGACAACTTCCGGCCTCTTAGACTAGCATTGCTACCTATCAGCCAAGGTGGCTTTCTGCAAAGAACGCATTCTTTATTCAATGCGCATCTATTGCAGATTCAGTTAAATATCCATGAAAACTATTCCCTTTTTCTCTTTCCCATAACTAATTTTTCTAATTCCGGCAAAAGATATCATTGTATGACCCCCAAATGCAGCATCATGATGTCAGTTCCACCTTCCGTGCGGTCTATTTGTTTTTTTTTTTTTTTTTTGTATGCTTTTTGTATTATTACGACCTTCTCAATTTTCCGTTCTAATAAAAATATAAATTAATTTAATATTTAAATTTAAAAAACGAACTTAACCCTGAATAATTAAATTTCAGATCGACTAAGAATTCAGAACTTAATTTATAAAAACTTTATTTGTTATTTTTCGTTTTTTTTTTTATAAACAACCTGCTATACCCGATTTTCTACATAGTATGTGAATACTAACTGCCTGACTCACGATGTTGACCGATCGATAATGCTGAAATTGTAAACGAAAAACAAATGATTTGTGACCTTCTAACCATCCATTTTATTTATTTGTTTAGCTTTTCTTCCAGTAAACAATTAATAAGTTAAATAAAATCCGTTATTAGTGGAACGCAAGCTAGATTTTTTACATCTAAAAATCAGGCGATCGACAGACATCGTGAGCTGGGCAGTAATAATTACTGTGGATGGGTGGTATGAAAATTTCTTGCAACAAAGTTACATAATGTAAATACCATTTAAGTTGGTTTGTTTGTTCGTTTGCCTTAAAAAGCATAACCACAAAATAATAATGAAAAACCTTTTGAATCAGACACGTGTTCATTATGTTAAACAGTTTCATACATACATACATAACTTATAAAAAAATGTTCTGGGCAAATATTTGCCAAATGTGGCCGTACCTTTACATACATAAGTGTATTTGTTTACCGCAAATTTGCACTGGATTTTACTGAAATGCGTTCGTTTACAAAAGAAAAAATCAATTGAGAGAGTAAAGTGACAGTTGTCTGACTGAGAGAGTGGACAACAGTGAGCTGCAACAAGAATGATCGATCCTACTTATTCCCTTACGTTGAATTTTAAGAACAACACAAACAAGTATTATTCAATTTTATACTCGTTCGCTTTTTGTGCACAAGCAGAAAATTCATTAAAAAGTGTAAATTATTTCGATCATTTGGTCAGTGTAGCCAGGTAAATATCATGGTGGAATATTAATTCCACCATGGTAAATATTGTCTAATGTACCCAAATTAAAGAGTGTTGTCCACAAAAATTCCCATTTTCAAACTGGAAATCCCCAATTTTGTCCCCAATAAAGATATGTACATATATTAAGCATCATAAAAAACTATTTTTTTCATTAATTTTATTACATACATTTATTTAAGTTAATGCATTCGTATGCGCTCAATGGAACTTTTCAATCCATAGAATATTTTAAAATACCATACACGAAATCAAATTTATTCTTTTTTCTATGCTTTCGAGTTGTAAATTTATAAATAACTCAAAATTTTCCATACTCTCAGTAAATATTTTAAGCATTTATTTTGCTAGTACAGTTAAAGGCCGTGCCGCACTATCCTACACAGTCGCGCGATTTGCAAAATATGACATGTGTGCTAAAAATGTTACTGTGTGACAGATTTTTTGGCAAGTCGTGCGATTTGTAAAATTTTATGAAAATTTTCATAAAATGATAGTTTTCATGCGATCAGAGGAGTATTTATTGTCAACCAGATGTTTTGGCATCAGATTTGTATGATAGTGTGGCACCTACAACACCATTTTGAAACGATTTTTTAAAGTCGGCCAGATTTTTGCAAGATTTTCCTGTGAATGAATCGTACGATTGTCTACGATAGTGAAGCCGGCCTTAAATAATCTAAGAAAAAATTGTTTGAACTGCTTTTTCTTCTAATTCCTTTGAATATTATATGCCAATATCAATTTTAGCAACAACCAAATTGCTTTCCTTATCGTCAATTAGTACATCTATTTTGGCAATATCGAATTCAATAAATCCTGGTTTTAAAATTTTTTAACAAATTGTTATAAAAACCAACATCCTCAATACCATCACCTTGATTTCGAAATATGGAGAAGAAAAAGGCCAAGATACATAAACATATATGTATGTAAATATCTGTATGAAAGAAAATGGTAAAATAAAGCAAAATTGATAATACGCGTATACTGAAAATGAAAAATCGCCAAATCCCTCCCAACGATAATCTGTCCTCAAAAACTAGTTAAAATCCCCAATTTGGGGAGAAATCCCTACACCTGGCTACACTGCATTTGGTGCGAATGGGCATGATCTGATTGCATCAATACAAAAAACACCAACTCTATGTATTTTGTTGGTGGAAAATTTGATTTCGGAAGTCAAAAGTATGAATACGTATGTATGTTTCAAACTGTGATAAAAATATAAATAAAAATTATTTATTCAAATACGAGTACAAAATGAGAGTACAATTTTCAAGTTGGACAAAATTTACTAAACTACTGAATTTAATGCAAAAGTAAACAAACGACCCTAATGCGCAAAACCGATTTTGATAAAATTTTAAAATAGAATAATGAGCGGCAGAAGGAGGCAATTTCTGTCTCTCCAACACTGTTCAAAACATATGTAGATGGACCCTTACATATAAAGAAACATAACCTATGCATTTTTTTAAATAGGACCACGATCTTATTATAGAAATTAGAAAATTATTTTTAATCAATGAAATTTTAATTTATCAGGCTTAAGTTCATTTTCATTAAATTTAATTTTTTATAAATTAAATTATTACATTGTTAGAAAGGAAAATCTAGAAGCTTGTAATAATTGATTTTTTTTTCTAATAAATATAATAATTAAATTTATAAAAAATTAAATTTAAAGAAAACGAACTTAATCCTGACAAATCCAAATTACTTTGATTAAACATCTAAAAATTCATAACTTAATTAATAAAATTATTTTTATTAAATTCACTATAAGGATATACGAAAATATCGTCACCTAAAATCCAAAAGGATGTAACTGACACAAAAAAAACAAAACCGATTTTTGAAATGAAATGGCGTAATTAACAACAATACATCCTTTCTTAAAACTTTACTCGTATATTTTCAGAAATAAAGATTTTATTAACAGAATTAAAATATGTAATTACATATTAATAGTAAATACATACATATGTAATAAATTAATAAAATATGTTGCATCTCCTGTAAAATAATAAAAAGTGTAGTAACGACATTTTGGATTTCAGGTGACGATATGTACACACATAGGTATCATTTATACACAACTATTCTTCCAGGACCTTTGCCTGCATCAGAAAATCTCTTCGGATAAAATCATTAAAATATTTTTTATAATGCGTTCCTATGCACACAGTGTTTGCATCAGATACAGCGCATTGTGATGCAATCCCGAACGAGACTAACTTTACATATTCAGTTTTAATGAATTTAAAATTACTTACCAATTAACACAGCTCCCGAAACTTCACAAAAAGTTGCCAAAATACAAGCCTGGCGTATGGTTAAAACGCCAGATCCTACACTGGTACCAAATGAGTTTGCAACATCATTGGCGCCAATACCAAAAGCCAAAATGAATGCAATAATAAAACCCAACACAACAATCCATAGAATTTCTGGTGAAAACGGCTCCATCTTGTTTCGAGTTTAATATGTATGTATGTATGTATGTATGTATGTATGTAAGATGTCACAAATGAATTACTAACACTATCAACAACAAAATAGGAAACAACTATAGCACACACTCACACAAGTAAACTGAATAAAGTGACTAAAGGACTTCTGCTGACAGTTTCAAGACAAATCTTGCCTATATCTATTTTAAAATTCTTTGTGATCCCTAAATTCTCTTTTCTGTTCTAAAATATTTTGAACGATGGTAAGTATGGTTGTAAAAGTATGGTAATACTAGTAAAAAACTTTTTATATATTTTTACTTATACTTTAAAAGTACGAAATGACATTAAAACAAAAATTAAATAAATATTTGAAATTTGATTGATTTTTAAGAGGGATTTTTGTATAAACAATCAAATTTAATTTCAAATATTTAAACCGCCGTATTTGCGCTTAAATTTCATTTTTGCAATTTTCATTTTTACTTCAAATTTAATTGATTCTAGTTTTGAAAATAATACCTTGGAAATGTTACGTTTCAATAAGAGAATAAAACCTCTTTTCTAGTGTATAAACTATTATATTTTAAATCTTATTTTAAAATATGTATAAATAAATACAACAAGTAACCTAAGATTTTAACTGCTACTGTCTGCTCTTCTTTTTAGTGGAAGCGTGTGTGAGATTTCTGTATTCAATAAAAAAAATGCTACAACTCAGACAAAAAACTATTATTAACGAGAAGGGGGAGTGACTTTTTAAGGTAAAGATGCGATAATTGATACTAAAAATTTTATTGGATTCCTTAAGTTTTGATTTTTGGCTTTTTAAAATAACCAATTTCTTTGTTATGTTGAATAAAACGTTGTTAAGATGTTGTTTATCTGTAATAAGGAATATATGAAAAAATAAATTAAAATTGTTAAATGATATTTTCTTTTTTATTATATTTTTTTTTTTTTTTCATTTATACCTGACGTTCAGAAAAGCATAACTGTTTATATGAAGTCATAAAGAGAAGTATCATGTCTGTAAGAAAATATAACAAATAAACAGAAAATTAATTAGTTGGTTTAAAAAATGTAAAAGAAATTTTTTTATTAAGAAAGTAAGAAAATCTGCAAAAGCAAATATACACAAATACATATCGTTACCTTAATATAATAATATAATATTTTTCAAATCGCCAATTTTTGCTTATTTCGATAACTTATTCTATGTTTCGACGGAAGATGCTTCGCCCTCTATTCATTCTTCACACCGCAATCACGAGCGAAGCAACTTTCTTTCGCTATACAAATTTTTGAGAGCAAAAACATAAATTCTTGAGTACTTAATCGAATCAAATTTTACATTTTTTAGAAAAAACAAATTATTATTTTAAAACAAAGCTTGGGAATAATGATTAGTAATCCTAATGATTAGCAATTGGATTAGAAATTTTAATTGTGCTGAAAAATTGATTAATTATGATTAGTTAGCCAATTTAGACGATTACTAATTGATTAGATTAGAAATAATCAAAAATCTAATCACAATTAGTGACGATTAGCATTTCTAATCAAATCTAATCAAAACTAATTAAAAAAATAATTGATTAGATTTCTTGATTATTTTTGATTAGATTTGATTAGAAATGCTAATCGTCACTAATTGTGATTAGATTTTTGATTATTTCTAATCTAATCAAAATTCAATTCTAATGATTAGATTATTTTATTTCTCTAATCGTAATGATTTCTAATTCTAATCGAAATTCCCAAGCTATGTTTTAAAACTATACCTCATTTTCAGTTTCCTCTATTATTTGTTTTAAAAGCATGTTTAGAAATTTGTATAAATTTCTAATTGTCACTATTGCATTGTTTTAAACAACAATAGTTTAATTTGTTTAATCTTCATCAATTTTAAAATAATTCAGCTAACATATTTATATTAACAATCGTTAATTACTTAAAAATTTTAACGAATTGTTTAACAAGGTTAATAATAATAGATTTGCTAAAAACAATAGAGAACTGTCATTGAGATTAGATCATGTTATTTTTGATCAAAATGTTCTTTGTGTAGAATTAAGTTTTTACACACAAGAATATAATATTTAATGAGATTTCTTTTTCATAAAATAAAAAAAAAAGCATTAGTAATTAGCGATATAGCTTTCCGAAGGACAACTACAGAAAAGATATATATAATTTTACAAAATAATATTTAACCAATTCAACTTGTTTCCATATTGACAAGACAATATAAGAATCCAAATATTTCATATGAACGACTGACTATAAGGGGCTGTGTACATATTACGTAACGCTCCAAGGGGGGGTTAAAGATTTGTTAAGGATTGAAAATTTTGCACTGAAAAATTATTAAAAAGCGTTTGCGGTTGGTTGGGGGGGGGGGGGGGGGGGGTGTAATATGTGCACAGCCCCTAAAAACGATAAAATCTATAAATCGGTAACTTATGTTTCTTCCCTATCTGAAATGTTGGAAAATTCGAAAATTTATGATAATAAGAAACTTATAATGGCCCACAAAACATGTAAGACATCAGGCAGTTTAAATAATAAAAAGAATAAGATTTATAAATCAGATGTCTTGAATTTAGTTTATAAAATATCATATAGGGGTTATGATAATGATACATGTATTAAGGTACATACATACATACATACGAGTACGCATGTATTGAATTAATTGAAAATTAGAATTGCAGAACATATGTATAATAAAAATAAAAATAGTAGTATTTAAATTACTACGAACTGCTTTATTATTATTAATATATGTATGTTAGTAATTGTATAGGCTCAAGTTCGCATTAGTTAATAATTAGAGAAATCTTAAATGGACATTGTTAACACATTTCGAGCAATAAAGGACAAATTTAATATCTAAACATCCCTTTTTTATATTTCAAGTTCAGTTGAAATCTAAAAAGGGAGTTTTAGATATTAAATTTGTCTGTTGTTGGAATTGCTATTCATAATTGGGCTGATATACACTCCGGTTCACTTATTTAAAGGCACTAAAAATTCCATACTCAGCAGCCTGTATCTTTTGCAATTTTTAATCTATTGCAGAATTTTCAAATGGAAACAAAATTGAAATTTTTTATGTGTGTAGAATATTGCTTGGTATGTAAAAGCAAATAACGATTTGAGTCTGCTGATCTTTCAAAAGCAATTGCCTAGTATTTTTATACACACATGCTTAGATGTATGACAAAAAAGGGGTTTGTACGAAAAAATACGTTGAGTTATTATTAAGTTAATATACACAAATAACTAACCAGCCTCAGTAGCACGATGGGTCGTGTGTTGAATTATTGTCTCATTAATATTCAATACGCTTGACCCCGTATTCAATACTACTGAGGCACCTAGTGTATTTATAAATTTATTTCTGCAATGAATATATATATATATATATATATATATCTTCATTTATTGTATATATATCCATTTCAGAATCGATATTTTTATTTTTGCTGATTTTCAATACGAAGCATCCTTAGAAAAATCCCTACATTTTACTTTAAGAAACAATTATCTAGCTATTCTAGTTTCTTCAGAAAATGGATTTCACGTACAGACAGACGGACAGACGGACAGGGCTCAGTTAACCTCCCTATCTATAAGGATCCAGAATATACTTATATACTATATGGACCTCATATAAATATTGTGGAAATTACACACGTAATGACAAACCTATAAATACCCTTACCATTTTTGGTGAAGGGTATAAAAAATATCATGACATTAGTGGAATGTTATTGTTAAGTTATTGAAATACTTAGCTACCTGCGGTGTTATTTTTTATGATTACACAGTCTTTAAAGATGTGTATTTATTATTGTAGCTCAAAGCAAACAAATGTATGTTTTATCATAATGAGTTTCGTCTAACCTAAGTAAAATACTTAGCTACCTGCGGTCTTATTTTTTATGATTACACAGTCTTTTAAGATGTGTATTTATTATTGTAGCCTAAAGCAAACAAATGTATGTTTTATCGTAATGAGTTTTGTCTATCCTAAGTAAACACTAATTAATAGTTTCCTGATAATTCTTGAAAAGAGTGTTATTTATGATTAGGTAGACAGTAAATCAGTTTTTGTGAGTTTTGTCTATCCTAAGGGCCAATAATTCAGAGCTGATTTATATGTTAGTTATTTTTAAATGCTATGTATGTAGATATATATATACTTTTTCACTGCAAAATTAAGTCAACATTAAAAATCCAACATTGTGCATTTAAATACTACATAAGTTTTACGAATTTCCATATGTTTTTGACTGCTTATTTCTTCTTATTTAAAACAAAGCCAATCAAAAAATTTGCGGCTGCTGACAAGTTGCATACAATTTTGGATTGTTTTGTCGCTATTATCCTCTTAATCATTCAAAAATTTTCTTTTATTCAGCAGATCTTAATTATTTTTATTTTTAGCTAAAATTAAAATATATATTTTTTTGGATTTTACTTTATTTGTTCTAGTCAGCTGTTCGTTAGAAAAAATTTGTGGGATTTTTTTTTTATTACGTTGTGCTACCAAGTTTTCAATACAATTAAATAAGAACAATTAAATACGACTGGAAAACAGAAGTACCACTTAAATGCAACATAAATTTAAATGAAAATTAGCTGAATGATATTTACATACGAAGTCAATTATTGGCCCTAAGTAAACAGTCATTAACAATTTACTGATAATCCGGAAAAATGTGTTATTTATGATTGGATAGCCAGTAAATGAGTTTAGTGATAAGAATGCTAGTAATAGGTTTTCCAATAAGAGTGATATGTTTTCTTTAAAAAAAAAAAAACACTTATTGTTAAGGAAATTCAAAAGTTTTTTATTTAATGTGAAGTACAATTAATACAATTAAGTTCCTAGGTTAGGTTAGGTTAGCAAGGGTAGTGTGAAATACACATCCACTCGGAGACCCAATTGGAGCCATTGTGATTCCCTTCATTTATAATTTATTGACTAATTAGTCTCCTTACTGTCCAAGGAGAAACAAAGAGCCCTTAACATCCATCATTCAACCACTTAATTCCCATGATAAAGACCCTGATATCCTCAAGTTTGCATCTCGCGATATCACTAATGCCCTCATGGAAACGTCTGCTCAGCCATCTTTGCCTATGGCGTTGCAGCCTTGGGCAATGACAGATGATATGCTCTATAGTTTCTGGCTCCTCTTCATCCCCACACATCCTACAGAAATCTGGAGTGCCATTTTCCCATATGCTGGTCCTCGCTCTAACCTATGCCCCTTCAAAGCTTTCAGCACCGTCTTACTGTCAACGTAGAATGTTACCTCCATGCCTTCAGTTACATGTTCTGTCACTAGTTCCGTGACCCTGAGGATCGCGAGGATATTTCTGTATATCTTTACACCATTTGTTAGGAATTGTTGCATCATTTTCGATATGGTTCAATCCTCCCATCCTGTCACAGATATGACAAGAAAAAATATCTTTTGAAGAAGTTCCTTTATGATAATTGACTAACTTAAACACAAGTAAATCAAAACCTCCGGGATTCGAGTCCTTCGGAAATTAGAACCAACTTTTTGAATACATTGAATGAAAGAGCGGTTTTATTTTATGTTTGTTTTTAACACCAAAAATTACAAAACCAAACAAATAAATATAAGTGATTAATACTTTTAAAAATATTGCAGATGTGTTTTTTTGCGTATTTTCTAAACAAATATGCACTTTTATCTAGCTTTTTTATTAAAAAATAAACAACCTTCTCGAATATTATAACTACCCCAGAAACAAAGTGGTTCTAATATATGAGAGTCCACTGTACCTTCTAAAAACGATTGCTTTTCTTAAAAATTTATTGAAAGATTCTATATGTACAGCTACATGTGTATGTATCATGAACTTGTTAAAAAGAACAAATATCGATTACCGTTGCAGTTATTTTTCAGTGTCATTGAATTGTTTTCGATTCGTTAACAAAAGAAAAAATATTGAACTTTTTAATCAACAACTGTTATTTGTTGTGGGTAAGCTTATCTACGAGTATATGCATATCGTTGGTAGCTAAATACCCACTCATCAGTAGGTCTTCATCATTCATGTTTTAAAAGTTCCAAAACTCATCGTCATAATATTTGCGAATTCATGTAAAATATTAGAATTCGAATGGAAAAAATTATTTGTTATGATGTTTTTAAAGTTTTTTAACCCTGCTGTTAGGTTGAAAAAAACTTACGAATCTTAGGATGGGTCCATTTTGGTCCACTTTGTATCCAAATGCATTTTATGCAATAGTTTTGTATGCAAATCAAATCGAAAAACAATTTGTTCATCTTGCTGCGAATATAGTAATACGCCATAATTGTTTTTTCTTACTTTTACTAATATAAAAAACGCAATAAATTGTATGAACCAGAATGGTCCATAACCTAATTGAATTTTTTTCTGTTGGATCTCCAGATTAGACTACATCCGAACCAATAAAAAAGCACCCTTTATATTGTATCGATACGTATACATAAAAGTGAATGTATCTTTGTATGTTTGAAAAGTTTGGACTCCCAAACAAGTGACAAAATCTTCATGAAATTTTCACACTATAGGTATTTGTGGGTAGGTTTTTTAAATATCTTAATTAGGCGTGGCACTTCCTATAAAGACGAACTTTTTATATGTTGATATTAATGGAACTAATCCAACTAGGAATTTTACGAAATTTATGAATGTTTTAAAGAAATACTATAAAATATTAAAGTGGGCGTGGTTCCTCCCACACAATAATTCTTATATATCTTGAGAACTAATAGAGTAAATGAGCTGAGATTTGGAGGGAGTCACTTCATGGACTTAGGGCATTATTTACAGAAAATAATTGGAAAAAATTACTGGGCGTGGCACATCTCATATAAATAAAGTTTTTACTTTATGACATTTAGGGAACTAATGCAGTTAAATACTCACAATTTTGAGCGTGTTAAATATTTTGCTTAAATAAAATTTATTAGAAATTGTAGTCGCTAAAAAATTAACATTATTCAAAACCCGTTTTCAGTAAAAAATTTCGAAATAGAAAAAAATATATCATATATAGATAATTTTTCGTTTGCGAAAAAATTAGCCAAAATAAGAAAGGAGTACAAAAATTACCAATTTTGGTTAAAAGTAAGCAAACCGGCAATGCAGGTATGGGCTGAACATCACTGATTTGTAACGAGATTTTTTTCTTTGTAAGCGGGTTATATCTGAAATCAGCGTTACGTAATGTGTGAATAGACCCTCACCTTTCGAATGACCTTGACTTTTCAATGGCGTGTCATAATCTCCATTAGCATAATGTTTATGGACGTTATGAAACTTTTGAAAGTGTCATAATTTCAACAAACATATTAGCCCAATTCATGATCCAGTGCATTTGGTCTAGCATCGTAGCATTTGCAAATGGGTATAGGATATTTATGCTATATATGTATGTATGTACTAACAAAATGCGTATGCTACAGCATTGCATATATGCTACACTTTTAATCGTAGTTTATACATCCTATGCTTTTGCAACACTTAAATGCAAACTGGCGAATACACATAGCATTTTATTTATCAATTTGGTTTTAAAGAAACATATGTACATACATAAATATCAATGAAATAATTTTACTTATTTCAATCAATCAGCTGTAGTTTTGTTTTGCAATCAAGTGAAAAAGGCTGATCACAATAACTGACAAATTTTTGCTATTGCATATATTTGCAATCAAAATACACAAAACTCTGAATTGGGCTATTATGTGCATTAAAAATATCAACACATTTGCAAACTCATTTTTGAATAGCCATTTTTTTGAAACAAAGACCAAGTTTTACAAAAATGTGTATGAGTGACTAGATTTAGATACTTATGTACGAGTACATATGCAAGGCAAATTCATAACAGGTAGACTCGGCTCAATTTGCTTTGAAAAACCTCCAATTACTTTGTCAAAACATGTACCAAAAAATGTGTCAGCAAAGCATTTGACAAAGTAACTGCCGCACAAATACAAGGGGCGAATAAGGGAGAAAATAATCACCTGGGCTGTCGAGACTACAACTACTAACAACTCAAAATTCATGAATTTTCAGTAGAGGTCGAAAACTTTTTTTTTAATACTACTCTTCTATCACAAAGAGAGATACAACTGAAAATTTTTGGTGAAAGAGTGGAGAAAATGGTGTAAAATTTTTACAGTGGGTAGATATGACCACTGTGGTTTGGTTTTTTGCAAAAAGTGAAAATTTGAAAATTTTGAGTTGTTACGCTTTTGTAGAACAAGTGCGATATGCACTCGTACAAAAGTATCTATTTGCACATGTACATATGTATGTATGTACATGTGTTCGTCATCATAATTATCATGCTAGTTTAATATCGATTTTGTCGAATGCATTTTGTAAAATTTACAAAAACAAAACGAAAAACATCAGTAACATCACAACAAACAGTATCTATGCATGTTAAATAAAAGTAGCAACAGCGAAATATAATTTTTCATTTCATAAACAAAACACCACCAACAACGACAAGCACATTGCATTGTTTTTCCGTTATGTGTTTATTTTTAATATTTTTAATACGCGATTGTAAACAAATCGGATGAAATTGAATGAATGAGTAATATTTTCTATTTACTCCTGACACTACGACTAACGGCACTTTGTAAAATCCGATTATAAAGATCATTGTGTATTGCAGTTTTCTTTTCCAGCTGGGATATGAAAGAGCCTGTCCAAGTCAGTGTCAAATATCTGGTTCCTTTGAAACACAGTCGTTGTCTCAAAACGACAACTTCAGGGAATCATTGCACTCGACATAATACACGAAGTAATAATACAAGATAAATTCGTTCTATTTCAAACATTTACTTATTGTATGTATGTACATATTTCTAGGTATCGTAGCCCAACTAATTACTTTTTTTTCAATACCACACATGTCTCTAAGAAAAACTTACTTTTTCCTTTTGTTTACAATACATACATTTGTTTTACTATACATACATATATGTATATGTATGTATATACTGTACTTGATGCTAAATTATTAATTTTTAAGAGTTTTAAAATTTTATATAACGCTGTTGCAGGAATCTATGTATTTGCATAAATATTTTTATGTGAACTCCGCGGGAAAATTCTTGCTAATTTTTTTTTTTTCAAAAGTTTGACTTTCCTGCATTTGCTCTCAAATCTTTTCAATTTAAGCAAGTATAATAAAATTTCGTTATCCATCACACCCTTTTTTGTTGAAGTTTACATAGAACAAAATGAAAAATGAAATCGATTTGAAGTAAAATCGATATGAAAACGATATTGAAGTGAGTGAGCATCACAACTTTATACGTTTTTGTGTCGATTTAAATTCGCAAACGATTTTCATCACATACCTGATTACATTATACATATCGCACTTGATCAACAAGAGGGTATTAACTCAAAATTTTAAAATTTTCAGTAGAGGCAAAAAACTTTTTTTTATACTATTCTTCTATCACAAAGAGAGATACAACTGTATTTTTTTTGGGTGAAAGAGTGGAGAAAATGGTGTAAAATTTTTACATTGGATAGATATGACCACTGTTCATCGATTTCTTGAAAAAACGATATTTTAAAAATTTTGAGTTAATACCCTCTTGTTGATCAAGTGCGATATGTATGTATGAAGTATGTATATATATTCCCATTGACCCTATAAGGAGCTCAGCAAATATGGTAAAATGTAATTTATCCTCTGAAAGGGATTTTATTTCGCCCCAAATTCGATTCATTGTAGCATTTTAGGTGTCGATTTGGCGCCTCCATGTGTGTGTGCAGAATGACCTGTTGTTTAATTGACTTACCGAATTCCACTCGATTGCGTTTCTGGTGATATCTTATAGGGGCCTATTTAGAGTGTGACCTATCCAGTTCTACTCTCGTTTATTTTTTTTCTTTGCAATTTGTATTTGCTTGGTTTCGGTTATTAAATTTGGCCAAAAGATACGGATTATTTCTGGATATCACGAAAACCATCTTGCCATGATTCGCAAATAAAAAACAAAATCAAAGTTTATTTTTTTTAAATAAGACTACTTTGCAGTAAATGAGCGATATGTACATACATATGTACATATATTCAACTATTTCTCAAATACGTGTTCTTGGTATTTAATATCTGAAACACAATTATTTGTATAGCCGTTTCTAAAGAAACTACCACATTTAGCGTTTACATTATAATTGAAATTTTATTTAAATAACTTTTTAGTATTGAATTCGAAAACACTCCGTACATCAAGTCATTATTGTACGGATTTTTAGCAATTTATTACTAAAATATACATACAATGTTCAATATTTTTTTTTTTTTTTTGTTAACGTTATTGTGTTACGTGCATTTTTATAATTTACTATCTATAGCCGGTGCGCTTCGCAACCTCCATTCTCAAACAATAAAACTCTCATTTGTATAAGGTTTTCCAATAGGGATGATATTATTTTCAAGTGACGTTTCGGCCATTTGTAATATGTCATGATCTGTCATTTGTTTTTCATTGTATTCAATAGTGTTTACAATTTCATCATGGAGAGATATACGCAAGAACAACGTTGCTAATTTTGCCTTGGAACAACTTGAAAACGTTAACGATTTTTTTAAGAAAATCATCTTCTCCGATGAGGCTTACTTTCATCTGAGTGGTGCAATAAATAAACAAAACTGTCTAAAATCCACAAATTATTCATGAAAAACCATTACAATCACCTAAATTGACAGTTTGGTGTGGTTTTTGGTCTAGTGGAATCATCGGTCCGTACTTCTTTCGCAATGAAGCTGGTAACACCGTTACTGTGAATGGAGAGCGGTATAGATCGATGATAACCAACTTGTTATGGCCGAAATTGGAAGAAGTTGATCTTGACAATATTTGGTTCCAACAAGACGGTGCTACGTGCCACACAGCAAATGCAACAATTGAATTATTGCGTGAAAAGTTTGGAGATTCGATTATTTCAAGAAATTGTGATATTGAATGGCCTCCAAGAAGTTGTGATTTAACACCATTAGACTATTTCTTGTGGGGTTATTTAAAGTCATTGATCTTTCGAAATAAACCAGACTCTCTTCAAGCTTTACAAGTCAATATTGAACGTG
The DNA here is from genome assembly GCA_947311025.1 of Lypha dubia. NCBI lineage: Eukaryota > Metazoa > Arthropoda > Insecta > Diptera > Tachinidae > Lypha > Lypha dubia. The sequence continues at coordinate 3,940,198 of OX371263.1, forward strand.
TCATTCATGACATACGACTTGATTTAGTGGAAAAAGTGCTCGAAAATTGGGTTCATCGAAGAAGAAGTCGTGGAGGCCATTTGAATGACGTTTTGTTTAGAACTTAATTGTATCGATTGTACTTCACATTAAATAAAAAATTTTTGAATTTCCTAAACAATAAGTGTGTTTTTTTTTAAGAAATCATATCACTCTTATTGTAAAAGCTTATATGTATGTATAAATTATTGATTCTTATATACATAATTCTTTTGATACTTCATTATTTTAGAGAAATGCACCTTTCCACCATTTTTTTTCCAGAAGAGACCCGTAGCGAAATTCATGACATTCATTGGTTATTCGTTTTTCCTTCATTATTAACTAAAGATTTGGCAGGATATTGTGTTTTAGTCTAGAACTAACCCACAGCGAATGCCATGTTGCTTTAGTTGCGGAGATGTGTCAATATTAATGTTTTCTTTGTATATGGTGTACCCTTCCCCCCACCAACATAAAAAAATAATTATCCTATTTGACACTCGGGGTCATCTACGGTTCCATAATTTGAAGACGATCGCTCTTGCCGCTTAGCTTCCTTAGAAGACAAGCAAGGCACATAAAGATGCAATATCGCTCTTACAAACCGACCACACGAGCAATAAGTTGGGCAATTATTGCCGTGGCAACCTTCAAATTCTGTTGCCAACACAAGATATTAACAACAGCAATCAGCAACAAATGTTAGAACACATTACTGAGCAATAATGTTTTAACAGAAGCTGTCAAATTAAATTGTCATTTATATGAAATTAATTTTTTTTTTGGCAAATAGAAACATAAAAGAATTTTGCATTTTTGTATGGATGGGTAGTTTTCATTGACAAGAAATTGTTGCTGAACAATATATTACAGACAATTTATTTTCATTTTGTGTGCTAGTAGAAAATTTTACTAGTTGTCAAGTACAAAATTTTTTTTAGAAAACTGGAAATTTATTTGTTATCAGGTAAATATTTTTCTAGTTTTCACATAAAATTATGGAATATGAGGGGAATGTTTACTAAATATATTAGTTTTTTTAAACACTGCCGCTAACAACACGATGGCTTCGATTCAAAATGAGTTTCATGCTCTTAAAGTGCGGTCTACACCTGACATGAAAACACGGACAGAAACAGCAAAATCCTGTTACTGTCAGGTGTGGACCGCAAATGTTAATGTTTTCTAGCCGTCTTAACACGGCTGTTAAGACGTCTGTCTTGAAAGCTCCGTCTTAACAGAAAATGACGTTTAGCTGTCAAAGTTTTGTTTTCGTTGTTATTTTAAGGGAAAAAACTGAAATAATATTGTGGAAAAAGTAATAGTTGTGTATATTTTATAAAAAAAAGTGTGAAGCAAACTGAATTTTTGTAGCAAATACGTCCTGAATAAGAAAATAAATAACAAAAATAATGTGAGCTTACAATTTTAGTTAAAATGAATTAAATTATACATATGTAGATATATACTACATATGTACATCTGTATGTATGTATATGTGTCCTTCACCACCGGTGGTTAATGAAATTAAATTGTACAAAATTATTGTTTGCCATAAAATATACACAACACTAATAAGAAAATATTTTTTTCCGACACAACCACAAACAAGAGACAAAACTAGCGTAGTTAACTCGTTGACGAAACAAAAATATTGAAAAATTATGACATACGTATGTATACTCCACCATTAAAAGATTCGCGTGTTTTAACAGCACGTCTTAACAGCATGTCATGTCTAATGTAGACGTGCAGTAACGACACAGTCAGAACATTCATGTTAGCACAAAACAACAAATATATAAAACTGCATGTTTGAAACGAACGGTTGCGTAAACAAGTGTTTTTTGCTTTTGAACGAAAACGATTGATCATGAAAATCAATGTGCATAATCAAGTATACCCGAAAATTAAGCACTTGCTGCAGCTCACTGTTTAATACATTTGGATTTGCAAAGAAAGTAAAAACAATAAGAAATCTTTTTACATGTTTCGATGTGGGATAATTGTAGGAATGTTAAAGGAATGTTAAACGAACAAAAGAGAAGAGAATTTAGTAAATAGATTTTGTTTTTGCATTTTACTGTTCTGAAAATTTGACAACTTTGTTGCAATTTTTATTTTACAAATATGGTTTTTTCTCTGAGAAATGATCGGAAAGCAGCCTCGAAAATTTCATTTGTTTTTTCAATACCAATATTAGTAAATTGTGACAAATCGTTTAGTATTTTAAATAATTTGTACTCCAAAGAGAGGAAGAGAATGTCATTTGATCTTACAAAATTCGATTAATTAATAAGAATAAATCTTGATGAAGATTGCAAAACTTTTAATCAATAGCCGATGGTACAGAATTAGATTTGTATCTACAAAAAAAAAAAAAAAGGACGTTGTGTCAAAAAAATATGTATGTATATGTATGTGGAAAAATAAGTAGATAATAATTTTGGTATATTTTATTTTATATGAACGTTAAAAGCCTGACTGGTGCCTGCTAGAGAATCGCTTAATTTCTTTATATAAATATTTAGTACGGAAATTCCCGCATTTTTGCTATTAACCGTTTCTTAGCTGTGTCAAACAAAAGACAAGGATTCCTGCTATGATGGGAATACACGCAATTACTTGTTTGATAGTTTATTTAGCTGCGAGAAACAAATGACAGAAATTCCTTAAGAACGGAAATTCCCGCATTTTTGGTATTAACCGTTTCTTAACTGTGTCAAACAAATGACGGAGATTCCTGCTATGATGGGAATACACGCAATTACTTGTTTGATAGTTTATTTAGCTGCGTGAAACAAATGACGGAAATTCCTTAAGGACTTAAATTCCCGCGTTTCGTTTTAAAGAGTTTGAAAAGATAATTGCGGGATATCCTGGATAAAAATAAAGAAATATACACATGTTACTTTACTAATATCTAAATGATGATTTTTAGAACATCCATTGGGGCATAGTTACGGTGACCATATTTTTCGCCAAAACAAAAGCACTCAAAATTAAAAAAAATTATTGTTATTAACTTAATTACATAGATATATTTTATATCAATAAAATAAAAATATAATTCAAACAATGTAATATTAGTGACTAGTACAAGTATGTAGTTACATATGTATGTATGTATGTATGTATGTACTTATTTTAATGTTTAAAACAGAAAATATGCCTAGAAGTTCATACGTCGTTAAAACAAAATATTAATTAATTAATCAAAATTAACAAATAAATTAAAATAACTGAAAACAATAGTTTAAGGATTATATACATATTATTGATATTTTTCTGAAGAATGTATTTTTTTTAATTTATCAATGTTATTTGATAAAAACAATTTAAATTCTGCACAGTCCATTTGAAAGCCGACAGAAAATTTGACACATGAACATACACTTTTCAGTGTTGCCAGGCAATTCCTGTCTTTGGTGGTTATAAATTTATATTGTATTGAGTTTAAAATTTCGGTATTTTCGAGAAAATAAAACTTTTAATTTTGGAAACTAAAGAAGAACATTAGCCATCAAAAAAAAGGACAATTCAATTAAAAAAAGGACAATTTATTTTGTTTATATTTAAAAGGACGTTGTGTCAAAAAAGAGGACAGTCCTTTTTAAAAAAGGATGGATGGTCACCGTAGGCATAGTGCTGGCTTATAGTTTTTGCATTTCAAGCTTGATTCTTTCCTGGGGTGCTACTTTGCAGTTCGAATCGAAAGAAATGTCTTTCGAACTGCCATGTAAATAACATACAAGTTCGACCACTTTTCTGTTAGAATCGAAATACAGAGTAACACACCTGGTTACACTTTTGAGACAATCAGGGGTTTCTGTGACACAGGTATTCAGGGTACCTGCATCTGTTATCAAGACTTTTATTTTAACTTTATGCTCGATGTTTTGAAGGGAAGAGTTTTTTCTGGGAAGTGATGAATGCTTATATCTTTGGGCAGGATTTTCTTTGTATTTTTTGTGGATGTCCAATTCATCTCGAAAGTATAAAAAGGATTTTTTTATATGAAACATTTTATAAATAAAAAAAGGAATTCCATACAGCCATGTACAGGAAATGAAATATGAATGAAAAATAGCCATCCACACACAAATGGAAAAACACTCATATATATGCAAAATATTCTTTTCATAGAATATGCCGCTATCAAAAATACCAAACAATAAAATATATGCCAATCCAACCAAACACAACTTCGACTAGTTGACAAACATGCCGATCTTACAATGACTATTATTTAAAAAGTGTTCTCCTTGAATCAACAACCAGCAACCCAAAAAATTTTTCTAAATATGCGTTGAAAATTGCTGCTTCAAAGAATTTTCAACGACTTCAGATATGTATGTACATATGTACATCTGTACATTGTACATACTATGTATGTTGATATACACAAGTTGATACACAAACCTACATACACACATATATAAATAAACACATTCATATAAGCATTCATGCATACATCCAAATTTCGTACGCGATTTTCATTATACACATCAAAATGAGACTCACAACTGCTCACAACAAGTAAACATTCATAAAGCAAATGTTGATTGTTAAAAATTCTTGAAATCTGCTATTTGAAATTTATTTGTTATCAGGTAAATATTTTTAGTTTCTCTACTATCAAAAATGGAAACGGATCATATTTTCTCACTAGTCGCTAGTATAATAAATAAAAATAAAAAAACTAATTTTAAGCCCTGGAATAAATTTAATTGTAATACCAATGTCTTGGCGATGAAGTATATAGCCAATATACATATGTACATATATCAAATATTTGTTATATATTGACCACAAAAATTCTTTTTTTCTCGCTTTAAGTAGGCAGCTACATACAAAGTATGTTGCGTTCATTAATGATTATTACTTTGTTTTAAATAATAATGAAATAAAATATATATCATAGCGACTTTTTTTCCATTTTTTGCGAATTTTAACGGAAGAAATTTATTTCTTATCAAAAAGTAAAAAAAAAAATGGCTTTGGCGATTTTGGCGATTTTTGACATTGAATTTGGCGATAAAGGTCAAAATAAGTATGACAGCCCTGGCCTTTGAGAATACTACCACCAAAGAGAACAATTTTAAAATGAAATCAAATTTAAGAGAATTTATAAAAATAATTAAATAAGGAGTTAATTATGAAATTAAATACACGTGAATGAAGTTAATACAAGTAACAGGCTATTTTTAAGAAAAATGTATAAGAAAACTTAACTACATGTATATTTATGAACAGATACATATGTACATCCAGTTTATACCTACCTACCTACCTACCTAAAGAAATTATTTTTGTTAAAGAAAAAATCCTTGAGTAGTTTTAGACAAATATTGTTATCAAGGTGTTCAGGAATTTGAAATTGTATTTATACATACCTACATACATAGTTATGTATGTATAAGTATAATGCTGGAAATACACAATTTCTTAATAATTTTGCCATTTTTTATTTATTGAAAATATCAGATGTTTGGCGCCTAGTTGTTTGTTTTCTCTTCCTTAAATTTTTTCTAGACACCAAACGTAAGAAACCCTCTTTATTAGATAAGACCAACTTGTAGAGATTTATTGATTTTTATCAAAATAACGAATGGTTATTTGCGTTATGTAAAAACAAATTCCCAACAACAAAGCAGAACAGTAATCTCAGAACAATGGTTCAAACTTTAAAGACTATCTACATTTTATTATTGAACAAATCATTAATCCTAATGTACATATGTATGTACTTACCACATGCATGTACTTATGTCCATAAATGCATAAACACAAACATGTTTAGGTTCATAAGTACACCAAGTCCAAGATATTCTAAAAGAAACATTCAAGGCAACTAAATAAAAACTAAAACGACTAGCTTAAGAATATACATGCACACATATGTATGTATGCATGTGTATATGTAAGTATGTATCACGAAAAGGATTAAGACCCTCTCCTAAGCCCTTTTATATTTATGTAAGTCCCTTAACAAACATCGTACACAAACACATTGCTCTTAAAAGTATTTAATTTTCCTTTAGTTTTTTCACAAAAAATACAATATAATTTTACTCACTTGTTTTAACAAAAATTTGTATTTAAATGTCCTTCACTATTTAGTTTAAAAATTATCTTATTTTTTAATTTGTTTAAAACCGAAACATTTATGCCTTTCACAATGTTGCACAAATCAGTTTTAGAGACTGTATTTAACCAATTATACTTATACTAGTTCAAATATACAGCACCTTACGACACTTCTTTATATTCTGTGACGTTACTCTAACGAGAATGATAATACACACGTAGCTGCCAGATTTTTTGAGGTAATATCGTCATATTTTTGGGCAAAAATCGTCAATATAGCTTATTGAAATCGTCATAAACACGTCAAATGAAAAAACCGCTTTTTTACCAACAAAACATATTTTATCAGAGGCAAAATATAACAAAACTTTTAAATAAATCTTATTAAAAAAACAGCATTCTTTAAATACAGAGATTAGATACTTCAATTAGAATTCACAATAAAATCACATGTATATAGATTGCATGTTTTTCACTTGGCTTTTGCACTAAGTACATTTAAATTCAAAAACATTTGCTTTTTACAAAATTCTCAGAGTAATTCTAAGTACAAAAGGGGATCAAAGCAAGTAAATACAAAACAAAAAAAAAAAAAAAACAAACAAAACACATATTCTCTTTATACGCTCAGAGTATTTGTATTTACTCATTCTTATTCACAATAAGTAGAGTAAAGTAAACATTTTTTTATAATATTTTGCAAGGTTCTTATTTTACCATGTGGGTATTTTAAGCATTTTCTTGGTTTTTATTTTTAGCATTAATTTAGCACTAATTTTATGGAATATACATACATATGTACATACCATCTAGGTATATACAACTATTTATATGTTGATAATTTGATCTTAACATCAAATTAAATAAAAGCGAAATTTCATACAAACAAAATAAAACTTACAAAAATACTTAAGTATTTTAGTAAATAGTTTAAGTACTGCTTGTCTTAACTTAATGTGATTGGTTCTTATTATGCTTACTTCTTACATGCTTTAATACTTGGTTTATTTATTTGGTACACAAACAGTATTTATTGTGTTTGTTTCTTATAATAGTGAACAGAAGAAGGTATAGTAAAGAGAAGGTATAATAAAACAAATACACGAAAAAAAGAGAATGTATTTAAGTATTTGTTTTTTGCACTTTTGCAAAAGCCTATTTGTCACTACTTTGAAATACACACACACACATATATATATATATATATATATATATATATATATACAATGAGTGGAAAAAATTCAATCCTTGAGTTATTTTTTTTCCAATGCAGTAAAATATGCATTTTAAATATCATTTTTTGAAACATTTTTTTCTAAAACTGTATAAAAACTACAAAATATATTATACTACAAAAATATAATTTTTAAAGAAAATATGTACATTGTACATATATGTACATATGTATGTAAGCATAATATTTTACAATTATATAGTGCAATTAAACATGTTGATTAATTCAGGTACAACTGTGAGATCATAACAGCTACATTTTTCTAGCTTTAATCTTGCATCTCTGATATTATTTCCAAAAATCCAATAGTTATATGTTTTTATCAGGACAATAATTTTAATTGTCTGAACTCAGTTTCAAGCACTTGGCTTTCACTTTCTTCAACAAAATGAAAAATTCTTTTATAATTTCAGAAAACCAACTTTTTTCTTCATTAATAATACTAAATGGATTAATTTAGCCAAGAGCTTTATATTTATTTTCAAAATCAAATCTTGATAATATCTGATCACAAAAGCTCTATATAAAAATTAACACAATTATTACTACTATCATATTTTTCTTTTGCATTTATTTGTGCTTCTTTCAATACATCTCTGGCAAATATTCCTAAATAAATGTCTTCAAAATTTAATTTTTTTTTTTTTTATAATCAGTTAAATAAAAGTTTTCAGTATTAAGCAAACTAGTTTTTAAAAAGTTGCTCATTACAATTTTCAGCAGTTCAACGTTGCTTTACTAGTACATATAAATGTTGAAAACTTGAATTATATAAAATCGTCAAAATGAGGGTATAAATCGTCCCATCGTCACCATGTCATATTTAGGAACCAAAATCGTCAAAATGACGATAAATCGTCAAATCTGGCAGCTATGAATACACAGGCCGCAAATAAATATTTTAACGCTGCTTTTATCTTTTGCTTTTCTTCTTTTTTTTATTTTGTTCCATGGTAAAACTAACAGGTATGCGCAGTTCGACAACAACTACAATAATCCAAAAAAACAACATGTATTTTGTTAGTGTAAGGTACTCGCTTTGGATCAAAATACACAAATAAATTTAAAGCATTTTCTTACGTATGAGTACCATTATTCATGTACTCTCTTCAAACTATATCAGTTTGTATGAAAATTTGCTATAAAGCGAGCTCAGTCAGCTGTGCTAGTAAGCTCACCTGTTGAATACGCCTTGTTTTGTTCTGTATTTGCTGTAATTGCAGTGATGCTAGACATTTTTTTCAACGTCTCCAAGCATGGGAAGTATAATACCCCTAATATTTGAAAAATAAACCTTCAAATTGTCGTTTACAAAGGGGCTGCGCACATATTATGTTATGATCCAGGGGGGGAGGCTAAAGATTTGTTACGGATTGGAAATGCTGTACTGAAAAATTTTAGGAAAAAGCGTTACGGTGGGGGGGTATAAAATTCCAGAAAACAGCGTTACGTAAATGTGCACAGCCCAGAACTATTGCATTTATAAACCAAGGCAAATTCAATACAGGTAGAATCGACTCAGTTCGCTTTCAAAAGGCTCAACAAAGCATTTGACAAAATAACTGGTGCACAAGGTGCGAATCAAGGCGAAAATAATCACCTGGGCTGTCGACTATCTGTTATGAAATTGCCTTGATATAAACAATATTTTTAAGTTAATACAATACCTTACTTTACAAGCAAAAACCATATAAAATCTTATCAATCACTTATTTGGTCAATTCAAAGGAAGATTACGTATTATGTGTTATTGTATGATTTCTTTTATACTAATGTCCTCTAACCGATGCGTATTTATACAGATGGGATTAATGGCCAGTTTTTCATTTCTTATATAAATACTTAGGGCCAATTTTTTAATTCGTATTTATGTAATTTATCTTTAAATGCTATTGAAATACTAAATTGAGTTATTTTCTAAAAACTTAAATGTAACTTAAATTATCAATCTGCGTCATTTTAATTCAATTTAACTTTTACGAATTTTAATATGTTTTGCCAACTTTTTCTGTTTGTTCTCTTCGGTTTTGTTGTGTACAAAGCAAAACAATATGTGGTTTCTATGTATTTAGTGGTTATGCGTCCAAAATATAAACAACTTTTGACATGATTGTGAAGTCTACCATTTTTTTGCAATTTATTTAACGGTCAAACACAACTCTACAAAAAACCACATGGCGTGTTACGCAGACCTAATTGTTCGGCCATGACGATGATCAATTCATTTTAACTGTCAATCACCGAAACAAAAACAGATTAAAGTAGAGATTGTAAATTGTGAAATAAATTTGCAGAATTTATTTAGTTGCTTGCATATATTTTAAGCATTTAACTAGGACTAAAACGATTGCTGAAAATAATAAAAGGAAATGGTAAGCTGCAGCTCTGTACTCTTAAATTCTTTAAATAAAAAAATTAAATACTTAAATCAACAATTACAGTTTCAGTTTAGTGGTTTCAACATGATGTTCCCAGAAGCAGGACGAAGTTTCAAGGCTTCCTACAAATGCTTTTCGGTTTCTATGATGCCGGGTAGTGAAAGACAAGATGTTGAAAATGGAGGCAAAAGTAATTAAATTTAGTAATGTGAATGCAAAAAGTTATTAATATAATATAATGTCAGTTATAATGCCTCCTTCTGCATTGGATTCGTTAACGCGTTTAAATGTTGAATATCCTATGTTATTCAAATTGATCAACAATAAAAAGGGAAGAAATTCGCATGCTGGTGTTTTGGAGTTTGTTGCCGATGAGGGTAAATGCTATTTGCCCTATTGGATGATGGACAATTTGTTGCTGGAAGAAGAAGATATTTTAACTATTGAAAGTGTATCTTTGCCAGTGGCAAACTTTTCCAAGTTCCAACCACACAGCACCGACTTTTTGGACATAACTAATCCGAAAGCAGTATTGGAAAACGCTTTGAGAAATTTCGCCTGCCTTACCACGGGCGATGTTATTGCTATTAAATATAATAAAAAGGTTTATGAATTGTGTGTATTGGAAACTAAACCGGGCAATGCTGTGAGCATTATAGAATGTGATATGAATGTAAGTAAATTAGATGTGTTTCTAACAAAAATGTAATAAAACCAAGAATTTTAAAGGTGGAATTCGAAGCACCAGTGGGATACAAAGATTCATCAGCCGCAATAAAAGAGAAGCCACAAGAAGAACAGCCCGAAGATCATATTATGGAAGAGGTAGTAGAAACATTTAAAGGTTCTGGAGTCCGTTTAGATGGCAAAAAGAAAAAAGAATCGCAGTTGGATACACCCGTTGTTAAAAAGGTATACACTCATTTATATATTAAAAATGTTTATTAATGTCACTACTTTCGTAGGTTTTGGCCAGGGGTGTGCCCGACTACGATTACAAATTTGGTGTGCTAAAATTTGATCATAGCATTAAGCCTATAAGTGATCGTGTGTCAGATATCGAGTCAAACCCTGAACCGGAAGAATCTTTCCATGGCCAAGGCTTTTCCATGAAGAAATCGCGCAAATAAACAAACATTTTTAAGCAACATAATATACAATTTATTTAAATCTTTTAATAAATTTCATCTTGGAGTTTACAAATTTAATGTGAGTTTAATAACTTCAGCAGGCTTTTGCAATGGGGGTGGTGCTAAAGTCATAGGCGGAAGCTTGCGTATTTTGCGACCGTAACGACCATCTTTTCGTTTCCATAAGCCAGAACGGGGACGATTTCCTAATTCACGCATACGCTGTGCCGAACCAATATGCTGCTTGTTGTGATCGATATTGCTAACGCGCCCTAAAATATGTATGTAGGTTATATAATACTCAAAAATACTCTGTATTTTTTCTTACCAACAGTGGCCATACAAATGTTAGCGAAAGCATATTCACGCTTAGACGGCAGTTGTACTACAACTTTGTCATCGAATTTACGCAAGATAGTGCCGAATGTACCTGCAGCATGAATCATATGACTGGGGAACCCCGGATTCTTTTCCAAATTGTGTATTCTTGTCCCTACCGGCATTGCACCCAAAGGGAACGCATCTCCTTCATTAGGACGCACTATTATAAATAAAATACTACTATATTTGTTTATAGCAGAAATAGTGTTGAGCTTACCTGGTATTCTTGGTATGACTCTTGAAGTTTTAATAATATCTCCTACTTTCATGTTTTCTGTTGCTAATATATACTTCAACTCATCACCTACCCCTACAAGAGCAATTTTTGCAGTTCTGCACCCATCATCTAAAATTTCTATAACCTTTTCCTCTTGAGGTGGCCCTTCTAAAGGTCCATCTCGCACCCACTTAACCCAATGGTATTTTTGTTTAATACCACCGCCAATGCCCTTGGCAACAACTCGACCAGTAACTGGATCTCTGCCAGCCAGGTGCGTTATTTTCAACGGTTCTATGGTATATTCATCTTTGAAGTGAACAATGCGTCTAAATTGTCGTCCACCACCGGGTTTAGGTAATTCTACGAATTTCGTTTTTGTTCTTAGTTGTAGATGAAACACTGTTGAGATGGGTATTAAACTCTGCATTTGTGATTTTATAACGCAGTTTGACAATAAACGTGTTAAATTATTCATTTTTAATTTATTAAAAAGTTATTTACCAATAAATTTGAGAATTATTACACCATTGACATAGACAGAGTACCAAGTCAATTAAGCGGGGCTACCCGGCCGCCAGTATATATAGCTACTAAGTCGCCACTGAAAACAACGCTTGCCGGCTTACATGATTTACATATCGTCGGTCACAAGTTGACAACTCTGAAGGGCACTACACCAACAATAATAATGATAACTTTTTTTTAGTTTTTTATTTATATTGTATTTTATTATTGAATATATAATAATATACTTTTTTTTATTTATATTTTCATTTCCTTAAATGCAATGCATTGGTATTGAATGTATTTTTTTTTCATCCGACATATTTAGCGTTTGTTCTCTTTGAAATTTCGTTATAGTTTAAAGATGTGTACGTGCTTGAAGAGTAAAACCAATATATTCATCAAAATCAGTCGGGTGATTAGACATTACTCATGATCATGGTATAATAAATAAGGTATAATTGTCCCGGCAGCTGTAGACGTGTATTTTTGTTTTCTGTATGTCAGTTTGTTTTTATTTTGTTTGAAATGTATTTTACAAAAATTAAATTTTGTATTTTTTATTTTCTTCTTTCTCTATTTTTGACACACAGACAACACTTTACACTAACAAAATGCCTTTTGTTTTTGTGACGTTGTATATGTTTTAGGGACAAGACCAAGGCAAATTCGCCTTGGAAAAGACTATTTTATTAATTATACCATGACTCATGATCAAGGCGAATTGAATTTGTATATATAAAGTTTGACATATGTACCATTTTTTAAAGGTTAAAACACATCCCTAAAAAAAACAACTGTTATTAAAACCACCCATGGTGTAATAATATAAGGTGTGCGAAACATGGAATAAGGTTTTTTGTAGGGTTGTGTTTTGACCGTTAAATAATCTGCAAAAAAATGGTCTCTTCGATCTTGTCAAAAGTTGTTTACATTTTTGGCCGCCATCATGAATATTTTTGTTTACGTTATGCTTTTTTTTTGCATAACAACATTTTGTTTTGTTATGTTTACAGCTATTTTTTTTTGCATGTCGTTGGTAAGCGCACCTAATATAATACACCATTAAACCACCTATGTAAACACGATTTGGCAAGGTATTTACCAAGTGCGATTATGTGGCAGCTTTGAAAGAAAACCGCAGAAATGTAAGTATAATACAAGGCGTATCCATATCGTTTTGCCATGGTAATACATAGTCTGTGGTACTTGCAAATAAGTTAAATAAGGAAAGTTTCAATTTTGGAACCAATAAAGATCTGATATTTCTTTTGTGCTGGTGTAGAGGAAAAAAGCATCAAAAATTGCCGCTCAACATAAGTGGGACTACTCCCAAACAAGCCTTTGTTGTTTTTTTGAAAACCAAAACACCATGAACGAAGCAGCCTTAGCTGGAATGATCCCATACGATACAATTGGTCTCTATGAACAACCTAAACCAAGATTCATATTTAAAATGCCTCGAGTGGTTCCCGACCAAAAGTCGAAATTTGAAAGTGATGAACTTTTTCGCCGTTTGAGTCGAGAAAGCGAAATACGTTATACTGGATATCGTGAGCGAGCTTTGGAAGAGCGGCAGATACGCTTCCAAAATGGATGCCGGGAAGGTCATACTGAAATTTCATTTGTTGCTTCAGGCACAAACTTGCAACTTGTTTTTAATGCAACTCAGAATCCTTATATACATGACAAAGAGTGCGAATTCGAAAAGGAGATTGGAAAAGTTCATATTAAATCGTATTTTATTATGAACGGTGTATGCGTCAGGTTTCGCGGTTGGTTAGACCTTGATCGACTTGATGGCGTCGGTTGTTTGGAGTATGACGAACGCAGGGCAATGCACGAGGATGCTATACTTCGAGATCAAATTGATCGCTATAATCAAAGATTAAGGGAATTTGAGGATTCGAAAAGAGCTTATCGAGAAAATCGTCCCGAGGATATGGACGCAGTACGCCGCGGGGTTGCTTCAGGTGGTATTGGAGTTGCTGCTGCTAGCATGTGGCGACGTTAAAAATAGCAATACATGTACACTATACAAACGTGGTGAATAAAACTGAATTTTATATAATTGCTACAAATTTTCACTAAATACTAAGGGTAATCACGATGGCGATTGTGCAAATATGCATTTTGCAAATTTGCTGTGCATAGTGTACGAGCCTGAACACAATGTAGCGATAATTTATTGCGGTGCGGTTTTTCATACGATTTTGAAATATGCACAAATAAATTAATGGTGTCTATTCCAGAAAACGCGTCGAAGAAGTGAAAATTTACATGGAAAACAAAATTGAATACATTTAAAAAATTTGTTTTTTTTTCGAACACAACCAAACTGAGTCGAGTTGAGAACGACAATAGGGGCATGTATCATGCAATCAGATCGAAATGATTTACACTTGTTGATGAATTATATTGTGCATAAAAAGCTGACAAGCATAAAATTGAATAATACTTGTTTGTGGTGATCTTAAAATTAAACGTTAGTGAATAAGTAGGCTCGATCATACTTGTGGCAGCTCACTGGTATATGCCGCTATGTTGGGAAATACCATGGGGAAGAAAATCATTAAACCTGGCCAAAGGTCAGCTGTGCAGAGAAGCACAATGTATAACCACTGTTTTATATAAAATCCTCAAAAAAGTCTTTAAATAAGCATCGCCGCCAATTTGTTATTAAATATTTTCTTCTTATTTTGGAACAAATCTAGTTTAGTGACGCAGTTCCAAATGAAAATTTTTCAATCAGTCATTCAGCTCTTTATTACTTGCATAATTTCTTTTAAAAAAACTTGTACTTCAGGATCTTGCATTAAAGTTCTCTTCTTCATACTTAAGACCATGTCCAAAACATCTATGCATTTTTCCTTTTCTCTACCTGTCTTCAACTCACTCTCATGACCACCATCATCATCGTCCCCGGCACTTGTGGCACCAGCAGTTACAGATGAATTTTGGTTTGCGGCTGCATTGTCTACAGTCAAATTGCTGTCAGTTAAGTCACGTTTGTCATTGGTTACAATCTGTTTGATTTTATGTTTATATTTACGTTGAGGTCTTGCGCTCGTGGATGAAACTACCAAAACATTATCCAGGGATTGAGATTTATTTTTGGAAGTTTTTTTATGATAAGGTCTCTTTTGTCTCGTTGCATCAGTTTTGTGTGTCTCTTGCTTAATATCTGTAACAGCAACTGGAGTATTTGTTTTATTAATTATGGCATTTTCAGGATATGATTGATTAAAATCTTGCAGCCTACGTTTTACATGCAGATTAAGCTTAGCTTTGATATTTTTAGGAGATTTATCCTCTGGAGTAGAAGGCGGTGAAAATTCACGTTTGATTTGCAAATTTTCAGGAAATGCTTCCATGTTTTGGTCCAGAAAATCCTATGATTCAATTGTGCTACACAGCGTTGCCGTTTTAATCACAGATATGCATATGAATATGCGTTGGGTTTTTTCGCCGAAGTGTACTTTTTTCAAATTATACCAATCATGGTACAATAATAACAGGTACACGCAAGGCGTATTAAACCAGGTGGCAGCGGAAGAAAACAAGAACTTGGCAGCACGAAAAAAATTAATGCTCTAAGCGGCTGTGCACATATTACGTAACGGGGGGTTAGAGATTTGTTACGGATTGGAAATTTTGCACCGAAAAATTATTGGATTGGATATTTAATTATAGTTTTAGGGCCAATAAATGAGTGGATGATAATGTTTCATTTATTTTTAAAACTCGTTTAAATATAAAATTTTGTTTTTCATTGCAATATTAAATCAACATTAAATAGCCAACGTTGTGTGTTTAAACACTACATAAGTTTTACGAATTTCCATATGTTTTTGACTGCTTGTTCTTCTTGTTTAAAAAAAAGCAAATAAAATATTTGTGGCTGCTGACAAGTTGCATAAAATTTTGGCATCTTTTTTCGCTATTACCCTTTTAATCGTTCTGAAAGTTGCTCTTATTCTTTTAAAACATTTCAGCAGTTCTTAATTATTCTTATTTATAGCTAAAATAATAATATATTTTTTTAGATTTTTCTTTATTTGCTCTAGTCAGTTGTTTTTTTGGGAAATTTGTGGGAAATTTTTTATATTACGTAGTGCCACCATATTTTCATCGTAATTTAATAAGAACTTTAAGTTTGACTGAAAAAATGAAACTGTGTTTAAACGAATTTTAAATTTTTATGAAAATTAACTAATGGCCAATAAATGAGTGGATATTTAATTATAGTTTTAGTTAATTCATTTTTTCGGTCAAACTTAAAGTTCTTATTTAATTACGATGAAAATATGGTGGCACTACGTAATATAAAGAATTTCCCACAAATTTCCCAAAAAAACAGCTGACTAGAGCAAATAAAGAAAAATCTAAAAAAAATATATTATTATTTTAGCTATAAATAAGAATAATTAAGAACTGCTGAAATGTTTTAAAAGAATAAGAGCAACTTTCAGAACGATTAAAAGGGTAATAGCGAAAAAAGATGCCAAAATTTTATACAACTTGTCAGCAGCCACAAATATTTTATTTGCTTTTTTTCAAACAAGAAGAACAAGCAGTCAAAAACATATGGAAATTCGTAAAACTTATGTAGTGTTTAAACACACAACGTTGGCTATTTAATGTTGATTTAATATTGCAATGAAAAACAAAATTTTATATTTAAACGAGTTTTAAAAATAAATGAAACATTATCATCCACTCATTTATTGGCCCTAAAACTATAATTAAATATCCACTCATTTATTGGCCATTAGTTAATTTTCATAAAAATTTAAAATTCGTTTAAACACACTTTCATTTTTTCAGTCAAACTTAAAGTTCTTATTTAATTACGATGAAAATGTGGTAGCACTACGTAATATAAAAAAATTTCCCAAAAAAACAGCTGACTAGAGCAAATAAAGAAAAATCTAAAAAAATATATTATTATTTTAGCTTTATATAAAAATAATTAAGAACTGCTAAAATGTTTTAAAAGAATAAGAGCAACTTTCAGAACGATTAAAAGGGTAATAGCGAAAAAAGGTGCCTAAATTTTATGTAACTTGTCAGCAGCCACAAATATTTTATTTGCTTTTCCAAACAAGAAGAACAAGCAGTCGAAAACATATGGAAATTCGTAAAACTTATGTAAATGTTTAAATACACAACGTTGGCTATTTAATGTTGATTTAATATTGCAATGAAAAACAAAATTTTATATTTAAACGAGTTTTAAAAATAAATGAAACATTATCATCCACCAATTTATTGGCCCTTATGGCCAATAAATGAGTGGATATTTAATTATAGTTTTAGTTAATTTTCATAAAAATTTAAAATTCATTTAAACACAGTTTCATTTTTTCAGTCAAACTTAAAGTTCTTATTTAATTACGATGAAAATATGGTGGCACTACGTAATATAAAAAATTTCCCACAAATTTCCCAAAAAAACAGCTGACTAGAGCAAATAAAGAAAAATCTAAAATAAATATATTATTATTTTAGCTATAAATAAGAATAATTAAGAACTGCTGAAATGTTTTAAAAGAATAAGAGCAACTTTCAGAACGATTAAAAGGGTAATAGCGAAAAAAGATGCCAAAATTTTATGCAACTTGTCAGCAGCCACAAATATTTTATTTGCTTTTTTTCAAACAAGAAGAACAAGCAGTCAAAAACATATGGAAATTCGTAAAACTTATGTAGTGTTTAAACACACAACGTTGGCTATTTAATGTTGATTTAATATTGCAATGAAAAACAAAATTTTATATTTAAACGAGTTTTAAAAATAAATGAAACATTATCATCCACTCATTTATTGGCCCTAAAACTATAATTAAATATCCACTCATTTATTGGCCATTAGTTAATTTTCATAAAAATTTAAAATTCGTTTAAACACACTTTCATTTTTTCAGTCAAACTTAAAGTTCTTATTTAATTACGATGAAAATGTGGTAGCACTACGTAATATAAAAAAATTTCCCAAAAAAACAGCTGACTAGAGCAAATAAAGAAAAATCTAAAAAAATATATTATTATTTTAGCTTTATATAAAAATAATTAAGAACTGCTAAAATGTTTTAAAAGAATAAGAGCAACTTTCAGAACGATTAAAAGGGTAATAGCGAAAAAAGGTGCCTAAATTTTATGTAACTTGTCAGCAGCCACAAATATTTTATTTGCTTTTCCAAACAAGAAGAACAAGCAGTCGAAAACATATGGAAATTCGTAAAACTTATGTAAATGTTTAAATACACAACGTTGGCTATTTAATGTTGATTTAATATTGCAATGAAAAACAAAATTTTATATTTAAACGAGTTTTAAAAATAAATGAAACATTATCATCCACCAATTTATTGGCCCTTATGGCCAATAAATGAGTGGATATTTAATTATAGTTTTAGTTAATTTTCATAAAAATTTAAAATTCATTTAAACACAGTTTCATTTTTTCAGTCAAACTTAAAGTTCTTATTTAATTACGATGAAAATATGGTGGCACTACGTAATATAAAAAATTTCCCACAAATTTCCCAAAAAAACAGCTGACTAGAGCAAATAAAGAAAAATCTAAAATAAATATATTATTATTTTAGCTATAAATAAGAATAATTAAGAACTGCTGAAATGTTTTAAAAGAATAAGAGCAACTTTCAGAACGATTAAAAGGGTAATAGCGAAAAAAGATGCCAAAATTTTATGCAACTTGTCAGCAGCCACAAATATTTTATTTGCTTTTTTTCAAACAAGAAGAACAAGCAGTCAAAAACATATGGAAATTCGTAAAACTTATGTAGTGTTTAAACACACAACGTTGGCTATTTAATGTTGATTTAATATTGCAATGAAAAACAAAATTTTATATTTAAACGAGTTTTAAAAATAAATGAAACATTATCATCCACTCATTTATTGGCCCTTAGTTTGTCAAAGAGTTCACATAGTTCATGTTTTTCTATTTAATGGTTTGTTTTGGACATTTCTCAAGTGATAATTGTATTTAAGTGTATTTGCTGCAAAACAATATTTGATTGAAAAATAAGCTTTTTTTAAGTGTTTATTTGGCTTTATGCTATTAATTACAATTTTAAAATATAAATTGTTTGGATTTTTTACATTAATTAAAATTTTTCACATACAATATTAATTGCCTTTTAAATAAAAAAGGGGTTTTTTTAATTTTTTAACTCTCGAGGCATTTCATTATATAATGTAAGACCCTTATAAAATAACAAGTTTTGCGAATAATTAGTTCTATAAAAATTCAATCTAGTCACCCATATTCCTCAAATAGTAGGGTCGCACTTGCACCACGTAAGTTATTTGACTTTCCAAGTATTTCGGCATCAAACCATTTTTCATTTTAAATATAAACATTAACACGTTCATCACCAGCCTTTGATTCACTGATAGCCATTGCAATGCTTCTTACATGTCTCTTCTGTGTGTTATCCTATTGCATTTAAGAATACACCTCATACCCCAGTTCTGCAGCTTTTGAAGTCTTTTTTTCATTTGAAGGTTTCCAAGAAATAAAACAGTTGAACAATATTCAAAATGAGGTTTTATTGTAGTGTTAAACATATTTACTGCTGGGATTGATGATACTTTGTCCCGTATTCTTCTGAAGAAAACTATTTTTTAGAAATCTTCTTGCAAATGTAGTCATAGTGTAGATCAAACTTCAAACTTTTATCAATCATAATACCAAAATATTTAATTTCCACTACTTCTTCGATTTGCTCACCATCGATCACTATTCTCTCTGTTGTTGTTCCATTTATAACCATGCCTTTTGTCTTGTTTTTGTTCAATTTAAGTTTATTCATTTTTAAATCATTGTTAAGTTTCGTCACACACTCCGTCGCTGACTTTCCACTAATATAAAGAAGTGCATCATCCGCAAACATGCAAATTTTTGCATCTTTCTGTATTCTTCCCATGTCATTTATATATACATATAATAAATAACAATGTTCCTAAAACGGCTCCCTGCGGTACTCCAAATTTGTTACCTACGGCTGATGATAGATGTTCTCCACATTTGGTTCTTTGTTTTCTATTTTCCAAATAACTTTTAAACCATCGTAGCTCATATCCTCTTACTCCGTATTTTTCTAGTTTAAGCAATAATATTCTTCTGTTGATAGTTTCAAAAGCACGTTTTAAATCCAAAAATACCGCTACGACGAAATTGTTGTTTGAAACATCTGTTTTTCACTGTGTAATTACTAAATCATCACAGCTATGCTTGTGTCTAAACCCCGATTGAGTTTCCTTTAAAAGATTATTATCCTCAAAATGTTTATTTAACTGTACCCATGTTCTGTAACTTTAGTGAGAAGTTCTAGTGGCGAAAATATGTGAAACAAATTATTCCATCGTTTCTCGAAAAGTGAGAAAAAAATGAATTTGTAATACTATGTTCACACGAGAAGATGAAACACTTGCTTCGCTCTCTGAAGCATGTTTATGAATCTAGCTGTTCACACGACTCATGTACTTGCTTCGAGCTGATAGTTCTCTTTTTGATAACAAATAAAATCTCAAATAGACAAAAAAAAAATAAGTTAAAATTATTACGCATTTTTAAAAATGCATAAACATATTTTTTGCTTCCATTGTTGTTTTATCTTTATAGTTTTAATTAAATTTTTCACTTTTAATTAAAGTTTTTGTTGTGTTTTTTGCATCTAGTTCAGATAAACTTCCGATAAATTACGATAAAATTTAGAGAAGACAGCAATTTTTCATGCTTCGCAAGTAGATTCAATATGAATCTACATGCTTCGCTCTCAAAATTTTGTATGGCGAAGCATGTTGCTTCGCTCATGATTGGGGTGTGAAGCATGAATAGAGAGCGAAGCATGTTCCGTGCGAACGTAGTATAACTCATGTCGAAAACTTCCAAAAATGCTTACGTCGTTACGTTAGAAATGTAAGAAAATATAGCTCAATGTCGATATGTAATTAAAGGCGATAAGAATGCTAGCCAAAACAATCTTCGACGGCGACCAAAATACACTAAGGGGCTGTGCACATATTACGTAACGCTCCAAGGGGGTGGGGGGGTTAACGATTTGTTACGGATTGGAAATTTTGCTCTGAAAAATTAGTTAAAAAGCGTTACGAAGGGGGGGTATAAAATCTCTGAAAACAGCGTTACGTAATATGCTCACACGGACAGAAATTATAGAGGTTCGCACTCTCATTCTTGGTTCGCGGGCCAACCTTGATTGAACCTACATGTT
This sequence comes from Lypha dubia, assembly GCA_947311025.1. Classification (NCBI taxonomy): domain Eukaryota; kingdom Metazoa; phylum Arthropoda; class Insecta; order Diptera; family Tachinidae; genus Lypha; species Lypha dubia. The sequence goes on from OX371263.1 coordinate 3,961,422, forward strand.
TCGCTATACAAAATTTTGAGAGCGAACCTACATGTTTCATTTTTAACCTTGTTGCGAACCCGTATAATTTACTATCATCTCTAATTTTGATAACAAATTATCGCTATTTTATCTGAACTAACATTTTAACGAAGAAAAACTATTGCACAAATAAAAAGCATATATTTTTATTTATGTAAATAATTAAATAAAATGGAAAAACAATAAATAATATTATATAACCAATTACGAACCAATCTAGAATGTGTCGTGTGAACACATAGGTTCGCCATCGTGGTTCATGGAGTGAACCTAGTGTTTCAGTTCTTCGTGTGAACATAGTATAAGTGAAGAAAACTATCGATAGTTATCGAAAAATGTAAGGTACAGAGGGTCGTGTACTATATACTCTGCATCTTCACCCCTTCTTCAACAAACTTCGTCTGTCTGCCTTTCAATTGCAAATTGTAAAAGGGGACTAACGCTTTTTAATAGCGTTACGTAGTATATTCACAGCCCCATTGATAAGTACTTATCAGGGCAGAGAAAACCAGGTGGTAGCGTTACGACAGCACCTTTTTTTCTCTACTTATTTTTTAGTTGAAAATGTCAAAGAGCTGTTTCCTGGTTATATTTTCGACAACTTCAATAGTTTGGGCATTACTTTTTCTCGTGCTGCCAAGTTCTTGTTTTCTCCTGCTGCCACCTGGTTTAATTCGCCATGGTACTTATGCCATTTGGATCAGAGTTGCATTTAAAGGCCTGGTTGCATTTTTGATTGAAACAGCATGGAATTAAAGCAAAAATGAAATCGATCGAAATTGATCACACTCAATCGATCGAATTTCATCATATACCTGAATACTTAGCTACTCACTTTAAAACCGATTAAATCGTAGTGGATTTCAATGTCACTATGAAAGAAATAGCAAGTAAAAACAATCAGAGGTCCCACCCATACACAAGATTGAACTTAAAATGTCTAAAATCTATTAATCTCATTTTAAGGTCTTTTGAATTGGAATTTCTTATAATGGTTTATTAGAATAAAACGCTTTAACAACCATTATGGTTTTTAAACGTGAAATTAGACTTTTTATGAATACTGCTGTTAAAATTTTTGTGTAGTCCTGAAGTACTGCCATACTTACTAGTTTTCATGCTGTTGGCAACATTGGTATTTGTCATTATTTTGCTCTGTTTGTTTTCGACTAGTTTCGTTCCGTGGTCTAATAATCAGGTCTGCGCAAGAAGGAATATGATTTTTTCTAGGGTTGTGGTGTTTTGACCGTTAAATAATCTGCAAAAATATGGTAAGTTACTTCGGTCTTGTCAAAAGTTGTTTTCATTTTTGGCCGCCATCATGAATATTTCAAAATAAATTTATACCAAGTATATGCAAGTCTACAACAACAAAAAACATCATGTATTTTGTTTGTGTAAAAATAATGGATGAATGTTAAAAACAGATAAGAGTAACATGAAGAAAACAAAAACAATTTGTAGAATTATGTATAACAAAGCATAACAAACCAAAATGGCGTACGTAAATTGTAAACAGCTTTAGACAGTAATACATTACCACTAAACGAGAAAAAAAATTAATCAGCTGCTTAGATGCATATACTTAGTATAAATTTACTTTGGAATATTTTTGTTTACGTTATGCCTTTTGTTTTTGCATAACTACTATGTATGTTATGTATACAGCTTTTTTTGACAACATTGGCTATTTTTTACACAAACAAAATGTCGTTTTTTATTGTTGTGTTGATAAGCGCACCTTATATTATTCCACCATGTTTCGTTCCTTTTCGACCAAAGTCATCGTGCACAACACAGAAAGGCGAGTAACCGCGTCATAAAAACAATAATATTATTGTTAAATAATTGTTAAAAAATATCAAAATTTGTAAAGAAATAAAGTTTTTTTCTTGTTAATTTTATTTATGTTGATTTTTTCTTTAGAAATTTATTTAATCCAACAAATTAAATATTTTTTCATTGGTTTAAAGTAAACAATACGATTCAGAAAATTTTTTCTTATGATAAAAATAGTGAAAAAATAAAAATATACATACACATCTTCAGAAAAATATACACAAAAAATTCTACAAACACCAACACAGTAACACTACGTGAGTGAAAATATACGCGACATAGAAACAGCCGCATTAAAACGGGGACGGTAAACAAAAAACGTGCTAAACCTTAAAATTCAAAGAAAAAATTGTAAATTTAACAATAATAAAGCGTTTAATATAATAAAAAAAAGTCAAATAAGGGTAAATAAATAATAGAGTTGTAAACAGTGATTAAATTTGCAAGAAAAACTTTGAATTTTCGAACACAAAGTGTGGAACAGATTTAAAATAATTCTATCGAAATGGAAATGTAATAAGTATGTAATCATGTACATACATATGTATTGCATTTTTCAGTAGTAAATTTAGTAAATTTGATTGAGCTTCTTAAAAATAATCTAGAAACTGCTTTGATACTTGGTATGTTTTTACGCAATCGTTTTTTTATTTTAATGGAGAATTTCTATATGTTATTATTTACTAAGGGTCGTATGAAGAGACGCCTTAAGCCAGAATTTTGAAGGGGTAATGGAGAGGAGCGGTCTTTTAAAAGCAAATCAAAAAAGGGTTGGGGTATCCGGGCAAGTTATTTGTGGCTTATATCTACGGTCTAAAAGCCGAAAACAAAATCTCTAAAAATATACAGGTGGAGTAAAAAAAAAACAAATTAAAAAACAAAGCGGCTTTTTATACTACGTATGTTTTTATTGCTCTTATTCGCATCTGGTTGTACATACATATATGTATACATATTTTTAACGGCGACGAGCAAAATAAACTACCAAGAAAAACACTTTATATACAGAGTTGCATTTTTGTTTCTTCCAATTGTGTTTTGTTTCAAGTTTCTCATTTATGTGTATGTGAAAATGTCTGTTTTTCAGTTTTTCTTTCAAATAAATTTTTCAGTGCAATAATAGAAAAACATTCACAGCATTAATTAACGCCACCACCAATAATAAAACAAATTAGTAATAGGAACAACAAAAGCAAGTTATCGATTTTGAATGATATCCAATTTAATAGAGTAAAAGAGACAAATAGTAAGGAATAAAAAAGTAAGAAAATAAACAAAATAAATATTTTTTTTAAAGATACACTCGACAGAAAAAAAAACAAATTGGGCTTAAAAATAAACATAAAATAATACCACATTCATGTATAATTTTACAGCAAAACACATATAATATTTCAGAAGAACTTGTGTGTGGTAGAAAACCTTGAATAAAGTCCGCTGAAATAGAAAAAGCAAGACAAGAAAAAAACAAAAATAAACAATTCGTAAACACGAAAACCCATAAATAAAAACCTCTAGTGTTGGTTAACGTTAAAAAAATCTATAAAACACCAACAACCTTTTTGTAAAGTGCGCAACACAGCTACAATCAATCACATCAAGTATGTATGTATGTATGTATAATGAAACAACAAACTACGATCATTTTTTATATTACTTTTCATATTTTTATGTATTTATTAAAATCTTTGCCGATTTAGAATTAGCAACACAAAACATAACAATAGAAATTCAACAAAGGTAAACATCAGCAACATTATTTTTTCTTCATTTATTTGGTAAACAGTGTGTTTACATATATATGTATGTATGTATGTACATAAGTACATATGTATGTTAATTTTTCTTTCCATCATATCAGCTCGTTCTGTATTTATTCATAAAGCCATTTTTTGTATACATACATGCATACATATTTCTTTAAAGCAAACTTTGTAAATAATTTAATTTAATATTTTATCAAATTTAAAATTGAGGTTATGTTTTGAGTGTTGTATGTCTCCTTGTGCATAGTACACAACATGTAACCTAAATTATTTATTATGCATTTTTGTGTGTATGTACATCTATTAAGAAATTATATACCTAAATATAAGTATGTATGTATGTATATACATATACATATGTATGCATACATATGCCTGTACGTAATATCCAACATCCACGTGTAGAAAGCAGGGACCGAAAATAATAATAATTTTTTATTTCAGATAGAAAGGTTACAAGAAAATTCATTTTATATAATATTGGCAACTGGGATCGAAGCCGAATGTATTTCATCGGCGGGGGCGGCTGCGAAAAAAATTACCGGCGGCGGCTTAAAGTAGACCTGAAACCGAAGAATTGTCGGCGGCGGCGGCTGAAAGTCGACTCAAAAACGGCTGGAATATATTTTATATGACGCATAACAATATGGCATTGTCTGGTTCGAATAATGCTGTTTTAGCTTCGCCACGCCAAGATGAAGTTTTAGTTTATAGCTCATCTCCGTCTTTCTCTCAACATCAGCCATCTAACACTAATAGTTATCGTGGTGGTAATACACTTGCTGAGTTAATTGTCTCTCCTGCCAGTAATACTTCAGTGCCTGCTAAGGGTGGTAAGCAGCCTGTTTTGCCTGCTTCTCTGTCGCCACTGACTTCGTCTCATTACGCTGGTGTTATTAACCAACCAATTTCACATGCTGGTAATGAACTTTCACCCGCACGTACCAGTAAGAGCAAGGCTAACTTTAGTAAAGGCCCTGTAATTTATGGCGCCAATTCATCTAGTGACCTGAGTGTTTTCTCCTACAAAAAATGGATCCACATCTCGTCGTTTAAGGCAACTGTTACGACTGACCAAATTCTAAGCTATATTGAAAAAACTGCAAATGTTAGTAAATGCCATATGGCATGCTTTAAGTTGGTTAAAAACGATGCTGATCTGTCTGCCATAAAACATGTTAATTTTAAAATTGGTATTTCGCATAGTCTTTATGATAAAGTCTTAAAGCCTGAAATTTGGCCAGCTGGTATTAAAGTTCGACCCTTCGTAAATTTTCAAAGGTCGTTGCCTCACAATCAGCAAAAATAGTTAATGGGAGTAATGGGTTGAAGGTGTATTTTCATAATGTTTCGGGAATGCGGTCCAAGTCTAAGACTGTCTATGATTTTTCATCACAGTATGATTTCGATGTTTTTGTATTGGTGGAAACCTGGATGAACAGTGATTTTTCGGATTCTGAATTTTTTGATCCTAATCTTTGGATGGTGTATCGCAAAGATAGGGATGCGTCTTCTACTGGCCTATCTTTGGGAGGAGGCGTCTTAGTTGCTGTAAAAAATAGTTTTAAGTCATCTGTTTGCAACATTAATAATCTTAATGGCTTGGTTGACCAAGTAATTGTAACGATATCGGATTTAAGCTGTTCTTTTCTAGTATGTGCTTCTTATATTCCACCCAATAGCTCTGATTGTTTATATAATGCTCATATTTCTAACATATTATCGGTAGGTGAGAACTTCACAGTTAATGATAACCTCTTTATTCTTGGTGATTTCAATTTAAAAAATATTTCTTGGTCAAAGCTTGGGGACAGCTCTTTGCTAATGCCTCATAATGTTAATCATTGTCATGAAATAAATTTTATTGACAGCTTACTTTCGCTGAATCTGTGCCAAGTTAACAAGTTTGCTAATCAATTAAATCGCTTTCTGGACCTTATATTTTTGTCTGAGTGTCTTGATTACCAAATTTATGTTCCTTTCCTGTGGATTTCTCAACCTAATATCCATCATCAGCCTTTGGTGATTGAAATTTATAACCTAACATTTTTTAAACATTCCCAAACTACAATTGTTAAAAATTTTAATTTTAATCAATGTAATTTCGATGTGCTGAATTCCATACTTGAGTCCTTAGATTGGATCGACTTGTTTGCGGGTTTAAATACTAATGAGTGCTACGATGTTTTTGTACAGAAAGTGTGTGATATCTGCCGTAGTAATATTCCTTTTAAGTGCGTTAAGCCTTTTAAGCTTCCGTGGTATACTAGAGGTTTAAAAAAGCTAAAGAATTTGCGAAACAAATATCATAAGAAGTTTTTAGATGTTGGTGACTCTGAATCTGAAGCTAAATTTATTCATTACCGCCGGGAATTTAACTTTCTGAATAAATTTCTCTATAAGCAGTTTCTCTTGTCCAAGGAACAAGAGATAAAAAGTAATCCCAAGGCCTTCTGGTCTTTCATAAAATCAAAGAAAAGATCATCTGATATTCCATCGATAGTTTGTCTTGATGGTAATGTTTCTAGCTCTTGTGATGAGGCTGTTAATATGTTCGCTTCCTTTTTCAAATCTAACTTTGAGCCAGCTGGAGGCATTAATTTTCCTATTTCGGGGGTTCTTGCTAACTTAAATCTGGGATCCTTTGTTTTGTTGGAGGATGATGTAGCTGAAGCAATCGCTCAGGCTAAGATCTCGATGAAATCTGATGTTGATGGCCTATGTACGTACTTATTGAAGAAGGCTGCCTCGGCTTTTATTCCGGCACTGACTTATATTTTCAAGTTGTCACTTGATGAGGGTAAATTTATTGATAGATGGAAATATGCGACGGTCACTCCCGTTTTTAAGGATGGGAAGAGAGACAATGTTAGATGCTACAGGCCTATATCTAAATTATCATGTGTTTCTAAAATTTTTGAACACATTATTCATAAGAAGATGTTTTTTGTTACTAAGAGCTGGATAACCCCTTATCAACATGGCTTCTTTGCTGGTAGGTCTACTGTAACGAATTTGGTTCTCTTTAATGAATTTTGTTTAGATGCCTTGGTGAATGGATATCAAGTTGAGGTGATTTACACTGATTTTTCGAAAGCGTTCTATAAGGTATCACACGCGGTGTTGGTATCTAAATTGAAGTTAATGGGATTTCCTACTAAAATCCTAGTTTGGATTAATTCCTATTTGTCCAATAGATTATGCTCAGTTACAATTGAAGGGTTTAGTTCTGTCACTTATTTGCAAACGTCAGGTGTACCTCAGGGTAGTATACTAGGCCCGTTGTTGTTTAACCTTTTCATAAACGATATTAGTAATTGTTTCGTTAAATCTAACCATCTTTTATATGCTGATGATTTAAAGTTTTATGGTAAACTAGTTTCTATACATGATGCGCAGATTATGCAAATGGAGCTCAATAAGTTAAGTGAATGGTGTCGTCTTAATGGTTTGTGTTTGAACATTAATAAATGTGTACATGTCTCTTTTCATAGGTCTCTTGCCCCTACTGCGGTGGAATTTTATATTGATGGAGTTATGTTGAATAAATCTAATTCTAAACTTGACCTAGGCGTATTGTTTGATAATTCCTTGTCGTTTGTTGCTCATGTGGAATACATAGTTCCGAAAGCCTATAAGATGCTGGGTTTTCTGAAAAGAACTTGTTCTGAGTTTGCTGACCCATACACTCTTAAGTATGTTTATACGTCATTTGTTAGGTCTAAGTTGGAATATGCTTCTGTTATTTGGAGTCCTCACGTAGCTAATCTTATCACTCGTTTGGAGAGAATTCAACGTATTTTTGTTAAGTTTGCTACGCGCTCGCTATCTTATTTGTCTGCGGTTCCATATAAGTCAAAATGTTTATTTATTGGTTTTCGTACTTTGGAATCACGTAGAAAAGTTCAATCTGCCCTGCTGCTGTACGACATTATCAATGGCTCTATTGATTGCCCAGATTTGCTTAACGCTATACGGTTCTATATTCCGCCGAGGAATCTAAGGTTAGCTAAGCTATTCGATGTTCCGTTTCGTCGTACTGATTATGCACGTAATGGTACCCTAACCCGCGCGTTTGGTCTTTTAAATGACTTAAATTTTAATTTGCAAAGAGACTCTAACTCATTTATCGAATTCAGCACTGGTAAAATTGAGTTTAAATTGTTACTTTTTAGTGTATTAAAATAGTTTGGCTCAAATCGTCTTAATAAAAGAGTTATGTATATGCACACTTAAGTATTATTTTTATATTTACATCTACTGTGATTATGTTTGGTGTGATTTTATTTGTTCTTTCTTTTTTATTTTATTTTATATTGATTTAAATTTTGTTGCTAGATAACCATAATTTTATTTATTTATATTATATTATACATATTATATTATCTTAGTCTGTAAGGACTTTTTTGTCTATAGACTGAAATAAACAAACAAACAAACAAACAAACAAACAAATAAGCCTCCATTTTACAAAAATAAAATTTTATTCCAGCTTATAATAAATACCACAACCGGTGGTATCGGCGGCGGCTGCGGCTAATGATTTTTTTCGGCGGCGGCTCCAAGCCGACTTTGAGATCATCAGCTTCGATCCTTGTTTGGGAATTCTTAACAATTACATATGTATGTATGAATGTATACACATATATACATACATATGTATGTATGTATAATTTTGGTTATAGGTATTAACCAATTAAAGCGAGAAATAGGTATTTTTTTGGTTATAAATAACCATTATATTAACAAAAAAGAGATTTTTGTAATAAAAACCAATTATTAAAAATAATTTCTTTGTTTTGGTTATAATTAGTGATACAACCAACCAATTTGTTAATATACATATAATAATATAATATAATAGGTACATAGTAATGCTAGACTAGTCCGGAGGTTGTCGGTTCGATTCCGGCCAGAGAAACTGGGTGTTTTCTGCAGATAAGCTCATCGCTTTGCGGAGTTGTGTTTGTTAAAAAAAATAGTCGTGGGAAGTAAAAGCGTTGGAATTGTAATATACATATATGTACATATATAAGATACAAATTCGAATAGTTTTCTGCTGCGGAGAGTATGTTGCGGTTGTTTTGTGTATGATATCACTATCATCGCAATTTTGTATAACTCTAGGCCATTATCAGAATGCAAAATCTTTATTTTCTGATTTGTTTAGTTTTCAACCATGTCTTTAAATATTTTAAATTTAGCTGGGACCTCTTGACTTATTATTTAAATATCGATTGTATTTCCATGGACCCGCAGACTTCTGCATGCATCAGCTCAAGAATGCCATCAACTTTGCTAACTGATGATGAAAACCTTAAATTTGTTTGTTTACCCTGAAGACACGGAATGCATTTTTTAAATTTTGATCCATTTTGAACGTTATCGGTTTTTAATTTTTAATCGATGTATGCAGTATGGCATAATATTTTATGCAAAAGTTCTTTTTTGATATTAACGAAATTGTTGTTTTTTGATTAGTGAGTATTAGAGTTGTCAACCGATTTAGAATAATTCGATTAATCGATCAAACAGAACGAAACTCTTGTTCGAATAATTTTAAAATGCCGATTTTCGAATAACGAATAAATCGATTAATTAATGTCAATTAATCGAACAAATTTTTTTCAGTTTGAAATGCATTGGTAAAAATTTTTTAAATTCGTTTTTTTGGATGTTTGTTGTTTTCGAACTGCGCATACAACAACAATTTTTCAGCTCTAATCGTTTGATCGAACGAACAAAAACAATTATTTGAAATATTCGAACAAAGTTGAAACGCGAATAATTGACAACTCTAGTGAGTATCCAGTTTGTACACGTCTCTTCAAAGAGTGGCAGTCGCAATGACTTTTCTTTTCAATTATATATTTTTCATTAAAAGTTTTTATTTTGTATCCTTTTTTACTAACTGACTCACTGAGCTCAGATTCGTGCAAATTTCAGGAACAGCTTCTATCAATTAGTTGTTTAAAAATAATTTCACAATATATTCTCTGAAAGAAACTCCTCAATGTTTTTTAAATTATTTATATGTTGCACTAGAATCAACCTGTGTAAACATACTGCGCCTTAAATGTTGCAGTCACGCTGACATCTGTTGTTTTGCTCTGTTTAAATTTTGTGCTTTTCCAATTTTTTTTTTGCCACGTGGCCCTAATTTTTACATTATTTATTTCTCCAGTTCAGAATTAGAAAGCCCAATGGGCAAACAAATATACTTATATTACACAGTCTTAGTACCTACATAAGTAGTTACTAGTTAGACAATAAACTAAAAAATAAAATTTACAAAGACATGAGTATTCCAAGTTCGTCTTATTAAATTAAACTAAAATGAACTAGATATATTCCAAACATTTACATTACATCCCCAAGCATTAATAAGCAAATATAGATAAAATAGATAAAAACAGACTACATAGTAATAACACACATACATATGTATATGCATATACATATATATGAGTAATCGGACCAATTAAGAAAGTGCCTAGCCCAGGAACAGACAGGTTAAGCTACACAGTCAAATAACAGAAAAAAGCAAGCAAGCCATTCCAGTACCCGATAATCGGACCAGAAACGATCTGCTAAAATCCGACCTAAATATCGCTCGCAGTTGGAATGGCTTACCTATTGAACTACGCATTTTTTCTCGTTCTAACAATGCTTTTAGGTTGAAATTATTGAATTTTTTGGATGAATTTATCCTACTAACCTTAAGTGTAAATATACATATGATAACTACTATTGATTTTGAGTATACAAATTATAATAGAAATTGATTTTGTTCTGAACCACCACTTGTTTTGGGATCCATGTAAGAATGCGATTTTGTTTTTTCTTTATATCTATTTGTGCACTACTTGGCTGGGGAGCACTTACTAGGACATAAATATTAATAAATATGTAATATGAATCTTGTTTTTAGTATATGAATATATTTTAATGTATTGATATTGATTTGAATGAACATTAACGTATGTATATACATTTATGAATTGTTGTTTTACTTAGGTTACTGAACATGATTTGTAATATTGTTATTTTTGGCCCCATTGGATTTATATTACATTTGTGAATAAATAAATAAAATAAAATAAAATAAATAAATATTTAGTAATTTTAGGAAATAACTTATATAAATATATGTAAGTCACAGAATATTATAGAAATCCATTTTTTAACATTAGTTCAATATGACAATACAGTTAGTATATTTTCACCATATATTTGTGAAAATAAACGTTTGTTTTATTATTTCAGTGTTTCTAAAAGTTCATGGCCACCGGTTCTAACACAGCTAATAGACGCCTTAATATCCCACCCACCCATTTTATCCGAAAGAGCAACAACAATTCACATGTTAAACACACAAATAAAAGTAACAAAACTATTTTGAATACAACCACTTCAGATACAACAAAAGCTATAATATCATATAAAGGAAGTTGTCCTTTAAATAGCATCACCAGCAGTTTAAATAACGGCCTCACCATAAGCAGCAATAATTTAAACACAAGCAACAGCAGCAGTGTTACGGTTACGGCCGACGCTGCCACTGTCGCTATAGCTAAAGATATGTTGCAATTGCATCATGGATCTGCTCTTAACAATAACAACAATAGTATCAACAATTTAACTAGTAGTAGTGATGATGTAATTTCTCCTGTTCACAATAACAATACCAATTCCTCTTCTACACCTATAAATCATCATAATCGGAATAACTCCAATACAACATTAGTAACAACCCCACCTGCCCCAATACAACAATATCAAGTGCAGCAACAACAAAGACCACCGCCACCACCCGATCATGCAGTTGGTTATTTAAAGTATGAAGATGAATTTCTTTACATCACTGAATCCTGCACTATCATTGGCAGGAATTCATCAACATCTCATGTACATTTTCATGTAGCTGAAAATAATTTAGTATCACGCAAACATTTTCAAGTATTGTTTGATGCCGATACCAGGGATTTTTATGTACAATGTTTAAGTAAGAATGGTATATTTGTTGATGATTTTTTGCAGCGGCGTAATGCAGATCCTTTAAAATTGCCAGCCAGGTATTTTTATTATGTAGTTTAAAACAAAGTTGACAGTTGTACTTTTTCACTTTGCTCAATTTATGTCTTTTGGTTCCTTTTTCCAGTTGTTTTTTCCGCTTTCCCAGCACTGAAATTCGCATACAATTCGAAAGCTTTTTGCATGCAGATTCACCAACACCAAGTAGTGTTGGTAGTACTGGGGGTATTACCAATTCTTTAAACAATAACCATCATAACATATGTACCACCTCCGCATCTTCTACGCAATATATAAGTGGTCATGGCGTCAGCGCTGGAAATGTTCATCAGGTTATTATATCACCTACTTCAGCCGATGAAATGCATCAGCAACAAATACATAGCAGCGGTGGCGGTCAACAAATGCAACATATATCATCGTCACATCAGCAGCATCTTAGCTCTTCAGGTGGATCTCATTTACTACCTATGGAAAATTCGAATGTTATTTATTCACCACTTAAAATATGTATACCCAAAAAGGAGCAAAAGTCCCCTTATTTATCACCAACTGGCAAGTTAAATTCCTTTTATATATTATATTTAATTAAATACCTGGAAAAAATTTATTAAAATACTGCTCAACATTTTTTCCAAGATTGTTAAAAATATTAGAGATAAAAAATAAAATTTACATATCAAGAAGCTGTAAAGCGTATAAACAAAAAACTAATTCTGCGCTAAAATTGTTATCGATGCATAAAAGATTCTTATAGTACTTTAAGTACTGAATCAAACTAAAAACTAAAAAGAGCTACACATACACTGCATGCAAAGAGCTTTGCATGCAATCTTTAATATATCACCTTTGTTTTGTGAAATTAATAAACACAGTCGAACAAATCTACAGACAATTTTTTCACAGATATTTTTTTGTTTTCGGGAAGAATCTTGGATGTAATTACTTAAGTCTTTGGATTTTAGACTTGTTTTTCCATCCACTGATATCAGTAGTCTGCTATTATGAAAATGTTTCTGTTCTTAGAACCATTTTGGTCGTTGGGGTCTTGATGTAGTACCATTGTGTTGTCCGCTACGCTTGATCGGTTTTTAATATTTTTTCTTCATAAATTTCATTTTTTTACATTTTTCATGATCTTCCTTCCTCGGGGAAGGTAATAATATTTTCCATTAGTTTTCATTTTATTGATGATAAACAGACTTATTTTTCAATATACTGACGACTTTTTAATTTGTTTTTTTGACCCATTTTTGAACTGACTTTCTTTCTACGCAGCTTTTCGTATCTTAAAATAATTGAATATAATAATTGCGTATCGGTGCATATTAAAATATTAAATTTCAGAAATTTTGTTACGATTACAAATCCCACTTTATTCATGAGAAGTATATAAATGCATATTGTATATACTTATGTATGTATATTTTATAATATTTTATTCGAGCAAGTACTCAATAAGTTATGTTTTCAAAAATTAATTTCTTTGTTTCGAGTTGGCATTAGCAGCCAATGAAATCGAGTATATACATACTTACATATGTTAGCTTATGCACAACAAACAAATAAATATTTGAAAACATATGCATATATGTATATTATTTGTTATTAGAAACAAGGAAAGTTATTCAAAATATGCTGTATAGGATTATTGCAAACTAATTATTTGGAAACTAACTGAGAACGCGGTATTGGTAAACTAATTCTGAAAGAGTCATACATAATTATGTACATATTTGCAGCATTGTGATAATATATATTTTTTTTTTGTGAAAAGTCACAAATTTTTTTTTAAACATGGTGTTTAAAAACGCTTCTTCTGAAATAACTATAAATTAAAAAAACAATAAAGCAAATCTTTTCCAAATATTTTTGACATGAATTATGATTTCTATTTTATAAAGAAAAAAGTTAAAAATCTAAGAATTTATTTTTGCATCTTTCTTTTAAATACAAAATAATAGGTACAATAAGTGCGGCCAATAGTTGCCCGGCTAGTCCACGTCAAGGATTTCATCAGAATCAAAATAACTACAATAATTACAGTAATAATAATATACAAAATGTACGTTATTCTAACTAATTTTTGAAGTATTACATATATTTTAATTACTATATTGATTTATTTTTTTAGCAACAAGATTTATTCCAAACGCCATCAACGGCCAGTTATAACCATAATGAAAAACCACCTTACAGTTATGCTCAGTTAATTGTACAGGCTATATCAGCCGCTCCAGATAAACAATTGACATTGTCGGGAATTTATTCTTTTATTGTAAAACATTACCCTTATTATCGCAAAGAAACCAACAAGGGCTGGCAAAATTCCATACGTCATAATCTCAGTTTGAATAGGTAAATTGTTACATAATAATAATAAAATGTTATGAATTTGCAATTCGTCTGTTTTTTTTAAGGTATTTTATAAAAGTTGCACGTTCCCAAGATGAGCCCGGCAAGGGTAGCTTTTGGCGTATTGACCCCGATAGCGGAGCTAAATTAATAGATCACAGCTATAAGAAACGCCGCCAACGTAGCAGCCAAGGCTTTCGCCCTTCATACGGTATGCCTCGTTCAGCACCTGTTTCGCCAAGTCACATGGGTAATTATACATATTTTGGTGTGTAATTTTGTGTGTGGTGCATAAAAAAATTATTTTAACTCATTTTTTTATTTTGTACATTTTCTTTTTCTCTTTTTTTTTTTTTTTGTTAATTGTGGTTTGCTTTGTGCGTGTTTCATGTTCAATTTCAGAATATTCGGCTGATAATTCTCGTGAAAGTTCACCGTTGCAAGACATTGTTTTACAATCAGCACCAGGTTCACCTGGCATGTCTTTGGAAAATCGTAATGTTGATAATGGTGAGTGGATTATTGAATACACATATATTATAGTTGAAAAATTATTCGTTTATTTTTAATTTGCGGCTTTGAAGCTTGGTTTTTGTTGAAGAAATATTTGTAATATACATACATACATACATACATGTTATGTATGTATGGATCTGATTATGTATATGTAAAGAGCTGAATTATCTATCTTTTGCATAAACATGCTGATATGTTCAACTAGGCTTACCAGATGGCTTTTAGTGAGCTTGATTTGATGGCTGTCAAGTTTCAAGTTCAAGTAATATTTGTCAAGCTGAAAAGGAATATTTTCAAAATAAAAAAATTTTGTCTTTTTATTGATTTATTTTCATTTATGTTTTAGAGATTTAAGGTTCATATATATATGTATGAATACTTATGACTGCATAGTATTTAGGGTGCCAAATATCAAAAATCATATATTGATGGGTTATCGAGTGTTATTTAACAAGAATAAACTAAATGTCATCTAAAAAATAAACAAGTGTGAAAGCTTTTACAGAAGTTCGACCCTATTTTTGTAAATCACATCACCAAGTGACTTTTATATGGAAAGCAAAAACAAAAATTCAAAAATTTAAAAAATTTGTGTATATGGTACACTATGCATTTAAAACCTGTTCTTTTTTTTGCGAATTTTTCCGTGTTTTTACTAATGGGCACCCGATTTCTCTTTCCAGTGGTGCTTATCTCATTTTGCCACCCCTTCTAGTTTCCGAGATACAATAAAAATACTGATTTTAATATACTTTTTGCGAATTTTTCCGTGTTTTTACTTGCATCTTGACATAATAAACTCTATGTGCCGATGCATGACGTACCATATAAGGTACTAAAAAAAGAACTATTTCTTTATATCAAATTAATTAAAAATTAGTAATAATTCGCTAAAGAAAAGTCTATTGTATTCATTAGTACTTACATACCTCTGCTCAATATATAAATGTATACATTAGGGCGTACATATATTAGTCTATCCATTAAAATTATTTATATAAATTTGCTGTTTCGACTCCAGCCTACTAAAAGCAGTATTTAATTCGATTTTATAACTTGGATAAAAAAATTTTGAAATTTAAATGAAATACCGAAATTTATAAAGTAATACTAGCAATATATTGCTGAAATTTCGGACGCTCGAAATCCATTTTAGACCCATGGTTTCTTTAATGAAGTTGCTCAGAATTCTTCGTAGAATAATTTCCCCCCTACTATTTTTTGTCAAAAAAATCGACCCGCCCTAATATACATACATACATACATACATACATACTACATATTAATTTTACTTAATTAAAAAATAACTTGTCTTTTGTTTGTCTTGCAGAAATTATTTATCAGAATCAGAATGTGCAACAATCCGGCGCTAATAATACACAACAATTCAGGTGTGTTAAAAAACAAACATACATAAGTATATAGAATTTTCCCTATTATGTATAAATTTTCGTTTTTACAGTAGCAGCTCCTATTATATAACAACAAATCAAAATAATATTATCCAACAACAAGATATAGGAGGTGGTGGTGGAGGAGGCAGTGGTGTAGGTGCATTAATTGCTCTTAAACGTAATCATGCAATGGCAGCAGGTGCAGGTAGTAATTCAGTGGTAACTATGCAGCAGCAGCAACACCATCAACAAAACATACAAGGTCTTCATCCAGACATTATCTATGAGGAAATGCCCACTGATTATAGTGGTAATATGGAATCGGGTGATGATGAATGCGATACTGGTACCAAAAGACCAAAAGTCGAAGTGCTCTGATGTGTGTGACAAAAGAAATAAATAAATAAGAAATAAATGAAGGAAACAGAAAAAGAAAAACAACTACAACTACGGCTAGTGTTGTTGACAAATAATTATCATCATTACAGATTAACAAAAAAAAAAAAAAAACAAAAAAAAAAAAAATGAAAACCAGCAAAAAAAAGTTACATTTATATGTTTAATTATGTACGCTTTACTTTTATGAAATTAATTATACACGTTAACACTAAAACTCACAGCACACAATCATACATCATCCCTCAAAAACCCAACATACACATTTATACGCACCAATTGACATTAATTTTACACTTCTTTCAAAGAAACTAAACATTAACTTTTTATTAATTCTTCTTAAGGCCTGGTAATTAACTTTACATTTCGTTTGAGTTTATGGTTATAATTTTACATACCCAGTTTTTTCTAAATAATTTTTCTATAAATATTATTTTTAATCCCAAAATTTAAACGTTTAATGATTAATTTTTTAAATTTGAAACTTTCCACAAAATTTATTGTTTGTGAAATTTCTTTGACATCATAAGTACATTGAATTTGATGATTTTAATTTTTTAGTATTTTCGTTAAATAAGAAAAAGGAAAAATATCAACTTTTATCCGTTAAAAGGATATAGTTCTCATTTATATTAATTTAAAAAATACGCAATTGATTTTACATATATGTATATACATACATAAATATTAATCTACATTTTTTAAGATTTATGTTTCTACGGCAAATTCAATATGCTTTAATGATGACTTAAACAAAAACAAATTGATAATTAAAAGTATATAAACTAATTATTATGTACTATGTATTGATTAAAAAACTAAATATTTTTGTTGCTGGTTGTGTATCAGATTTGTTTGTGTTTAATCTACTACTTGATGGTACATATTTGAAAATTAAATGGGAAAGAAATTTAAAAAAATATAGGTATGTATGCCTACATATAGCGAAAAAGTATTAAATTTGTATTTAAATTTTGGAATTCACAATTCTGATCGAAAGTGGATATAAATCTGTTTTAATAAGTAAAATTGAAATTTTTTATCGGAATAAAATCGAATAAGTTTTTCTTTGGCTTAATAAAAAAGTTCTCTTTGCCACTAAAAAAAATATCTCTTACATTTTTACAAAGTATGTATTCAGTAAAGAAAGAAAACATTATAATTTTGTGGCTGAAAAGCAATTTATATGACAATAGTTATGTCCACCATGCTATGCTATTTTCATTCTATATTCAGTCTGCACATAGAATCCATTAAGGAATTGAATTATAAACGGAACTAAAAACTAATTGGAAATTTGAATGGTTTCGTAAAAATGTAACAAACTTGCTTTTTTCGAAAACATTTTGTATGTGGTGACTCGATGATAAGGGAAATGCATTCAAGCTGTTAAAAATTATAAATTAAAAATAGATCTTGAACTCCAATTTATTATTACTAAATTCCATTTCCGAGCGGAAATTTTTCGAATGCATGCATACCTGTAGCTAAGCCTATTCGTATTCTATAAAAATACAGATTATTTAATTGTGCATAGAGTAACTCGAAGTTAAATGTACTGTTACCATATTCTAATCGTTTGACTAGAGTATAATATTCGTGTAGAAAGCGAAATATAAAGCCCCAAAAACAGCCAAGAATCATACGGAATGTAAACGTTGTGTTAATCAGAATAATCACCAAAACTTTTTTAATAAGAGAGATAGAATGGTTGAATTGTGCAGAAAGTCACAAAGAAAATAAAATAAAGGTTGCAAAAGGTAGTGTGCAAACACACATCCACTCGGAAACCCAATTGGATCCTTTGTGATTCCCTTCATATAAATGAAATCAAAGTAAAACGAAAATTTCTTTAAGTGTTGTTTTTTCCAAATTGTTAAAAATCTCTGTTAATATTATTAATATTTGTTAATCTCTTTGCTACAAAAAAGTAAAATTGACTGCTTTATTAAAAAATTGGATTTTGTTTTCAATAAAAAGTAAAAAAAATGTATACTTTTTGTAGAAAGGATAACAATAATTTCTGTAGTTAACAGGTTGAGCCACCAAGGCTGATGATTTAAATTTACATTCACATCCATAAATGTGTGTATTATCCAAACCATTGCGGATTATATTCAACTTCTCATGTTAAAATTCCATATTATGTTCTTCTAAAGGCTGGTTTACACTATAATACAAGTATTATTTCAAGCATATGACATGGTGTTGTTATTGTTTTTCAAACCATAACTAATCGGAAACATTTTCCCCAATATATATACATTATGTATATATATATAATAGTCTGAAAGATTATTTTTTTCAACGCTAATAAAAATACGTAATGTATGTAATAATATTAAATGAATGCAATTTTAAGTTTGATAACATTTGCAATGATTTTGTGCAACATTTGCAACATACATATATGTTTATGTTTGCTTTGACCTTATTACAATAAAAATGGCATCGAAAATTCAAAAATTTAATATACATACATACATACTCACGTTTCTTTTGGGACACCTATCCACAGCAAATAATACCATTTTTTGCTATCCAAGGCAACTGCCTCTATTATAGCCTACAATCCACTATAATTTTAATTTAAATTAATTCGAAACTAATTCATTAAAGTAAATTCAAATTTTTTATTAATATTCACCAATCTTCTTTGTTTGGTATTGTTTATAGAGATCATTGCGAATCTATGTATAGATCTCAAGAAATGTAAACCACTGGAAAAGTTTACCTAAATGATAGGAAGTCGGTCAAAATTGATACTGGAATAAATATTTTTTTAGAATAACTAAGGCACAAATGCATGATTTTTAGTTAACTAATCACAACTTTACCAAAATCATTGGTTAAACCATCGAAATAGTTAATTAAAGACGCGATCACATTCAAAGGCTTTATTTAACTAATGCTGGTGGTTTAACCACTGCTACTTATATGAAGTATCCTCGGCTAAACTATTTTCACTTTTGCGTATTCATTTCAATTTAGTTGAAACTCGAAAGGCAAACTATCGTCTTCAAGTAAATCTTGTCAGAATTAATATAATTAGGTGCGATGTGTTGGGTTATAGCGTAAGCATTTTAATTGGTAACAAATGATTGCGATTTCATTAGCTTACTTTATGCTAATGATATATTATAATTTTAAATTCTTTTCAAACAATTAAAAAGGAATATTAACAAAGTAGAATTAGGAATGAGTAATTAATTATCTTTCTTTCATTCATAATAAGAAAAGGCACATAAAAGTTAAATTTCTACGACTATTTATGACCATCTTCTATTACGCTAAACTCAATAAAGAAATAAAAAAAAATTTTGGAGTTGTAAGCAAGAAAATCTTTTCAAGCTAAACCTTTAACTACTGAGGTGAAATATTTTGGCGTAGATGCTATTTCATATAAAAAAATTATTTGGCTATTTGTTTTTAATTGGAATAAGAAAACACATTTGAATAAATAATAAAATTAAAGAAATCCAACTTTTTAGTTAAACGAGACAAAGATTTTATTTCGTAGTCACTCTAATTATAGCTTAAAAAAACTAACAGGGGTAAAATTTACCACCACCTCAGTAGTTAAAGGTAAATACGAAACACTTCCTGTGAAACTCTTTCCTTTTAAATAAAATTAAAGTGATTAAAATCACACACAAAAAAGATTAGATAATGCAGAATCAGTGAATATTAAAAATAACTAAATGTTTACCTTTTTTATAGTAAGTTATATAAAGTAAAAAGAAAATAACAGAAATCATAACTAATTATTATATAACACACAATAAAAACTAACAAACAAAAAAATTAATAAATATGTATAAACAAAACCCTTAAAATAGTAATTAAAAAAATCAATAAATGAAAAATTGTATAATGATTTGCATAAATAATGAAAAAAGAACAAACAAAATAAAGAAAAACTCATTTAAATGTTTGGACGATGTGTATTGAACCAAAAAAAAAAATATATATATATATATATAAATATATGTATATCGATGGCTTAATATAAGAAAGACGTAACTCGATTTTTTGTCTTCAAGTTTGAACTACAAATCGCAATAAAAGCCGTAAATTTTAAAGTAGATAACAAAATGTTTTAGTGTAATTTTTATAAAAAAAGTCAACAAATCTTATGCTACAATTTATTTTATTTTGAAAGCATTGTGTATTTGATATTTATCTAACAGAATAGGCAAAAACGCTTTTTGAAAAAAATCAGTTACGCCTTTTTTATATTAAGCCATCGATATGTTGTATATTATAAAATATACAAAAATTGAATTTTCAATTTGAGGTTATATTTAAGTTCTTGATTAAGTTACTATGTTTTCTTTTAAAATTATGGTTATTAAATACTGATTTTATTTTATTCATACTTTAAATTAAACGCATAAAACAATTAAAATATTCACAAAATATATGTATTAATTCTTAAACAAAATATTTATTTTGGTCTGCAATGCAAAAAGTTTTGACAATTAAGAAGGGTATCTTCTTTATAATTATTCTAGATTCTCGTTACTTTTTGTAGATGTGAATGGAGAGTTTCATTTCCGGTCAATGCTTTTTGACAGCCTTGGATGGTGCTGCCAAATTTCTGTTAAGCGTTGCGTTTATTTGTACTCTATTTCATTTCGTATCAATGTTAAAAAAAACAAAATTTTTGCGGTACGTAATAAATGGTGGTTGCAGTTCTAAAATATGTACAAAAACAAAATGCTCTTATTTTAGAGGTTTTTGTAATTATTGCATAAAAATTTTGCCACCTTTAATATATTACTGTTAAGGTGAAGCTTCATAACACGCATTACAGCGTCAACGCAATCTACGCTTTTCTTAATTTCATGTTACAATGGAAGCGTTTTGTGCAGCAAAATAACCATCCAAACGGCTATAAAAAACAGCTTATCGCTTTTAGTGACGCATAGGATGTTTACAAAAGTAGATCTACTTCAACGCGTTTAAGCGTTCTATGCTGTGTGTTGGGCGAATTTATTCATTCGCCTGAACTCACCACTACATCCACCTGGTAATGAATTCGCCTTGCTTAATACCAACAAAATACATGTTGCTTTTGGATTGTTGCAATTGTTGTTGGACTGCGCATAACTGGTAGTTTTGCCAGAAATCATGGTGTAATAATATAAGGTACACGCAACCATGTTGTACTTGTTGTAGTATTAACTTTACCTGCTATGAATTTGCCTTTGGTCTGCTTATCAACACAACAATAAAAAACGTCATGCATTTTGTGTTAAATATAGCCAATATTGCCAAAAAATAGCTGTATACATGACAAAACAAAATGTGGTTTGTATGTATTTAGTGGTTATGCAAATACTAAGTCTATGTTCACACACGACGATTTTAGTTGGGCAATTCTTGAGTTTATAGATGTTTCTTGCAGTTTGCGGTGAGGGGAATAAAAAGGGAAAAATAATCGCCGGTACCCGGCTATTTTAAGTAATTCTCTCATTCGTTTTTTTTTTATTTGAATATTTGACATTTCTTTTCATTCGGTGTTTCGCTTCTTGGTGTGTAAATCATTTATAATTTCAATTAAACGCAAAAATTACACGTTTTAAATATGTAATAATAAAATAATTATTATAGAGAAAAATTTTTTATTAAAAGCTGACTACATTTGGTTTATTTTATTGAAATTGATTATTTTATGAAAACACAAATGTCAAATTGTAAGAAAATAAAAACTAAACAAAACAGAAGAATTGCCCAACTAAAATGGTCGTGTGTGAACATAAAAGCAAGTTCAAAAGAGAATTCTGAAAAAGTTGGGCAATTAAAATCGTCGTGTGTGACCTTAGACTAAAGCATAACGTTACCAAAAATATTCATGATGGCGGCCAAAAATGTAAACATCTTTGACAACACCGAAAAAATTACAATTTTTAGCAGATTATGTAACGGTCAAAACACAACCCTACAAAAACCCATATTCCTTGTTGCGCAGACCTTATATTATTAGACCATGACCAGAAATGTAAACAAAGTCCAAATTCATTTCATTACATTCCGCTGCAAAGTAAATTTATACCAAGTAGATGCACCATGTATTTTGTTTGTGTAAAAATATTGGATGAATGTCAAAAAGAGATGAGAACAACATGAAGAAAACAAAAACAATTTGTAGAATTATGTATAACAAAACAAAACAAACCAAAATGGCGTACGAAAATCGTAAACAGCTTTTGACAATCATACATTAAAAATAAGCGAGAAAAAAATGAATCAGCTGTTTAGTTTCATCTACTTGGTATACATATACTTTGTTCCGCTGTATCACAAAAACTCTAGCTAACATGACATTTTATTTGATTTAACAAATTATTTTTTTACAATTGTTAAAACTCAATAAAAAACAAACTTCGCTACATATAGTGTGATTACATTATATTTTTTGTAAAATAATATTTTAAGGAAATACTTAAAATCGCGAGAAAGATTGAAAAAAGCAATAATTATATGGACGGCGTATAAAAGATTATTTTTTTTCCACAAATTTCATGAAAATTTAAAATCGATAAAAAGTTATATACTACTATAAACGCAATTATCTTCTGCATAAAAATTAAAAAGATAATACATATTCTAAGATATAATAAGTGTAAGTATATGTGTAAAGTTTTAAATGTTTTTTTATCTGGAAAGATAAACAAGAAAATTAAATTGCTATTTCAAAGTATATGTATACCAAGTAGATGAAACTAAACAGGTGATTCATTTTTTTCTCGATTATTTTTAATGTATGACTGTCAAAAGCTGTTTACGATTTTCGTACGCCATTTTGGTTTGTTTTGTTTTGTTATACATAATTCTACAAATTGTTTTTGTTTTCTTCATGTTGTTCTCATCTCTTTTTGACATTCATCCAATATTTTTACACAAACAAAATACATGGTGCATCTACTTGGTATAAATTTACTTTGTGCTATTTCTTAAAGGTCTTTGAATTTATATGTACATAAGGATACTTACATATGTATATGTATGTAAGGGCTTAAATGCACTTTAAAAATTAGCCTATGTGATAGAAAATTGCAAAATAAGAAGAAAATATAAAATAAAAAAGTTGGCGGCAACCCATATTTTCCGAGTTATGGGCCTTTGAAGTTTTCATATAAAAAGGAATAACCAATACATTTCTTAATGAATTCGGTCAAAAACAAAAACAATATTGTAAAAAATTAAAAATAAGAAGAAAATATTAAACAACAAAATGGTGGCGATCCTTATTTAAAGAGTTATGTACATTTGAAGATTTTATATAAAACAGTGGTTATACACTATATTTCTCTGCATAGCCGGCCTTTGGCCGGGCTTAATGATTTTCTCCACCATGGTATTTCCTGACGCGGCGGTATATAGAATATGTTGTACGAATGAAAAAAAAGTCAAAATTCATTCGACATCGTGAAATCGGCAGCTAATTCGTACAAATACATTTGATACAAAAACAAAATTTTGTAATTTGTTTTTGCTTTAAATAGAATTATACGCATGAAAATATATAAAAAAAAATCTTTCGTGAAATAGGCACTTAATGTTAAATACCTACATGTAGTAGTGTGGCAGTTTTTTCAATTTATTGTTAGTGACACAAACGGAGTGATTTTTTCCAATTAATTTTTAAATATAAGGTCTCTCTAAACTTTAAAAGTAATATTCGTATTCGGCGAATATTGTTACATATATTCGTAATTGTATTCGCGAGTAGAACAAATTGATATTCGTAATATCACTAATAGGTACGTATAAATATTTCATATACCTAGGTACATTTTTTTTATGGAAAATGGTTTCAAATTAATTTTCAGAAAATTCAAAAATTTCTTTATACCGCATTCCCGCACTTAAATCAAGCAAATAAGAAAAGCTTCATGAAGAAAATTTCGTGAAACATTTCATTGTGTAAATTAAGTCCTATTCGAAAATCAATACGAGTGAAAAATATACGAAATAATCAAAACATAAAATATTAGAAAAAAGAAATTAAATCTTACTTCATGCGTTGATTGCAACCGTTATTTCAACAATGAAGATATTGTTACAATTGTGATTATTGATTTTTTTTTTCAAAAACAACTTAACTTTAAAGTTCTATTAATTGACAACTACTTATTTCTTTGCAGCACTACTTTTTATAACACCGTAACATTCCAGTTTCTAAACATCCACTTTTTTAAATACCTGGCCTTTAAAAAATAAACGCATGTATTCAAATAAAACGTGTACAATATATAAAACTGGTGCAAACACTTGTCGCGAGTCCCACATTTAATATAAACAACCCCTCCCAAAAGTTATTCAGGAATTGAACTATAAAGTAAATCCAGTGTAGCAGTCACTTAAAAATTACAAAAAAAGAAAATATAAAAGTAAATTGATTCTTACGCCAGGATATAACTAACATTAGTCGCATTGAAAACGTCATACACATTAATAACATTTAACACAATGCTGTCGCGCCTACGTGATATTCTAACGCGTCATCGCAGAAAATTTATTATCGCCGGGGTGGTTGTTGGAGGAACATTTATGGCTTTAAAGTATGCCCAAATGAAATTTTTTGAAATACAAGAGCGACAAGCGAGAGAATTCATGGAAAAATCGCGCCGTATTCAACATTTTGAGTCTACAGAAGGCACCTGTAATAATTTGATTATTGGCATGGGAACTGAATTAATGCAGGTCATATTGAAAGAATGCAGTACAGATGAATTGTTGCAACAATTGCGCGAAAATCCAACAAATAAACTAGAACTGTGGGAGGAAATTAAAATTGTCTCATTTACACGCTTAACTACATTTATCTACGCTTCTTCAATGTTGGTGGTATCACTCAGAATACAATTAAATTTATTGGGAGGCTATTTATATAATGATAAGGTTTCTACACTAGTGGCTGGTCAGACAAAATGTGCGAAAAGGCCAAAAATCAATGAGAATTTAAAGGAGCAGTACCTATATCTAATCAGATATTTTATAAGGGAAGGCGGTTTATCGGATTTGGTACGCCTAATACGTTCCAAAGTAATAGCTGTGGTGAAACAATTGCCTCTGAACAAATCTTTGAGTTTGGCCGATATGGAACAATTATTTTGGTCTTTACAAATGGCCATTAATAGCGATACCAACTCAGATCCCTGCTCAAAAATGTGCAAATACATGCTGCCCTCCCAATTGTCTGATTTTACGCAAGATGACCCACTCCTGCAGAAAATGCTTAATGAAACAATGGATCTCTTGGAAACCGATGATGCAAGCGTTGTTTGTGCGCATAATATTTGTCGCGGTTTTTCCTTGGCTGTCGATGCTATTGCTGAAAGTATGAGTGAATCATTGATATTAGCGCGAAAGGAAACAAATGAAGAACAATGTAACACACAGGCTACAAAAAACAATGACCCGATGTTTAATATTAATAGCGCACAAATAGCTTTAGCCAAAATTATACCCATAATCAGTGGTTTGACTTCAGAAGGTTTTGATAGTTCAACGCGTCCTCAAAATTTAGCGACTTCTTTAATAACATTTTATGTAGTATCGGAAAAATGCAAAGTCTTGGGTGCTAATGTTTATGAAACATTTTCATCTGTATAAAATTGTAATACATATATACACATACTACATATGTACATGTATTTATAATTCCATTTTCTGTTTGTTTATTGAATAAATTTTGTATAATGTTTATGGTGATAAAAAAAAATTATATTTTTCTGCATCAAGTTGTAAAAAATTAGGGACAGTATTTTGTAATACGAACCAGAAAATTTGAAAATTTTCCACAGAATTATTTTTTATAAAATATTGCCCTAAATATTCCCGTTTTAAACTTTTAAGTAATATTAAATTAATAAATACTTGTATGTATTTTAATGAGGCAATGGGTGCG
This sequence comes from Lypha dubia, assembly GCA_947311025.1. Classification (NCBI taxonomy): domain Eukaryota; kingdom Metazoa; phylum Arthropoda; class Insecta; order Diptera; family Tachinidae; genus Lypha; species Lypha dubia. Next base: position 3,987,662 of record OX371263.1, read on the forward strand.
TTGAAAAGGCACAATTTGCTACACCAATGTTGCTAAGCAATTAGCAAAACGCTTTGATTACTGAGCGATGACCCAACATGATGAATGACCGCTAACTTTTTTTGGTAGCAACGAAACAGATGACACATATCATCAAATTACGAATAATATGTATGCATGAATGTATATCAGCACAGTTGACTTTTACATCAAATTTCATAGTATATTTTACGTTTATTCGTATATTACGTTTATTCGTAATAATACTAATATAAAAATATTAATTCCGCTTGGGCACGAGCTATAAATACCCTAATAACAAGGGTCACAGTAATATGTGAATTTCCCTAATATAGAGTAAAAACAACAAAAACGTTAGAATACAAAGTAGAATACTTTGATGATAACGGACTATGAGTTTGTGTTGATTATTAGTTCCAAACAGTAATGAGGGAATTTCGTACTAACCAGCACTGTTTCAATGTAGAATAAAAATTGAATTAAATATTAATTCTCATATTCTATTTCTGTGGAAAACTGGTTAAATAGTTGATATTCTTCTCAATTAGTATCCACTTTACGAAAATTGTAAAGATGGATAATTGAACGCTGATGAGAGGTGTAGCGGCCTTGAAATCAGTACTGATACGTTCTGCTGAAAACTGATTGGATATAAATAATAATATTTTCCAACATAAAAAAAAACTTAGTAATTTTGAATTTTCATTAATTCAATAAAACTGAACTTGATCCTGATAATATTACTTTTCATATGTAAATCAATATAAGTTCAAATAATAATTACGTTTAGTCGTAATAATAATAATATAAAAATATTTAAATACTTTTTTATAATTTATATTTTGGAGTATGTGCCAGATATCCCAATTTTTATAATGCATGTGTATAATATGTACATACGTATGTATATGTATATACATACATATATTCAAAATCTGAAAATGTTAAAAAAATATTAAAATATTATCAAAGTTTGGGTTGTGTCCTGTTCAGGCACTGTGTACGGATTAAAAATTTTGCACTGAAAAATTAGTAAAAAGCGGGGTATAAAATCTCTGAAAATAGCGTTACGTAATATGTGCACAGCCCCTTATGTAGTACGTTCGAAAGGCCTGCAGATTTGTATTAATAATTTTAAGGGACATTTTCAAGTGATGATATCTTTTATATGTTAAAACGGTAGCACTTTGCATTGGTTTATACAAATGTCAAAGTTAATTATGTTAAACAATTTAAGTGCAAATTTAAAAATACACAAGTAACTAAAATGGATAGTGTTTTGTTGTGGGAAAGTGATAAAGAGGATTATGCTTCAGAGAGATTCCAAAGGAAATTTATAAGAGATACATTGAACATTATGAACAGGGCAAGTTTTTTAAGCTTTTTGCTGGAAAAGCTTGATTTCGCTTATTTTGTACCTTTCTTTGCAAAATTGCTTTATTTGATATACTCTGCTTGAATTTGTGCTTCTTCAAATTCATCTCTGGCAAATATTCCTAAATAAATGTCTTCAAAATTTAAAAAATTGTTTTTGTTTTTATAATCAACTAGCTGAGCGCCCCGGCTTCGCACGGAAGCTATTTACTTTTATAAATTTCGATTTACCTAATCAAAGCACATCACGACTTTCACGAAAAGTCATAACTCACGAACGCGTCGACCGATTTCGATAAACCATCTACACGACCATACGAACAAACCCTAAAAATTTAATCGAATTCGGTTTGACCGTTCGTGAGTTATAAAGTCACAACACTTGCAAAATTTGTTTATGTATATAGATCAGTGGTGGGCACACACATACTCTCTCATAGGCGTTGGTGTGGGAAGCAGCAAAAAACGAACGACGGTCAATAATAATACACTCAAAAAATTTGTCTGTTGCCAAAAGTAAAATACATTTCTTGCCTTTTAGTTTTTTTTTTTTTGATTTGAAGTTTTTTTTCAATAATACTTTTTATGTTAATATAATAATAACGTAAACAATATTCATTTAATAATAAACTAGTTACACAACGAATGAAATAAAATATAATATTTAATAAGTAAAGAAATATAGAGAAAACATAATAAATAAAATTTATTAACAACGAAGCCCTCAAGCTTGATAATTTATTAAATTCGATAATTAAAATAAAAAGTTCGAATAAAAACAAAATTATAAAAAAAATCATTTTCCCATTCTTCATTAAACATTTTGCTTTGAGTGTAAATAAAATATGAACAGCGATGTCTTACTGTAACAAGTGCTGAACAGCGACTGGTTGGATTTACTTTGACGAAATGATAACCAAGCAACATCCGAACGTTAATTATCATAAGCTATACGAAGAAGCTTATAGTATACGTGTGTCAACGTCGCGCAAACAGAATTTTCTATACACGCGTGTATAGCATTTCAAAAAATTCCCTCCACTTATATAGATTAAATAAAAGTTTACAGTTTTAAGCAAACTAGTTTTTAAAAAGTTGCTCAATAAAATTTTCAGCAGTTCAGTAGCTTTAATGGGGGATGCTACATGTACAATATATATATATTGTGATACTTGGATCGCGATACTGGATCGCGTTCAATATACAGTGCAGCCTCGTTGAACGCAATCCTCGATATGCGCAACCGCTCGCTTAACGCAACGCCCAATTTCTTAACATTGGAGACTCTGTAAACGCAACTTTTCAAAAAACAAAGCCTCAATTAACGCAACTTTGCAAAACAAGTATGTAAGGCTTTTTGTTTTTTTTTTTTTTAGTTTGGTTTTTGATAAATAAATTCAAAACGTGTGTATGTAAAATCTTATGCTTAAGTGCAATAGTCCTTTTGATTGACAAAAATTTTGTGCGTATTACTTCTGTTTTTGAAATCAATTTAGTTTAGAAACTTCTTTGTTTATAAATGGTTCTTTCATCAAAATAACAAAATGCCTTTCGTGACAAAATTTGTTAAACTAACAATAAAAGAAAAGAGTGAAATTCTTACGAAACTTGAAAGTGGCGTACCTGTCAAAACGATATGTAATGAATACAAGGTTCACAAATCAACAGTAGGTAGAATAAAAAAAAATTTCAGACTTTTTCCCTTAAAAACATGAATCTTTAATTCGATAACAACCATCAGTACAAATTAACATACATACATTTGAATGTGTATTTTATTAATTTTTTAATAGATGTATATTTTGTCTCTCTGTTTTTATTCTTTATTTCAATCAAATAAATACGATTATTAAAAGCTAACCTTAGTTTTTTTTATAAAATTCTTGATTGGTTTAAAATAAGCTTTTAAATAGAAAAATATGACTAGAAATTTGTGACTTGGCTTGCGCAACAACTCAGTTATCGCAACAGCCAAAAGTTTCTATTGGTTGCGTTCACCGAGGTTACACTGTATATTGAACGTGTAGCATTGCCCAATAGTACAAATGAATCTTGCAAACTTCAATTATTTAAAATCGTCAATATTAGGGTATAAATCGTCCCATCGTCACTATGTCATTTTTAGGACCCAAAATCGTCAAAATGGCGATAAATCGTCAAATATGGCAGCTATGACTGCCAACCAAATTAGTTCGAGTTAGAGAAAATTCGAGTTAGAGAAGTTCGAGTTACGGAAGTTCGACTGTACCATAATACATGTATTACACGTTTACAGTTTCAGGTGAAATACAATATTTGCATGTGGCAGCACAAAAAGTGGCATTTCTGTTTTGTATTCAATTTGTTTAATCCCATCAAGTATGCTACAATTTTAAAATTTTCCCACTAATTTGATTAAAACCGTTACATACATATCCACATGTGGAAAGTGGTTCAAGTGAAATGGCAATTAATACTTATAGATATGTTTAAAAGGACAGCTGTTTCAATAAGCAAACAAATGGGCAAAGCTTAAAAAGCCACCCTCGAAAACTTTTGAAAATAAAAACTAATATGTATTCAGACAAACAAACTATGCACATCACTTTTAAAAATCGAACATAACAAAAGAACTTTTACGTACACAACAAGTATATGTAAGTATGTGTGTTTGCTTGAACGTGTACACATGTATGCACTCAAAATAACTAAGGGGTTGTGCACATATTACGTAACACTCCAAGAGGGGGGTGTTAAAGATTTGTTACGTATTGGAAATTTTGCACTGAAAAATTATTAAAAAAAAGTGTTATGGGGGGGGGGGTATAAAATCTCTGAAAACAGCGTTACGTAATATGTGCACAGCCCCTAAACAAAATAAGTATGTATGTATGTATGTATAAAAAGACCCGCTTTGTATACTGAATTCAACGTCCGTATAATACGGACGCCAAGTGGTCTCTTGAAATCACAAACAAAAAAAGGACCATCATTCAAAAAAAGCAAGAAAATAACAAAAATTTCTCAATGGGAATTTGATAAAAGCGCACTAATATAAAAGCCAAATCAAAGAAACGAAAATAAAAACCAAACTGCACAGCTGATGTAAAACTTCCCTTTTCGTTACTGTATACGAACAATTTAGTGATTATGTGTATGCTCTTCTAAAGGATTTGACATTTTTTGTATAAAATTAACAATATTTCTCATCTTAAATGAAGGATGTAAGAGCGTGAAAAGGATAATGCGCAACTGTTGTTTTTATTTTTACTGTTATTCCTTGATTCGAGGAAGAACAGAACACCGTTGTGTAGCAAAGAAAAAAATGCAAATCAGTTGCAAAATTACGTGATTACAGAATACAACGTTTTTTATTTTTTTAATTTTTTTTGGAAAGTAAAAAGAAAAAAAATATTACAGACAAATTCTATAATTTTTCATTTTCTTGTGACGGTCACTAATAAAATTAACCAATTGTGTACAAAATATAATTACATGTTAAATTATAAAGACTATAAAATACTTACATACATAAATACTCAACAGTGAAGGATAATTTCATTATGAATTAATAATTTAAAATATGTAACTAAAGAATCAATGTCATATAATTATATAAAAAGTATAAATTATTTTTAGGAATAAACAAAAATAAAGTAAGTTCTTGGCGTTCGTTCATGGTGTATAAAATTGTATCGGCTTTATAAAAAGACAAATCATCGAAATTATGTATTTATTAGATTCTTAAGGTGTCTTAACCTTTTGCTTCTTATCGATTAGCTCAAGTTAAATAGTTAAAATATTTATGCCATAAAAGAAGACAACAAAACAAAAATCCAGTAAAAGGTTTACTTGATATTTTGTGTGTGTGTGTACTATTTTAAGGAGCTTAAATGAATGATTTCTCAAGTCTTTTCAGGATAAATATAACTTTTAAGAGTATCAATAGTGCGATTAAAAATTCAAATTAAAATATTTTTTTTAGTTTAATTATTTATTTATCGTTTGACTCGGATTAGTACTTATTTCATAAATTATTCCTTCTTTCACTTTTTCCAGCGGCTTAGGACACTGATATTAATCGTTTCGCTTCAACATATGTATCTTTTATACTATTCTTCTAAACCAACCTGAATCCGTCGCATATGTATGTCACATTAATTTTAACTTCACTTCTGTATATTTGTAGAGACATATTTTGTTCCTGAAAAATATATTGTAAAACGTAGAGGTTTTACCGGATGAAGTTTATACTCCAAACATTTATATTGAGTACAATGAAATTATTAATATGCATTCATATATTTATCTAAATGTCTGGAAATTCGCTGTGGTTTACTCATAGAATAAAATACAACTTACAGAAAAGTGTTGAGGTGATTGGACGTGGGAAAGGTGTACACCCCATACAAAGAAGTTATTAATATTCGCATATTTTCGCAACAGTGAATGAATGTCTTGACATTTTATTTGGGTTACTTCTGGAATAAAATTAAGTTTCCTAAGAAATCTTGAAGCTATTGGAGGGGAAAAGGGTACACCCATACAAAGAAATATTGATCATTGCACAACTCCCTCATAATTAGAAATAATGTTGTGTTTGAAAGGGTTTGCTAGAAGTTACCTGTTTATTCTGCATACTTCGCCTTTTGTATTTAATTTTTTTTCTAGAACTATGAATTGCTTACAGAGTATTGGAAAGCTTTAGATTAAAAAACAGCAATTGTCTAAAATAATTTAGTATCGAGAGTAGTGTGTAATTATATGTACACACATACTTATGTACGTATAAATGTTAGTTATGTTATGAGAATGAGTGTTGAAGAGCACCCCGGGAATAGGTAGTACATATGTTGTATAGCCTCCTCACAACCTCCAAAAAATCACGTTTAGTCTACTTGTATGTATTTTAATGAGGCAATGGGTGCGTTGAAAAGGCACAATTTGCTACACCAATGTTGCTAAGCAATTAGCGAAACGCTTTGATTACTGAGCGATGACCTGATGAATGACCGCTAACTTTTTTTGGTAGCAACGAAAGAGATAACACATATCATCAAATTACGAATAATATGTATGCATGAATGTATAACAGCGAAAACTATGAAAAAACACTTTTAAATGCGATCACCACTTAAAAAATACCCAAAACAAACCATTAAATAGAAAAACATGAACTATGTGAACGCTTTGACAAACTAAAAATTATGGTTAGTCAGCACATGAACATCTGTAAGTATTCGCCACATTCTAGAAGGTGGACATATTATTACCGTTTCTCTGCCGACGTTATGTTCATGTCATGTTCAAGTAGATGGCTCGTGAAGAAGTAGGGTTATGAAATTTATAATGTATGTATGTATGTACATACAAGGCGGCTGCTGTAATTCTACGGAGAATTTTTTAACTGGATTCCATATTGGTTTTAAGATCGAGTTGAATAATAAAAGTTTATAGTCTAAGCTTAGCATAGCGTTCAATCCAATTGAAATTGTTTTAAATGACTTTTCTTTTTAATTTATTTACCTAATATTTTGATTGGAGGAAATGCTGCATTTCTTAAATTGCTTTTCAGCTGTCTTTATCTAATTCTTCGGCAGTGTCTTACAGTATATTTTATGCAAATTTTCGATAAACATGTGCTTACATACATACATATGTGTTTTTTAGTCGTTTTAATATGGATAATATATTTATTCTCGGAATATTGAATACATTTTTAGTTACAATTACAGTGAAACTTCGATATAACGAACTCGAAACGTTGAGAAAAAATATGAAATAAAATTGTTTTATTTTCCGCCTTGGCGCAAATCGTTACATTCGCGAACGTACAACTCGTCACGTAATTTCCCATCCAATTATACAGTTATTATCTACGTGATGAGTCCTACGTTCACGGATGTAACGATTTGGGCCCTGGTTAAAAACAAAAACATAAGTAATAAAGTTGTGTTCTTCTGTCCTTAAGAAACCATCAAATATCTATTTTGTATATAAAAACTATACCTCTATTTTAATACAATTATTTTTACTAACTGCATCCGGTGCGTTTCGCTGCCCGTGAAATTTCATTACGACTTAGGAAAAGACACTTAATTTAAAGACATTATGTGCTTTAGTTGCACAGCTATATTAATATTATTAAATTATTTAAATGGGAGGTGCCCGTCCATTCCCCTCGTCCTACCACCCAAAAATTTTACTGGAAGTTGTGTATTGTTTTTAAAGTAACACACGCCGAGTTTTTAGACATTCTTTGCATTAGTTGTACAGATATATTACTATTTTACTTGCTTGTGGGGTGCCCGTTTTCCTCGTCCTACCGCCAAAAAATTTTGCTGAAAGTTTCATTTTGTCCCTAAAATAACGCTCACCTAATTTTTAAAAATTATGTGCTTTAGTTGCACAGATATAATATTTTATATTCGAAAATCGAGATAAAATCAATGGACTTTCATTTAGCGAGAAGTTAAAAAATTAAATTATTTTCTTTCACATATTTAGGCGTTCTAAGCTTATGCCAAGATTTACAGAAACAGTATGACAACAACGGCAGTATTCCCTTTTTAAAGAATTTATCCCAAAAAAACGGAAACTTATAGCGGAAACACACGAGAATTAAAAAAAGTGAAAACTCAAGAATTTCACATTTAGAAAATTCCAATTAAAATTATGTAAATTTCAAATGAAATTAAAAATTCCAAATAACATTGAGATTATCAATTTCAAATTGAGAAAATTTTAAATGAAATTTAGAATTTCAATTTAAAATTGAGAAAATTCCTAGTGAAATTAAAAATTTCAAGTTAAAATTAGGAAAGTTCAAAATGAAATTGAGATTTTTAATTTAAAATTCAAAAGAACTTGAAATAAATAGATATTTTAAATTTGCAATTAACAAAATTTTAAATGCAATTAAGAAATTTTATTTAATTAAATAAAACTATTAATAGCGTAACATAATAACACATACGATTAGATGAATAGAACCGCATGAATTTCTGTTAGTAGGTTTAGTAGGTCATATCTTTTTAAATATTTTGTCGACAGCTTAAATTTCACTACCATCTCTCTACGGCAATCAACGGTACTTATGTAGGACTTGGATGAGATTATTATTTCGTCAAGAAATGCTAGCCTATGCTCTCCTAAATTAAGGGCTTATATTTGGTATACAAGGCATAGAACGCGTAAAGGTAGTTCTACTTTTGTAAACATTAACGCGTCATTCAAAGCGATCAGCTGTTTTCGATAGCTAAACAATTGTGCAAAAATCACTTACTTTGTAACATGAAATTAAGAAAAGTGTAGAGTGCATAGAATGCTTGAAACAAGTAGAATACATTGACGCAAAAACGAGTGTTACGGACTTTCAGCTTTATTGTCGTCTATTTTAAAATGTTACTGTTAGGATTTTTGCATTCTCATTTATAATAACGAATGCTGAAAGTGCCCTTACATACATCAGTACACTCGTACATATTTCATGCCTTTAAGGTTTACATATGTACTTCTTATAATTAATTTCATATTGTTGCGTCAGAAAAGTAGTTTTTCAAATGTTCTACTCCGTTGTAGTCCTGCATAAAAGCATAATAAGCGGCCTCTAATTATAAAAAAGAAAGTGTTGTAGTTAAATCAAAACCACAATTAAAAAGCTTCAATACATTTATTATGCTGGTTGTAAAGAAAAACAAAGAAAAAATACTGTTCTGGAGCACAAAAATTAAAAATGTTACTCTTTTATGCTTTAGAACCTTAATAAGACGTGATGTTTAGCCGTTAATTAAGCAGATATATTTAAAATGTATTTTTACATGAAACAAGTAACTAAAAACAGTAATTTGAAATTAGTTTATAATCTAGGTATGTATGTATGTACATAAGTATGTACCTACAGATATATGTATGTATGTATGTATACATAAGCATGTGTGGTTGCAATACAGTTACACATCGTTAATTTGCTGGAAAATGCTGTAGATGTTGTAGTTTTTCGCGGGAATCCTGAACTATTTCCGTTTCCGGAAAAAAGGCTTCCAGTGGATCTTTAAAAAAAGACCAACAATTAATGGGGGCTTATACATACATACTTACATACATATGTATGTGCCTATAATGCTTAAAATGTATACAAAAATGTTTTCTCTATTGTTTTGAACAAAAGTGTTGATGTATAGGGTGTAATTAAAATGTTCACTATCAGAAAATGTCGTTTGCCGATTGACTGTAAACAAGTGAGGACATTAACTCCCAAGCGTAAACTCTTAAAACAAAAATGTGCGGAAGTAGTTTTATATTGCTTAAGGAAGAATGTTTGGAATTTTCGCTGAAAAGTGTACTTCAAAAAGTTTTTCATTTCTATTATTTTCTACTATTGCTACTTCTAAATTATGATTAACTCTTACAGGTCATTGAGTTATTTACTGCCAAAATGCCACCAGAGAACTTGTTATAAAAATAATATTCAAATAATAGCAAACCTTCAAGAGCCTCACTCACCTAAAAACTAACGAATTGATATGGAATTGTTTATTCATATAAAACAAAGTTCCATAAGAGTCTGCCTTAAAGGCAAACTTTCATCACTTCAATACCACGACATGTACCCTGTAGTAAGCTCGGGGCCAATTGTTTCCAAGTCACCACTTTTGTCTACTTGTTTGGTGACTTCTTACTGGGCTTATTGCTGACAGGTCACCAATTTGACGACTAGTTGTGACTTCTTGATGACATTGTCAATGATACGTCGACACTTTTTAGTTTGTTTTAACAGCTAGACTAAAATTATATAAATGTACTAGTAACATTCTGGTTTGAATGTCTCCACTTGGTCCCATTAGAACTACGTAATCACTACCTAGTCAACACTCTTAATGGGGTTTATTACGTTTCTCGATTCGACTTCGACTACTGTAGTAGATTAAAGAAAAATGTTATGTGTTTCTTTAATCTAGTACAATAGTCGAAGTCGATTCGAGAACCGTAGTAAAGCCCAATGTTACGAGTATATTTTCAATGACAATCACATGATAAATGTCTATAGCACAAAGCATTGTATGGGGGTAATATAGAGAGTAGTACTGGTGACAAAGTCAAAAGCGAGTCAGTATAATTTCACTAACGACATTTCCTGCAGGGTATGTACTTGCATGCAGCATTTTGCTGTATATACTCATATGTATATAAATAGGTGTGTATGTATTTTGTTTTATTTTTATTTTCACAAAAACAATCCTAAAAAATCTGTTTAATTGCAGTCTATTTAGACTAACAATGATTTTAGGACACTCATTATTCTAACACTTAAGCCATTTCCAAATAATCCTAAAGGATTAAAAACCAAAATAATAAAGAACACACGTTAAGCCATAAACCACAAACCAAATAAATGTTTATGTATTAAGCATTCATACTAAAATAGCCATATTACAAATATGTATGAAAGGAGAGTAATAGTCACACATCCTTTATGCAAGGAGACAGGACATACGAGTACATACATATATACAATCACTGTTATTTGAAAACAAAGTGTAACCTATATTGAAGTATATTTGAATAGGAGCAAATGGATATGAATGAATACTTATTTTATGTAACTGTGCATATAGTCATCATCATCATCCTCATCATCATCATCATCATCATCATCATCATTATTATTATTATCCTTTATATAGAAAGGTATTTTAAAGATTTTCATCATAACATGTACTAGATTTACTTTGCTTGTTTTTTTAAATATTTTATTTTATTGCATCTTTTTGTCTAATATCTTTCATTTCTTTGTTGAAAACAAAAATATCTTTTGACGAGGTTCGAAAAACTTAGCTGTTATTTTGCGCATGTTGAAATATTTTTCTTTATTAGTTAAAGGTGAGGAAATATAAAGCATAAGCCTGCGACATGCCAATAGAAGAAATAAATACCTATAATAAAAGAAATTTTAAACGGGAACCGAAAGGAGCTAATTTTAATAATTTACAAGAAAGTAAGTGAATGAATTATTACATACTTATATGACTTATTATTTTCTAATGTCTAACAAAATTATACTATAATTAATTACATAAGAACTTATTATAAATTAGATTACCTGTAATCTAAACTTTACTTACATACATACATATGTATGTATAATATAACTTCTCGTTTTGTGATTCGCCAGTGGGAGATGTGTGCCACACATACATACGAGTATTTCAACTAATTTTGCATATGACAGTATTTACACTTCAGCATGTTCAAGACATTCTCTCCTTATCTGTGGCTATGAGCGATCTAAATAAATATACATATGTAAATAAGAGTATATACATATGTATGTATGTACATATAAAAATTGCATCATATATTGTAGCGTACCTACATACATACATACATGTGTATGTATGTATATATGTCATACATATTTTGCATAAATATTTATGTGTCGAGAGAAAGAATAAAAGGAAAAGCAAAGCAATTTTGTTTAAACTGGAATAAAATGAAGATATAATGATGAAAAGTTCTCTTATTTTTTATTATATAAATTTTTTCCCTTCTTGCAATTTTTGTTTACATTTCGTTTGTTTACAATTTGTGTCAATAGTTTAAGGTGGTACGAGGAATAACATAAATTATGTTACAAAAAGGGATGCATTCATTCTTGTTGATGGATAGCAACTTGAGATGAGCTTATGCGTACGCTTATTTTGTACGATCATACAAGCTTGCAAAAAAAAAAAAACACTTTACTCTGTTTTGTATTTTTATTTGATTTTTCGCTTGCAAGATTTATTTTATTTTAAGTACCTGACTAGAACTTAACCACCCTCTTATCATAGTTTCGAAATACCACGGTATATGTATCAAAAACATTTTACGTTAAACTTGATGGCACACAGTCTTTAGAAGCAAAATATTGGCTTTTGAAATTGAACGTCAGTAGTTTTACTGCCTGTTTGTGAAGACGAATAAAAATTTTCATTCGTCCATTGTGTTGAAAACAAAAACAAAAATTTGGAAGATTGAATAATTTTAATCGACTTCTACAAAGAGGCATTTAACCGATTTTTTAATTTGTTTTTTGTCATGGAAATCTGATAAAAATTTAATTTCGCAAACTTTTGGAAAAATGTACCGGTATGAATTTTTTTTGCGCAAACGTTGAAGCGCTCATTTCTCTTGGCCTCCTGTTGCTAATACTTCCAATTGATAACCCTGCATAGGTTTATGTATTTTTCGATTTATTCGACTTCTTTTATTTTCTGAACTTTTGTTAATTTTTTTAGAAACTTACATGTTTTCATTCCTAATATTTTGGATTATAGAACCTATTTTTATTAATTTTGCAGTATATTTTAATTTTCTATATGATCAGCTCGATATCTTTTAATAGATACATATATTGGAGATATCAAAAATTGATTAAGGATTTAAAAAGAGTACACGTTTATTATATAGAATTGATTTATAACTAATTTTGTTGTAAAAATGTTCCATGCGGCATACCAGTAACCACTTGACGATGTGCTAAAATTAAATTTTTAAATCAAGTACCGAAAATAATATTTTACCCGCTAAGCCTGAAGTTAAATCATCGATAGTATTCTTCCCCCATTCATTTTATCCTTCTGTAGCGAAGCTATTTGAATGTTAGATACTGGTTCATTTTTTATACTATAATTCTTTGTTCAATGTCTGCTTTCCGGTGGTACTGAATCTAGTCCAAGAACACATTTAGAACTTAATAAGCTACTTATTTTACTAAAACTGCCATTTGCTTTACCTTGTGTTTCACTTGAATTAATTTCAGCACTGAAAAATAACATCTTTGGCACGGCATTCTGATGGGTGGACGATTTTCAACGGACCACCGCAAGTAAAACGGAACCTATTAACTGATGCCATTAATGGTATCTAACAAGTTTTTGTTTTCATTTGTTGTCTCTAATTTTTTGCACATTTCAATTACACGACTCAAATCTTCATCCAATTTGAGTATGTAGCTCTGTCGCAATTTCTCTAATTGCTGCTTATCGCTCTCTTTGATAAATTATGTAGAACTTCTTAAATTCCATGACAACGTTTCGTTGTAACTAACAGTGTCGATCAACTTCTTCAGCACATTGTCTAGTGTTCTTTGTACCACCGCCTTTTAATAACGACTTTTCTTCACCATCGTTAGGAAATAATGAATTATGTATAAACATGTGCTCCGGCCGTTCCGATTAACCAAATAAAATCTAATAGTTTTGTTCTTTCAGGTTCAGTGGTTTGCCACTTGCTATCATATATCGTTTTCAATTTGGCCAATGGGAATTTCTTCAAGAGTAGATTTTTAAAAATTAGTGCTTTACACTCATCTCGTATTAACGCATTTATTTTTTTTTTTAAATCAATTTTTAGTAATTGGTTTCAAATATGTCATTATCATTTATTCCTGTAAGCGGCAAAAATAACGCCCCTTTTTAAAAAGATTCTTATCAGTTTTCTATTGAGACCAACTAGTCGACACATTGAGTGTGTTTAAAATTATAATTAAATTTCAGATTCTTAACAAGTGTCAAAGTAATGCAAATTATTCCCAAAAGTCATATTTGTTTAATGTTAAACAATATTAAAAAATTTTTACATTTATTTGAGCATGTACTCAAGTATTTATGTTTTATATTTTATTTATTTGTTGCGGGTTAGCAATATCTAGATATATATTTCGTTGGTAGCTATACCAATTCATCAGTAGATGTTTTACCCTTTATGTTTAAAAAATTCCAAAGCTCATCTATTCACAAAAAATATATTTGTGAGTTTTTGTATAAATAGATGGGCTTTGGAATTTTTTAAACATAAAGGGTAAAACATCTACTGATGAATTGGTATAGCTACCAACGAAATATATATCTAGATATTGCTAACCCGCAACAAATAAATAAAATGTTAAACAATATTGAAATAAATTGTTGTTGTTGACTATAAATAAGTATGGTTATATGTATCTACGAGGCTGGTTGTACAATTGTCAGAGCTGAGGAATGGGTAGGACCAGTTGAGAAAACTCATCTGTACCATACATACTCGTATGCTGATAAGCAAGGTATGTATATTTTGAGAGTTCTAAAGCTAGCATTTGTTCAGCATATGCTTTTCTTTTACTAATGAAGTCTGTTTTAGACTTTAATATTTTAAACTAGATTTGTTCTTTTTCTTTGTGAAGAATTTCTAATACAATAACAAGAAAGATTACAGAGTTGCCGGTGAAGTAAAACAACTAATAAAACGGCTGCATATACAGCTTTAAAGCAACACGTCTACTTAACAGCAGAAGCGCAACCCAATAACCCAATAAGCTTGAAAGCAGTATTATTACATTCTTTGATAGGCTATACAAAATATTGCTGGGTTTTTTTTGCAATTAAATTGAACAAGATAGATCTGAGTATTAGTTTCCCAATCATCGTAATAGCAAAACTAATAAGGCTGGATGTGGGTTTTTAACTAGAATCGTTTATTAGTTTTCATATACAAGTGTTCTGTGCAATAGGCATATAACTTTCTAACATTTTTCGAAGATATAAAAATTCGCATACTATAACCAAATTTCGCGCATACTATCACGAGGTGGGCAATGATGTTTTATTAATGAAAAACATTATCATCGATTATTTTCCATAAAAAACTTCACGCACCAAATTCATTTCCTAAAGCCACACAAAAACTTTTTTTTGGCAAGTTATTTTATTCCATATCATAAAAATATTTCATAGAGCATTAAATCTTCCAATTATTATCTTTTGAGTAGGAATTTTGTTCACTTGGTCTAATTGGATCTCTATAATTAAATAAATTCATACGCCACCTCATTGCATACAAATACAAATTTGAATCTTCATCGCTGACGTGAACTTTTTTGACGCCAACGAAAAACTAAAAGCGTATTTTTTCATAGTTTTCAATGCCTATTCGACTTTAGTATGCCAATTTTATATCTTCGCAAAATGTTAGAAAGTTATATGCCTAATATATGTATATACATATATCGATTGAAGATTTTATAATCGGATCTGTAGTTCAGAAAATATACATGTACACGTATGTACATATTACGAGTAAGTTATTAGCATTATTTATGCGTTTTGGGCCATTGTGCTTAAATTTGGCTTATTGGCTTATTAAATCTAAAATCAAAATTAAGTGACAAAATAAAGTATCTGATCAATTAATATAACTTGGAATTCATTGATTGGTCGACAAATTTCATTGATTGGTCAACAAATTCTAAAACTACCCACCTACATAATTGACAGCAAAACACAAAACAATACCAAAAGCTAACAATTTTAAAAAAATTAAAAAATGAATTAGAAATTAACTGTAAAGATGTGTCAACTGCACTGAGTTGTTTCATTAGGTATCAAGTTTTGTACGCAGCAGTATGGCTGGCTAATTCCGTTGTTCCTTTACTAAATTTAAATTGATAAGATAAATTTATCTGTGAAATGAAAAACGAACCATTAGGGAACCAGTGGAACCAGTGGAGTCAAATTATCTATTCACAGTTAAAATTATAGTTATATACTCGTACAAGTGAAAAGCCATAATAAACTTAAAACTGCTTAATGAGTTGAAAAAAAAAACGCAAAATACCAGATCAATTTAAAGTGTTCACAGATAATCTAAATTGACTTTAATAATAGTCGTAACATGAAAATTATAAATAAATAAAAACGATTATTGAAGTTAAATGTAAGTATGTACATATGTATGTATGTACATGTGTATTTAAAATTATACATTTATTGATAAGAATAATAATTATGGCCAATTTTTTTTTATGAAAGCAATGAAAGCAATTATCGAATTCATAAATTTGTAAAGGGTTTAATGAAAAATAAATTGAGATACGTTCGATTTGGTAGGCCTTGATCTGAGACGAGTCTTATTAAACGAACCTAGCAATGAAAAGAAAATAGTACTAAAAGTATGTGCAAATAAAAATTATTTCATACAACAAATTTTGTGCAAAATAAATTTAAAAAAGTTCAATATCTTCTCAAGTTTTTCTTATTATAATTGTTAAATAAATAAATAACATATTTAACATTTTTTTAAGACTTCAAGGCAAATATCTATAGTACATCGATAATTAAACGGACAAAATTGTTTAAATTTTAAATACACAACGCGACAGCTGTTTTGGCAAAGTAGGCAAAAAAAATAAAAATTACCCCAAATTCAAAAATGAAATGTATCGCCAAAACAGGTCAAATTACCCCAAATTCAAAAATGAAATATATCGCCATATAAGGAAAAATGGTCCCAAAATAGTTTTTTATTTTTTTTTTAGTTAAATTTTTCCTATTTTGGAACCATTTGTTATTTTTGGTTTGGGGCCATCATTTCTTTTTTAGTTTGAGGACATTTTCATGCAGCCGTTTCATATACATACTACACTAACATTTTAACTAGTTAGTTAACCTGGCACATACTACACCAAAGATATTGTGGGAGTAGAGACTACAAATTAGCGTTTGTATTTGTTTTTAGTCGATTTTATATTTTTAACTTGCTGCTATTAAGAAAATGAATACTGATTTCGTAACAGTTTTCGAAAATCGAGTTTTCATCGGACCTTGGCGATTTGAGATATGTAAGCAATCATGTTTGTATGTAACTCCTCATAACTTAAGAATGAATGAACCGATCAGAAACAAATTCCAAACATTCTAAAGACATTGACCTCAGCTATATCCCATGTGTTAATGAACTGATTCGGTAAATAGATTTTCGCAAATAATATTTTCGAAAAAATTTTTTTTAATATAAATTTTATCAAATACAAAATATAATTAACTCTTTAACTTTAAAACAAAGATTTTGATAAAAATTGATTGATTGCTTCTACAGATATCGTTGTTGAAAAATTTCAACAACAGCGCTCTCTCTCTGATTGGTTTTAATTTGTAAGTTTAATTTTTGGTTTTACCTTTTAACTTTATAAACTTGGTGAACGTCACTCGAATGTTGAAAAAACGAATTATATATGTAGTTCTGAAAATTGATTGCAGGTATGTCATGTATGTCCTTGAGTCTGAGTTTTCTTCACCGTGGTGAAGACAGCCGATAATCCCAAAGGTGCTATTTATTTATTCTAACCTTTAGTTTGAAGGAAATATACTTTAAAGTTGATATATATAATTATATATAAACATACATTAAATATATGGGTCCGATTCGAGTAGAATCATAAGATTCCGTTTTGATTCGGTAGATAATAATAATTAATAATTTTTCATCGATAATATGCTTCATGATGTCAATTTTAAAAATATGACAAATACTCAGGAATTTATGTTTTCGTAGTAGATCTTTACCATTTATGTATGTATGTTTAACAAGTTCCAAAAATCATTTACTCATTTTGAAAAACAATTTTGCTTCTGCTTTTGTAATTCGCAAATATTATTTGTGCGTTCAAGTTCATTTACTCATGAGTTTTGGAACTTTTCAAACATAAATGGTAAAGATTTACTGATGAGTTGGCATTTAGCAACCAACGAAATGCATATAGATTTGCTAACCCACAACAAATAAATAAAATATTTTAAGTGTCAATTTACAAAATAAAAATTTACGTAATGCAAAGAAATATAAGATTTGATCTTCAAAAACTTAAAAAAAAAAGTTTTAAATAAATTTCCAGTCGCTAAATATAATTTGGAAAATGATAATACGGAATAGTGATGTTACGAATACTCGTATTCGTATTCGACTATTCGCCTACTTTAAGATAATCGTATTCGCCAAATTCAAGCGAATATTTCTCGAATAATTTACACATATGTACATTTATTTTCCCAAAAAAATCATACAAAAAGTTTAAAAAAGTACATAAAATGTACAAAAGTATATTAATTTATAATAATTTTTATTTAAAGAAAGAAATCTTTTTATCTTCTTTAAAAACAGACACAAATAAATATATATTTTGCAACTAGCATTTAAAAGTTAAAGTCATACATGTATATTCATATCATTTAAGTTAGTAATCAATTCTGAGTAGAGGAATGTTGGACTTAAAGAATGTAAGAACTAAAATTTTATATGTGAAGTCCACCGAAGAGAGAATTACTAATTAAAAGCGCAAGTAGAGTAAGAAAAACGAAATCTTAAAGTATGTATGTAGGTAAAGTAATTTTAAAATGTTCAGTAATGGTCTTCAAATTCGGCATCTCAATGTCATAATAATGATATATACCTCAAGTAGTGTGACAGTTTTTTTTCAATTTATTGTTACGGACCCAAAGGGAGGGATTTATTCCAATTGAATTTAAAATATTAATTTTTTTCTAAACCTTAAAAATAAAATTCGTATTCGTATTCGCGAATACTAAAAATTGATATTCGTAACATCACTAATAAGGAATGGTTTTCAAAATTGTTTATTTGTTTTTGAATTCAAAGGAGGTAGAATTCTCAACAAAATAATCTCCAAATTTACAAGTAAAATACACATAAAACTTTTACAGAATATATAGTGGCCACTTTATTTTGTGGTTTTGAAAAGTGGTCCCCAGATCCAAATATTTATTTATGTATGTGTATGAGTGGCGTATATAAAGAATAAAGAGAATATCTGCAGCACTAACTGTTAGTTCTGTTCTAACTGTTAGTTCTGATTTTAATGTAGTCATTTCGAAAAGGGCTTAAGTCCAATTCAATTTAATATATCTGTATTGCGATGCGATAGCAAATGCGGTGAGAAAGCAATCTTATTTACATTCTTTTCGCATCGCAATACAGATATATTAAATTGAATTGGAAAAATTGTTTTTTATGGGTGAATCCACCCTCCGTAAGTTGAGTTTATCAGAAGTAATATTTCCATAAAAAATGCTTAATGGCTTTGAAATTTCTTTGAAATAACGAAAAAATTACTTAAATCGGCTCATAATTAAATCCAATATGTTAAAAATACTGGACGAATTTTTGAAAAATTTCGAAATTTTTATTTTTAAACTAATTACTACATAGTACAAAAAATTAGCTGACACGCCCTGCTTCATCGGCGTAAGCTTTGTGTAACACCTAATGGTATAGATGGCACCATCTATTTACCAACGTGAATATTAATATTAAATAGGGGCTATCCGTTTCCTCCGTCGAATCATCCCAAGATTTTGCTGTAAGTTGTTGTGCCCCCCGGGGGTACGTGTTACATCTTGGTGATATCCACATCTTGGTGCTGTGCCTTCTGGGAAAATGGTAATTGTCTTTTTCAGGCATTACCTTTGGCAAATTACATATAAAATTTATATGTAACTGTCCAATCTCTGAAACAACAGAGCAACGTAAAGTAGAAAAGGAAGGATGTAATCTATAGTAGTCTGGTCACTTATTGTCTCCGCTGAAGACCAAAGTGGATCGAAAGTTAATCCCTAAGAGTTCTCTTTAGATTATCGACCAGTCCCCTTACACTTTTACACCCCATTGGGGTGAGTCGGGAGTGCTTAAGCCGAAAGACATGCAGCCACATTAGTCTGTGATACATCTGTAAATTGTATTTTATTATGAGTAACTGACACCGGATTTTCAAGACATTAATTGCTTTAGTTGCGGTAATTGATTGGATTGCGGGGTTGATTCCGTCCTACAACCCAAAATTTTGCTGTAAGTTGTATTTTGTTTTACGTGTAACACACACAGCGAACATTTCCTACCTAACCTAACACACACTGAATTTAAAGACATTCATTACTTTAGTTGCGCAGATATATGAATATTAATACTTTCTTTGTATGGGTGGTGCCCTTTCCCCTCGTCCTATTACCCCACAATATTATTTAAGTTTAATTAATTCCAAATATTTTAAAATTAATACTCGTATCTAATCGAAAAAATGACTGTCCTTTTAATTTTTATCGTTTGATTTCTATCGAAAAAGGTAACGGTAAAATTTTAAAGTTGTTGTTGCAAAATTAGCTATACTCACTCATAAACAGGCAATGCTATTATTTTTATGAAAAAAAAAACCAACTGTCTTTTAAAATTATGAAAACAAAATTCTATAATAGGATCTCAAAATGAATTAAGCAAGGACAAATGTTATAAAGTAAATTAAGATTTATACAGATGTGATTGATCAATTTCCAATTGCAAAAAGGGTCTAGAAACCAAGTTTTCCCCTGCTCCTTTAAGTTTTTCGCAAATTATTGTTACTAAAAAATTAAAAACTTTACCTAATAAAAACATAATAATCAGTGCAAGAAACAAATCCTGCACTTTGCATCAATTCAACATCATTAATTTATGTAATGTACATTAGTGAGACATTGTATTAATTGTTGTCGGACTATTTAAGTGATGAAGGCATAGCACTGGTCACTAAAAACTGTTCCGACAGCGATTGATGATGTTCTAAGCTAATATACACAACATCGCCCTCCTTCGTCGGTTAGCAGAAACATCGGCGAAGTAAAAACAATTAATAAAATGTCTGCCAATACAGCTTAACAAAGTTAATGCGTCTACCTAACACCGGAGACGCCTCAACACTGCTATAAAAAATAACATAACGCGCAAAGCAGAGTTGTAAAAGAGTTAAGCCTTCTACATTTTCAACATCTATCTTCTCTACTCTATCCCTCTCTCTGAGTTCCGGCACAATGCACTGCATACGTAGGGGTCATCCCCTGAGTGCTGGTCCTAATTAAAAAAAAAAAAAAAAAAAAAAAAAAAAATTATTTTATAAATAAACCTTCTAATTTGTTGTAAATATTTTTTTCCCATAATATTATTTATTGTTTTACATCTCTCGTGTACGGCTGCGAGAAAGAGTATTCCTCCTTTTTAACCAGGTGGGTGCAACTCGAGTTTTTAATATTGTCACATGTTTGGAAAACACAGATTTCACCAATTGAAAATCTAGATCTTTTTGAATTCGATGATTTCTGACATACCAGGGGCTGCTGTAATTGTGCGGAGAATTTTGTTTTGTCGCCTTTGTATTTTTTTCTACATTCGATGCTGCGCAGTAACAAAATTTCATAATTTCGAGATGCGCAGTTTTGAAGCTCTGCCGATGCTGCACGTTGAAGTTAATCGGCTTTTTACATATATGTAGTTGACACGAATAATAAAATAAACATCGAATGGAAGATAACATTTCATTTAGATGCCCTCTGCATCTGCATTCCAATAAATATAGAGAAAATGTCAAATAAAATAGTGTGCAAAGTTTTGTTTTGTTTGAAACACTTTTCAAGTTTACTATTTCGAAAATGTTTAAAACAAAGCAAAACCATCATGGGCACGAAGGCTCTATACTAAATTAACAACTATTAACTTTTATTTAAAGTTTTCAATTTATTTCTCTTTCATTTTAGATTAATTATAATGTGTGAAAAATTTAAATAAATTTTCAATAAGAAAATTGGTTTCATATTCTAACATGAGACGTCCAAAGATATCATTGAAGAAATATTTTTATTTTACAATAATATGCGCTTTATTGCTGATATTTTTATATAATTTTAAGTGAGTAAATTTTAAAATTTATAAACAAAACCAAAAAAAAAAAAAAACATTTAATTAAAAATTATTTTCGTAAAACACAGAGAACGTGAAGTATGGAAACCAAAATCTTCATCGATACCCTCATTGGCATCACTGAATCAACAGCAGCAGCAACAACAGCACTTAGGACAAAATTTAGAGGATGATTATAATGATAAGTACGAAGAGGAGGATGAAGACACTCAAAAACCGTTAGACACATTAAAAACCTTAACACGACTAAAAGTAAGCTCAACAAAAACATCCCCACAACAGCAACAACAGACGGTCGAACAACAAGAATTAAGCGAAAGTGAACATGAACATGAACCCCACCTGCACCAGCTGCAGCAGCCACAACAAAATAATTTAGCTTCCAATCCTCTAGATCCCATATCAAAGTCATGGTTCTTTAAAAATGGTGAATATTATCCCAAACCGGCAAAAGTTCATAAAAAACGGCGCGGCAAAAAAGCTCATTTGCAGGGTTCAAAATTATTTCCCTACCAAGATCCCCACAGTGACCGTATTGTCAATCAATTGATGTATGTGCCGCCAAATTATGAAGAAATTAAAACGAGTGGCAAATTGAAAACAATTTTATTATATAATGGTTTGGGTCCATGGAATGTTAAAGCAGGTGGGTTTTCAGATAAAATATTTTTTTTTTTATAAACTTATCATTCATGTACATACATACATTCATACAATCTTAGGTCGTGATGTCTTCCTACGTTCTAAATGTCCTGTTGACACCTGTACAATAACAGCATCTCGTGATCAGGCCAATACGGCCGACATGATTTTGTACAAAGATCATTATATACCCACAGGTATACGCAGACCTGCAAACTCAAGGCAAGTCAATATGCTTTATTATTTAGAATGTCCTTATCACACGCAAAATGTCAAAGTGCCGGATGCAATAAATTGGACAGCTACATACAGGTAAGGAGACATCAATCACAATGTGTATTTAATGTTTAAGAAATTTAAGTTTTCAAGATAGCTTTTAAGGTCATATTAAAACAGCGATTTCAACATTGACGCTATGGCTGTTGTATATTCAGAGTGAAATGATGAAATGTCGTATACAAAAAAGTGCTACACATTTCCTTGTTATTGTTTTATTTCTGGTTAAAAGAAAGTTGTCATCAATTCCTAAGGATTTCGGATCAATCCCCTTAAATAATTGTTACAGCCGGTCAGGCAACAATTATACCGATATAAAAATAACAGATACAGCTGTCCTTGCGCGCTCTCCCTGGATTTTTGAGCATTTAAAAAAGTATTTTTTCAAAGTTTCTTTACAAACACGTTTCTCAAACCATATTGTTAAGAGCTGATTAGAGTTTAATTCGATCGAAACGGTTTCTCAAAGTTTATTTAAAAAATATATTTTCGAAAATTTCCGAAATCTACAATCTAATTTCTGAGCGTTTGTATTTTTTGTTTGTTTTTAACACTGAAAAATTAACATTATATGTATGTAGTCTTTATTTGGCTTCAACATAGTAAAAAAAAGGGGAATCCCGTATTACTTATGTAATTTTTATTATTCGTGCATTTTTGTTCATTAGTGCGTGAAATTTGAAATGCGTCATCATAATGATGACTGCGGTGAAGTTATCCAAATTAATCAAAGGCTTTTACAAGAAATTGACTAACAATTCCATCAGCTCAGATGATCTCGAAAAATGGAATGAGGACTTGTTTGAAGACTTATCGGGGCATGAACATAGTAGCGATGACGAAAATTCAAGCAGCGGCTATAAAGATTTGGTTGAAGTCTCACGAGTTACTTCTATTTTTAGCCACTGAGAGCGTAAATAATTTAATAAATTGGTGTAGAACTAACTAGTGAACTGATTTCCACATAGTACATGACCAATCTGTTGGCGCTACGGAACGATATTGTTATGACAAATTTAATAAAGCCAAGAAAACAAACAAACATAAATTTTTTTTTTAAACACACATACATACATATACATATGTATTTTTTAAATATGTATATTTATTTATTAAATTTTAATGAAATGGTATGTTTTGTGTTCGCTTTAAATAAATACAATTAAAAAATCTATGCAGAAGTGTTTTTTTTGTATATTTTCTACACGAAGATGCACTTTTGTGTTGCTTTTTATTTAAAGAAGAAGAACTTCTCGAAAATTAGAACTACACCGGCAACAAAGCGGTTATAATTTACGAGCGTCTACAAATGACTAATTAGTCTTCAAAATGACTAATTTCTAAGCAACCAAACATTAAAAAAATATAAATGTATTTGCTACCCCTCCTTTTTTGAAGACGGTTAAGAACCAGAGAAGAATATAAAAAAAACAATAATTGTACATACTCATATAACAATCAATTAGCGATGGAAAATAATAATTATTTTTGAAATTTCAATTTGAAATGTCAGACAGGAAGAACTTTTTTAATCGATTTTTGAACAAAGCACTGCACTGATTGTTACTTAATGAATAACTATAATAAATATTTATTTTTTTATTTTAATTTTATGATAACCAATACTCTTCCGATCAAAAGTTACTGTTGAAATTTGATTTTTTGGGTCCGGTAACCAAAATGTAACCAATGAACTAGTTTTGAACTTTTTATTGAACCCATATCATGCTTCTTCTTGTGAACTGTAATTTTACAAGATGTGTATATCTATCGCCGGTACAATAAAAGTAAAGAAAGCAATATAACGTTGACATTGCGCTGCATCTTATAGTTCACTATGCAATACATTAGAATAAGAAATAGATTAATGCTTCCAATTGGTAAGAGTTTTGCTTTAATCGACATGTGTATAACTCTTTGTTTTATATATTTGTATATAATTTCCGGCATATGGCTACTTCGAGAAAGTCCAATCGACAATTCTCATTTTCGACCAATTTTTGCAGTGTTAACGTGACGTAGGCAGAGACAGAAACTTTTGTTAACCACATAAAAATAATCAGTCCAGTAATTAAATAAAAAAATCAAAGACTTCCACTACAACAAAATTGCATCAACACGATAATTAGTTATTTACAGCGTTTTTACGCAGCGCTTATTAGCCATGGCGAATTGACGTAGCAGATGATGTACAAATAGCTTTGTGAAGGGTATATCAGATTCGGCACAGCCGAATATTTGCAGCGCTCTAACCTGATTTAATAGTGATGTACCGGCTATAGCTAATAACCGGCATGATGCTCGCTCTGTTTTATAACCTCTATTATCCGTGATTTTTCCGCTATTATCAGTGCAGAAAATATAAGTTGTTTCACAAGTATTCATACATACATAATTTAAATACGTCGAGCTCCATTTTTTATTGCGAACTCATGTTTGTCCATATACCAAAATTTCTTGATCTAATAAAAATATGTAGAATGTAAATATTTTTTGATTGTTTTTATATAACCTCTATTAACCGAGAACGGGATAATCGAGGTTCAACTGTATATTCCTGCAATACTTGGGAATTCATAAAAAAAAATCTATTTCCGAATTTTTCGTTAGTGCATTTTGTTTTTTAGGTAACGATATGTATGTATGTATGTACATATTTACTTATAAGGTTATTCCCCATTTTTTTTTTTTTTTGCAGACGTGATAGTGACATTGTAGCCCCCTATGAAAAGTGGGTTTATTATGATTCACGCACACACCAGCAGGAACAGGATCGGAATTATGCAGCTAATAAAACGAAAAAAGTAGCCTGGTTTGTATCGAACTGTGGGGCACGCAATGGACGACTGCAATTCGCTCATGAATTAGGCAAATATATAGATGTAAGTTGACTTAATTTAGCACTAAAAAATTATAAATTTCCATAAAATATTTCACTAACTATTATCGTTTTACTGTATGCCGGTTTTCCTTTTGAATAGGTTGACATCTATGGAGCTTGTGGCAACTATAAATGTTCGCGCGTCAATTCCGACAAATGCTTTGAAATGTTAGATCGCGACTACAAATTTTATTTGGCATTTGAAAATTCCAATTGCAAGGATTATATAACGGAGAAATTCTTTGTGAATGCTTTAAATCGCAATATCCTGCCTATTGTTATGGGCGCCCGACCCGAAGACTATGAAGTTAGCGCTCCCGAAAGATCGTATATACATGTGGATGAGTTTGCCTCAGCTTCGGAATTGGCCGATTATTTACACATTTTGGATAATGATGAAAAACTTTACAACTCTTATTTCAATTGGAAGAGTACTGGTGAATTTATTAATACGTTTTATTGGTGTCGTGTGTGCTCTTCTCTGCACGATGAAGAATCGCTGCGAAAGCCACGCTGGTATACAGATGTAAATGATTGGTGGCGAGGTGCTGGCGTATGTACAAATGGCTCATGGCGTAATTTTAAAGCTCGAAAAGATGTTATAACTGATGATTAGGTAAGGGCAGCTTTTTAATGTGATTGGATTAATTGTAATTAAGCAAAATACTGCTGAAAGCGTAATGTTAATAATAATTAGACAAATTTTAGAATTCGGGTAAAAATAATGTTTATTTATGACAAAATTAAGAAAAGTTTTAACTATTTTGTTCTTCGTCGAAATACCAGTAGTCTTCCACGGTACTTAAATTTTTTTAAAGTCAGTACTTTTGTCAACTAGTTTGGTGACTTCTGGGTGACATTGTCATGAAAACGTCTACACTTTTTAGTTTGCTTTGACGGGTGTCTATCAAATCATAACTATAGATATGCTTCAGTAAAAACTAACTTTTATTTTAACATGGGTAGATCTTTACCAAGCTTGAAAAATTTTCGTTTTAAAAGCTTTTTACGATTCGGCTACTCTTCTCCTTTTTGACAATTGTTGCCGTTTCAAGGTCTTAAGATAGAGTTAGTAAAACGTATCGTATTCGTGAGGTTAAGCTATTTGCTGTTTACTAAAAACGTATCGTTGACTTTTTCACAGAAAGTAGATTTTATCTTTGCAAACGTCAAAATATTTACAATAAAAAATCAAAGCGGGCAGAGCTTGTTGGAGTAATACGTTTTTACTAACCAACACCTAACTAACTCAGCCCTTATATGATTTACTTCCCATGATCTTTAAAACATCATAAATTAATATTCGTTCGGTTAGGAAATAGCTGAAATGTCACACATGTAAACATTGAAATAACGTTTTTTTATCTTTTCCATATGCGGATAGAGAAAAGAAAAAAAGCTTTTCAATTAAAAAAATTAATTAATGTCAGAAATGGTCTTAACATAATTTTCCTGTTTACGACTATCAAAAACTGAATGGAATTAATAATTTTTAAACATTCCAAAAGTATTGTCATTGCGTAAATTTGAACATGTGTTACATCTGTAACGAAATCATATTCGAACAAATTTAAAAATAAATTCAGTTTCTACATGTATTTTTACCCGAATATCAAATTTCAAAGCATTTAATATTCCCTATTTATGTATTTAACTTTATTTTTTCAATGTGATTCTGTATGTATGTAAAATTATTTTAAGTAATAACTTAAGTATTTAAAAAAGATATAACAAAAACCTTAAATCATAGAAAAAAAAAGATAACTTTTATAGGATATAGTTATAGCTTGTAGGATTTTAGTTAAAATTTAAAGAAATCAAGCAAATCTTATAAAATGCAAAGTATTGAAAATAAGAAAGGTTTTTATTAAGAAATATCATGAAAGGCTGTAAAGGAAATGCGCACATGGGGTTTTTTTCAAATTTAATTGGCAATAATTCATAAAAAACACCAACACCATGACTGAAAACATCTTATTTGAAAGTCTTAATAATTTTAACAAAAAAAAAAAACAAAACATTTTGTAAATAGCTTCTTCAAATCAATAGGCGGGTAAAATTAAGCTTAAATTAATTTAATTAAGAAAAACAAATTAATAAATACTTTCAAAGTAGTAATAATGCTGACTTATAAAAAAATAATGAAAAAAAAAATATTGCCATGTTTTATAGAAGTTTTGTAAAATATATTTAAATGAAAAAAAAAATGTAACAAAATCAAACAAATATCACATAAAATAACATCTCAAGAGTTTTAAAGTACATAAAATAAATCGATTACCAGGGAATTACACACACGCTTTTAATCAAAATTATTTTCTAATATGTTTTTTTAGTTCCAACTCTTCATTATTATTTTGGCAAGCAAATAATGTAAAATTGTTAAAATCTACTTGAAAGTAACTGTTAACGTGAGATTCACAAATTCAAATATTTAATTCGAACTTTGAGGCTTCTCTAAATGACAAGTTAAAACCGTTATTTAGTAAAAAAAAAAACACTGTTTCCATAGATGCATTTAGAAACAGAGATCATGTATTATCGTGTTAGTAACATTTTTCATGATTCCCGAGAGCATAATTACAATTATGTGACGCGAATTTTATTATTATTAAGAAGCTACTCAAGATCTGGAATACATTTGGAAATAATCGTAAAACTAATACATCTTTCACTGTCGACCGCCAATTATTTGTTTTTTTTTTTTGTTTTTAATAGTTTTATAATGAATTATTTTTTAATTACATATTTAGTTAAAACTGAATTGTAACACTCGCATCTTAAAGAAAAAAGATAAACATAAGAATATGTTATAAAAAATGTTTTTATACATTTAAGTATAAACAAAAAATTATCCAGAAATAAATTATTCCTAAAATATTGTATAAAGTATTTGAAACAAAACAAGTTGTATGAACTCGAATTTAATTTAACTAAAAACCAAATATTTTATTAAGCTTCTTTGTATTACTTTGTTGTTATATGTATGTAATCATTTAAGAATAATTTAAACTATTTATTTGTGTTATTTATTTCATTATTTATTTTATATTCTTTTTTACTGTGATAAAAATGACAAAATAAAATAAAACAAAAAAAGTAAAGATTTGTTTTTTTTTCTAATTCTAATTGAATAAGCATAGACATTGAAGATCTTGCATTGCAAACACTTTCCTATTAGCAATGTTTACTTTCATACATACTCGTATCCCGCGGGATCCCAATGTTGAGTACGGGATAGGACGTACAGTGTCTCATTTCTGTAACTAATGTAAACAAGCCGTATTTAACCAGGTGGCAGCTATATGATAATTTGTAGCTTAGGGGCTGTGCACATATTACGTAACGCTGTTTTCAGAGATGTTATACCCCCCCCCCCCCCCCCCCCCCCAACGTAACGCTTATTAATAATTTTTCAGTGCAAAATTTCTAATCCGTAACAAATCTTTAACCACCCCCTTGGAGCGTTACGTAATATGTGCACAGCCCCTTAACACATTTTTAATAAATAAATTTTTCAAAAGTAATTTTTATTTATACAGCGTGTTTTTGAGTTGGCATCACTGCTTTATTGGAGCACCCATTTAAAAGCTGATAGCTGCTTTTTGTTTACAGCCATACCTAAACAAGAGCGGAAAGCGGAACGTTTTCTACCGCCTAGCGTTAACGCTAAAATGCCATACCTAACAGACCAACCTGAATTACGACGCAAAGCGTTGTCTGGCTGTCAAAATTTCTAATGCCCATACAAAATGTATGAAACCAACCGAAATAACGCGGCGTCAACGCTTTGCGTCTAGAATTGAAGTTGGCTGCAAAAATACTGTTGTTGTTTGTAAAGTAAGTATGTAAGTAACTTTAGCTACGTTCAGCTCAATTTAGCGTCTTCATCTATATTTCTTATTTATATTTAGAGTTTTTCATTCCTCGCCGTTATTAGCAACTAGTGTTGTGTCCTTCCACTTTATGGAAGATTTTACTAAAGGATCATGGCTTAAAAGCTTTCAAGATTCAACTTGTGCAGGAATTAAAGCCAAACGACCATCGTATGCGTAAAAATATATTTAATAGAACAAAGTTGATGCTGTTATTTAATTGAAACAATATAACTAGCGCTGATATTTTTGGTGTCCTCTTTAATGTTTAATGTTAATGTTTTAAGAAGATCCAGTAGAAGACTATGCCTCTGTTCTGGGCACCGTATTATATAACGAAACCATGGGGAGATGTTAGCAATACACTATCCGGTATGTTCTACGTTAAGAGTGAAATTTTCACTTCTAAATTGTTCAAAGCATTGTTGGTAAAAATAAAAATTTACAGCAACAATGCTTTGACAATTCAGAAGTGAAAGTTTCACTCGGAATGTAGAACAGACCGGTATGTTCTCAATACCAAAGTACAAAAGTGAAAAATGTTTGAGGGTTTTTTAATGAAAAGGCCCCACCGTGCATAATGGTATATTTTTTGGTATACATATGTGCAAGATTATCACTGCAAGTATTTATTTAAATAGAAATAATTGCTTAATTTTGTTTTTAATAAGAAACCAGACGAAAATTGAGTGGTTTGGCGAGATTATAAAATAAAGTGAAAACATTTTTCGTAATATTTGTTGATTTTTTAAAATTTTACATTTAGTTGAGTATTAGCATTATCTGATGAGGTGTAGGAACCAACGAAATATATGTATACTTATTTAGATATTACTAACCCGCAACAAATAAATAAAATTTCTTCGATTTCTTATAAAACCATATTAATATTTTTTGGTATTTGTATTATATTTATTAACGTAAACAAACAGTTACATATTATGGAAGATTTGGCAAAAACTTAAAGAACTCTGTAAATAATAGCAGGATAACATCTTAAAAGCAGTTGAAGTAATCATGTTTAGTTAATGGAGAAAGTCCTAGCTTTCCAAGCTAAACTTGACACTGTTTTAGTTGTAGTAATAAATTTTTCAAATTAGCACACTGAGCCTCATTAGAGCAATTCAATCGAGCTGCGGCAACAATTTTAGCTGCTATCTTACGTTTCAAAGCAATGGCTTCAACTTTTTTGGAAAGCTAATATCAGAGAAAGAAGAAAAATGTTATAAATACACTTGTATTGCATAAAATAATCCAAACATATTTTAGGATAACAGGTTGAAGATTCGAAATAATTTGTTTATCTTAACGTCATCTTCTGAAGAATATTACAGATTTCTGAATAAAACTAAATTTTTAAATCTTTTGAGATTTGCCTCTCCATATCATTTGAAATTTTTTAGAACTGATTGTTAGACACTGGATATAAATAATTCCTGTTTGAAATTTCTATATACATTGTCTGCCTAATATCGTTTATGTAAGTTAAATACGATATTTATGCTCTTACTTTGTAACGCTTAAATTTTTTTTTAAAATAAAGTTAAAAAATCATTATACAAAAACTTTTGGAAAAAATAACATTCTATTTACCGTATAAGCTCTCTTGATTATATTATGTGGCATTCCAGCTAATTTGGCGGCATTAAAACCATAAGATTTAGGGCAGGCACCAGCCGTATATTTGTATAGGAACGTTACCGTTTCTTGAGTAGGGTCATCACAATCTTCATTTTCAACCATACAA
This sequence comes from Lypha dubia, assembly GCA_947311025.1. Taxonomy (NCBI): domain Eukaryota; kingdom Metazoa; phylum Arthropoda; class Insecta; order Diptera; family Tachinidae; genus Lypha; species Lypha dubia. The sequence continues at coordinate 4,018,971 of OX371263.1, forward strand.
GCCTAAAAATTAAAATAAAAAAATTCAGAACGCCCTTTTAGTAAAATCTCCATATGTACTCACCATGTGACCCAAAGTAATGCGCTCGTCTTTATGGAAGAAATCAATTAGGTTATGATAATGAGTAGAAAATAAGGATCTGCATTTGAGATCGCCCAGAAAGTTAACAACCGATGCAGCTATAGCAGTACCATCATAAGTAGCTGTACCGCGTCCTATTTTTATTAAAATAATGAATGATTTAATTATTATTAGCGAACATTTCAGCAACTTACCCAATTCATCCAGAAGTACTAAACTGTTGGCCGTGGCATGCTTCAATATCAACGAAGTTTCATTTAATTCTACCAAGAACGTAGAATGACCGGATAATATATCATCTTGGGCACCCAGACGAGTGAATATACGATCTACCAAAGATAGCCGACAGCTTTGAGCGGGTACATGTGCCCCAATCTGAGCCATTACCGCTAACAGTCCAATTTGACGCATAAGGGTACTCTTGCCACCCATATTCGGGCCAGTTAGTATTGACAAGGGTGCGCTCTCATTACAGCCTAAGGCAACACCATTTGGTATATACGTATCCGTCGAAACGCATGGATGATAACCATCTTCTATTTCAATAAAAGATTGTTTTCCTACCTCGACATCTTCTAGTTGAGGTACGCAGATAAACTGTTGTGCTCTAGCATATTCAGCTAAAGAAGCCAATACATCTATATGAGCCACACAATCAACACATTGTTTCCATAAATCATAATGTTGCGAGAATTTTTCGAATATACGTCTCGATAAATCTTTTAATATTGTATTGCGTTCATCTTCGGCATTCTGCATATCTTTAAGAAAACTCTAGGAAATTCAAAAGTAAAAAATTGTTCCCAAAAATAAATAGTTGATGCATACCCTGGTCTCTTCTGTGGTATATCGTCGTGTTGGTTTACTTCCCTTTTTCTGGCCTTCTAAAGTATAATTACTGCCTGCTTTGCGGGCTTGTGCTTCGGGCACCTCTAATTGAAAGCGTTTCTTATCATTGCCAAAGTATGTAATACGACACCCAAAATATTTTTCTTGCTCCACTAAGTATCCTTTCAATTGTTGATTAATATCATCAATTTTATCTTGGGCTCTATCATAGTCTTCATCTATACCACTTTCTGGGGCAATAACACCAGTTTCAGCAGCTTTATCATGATCAAAAGCTTGCTGAAAAAAGTTATTAAATAGAAAAGTAAATACATATGTTTGTATGCATGTACTCGTATATTTAGCAAAATTAAACTAAGAAGAAAAAACAACCTTAAAGAAATTCAGCTGTTCTTCAAGATCAGGAAAAATACCATCTTTGCTTTTGGTTTGGGTCAAACGTTTTAATAAAGTTGAGCTAGCTTCTTCAAACATGACAGGAATTCGTAGCAATGTTTCAAATGCTTTGAGAATCGATATAAAATTCTAAAATTTTTTCAAAGTTTATTAGCTTTTCTTTTGTTATTGAAGTTTGAAATACCTGTATTTTCTTTTTATTGTATAATTTTTCTTCAAAAAATATTGCCCGACCATCGGGATGATTATCCTGGACAATTTTACTACCAAAATGATGTATTTGAGCCAAATGTCTTTCAAAATCTGGCAAAGGAGCCATTAATGCTCTAACTTCTTGCAATAAAGGACTGTTTAGAAAATCTGTTACGGCTTGTTGTCTTTCTATTATGGTGGCTAAATCACATGAAGGAGCACATAACCAATAATGTAGCAGACGTTTGCCGAATTTTGTACAGCATTGATCCAAAGTTGATTGTAAGGAGTGATCTTCTCCGGTAATACGCAAATTCATTAAAGTTGTAGCATCTAAAACCATGTGAGCACGTTTGTTTGAACCAGTTTTGCTGGACATTTTGGATAAAGGCAATGTATCGGGTGGCTGATATAGATGATAACGAGCCATCGGTATTACCTTTTCGGCAACAAAGCATTTCTTCATGTAGTTTATACATAAGCCGAGTGCCTTCAAAGCATGTTTCGCATTGGCATGAGGTGTTAATCCTAAATGATCTGATTCTGCTTGCATTGTTTTCAAAACCATTGGCCAATTGTCTGCACTCCCAAAAGCATAATATTTCTCAGCTAACTCTTTTAAAGTCTTTTCGGCAGAACTTTGTAATGATCCCGTATTAGGCATATATTCTTTTGGTATGGTACTTAACACTGTACGCATTATTTCTTGTGTTTTGTCCTGTAAGTTAGACTTCTCTACTACTACCAAAACGGGCATATTGTGGGATAATAGAGTATGTAAACGGGAACAATTTTTATCATCATCGAATTCTCCTAAATAACAATCACCTATTGAGGTGTCTATGAAACAAACGCCGTAGCATGAATTACCAGAATTTTGCAAGGGATTTTCCACTAAAGCAAGCATGTAATTGGGTTGATGATTAGGTGTTATTCTACATTGGCTGCCAAAAACTTGCGTTCCTCGAGTAGTAATTTGACAAATTTCTCTTCGTACAACTCTATCAAATTTCGTAGGCTTAATGCGTTTACATCTTTCCGTCATCATATCGGGCGTTTCAGTTTGCTCAACACGAGCTACTTTGTATCCTCTTTCTACTAGCACCGAGGCCATTTTATCAAAGGATACTTCGGGAAAACCCGAATGGGCAAATTCGCCTCTCATGTAGGTGAAACCAAGTTCATTGACACCAACATCGGCATCCATGTGATAAAGTTCATAGAATTTACCCACTTTAAAAAACAGAACACAATCGAAACTTTCGGACTTTAAAATCCACCACTGACGAACACCCTAATTAGAATAAATTAAAAATTTGTAACAGAAAATCTTTCCAATATAATAAATGTGAATGTTTGTATGTTTAGATGAGTGGAAGTTTGTTCCATTATAATTTGGAAACCGCGTAACGGAGTTGGCTGAAATTCGTTAAACGGATAGAATATGACACAGATTAAAATAAGGGATACTGTTTAAAGGATAAAATGGGACTTATTGGTACACGAGAAAACTTAACTCATTTAAAAATGGTTTCAGTCCAGAAAATTTTATCTACTTTTTTTAATCGAATTACAGACCAAGAGCTTTGTGCTTAAAATTTAGCAGTTTTCACTGACTATTAATGAATAACATAATTGCATTTAGAGGATATTAAAAATATTACCGGTGACAAAGTGTCCAAAAATTTCGGAGGTACAAAAAGCGTAGATGGATCATAGTCTGGATGATCTGGCTTACGACCCTCTTTATCTTTAATTTTATCTGGTTTTAAAAACTCCAACTTTTGATGGGGCCATATTACAGGTTCGTCTAAATTCGAGGTAAATACTTCTTCACATTTGTCTTCTAGTTTTTTGGAAGTTCTACAATCGCCACAAGATTGTAGTGCTTGCAGCTTTTCCACAAAACTTGCGGATGTTAAGGTCCTGTCTAATTTAGTTTTCTTGGATTTTGGCTCATCGTTGTTCTAAAAATAGAAAAAATGATCTTTGAATTCGATATCAATGTACACATAGACGTACAATACAATATTATCTCACATAATCTTTTTTAATTTCAGGCGAAGATTCCCCTTCCGTAACTCCTTCGCAATCTTCATCAGATTGCATTTCCTCGCCACAACTAGGCTCATAGTCACTTTCATTCTTTTTTCCTCTAAAGTCTTCCTCTTCCTCATCCGAATCTTGCAAAACTAATCGTCTTCTCTTTTTTTTTGTAACTGCCCCTACATCTTCATCGTCTGAATCATGCTTATATTTATAAGTTAACTTGTCTTCTGGGATTAGCACCGTATTTCGTTCATTAGAAACATTTTCTTTTTCTTGTAAATGTTTATCAATTTCCTGCTTTTTACTATTAGCAGGAAGAACTTTTTTCTCCAAAGTCGCAGGCGATTTAGAAAAATATTTAAACAAATTGTTTTTTGGAGAGGTAACATTTTTGCTAAAACTGGAATTCAATTTTTTGGACATTCTCGCTTCTGTTTCTTATGCAAAACTTTAATAAAAATTCGATAATGCGCGATTTTTGGCGCCTACTTACGGTAAAATCTTGGACTTATTTATCAGGTGAATGCAGAGGCGAATTCAGGCGAATATGTTCAGCGCCAAGGCGAATTCAAACCTTGAATTTAAACCTTGAATTCGCCTTGGACAAATTTGACTGCATAGGTTACAAAAGCAAAATGTCTGTTTTTAACATACACCCAATTTAGACGATGCCATTACTGGCGTGCAACTTTTCACGTCACTTTTAGTTTGATAGCGAGCGGTGTAGAAAAGATAGAGGGGTAGAAAAATAGACTCGTTTTTTGTTTTCATGCGATTTTTTCATATTTCTCTTTACTCTTTTTTATTACGTTTTATTATTATTCTAATCTTATTGTATTGGCGTCATAAATCAGAAATAGACTTGGAAAAAAATCCCTTCGTATGAATTCAAATAATTTTTGGTAGCAACTTCAAGAGGGAATCAAGAAAAAGAAACGTCATAAATGGCATCGTCTAATTTGGGTCTAATAATATTAGGTCTGTGCAACAATGGTTATTGTAGGGTTGTATTTTGACCGTTAAATATATGCAAATATATGGTAAGTCTCACGATCTTGTCAAAAGTTGTTAAAATTTTTGGATGCCATCATGAATATTTTTGCTTACGTTATGCTTTTTGTTTTTGCATTACCAATAAAATCATACAAACCACATTTTGTTTTATTATGTGTACACCTTTTTTGACAATATTGTGATCATTTTACACAAACAAAATGCATGTCGTTTTTTATTGTTGTATTGATAAGCAAACCGTATATTATTAGACTATGGTAGCTTAATTGTTCATGGTGGAATAATAAGGTGCGCGTAAGATTACAACAATAAAAAACGACATGCATTTTGTTAAAATAAATTTTTAATCGCAATACTTATGTGTACATATGTATATATAATTTGTTTTTATTACCGAACAGAATTGTACGAACACATAACAATTCATTTGTACATATTTTATTAATGTACAGCCAACAAAGTAAAATACTAAACTAAAAGTGACCATAAATATTATTTTTGAAATATAAGAATTTATTGTATATTTTTATTGTATAAATTTTATTGCAGTTTTAGAGAAAGAGTTTCCAAAAATAAAATTTAAACTACATTGGAAAAAATAACTAAAGGATTGAATTTTTTTTTATTTTTTTTCCATACAATGTATATATGTACATATATTTCAAAGTATTGAAAAACATGCAATCTATTTACATGTGATTTCATTGTGAATTCTAATTGAAGTATCTGATCTCTGTATTCAAAAGAATGTTGTTTTATTATAAGACTTGGTGATTTAAGAGTTTTGTTATGTTTTGTCTCTAATAAAATATGTTTTGTTGGTAAAAAAGCGGTTTTTCATTTGACGTTATTATGACGATTTCAATAGGCTATATTGACGATGAAGACGATTTTTGCACAAAAATATTACCTCTAAAAAATCTGGCAGCTATGTTGTTGTGGTCAAGGCTAATGCGAATTCATTGGTCAAGGCGAATTTATTATTATTTAACGAATTCGCCATGGCCTTGAGCATCACCTGGTAAGTGAATTCGCCTTGTTTTGTCTAAACATTTAGGAATTTTACAGTTTTCCAACCAAATCTGAAATTATTATAACATGTCTTTGGCTGATGAACTTTTGGCCGATTTAGAAGATGAAAATGAGATCGAAGATGAGTTGGAAATGGAAGAAGCAGCCGACGAGGCCGCCCAAGCTGAGGAAATTGTAGAAAAGTTGCTGAAACCTAGTATTAATCTCATGGAAGTGGACGTGAAGGTCCAGTCGGTAAGAGAGTTGTGTAAATTACGAGATTCGGATCGATTACAATATATACTGAAACAAATTGAGCACTATGCCCAGAGACAGCGCACATCTGCCGAAATGCTGGGAAGCGTAGAATCAGATCCAGAATACTGCCTTATTGTAGAAGCTAATGCCATAGCTGTGGACATTGATAATGAAATATGTAAGTATTTAAATTCGTAACAAATAAAATGTTTAATAAAATTAATTTCAGCAATAATTCATAAGTTTTCCAAGGAAAAGTATCAAAAACGTTTTCCTGAATTAGATTCCTTGATTGTGGGAGAAATTGAATATTTACTGGCGGTTAAAGAGTTGGGCAATGATTTAGATCAGGTAAAAAATAATGAGAAATTACAGGCTATTTTAACTCAAGCCACCATAATGATAGTATCGGTTACAGCTTCTACGACCCAAGGGTAAGATCAAATTGATTTTTAAAAAGAAATTAAATTTATTCAGATTTCTTACTTTAGTACTTTTTTAACACCATCTGAAAAGGCTCAAATAGATGAAGCTTGTGAAATGGCGATAGAGCTGAATAATTTTAAAACTAAAATTTATGAATATGTAGAGAGTCGTATGACTTTTATAGCCCCCAACCTTTCAATGATAGTGGGTAAGCTTCCTATTCTATTTGTCTTCAACTTCATGTTTTAATTTACTTTTTTCTAAAGGTGCCTCAACAGCTGCCAAATTATTAGGTATAGCTGGCGGTTTAACAAAATTATCAAAAATGCCGGCCTGCAATGTACAAGTTTTAGGTTCTCAAAAGAAAACTTTAGCCGGATTTTCGAAAACTCAAATGCTACCGCATACCGGCTATGTATTTTACTCGCAAATTGTTCAAGACACAGCACCAGTAAGTTTTCAAGCTAAAACAATTAAAAAAGTTCTTATACATTATTATTCCTCAAAAGGATCTAAGACGTAAAGCTGCGCGTTTAGTGGCAGCCAAGGCCGTACTTGCAGCCCGAGTTGACGCGTGTCATGAAAGCGTTCATGGTGAAATTGGTTTGAAATTCAAAGAAGATGTAGAAAAAAAATTGGATAAACTGCAGGAACCTCCACCGGTTAAATTCATTAAACCCTTACCAAAACCTATAGAAGGTAGCAAAAAGAAAAGAGGCGGTAAAAGAGTAAGAAAAATGAAGGAGCGTTATGCTTTAACAGAGTTCCGCAAGCAAGCGAACAGAATGAACTTTGGAGACGTAAGTGCATAATATGTGTTCTTTTGCTTAATTTTATAACCAATATATTTTGTTTCCACATATAGATTGAGGAAGATGCTTATCAGGATGATTTAGGGTATTCCCGTGGCACTATTGGAAAAACGGGTACTGGCCGCATACGTCTACCGCAGGTGGACGAAAAGACAAAAGTTCGGATTAGTAAGACTTTGCAAAAGAATTTACAAAAGCAACAAGTTTATGGTGGCAGTACTACCGTTAAACGTCAAATATCTGGTACTGCTTCTAGTGTGGCCTTTACACCTTTACAAGGTTTGGAAATTGTTAATCCTCAGGCAGCTGAAAAAACTCAAACCGAAATGAATGCAAAATATTTCTCTAATACGTCAGGATTTTTATCAGTAGGAAAACGAACTACATAAAAACATTAAAAAAAAACTAAATATAAACACTTTATTGCAGTCACAAAATAAAAATTTCTTAACTATTAAATTTTTTGGGGGGAAAAATATTAAGATTGCTGTTTTAGTAAAAAGGTGATTAACATTAGGAATGCACAGCTTTTCAAAAGCAATTGTCAAGTTTATAATAAGCAAGAAGGAATTAAAGAAGTAGTGTATATATATTTTAAAAGTTAAATTTTACAAATACAAGTTGTAAGGTTACGAACGTTAAGAAAGAACAGCACCTTTGGTATATATGTAGTGAAATAAAGCTGTTAACTCAGTTTGCCAATCTCAATTTTTCGTAAAGCTTCCCATGAATTGTTGAGAAATACCGCGATTATGCCGGCAACAGTAAACACGCCGCCTATTATGGAACAACAATTTGTAGCAAAATGGCCGAAAGATCTAAAAAGAATTAAAGGTTTTGTTATTTATGAATTTAAAACACTGCTTTTTTTCTGAGGATATACCTTTGTTGTTCTTCGTATTTTACCATAAGAGGAGATAGCTCATAGGAGAAAAATATACCGGGCATACCACGTTCTTTTGAAGTTAAGTCTTTACGGTAGCGTGTTACGGAAAATTGATTTGTATAGATAGGAGCTTCCTCATTAGCCTTCATATATACGGTGGGAATTATTTTCAGATAATAATTAAACATTTCCGATTTTGTTTCTGAAAAAAAAGATTGCTTTTTAATTGTAATCAATATACTTCCCAACAAAAGCCGGATATGTACATACAAATATATATATACATATATATGTACATACATACATATGTTCGAAATTTTACGATATTAAAGTTTTTGTACCCAAAGGCGTTTGTAAAAAGCTCACATTATCATTTTTCATTATAATGCAAAGCTTATTTTACTGATGTTCACCATTTCTGAAAAAGTCATTTCGCACAGATAAGATGTTGGAAATTTATTTAATCAGCCTTATTCTACTTGGCGGCGTCAACGTCGTCATCAATTTGAAGTCAAATCTTTTTTACTCATCTCAAGGCGAATTCAATTCAATGTGAATTCGCCTTGACTCAACTCAAACCCCGCGTCAACACTAATTTTATATTCTTTAACCGTGTTTGATGCACATATATACATGTATGTATGTACATATCTAATACTTGAAACAGCTGAACTATTTTGTTGAAAATTTCAGTTAAAATTTTTTGGTGGAAAATATGTATGTATGTATATAAATGTCAACTTATTTTTGGTTTATAGAAGGCTAAATCCATCAATAAAATTTTCAATTTAATTTTGGTTTATTAAACGTATAATTAAACGCTTATGAATACAATTATAAGCAATCTTCCTTAAAAACGTTTCACAAACCATCAATAACTTTTTATGAATACGGCTGTTATTGTTTACTACACATCATGGCGAATTCATCGTGAATGAATACGCCTTGCTATAAATGAAGCTAGTATAAAAACATTGGCAAAAAACAGTAATGTCAAAGTAAAGTTATTTTGAGAGGGACAGCAAATCCTGTGTAATTGTGTATTCTATATTTTTTTCATTTAAATGAATTAGGAAGCCATCTTCTGCGGTTGTGACTATAGAATATATAACACGAATTACTTAGAGCCCTTTTACATATTGGCAAGTGAAAGGCAGACATTTTTGTTGTTCTCTTTTGAACTTGTACGTAGCTTTTACATATTGGAAATTAATAGACAGACAGAAATTGTTCGTATCCCCTTTTCGTTCTTTTTCGCTGTTGTTGTGTATGAACAAAATTTTTCGCACCACATGCAGTAATATTAAAGTGCCAATGGTGTGAGAAAAATGATATGAAGCAACAACATAAAAAATGCGAAGAGTGAAAGAGAAAAACGAAAAATGTCCGGTACAGAGGGTCGTGTACTATACACTCTGCATCTTCACCCCTTCTTCAACAAACTTCGTCTGTCAACCTTTCACTTGCCAATATGTAAAAGGGCTCTTATTGGAAACGAATAAGGAAGCAACTTCCCAGTACTGTATGCTATCGTGAATGGATTGAAACGTCATAAAGTATTGCCACATAGCGAATGACGTTTTAACAAATTATTTTCCATCTATACTGGCAGCTCTGTTTATTACTAAAAAGAAAAACATCGAAGTTTGTGCATTCGATAATTTATCAAAATTTTCAAGCATTTCTAACTTTTCGAATAAAATTATAAAAACAAAGATTTTTTTAAAATTTCGAATTATTTAAAAGTCTAACAAATATTAAAAAGTATGCCTATGCCCAGTAGTGCATTTGGTCAACAAGGCCCCTCGTGTTTTGATAAAATGAAAACTGGATTTACCATTGGATTCTGTGTGGGCATGGCCAGCGGAGCTCTATTTGGAGGCTTTTCAGCGTTAAGGTAACTTTCTTTCTTCCGAAAACTTGCCGGCTACCGGAATTACATAATGCATTAAAAGTTCTAAAAATTAAACATTTTTTTTATATTACAGGTACGGACTAAGAGGACGAGAATTGATAAATAATGTTGGCAAAGTTATGTTGCAGGGTGGTGGTACCTTTGGTACGTTCATGGCCATTGGTACAGGCATTAGGTGTTAAATTTATTGAGCTTGCACTGTTTTCAGGCATACACTTTACACATTTGACAAGATATTTAGCGCATAGCTATACATTTTTCTTCGTGGCAATTACTTGTTAAGTTTTTGTATAAATTTTAAAGAATTAAATAAAACTAAACTATTTCTTAAATTTCTCGGAAAACTTACCTTCTGTTTCCACTTTTATCCCATCTAAAGGGTGAGTTGTGGCAAATTCAATTTTATCGCCAAATGATAGGTGATTAATTGTATGGGTAAGTTTAACATCAGCTATTTGAAAGTCATGTATATGAAATTGGCGAATGGAAAAGCTGCTTCCAGGTGCAATATGAAAACTTCCTGCCATCTGGTAAAACAATTTTTGAGGTTAGGGCATCGTAAAATATTCTTAAACACGTACTACATACCCTATTTACTTCTAAATGTCCTTGGACACGACATCCTTCCTTAAAGGCATCTAAGTCAGATCTTTTTAATTTATCTTTACATTGTTCGATTTTATCTAACTGAACATTCCATTTTTTGTTACGATACGCCTCTAAAACAGATTCGCATGTATTACAACACCTTAATATAAGTATAAAAGAACAATAAATATTTTGAGATTTGGGAATGTATGAATAGCAAAAACTCACTTTGTAGTATTACTTTCTGCACCATAACAGCTGCCGCAAGTTTCATTTTTGTTTGAGGGTGACACGGCTACTATCTCCTTAATGGGGTTGACTTCTTTCAGGGGATTACCCTGTAAATCTAAACGATGTTTGAATATATCGTGGTCAACCCTCAAATGTTGATCTCCCGATGAGTCCATAGCATCCAATGATAAATAATTGCATGCTAAGTTATGCAAAGTAACGTCTAAGTTGATTCTTAATTTATGACCACGGGTAGTATCCACAAATAATTCTTCAGTAAGATTGGGGGTCATGTACGCAATAAATTCTAAAAATATTAATATTGCCACAATACTTGTACTTATTATGGTCACTAAAAAAAATAAACAATTTATGTGTTGAAAATATTAAAAAGTTTATTTTGGTGTATATACCGGCGGCTCCTGAAACCGTTCTAATACTAAAATCTTCCAATGTACGGGGATAGGCATCTAAGCGTCTTAAAGCATCAGCTATTTTCATTTTTTATCAAATTTATTACTTTTGAAGATTTTTACAATTAACCATACATATACTTGATTAAATTAAACAAACACTTGTATTAAGAAATCTGATGTTTCCTGCTTTTTCACTTTTCGATAAATTGACAACGTAAACAATATATATGACATTAACATATGTATCAGGTTTTGCACAAGTATGTGTAATAACACGCAATACTGAAAAGTGCTGCTAAGTTTGTATAGCAATTTGATATATATTAAAGGGCTGCGTGAAACTTTATAATGATAATCATTATCTTTTATTCCTTCCTTTCTATTCAATACCGATGAATAACTATTACCCCGTTTATACGCACTTCTTATTTGCAAATAAGAGTGGAAAGCGTTGCCGTACTACTTTTTTATTGTAACTTAAAATGTTTCGAAAACTATTTGCAAATAAGATGTGTGATGCTACCAGATGACTATATATTTACTGCGTGTCCATACAAAAAATATAACAATATTTCTGAATGATATTTGCGTATAAACAGTGAGTTAAGTTTTTGCAAATAGTTTTACTTGCAAATAAGAAATGCGTATAAACGGGGTATATGAACAGAGAAGAATCAACGCACGATAGTTAAGAGAAGAGCGTAATGAAGTTTGTGTGTTCACTTATACAAGAGCGAACGAACATTTACAAATGTGAAACCGAACATGTCTTGAATAAATATCAATAATGTTCATCCAAAAACAATATGCTCTCAAAGATCAGTGTTGCCAGTTGGAGGAAAAAGGAAAATAATTTAAGAAATACGTTACATAGCGTTTACACATGAAAGTAATTGCAAGAAAGTCGCCATACACTCACACTTTTTCACTAACACACTTAAACGTTTTCTACTTTCCACTCAGCTTTCAACGAATTTTTCAAGACAGTAATTTTCTGACACTTTCTGAAAGTAAAATGACAGAACGGGAAACAGTGTTGCCCACTAAACAGACTTGTACACAGTTACAGGATTGTGTTAAACGGATAATTCAACATTTTAGTTATTTTGTACATATATATGAATATAATTACAGTATTTTTCTTTATATATACAAAACTAAACCATTTCATTTGTTTTGTAATAATAAATTCATTAAAAAATTATCAATTGTAATTATTTCCAACCATTGCCCTATTGATGTCTATGTGTAGGTACATATATTGGCAACTCTTTTTATGTAGTACACAAAACGATCAAAATGGAGGAAAAATTAAGTTTACAAAATACTATAAAATTAATTAATTTATACCGGTCATACCCAATATTATGGGATATGAACAATAAATCATATAGGCGGAACGATTTAAAAAATAAAGCATATGAAAATATTGCAAGTGAAATGTGTATGGTGGCTGAAACAGTGAAGAAGAAAATTCGCTCATTGCGTATCAAGAATAACAATTTTAGCAACCTTTCTCATCGACGACATATTTAAAATGAACTTTCACTTTCCTGTGTAAACAGACAAGAAATTTTCAAGAAAGTCGTCTATTTCATCACAATTTTTATTTATAATACGTATACAGAAATTTCATGAAACTACTTTCATGTGTAAAGGCAGCGTTAAACATACACAATGTACTAAATTCTAAAAAAAAAAAAAAGATTACATGATTTCACCAAATTGGCAGCATTGCTATTGCGTATTAATAAGAGCCTTTTTACATATTGGCAAGTGATAGGCAGACAGACGAAGTTTGTTGAAGAAGGGGTGAAGATGCAGAGTGTATAGTACACGACCCTCTGTACTGGACATTTTTCGTTTTTCTCTTTCACTCTTCACATTTTTTATGTTGTTGCTTCATATCATTTTTCTCACACCATTGGCATTTTAATATTACTGCATGTGGTGCGAAAAACTTTGTTCATACACAACAACAACGAAAAAGAACGAAAAAGGGATACCAAGGCGAATTCACACTATCCAACGCTTTCCCGAAAGATGGACTGAAGTAATGATCTTGGCAACTCTGAATAATAAGATGTTATTCTTCTTGTAATTTTTTCAACTCTAGAATAAAAGCAACTTTCGCTATAAGTTTTCCTTTTGACGACATTTTGAATATGAACTTTCACTTTCCTGTGTAAACTTTCAACTAACTTTCATGAAATTTGATTATTTCTTTGAAATTTTCGTTGATAATATGTATACAAAAATTTCAAGAAAGTATACTCATGTGTAAAGGCAGTGTAAAGTGAGTAAACATTACTGTTCCTGGATCAATGTTAACGCTCTAATTTAGGTTACTAAGTCTGAAGAAATCGTGATAAGTTTTGCAATAAGACTTGGATAGTGTGAACACAGACTAATTTCATCGTAAAAGCTAAGCGCTAAATTACGTTGCGCTTTGCGTCGTACTTTAGATTGGTCTGTAAGTCTCACGGTCTTGTCAAAAGTTGTTTACATTTGTGGCCGCCATCATGAATATTTTTGTATACGTTATGCTTTTTGTTTTTGCATAACCACTAAATACTTACAAACCACATTTTGTGTTGTTTTGTATACAGCTTTTTTTGACAATACTGGGATTTTTTTAAACAAACAAAATGCATGTTGTTTTTGCTATTGTATTATTGTTGTAGTCATAAGCAGACCTTATTATTATTGGATCATGGAAAATCCGTGGAGTGTATTTTCCGTACCCAATAATATTCATTCGTCAAAATAAAGTCGACCAGACGTGTTCGTGGGTAAGCAGAAATAAAATTGCTATAGCAATTAAATATATTGTGAAATTTAAACAAGCTCATTTTAGAAAAAATACAAAAAGTAAAGTAATGAAAAGAATTTGCTGCTTGATATAATAATAAAAGTGCATAGAAGACAAAAATACTACGCAATTTGTATATTATCATTTTAAATTAAATAAATTATTTTGTAATAAACAAAATACAATACCAAACACATTGTGGACAACATATAAAAGTGATAAAACGGTAGCGCGTCTTAAGGTTTTATTATCAAGTTATTGTGAAATATACATAAGTATTTCTGTTTTAAACAAAATGTCCACAACGCCACCAAAAATGAACGAAGATTTGCTGGGCGGTAAGTTATTTAGTATGTATTGCTTTCATTTTTGTATATAAGTATGTACATACATAATATGTACATTTATTTTTATTCCTAATTGTATTTTTTTCTACAATAAAATATATAAAACCAGTCAGCCATATTTATTTTTAAGTCCATTCGTATTTCTTTCGAAATCCAACATCATAATTTTTTCGCAGCTGGCTTTGTTTACAATTTCAGCTTTTGCTTCCTTTTTTGCATTTTTTTTGTTATAAATTTTTGCTATAAAAATTCTTTTGTTTTGCTACATGTTTTTTATTTTTATTTGCATTAATGGACATTCATACATATGAACATACATATGTACATATGTAGGCAAATGTATGTACATATGTAAATAAATGTATTTACTGTACTTAGTAAATTTATTTAAATTTTCCTTGTTATTTTCTGACTTGTTTTTGTTAACATTTTCCTTTGTTTGGTTTTTCGTAAAAGAAACAAAATCGCATCAATAAAACAAAGAAGTAAAAGCAAGTTTTATAAAAAATTCCAGTGGTTTTAATTAAATACAACATACATACTTACATACATATGTATCTATATACTAGGTATGTATACATACATTTGTATGTGAGTGCATAGAAGTAAAGGAAAAGCTGCTTAATCATACGATTATTAAATATGGCTACCAAGTGTTTTCAAATTTGGAATTTATATATGTACATATGTATGTATGTATGTAAGTATGTAGATACTTAGATACATACTTATGTATCTACATAGTACTTAGATTCATATGAAGTTTATATTACATTTTTATGTTAAAATATGTTTAAATTTAAGTACATAAGTACATACTATGTACATATATGTACCTTTATCGCGCATCCTTTCTGTTGACATAAATTAATCCATTTAGATCCGAAAAAAAAAGAGGGTAGATGACAATGTATGTATGTATGTATAATGGTATGTACACATCAAACATCACGTACACAAAAATTTGATTTCGCTTATGCTTGGATCTCACATGTCAATAAAACTACATAGATAAAGTAGAATGTATCGATAAAATATCTAGGTTTTGTAATGTAACGTAAAAGTATTGTAAATAAGTACGTACATATGTATGTATGTACATGCCAACTGATGAATGCGTGTGAAGATAAATTTAACTAGCAAGAATTTGAACCGTAGCCTAGTAAATTCTAAAGCATCTAATAATGATGTTAATAATCTTTTTCTAATAATAATATTAAGCACAAGGTCTTTTTATAAAAATTAACATTAACAATAACAATAACTATCCAATATTTCGCTATCTCTAAGTTGTTAATTTTAAAAAATTTTTTTTTGAAAATAACGAAAACATTCTTAACATATTGAACTTTTTAGTTAAATATGTCATGATGTAAGCTCGTACATACGTAAAACATATTTAACTCGGCATATTTATCTTCACACACATCGATATTTAATCAATTATTAAATTATAATTAGAGCTCTCGAAAATTTTACTTGTACTTAGAAACAGTGTTGACAATTGCATTTATGAACTTATGCTAGAATATAATAAAAAAAATTTGTATGTAGCTACACACATACATGTCCATACATACATCGAAAAGAAATAAATTAAAATCAATGAAAATTAGCCCATTCCATTACACGTGCCGGTTTTGGCATACGAAAGCTTATATCTAGCTACATGTATCGTTGCTATTGCTACACTCCTTTTGATTACATACATACATATCCATTCATATATGTATAAATTAAAATACACGTTTCTTCAACATTGAAAAGATGAATCAAAGCTATTGTCATTTTGCCAGAAAGTATATTTTTCTTCATCGCCGTTTGAAAATCGTTGCGTCTTCACCTTTTTTTTTGTATAATTAACGTGTCCATACTCATCTTCACGTGTTCGACTTTAATATTTTTAATGAATATTAGCTCGCCCACGCTAATTATGTTCTACTTAGATATGTACAACCAAGCGAATTAATTTTATCCGAACAAAAACATAAATGTGAAAATAAGGCCAAGTTCGTATCCAAAAAATTTCGGCCGTAAAAAGTACTTAGATCAAAATAAGGACCAAGTTCTTCATAGGTAGGTACAATACCATCTCATTTCTAGGCAACCTGTAAGCTTGGCAATATATTTTTACCTTTCTAATATGGGAAAGAATTCTTGGAAAAATATTGGCAAGCTTACAGGTTGCCTAGAAATGAGATGGTATTGTACCTACCTATCAAGAACTTGGTCTTTATTTTGATCTCAGTACGTTTTACGGCCGAAATATTTTGGATAGGAACTTAGCCTTAGTCACCTTAGGCCACCCTAGTCCCCCCAGGTGGAAAGTGCCCGTTTTCAGATTTTTGTGGTTTATTTTTTCACCAAGACCTACCTGTGTACCGAGTTTCAGTTCTCTGGTTATACTGGAAATGCCCAATAATATTGATGAGTCAGTGAGTGAATCAGTGAGTGAATATGTACTAAAATATGGACTTTTCACTTCTTAATATCTCGGAAATCTTTTACGGTAGAACATTCAAACTTAACCTGTGAGGTCACCTCTGTGTAGAGACCTTATGTTTCAAGTGCAGTGGGTTTGCCATGTGTTTACAACAACATATTTTTACGGTGACCTTTTTTAATGAGGACAGTCGTCTTTTTTGACACGACGTCCTTTTAAATTTAAACAAAATAAATTGTCCTTTTTTTAATTGAATTGTTCTTTTTTGTCTTTTCTTTTTGATGGCTAATGTTCTTTGTGTCAAATTTTCTGTCGGCTTTCAAATGGACTGTGCAGAATTTAAATTGTTTTTATCAAATAACATTGATATAATAAAAAAATACATTCTTCAGAAAAATATCAATAATATATAATCCTTAAACTATTGTTTTTAGTTATTTTTATTTATTGAATTTTGTTATTTTTGTATTATTGGCTAAATTTAATTTCTTTGTTAATTTTGATTAATTAATTAATTTTTTGTTTTAACGACGTATGAACTTCCAGGCATATTTAATTTCTGTTTTAAACATTAAAATAAGTACATACATCATATGTATGTAACTACTTGTACTAGTCACTAATATTACATTGTTTGAATTATATTTTTATTTTATTGATATAAAATATGTGTCTGTAATTAAGTTAACACAAATAATTATACATTGGCTATTTTTACCAAAATTTACAATATACAGAAGGTTTATAATTTTTACTTTCAAATTTGGGTTTTTGGTTTCATTTGACATGACCTATAATAATTTAGAACAGCTTTTAAAAATTTTTTTTAAATTTTTTGGGTGTGTTGTATTCATGCCAATAATGTTTCCAAAAATGAATTCAAAATATACAAACATGTTTGTATTATTTCAATAATATGTGCCTGGCATAAAATTGAAATATAAACAATTAAGTGAGATAAGGTAAATATGAAACGTACTATATGCATATGGATGACCCCTACGTATCCAGTGCATTGTGCCGGAACTCAGTGAGAGGAATAGGGTAGAGAAGATAGATGTTGAAAATTTAGAAGGCTTAACTCTTTTAGAACTCTGCTTTGCAGTGTTGAGGCGTCTCCGGTGTTAAGTAGACGCATTAACTTTGTTAAGCTGTATTAGCAGGCATTTTATTAATTGTTTTACTTCGCCGATGTTTCTGCTAACCGACGAAGGAGGGCGATGTTGTGTACATTAGCTTGGAACAGCATCAATCGCCGTGGGAACAGAGTTTTAGTGACCAGTGCTATGCCTTCATCACTTAAATAGTCCGACAACAATTAATACAATGTCTCACTAAAGTACATTAGAGAAATTCATGATGTTAATTGACTTGCTCTGGCCAGGGTTTGAACCTAGGCCCCAAGTCATTGTTTGCTTAGTAGTCAACGCGCTAACCACTTCAGCCAACACCACCCAACAATACAGTTGAACAGAGGTTATCCGGTTCTTAGTGGACCGGGCTTAGCACAGATAACCGAAAAACACGGTTAATAGAGGTTATATAAAAACACAAAAAAGTGCATACATTTTAAATATTTATGAAAAGTAATATTATCAGGCTCAAGTTCAGTTTTATTGAATTAATGAAAATTAAAAATATATAGATATATAATAATGTAATATAACTAATACCTGGTGGAGTACTTATCGAGCATTTATTGCAACGTAGTCATATCTTAAAATCGGTTAATTTCACTATAAAATCAACATTTATGCATCGATTTTCATGAAGCAACGTTTATTTTATTTGGAATATACATACCTTTCTAATCATGTAATAAAAATATGAAGTTTTTGCCATTTTCGATTTTTTATATATTTTTTAAGAATAAAAATTTACCAATTTTGCAACAAAAAAATTATTTTTAATCATTGCCGTCTAAATAATTCCGAAACAGTTCGAGTTTATAAAAAAATAATATTAGCATGGCTTAAAAGTAATTTCATTTTAAGTTTTTTAGTATGTTTTGTGATAAAATTGAACAAGTCGTTCCATAGTTATGATAAAATTGGTAAATCAGCCCCTTCGAAATTTTAGCCCCAAATTTTAGAAAAAAATTAAAAAAGAAAAACTTATCCATAGAATTGAAAAATTTTACCATTTTTGTATTTAGGTATCCATGATGCATCAAATCTATATACATAGTCGGTATTTTTGCCCGTTTTCGCTGTTGACCTGTGTTTTCCAACGTTAACGAAACCGTTCATTGTTCAACTCCGGCTTCAGTGTTCTTTTCATCATAATATTTTTGTGAATGAAAACTATGATGAATATTCGTCACTGTTTTCGTCAACGGAATGTAAGCGAGAGGGTGGCGATTGTATACTTCCAGTGACAACCCCATGTTAAATTCGTCACTCAAACGCACTGCGTAGGTATTGCCAAGTATAGGTCATTGCTTTGTGCATAATGATATAATGAATTATGGAATGTATCCGCAGACAAGCGGGATGGTGGTAAAGATTTATTTATGAGTTGGTATTTAGCAACAAATGACATGCAGCATATACATTAGCTAACCCATAACACATACATTTATTTTTGAAAACATAAATTCATGAGTACTTGTTCGAATAAAATGTTAATTTTTATATTGAAAAATATTTATTTTTAATAATTAAATTCTTTTGTATTTTTTTCTTTTAGAATCGTGGATTGAATTAAGTACAGCTGCTACAATGGCTGGTGTTAAAAGTCCTGAAAGAATTACACCATTGCCATTTGCGAATGGTGAAGAATATCTACGCTTGTTAAGAGAGGCTCAAAGAGAATCGAATCAATCTAGTAATGTTGTTTCCCTCGCCAGTTCGAGACGCGATACACCCAGAGACAGGTGCGGTTTTTATTATTAGTATTGAAAATATTGATTATGAAACTAAAACATTTATTTTTTCCAGTCCCAAATCTCCACCCAATAGTCCGAATACAGAATTATGTGCAGACGATGAACTTAAACATGTTTATATTAATTATTGGAATAAGGTAAACTTAAACTTATTTAATACATTTAAAGAGAAATATTAGATTATTGAAAATACGAATAAACTTGCAAAAATAAACACTTGGGGGCTGTGCACATATTACGTAACGCTGTTTTCAGAGATTTTATTAAAAATACGAAGTTAGTGATTTGACACCAATTTTCTTAAAACGGGTTTTCATTAGGTGCCGAAAATTTTAGAAAAATTTTTTTTGAATCAGTGTAAAACCCCTTGGGTTTCGAGTACTTCTTTTGATCTTAAACGACAGCGTCAGATGTTGCTAATTTTGATTAGGGATTGCGATTAGCTAAAAGCTTCCCATATTTTTCCTACAGGTGGTCTTACGTCCACAAGTAATATTTCAATGCAAAAGCCAGTTTGGTGCCAAATTTAGACTTTGAATAATTCGAAAACAGCCATACTCAACTGTGTAACTGACCAAATTTATTATAAAAAAAAATTACCAAAAGTGCCAACTTTTCCTCATTTCACTACCCCAAAAAGTGCAGTATAAATTAACGTTAATAAACAATAAGTACCAAAAATACCATTTTTTCCCGTTCCCTTATCTGTCTACCAAATTTCATCCAATCCATTGAGCGATATTCGCGTTATAGTGGAACAAACATACAAACTTACATATTTATGTATGATATTAGTAGGATTAGTTTGGTTTCTGAAATAGATTTTAGCATATATAAGTTATTAACGATTTTTTAAGAATTTTATTTGTTTATTTTGTATTTTTATTAATAGAATGGCGAAACACAAAAGGACACTGATTGGTTAGATGAATGGAACAGTCGGCCAGACCAGCAACCGCCAAAGTAAGTTTCTTGCTTTAATTAAACTTCTTAAAAAATATTTAATTCACTATTTTCTTATAACATTTTTAGAGATTGGAAATTCGAACATCCTCAAAGTCAACAAAAAAAGAAAACAGCCGGCTATTCCATACGCTTGACTAGACTGGGTAAAAATTCTCTATTCTCTCGGGAAATTTTATATTCTCTTATATTGTCAAATGTATTGTCATTATTGTTGGGCGCAGGTCTAGGGTAAGTTTGCAGATATAACGGTTATTTCAATTAAAACAAAGAACTATATTTACAAAAAATTTTAAATATTTACAGTTTGTGGCTTAGCAAACGTGGCATTTTATTTACTAGAGTGGTTATCGACTGAAGTGCAAACGATCTACATATTTATAAAGTGTGATTTATGAATTAAACTATTTCTATTTTTACATACATACATATACAATCTTTATACCTACAAAAACGATATAATATTTTTTTATGCTTTCAAAACATTTACATTTTTTAATGTAAAAAAGGCGGAAAACCATTTTAATACAATTAAAAAATCATATTTAGTAGTACATAATAGTACATAATCGTATAAGGGCTCAGGTTAAAAAACATACCAAGTTGAAATTTCTTTTAAATGACAATTGTTCATGATTCATGCTGTTTTAATATTTTTTTTGCTTTTAAATGTTGTATTCTATTGTCAACTGATTCTTTTTTCACAACACTTCTCACTAAAAGAAAATTGAAAACTTTTTGAAAAAAATTATAATCAAGGCATTATTTTTTAGCAGCCCATATAGTTTTTTTCTGTAGTTAATAAGTAAAAGCTACAATAATGAGCTAGTTTTTAATATTTCTTACGATTTAACATTTTAATAATTTTGTAATTTAACAACTTTCTAAATTTTTTTTATATTCAGTATAGTGCGTACATGTATTAAATATTATTATAAGAAATCCATATAATTTTTTTTATAATGAATTGTAATACAAAAATAAAATAAAAATAAACGTACATTTTTCAAATTTTAATTTATGTAAATTTTTTATAAAATATCTAATATATATAAAAATGAGTTGGCGTGTGTTTGTGACAGCATAACTAAAGAACGGAGTGACGGATTTGGCTGATTCGTTTTTAATTTTGTTCACTGTTGACCCCGAATGGTTTGTAGACAAAAAAAATTAGGACAAAGAGGCGTGGCACCGCCCATATAACCCAAAAATTTAAATCGCCATATTTTGGGCATTTTTTGACCTACGTCGATGATATTTTTTATTTATTTATTTATTTGTTTAACCGAGCCCATATGGGCCATATATGGTTAAAAGTGTACAAGGAAGAGAAAAAAAAAAATTTATTTATTAATAATTACAAATGGATTTGTAGTATATGTACATATACAAGAAAAAAGAAGAAAAATATAATTTTCGAAAAAAATATTTACATATGAGAAAATACCAATACAATTCAATAAAATCTTATAAATTAAGAACATTATTAAAAGATATTTGGTACATATGGTATTGGCATAATTTGGAATACGTACCAGGAGAAAAGTGGGTGAGACCACGCCCCTTTTTTAGGAAAACCAAACCCTTGGACCGATCTTCCTGAAATTTTTACAGCATGTTACTGTGACTCTGGAAGGAATAATAGGCTATATGAAGTTTTGATTGGACAAAGAGGCGTGGCACCGCCCATATAACCCAAAAATTTAAATCGCCATATTTTGGGCATTTTTTGACCTACGTCGATGATATTGTTACATATGGTGTTGGCATAATTTGAAATACGTACCAGGAGAAGGGTGGGTGGGACCACTCCCCTTTTTAGGAATGTTAAAAATCGTAATATAGTCTTAACTACTGGACCGATCGTCATTAAATTTTCACAATAGGATATATAAATACTTTTAATTTTATTTTATAACGAGGGGCGGTGCAAACATTTGACCAAAAAAGCGTAACCACTAAATACGAATGAAAACACTTCTGATTTAGATACCTCTGTTAAACAGTTTCCTACATAATTATGGAAAATGTAATAGAATCTTATCTTATTAGATGCTGTTTAACTTAATAATTAAATGCATAAATCAATAAGTTTTTCATTCATATTTAGTGGTTCCGCTTTTTGGGCAAACGTTTGCTAGATCTGACCGTACCTTTAGTGAGGTTGACAAAAATGACAAGAAATTACATGGCGATTGTTATCCTTCAATTTGTTTATTTAAGAAGTTTAAAAATACACAGGTTCCTGAACCGCTAACGAAGGATTATCATATTTCATTTTACATACAAATTTATTTTACTTTGTTTTTAAAAACAACTCAAACGTTTCAATATCGCTTTTTGCCACATTACGTACAAAATAATGATTATTACCCTCTATAACAGACTTTGGAGAAATATACATATCTTTTTCCGGATCATATTGAGCTCGACCAAGCATTTTTAAGAACTCATGACGTTCACGTAAGCGAAACTCGCGCGAGGTTAAAACTTCGGGCTGCTGTAACAGCATTTGATGGGACAAATTCATTTCTTGGTGGGCATAAGCAAAACGTTCTATTAGATCATCAGATTCTAAAAGTAGATCATTAAAAAAAATTAATAGAATTATTAAAATGCCTAATCAACTTTCACTAACTTAACAACCATAGTTTAGGCTTGCTTAAAAGCAAACATTTGATTTCATATTTGTCAAATCCCATTTCCTCACGTATGCAAAACGTCGCCTGTCGCAGGTGCTCCATATTGTAAGTAATTAAACGTGGTTGCTTACTAGCTAACAAACGAACTTCATGTCCTTTTAGAGAAAACTCCATTTGGAAGTATCCCAACCTTTTATCGATCCGTTTTGTTGAAAACATTAACCAGTAAGGATTAACTGTTAGTATACGTGTAATTTGTGTGGAACTGAAACGTTTTGATTCTAAATAGTTGACTCGTGTTTGCATATCATCTAAGTCGACTTTAAATATTAAAGGATTTTTTGTTACTAATTCACCAAATTGGTCGACGGGCACTCCTTGATCCCTAAGAAACAATAGCCGAGGCTTAATATCTTTATCTAGCTGCAAACCGAGCACAAATTCCGGTAAACCTTTGCGTTTTTCAATTTTACTTAAATCAACGCCTAATTGTATGAATTGTTGTAGTAATTCCGATTTCTCAACATAAGCAGCCAAATTGTAAGTGGGCAATAAACTCTTTCTAGAAGCGGCCTCAATGACCTGAACGTCATCAGAACCATCTTTGCTTTTTTCCTGTTTTGTTTTGTGTGGGCTTATTATTTCTCGAAGTTGATCCACACTTAAGCCTCCTGTCAAGTTTGCTAATTCTTGCTGAGCTAATTTAACTTCATCTTTTCCATCTTCTCCATTTGTTTTTTCGGGCAGTTGCAGAATTTCCGCTGTTCGTTGTGGTAAACCTCTCAGATAGCGTCTGGAAACTTCGTTCTTTTTTAAACAAGTTAAAATTCTTAAATTTCTTAGTACTAGCATGATGTATTTACATTTTTCTGCAGTTGGTGGTGGCGCTGAACAGCTGTTCACCTTGGACAAGTGTTGGAAAGTGTAGTATTTTAGGAGCTGCCACACAACGCGTAAGGTAGGTTTACTTTCTACTTTTGAACGCGTCTCTCGCGCCAAGATAAAATGACAGCTGGTTTGAATAGTTAAGCATGACAAATTATATTATACTTTCAATGTTATCGATAAATATATTTGTTTCTTGGATTAATTTCTTCTATTTTTTGTACTAATAATAATTTTTTTTGGTATGGTACTTCAGCTTAAGGTGTTCATGCTGGTACATTTGACACATGAGTTAATTTTAAGATCAGCTGATAATATTATGCGTAGGTATTTATGCATGTGCCTACTTTGCCATTGTAATATATACATACATATGTATACACTATTAAATTTCAAAAAACAAACAACTAATTAAAAATTTCAGTTTTAAATATATAATTCAATATATTTTTTAAACAAACGTCACTTTTTTCTCGGTAAACACGGTTATACATTAGAGTACGGTTGAAACAAAAAGGGATTTTATCACAAAAACAGGGTTGATTATTGCATTTTCAAGTTGATTTCGGCGAAATTAAGTAAAATTACTTAATTTGGGAATTGTCAAAAAGCATGCGAAATAACATAATTTCAACTTGATTTCGGTCGAAATCAGGGAATTACTTAATTTCGCGTCACGCTGAACGGGCTATAAAATCCATTAGAAAACAAAAAGTAAACAAAATCTCTGAAAAAAGCGTTACGTAATATGTGCACAGCCCCTTAATATCATTAGGTTCCTGTATGATCATGTGTAAATCATCTTCTTAATTTTTTTTAATAAGAATATCTTCTTGATTTCATTAGCTTGCTTGTTATTTCATACATATAAATCAACATAGGAACAATTTTTTTCATACTTTTTTTGTGCTACAATAAATCATCTTCTTAAACTGGCTGCTAACATGTTTACTATAGTAAGGTGTAGTAAGTGAGGTGGTTAGAGTGCCAATCTACTAAGCCGAAGTTCCTTGGTTCAACTCCCTTAATACGTAAGTTTTATAAAAGTGTTTTCATCACCCCTCCATCCAGATAATACTACAAATACATGTTGTAAATAAGCATTCGAGACGTACCATGACGTTCTGATGACATCAAATTTGCATTTCCTAACATCACAACAGAGAAAACAGTGCCTAATAAATACCTAATAAAATAGAACAAAATTAATAAGATATCTCTACGAATTTTTTTCAATTATTTTAATAAGGAAAACCTTTTTGAAAAAATCAATAAGATAGCCCAATAAAATCAAGAAGAAAACCTTTTTAAAAAAACAATAAGAATACCTAATAAAATCAAGAAGAAAACCTTATTGAAAAAATCAATAAGAATACCTAATAAAAACCATAAGTTTCCTTCTTGATTTTTCAAAAAGGGTTTCCTTATTAATATACAAGACTTCCTTCTTGAAAAAAAACCGTAGAGTTATCTTATTAATTTTGTTCTATTTTATTAGGTATTTATTAGGCACTGTTTTCTCTGTGTATGTATACCTTTTTTGAAAGTAGCTCTGCTTTAGGACTCTTAGGTTCTTTATTGTATTTAAAAGGAATTCCTATTATGTCATTTGTTAATACTAAAATACCCAGATTTTGGCCAACTTCTAAAGCATTTCGAATGTTCTGTTCAATATTTTGATAACGCTCTTTGGGATTTTCTGATGACAAAATATATTTGATTTGTTCACAAACATTGTCATTTAGTAGTTTTAAAATACGAGCAATTTACATACATGTGTATGTATGTATGTATGTACATATGAAAAAGTTCTTACACAATTCTGGCTTTTGGTTAAGCGTCTCCAATATGTATGGCAATAGTAAAGAGCCCTTGGTATCCCTTCTTAAATTTGCCATTTTAAAATATCTTACAAAAAATTTTAATTAATTCTTACAAGAAATTTAAAATAAAATTTTATCGGTCTGAAGCAAAATTAAATTTAAAATTAATTAAATTAAAATGACAAGAAAATTCAAAAGTTTATTGAAACTTTTTTTCGTTTAATACAAATAAAAATAAGAGAATTAAAATCAGTTTTTCATCATCTAGAATCTAGATGTTTTAAAGAAATGTTAGATTTTAGAACTTATTTATTTACATATTAATATAATAGATAAATTAATAAACTAAATTTAATTTAGCTAGAGCAGCAACGACTTAAAAACACAAACTTTTAAAAATATTTCGTATATTTATTTCTACATATGCTTTTTTTAAATATTAAAATAAACAGTTT
The DNA here is from genome assembly GCA_947311025.1 of Lypha dubia. Taxonomy (NCBI): domain Eukaryota; kingdom Metazoa; phylum Arthropoda; class Insecta; order Diptera; family Tachinidae; genus Lypha; species Lypha dubia. The sequence goes on from OX371263.1 coordinate 4,045,352, forward strand.
ACAGCCTAAAATATACTCTAATTTTTTATTTTTGCTTAAATTAAAGAGGTCCCACCTATAAAAAGCTTTTTGGTTTAGGAATGTGTTTTTTCATCATCACAGCATTTATCATAGACAACATAAGGAACACATGCTCCCAGCCGTTCATCAAAGAAATAATTATTATCACAGGTGGCCTCTTTTACCACCTTATCATTATTGCATTCTAAATAATTGCGACAATTATTTTTGCTACTTGTTACACTAGAGTTGCGACGACCTTCACACCGATTATAGTCGCATTTAACATCTACTGCCTCTAAGCATTTCTGTGTTGTTTCATCGAAAAATGTTCCTGCAGGACATTGATACCAAATAGGTTGTAAATCGTGCGCATAAGCACCTTTGTAAGAGCATATAAAATAGCCACGACATGTGGCGCCATCTTTTATTCGACCCACAAAAGGTTTTTTGCTCTTCAGACAAGTGTCAGCTGTTGCATGGTGGGCTGTACACGTAACAGTAGATTTTTCTGCGCACTTGCCCGTTTCCACATTGAAATATTGTTTCTTGCAATCTACTTTCGTAAGTTTGCTCTTTTCGCATTTGTAATATTTCGAGCAATCGTTTTCATCACGAAATACCGTTTTGTCAGCAACATATTCACAAATATTATTGACATTCTGTATACATTTTGAATTAGTTGGATAAACACACATTTGTTCTTCCTCATCGAAATAGGTTTCATCAGGACAATAACTTTCCGTGGCCTCTCCATTTTCACAATAGTAATAAGCACGACAATCTGTGGGCTTGGCCATGAATGTTTTGCCCTCAGAATTTAAGCAGCGATTACCGCACGATTTTGCTCTGTTCAACTCTGCAACGCATTTCTGTTCTTTTCCATCATACTTTTCGTTACCGTCACAGGTAAAGATTTGACCTCTGCCATCATTACACACAATATACTGATTACATGATCCTGGCATTTGGAGTTTTGTATTGGTTTTAAATAATGGACAGAGATTTGTGTGGTCTAAATATTGTCCGATCGCAACAGTAACTGCGATCACGATCAAAAGGTGCTGCAATGCTGAAAATATTACAAAGTTAAATTTGTTTTCATTTAATTATGTACATATGTAATATATGTATAAGCTCTAAACACTTAGACTACAGTTGGCTACAGGGCTACGGAGCTACAAATGTAGTTGGCTACAGCCTTAGCTGTGTAGCAAGCTACTTAATTGTTTTGAATGCGACAGCAGCAAAATATAAACAGCTGTGTGTACCAGAAACAAGTAATGCCAATTCAGCTTTTTTCATATTGAAATACAAGAAAAATCATATTTTAAAGGAATGTTCGAAAATGTTGGTTTTTAATTTTTAATTAATTTATTTCTTTCATCATATGGAACAATCTTTTGCAAATCGCATTTGATCACTCAAAATTTTTAAATTTTCAGTAGAAGCAAGAAACTGAAAGAGAAAGAGTAGAGAAAATGGTGTAAAATTTATTTATTTAAATGAATTGATGTATGTAGTATATCTATCTATACGAGGTTTGTTCAAAAGAAAATGTGAGTTTTGAATTTTCGCGGGCTGTGTTCATTCGATTATCGAATGTTATATGTATTGGTACACGTGTGTTAGTCATACATTGGCATTATCAGCCCATTTAGATTAATAGTTTGCTGTTGACAACTAAAAAGGTTAGTCAAGTTTGTGTGTGTTTTTCGATTTTTGACTTTTGAAAAAAAAAATGGGTCAATATGTATTCAATTTTGCGTTAAAAATGGAATAAAGTGCACCAAGGCTCTTGAAATGTTGACTGTGGCATTCGGCTTTGTCTCAAAAAAGTGGTACAGGCGCTTTACAGAAGGCCAGGAAGATGTTGATGACGATGAGCGTCCTGGAGTTGCAACCACGTCAACAAGTGAAGAAAACATTGAAAAAAAATTGTTCTGGAAAATCGTGGACTCACTATTAGGGGAGTTGCAAAAGATTGTTGGCATATCAACGCAATGATATATTCAACGCATATTTTTTTTTGGCGTTCAGAAATATTTTTTTTTTTCAATCCAAGAATATTTTGAGTAATATTTTGGGTTGCTAGTTGTTGATGCAAAGAGAACAATTTTTAAATATTACTCATTTTAAGATCGGCATGTTTGTCATAATAGTCGAAGCTGTGTTTGCTTGGAATTGCATATATTTTGTTGTTTGGTATTTTTTATATCGGCATAGTTTTTGAAAGTGTAATTTTGTGTATGTGTTTTTTTGTATTTTTGTGTGGATAGCTAGTTTTCATTGACAAGAAATTTTTGCTGAAGAATATATTACAGAGAATTTATTTTCATTTTGCGTGCTAGTGAAAAATTTTACTATGCAGATATTGCTGGCGTGTAAGGAACTTAATATTTTATTTAGTTGTCAAGTATAAAATTTTTTTTTAGAAAACTGGAAATTTATTTGTTATGAGGTAAATATTTTTAGTTTCTCTACTATCAAAAATGGAAACGGATCATATTTTCTAACTAGTCGGTAGTATAATAAATAAAAATAAAAAGTAATTTTAAACCCTGCCTTTAATGTTCATATTCTGTGGTTCATACAAAATAAAATATTTAATAATTATAACAAGGCGTCTTCACTAGCAAATTATATGTTATAAAATTTATCAAACTTCATACATTAAATTATCAGAAAATTGTTAGTGTCAGTTTTTCATATAGACTTTGACTTTGGTCAAGACATATAATTTACTCGCTATGTAATCCACGTACATTTTAGTTTGGCTTTTATATACTAAACGATTTTCACGAAAAAATTACTAATTTGTTGAAACTAAAAAATTTTGTTTAGCATTGCCTAAACATATATTAATGTATTTTTAGATTTAAGATTTGAAAAACTTATTGATGTTTCAATCTCATACATACATATATTTGAAGATTCAATAAAAAATTAAAGTATTAAAAAAAAAAAAATAATTGTATTGAAAAAACAAATGAAATTACTTTTTTCATATTTTCAAAACTGCTTTCCGAACATTTTTCAAATAGAAAATACCACATTTTATTTATTTACACAGCCTTCTTGACGTTGCCTTGGAAAAATGTGAACAAATTTAAAAGCAAACTTTTTCTGGACTTAAAAAATTCTTGACAAAATGTGTTTTTTTTTTTTATTTTTGACAGACATAAAAAATTCTTGTAAATCAAGATAAAACATGGCCGAATCACAAGCCTAATACGCACGTACATTTTAAAATTTTATTATTCGAAAAATTAAAATTTAAAAATATTTTTAGTGTTTCATTGCATAGCAAATTAGTTGTTATTGGTTTGTGACATGGTATAATAAATAAGGTAGTCTTGTCCCTAAAACAAATACAACGTCACAAAAACAACAGGCATTTTGTTAGTGTAAAAACTTGGCTGTTGTCAAAATGTGATGTGTAAACAAAACAAAAATTAAATAAATTTGGGTACTTGGAACAACTTTCCATCCCCCTTTGCAAATATTTTTTGCAGACACTACATACACGCATTTTAACCGATATTTTTAATTTTAATTAAATATTAAAAATTTTTCACGCTTGTTTTTTCACTTTTTTAAATTTTAATTATATAAAAAAAATTGTCACAATATTTTTATAAAAACAACAATGTTTTGACAACAAAAAATCAATCAGCTGATGTCAATTTTAGCTAATGCGACTACCTTATAATTAATATACCTTGGTTTGTGACTTGTCTAGATCATTCAGAAAATTTTAATTATTTATTCTGGTTTTATATTGTCTTCCCTTAACTTTTTCTCTTTAAGTCTTTCAATTAAAGGCCTATAATGTTGAGTTTTTCGAGGCGAAATATGTGTCTTCCTTCTTCTCTTCCAGGATATATTTATTTATAGTCACTCTATTGATATCAGTAAAGTTTCCCAGATAATTATCTTCTACTTAACCGAAGTTTTAGTTAGCCATCGGTATATTATAGTTCAGCGGAAATTACCCGACTGTGCCTACAGATACGGCGTTGCAACTAAGAGAAGCTGGCAATTTACTATCTTCGCCATCAATATAACGATTGCTGGACTTGACTTCTGTGCCACCAATTACCGAACATACAACTCTTCATTGAGACCTTTTTAAAATTTATCGTCTGATTTACACCAGCTACTCATTATATTTTAAATTTAGAAAGTCTCTTAATCTAGCACAATTTTTAAAAGACTTTTTACGTTTAAGAATATACATATGTATATTTTTTTTAACAATTTTACCTCTCATTTTCACAGAAGAATAAAAGTTTAAAGTGTTCTGTAAGCAATTTGCCAACCAACTAAAGAATTAACCAAATTCTTTCGGCTTTTCAAGTTCTTACGATATTTTGGGTGTCTTAATCTAATCTGTGAAATTTTCACTTTCGACTTTTTAATTTATAGAATCTAATATTTACGAGTGCATTAGTGTTACCACAAATGTTGGTCTCATGTAGAAAGGACCTAACGCACATAATTGGAACCTTACAGGAGAAAATAAAAACATAATAAATATAAAAGATCAAAACGCATCTGTGGTGGGATTCAGTAAATTTTATTATGATAATCGTATTTTTAAAATTAATATAACGAAAATTTATCGAATTTGATATTCAGTGACACTTTTAACGATATTCGCTATCGGTATGTTAACGACAATAATTTTTCGGCTGTTATGAAAAAAATAAAAGTCAGCAGTTCAATCATAGCACGTTCGTTATGCATAGAACAAAATTGATATTTTAAAAGAATATACACACAAATACACATAATCTTTTATGCATAAATAATAATATTATCATTATTTAAACATGCAATTTAACATTAATTTCTCCAAGTTTAAAAAAATTTAACATTAATTTTTTTAAATTCTAAAAATTTTTCAATAAATAAATTAATTTATTTGTTTTTTGTTTATTTCTCTTTGTGCTTTTCTTATATATTGACAGCAGGGTTTAAAATTAGTTTTCTTATTTTTATTTATTATACTAGCGACTAGGGAGAAAATATGATCCGTTTCCATTTTTGATAGTAGAGAAACTAAAAATATTTACCTGATAACAAATAAATTTCCAGGTTTCTAAAAAAAAATTTGTACTTGACAACTAGTAAAATTTTTTACTAGCACACAAAATGATAATGAATTCTCTGTAACAGCAACAAGTTCTTGTCAATGAAAACTAGCCGTATCAAACATACCAAACAATAAAATATATGCCAGTCCAACCAAACACAAGTTCGACTAGTTGACAAACATGCCCATCTTACGATGACTAGTATTTAAAAATTTTTCTCCTTGAAATCGTACTATGTAACACCATTTCTACGAATTCGAAATCCATCCAATTCAAAAAAGGATTTAAGTTGAATTTAACACACTAGAAATGTAGAATTTAAGAGTTGGATTTGACGTTAAATTCAGAGTTTGTTAAATTCATGTCAATGTGAAAACACTATTAAGAAGAGGGCTGAGCAGGGAACATAATTGGAACGAACGACGAATTTTTCTTTGCGTACAATCGTCATCAAAAATAAAACACATGTCAAATAGGGCAAGAACTTCATACGTATCTAATAATTAAGTGGGTTTCGTAAAAGAGCATGTAGCTCTTAAATCAAAATATTATTTTGTTGTGTTCTAATTAAAAGTTCTTCACTATAATAGAAAGGAAAATATCTTGCGGGCTGAGTTTATCACTTTTACAAAAATGTAGTCGCCAATTGTTTTGAAAACGTACCAACTTCTAGGTATGTTACATATTTTGACCATTATAATTGCTACATAGCATATGCGTGGTGATTGTAAATAGTAATTTTTATTTTCATCATTCTTACTTCGTCGTAGTATGAATTCCTTTTCTGATTTGGCGATCATATTAGAACCCAGCTTAAATTTAGTTCTTTTATACCAATTTTTAAAAATATTTGACTTCTAAATTAAATATAATATATTTTTACGTAAATGTAATTCAAATATCAAGTTAATATTTTCAGTATAGATTTGAAATATATGTATTTAAATGAAACTTAATTCTGATTGTACGTATTTAAATTTTATTTACATACGTTTTATAAACATTCCATATAATTTTGTTTACATAATATGTGCGTATTGAAAACATGTATGTACATATATACCTACAAAAAATCATGTATAGGATAAAATTTCTGATAAATTTTATAAACATATTATGATTTTCGATATTCGATTTTCGCTACTTATTGAAAACTGAATTTTCGCGATAGCAGAACCCAAAATTTTATTGAATATGATAAAATAAAATTAGAATTGTTTTTGTTAATATTTATACAGGCTAAAGTTCGTAAATGTTTATAATCAGAGAAATATTAGGTAGACATTGTTAACATATTTCGAGCAACAAAGGAAAAATTTAATATTTATACTAGAGATGTGCAAATGTCGTGAATTTTTCGTGTCACGCGTGAATCACGTGATTCGTGATTACAAATTGATAAAATCACGCGTGCGTGCGTGATCGTGATTCAAAAATATAATACCGTGCGTGATCATGCGTGATTTTTTAATACAATTTTCACGCAATCAAAATAGTTCTCTATGTTAAGCTTTTTCTTCTTTCGAATTTTTTGATCTTTGCTAAAATTACATCCATTCATACATACATATGTAATTACGTACATATGTACATATGAATGTATGATTGTGGCTTCATACATTAAAACCCCTGTTACAAATGCAGACATTCATCAACATACATACATACCTTTGGAAATCTTGCGTTAAACTAAACCTAACAACACTAGTATTCCCTTTCAATTCCTTTACATATAAGTAATAAATTTAAATAGCCTGCCTTGGCAGACAGTGCTAGATTTTTTATATTAAGTTTATCCCCTGTATTGCTAATTTTTCGGGCATTTCCTGAATTTTTTTTTTTAATTTAATTAATGATCGTGAAGTAAATAAAGAAATTGATTACAAAATAATATTTTTTAGCATATGCTAAATGTTTTATTGCAAAATTTGTATTTCATCGAGAGCATGCGTGCAAAATTATTCCCGTCGTGCGTGAAAGTACGTGATTAAACATATTGCGTTCGTGAGCGTGTGTGATCGTAAATTTATTCACGCGCACATCTCTAATTTATACATCCCTTTTGTAGATTTTTCAACAGCAGAACAAATGTTGTTTTCGGTAGAAGCCACTAAACCTCTTCAGTATTCATGTGCAAATGCTTTCACTACTTGTTAAGTAGCTTCGTTGAACGTCATTACATATTCTATTTATACACAATTACAAATACCAATAGAATACGCGACTTATATCTACTAATGGATGCTAGCTGGGTTATTTTTTGTTTTTTTATTTATTATCATATATTAAACATTACAGTGCTGCCAGCGAATTATATCCTACAAAGCCCAATCTGCTGTTTTTTTTTTGTTCTACTTAAGACAAACTTTTTTGGTTTTATTTTTGTTTTGTTTTTAAATGATATACATGCATACTTACATATTTTATATTTTAAAGATTTTTAAAGAAGTTGGAGATTTTAAATCGCATTTTTCCATTCTTGGGTACTCAGTGCAACGTTTCTAAATCTCTAATTTTTGAGAAATCGTTGGCTTTAAAGTATGTTGAACTTTTCCCATAATAAGAGATGTATTTACATACCAAATGACACGAATGAACTGACAAAATTGAAGATCAAAATCACTAGAAAAGGTTAATATACCAAAAGACGGTGTTTTACCTTTTTTGGTTAAAGCATCAAATTAAAAAAAAAAGACATGTGACACTCGGTAAAGCGGTAAAGCTATTGTATAGCATTTTTTATCAACTTATGCAATTATATTATTACGTTTTGTTAAATAACTCCGTTGTTTTTCTGAAAATACTGTATGTTAATGAAATCAAAATCAATAGCATACTTTAGGGGTTAACATACATTGGGCGATTTAAATACTTAAAAAAACAAAAGACTTAGAAAACAAACTTAGTGTCCGGTTTTTTCGTTTCAAAAACAAGAGACTTAAGAAACAAACTTAGTGTCATGTTTTTTCGAAATCTGTAATTTAAAAAATTAAGCCGTCGCGATAACCGGGCCGTCGCGATAATGGGTAGTCGCGAATAGCGTGCTTGCACTGTATAGAAATAGTTTTACAGCATGAAAAAAAAAATAAATCCATGTATTAAAATTGATTGATGTGCTCTTTTTGCTTCATTAAATGTTTATTTCACTATTTAGAAAAAGAAAAAAATTTCTTATTTGTGTTAATAATCCCACATAAATTAAAAAAACAGTTGACGGGCACATACTTTGCAACCCCTACGAGGGACAAAATACGTCACAACATTCGCATGGCGTAATCTTTATTTCTATCATTTTTGCTATAATGCTTCCAGTAAGATTTAACCCACCAACGTTGGCTGCTTAAACTATCAAAAACTAAATGTAGTTAATTATTTTTAGTAATTTGCATTTCGATTATAAATTTATAAAAACTGAACTTAAGCATAAATATTATTCATTTACAATAATATCATTATATATTTTATATAAGATTCGGCACAGTTAAATAAAGCACTTTTACTTATTAAATCTTATCAGTTTTTTTTAGAGAATTTGTAGAAGTCAGCTGGTTTAAAAGCATTCTACTTGTCGTATAGTGATCATAAACGATAAACAACCGAATGGAAAACCGTAAATGTTTTAAAAGTGTGTAACATTTTTATGAGCATATAATCAATCATATATTAACTAATTGTTTTCCTTTATAAGTTTTTATTGGGTGTAGATTATTGACATATCAAAACCTCTTGGTCTTGAACAAAAAGAAAGTCAGGTAGAGATGGCGATATGAAATAATTTTCCATAATAGATAATCTACATATGTATATGCTGCAGCTCTTCGCCATGCTTGAAAACTGTTCAATCTCATTTGGTTAAACATAAAGCATTAGTAATTCTTGGTTATTGCTTTATAGTTTGTGTATAAGCAAATCAGTTTGAAAGTTTTTCAAAGAATAGTGAAGATGTATTAATGAGTTGGTATTAGGAACCGATGAAATGCCGCATATACATATGTAGATTATCTAACGCATGGTAAACAAATTAAGTATCCAAAATATGTTCATAAAATAAGTCCTCAATCAGTATTTGTGACGTTCCACCAATGGTTTTCTGCTCTGGCATTTGAAATATCACCTTCGCTGAGCATTGAATTCTCGTCTAGCCATCTTCTGACTGAAGTCGCTTAAATGCTCTAGGCAGAAATTCTTTACTGTATTTAACACAGAAAAGTAATCTTTAAGGCCGACTAAGCAACAATCACGCCTTTTCTAATCACGCCTATCGTGACTAGCTATTCCCATGAAAAACTCCTAAAATGGTTTGTTGTGAATGTTTCCCATAGCAACTTTATTGGGCGTGGATTCAAAATCTTAAAATATATGAGGAGCCGCAGAACAAAACGTACTTTTTCTCATCTTTTGCCAAATTGGTTTTTTGGCATTTTTATAATATTTGGATTGAAATCTTCTAGAAAAAATATAGTTGGCATAATTTTGTTTTGTTTTACTAAGAACATGGGTTCTTAATAAATTGGTGCACAACAAAAGGTACTTTTTTAATTTTTTTTAACAAAACGTATTATTTTTTCACAGTCTTTGCCATTTTTCATGTAGTTTCACTTTATGATTTAACGTAATACGCAATCCATGTGTCAATGAAACTACAATCAAAGTAAACTCTAACAGATGTCAAACCAACATAAACTCCACCTTTTGTTTTCTTTTTCGTATTTTATTTTAATAACATTTCTTAATATTCTTAACTTTAGTATTTATTGTATCTTCAATTATAAATTGAAACATCAAATCTTAAATCTAAAAATGTTAAATATGTTTAGCCAGTTCTAACAAAATTTTAATTTGAGCAGTTAATTTTTTTCGTTGCTTTACATCTGTAGAGTATCCCTCTATTCAGCCGCGTGAGCCCTCTATAATGCAGAATATTGCGGGCAAGTAGATTTGGGTGCAATTCACGTTTTTTAATATATTTTTCCGCATGTTTTAAAAATGCAGTCTCCAGCAACGGAGCATCTAGATCTTTATGAATTCGGTAATTTCTGACATACCAGGGGGCTGCTGTGATTGTATGTAAAATTTTGTTTTGTCGCCTTTGAATTTTTCTACATTCGATGCTGAGACAGTGCTCCATAACTGGATTCCATAGGACCATATTGGTTTCAGGATCACGTTGTATGATGAAAGTTTACAGTCTAGGCTAAGTATAGAATTTCTTTCAATAAGCCAATTCAATTCGGCTGCTTCTAATTTTTTTAGGTCAATTTTGTGTCTGTGTGCGATTTCCATGTTAAACGACGATCAAGACGAGCTCCTATATTAACTTTTATCCGCCATTGTTGTAGCCATTTTTCCCATAATTTTAAATTATTTTTGTGCAGACAACTAGAAATGCTGATTTAAAAAACTCAAATAATAGCGGTTTTGCCTCGTAAGAACAATAACAGATTCAGGAACCACAAACTGCACAAACATTTTGATATCGCATATTCATATTCATATCTTCCGTAAACAAGTGGTAAAATTATAAAACCTTATATATTTTTTTAATCAAATTTGAATTAATCTAATCATAACTCTTAAAAATCCTCACTCTTTGTGATTAAAAAAGAATATTTAAACACTTATTTGAAGAAGGTATTTCCCAAGCCAGTTTGAGGCGAATACTCGTATATTAGGTGTAAATATCCATCTTCTACAAACACTTGTGCAAATATATTGATATAATCAAAATGAGACCGCAAATAATTCACATCTTTCGTAAACAATTGGTTATATTATAAAAACTTATATATTTTAATCAAATTTGAATTAATCTTATCGTATTTATAACAAATTTATAGAGAAAACTTTCGCTATTGCCTAAAAGTTTTGAGTGGAATTATAAAGAAATGACAATTAAAAGAATTCGTTTAGTCTTTCGATAAACGACAAAGAATTTGGTTTTGAAATGAAACAAAGTAATTGAAAATGTTTAAAAATATAATGTGAACAAACTTAATAATTTTATTTTTGTTTGTTTTTCGTAACAGAGCATTTTTCAAGATGTTTATTGCCGCTGCTGGCCATTATTTGGTTGGCATTGATGCCAAGTATTGAGGCTCAACGTGATGTCGATCCATGTAGTCTTTTCGCCGATGGCACCAAATTGCGTCATCCCGATGATTGTGCTCGAGAAATTATATGCTCGAATTTTAAGTCAGTTAATGGCACTAAATGTCCAGACTCCAAACCTTTTTACAATAAGGATACTTACAAGTGCCAAACACATTTAAATGATAGCAGTACGTGCGATATTAATTGCAGCAACATGGCCAGAAAATTTGTAGCAGATAAGAAATCTTGTTTCGGTTATTACTTCTGTCAAAATGAGGAATTGGGTATTTATGGGCATTGCCCGGCATCCTTGCATTTCAATGAGACTCTTCAATCTTGTGTTGATACTTATGAATCGGATTGTCGATTTAACAAGTTGAACTTATGTGCCATTGTTACTACTGGGGTGAAATATAAGGATGAAACTAATTGTGGTCGTTATTACACATGCGCACAAAATATAAAAACAAAAGTAATTGAGATGAAAAATGAATACTGCGGCACGAATGCCGTATATTTCGATGCAGCCAAAGGAGCATGTGTAGCACAGCCAACAAAACAGTGTCATCCAGTACCAAAAGATGTGTGTATAGTGAAGAACAAAATTAAGAAAAATTATTTCGTTAGCGATGGAGCGACGTGTCGTGGTAGTTTCTATTGTGCTAACGTTGGCACCTCTGCCGATCCAAATCCGCAATGGAACCAATGTCCCGGCAATAAATTCTTTAGCCAAGAAAAGCAAAAGTGTGTAGACCCCAAAAAAGTTGTTTGTATTAAAGATCGCTGTGACGGTAGCACTAGCAACTTTGTTATCAGCAGTCAGAAAGGTTGTCGTCAATATTTCAGGTGTTTAAATGGCGTTAAAGTTGGTGAAGGAACTTGTGGTAATAATTTCTTTGATGAAGAACGTGGCTTGTGTACGCCTGAACTTGTCACTTACCCAGCCTGCTATTATACATAAATAACTTAAGAACTCTCTGTTTAAAAATAAATATTTTATTGATCTGCTATTTTGTTAGCGTTTCAAATAAATTGTTTATCCCAGAAGCATTTGTTTGCTTTTATTCATTTGTTATATAAGTACATACATCTGTACATATGTATGTGCACTACTAATTTTAGTTCTAAAATAAGTTTATATGATTACTGCTAATATAATCGTTGATTAACAGCTTCGTGTACCTCTTTGTTCTCTCTTCTTTACCAAGAATATTAATTCACGTCTTTAATTTTTTTCTATTTATTTTTTAAATAATTTTCTTGTAACTATACGTAGCCTTCACATCGTATTGGCTTTAAAGTCAAGTTGCATTGTAAAAGTTTACAATCTAGGCCCTAGATCTACATCAACCTTAGACCCCAGATTCTAGGGTTAATGTAGATTTTCTCTGCAGATTTTTAATGCAATAGTGCTTAAAATGGATATAATTTCTTTTTTGCTGTAACAATTTATCAAAAATCAAATAAAAAAAATAAACTTTCGTGCAAAAAATAAATACTAAAACAATGTTTGTAGTTACACGACGACTCTTATCGTTTTATATTTTCTCAAAAGAACCATTTGATTAAAAAATACATTTACAAAATGTAACTCTTGCAAAAAGATTCGCGCTTCAACATAGCTTTTGTAAAAGTACATGTTCGAAAAAACCACTACTACTCCGAAAAGTACATATACAAAAGAGAAAATTTTTTAACAAAAGTTCTCTTCCATAAAATAGTTTTTACAAAAAGTTATTTTTTATTAAAATAAAATATACTTTTTAAAAGTATTACCTTGTTTGGAAACAAAATTATACCAGAATTACTTTTTGAAAAAAAAATACGTTTCATGCATTAATTTTCTAAAAAAGAATTTTTTTTAAGTACTTTTTATAAATAAATGCTTTTTTCAAAAAAATTTCATTTTATTTATTTATTATTCGCCAATAGACCAAAATATCCTTACAGGCTAATTAATAAGTTTTAATTTACAAACACATTTAATAACTCCTTATTTTCTAACAACATCCGAAAATTATTCTCAGACAAAGAAAAATCTATATTAACAACATTGTTCAAATTATTTATAGCACTTAAAGCTCGCAGTACAGGCTCATGCATGGCGTAATTTGTAACAAGTGTCGATAGATAAAATAAATTACTGTAACTAAGGGTTCGAAAAGGTATACAAAAATTAATTATTAAATTTTTACTTTGTTGCTCGAAATGTGTTAACAATGTCTACCTAATATTTCTCTGATTATAAACATTTACGAACTTTAGCCTGTGCAAATATTAACAAAAATTAATCAAATTTAATAAGTACTCACAATCAATGAAACCATTAATCAAATTATATATTGTCATGACTTAATTAATAGATCTCCTAAGGTAAAGAGGCTTTAATTCTAAAAGTAGCAGCGAGCATGATATTAGGTAGACAACAATATAATACTATTATTACGAAAAGCAAATTTTAAAAATTTCTTCTGAATCTTTCAAGTCTGTCGGTATGGACACGGTAAATGGGGTTCCACACAAAGGAACGATATTCTAATTTAAAACTCGTATATAGTATTCTTAATGTTATAGGATCGCAAAAGTCTTTGCAGTTTCTCCTTATAAAAGAGCATGCGGCATAAGCCTTAGGAATTATATAGTCCAGGTGGGCATTAAAATTAAGCTCTAATAATAAAGCATATTCAAAGTTCAGAACGTCAAATAGTGAGCTTGATCGTAAACATTTCTTCTTGCTACGCAATGAATACAACATCTTCAGAAATTTTCTGTATAAACAGTATATATGTATTTGAAATGATGAATAAAATTAATTCAGATTCTTCGGCCTTTTGGCAATTTTTAAATAGCAAAAAGGACAACAATGGTATTCCAAATCGTATGCACTACACAAACATGCAATATCAGTTGCATAGACTATACGAAATATGAGTTACCGCTTCCAATATTCTACGGATCCAATCAAAATTCCATATTATAAGCATAATACCAAAATTGTAACCAACATACGGTTGTGACACTTCGTAAATTAGTTGGGTCAATCGAATGCATTGTTTAGCTGCTACTTAATGCCAAAACGGCGAGCACAACTGAATAATTGGTGATAAATATGGTTTGGTTGATACTCCTAACCGATTATTCGGTTGGCACAACCAATTACTTCAAAACAAGTGCTTACTCTATCTATGTATATCTGTCGATTTTAAAATACTCAGATGGCTCAGTTGTCTAAAGCGATGTGTTTCAAACATGTGAGTTCTATGTTCAATACCAATAATGGACAAAAATAAATTTAAATTGAAATGAGTAAGTAAAACAATTTAATTTATTTAAGTATTAAAAATATCAATTCAATTGTGTTCTAGGATAAAAATGAGCGTAAATAATTCCGATTAGCTTCCATTTAGGATATCATGGTGTCAACCAATTTTATCTCCTGTTGCAATTATCAGGTTAATGGTCATAGCTAAAAATACAGTGATAATACACGAAAACCAAATTCTATGCAGTTGGTGCAACCGACACAATTCGGTTGGCAAAAAATTCGGTTGCCTCAACTAATCTGTTTTCTTTGTGTTCTTAGTGGATCTATTAAGTATAGGTGACATACCAACTTACATACCCAGCTTTTTGCAAAGTAGTTCCAACAGTTTGTAATTTTCGTGCCTACTTAATCATCCCAAGAAGTAAATTTATGTTTAACATTTTCCGAATTTCGAATAAATTCGTCATTACTGAAGACATAAAAATCAGTAGTAAAAAAACTTTTCTTTTTAACCCATGATAAGCTGTCTTCTTATCAGGTAAAATGCATGGGTCTAATCAATTCATGTCAATGAAGATTAATTAATTTAAAATGCCGCACAAACCCAAATTATATAATAATAATTAATTCTTGTTAATATTTATATAGGCTAAAGTTCGTAAATGTTAATAATCAGAGAAATATTAAATAGACATTATGAACATATTTCGAGTAACAAAGGAAAAATTTAATATCTACACAACCCTTTAGAGTTCAACTCCACTGGCCGAATAGAAAAAACGTTGTTTTCGGTCTAAGCCACTAAAACTGGTCATTATTCATATGCAAATGCTTTCACTACTTGGTAGGTAGCTTCGTTGAACGTGATTACATATTCCATTTGTACACTATTTCATATATGTAAATAGAATACGCAACTTCTCACTACTAATTGGATGCTAGCTGGGGAATTTTTTATTAATTGATTTATATTTTTTTATAAAAAAGTATTTGTGTTTTGTAAACTGTAAATGTTTTGATATTATTTTTTAATAAAAAATAAATAATTTCTATGCATTCGTATGTACTTGCAAATTATTTTTTAAAATTTATTAAATTTTAGTTAGAATAACAAATTGGATACCAAATGGGATTATCGACACAAGACTCAGTAATTGGATCGAAATATTTGTTATCTCGACATTTAACTTCTTCAGTCGTACGGCCGTTTTCACACACCAAATAATGTTGACAACCATACTTTTCACTTAAAAGGAATTCGTTATGACGGCCTTTGCAACGATCTTCGTCGCATGCAACAAAATTTATATTTTTGCAAGCTTGGCTGTCTTCATCGAAAAATTCATGTAAAGGACATTGGCCCCATACCGGTGATTCATCTGGTATGAAATTTCCGGTTTTATCTTTGCCCAAATCTTTGCAAAAGTAATAACCGTTGCAAGTAAAATCATCTCTTACAAAACGATTTAAGATCGCTAGCTTTTTTGTGCCGCATGCCTTTTCCGGTTTTGGACGCTGATAGCAATTAACTTCGGTCTTCTTTACACATTGACCCGTAGTAGCCTGGTAATAAGTTGATTTGGGACATTTTTCAATTTTCAATTCTTTTTTCTCAGTGCAATAATAATAGTTGCTACAATTTTCTTCATCCCAAAATCGTTGATTTGTTTTGGCCACATTGCAGATATTGTAGAGTTTTCTACACTGGCCGTGATCATAAATGCATTGTTGTCCTGCTTCGTCAAAAATTTGACCATCAGGACAGCTGCCTGTCTGTACAACGTTACTTGAACGACACTCGCTCCATTCATTGCAATTTTTTACATGTTGAATGAACGCTGTACTATTTTTTGTGCAAGTTGGTGTACAATATTTATCTGGCGACTTTGTAGAATCAGCCGCACAAGTCATTTTGTCTAGTTTGACAATTTTATTGCCAGTACATGTTAAAGAGTGCGGAGTGCTTTCGCCATCATAGCATTTGATTGTTTTCTGGCAGGAACCAGGCTTCCGCAATACTACACCATCTGGAAACAATCTACAAACGTCCTTTTTAGAGTGAAGCTCTTCCATTAGGCCATTACAGTTTGCTATGAACAGCATGCCCATAAAAATGGCAAAAACCAGCCCTAAAACTGAAAGATTTTTTTTAAGTTCGATTACGATTTTTTTGGTATTTGAAAAGTTATTAAAAAAATTATTAACAGTTAAAAAACCTAAAAAGCACTCTTTTATAGTTAATCGGACTTAAAAAAAGTAAAAAATTATTCTTAACATAAGAATGAAATCATTGACGACAAAATTAATTTAATGATTCTAAAAGCGTGGTGTGCTCTTCACAAAATTTTTACACTAATACTGTATTTACACTATGCAACTTTCTAGCATGCAACTCTCAGTATTTAGTGAGAAAGTCAGAGGAAAAATATAAAATGTATATGTACTATATGTATATTTTTACTTTTTAGTGCGATTAACTATATTTCAGTTTTTTGTAAAAACTTATAGGATATATGTACATAACTATCTAACAAATTGTTAACTGTTATATATTATCTTCTTCTTTTATATTATATTAGTTATTTAAAATATACACGCAAAGTTCTATGCTAATCGCAAAGTTATTTAATATAAATAAATATTTAATACTTCTTGTACCTTTCATGACTTCTTTTTTAGGAACCGTACGTATGTACATCAGTAGTAAGTTGGTAGAACTGAAACTTATTACTGAAAATTTTTTCTAATATTTCTCATATATAAGTATGTACATAAGTACATACATACATATCTATATCAATCAAATTATAATTTGGCCATATATCTGCCTTGTAACACCTGCACAGAAAAAAAATCCAAGCGGTAGAATATTCCAAAGAAATTATATGCAAGTTCTAAATACATACTATGGAGATAACTAAAATTCTACTCGTATTAATGTTTATATGTGTTTTCAAATAAAATGTTATCATTTCTTTTTTTTCGATCGAAAAATAAATATAAACAATAATATACGGCTGCGATTTAATGTTTCATAATATTATTAAAGTGCCAAACAAAAAAATTTATGAATTCATTCAACCGTTTTGTCAAATTTTACAGATAATATTTAACTCACAAAAAAAAAAAAAAAATAATCAAAAAAAAAAAGAATATGTTATTTGCTTATCGGAATGGGATGCAATAATGAAGTTGCAAATTTTTCCCTATCAAGTGCGATAAATATTTTTTTCACTTCATTTAATATTCAAAAAATATTGTTACGTTTTTAGACCTTTTCGTAAAAACTCTTTTTATTATTTTCTACAGGTTTGTCATATTGCAAATAAAACAAGGATATTTAATTTCACAGCGTCACTTATTGACATTTAATGAGAATAAACACATTTTTTATTAACAATGGTAATTTTTTTTGTTATTCTGTAAGTTTACGGAAAGTTCCATTTCCGTTATTTTGAATTTTAACTGTCGATGTTGCTTGACAGCTATATACGGTGCTGCTAAGTTTCGACTACAGTGTTGCATTATTATACTCTACTTTCGTTACTAATTTGCTTATGACAATAAAACTATGCGATAGATTATGTATTTTTTGAATAGCGTAACGTATCTATAAAAATATGTATAAATGCAACTAATAATACACAAATTTCATTTATAAAATCCTAGAAAATACAACTGGTTAAAATTGGCAGTTTAAGTACTAACAGTTAAAAATTAGTTCTGTTTCTTCACTTTTTGCAGTTTGCAAGTTCGATCTCAATGTTGAGTGAAGAAATAGATCTATTGATGTTTTCGTTGCGAGTGATACAGTATACATAGAAAACAGATTAGTTGTGACAACCAATTTTGTTGGCAATCGAATTGTGGCGGTTGTAGTTTTAGTTGTGGCCATTAACCTAATATTTGCAACAATCGGTAAAATTGGAATCTGAAATAGAAGCTATTTGGGATTAGCTAAAAGCTCATTTTTATCCTGAAACACAATATTTTGAATACTTAACTAAATTAACCTGTTTTACGTACCCATTTGAATTTAAAATTTATTTTTGTACATAATTGGTATTGAACATAGAAATTGTTTTTAACACATCGTCATACACAACTCAGACACATTAGTATTTTAAAATCGACAAGTATTTAGTAAGTACTTATTTTACTATAATTGGTTATGCCAACCGAATAATCGGTTAGGAGTATCAACTAAACCATATTCATTGCCAATTATTCAGTTGTTCTTGCCATTTTAGGATATAGTAGCAGCAAATGTAATATAGGTTTTATTAGCTGCTTGTCTTGTTATAAAAGGAAACACACAGAGGTGCAAAGGTGGTTAGACTCTTGGCTGTGCTGGCATGCTTTCTTATTGCTCCGGCTAGAGCTTGCCGTTTCATGGCGGTGTTCTTGCCAACCTATCTGGTAATGACAGCTATTTACAAAAAAATATCATCCCAGGCAATGTGAATTAAAATTGAATTGACCGATTCTTATGAAATTTTTTATGCATATGAGAATCGGCTACTATCTATTTTTCAAACTGCTAGGGGCAAGAGGAAGGGAGGGAGGGGGCAATTTCTGTATTCCGAAACTATTAACCCAACAGATGGCGCTATGTCCACCTCATAATTATGTTTGTTGTTGAATGACAGATGGCGCTATGTCCGCCTCATAATTATTTTTGTTTTTGAATGACAGATGGTGCTACATCCGCCTCATGCAGGAGAATCGTCGTCGTTCGTATTTCAACAACAAAATTATTGTTTGGTATTTTGTTTTATCGGCGGTGATCGTCACACAATTCCAATACATTCGCTATTTTTTATATATGACCCAAAATATGCACTAGAAATATTTTATATGTCAAAACAACGTTTGCCGGGTCATCTAGTATATATATATATATATATATATATATATATTGAATATATATATATTGAACTTTACCTAACCTTGTTTTATTTTATATTATTTTAGAAAACTCTGCGGGCGAACACCCTTATATCGACGGAATTATGGTTTGAGCTCAACCCTAAAACGCACACTTTCACTAAACCAGCGGAGGACTGAGTATTTCCGCACACAATAAAAAACAACAATTGCCTAGACCAAGTTAAATTTATATGTAGATATACATACATATTTATATTATATTCAGGGGTGTCACATAAACCAAATTCGTACGAAAGTGAAAGTGAAAACGTATTTACCTTCTCCAGAAAACGTAAAACTCAAAAATTGACACACCTGAGTATTTTCAATTGAATTGAAAACGAAAAATGTTTTCTATGTTACAGGTGGTACGTCGTTTGTCCGGGTCTGAAAGGCAAATACATGACACCGCTGGGCTTGACGATGACCTTAACTGACGATGAAATACAGCGTTGGATACGACAGCGGTGATGTGGCCGAGATGGTGCTGTTTTTTATTCTTAGATATTGTTGGTTTTATTTTTAGATTAAAATTTTAGTTTCCGAAATTTTACTTTTGGTTTTATAAAATTTTGTTTTACTGTATACAGTTTTATTTTTGTTCTTTTTACAATTTTAACTTTTCTTTTTTAATTAGGATCAGCACTCAGGGGATGACCGCTACGTATTTAGTGAATTGTGCCGGAATCCAGGGAGAGGGATCGGGTAGAGAAGATATATGTTGAAAATTTAAAAGACTTAACTCTTTTGCAACTCTGCTTTTGGCGTTATGTTAATTTATATAGCATTGTTGATGCGCCTCTTGTGTTGTTAAGTAAGCTGTATTATAGTAGGCATTTTGTTAATTGTTTTACTTCGACGATGTTTCTGCTAACCGACGAAGGAGGGCGATGTTGTGTTTTTTAGTGCTATGCCTAATGTATTCTAATGTACATTAGAGAAATTAGTGATGTTGATTGCCTTTCTCTGGCCAGGGTTTGAACCCAAGCCCTAAGTCATTGTTTGCTTAGTAGTCAACGCGCTAACCACTTCAGCCAACACCACCATGATGCTTTTAGTTTAAAAGTTTTTGTGTGTGTTATAATTTTAAAGTTTTCCTTTTAGTTAAAAAATTTTAGTGTTAAGCTATTAGTTTTTTTTCGCTTCTTCCCAAAAAACAAAAAAAAAAAATATGGCTGTGCCTGATGAAAGAATTTTTTCTTAAATCCTCGACACTTTCGTCAGCAATTTTCGCCCTGTAGCAGGACAAAAACAGTTGGCTTTTGTTTTGGTGCAGACTTTGTGATAATTGACGATTTAAGGATCAGTCATCACTTTTTTATTTTACATAGACCGATGTCTCGACAAGTTTATATCAAGTCGAACATGATACAAACAATTATTTTAATACTGCTTGTTTTTGTGCATATACTCGTATGTATATACAAAGGAGTTAACAAATATTATGAAGGGAATTTTTCACGTGTAGAAGAGATATGTAAATTTGTAAACAACCTAGTGAGTGACATTGGCAAACCCATCAGCAAATATTGAAAGAATATTTAGCAAAATTAAACATAATAAAACCAAGATTAGAAATTCATTGGAAACAGAAACTGCAGAAGGGACTGTCCTTTCAAAGGCTTATTTAACAAATACATATTACAAAAAAAAAATGTTATGAAAAACATAACATTATTATATACGAGTACATATATATCTTCAAAATAAATATATTTTGAGTTCGTGTTCAGTAGGGTATAAATTATTCTTTATTGCCTATATGTCGCTGCATACATATTTAGGGCTAAATATTCTATGTTTACTTAATCGCGGTAATTAATGCTAACATACGTCGCGGTAAACAAACAACTAAAAGGTGCCAGAATAGCCAATTAGCCGGCCCTTATTTTGATATTTTCATAAGTGTCTACATAACCTACACAACCAGAGAGAATATATTATACGACATGTTATAAAAATAAGACCAAAAGAAAGACAGTTGGTACTGCCTCAAGACGTAATTTTAGTGTCAGTTATTATCTTCCTTTGAATGGTGAGCTTATGCAAGTTTTTCAGAAAATGTTCTTGAACAGTTTAGCTATCGCGCCACGAATGGTTAGAACAACTTTGGCTAAACTTTCATCAACAGGAGTTGTTGAAAATGAAAAGCGTGGAGGTAGATGTAAAAAACCATGCAGAAAGTGATAAACTAAAAGTATTGCAAGTAGAAAATCACATCACCTCAATAAAAAAAATTTACAATGTGCTAGTGGATGAAATGGGCACAGAAGTACCTAGTTACTTAACTTATCGGAAGGTATTTAAACACAAAAAATTTATCATCGTACCAAAAAAGATCAATGTATCATTTGTATGAGGTACTATAAAGGATCAGAAGATGAAAAAAAAAATCAAATTAAGTAAAAGATTTGAAACATGTACATGATGCAGAGAAAAATAAATTTCGGTGTATTAGAAATAAGTGCAAGGAGGAGGCTAGAAACTCCTCGAAAGTTTTGTGTGCTACATTTGAAATGCAGCAAGTCATAAACATTCCAATAACAATGGATAACGTAGTATTTTATAAGAGACGTCTGCAGATTGTATATGTTACACATGGCATGAAGGAAACAGCAAAAGAGGCGCTTCTGAAGTGTCAAACTGCAATTTACCTTTATCTAAAGAAATGTGATGACAACGGCTGGCTATTTGTTTAATGACGGATGTAGCAATCAAAACAAAAATTCCATAATGGCTGCAACCTTAATCTATATACATACATACATATGTACATAGTAAATAATTAAAAAAATATTGAGAGTATAGAATTACGAATATCCCCGCTTTGTGCCATATTTCTTGTATTTCAAGCGCCCACGCTTTTTTCTCAATAATACTAATATTTTTTCATTCATTTTTGTTTTAATTTTATTTTGAAAATTATTTTTGTTTTTTTTTATTTTGAAAATTATTTTTAACTTTTTAGTTCGATGTTCTTCAGAAACATGTTTTTTAGTTTTCCTTAATTACATTTATTTTTTTTTTAGTTTCATATGCTATAAAAGCGTGTTTTTTAGTTTTTTTAAACTATATTTATTCTAAAATTGAGTTATACTCATTTTTATTTACATAAAATATAGATTATTATGTATGTTAAAGTTTATTTAGTGAGCGGTGGCATGACGAAAAAGTTTTTTGTAACCAAAATGATTAAGAAAGGTAACGAAATTATTATCAAAGTGTCCAGATATTTTTATATCTTAAAATACTAAATATGATTTCTATAAAAAGAAATCTTACTTCAACGTCATTACGCTGCATTACAAATAGTAGAACAGAATAATTATGCCAGACTTTTCAGTTTTACTGTTTCATATCAGACAACGTTTCTGATCGGTGTTAAAATAAATTTCTTTTATTTAATAACATACTTTTGGGCTCCAGAGAAATAAATATTTTGACCTAACGAAAGTTAGTAGTTTTGTAGAAGATGCTACACTTCTTTTTTAATAAAATTTTTAACTGTAGAAAATTAAAATTCAATTAGGGCATTCAAAAGGTAGTCATAAAGTTATATGTCTGAAAATAATATATGACTGCTGTAAACAACCTGTCATAATTTAGTCTGCTATTTCTTAATTTTGTCAGCTGATACAAAAAAAAAAAAACATAAAAATTCTGTTTGATTTCAAAATGCCAAATGCAAGAGAAAAAAGTAAAATAATAGATGGTATGTGCGCTATTTATATGTTAAACGTCGTAATGTTACGACTAATATTTTTTTTATTCATACATACAACTTTGCTGAAATATATATAAACAAAAGCAGCTGTTGCCGGAAGTATGAACTAAATAATTTTTTGAACGACGGCAAGTGGAAAAACGATCACTAGCTGCCAGATAACTCACACAAACATTTTTTTTATTCTTATATTATTTAAAGTAGAGTCGGTTTGTAAATATTATCGCCAGCTCGACTAAGAGTTTTAAACTTTCGACTTAGGTTTCTCTGTCACAGACGTCCATGTTGACGAAAGTAAAATCAGTTCTTTACAATTACATACGCTTATAATCTAGATTCTAGAGAAGGAAACAGCATCATCCAAATATTAATTACATATTTCTTAATCTGTTAAGTTTCAATAAACAAATTTCAAAAATGTTGGTGCAACTCTTCTGAATTTTTGTAGTGATCTTTTGAAATTATTTATTTAATATCACCTGCACCTGGAAAATTTTTTAATTTTTCGTTTATGTAGAAATAAAAGAAGAACGGGTCTTCAGTTATTGATTTTTATTTTTAATTCAAAATGATTGTAGTTGGTCTCGTTTACATAAAATTTAGCCACTTTTTCTGTGATTTTTATAAAGAAGCTTTTAGTTTGTCTGTCATATTGCGCAGAGGGGTTGGATCTAAGAGAATAATATTTATTTAAGTGGTATACACAGAAAAATGCAGAAACAAGTACTAATTACGACGTTTTACTGCGTCATCTACTAATATACATGTTTTATTTTGCAACGTTTTTTTATCATCGCTATATAAGTTTATTTATGTAAAAAATTTAAACGTTGGAACCGAGATTCGATATACCGAGATTTGCCTGTAAAAAGTTTTGTTTCTAGTTCGCATTTGTAAAATACATTCTAAAGGTGGGCCCACACGATTGACGCAATGCACCAATTATTGATCTATTTAATATGCCAATCGTGTGATTTCACAATTTATTGCTCACACGACAATCGAGAACAATATTGTGCTGATTTACTGTAATCAAATGAAACTCTGGTGCGGCAATCGTGTGAACGCTTGTTAAGCAATGGTGCGCCAATATAAATTTTGAAAATTCACCAATATTTATTGTGTTCAATAAATAATAATTCTTGTATCACCAACAAGAAGAGCTTAACAAAAATATACCTTTTCTAAGTTAGTTCGAGCACGAGTCGGCTTATATCAAGATATAATTCTAATTTTTTTTTCGTTTTATACGTTGCATTAAAGGACACATTATACACGCCTACTTCTACGGCAAATATTTGATGTTAAACTTTTTTCTAATTTATTTTGTGATCATACATCGTGTTGGAAATAATATTTTGAATAAATTTGAAGCATACTTAGCAAAGTATATAATATTTTTATTGAATCAAACTGAAAATGTTTATTGAAACTATCAGTAGAAGACACACATTAATGTATTTCACTTTACTGTTGCTTATTCCGAATTTTGTTCAGGTTTTTTAGTTGTTGTAGTTGTTGTAGTTGTAGTTTTATCCGTAGGTGGTTCATTTCCAGACAAGAAGCACACACGGTCTTCGGTACATTTATAGTCTTGACAAGCGCCATGGTCATTTTCATATCCACGCAACGTATAGGTTCCCTGAATGCACGCTTGCTGCGATTCACTATAGAAACTATCTGAGGAACAAGAGCCTAAAGTTGTTTTTTGGCCATTTTTGCAAATAAAGTATGAACTGCAGGTCGGATCAACGGCATTTGCCCAATAGGGACTACCAGTTGTGAATTTGCAACGGTCACAGCCTGGATACGATCGGGCGACAGTGGTACTAGTACACATTTTGCTAATAACATCAAAATATTGATTATTAGGACAAGTTCTTGGTATCCAATCGTAAACAATATTGGGATTATTGGGGGAACGTTTACACGTATAATAAATAGAACAGACATTCAAGTCGGCAGCTATTTGATTAGGACTTGTACATGGCTCTTTTGGAGGACCACTGGCTTGACTTTTAACAATATTGTCGGTTCTCTGGCACATGTTACCATCATTTTTTAGACATTGGGTTGTTTTAACATTGAAAACCTGTAAAAGTTTAATAATTTATTTTAATTTTTTTTATTTCTCTTTTTTATTTTATCATACTTACTAAAGAACCCAAACAATTTCCCTTTTCCAAATTGGAGCCAACACACTGGTACCACGCGCTACAATCTTTGAAATCGCCAAAGTATTGACCAGCTGGCATTATGTCACATAGATTTTGAACGCCTCCTTCATCGTTGATATCACAAGCGCCATTATTATTGATACATGATCCATTAGCAGGATTAAATATTTCACCTAATGGGCAGGTACCTTCAGCTACTACGACGCCATTACTGCAATAGTTGTACCAATTAGAACCTTTGGCGCTGGCAACAAATTGCTTGTTGCCATCTGCACAAGGATTGGAGAAACTTTGAATACAGTCACTGTCTGATTCTGGTACACATCCTTGATTGTTCCTGCTAAATAGAGTGCCGGCCTTGCAAACGCCTTTTGTTGGTTCACCATATTCTTCACAGGTATAGTAGGTTGAGCATGAGTCCTTGCTGGCTAGTTTAGTCCCTGGTTGTATTAGATTGCAATATTTAGCCACATCATATTCAGCATGGCTAAAGTCTATCAGCATAATGGCAATGCTGGCCAAAAACGTTTTAGCTTAAAACACAAAAAATAAATATGTAGTTTAAGGCTTCTTTCACAGGTATGGTAATATCTATTTTTTTATCTAACATATGAGAAGCTTTATTATTTATGTTTCATTAATTTTTATTTGACTTTCTGTTTCTGCCTCTGTCTATCTATATTTTTATACTTGGACCACTTGTTTTTAATTTCAGGAATCAAATTTTCAAAAAATTTTATTTGTTATGGGTTAGCTAATCTATATGCATCCAACTGATCAGTAAATATATACCATTATTTTTTAAAAGTTTCAAAACTCATTTATTCATTAAAAAATTTCGTTTATTAAGATTAATACAAAATAAATGTTAGTTTGCAATTGTTTTGATATGTACAAAAATAGAGGTAGTGGAAAGGAAACTTTTTGATACCACCCAAAAATAAATCTTAACTTAAAATCGTGAAGCAAAATCTTCAGAAACTTACAATTTCACGGCCCCGCACGGAACCGCTACGAATTTATAACAAAATCAATTTTAAGTTTTGAGTGCAGTAGTGATTGGTTGTTTGTAATTTTTCGTGACATCTGCTTGTGGCTTAAGCAATTTTTGCGGTATTGACTCGGTATCATTATTTATATTTAAAATTTAAACAAAATTCGTTTTGCTTATCTTTAAAGTATTTCTTCTAATTTCTTCGATCTTTTATTAAATTAATTTTTTTTATAAAAAAAAACAAAAAAAGTGGATCTTTAACTCGCGAAAATCAGACTGAAAATAAACTTATCTTTAAAGTTTATTATCACTGTCCAAGAAATCTTTTGGTTTTAAGCCTTTCAAAACATTAACGGAACTTACAATTGGGAACTTATTCTTTCATTCTACCAAAACTTTCAATAATTTTCTTACCAAACATGTTCGGAAATATTTCTTTTGTAACTCTTTCGTTTTTGCACTTCTAATGTGATTCCTAACCACTGACTGTCTTAGCCAAACAATTTTTCGCTTTTATATAGAAAGACTTCATACACAACAAATAGTTTTGACATACTTTATTTTATTTTTAATTTAATAGAAAAAGTACACTGTTTTCCTAGATAAATATAAAAGAATTAATGATATTAAGTAATTTGGAAAAAAAGCGAACTGATTAACAAAAGTATTGTTAAAAGATTAGATTCCTTAAAGAAAAAAAAAAACAAAAAGAATCGCGTTATTAACACCAGGCAACGAGATATCCATAGAGAGTGATTCATTAAAATGACAAATTAATTATTGACTTGAATTGAATTTAAAGCATTGTCATTAATTTGATTATTTAATGAAAAGATTTCATTACTAATTATGGAAAATTTGCTCTAATTATCATTATTCGTTTAATATTTCTTTGAAAAATGTGGACAATGATATGTATGTATGTATGTATGTATGTATGTATGTATGTATGTATGTATGTGTGTATGTATGTGTGTATGTATGTATGTACATATATAAAACAACAGCTCCTCTTGAAAATTTTGAAAATTTTAAATGCTCTTGATTTGCAAACGGAATCAAAATCTGAAAAATGGACAGACTATGAATATTATAAAAGCTTACAAAACTAATGTCATTATTTTGTAGAGCCAAACTACAAGCGATCAATAAATGGGAGAGTCTGCGCTTTTGTACTTAAATAGAAAAAATTATGCACCAAGCAATCGGTTCACAAATGGATGAGGTATGCGATAATCAATAATTCGGGGAAACAAACTGCAGCTTCGAATAAAAAATCTGCAAGCGAACACTTTCAAAATAAAACCGGAGTTTGGAAGTCGGTATACAGTTAAAAGGAGGAAATTTCCACAAAAAACACCCGATTTTCGACCTTGTAATTCTCTATCTTGTTTATCTGTTTAGCTTTTGTGCCAGTAAAAAAACAAAAAAAATAAATCAAAGAGATTCGCCTAGAAATTCATAGATCCGGCCGTAAAATACTACTCCTTTTAATCTTCTTCCCATAAACAATTTCTCTAGTTCCGGCACAGTGCGTTGCATAAGTAGGGTTAAGCCCCTCAGTGCTGGTCTGCCGGTCGGTCCATTCCTGAAGCAGGTTTCGCAATTTTCCCATAAAATAGGGTTTTCCCAATTTTGAATTTTAAAAATGCTAAAATTTGTATGGCTTAAAATTTTGTATGTTGGTAGAACTCCTGATGTGTAAATCTATTTAGAAGGAAGTTTTGGAAATTCGAATTTTGATGGTGTAAAAATGGGTAATATACGGGTAAACTCGGTACGCTTCAGAACTTATAAAAGAAAATCCAATTTGATTCGAATTTATTAAAAAAGTAAGTAGATGTGTACTTTATAGGGAATAAAACTGGCGATACTCTAGTTTTGGTACTTATGTCTTAAACCACTTAAAAAAGTAGGATGTTATCAATTCGTGTGTTTTTTATGTTTGTACACTTACAACTCTATCATAAATGAACCGAATTTCGAAATATTTTTTGGGCTCCAGTTGTTTCCCCACCCACCAAAAATTATCCACCATTTTGCTTCACCGATTTTAAAGTGTACGTTAGCAAATTGGAGCCAGAGAAAGGTAAGTGGCCGCCTGAAATATTGATTAATAAATAATCCACTATTAAATCGGTCCATAGATTTATATTTTTTTTTAGAAGAAGAAGAAGGTATTTTGATTGATTGTATGGGCCTTAGGCCCATAGTTGCTTCGATTTTGTTATCTGTTCGATTGGCTGTTGGTATTGCAGCAATGTTTTTTATGCGTGAATTATTATATTGCTTGCTCCGCAGTTGAAGTGTACTGCAATCAATCCCTTGCGAACAAAAAAAGAGAGCATGGATGTCCAAACATAAAAAAATACAACCGAATTGATAAGTTCCTTCTATTTTGAGAAATTGAAGAAAAAATAAATATAATTGCTGGTGGGTATCATAATAATAAATTAATTTTGTGGCATAGTGTTAACTCTGAAAAACTGCACAGTGGGTCCCATAACAAAAAAAAAAAAAATGATATATGTATGTATGTATAAAGATTCTGTAAAGTAAAATTTAGAAAAATTAAGATATTTTCAATATTCCAGGAAACATTTTAAATCAAATTCAACGTCAAGATAGCAAAAATTCAAAGGTTTTTTAAAACACAATACTATTTTATTTAAATTACTAGCTATTATCGTTGCGCCTCACTATCCCCATTCTCATACAGATGTGTCACAGATTATTGTGGGTACCTACACTTACGGTCTTAGCCTAGATTGCTCTTAACACCGTGTGAATAGCGCTTACAAGCACCCCGAGTCACACCGTGTGCATAGAAGTGTGTGTCAAATAATTTAAATAATATAGTCGTATGTACGACTAAACTATTTTTTTTGGAGATTCTTTAAGTTTTTGCGAGAATTTACAAAACCAATCTTCTTTTGTCTTTCTTTTGATACAAAGTTTTTAATAATCTGGGCGCACGGTAGTGCGCCAGGCCAAGTTCGGCCAAACAGTGTGTATATTTACACGAAACCATTCGAGCTGTTTTTACCCCCCTCATAACTTTGCTCCTCTTGATAACAATTGAATGAAACTTGAAACATAAGGTCTCCCCTCAAAGGTGACCTCACAGGTTAAAAGTTGAAAGTTCTACCATAAAAGCTTTCCGAGATATTAAGGTGTGAAAAGTCCATATTTTAGTACATATTCACTGACTCACTCACTGACTCACCAATATTATTGGGCACTTCCAGTAAAGCTAGAGATCTGAAACTTCTTGGTCTTGGTGTGAAATTAAAAAGAAAAATCTCAAAACGGGCACTTTCCTCCCAGGGGGGACCTGTGTGCCCCTTCTTTGTATGGGGCACTTCCAGTATAGCTAGAAAGATGAAATTTGGTACACAGGTATTTCCTGATGGAAAATTAACAAAACTGATTTTTAAACGGGCACTTTTCATCTGAGGGGGACTAGGGTGCCCCTTCTTTATATGGTATAGCTAGAAAGCTGAAATTTGGTACACATTTAGGTCCTTACGAGCAATTAACAAAAATTACTTTTTAATGAACCTTTTCATGCCCCTTCACTGTATAGGGCACTTCCAGTATAGCTAGAAAGCTGAAATTTCGTATACAGGTAGGCCCGTAAAAAGTACTGAGATCAAAATAAGGACCAAGTTCTTGATAGGTACAATTCCATCTCATTTCTAGGCAACCTGTAAGCTTGGCAAAATATATTTGCCTTTTTAATATGGGAAAGAATACTTGGAAAAATATCGACAAAACGTTGATTCTATTTTCACAGAAACCGATGTTATTGGTTTTATGCTCGAATCAGAATTTTTATCAGAATTTCGAGTCACAGAATCTGTGTTTTTCGTATTTTTTTTTGTCAGAAACAATGCGATTAGCTGGTAGGTGACAGATTTACGTATTGTTTTTTTAATGTGTAAGTAAATTTAAATTTTTTAAATAAAAAATAGAATAAACAGACAAATACAGACAAATTATGTGGCAAATCCCACTGTGCAACTAGATAAATGTATGTATACATATATGTATGGTCATCATTAAACTAATTAAGAAAAATTAAAACAACTTCTATTCTTAACATTTTATCCTCAATTCAGAGGAAATTTATGAAAAAAAATTCGGTCTAGGCTTTTTAATTAAAATTCAATAATTCAATCAGTCAGCAAAATATGACTAATAAATTTCTTACGAATTTTAATTATCTCTGTCAAATACATAAACAAATAGAATAGAAAGAATAGAATTTTTTTCTAGTAGCACGTTAATTGATAAAGTTCTCCTGTTAAATCAGTTGATGAAATATGTACATTTATTGACTATTTTAAAAATTTAGCTTTTTATAAAATTTTAGATTAGATTTCTTTATTTTTTCTTCTTATTCAGTTTTAAACATTTTTTTTTTTCTTTGGATTAAATTTAATTTAATTTAAATTTTTTTTATGAATTTACCAAAGTGTTTCAATAATATTTGTTTGATGGTCATTTAGAAGTATGTTTTTCTCATTCAGATGTATTTAAGAGTATTCAGATTATTAAGATTGTTCTTATTAGCTTGTGAAATTGAGGTGCTCCGATGCTACCATTTGCATCTTAAAATTGGAAATTGAAGTTACGGAATTCAATATGGCCAAACCATTCATCATCTATTGCTTATTTGCTGAGCCTAAGCCGAAGCTTTATAATGAATTTATTAATCCTGTGTCCCTAATAAATGCAGAGACATTTAACAATTTTGTACACGACATCTTGTTCCCTATTAAAAAAATATTATCAAGAATTTATATATTCACAAATTTAATTTGTTTGTTGGTTGCTAATTACAACTCATCATAAGAAAAATTAACAGATACATATGTATCAAATAAAATTTGTTTCCATTCTATATTATTATTACGAATAAACACAATTATTATTTGAACTTACTTGGCTTAATAAAGAAAGGTTTTTTAAATTTCTTACGTGTTCTGGTAAACAAAACTCCCCAATAAACCTCCCTTAAAAAATTCAGTTTCCTATGTTGACGAATAACAGACTTACACAAATTAAAAAACCCCTAACTAACTAACTAAAGATTTTATTGTACAGTAGTTAAAAGTTGAGTTACGACCTTTATATATTAAGCCATCGATATGTATTATTATTTATTATTTATTAATAGATATAAAAATGTTACAATATTATATGTTTATGTATACAAATATACATTATACTCGTATAGACGAATAAACATTTTTAATTTTAATATCTATATGTGGTTTTAAACTAATGTTGTAAACCAGATTAACAACCATTATTACATGTATTATGATTATTACATGTATAGGTCTTAAATTGTATTAAGTTTAAAATATTTAATTTTAAGAGTTTTTTTTTTTAATTGAATTCATTTATAATTAATTTTCTATACTTCAAAGATAATTGTAGGTAATTGTGAAGTGAGTTAAAATTTATGCCATTTAATAAAGAGTTGACTTCAGAGGAGCATAGTGGTGTTTTGCCAAAGAGTTTTAATCTGTACTGTTTATACATAGGACATACACCAATGAAATGAAATGTATTTTCAGTTGCATCCAAATTACAGAACCCACAGAATTTTGGCGAAAACATTTTGCATTAATATCAAGTAAACCACCTCTTTCTTTTATTAATAATCTTGTAGCATGGGACGAAAATCCAGTGTATAGGTGTGAAACGTTGTGGTTGAGATTGGGGTGTAGGTCATGGAATTGAGAGCTTTTTGCTTTTGAAAATGTTCAAGTATTTTAAATCATAAGATTTTTGTAGGACTGTTTTGTAGCCATATAATGAACCTCCACTTGCACGCCCCGCGTTGTGAGTTTTTTTTTTTTTGCATCAATCCAATATACTGTATAGTTCCGAAGGTGCGATGTGAAATTATGACGTTTATGTTTAGTGATTTTTCAAAATTTGCTACACTGTGTGAAATTAAATGGCATAATTTTGTTTGTTATTGATTGGCGATTACGCTGTCAGTTTCACCACGTGTGTAGACCTCAACTGTTATATTACTACATTCTGCTAGAAGGTTTCTTAAATATTCGGCATCCCTTTTAGAGTTATCCACAATTTTATTATTTGGCCATGTTTCTTTTTTATTGTCAATAAAAATATGTACATGTATCGCCAAGTTTAACTTTTATTACATTATTAGATCTTTTTAGGCTTTTACTTATCTGTCTAAAGTTTTAACGACTGTTTTGTTCATCTACTGCGTAATCCTTTTGGATATACACATTTTTGTCTTTCAGCATCTACTTAGCAGCCAAGACATTGTAAACTTGTACGTTCGAAGCTAGACAGAATAAAAACTATTTACCGGCTGATATCATTCTGGCTGATATCACATTTACGTTCACTTTTAACGTGTTTGAACGAAGTTTTGAAAATTCTACTTTTTTATTACTACATTAGAGGATCTACTTTTGCGATCAATATGTTCAAGACGTGTTACTAGTTTTGCAATATCTCTTTTTAATTTTGAACTTTCTACTCTCAATTCTGCAATGTCAGACTTAATTAATCTTAAATCTGATTTTCTTGTTACATCTTTGAGTTTATAATCAAGTTTCTCATCTAGAATTTTACGTAGTATGTCATAAGAAAATACAACTTGTGTTGAGTTTAGATTACCCATTGCCATATTGTATATTAATGCCATCGATATGTATATTAATGTATAAATGAGAAACTTTTAAGCTATTGCATAGATTTTTACGCGGGCTTTGAGCGCGGCGACCGAGTCAAGAAATTCCTTAACGAAAAAAACCTAACACTAAAAACCTGACACTAAGTTTGTTTGTTAAGTCTTTTGTTTTTTTTAAGTATTTGAATCGCCCAATGTATGTTAACCCCTAAAGTATGCTATTGATTTCATTAACATACAGTATTGCCAGAACAGATTTTTACATGTATTGTAAGATAATAAAAATATTTTAAACGATATTAACTTCTCATTTATTAATAAAAGAAAAAAAAATTGTTTTTTTATACGGTCACCGCGCTCAAAAAGTGTAAGTTGAATTAATATCAAAGAAAAAAAATACTGCATAAATAAAAAATAAATAAATAATTATAATTGTATAAGTTGATAAAAAAATGATATGCAATAGCTTTACCGCGGCAGTCCCCGAGTGCCACACATACTTTTTTATTGAATTAATGAAAATTCAATTCACTAAGAGGTTTTTATTTTGAAAAACCTTGATTTTACATACTAGCAGAACGTATCAGTATACCGATTTCAAGACGATTCAGCATACCGATTTCAAGGCACCTACAAGTCTTATCGGCGTTCGTTTGTCCATTTTTACAACGCATGGTAAAATGAATACTAATTGGGAAGAATATCAACTATTTAACCAAGTTTTCAACAGATATAGAATACGAGAATTGTTCTTATTCCTTTTTATTCCATTTCTACATATTGAAAAAAATGTTTGTTTCTGAACGTCTGCATAGAAACTAATCATGGCTGCCATTTTGTTCAGATCAGACAAAAATCGGTAGCTTTTTTTAGTAAGCGAAACAAACATATTTGGTTGGTATTATGGATTTAAATGTATAATTATTTAAATTTCATATAAATTTAAGTTGTACTTAATAGCAACTTCTGTTTCGCAGCCGTGTTTCGTGTTTTTATTTAATTGTGTTAAAAATATGGTAGCGCACACACAAGGATACCATTGATCCCAGACAAATGTAAATATTTTTGCAGTTTTTCCAATTCATGAAATTTTTTTGTCAAGTTCTTCCTCTTAAAGGATGCAATAAATTAGTAGCATATCATCGTTTCTGTGCACAACTCTGACTAACATAAAAATTGAATATGGCGTCTGATACAAAAATATAACAAAAATTTAAAAAAAATTCCCTTCTTTTAAATTTACGAACTTCTCAATAGCGTCATAAAATCGTTAAAAATAGATTATTAAGTTAATTTGATTTATTTAACAATAATTATTGTAAATAATAGATTATTCTACAGTACTTAGCACAGCTTATCAGTGTCCAATTATGCTTTTAAGCTTTGCAATGAAAAATGAAAAAGATATTGATTCGGTAGTATAAATAATTTGTTCTTTACCAATTGCGGTTGGCAATGGTGAAGCACTCTACACTCAAAAATATGTGGGTATTAGCTGAAGTGGTAGCGTGTTGACTACTAAGCAAAGAATGACTTAGGACCTCAGTTCAAACCTTGCTTAGAGCAAGTCAACCAACATCAAAAATATGTATCTCTAATTGATTAAATTGTTGTTGGACTGTTTATGCATGTCACTGGTCACTAAAAATTGTTCCGATAGCAATTGAAACTGTTCCAATATAATGTACACAACATCGCCCTCGTTCGTCGGTGTCTGGTGGCAAATTTATATTTTCAAACTTAAAAAAAAGCGTAATAATTGACACAAAGTTTTATTAAGAGCATTGAAAGTTAGAATGGAAATGCAGATTTTATTTTTTAAAGATTATGTCATCCAGATGTCTTTCAGTGTTTTAGTGATTCTATTTTTTTTTGCGATTTTCCCGTCTCAGCGTTATGTTGTTTATTTCCATTCATTAGAGATTTTTACGTTACACGTTCTAGTGATTTTTCCGGTTCGAGCCAACATTTGTCGATTTAACGATTCTTTCCAACGTTTCTTTTCGTTTAAGTAACTTTTTTCGTATCTCTTCTTGTTTTAGGGATTCTGTTTTGTTTTGTTGGCTTTGCAGAAACTCCCCTTTTGAAAATTTTATTTCGTTGTTGCGATATTTTCTTTGAACACTTTTCTTTTAGTTTTGATGCGATGAGTTTGGCAAAGTTTTTTATAAGGCATATCTTTTCTTTCAACATTCTTGCTTTAACGATTTATTCATTTTGGGTCAACTTTTCTTCGTTCTTGGGATTATTCTATTCTGCAAATTTTGTTTCATGATTTTGTTTCAGGTTTACGTTTTAGTTGGATCTATTTTCTACCCATCGTAATATGTATGGATGATATATCATTTGATCCGAATATATGTACATCCAGATAAATATTTGAAATATAATCTAGATTCTTCTATATGTGACACTTATGCCTTAAATTTTCAGATTCAATGATTTAAGATCCATATGAAGCGTTGTTTATCTGCTCAGCAAAATAATAATAGCTTGTGATATTCACGCCTTCTTAATCATAAAATACAGTAAATTCGATGAAATAAAAAAAAGCTTTAAAATTAAAGAACATGCTCTGGTTTACTACAGGCTCAATATAAATTTTTTTTTCAAATTTTAAAATTTAACTGTGGCTCATTACACATCAGAAAGTAGTTATCCATTTAATTTTCTTAGTTGCTTAGTGTAATTAATCGTATGCTATTTTAAAATATGACTCCAACACATTTATTTATTCTAAAAATTAATGATAATTATTTGCTATTCTGTTTATCAAAAAAAAAAAAAAAAAAAAACAAAAATAATATACATACGAGTATGTACATATAATTAATTTATTTAAATTTTTTTTTTCAATTTTAATATTTTCTACTTAAAGACACTCGGAGTTCAGTTAGCTAATAAGTCGTTAACTAAGCCAATTTATGTGCTCATGTCACATTCATAATAAAAAAATATAACAATTAGCAATTAAAAAAAGCACAGCACAAAATTAAATTCTTTAAGAGTTTTTCATACAACAACAAACAAAATTAAAAATTGTTTTAATAAAAATGCGTAAGTGTTGTTAAAAAAAAATAAAAATGTTTCATGTTTAGATATTTATTCAACAACGAACAAAAAAAACCCAAAAATTTTCGTTGAAGCTTTTTCAGTTGTTGTCATTTAAAATTAATCGTGATATGAGAAAAATATGCAATAATACAAAAACAACAACCTTGTCTATAATTTTTTTTTTTTTTTTTATAGAAAGTTGTGTTTCAGAAGTAGATATGTATGTACGTAAAATTGATGTGAACCACCGTACTATAGAGTAAAATAACAATAACAAATTGCAAAGTAGACAACTTTGAAATTAACGTAGATACCATGACTTTATGACTGTGTGTTGGAATATTAGTATCGACCAATTAAAAGTGGGGAATTTCAGCCTAAACAAAAAAAAAAAAAATGGTTTCAACAATTGAAAAAATTAAATAAAAATAAATTACAAAAATTATTGAATTCTATTTCTGTTGAAAAATTGGTTAAAAAGTGAATATTCCATACATCTTCTTAAGCTGTACAAAACGTACATAAGAACGCTGATGAGAAGTGTAGCGGCCTTTAATTCGGTATACTGATACGTTCTGCTAAGAAGAAAACGTATTTAACCATTTGCTATGAAATTTCTTCTGCAGATTTCTCTTTACGGTTTTTTTTCTTGCTAAGACCAGCACTCAAGGAATGACCCCTATTTATGCAGTGCTTTGTGCCGTATGAGTACGATTTGATATTTACCATACTTAAGGCGATTAGAAAGACAACTGCGGGGGTTTATTTCACTTACGAACGGTTCGGCTAAAGTACAAATTCTCTCTTTAAGGCGTAGGGGGATTTATTGGCATATCGACCAGAAAGGGCTGCACTCTTACCGAAGAGCGTGTTGTACTTGGAAAGAGACGTGTTTCGGGAACAAATTCCTTTATTTCAATTAGTCAATACAGGTGGCAATTCAACTGGCACCGATAAGCTTTTTCGCATTTTCCAGTGCACGGTCGAGTGACTTTAAACTAGACTGCCCATACATGAGAGTTGTATTCCATTTTCGGTCGAATATAGTTGGTATAAATATTAGGGAGTTTTAAGGAAGCAAGGCACTCGAATGCTTCTTTAGCGACATGAAAAATATAATCAAGCTAGGTTTTTATGCCAAGAACATCAAGAGATAAAAAGAAACACACCTATTTTTATATGCAGCGATATCTTAAAAATTGTGTTTTAATTAAAAAATTTTTTAATTAAAATTTCGTTCGAT
Organism: Lypha dubia; assembly: GCA_947311025.1. Taxonomy (NCBI): domain Eukaryota; kingdom Metazoa; phylum Arthropoda; class Insecta; order Diptera; family Tachinidae; genus Lypha; species Lypha dubia. The sequence goes on from OX371263.1 coordinate 4,082,615, forward strand.
AGTTTTAAATCGAAACACTGATTAGTTTTTGTTCTTTTTTTACATTCCTACTTGCTGATTAAATTTGTGGGTGTTTGAAATTTCGCAAATTTTTATTGTTCGTGATTAAAAACTGTTCGATATTTCCAAGATCATTTTTGTTTAGATAACAGTGAATAGAGGGGAAAAAGGCTTTAGATTAATTTTCTTTATGAAAGACAACAAACATTTCATTTCATTCCATTTCTGAAATGATAATTAAACTTTTGATCATCTTCATCATCTATTTTAGATATTTTCCAAAACTTACTATAATTTACACTTGCCTACTTATTTTGCCTTTACAGTTAAATCAATTATCACAGTGTCTTTAAGCTTTTTACTACTGCTTTTTAACTTCGACGGCGTGGTCTATGGCGAAACTGCAGACTTTAATCCACAACATCTCTGTTCTTTTATAGCAAATAATACAAAAATCAAAGATCCCAGTGCTTGCAACAAATATATAACCTGCATAGATCAAAAACCTATAACCGGTATATGTGAAGGTGATCTTTTTTATGATCGTAACAGGTTTAGCTGTGTTGCGGCCAACTCTGTCAAATGTTATTCGAGTGATCCATGTGCTGCTACACCAAACGTTAATGGCTTCGTGGCGGATCCTTATTCCTGCAGCAGCTATTACTATTGTCAGAACGGTAAGAGTTCGCAAGGCTTTTGTTCTGCAGGCATGAATTTTAATCCGCTAACTAAAAATTGTCTACGAAATTATGACTGTGCGCAGCAAATATTACCCGAAGACTATTGCAATATTGTGCCCGATGGTGTGTTCATAAAGGTTCCTAGCTCATGCGTGGCCTACCAAGTGTGCTGGCATGGCAAACTTATAAATGGTTTGTGTCCCCAGACATTTTTTTTTAATGTTTTATTGGGTGCATGTGATTATTCCTCAAATGTAAAGTGTGAGGAGACCACAAAACCGCCACCACACACTGCACCCGCTAATATTAAATGCTCTCAAGCTGGTATTTTTATATCGGATGGCATTACCTGTAATGGTTACTATTATTGCAAAGGTAATGTGAATAGCAGCATACAACTCATATATGGCAAATGTCCTTATTTAAGATTTTTTGATGCCAGCAATGGCGGTAGCTGTGTTCCACGCTCCAGCGTGGTCTGTACACGCAATAGGTGTGTTACTCTTGGATACCACAACATACAACTAGCCAATGTCAGTGATGATGGTTGTACTGGATTTTTAATATGTCAATCAGGTGAAATTATTGGAGAATCAGAATGTCCTAGTGGTCAGTATTTTAATGAATTGTTGCAATTATGCACAACAAAAGTGGTAGCGTATCCGGCTTGTGTACACTTAAGCACCAGCAATGCATTTAGATTTTTTGATGGTCCAGAAGAGGAAGTCTCAACTTTCGTGCCAAAGATAGTACTGAGCGCAATTAGGAAGAAATTTTAATTTATTTTCATACACATCTTCAAAATATTATTAATAAAAAGCTTATTTTACTAAACGTTTGTTGTTTATTTTTGCATGCAGCCAAAGCCTGGATATTCCTTGTAGAAAATGGTATCACAATTTAAATTTAAGATAAAACCAGGTTGCAAATTATGACAAAGGTTTTAAATGTAGGGTCTTGCAGGATAATAAGATGAGAAGAGTACAACCTTTAGTTAATTGGCGGAGTAATGATATGTGTATTTATAAAATTGTTTTCCTTCATTCGTTCATACAACGAAGAAGCCATAATGGAAAGATAACTCGTTATCGGAAGATTTCTATAAATCTATATCCGATATCTTTGCATCTGATTCAGCAAGCATCAGCCTGCACAGAATACGAGACCTGTTGACAGAAAGGCATTGGTATCCATGTCACTAGGACGACTTAGCAATACTTGCGATGTTGAAGAGGAAGAGAAAACAGTTCTTCATCTTATACGAGTATTTCATTGTCCGGCGCTAAGAAGCATAAGTAGTAGTGACAGCCATCAAAATTTAACCTAACCTAAGGTACCTCTTTAGGCACCCTTGTTTTTTTGAAGCCAAGAGCTGATTAAACCCAAGCGAACCCAAACTCCTTAGAGTGACGTTTCGACAGTAGAGTTGAACATATACCATCAATAGCACAAATCGAATAGTAAACTAAAAAGTAATGTGAGCACTACCCAGTACACCTTAGAAAAAAAGGAAAAACAAAACAAGTAAGATGCGTTTTAGGGACCAAAATCGTCAAATTTATTTTGCAACAAAATTTCTTCTTAATACATTAAACATAATTTTATTTGAAAAGCAAAATGAATATATGACCCGTTTATTTTGAAAGTGGCATAAGTCTCTTTTATTGTTGATTGCAAATGGTTTACAAATGAAAAGATACCGTTCAAATTTATTTAGTGTTGCCATTAACTCGATTTTTTTGAAAAAGTGACTTATGCCACTTTCAAAACAAACGGCTCATATGTATATATGTATATACCATACATACGTATAAATTTGTTTAAGCTGAGCAAGCGGCATAGCTCACAACTTGGGGAGTACAACCTTGGGTACGTTCATCGAAATAATGAGTGTTTGGGCAAATACCCTTTGTGCTGGCCACACCATTGGAACACAAAACGTAGGATCTACAATCACCGGCAATATTCACATACTTATTACCCATACCCTCACAACGATCCAGAGAACATTTTACGTTCACACGATCACGACACGATAGCGTTTTAGAATCGAAGAAATTACCAGCAGAACATGTAAAGCGTTCAGGCTTGCGATCATGAGTATCATTTGCCATCTTTTTGCAGAAGTAATAGCCGCTGCAGGAAATGTCATCCGAAACGGGACCCACACGATCTACACATACTTTGAGTTCTGGTTCCGGTTTTTTGGCTGAAGGATAGCAGACAACATCATCTATGGGTACACATTTACGCTCTATGTAGCTCCAAGCAAAACTGGTATTGCAGCTGTGCTTTTCCATAACGCCATTGTGACATTGGTTGTACTTGGTGCAATCGCTTTTATCGGCAAAGGACATATTATCCTTCAACGAAAGACACAGCATGTCACTTTTTGACTTTATTTTACTGTTGGGACATTTGTATTGGTGCTTGTAAACACAGGCCTTATTGACGGCATCAAACACTAAATCGGTGGGACAATACGATCTCACCTCTTTGCCACTATTACAATATATATAGGCATTACAATGTTCTTTGTCGGCTAAAAACATGCCTTCAGATTCACGATTACAACGATTTTTATTATGAGTGTTTGTTTCAAAGGGACACGAGACTTGATTTTTGTATTCACAATTGCCCGTATTTTTGTTAAAATACAAACCAAATACACAGGAACCATCTTCCATGTCTGTAGCACCGGGAGAACTGGGACATTTTAGCCAATCTGTACAGGAATTAGGTTGGAGGATCGTGCTATTGGGAGCCAAACCACAAAGCTCAGTTATGTTAGTACTTGACTGGGCTGATATCAGTGCCCACAAAGTGATCCAGATAATTGCTAAAAAGTTGACTAATATTTGTGTTTGACAAAGAAGAAAGAAAAAAATAGAAATGTTTTAATTTGCATATATAAGCACGTATGTATGTATGTGTATATGTGTTTGTTTATCCTATTTCACTATTACTTTTAAACATTTTATTATTCCTGCAGGCAACTCCTTGTTCCAAATGTTTTCACAAGCGCTTCTATGTCTAAAGTCTAGTAGAAGAATTTTACAACTGTTGTTTGAATTTCGAGACTTTGTTTCTTTAAATAACCAAAAACTTTAACTGATTTATGTTGTTGTTTTTTTTTCATTCATGTTATTTATTTTTTAATTATTCTGATTTATTTTTGTTTTTAATATTGATTTCGAACATCGCAGTGTTTTTTCTTCTTCTTATTTCCATATTATGTAGATATTTCAAAGATAAAGTGTACATTATGTTCTTATGCGTATCTTGGCATATTAGATAAAATTATTTGGCCGTTCCCACCGTTTTTAGTATTTTGAGGGCAAAGAGAATATTAATTGGCGTTGGTGATGTCGGTGCTCATTTCGGTGGGTTTCTTTTGAGTTACCCACAACGTTTCTTTAACGGTTTTCCGCACGGCCGCATGTTATCATGATGCTTATCATCAAAGTAAAGAATCTTTAAAATGTCTGTAATTAAAATGTACGCTCGAGTGCGATTAGAATCATTTTGAAAGATAAATGTAGTTGGCATGGGAACTTTTGGTACCTCTGGATCCCTCCATAAGTGGTGAGCTGTTAATACATACAAAAATTCTATGATCCTAATCATACGGAGGATCAAGAGACGTAGCGTATTACATGCAACATCTTTGACATAATCAAAACAAGAGTTGAGGTTTCAGGATGACCAAAGGAACTGCCTCATGCTGTATGAAGGCAGGACACCAAAGAATTCCTCAATAATGTAGTTCTGTTTTAAGAATGGAAAATACCGAAATACCGAAACAGGATACTACAATCTCGGCTCACGGTTTGGGATAGCCAATCAAATTGAATTAGTGAACTTTGCTATCACAATCAAAAAAAGACATGTTCTAAATTAAAAAAAATTATCAAAGAAATTTTAATTTTTCAGGCTTAAGTTCAGTTTCTCTAAATTTAATTTTATTGTAAACTAGCCTATCCCGGTGTGCTTCGCTACCCCCCCTCGTTATAAAATAAAATTAAAAGAATTTATATATCCTATTTTGAAAATTTAATGACGATCGGTCCAGTAGTTGAGACTATATTACGATTTTTAATTTTCCTAAAAAGGGGCGTGGTCCCACCCACTTTTCTCCTGCTACGTATTCCAAATTATGCCAATACAATATGTACCAAATATCATCGACGTAGGTCAAAAAATGCCCAAAATATGGCGATTTAAATTTTTGGGTTATATTCGGGGTCAACAGTACATAAGCTTTAGAAAGAAAAATCTAGTGGCTCTTAATACTTGAACAGACAAAAAAAAATTTGTTTGACTTTTTTGAAGGGTTGAACTGTCATCGATGTTTCGAGACTAACCACAGTCTCATCATCAGAGTTGTCTACCGCCTAGACCTCACTGCCACCACGGCAGCTGCAATCACATCAGTTAAAGATCCTCTATATTAATTGAATTGAATTAAATGAGTTACCTTGCTTGAGCCCCGCCGAAGCCTGGAATGCAAAAACCCGTTAGTAAGCTACTGGCGCTGTAAGAAGAACCATGGAGCAAAATAAGAGAATAAGAGTGAAATAAATCCCCAAACATTTATATGCAGGTCGATTTTGGCGTCAATAACCGGTAAATGCAGAGTGTCTTTGGTAAGCACCGCCGTGTCGGGAAATACCATGGTGGAGAAAATCCTTCAAATCTTTTGTAATTAAAATTAAAAATTTGTGATTAATTTCTAAAATTGGAGTTGCTACTACAGATCCCTTGCACAGATGGACTACGGCCGGCCTTAGGGAATTTCTCCACCATGGCATTTCCCGACACGGCGCTGTTACTAAAACTGGGTACGTATGTAATGCAATGCAGAAAATCTTTAGTAAACATCGCCGTGTCGGGAAATACCATGGTGGAGAAAATCCCTAAGCCCGGCCGTACGCCGGCTCTGCAAGGGATCTTTAGTAAGCAACTCAAATTTTGGAAAATAATCCCAAATTTTAAAATATTTTATTTGTATTATAAGCGAATTTCCGGGCTTAAGGATTTTCTCCACCATGGTATTTCCCGACACGGCGGTGGGTATCAAAGACTTTCTGACTTGCCAGTAATTGACCCAAAAATCGTCCAATCGTATACAAGTTAGGAGATTTATTTCACTCTTATTTTTGAGACCTTATTTATTTGGACAATTTTTCGGCTAAGCTCTTTCTTTCTCATGGTGCTTCTAACAGCGACAGTCGTTTACTAACGGTTTTTCGCATTGCTGTCTGTCCTTCGGCGTGGTTCAAGCTTTCTCTCATGCATGGAATTTCGAGCAACTTTGCCATTTAGTAATAATTCTCAAAAGGGCCCATTTTTCATTTAGCGAAAGTTTTGTATTGAAAACAACAGCACGAACTTTGGGGCCATTTTTCCTTTTTTGGGGTAATTTTTAATTTTTTATTTGTAAGTTTGGGGCCATTTTTCCTAAAGTTTGGGGCCAGTCTAATTTTTCTTTGTCTGCTCAATTATTACGAGATTCTAGATTTTTCTTTCTAATAAAAATAATAATTTAATTTATAAAAAATTAAATTCAGAGAAAACGAACTTAAGCCTGAGAAATTAAAATTTCTTTGATTCACCATCAATAAAAATTCGAATAAAAATTCATAACTTAATTGAAAAACATCAAGTTTTGAACAATGGGAATAGTTTTTGTTTATTTAATTTTATATTCTTGAAAAACAATTTTAAGCAGTAATTTTTTTAAGCAGATTAGTCTATTTATTTTTATCATGCGCACAATTTATAATTTGTGGAAAATGGTGTTGTGTCTTCACAACTTTCTGTAAATTCATTAAAATATTTGCCATTGGCACACGGTAAGCCCGAATAACTTGTGTAGCCACTTGCAGCTCCTTGAGAAGTTTGATTGCGGCAAACTAAATAGTTGTGACAATTATCAGCGGCTCCAACAAAATTTTGAAGGAGATTACCGCAACGATCTTTTTGGCAGGCATATGTATAAGGTGTAACACATTTTTCACCATCAAAATGTAAGCCTGGTTTGCATTTGCTCCATACACCAAGACCAGGATTACATATATAATAGCCAAAGCATGTTGTGTTATCAGCTAAAAACTGTGGGGATTCTTTAGTTCCTGTTGATCCTTTACAAGCTTCTGGATTGTTTGGTAACGGCGTCATGACACCCGGACCTACGCCTGCAGGAGTTTGAGCTTGGCAAGGATTTTCCATTTGGCATCCTCCTTCCACCTTATTATAGTATGTGTTGTCGGGACATTTTCCTGGTATGGCAACACCATTGAAGCATGAGTAGTAAGTTTCGCCACATTTGTTAGGATCACCTGCAAATGTGTTATCCGGCAATAAACGGCAAATCGAAGTGGCCATGCAATCATTAGAATAAATACATCTCGTGTGTTTACTATCATATACTTGATATGTAGGACAATTCCTGTATTCCGCAACATTATTGTTGCAATAAAAATAGCGATTGCAATTAGTTGAATCGGCAACAAATGATTTATCGGGTTTATATTTGCAAACAGTTGAAATGCTAGGGACGGCACATCCATTTGCTGATGGATAATCACATATGGCTTTTCTGACGTTGAATATTAGGCCCTCCGGACATTTACTTTTACCTACAAGTATTCCATTTTCACACCAGCCAAAGGAGCTGCAGTCATCGGGATCAGCAACATAAGTTTTAGCAACTTGGGCACAAGTTTGCTGCATGGTGTATATGGCTGATACTGTTAGAATTTGCTGCATTAAGAAACCAGCAACCAAGCGCAACATCCATCGTGATGATATATTAAAACCACCTTGAAAAAGAAAATTAAAAAGGAAAGAAATTGATAAAAGAAACGAGTGTGAGTTTCGATTGTGTAACAAATAAGTAAATTCTATTTTTACGACAAGTGCTTGGAAAAAACATATCTGTGAATCCTGTCAAGCTGATTTTTAAAAACCCGTTTTAATAACCCCGGTTTGAGTTATTCGTTTGCTTTTGCGCATCGAGTTTAATTAATTAAGAAGTATGGTTTAACCGAAGATTATAATTGTAAGTTTTGGCTTATCGATAATCGGAGAGTTTTTGTACGTTTTTCTCGTATTCTTTATTCTTTCAAGATTTGTATAACAGTTGACCAACCAAAAACTGGATCTGCCCTGCATATAGAAATTAATATCCAAATATTGATTTTCCTTGGAATATTGTGTCATGGGCAAGTTTTTCCTGATAACATCTTGAAATACACTGGGAACAATTTTTTATCGAAGACCTTCGCTTATTTTCTAAGAACCGGGTTTTATAATTCCGAGTTCTGGAGAACAAAAAAATCGATTAATTGGATATAGTTTTATAAAATTAATTTTAATAAAATTTATTGAAAATTTAATTGCATTTTGAAAAATCTTTAAATAAATTGGATAAAAAAAATTGATTTCTAAGTGGCTGGACTGTTTAAAATACCAGGCTTTGGAAAACTGAGTTAATAAAAACCGAGCAAAAAACGAATTTTAAAAACCTGATTAAGAAATGACATTTACAACTATATTGATCGATGCCAACTGGCAACTGAAGTTCGGTTGCCATCTATAATAGAACCATAAATTTACACGTCAAAACCCCAATAAATATCCCAATATTTTTATATATTTTTTTTGCGCTTCATATCCTTTTTTTTAACACACCGAAAATTAAAACACTAATTTTTTACACACCCTTCATTCTGCGATATTCGTTTTCTTTTAATTTCAGTATAAAATCGAATATCTTCTTCTAATACAGTGTACTAACACTTCACAAACTATGACTGACTTTTAAGCTCCACGCTGAAGGCTTAAATACCAAAAGTAATTTCGTCAGAAATTCATGCGAATTTTGATAAAAAAAAAAAAATATACAGCAAATAATTAATAATATCAAATTTTGTTTAAAATGTACAAAATCTATTGACAAGATTAGCTAAATAAAAACATTTGATAACGAGAAAAAAATGAACACACTAAATGTACAATAAACTACTAAATTTTCAGTAGATATAAATTTTGCTACAAAAAAAAAAAATGATAAACACCAACAAAATACAAGAGTTCTTACACGGAATTTAATGAAAGTCTACCGACAACAGACTTAATATTTTTGATAAATTTATTTTTTTTTTCACTATAAGAAACGAACGAATGCCAAGTTCTTAAAGTTACAAGTATTTCAGCTATTTCATAGGGTAATGGAACCGGTACTCCATTTGTTATGCCTGCAGTTACCACAGCTATAAAAAATTGATAAAGATTTAATTGCAATTTTGTGATTTTACGTTATTGATTGCTAATTATTTTATTGCATTAAAAATTATAAATTGATTTTATGAATTCAATTTGAAAACCTAAAATCAATACTACATACATACATGATTATATTATTTTTTTTTAAATCAAAGCTTAATTTATTGCAATCAAATTTGATTAAAATCTTAGACAGCAGATATACTATTTTATTTTTATTTTTTTTTTTACAAAAATATACCTTTTAGAATTGTCAGTATTGAGAAATGTATGTTTTAAAAAATGGAGTTTTCTTTAAACTTTTAAAAGAATAGCACTTTTTGGAAAATATAATTTTGAAAATGCGCTTTGTGGATTTTAACTTTTCGAAAATATTCTTTTAGCAATTAAAGCTTTGCTTAACAATTTGTTAGCATCCTCAGGAAAATTTTATAAATTACTAGATGATTGTCCGGCTTCGCCCGGAAGCTATTTTCTTATATGGTGGAACCATTTTCTCCACTTACCATCTGTCCTTCAACAACATAAATAATTTTGTTTGAAATACGAATTTGTTTGAAATACGAATTAGGTTAATAGTTTAGTAAATACGGGAATTGCCCCCTCCCTCCCCTCCTCGTTCCCATGCGGTTTAAAATATACTTTAAAACCTAATCTCATACACAGAAAAAAATTTTTCACTAATTAACTCTTTACTTAAAAGTATACAAAAATTTGATTAAATATTTAATTTATTTAATAAAATTTTTAATTGTAATAAATAATTTTAGTATAAAAATTTAATTAAATAAATTAAATATTTAATCAAATTTAATTGGTTAATTGGTGAAAAAAATTAAATATATATTTTTGTGTACCTATCAAATAATAGGTAATAATGGTTTGTGTATTGGATGTCATAAAATTTGTTATTCAAAAATATTTTCATAAAAAAATTCTAGGAACAATTTTTTAAAGTAAATAATGTTCACATTATGAATTATTGTTATTTTGTTTTTTAATAATCTATTTAAATAATTATGGCCCAACAGGAAATTAATCACATTATAATTGAAATAAATTAATTATTGCTGTAAAACCACAATAATAAATTTATTTCCTGTAGGGTTTTTATTATTCTTAACTTTTATAAATTTGTTAATACTTTTTGATATTTGTACGTATATGAAAAATCAGCCTAGATAAATACTATACATTTTAATGTTAATTGTGATGATATATTGAAATCAATATTATATCCTTAAGCCAGTTAATTATTTAAAAAATATTTTTATAACATTACATTTTTAATAATTTTTTCATGTTAAAATTTTATATGCATCCAATACTAAAATCCTTTTCAATAATTTTACATGTTAATATTTGAAAAAAATTTTTTGTGACATTTCATACGAAAACCTTTTTATGTATTTTGAATAATTTTTCCTAGAAATTTTTCATGAAAAAATTTTTGAATAACAAATTTTATTACATTCAAGACACAAACAAACCAATATTAAAATTTCAATAATTATAAAAATTTTCCTGAGGATGCTAACAAATTGGTGAGCGAAATATCGAAAGAAAGTATTAATACAAATATGTACATATGTATGTAAGTACTTATGTACACATGTATATGTATGTATGTAGTATATTAAAAAAAAACCTAGTGCTCAAATGAAACATACATATAAATATAAAGAAAAGTTAAAATAAAATAGTGTACAAAAAATAAAAGCTTTGTGAAAAATCTACAATCCGCCAGAATATTCTTCGAAAAATTTGATGAAGATGAGCTTTTTTTTAACAAACATTTCTTTGCAGAAAATACTTTTTTGAACAGCTCCGTTTATTAAGTAGTTTTATAGATAATACTTTTCTTTTAAAAGTAATTAATAAAGATGTTCCTACCTTAAGTTTAATTTTTAATAAAAAGGACATATTGATAGCTTAATACACAAAAAAAAAAGATTTACTCGATTTTTTTAATATCAAAGCTGTACAAATTCCTTTGGAAAAATGTCAAATACAGTTTGCTTTCAAAATAAAACAAATTGAAGAATAAGATTTGTTGACCCCCTTTTAATTAAAAATCGTATTAGAACTTTTTTGTACCTAAACTTTTTTTTAATTTAATATTAAGCCATCGATATTTATTATTACTTTTCTGAAAATGGAAGTTTTTGTAAGATAACTTTGTGGAAAATTTACTATCAAGCTTTTTAATAAAACTATTTATGGGAATGTTAGGTACTCTTTGAAAATGGGTAGTCTGTGATTGCGTAGTTTTTTGTGTAAAAAAATTATTTCGAATCTTTTTTTGTTTTCAGAAAATATACTTTTGAAAAAGAACTTAATTATGAAAACAAGGTCCTTTTTAAAAACAATGTTTCTTAAAAAAAAGCACTTTCTGGAAAATATGTATGTACTTTTGAAATGTGAGCAATCTCTAAAAATGGTAGACGTTTAAAAAGGAATTTTGTGTTTTGTTTTGGAAAATAAAAAAGAAACTACACTTGGACATGTTATTCCTTTTTGTTCAAGCACTTTACGGACAAAATAATTTTTAAAAATTATATCTTTAGATAAGGTTCTGTTTAGAAAAGGTATATTTGATCAAAGTACTTTTTACAAAAGGACATCCCAAGAAAGTAGCGCACAAATAACGAGTTTAATATTTTGTCATCTCCGATCTGAATGATATTAATAATATATGTATGTATGTATTTCAAATTCTTAGAAATAGCTCCATACCTCTTTTCGTTTCCATTTCAGAGTCGTATGAATTTTGATATGTAAACCAGTTTTGCGAAAATTATTAAATATAAATAGAGTACAGAGCTTTCCACCACAAGTGTTTGTAAGCTGTCTGGTTATCAATTACGTTTCAGTAACTTGAAATATGGAATTTAAATTCTCGTAGTATATAATGGACACATCTATATTCTGCAAAGATTCTAAATCGGTTTAAAATATTTACGATTGCCTCTAGATGATAGTCCCATTATTTATATTTGCCTCGGAATTTGAGTGTTTGATTTCAACAAAATGGAAGAGCGTAGATCAAGTCGAGAATTTTTTTAATTTAGTCTTATTCCAGATTAAAAGGATTTAATTTTTTTTTTGTAATTAGAAACTGTACTTTTTATTTTATAAAAATTTTTAAATTGTTTTTTCTTGGAAACACTTAACATTTTTGCTTAAATCACAGTATTCCTTATTTGAATCCCATAAAAGACCCTCAGGGCAAGAAGTCATTACCGCCGTACCAACGATGCACATAAAATATTTACTGCAGTCCTTGGGATGAGCCACATAACTTTGACGTTTAGCGGGGCAGGTGATATTATAAGGATTCGATATATTTGGTTTCTTTGTCAGCAATATTGTAGGCGGTGTAGGTATAGCCAACGTTATTGAAGTAATATTTATACGATTATCGGAACCGGTAGGATAAATTGTTTCAGATGTTGTGCTGGTTGTAATAGTTGAACTAACAAGATAACAAACTAATGAACTATTTCCCATATTATTGGCTAAAGATTCTTCAATTTCATTTTCTTCCGCTTTGGTTATATGATAACAAACAGCTTCATAGTTGAGAACACATTGTTGAGTTGTATAGTCCCACAGGGTATTTGGTCCACAGGCCAGTTCGTGCATGTGCCCATAAGCACACAGATAATAAGAACGACAGTCTTTGGGATTTGGCAAAAAATAGGCGCCAAAATGACGGCAAACCACATTTAAGGGATCATACGCAATCATGGGATCTACAACTTCGGCAGTCATAATGTCAAGAGCCATTAAAGATGTTAACACCGGCTTTACTGAAACTTTAATATCGTCTGCAACAGCTTGGGAGCCCAATTGGCATTTGGCAATTTCAGGCCAATCACAAACTAAACGTTTATTATCAAAATGCAATCCCGCATCGCAAAAGTGTTCGGAAGGCATTTCGGAACAAAATATGTAGAGGCGACAATCTTGGGGATGTGCCACAACCTCATTTAAACGTGTGTACAAACAAAGCTGACAGCAAATAAAATTGTTAATTTACAATAAAGTGCTTTTATTTCAATTTATTGGTTTTTTCTATAGGCACCTGTTTTAAGTCCAATTCGGCCCGGATTAACTGGACCAGAGCCGTTAATAAGGCCAAACAAAATTTTGTCATTTCTCCTTTGAAGGCAAAAAACAATTGCGTGCTATTTAATCGTTTTGATCGTTGAATATTTAAATTGAAATTATGAGTACGTTCTTAAATGTGGCCATTATTTATAGAGTTTCTGTTTTTCTGTTTTTAATAACACTTAGTGACATAATGAGTACAAGTTGAAAGTTTGGCAATACAAAAAAAAAAAAAATGTGTACAAAGATAAACATTTAAACAAGACAAAATAATTAGGAGAGTGGAAGAAAAATAAAACAATCATCTTTATTTGCTTCAATATCAAACTATCTATTCAACTACAATTTAAAAAACTCAAGATAAAAAAAAAAATATTGTAGAAGCCAAAATAAAATATATAATTTTAGCCATTCACTTACGCACTTACTTTCAAAAAAAAAAAAAAGATCATCGAAATTAGCTTTAAGTAATATTCCAATGAAAAAGCAGTATACCTTAGGGCTTTTATAAATTCGCTTAAATATAAGAATGCAGGGCTCTAAAGTTGTTTTGCATTAATTGATGTTTTTTTTTGTAGGACCTGCTCTCTGGGGATGACCGGTACTTATATCATTTTTTGAGGTAATATCGTCATATTTTTGGGCAAAAATCGTCATTATCGTCAATATAGCTGACTTCCAAAACGTTCGTATACAATGTTTGTATACAGTATTGCTACTGTATTTAAATCACATACATATGCAAAGTTCGGAAACAATGCAACAACTATAAAACCGATGCCTTGTTTGCTCTCTTACTGGGTTAAAAATACTTTGCGGCGGCGTTTTGAAATGGTATACATTGTATAACTATTGTACTGCGGCGTTATGAAATATGATGCTTTGTTCAAACACAAAGCAATTGACGTTTTGGAAGTCAGCCTATATGTAGCTTATAAAAACGTCAAATGAAACAACCGCTTTTTTAGCAACAAAACATATTTTTATTAGAGGCAAAACATAACAAAACTCTTAAATCAACAAATCTTATTAAAAAACAGCATTATTTAAAATACAGAGATCAAATGCTTCACTTAGAGTTCACAATAAAATCACATGTAAATAGATTGCATGTTTTTCCATACTTTGAAATATACTTACATACCTACATTGTATGGAAAAATATAAAAAAATTCAAATCCTCTAGTTATTTTTTTTCAATTTTGTTAAATATGCATTTTAAATTTCATTTTTGGAAACAATTTTTCTAAAAATGTATAAAAGCTACAATAAGATTTACATATACAATAAAAATTTAATTTTTTAAGAAAATAGACATACATATGTATGTATGTATATGTATGTATATATACATATGTATGTATATGTATGTATATATACATATGTATGTATGTATATGTATAATATATTTTACAAATATAAGTATATTGCAATTAAACATATTGATTACTTCAGGTAAAACTGTCAGATCATAGCAGGTACATTTGCTTAGCTTTAAATAATCTTTTGAATATAATATTGCCTCCGACTTTTTCAATTTCTTATTTTAGTCTTATTTAGGTTTAGCAGCCTAAATATTCTGTCCATATTTGCTGAATAATGTGGTAAAACTAGGATTTTTGTAATAAATTTTGTAGTAAAAACCGGAAACAAAAGACTAGAATCTCTCGCCTGCATATCTGATATTTTTTTCCAAAAATCCAATAGTTATACATATCTTTTTTATAAGGAAAATAATTTTAATTGTCTTTACTCAGTTTCTAGCCTTGGCTTTTACTTTCTTGAATAAAATAAAAAAAATCTTGTATAATTTCAGAATACCAGCTTTTTTTCATTAATAATATTAAATGGATTACTTTGGCCAAGAGCTTTATATTTACATTCAAAATCAAATCTTGATAATATCTGATTACAAAGCTCTATATAAAAATTAACACAATTATGTATTATTTTTCTTTTGTATTTATTTGTACTTCTTCTGAATTTAATAAAATTTCTCTTAAATATGTACAAACAGTCAGACCAGTGTTGCTAACCGTGCGGTAATTACACCGTATTGTACAGAATTTAGACATCTAAATGGTGGGAATGTAATTTCAATATTTGTATGGAAATTTTATAATACATAATAACTACTATTCCCTACAACTACATATGTATGTACTATAGTATATAATAATGCCGATTGTAGCTAAATGCTTAAAATTTCTCTAATGGAATATTTATACACGTGCTCGCGCTAGCTAAAATGCTGCTTTTTGCTTGGATGACAAACTAGAAACTAGGGAAGTAACGATACGCCATTTCGCCGATCCGATACCGATACTCAAAAATAAATATCGCCAATACCGATTCCGATACTCATATTGAAATTGACCTCAAGTAAAAATTAACAAAACTCAAGTAGAGTAATTCTTCTATTATACAAAATAACAGTGTTTATTAATGAGCCATTCAAATCATCAAAATATTCAATACATTTCAGTTTCTAAAATTCAAATTTTCAAACTACAAAACGTCTGCAATATTTATGATTTTACAAAATAAACGATGGCATTCAGTTTAGATTGGCTCAAGATTTAAAATTGATATTAATAAGATTTAAAAGACAACGAATTGAATTTGAGATCATGTTAAAATTAAAGTAAAATTATAAAAACAACATTGCAAAAGACTAATATTTAAAATTGATATTAATAAGATTTTTGTTTAAAAAACAAAGTGTTCTCAAATTTCGCGAAGATAGACGATTTCTCAAATCCGTTTGAAGTAGACCTGCAGTGGAAAATAGTCTCTCAGATGCGTCAGAACTCATTTGAAAACTTAAGTATTTCTGCGCCATTTTCTTTAAGTTTGGGTAAGATATGTCATTGCGCCAGTAAACAAGAGGGTATATTCCTAATATTCGGAGATCTTAGGTATCTCTCGACTTCTTCGTTAGCAGAACCACAGCTTAGGATGGATAGAGGCTCATCCTCCTTGGATTCTCTTAAAATTTTTTCACATACGCTCCAAAGGCGAGTGCTTCTCGTAGACTTATGAGAACTTTTGCGAGGTGTAGGGGGACTGTGTCTTCAACACTTTCGGAATGTAGAGTCATGTTAAGCAGTTCAATAAGACGTTTTTTCGATAGGATTGAAGTCGATTGTCTTTGAAATATTCGAGCTTTGTATCGAGGGTCAAGAATTCTAGATAAATAATAGGTTTTACCAACTTTTACATCGCTGAACTAAATCATCGCATGCATACATGAATAAAAGAAAATCAAGACGTATTCAAATTGGTGATGTTATTAGTACAGTTTTTATTATTTCTTTTTTTTTGCGGAAATTAGACGTTCGTATGTAAAAATTTGTACATGTTGACATAGGGGCTGTTGTTATTTTAAGTTGTAATTGTTGTAGAATTACCACCACTTGTATTATTGCGCCTTGAAAAAAGTCTTAAAACATACAAACACATACAAGATTTAGCATTGAGAGAACACTTCATTACTATGGTGCAAAGCAAAATAGAAGAAACAATTTCATTATGTATTCTGTTTTTTGAGTTGAAAATTTAATATTTTGTTCAAAAAACTCTAAAGAAAAATATAAGAAGTATCGGCGTATCGACAGTAAAATATCGCCGATATCGATATATCGGAAAACCAGAATATATCTGATATATCGGTATCGGTTGCATCCCCACTAGGAACAAAATGTATGAATCTATAAATAACGCCCCAGCATTAACTTTGCTTAAAAATTATGAGAAAAATTACTTTAACACGGTGATGTCATTGGAGGCAAGTAGTTGCCACATTGACTTTCAAATAACATCTTATACATACATTTCAATATACATATTTAGAAGTTATTAAATATTTGAAAAATAATAAAGATTTAAAAGAAGTGTTATTTCTACTAATTGCACTACACTCACATACATAAATAAAAACATAATTTGCTTCGTTAGAAGTTGAATGACTGAAGTTCAGAGTGCTAAGCACAGGTACTACTACTGTGATTATGAGAGAATAAATTGATTATTTGTTTACAAATAAGTAGTTGTGTAACTCCTGTAATGTTGTTTGGACTTTATGTAGTTTCTGGTTGGAAAGTATGTATGTATGTATGTTGTTTGGTAATTGCAACAAATTACGAAGTTTTTGATCTGAGCTTTATATATGTATGTACATATCACATAACTACATCTGTGTACACAGATGTCTTACATATGTATGATAATAATTTCTTTTGTCTTTGGAATAAATACTACGTTGAATTGTAAATATAAGTAGCTATAAACACATAGACCACAGCAGACTTCACAACAGCAGAATTCAAATGCAGTTGGCTTCAATTGCTGCCATGTAGTTGGCTACTGAATTATTTTGAGAACGACAGCAGCTGACAAAGGAATTTGAAATTTCGATATTATTTTTCAATATTTGTTTTACTACATACATACATAAGTATGTATGTACATATTTCAGAGCTACCACATAAATATTTCACAACAATAAAAATGAAATTACCAGCTAAAAACGTTAAAATATCGAGTAAAAAAATATAAAAGCACATCAATTTATTTTCAATAACACAAAATATTTTAAGTTCTCATTGCCGTAACATTTATATTATGTATATTGGCAGCTTTGTATCAGCTTATTGCTGCCTATGAAAATAGAAATTAGTCTAATTTGGCAGCAAGAGCATAAGTAGCATAGACAACAACCTGCCTTGCTGTCGTCAAAATAATCAACTTCATATGTATGTATGTATGTATAGGCTCGTGTATTTTATTTTTGACACATTGCTGCCTGCTGCTCGCTGTGGTCTATGTGCTTATAGCTTATAACAATAACGAAATATTATTTCTATACAAGTCTTTTCAAACGGTAACTTTACGAAAAAAAAAAAAAAAAAACGCTGATTTTTTTAAGGTTGTACGGCAATTCAAATAAATACATAAGTTAACATCACTGAATACTCAATCTTTAAACAATAAGATCGATCTTTGATCAAAGCAAGTGGTTGTTGTTTTCTTTTTTATTGTAGTATGTATAAAATATACTACATACATACATACATACTTATGTATGTAATTAAAATGCTTCTTCTTAATTTCAATTTCAAATTTAGAGTACTTATTTTATATTATTCTCTCAATAATACAATACAATTTTGCAAACATACATATGTATGTATGTGTACATACTTACATATGTATGTACATACATAAGTATGTTCATAAATAAGGAAATTACAAATTAATTGTAGTAAACATATGTACATACATATGTATGTGCATACATACATACATATGTACATAGATTTTACAAAAATATATTTAAGTAGTTATTATATATGTGTTTATGTATGTTTGTAGCCGTAAAGAAACAGTAACGTCACCGCTATAATATTACTACATTATTTCTATTGACTTTTCTTTCCAGGGTTTAAAAAACTAATATATTTACTAAATATAATCTTCAAATAAATGTATTATACCTACATACATACCTACCATGTACATACATACATACATATGTATATTTTTATTGGCGATGTTATCCTAAGGCTGTGTTCAGACGATGCAACTCTTATTTTTAAGCTTATTAGCTTTTAGGAGAGAGAAACGGGGGGAAAAGAAACCGAGTACACCCTCTAATGTACTCATGAAATTCGTTTTGTTGTCTTTTTCGTAGTGTTAAGTAGGTATATATACATACATACATTCATACAAAATAAGCAATAAGACGAGTGCTGTGTGAATGCCAATGAAAGTTCAAAGAAGAAATCGTGATAAGTTTTGCAATAAGACTTGGATAGTGTGAACACAGACTAATTCTGCTTTGTTATTATTAAAGCGATTTAATTTTTTTCTTGGGATCGAATTTCAGCTTTGACTCTTTGGGTTCAACCATTTCTTTCATGTTGTAACTGTTATTTTCTAATATATTACTTTCAAATTGTAATGGTAATCTGTTGCATAAAGTTCACATTCCCACATAAAAACGAGTTCTTAAAATAAAACAAGACAAACTCTTAAATCACAAGACCCATGGTTTAGTCCATGGTACAATAATAACAGGTATTCGCATTAATGCAACTCTGCGTTTTTCTGCCTTTTTTTTTGCTGACGAATGATAAACTTCTCCACAATGTTGGATAGTAAAAATTTTTGAGTAAAAATAGAAAAACGGCAACGCTGCTCTAACTATGCGACACTGTTGTGTGGAGCAGTGAGCCAGGTAACTATTGTCTAATGTCCCCAAATTAAAGAGTGTTGTCCCCAAAAATCCCCATTTTAAATCTGGAAATCCCCAATTTTGTCCCCAATAAAGATATGTGTATTAAGCACCACAAAAAACATTTTTTTTAGTAATATTATTACATACATTTATTTAATTTAATGCATTCGTATGTGCTCAATGGAACTTTTGAATCCATAGAATATTTTAAAATTCCATACACAGAATCAAATTTATTCTTTTTTCTATGCTTTCGAGTTGTAAATTTATAAATAACTCAAAATTTTCCATACTCTCAGTGAATATTTTAAGCATTTATTTTGCTAGTATAGTTAAATAATCTAAAAAAAAATTTGTGTACTCCTTTTGCTTCTAATTCCTTTGAACATTCTATGCCAACATCAATTTTAGCAACAACCAAATTACTTTAATTATCGTCAATTAGTACATCCATTTTGGCAATATCGAATTCAATAAATTCTGGTTTTAAACATTTTGAACAAATTGTTATAAAAACCAACATCCTCAATACCATCGACTTGAAATAATCGAAATATGGCGAAGAAAAACGCCAAGATACATAAACATATATGTATGTAAATATATGTATAAAAGATAATGGTAAAATAAAGCAAAATTGATAATAGGTATACTGAAAATGAAAAATCCCTCCCCACGATAATCTGTCACCAAAAACCAGCTAAAATCCCTAATTTGGGGAGAAATCCCCATACCTGGCTACACTGGTGTGGGGAACTATTGCACAAGTGTGTGTGTTTGTTTTTATTGTTAAAATTTAAAGAGTGGAACGCTGTTAACAGCACATGTTGGTTTTTAACATCGTCTCACACTGCTAATCGCCGCAATGATGAAACAGTTAAATGCCGTCAACGGGTACGTATAATTGAATTTTAAATCGGCGAATTAAAAGCGATCGTTGTGAATAAATAAAATAATACAAAAAGAAACATGTTTTTGCGTCCGCGATTTTCGTAATAAAAGTTTTTTTAAGGAAAAAAAAGTGTAAATATTAAAAAATAAGTAGCAAATTACATACTTATAATAACCCAGAGTTTGCCAAAAGGAAGTGTGTTTAGAAAAAATAGAAAAAATCATACAATGTTTATGAAAAAAGTTGAAGTTAAATAATTAAAGTAAATAGAAAAGAAAAAAATTTAAATGAGAAAATTTCTAAATCTTAAATGTGTGAATTAATAAATAAATATTGGCCGAAGAAATTGTAGCTGCTAATTTAAATGAGATAAAACACTTTACCGAAAAAGTTTAGTATAAAAATAAAAAAGAAATGTTTGCAGATATTTTAATAAATAAGAAAGCCATAATATAAGTATTAAAAGCAAAGAGGAATACAAAATTAATAAATAATAAAAGAGTGCTAAAAATAGTGATTAAACTTTTTTATCAGTATTGAAAGAGCGAGAGAGAGACTGAGAGAGTCTTAATAATAAGCGCGAACCATAGCTGCCAGATCTTTTAGAGGTAATATCGTCAAATTTTTGGGAAAAAATCGTCAATATCGTCAATATAGGTTATTGAAATCGTCATAAAAACATCAAATGAAAAAACCGCTTCTTTACCAACAAAACATATTTTATAAAACTTAACAAATCTCTTAAATCAACAAATATTATTAATAAAACGACATTCTATTGAATACAGAGATCAGATACTTCAATTAGAATCCGCAATAAAATCACATGTAAATAGATTGCATGGTATGGTTGTATGGAAATAAATAAAAAAAATTCAATCCTTTAGTTATTTTTTTTCCAATATAGTAAAATATGCATTTTAAATTTAATATAAAAACTACAATAAAATTTATACAATAAAAATATAATTGTTAAAGAAAATATACTAAAAAAAACACACTATTTAAGTGAAAAAATAGCTTAATTGATAATAAAACTTCTTGTTTATTATTTTTGATCAATTTCAAAGCACTTAGATTATTCGTTTAAAAGAAAATCCGCTTAAACATATTTTGGTTAGAAATAAACTAATTTATATAAAACAAGCACCGCATAAAAGAAAAAAAAATATTAATTTACTGAAGACGAAATACTTTTTAGCGACGGCTCACTTCAATTAAATATAGTTAACTATTTGTTATTTTCAAATATAGGTGCAAGCCTATATTTCAGTTTTTAAAATTAATCTGATATAAAAACAAATCACAAATGTTTTACTTCTAATGCTATATTTTCGTATTACAGAGCAATTTCGAAGTGAGTTCCTTTAACTGAAAAGTTTTTCACTTTTTATGGAAAATGTCGCATAAGCGAAATAAAGTGTTTGTATTTTACATTTCCGCTTAACCGAATTCGACTGTATGTATAATATATTTTACAAATATATATTACAATTAAACATATTGATTAATTCAGGTACAACTGTTAGATCATAGCATCTGCATTTGTTTAGCTTTAAATAATCTTTTGTATATAATATTGCTTTAGTTTTATTTATGTTTACCTGACTAAATAGTTTTTCTACATTTGGTGAAGAATGTGGTAAAACTTGGATTTTTTTTTAATAAATTTAGTCAAAACGAGAAACAAATGACTAGAATCCCTCATTTGCATCTCTGTATTTTTTTTTTCAAAAATCCTATATGTAGTTATATGTTTTTATGAGCACAATAATTTTAATTGTATGAACTCAGTTTCTTGATCTTGGCTTTGACTTTCTTCAACAAAATAGGATTTTTTTTTTTATAATTTCAGAAAACCAACTTTTTTCTTTATTAAAAATATTTAATGGATTAACTTTGCCAAAAGCTTTATATTTATTATCAAAATCAAATCTTGATAATATCTGATCACAAAGCTCTATATAAAAATTAACAAAATTTAAAAATTTTTTACATTTATTTGAGCATGTACTCAAGTATTTATGTTTCAAAATTTATTTATTTGTAGTGGGTTAGCAATATCTAAATATATATTTCGTTGGTAGCCATACCAACTCATCAGTAGATGTTTAGAAAATTTTAAAGCTCATCCCTTTATACGAAAACTCACAAATAAATTCGTGAATTACAAAGCATAAAAATTGTCTTAAAAAAAAAGTTTTTTTTTGTTTCAAAAGTTTTTAAAGGCTATTTTTATGCTTTGTAATTCACGAATATATTTTTTAGTTTTCGTATAAA
Source organism: Lypha dubia (assembly GCA_947311025.1). NCBI lineage: Eukaryota > Metazoa > Arthropoda > Insecta > Diptera > Tachinidae > Lypha > Lypha dubia. The sequence continues at coordinate 4,105,107 of OX371263.1, forward strand.
TGGATGAGCTTTAAAATTTTTTGAACATAAAGGGTAAAACATCTACTGATGAGTTCGTATGGCTACCAACGAAATATATATTTAGATATTGCTAACCCGCAACAAATAAATAAATTTTGAAAATTAACAAAATTATTAATAATATCATGTTTTTCTTTTTCATTTATTTGTGCTTCTTCCAATACGTCTTTGGAAAATATTCCTAAATAAATGTATGTTGTAGAATATTATTTTTGTTTTACAAATGTCAAATTGTATGTAGCGAAGCAATAAGCTGATCAAAAATTTGTAGCGGCGTCTAAGCAAAAAAAAATATATTTCAACCTGCCGGTGAAGTACAAAATTTTATTTAGAAATTTTATATATTAAATAAAAAAAAAAAAAAAAAAACTGCTGTAAAGAAAAGTCTATTATCACATAAAGAAACTTAAACCGAACAATGCATTTTTAGCAGCCGAAATACCTGTAAAAGCAGTAAAAAACCGATGTGTTTGGCAGCGGCTTGAATTCAAAAAAGCAGCGACGGATTCGAAGCGATCGGATTGTTTCTCTGATTTTGACGCGCAGAAAACATTTTACACTAACAAAATGCCTGTTTTATTTTGTGACCTTGTATTTGTTTTAGGGACAAGACTACCTTATTTATTATACCATGGTTTTAAGCAAACATGTTTTTAAAAAGTTTCTCATTAAAATTTTCAGCAGTTCAAGGTTGCTTTAGTAGTACAAATAAATGTTGCATACTTGAATTATTTAAAATCGTCAAAATTAGGGTATAAATCGTCCCATCGTCACCATGTTATTTTTCGGACCCAAAATCGTCAAAATGACGATTAATCGTCAAATCTGGCAGCGAACAGTGAGGTGATTTTGTTATATGTGAGCAAAAAATAACAACAAAGAAATTGTGCTGTTTTTTTCAGTGTGAGTCAGTGTTGCCACGAACAAACAATTTATGTAAGCAAAATATTCTTGCGATCTCTCCAAATTAGAAAAAGTAACCACAGTGTGTTTTTCTGTTTGTATTTCGGGTGTTTTTTATTTTATAGCACCGTAGTTGTGGTTTTTCGACTCACTGGTGTTCCGCAGACGAGTCTAATTATGCTGGCATAACATGAGAGTTTTTAGGCGAGAGGGGTGAAGAGAGCGGTTTTTCGTTGGAACAATTTTTCAACCAGCCTCATACCCGCACAAGCAGCACAAAACTAATACATACACACTTACAAACATCAAATGAATACAAAAAACACTAACACACACAAAGCTGAGTACACGTATACATTTTATGCCAGATGAATTAGTCTCGTGTGTAAAAAAAAGAACAAAAATTGTGGGGCTTAAAAATTCATCTCGTGTGCGGAACGCCACTGATGCCAAATCGGGGAATAATCTCAAAACTGTAAAGCATCACAGTTTTACATTTTCCCACGTAGTGCTTATATAGTATAAAATCCATAATCTTATTCATATTCAGATAATTTGCATAAATTTAAATTTTAACATACACAGTAAGACAAAATAGGACGTCCATATTTACCACTAATTTTAATATATTTATCACAACAAAACCAAGTGCTACCGTTGAATTGCTTTTTACAAATCAAATTTTAAAATTTTTTGTTCTACTCAAGTCAAAGTTTTTTGGTATGATAAATTTAGATGTATCACAGAAAAACATTCAGTACAAATTAGAGGTGTGCGCGTGAGTAAAAGTACGCTCACGATCACGCACGATCACGAAACATAAATATTTTTCACGCACGCTCACGCACGGCATGATTTGAAACTTTCACGATCACGCACGCTCACGAACACAATATGTTTAAACACGTATTTTCACGCACGAAGGGAATAATTTTGCACGCGCACGGTGAAATACAAATTTTGCAATAAAAGATTTAGCAGATGCTAAAAAATTTTATTTTGTAATTAATTTCTGTATTTACTTCAAGATTATCAATTAAATAAAAAATAATTGAGGAAAAGGTCGAAAAATTACAATACAAAGGATAAACTTAATATAAAAAATCTAGCACTGTCTGCCAAGGCAGGTTATTTAAATTTATTACTTATACTTATGTAAAGGAATTCAAAAGGAGTACTAGTGTTATTAGGTTTAGGTTAACGCAAGATTTCCAAAGGTGTATGTATGCACAACGTACATGGATATATATTCATCTACACACGAATGTCTGCATTTGTATCGGAGATTTTAATGAATGAATCCATAATCATACATATGTACGTAATTACATACATATGTATGTATGAATGGATATAATTTTAGCAAAGATCAAAAATTCAAAAGAAGAAAAAGCTTAACATAGAGAATTGTTTTGAGTGCGTGAAAATTGTATTAAAAAATCACGCACGATCACGCACGGTATTATATTTTTGAATCACGATCACGCACGCACGCGTGATTTTATCAATTTGTAATCACGAATCACGTGTTTCACGCGTGAGTCACGCGTGACACGAACAATTCACGACATTTGCACATCTCTAGTACAAATGTTGAAACATAAGCACGATTAGCTTCTATAGAAAACAAGAAAACAAAAAATTTTTCCTAATAGCAATCACTGGACAATAAATTTTGAGATCTAAAACAACTCAAGGCGAAATGTAAATTATTCACATAATAGAAACACTAAAATAGTTTTATATAATAACTTAATTATAAAATTGATAAAGCTTAAGAATTAAAAAGAATGAGTGCGATAAATTGACTTTCCAAACATAATTTGTAAATAATTAACTACGTAGTCCCAAGGCGAATTAAATCAGCTGACTATTTTTTCCCTAGTGCTGTTTTTTTCGAAGAGCTGTTTTCTGGTTATATTTTTGACAGCTTCAGTTGTTTTGGCAATACTTTTTCTCGTGCTGCCAAGTTCTTGTTTTCTCCCGCTAACACCTGGTTTAGTACGCCCTACGTAGTCCCATGAAAAATACACGTATTATACATAATTTTCACGTATGAACGTTTTATTAGTTTTGTTATAGATACTAATTTTTGAAAATTAACTGCCTGGTCCACGATGTCGACCGCTATCGCTCGCTTGCTTTTGTGACGACAAACAGCTGATTTGTGCCCCACTAAGAGTTTTCAGCACGACAAGTCGATCGACAATCAAAGCGAGCGATAACGTAAGCATTCTTGTACAAATTTGCGCCCCACTAAGAAATATTGTACGGCAACAACTGTCAAAATCAGTCACTTGCTTTTTGGTTGTCGACTGAGAAATTAATTTGACAAAATATATAAAAAATTGGTTATTTTATAAATAATTTTAGAAATTTCATGATGGAAAATTGATATGTACTCGTAGGTATTCATGTATATAAATATGTATTTTGATAAAAATATTCTTGTACAGCTAATAATTATTTATTACCAACAACATTTTTCAGCCTTAAAAAGGCAAATCTGAAGCAGATGCAGGTTCTAGTTGAATTTGTAAAATATACAAAATATCAAAAAATTATTTTGCTATAAGTTATTTTTCACAAAATTGATTTATTAAAAACATATGTTTTGTGTTTACATTTGAAGCAAGGCATATTCAAGAGGTGAGCTGACTAGCACAGCTGACTCAGATAGCTTTAGATCAAATTTGCATACTAACTAAAACAGTTTTACAGCATACACAAATAATTGTTACATTGCATATAAGTATGTATATACATACATTCACATTATCTATGTGTGTGTATACATACTCGTACAGACATATGTATGTTTGTATGTATGTGCATTAGGGTGGGTAAATTTTTTTGCCTACTAAGCGTATAGCAAAATCGTAATCTACGGGAAATTCTAAGAACTTTTCCCACAGAAACCATGGTTCTAAAATCAAAATCGAGCTTCCGGTTTTTTAAGAGAAAATTTGGTGCTCACGACTATTGTTATTTAAACATAAACCTCCAAAACCATTATTTGGGTAAATAATTTTCTATAAATGAGGACAGATATAGAAAGCTGAGAAAATTTCCTTTAATTTAAGCCCTCTTCCAGCGTTACAGGTTAACTATTCACCAATTGCAATGAATATTTCCAAAAAAATAGCATTATTTTCGGTGTCCTGAGCACCAAATTTTCTCTTAAAAAACCGGAAGCTCGATCTTACAGATAGGGAAGTTGAATAGGACGTACCTGTCTCTCCGCTTGTCTCTAGGTAAAATTGGTTTTCTACAGCCATCAGAAGAGTTGGAGATTAGGGTCTTGAATTAAAATCAATTCGTATTGAAAATAACAAGTAATAAAAAAAAAATATATGTATACCTTTTATGTTTTATATGTACATACATATGTATATAGAAAATAATTTAATGACTTAGTGAAGGGTATATAAGATTCGGCATCTTACTTGTTTTATTTATTATGCGTGAAATTTTCCAGCTTTTTGTTCAACACTTAAAATGTTTTCCAAAAATTTATTTAAGCGATCACGTTTCTAAATGAGTTTTTTCGTTTTGGGGTTTTAGCTATTTATTTATTATACTATACTCAATTAAAAAGAGAATAAAATTTATAATCGAATGTCACTATTTAAGGTTAAAGCAACTGCAGTTACTTGGCCAGTTATTAAAATTTAGCAGACGATTACGAGATACTTATAATGGGCGTTACGAAAATATGACAAGCACACAATTTTTTTGATGGGTTTTTTTTTTAATTAGGACCAGCACACAGGGGATGACCCCTACGTATGCAGTGCATTGTGCTGGAACTCAGTGAGAGGGATAGGGAAGAGAAGATAGATGTTGAAAATTTAGAAGACTTAACTATTTCACAACTCTGCTTTGCGCGTTATGTTAATTTTTAAGACGGTGTTGAGGCGCCTCCGGTTTTAAGTAGACGTATTAACTTTGTTAAGCTGTGTTATTAGCAGGCATTTTATTAATTGTTTTACTTCGCCGATGTTTCTGCTAACCGACGAAGGAGGGCGATGTTGTGTACATTAGTTGGAAACAGCATCAATCGCTGTCGGAACAGGTTTTAGTGACCAGTGCTATGCCTTCATCACTTAAATAGTCCGACAACAATTAATACCATGTCTTGCTAATGTACATTAAAGAAATTAATGATGTTGATTGACTTGCTCTGGCCAGGGTTTGAACCCAGGCCCTAAGTCATTGTTTGCTTAGTAGTCAACGCGCTAACCACTTCAGCCAACACCACCCTCAAACCAAACCAATTTGCTTACAAATAAAATGTATTAAATCGAATAAATTCTTTGACATTATGGATCATAAAAACGGCAATTAAATATGACTGATGGTCAATAACAGGCTGATGTAGGTTTTTTTTTGTTTTTTTTGTGAAAAATAAATCAAGAGATTAACTTGTCTATAGAAAAGTCCCAGGACAGAATCGAACCCACGACTCTGCAGTAAAAGGCCAATACCTATCACGGCGCCACCTAAACCTCAAAGTAAGTAAGTTAATAGGGAACACATTTTGATTCATGGCCATTTGAGTGTAAGATCATCTAGGAGTCAATGTCGTATAGTTAGGAGTGTTTTTGTTGAGAAGTTAAAAGGTATCCAGGACCTTTTGACTGCATTAAATGGGTTCCACCATCCATCCATATTGAAGAATCACTTGGTGTTCCTAGGATATGTAGCCAAGATTGCATCTAACTAGTTATTACGGTATCATGAAAATTAAGCTTCACTTCATTGAGTGTGGGAAGAGAAATATTTTATACCTTCTATCAAATACAGCACGACTTGAATGCGGCCTAATACTGAAGCTGCCGATGCATCCCGGTCTAGTCTGCAGACAGTTTGTGCTGTTTCTCGGCGTACCCCAAAAACTTTAAATGCCATAAAGTCATGTTTCACAGACGTAAACTTTAAAAATGCCGACACATGTTCCGTATTCTTTTTGTGAGCCCTTTGATGGGATGTATTACCGCAACGTTTTTAGTTTGTTTTTAAATATTCACATGCTTAAATATTTTCCTTAATTTCGCCTATACGTATTGGAAAATATCATTATAAATCATCAATATAAAATTTTTATTACATTGTTTTGGTGCTCAGGAATCCAGAAGGAGCACATCGTACAATGACAAATATATGAAATTCGATCGAAATTTTAAATTTGGCACCATTTTTGGATTGTACATTCTATTTTTTTTTCTTTATTGCTTTATTAAATTATTAATTCGAGTTTAAACAGCTGCTAGCAAATGATCAGCAAAGGTTCATCATCAATATGCGGTCCATTAGCTGCCCTAACTGATTCACACTATATAATTAATTTTAAGCCTCATGGAAAGTAAGTGTGTTAACTTTCAGTACATTTACAGTTTTTTTGCGGACTTCTAGAACAAGTAGTATATTTATTGCAAATGATTGATCATTCTCCCTATACGTCTTTAAATAACTGATCACGGTATTTTATAAATTTCTACGTAAAATTGGAATAATTGTAGAATAAATTCAATTCCAGCAACAAAAATACGTTGTTTTTTGCACTTTTACACGATTTTAAAAAATACTGCAACTTATCTTATTTTATTTATTTATTTATCTATTTTCATTTCATTTTTATCATTGTCGAGTACAAACTCTCTTTAGCGAATTTTTCATTAATTAAAACAATAAACTAGTTAATTAATGACAGACATACACATGTACATACCTACGTACGTACATACATATAGTTAGGCGATTACATAACATTTTTTTAAGTATTTTTGGAACATTTGTAGTCAATCTTCTTGTTGTTTTTTGTAGCTAAATATTGACTAAACAATTAAAGCTGCATTTTTTTGTTTGAAACACTCAAATAAACTTGAATTTGTGTGGCTAAATATTATTGTGTGTTTATTCATTCGTCCGTCCCTCGAACCGTCCAACCGACCATCGTACAAATGACAAAATAAAAAAATTCTGTCACGTTCCAAATCTCCGTATTGAAATGAAAATGCACTTTGTATTCAAAACAATTCTTTACAATAGAACGAACGTTGCAGAAAGCAGCGACTAAATGCTGAAGAAAACTGAAAATAAACTTTAGATGTTGATTTTTAACAGACATTTGAATTTCAGCCGATGATTTTATTCAATACCGTCAATGCTATTAGACATATTTTTAATTATTTATTAAACACTCGGCTAAAAATTTAAAAAGATATAATAAAAGAATTTTAAGAGGAAATAATGATTTTTAATGGATCTCGTAAAAACAGAAAGAATTTTAAATAAATCATTTTATTGGTAACATGCGTTTTTTTTATTACTTCAGAGAAACGCGGGCGATAAAATCGTTAAGCTTCATGGGGAAAATACAGAAAGTTTCTATGTTTGGATGTATGTTCTACATTAACGGGAGACCCACTTAATGTTTTTGGTTGAAAGGTGGTAGACGGGTAGATTATGGTCCAAATTAAAATATAGGGTACTTTTGCAGGCCAAAAAAGGGATAAATTGGTAGTTGCTGAAATGAGAAACCGATTAATTTTGGTACTTTTTTTACTTATGGTACTCTTTTACCTTAAGTGTTTTTTTACTTTTCGAACATATTCTCTTGAGAAATTGAGAAGACTTGACCGAAAACGATCTCTATTCTTATTGAGTTATAAGTGCTTTTACATTTAACTTCACAACAGTAACAAAAACAAAATATCGGCAGTATTTCTTTCCTAAATGATGTATTATAACTTGTTCCGCTTTACTGCATTAAAAACTGAATTTTCAAAATAATTGAACATGGCTTTTCTATTTTCAAGTGAAGTTATGCTACATGAATTTAATATTTTTAAAAAATTATAGTTTAATTTTTTTATAGTTTCTGTTTCGAATATACAAACGAAAATATTTTACAATATAAATATCGTCTTCCATTAAAAAAAATTAAAATTCTGAATCCAGATAAATCCCGAAACATTTGAAATTTCATAAATCTCGAATACTGCGATTCTCACAGCCAGATCCGTTTGTCATCCCTACTATGTAAGTACTAAGCTTTTTAAATAGTTTAAAAACTTTGATTAATTTTTATTTTTTAAAGGTGGTGAAGTTAAATGAAATGGAATGTTTTGTGTTCGTTTTATATAAATAAAATTAAAAAAAAAAAAATATCTTTGCAGAAGTGTTCTTTTGTGTATTTTCTAAACGAATATGCACTTTATGTTGCTTTTTATTAAAAAAAGAAAACTTTTGGAAATTAAAAGTTCTCGAAAATTAGAGCTACTCCAGGAACAAAGTTGTTCCAATTTACGAGCGTCTACTGTATTGGGAACTTTCTGAGTGGTAAAAAGAGGAAATTTGTACTTTTTCTTTTTTCTTTTTTTGAATTTTTTTATACTTGTACTTTTGTTAGGTTTTTTTCATTTTCAATAAATTTTGCTCGGCACGTGCACAATGTCGCGGGTAAAATTTAGTAACTAATATTTTCTTGGTTATTTTAGCAGATTTGGCAAGTTTTCAATATTTAACTTATATTTTATAATTACTTTACTTGTTCGGGATTTGTTATAAATCTTTCGAGAGCTTAAAGACGGTTCACGCTATAAAACATGTACATAATTTTGAGTATTTTTAGTAAAATTACGTTTTTAGAAAAACTTGAAACAATAACTTGATCTGAAAAGCATTTTCACTTAGTATTTATATTAGTGTGAAAACACTTTAAGGAAACATTAAATTTAAAATAAGTTTTGTAAAATGACATGATTTCTTTGATTCTATTTATTTATTGATTGCAAAGCGTAGCGACAACTTCTTAACAATTCATTGCAAAGCTGACACTATTATCGTCCAAGCACGATATCGTTAAGCTCTATAGCTGAAATATCGTGCACAGGTAGGTCCTGATTAGAAATTACCGAAAATGATTTTTTAATGGGCACTTTTCATCTGGGGGACAATCATTCCCCTTTTTGTATGGGGCACTTCTAGTTGATCTAGAAAGTGAAATTTCGTGCACATGTAGGTCCTGATGAGAAATTAACAAAAATAATTTTTAAACGGGCACTTTTCACCTGGGGGGACTAGGGTTTCCTTATTTGTATGGGGCATTTCCAGTATAGGTAGAAAGCTGAAATTTGGTACACAGGTAGGCCCTGATAAGAAATTAACGAAAATGATTCTTAAACTGGCACTTTTCATCTGGTGCGACTATGGTGCCCCTTCTTTGTATAGGGCACTTTTAGTATAGCTGGAAAGCTGAAATTTTCTACACAGGTAGGCCCAGATAAGCAATACATATAAATATTTATACAAAAACAACTCAAAAACATAATTGTGAAAATAAGGCCAAGTTCGTATCCAAAAAGTTTCGGCCGTAAAAAGTACTGAGATCAAAATAAGGACCAAGTTCTTGATAGGTACAATTCCATCTCATTTCTAGGCAACCTAACAAAAGTACTTTTTTCACATAATACACCTTTTTCCTTGAAAAGGAAATTTTTTTGCACAAAAAATATCTTTGGTTACAAATAATCTTTCTATCACAAAAAAGTACTTTTTATTGCAAAAATTATATAATTTTACTAAAAGGAATTTATTTTTTTTGCAAACACATATCTTTTTAACAAAATGTAATGAAAGTTTTTATTACCAAAGATTTTTATTTTCATAAAAAGGGTTTTATATTAGAAAAAGAATCATTTTGATAAAATATAAGTACGTTTCGCGCAAAACAAATCGAAAAAGTAGCCTTGATGCTCGAGTGGTATTTTTAAAACCTAAAATTACTTTTTTCAAATATTCATACAAAGTAGATAGTTTGTAAAATTTTTTACCCAAATTACCAACTATTTTAAAAAGTACCTTTTTCTTTCATCTAAAATGATTCTCAAGCACAAAAGATAAAAAGAGATTCTCAAGCACAAAATAAAGAAAATAGACTCCATATATCTTTTTTTTTTTGTAATTGACTTTTTTTTATAAAAGTTACAGTTTTATCTGACATTTTTACAAAAACTACTTTGTTTTTCCTAAAAAATATATGTATATGTATTATCTTATTCAAGAGACGATGGAATTGGATTGGTCACACCCTGCGGAAATCACCAACAGAAATATGCGGACAGGCTCTAGATTGGAACCCGCAAGGTAGCAGGAAACGAGGAAAGCCAAAGCATACATGGAGAAGAACTATTGAAGATGATATGAAAAAAATGTGATACTATCCTCGAGATAGAGGAGAATGGCGAAATTACGTTGAGGCCCTATGCTCCACAGGGAGCTAAAGGAAATAAGAAGAAGATTATCTTATTCACGCTAAATATCTTTTTCACAAAAAGTATATGTTCAAAGAAATCCTAAATAAATTTCTTTGATTCATAATTTTAATGTTTGTGTTTAAACAAATAGTAGTTTTTCAACAAAAAATACCACTGTGATATTAAGAACTTTTTTCATAAAATGTATGTCTGTATACCATACTCGTACTATTAAATTCGTCACAAAATGTTCCAGGTTTCGCCAAAAGTACCATTCTCACAAAAAAAAAAAAACATTTTTATTATAAGTTACACTTTTTAACTGCATGTAAGTGCAAAAAAATAAAACATCATGTTTAAAAGACAAAAAAGATACATTTTTTACCAAAAAAGTTGATCTTTTCCCCAAAATCCAACAGAATATTTTTTATTTTCTTAAAAATCACTTCTCCGAAAATGAAACTATTTTATGACATCAGTCCGTTTTTACACATATTTTTTCTAGCGTAGAAGCATGCCGTTTTCAACAAAAAGGGGTGCTGCTGATTCGTTTGGACCATTTTGTCCTACATCAGACAATTTATTGCTCAAATTGTTTGCCAATTCATTAGCAGTAACATCACAATGTCCATGAGTTTATTCCAAAGCTACACAAAAAAATCCAATAACACCAACAACTACAACAATCATTACAATTATATACAGTGATGCCAACTCTTGCAACATCAAAAGCACTGTGAGCCCATGGAAATAGGGTAAAAAAGGGTAAAACTGAAACAAATTTCGGGTACAAAAGCACTAACCTAATTTTGTTTTGGGTCTGGTGGATCAAAAGACAGATCTATTGCTTTTTCATGGCTTTTTGTGTGACTTTGTCAGAGTAAATCGCTTTATCGTGCATTTATATCACAATTACAAAAAATAAAATATGCTTTTAGTTCATCTTTTGTTTATCTAAACCACCTTTTAAAAGCTGGATCATTTTCCCAAGCTTTTCTATATATTTGTTTTTCGATCTAAAGATAAGCCATTGTGAGATGATGAACCTTAACACATATGAACTTTAACATCCATGAAGAACTTACTTTTAATAACTGTTCAGCTTGATAATAACCAAGGCACTTTCTTGCTTAAATTTCCACAACAAACAAATCAAATTATATGTACTAATATTAAAAGTAAGATCTCTGCTAAACAAATAAATCATAAAAATTTATGCACGAATTTAAAAAAAAAGATGTTTGAGAAATTCTAGAATTCAAACTCTTAACAGCTTGCGAGTACTAATCAAAATATAGATGCAAATATTACGCAGTTGGTTAAAAAAGTATTAGGTGTGTTTAATTAAAGAATAGTAGGAAAATGGTTCAGTGCCAAAAATGTTGATTCATTAAAACGCACCTAAAAGCACTGTGAGAAATTGTTAAAAGCACTATAAATACCCGCTTTTCAAAAACGGGTATTTTACAAAATTTCGGGTATTGCTTAATTAAAAAAGCACCAAAAAATACCCGAAAAGCACCAAAATGGCAACGCTGATTATATATTATAATAATACTCGCATTTTGCAAGTTGAAACGCAACAACAACAAACTCATAAATAAAACTACAACTAGTTTATCATCAGTAGCATGTAGATATAAAAGACTGCATAAAATAAGTAATGAACAACTTTGTTGTTGATAATTTTATATCTACATTTTATGGCAGAGAGAGCGTGTAGTGATTGGATACAGTGATGGATTTCGAGTTTTTGTGTTTTGGGCCAAATTGACTATTTAAAAGGGCCTAAATAGCTTCGAGAGGGCCAACAAAATTTTTTGGAATATATTTGATAACAAGCTCTTTATTTAAATAAAAACAATAGTTATACTAATACAGTATATGCGTTTTATTTTTAATAAATTTAAACAAATGCTTTAAAAGGAACACGAAATTTAATTTTTCAATACAAATTTTATTCATCAAGAATTTTTTACAATATCTTTTTTAAAATATTTTTTTTTGTTTACTTGATATTGGTACTAGCCAAGGCAGGTGATCGCACTAATAAAACAAGTACAACATGTAAAAAAACCACAAGCATTTTGTTTTTGTAAAATCATTGTACAATGTCAAACTCAAGAAGCAAATAGTGTATTTTGACATCCGACAATGATGAAAATGTCAAACCGTTCGAACGATTTGAAGCAGTTAGTTGAATTTTGAGCTGAAAGGGCCAAAATAGATTCGAAAGTACCACAGGGCCATCAAACATTCAAAAGTACCACAAATGGGCCAATTGTGCCACATTTTCCATCACTGATTGGATATACATACATATAAGAGAATCCTAATATATCATGCGATCATTCGTACATACATATGTATACATACATACATTGACATATACATATATACATAGTTATTTCCTAACTTATCTTTTTTGATAAATTGTTTAAAAATATTAAACATAATTATGTAAATGGAATTTTAATTTATAGTGTCCTTCTTAGTGAAATGTAATATCGATTTAATGACTTATTAATTTTTGAAATTAACCTTTTAACCACAAAATAGAAAACTATTATTAACACGAAGGCTAACAGATTTTTTAATAACGTTTAAATTTAATAAATATTTTGCCTGCAATATTTACTGTGAATTACTGGAATAATTGTGAATTGATGTTTTCGTACTAAAGAAATCCCGGTGGAAAATTACTAATTCAATTGTGAATTGTTTACAACAACTAGAGTAAAAATCGCCAGAGATGCCAACTGTTCCAAGACAAAACGAGCAAATCAAACAGACAAAAAGAGCTGAATCAATGGAACTAAATTTTATAATGAATGATTTTTCTATTTTTAATTCATTCGAACCTGGAGTGCCATTTTCCCATATGCTGGTCCTCGCTCTAACCGAGCAATGGCCAGTCAAGGCGCCTACTAAGACTCTCAAAACCTTTCTATTCATACCCAGCAGTAGATCAGATTTACCTGAGTCTAGTTCTGTCCATATGGAACTCGAGACTCTACAATCTTCTCTATTCCTCCAGGAATGGTTAGTTCTGCTAATTACCCAATTACTGAGTTCCCTATAGTAGTGACCGATTGGAGGTTTAACCGACCTGTCACTAACTGCCACATCTAATGCTGACCCTATTCTTGCCAGCTCATCAGCAATTTCGTTTCCCTCAATATTGTAATGTCCTGGTACCCAACATAGCCTAACGCTAAATTTGTCCATAAGCAAATTGAGAGATAGCCTACACTTGCTGACCAGCTTCGATTTGACACTATGCCCCTTCAAAGCTTTCAGCGCCGCCTGACTGTCAACGTAGAATGTTACCTCCATGCCTTCAGTTACATGTTCGGTCACTAGTTCCGTGGCCCTGAGGATCGCTAGGATCAGCCTGAAATACACTACATTCGTTCGGTAGCCTAAAAGACCTACGAATGTCCGTTCCTAAAAAATAGACGCCAGCACCCGTGCCTATTTCCATTTTCGATCCATCTGTAAAGACCGCGCAGCCCTCGTACAGTCTATCATATTTGACCCAAAGATCCCTATCGGGAATGAATAGTGAAGGCGTTCTAATAAAATTAATCTCAACAACCTTAGAGTCCGTAAAACCAGGGGATATGGTCTCCCGTCTGCTAAAACTAAAAAATTACTATGAGTTTTTTATTTTTTTTACTATGAGAAATAAAAAACTCGTAGTAATTTTGAAATTTCATTAATTCAATAAAACTGAACTTAAGTCTAATAATAATAATTTCTCATTTATACATTATTACAGTTCAAATAATAATTACGTTTATTCGTAATAATAACTTAAAAAAAAATAATAAATAAAAATAAAAAAAAAATTTTTCAATAGATTCGACATTCATACATAAAGAAAATGTAAAATAACTAAATACGCATCCAATCCTGCGCTCCTATCAAACGTGGAGCCGCTGACTTCAGGGCTAACTATAATGTGCTTAAGCTAGCTTAAGGAACTGTGCGAATACATACATATAACCAAATGTTCATAGCTATAATGTACTTTAGAACTTTTCGTGAAGATTCGTCAAGTTTCATGTTAAGCAAACACCGAAACCAATCGTACCTTCCTTAAGCCAACAGCTTATAAGCAGGGTTTATTCATTGAAAATTGTTAAAAGTGTTGCATTTGTTAGTACCTTTTTATTTACGAATAGTTCATTTGATTTCTAACATAACAAAAATTTAAATAAATTGCTTATTTATAGTTTTAGCTTAATTAGACGTTGACATAAAATCAATTTTTGGGAAAATTAGATGAAAATAGTTTTTGAATAGTACATATATTTGCAACTCAGCGAAGAGAGTATTTTTAAGTCAAATAAGTACAATATAGCCACACAAAAGTCGTCAATAATTTGCTTAAGCTTTTGACATGCTTTTCGTTGATTTCTGACAGTAGCTTAAGCACATTATAGTTAGCCCTTTACAGTTTCATTCAAGTTTTATAATAACTGCTATAAATATTGTAATCTGATGGACATACGGTGCCATAGTTTTATATGTGTATTTATTGTTTTCAGACTGAGCACTATCCCTGACTTGTTCATTTAATGGGTAGTAATTTTAATATCACCTCATCATTTTCGCTTGATTGTGGTTCAGTGATGGCGACACCACAAGACTTTGGTTTTTAGCCAGGTTGAGTTGTTGTCTCTTTTTGTTGAAAGCAGTCTACACTCCGTTCCGTTAAATCTGTGCAAGACATTAGCAAGTTGTAAATTGGATGGCTTCGGATTGGATGCATGATAGAATGCCCTCACTTTCTAAAAATAGTTTAAATGACAAAGATTTCTATAATTCTATACATTTATTGTTAAATATTTCAAATAATGGAGATGTCTTTGTTATAGTAATCGACGTTTAAAAGTTCCTCTGATGACGATCTTTGGTCATCTTGGAATTTTTAACAAATATTTCTATTTCTAATAATTTATTTGTTGTTGTTACTTTCAGTGGCGTGTTTTTAAGTTTTCTTTGTTTCGAGTACTTGATATGTGCTTAAACATTTAATTTGTAAAAATAATTTGCAATTACAAAATTAATAACACGGTACAACGTAGTCAAAATCTGTAACGACTGATTCCGTCAAAGCGTCCTATTACACTATCTTAGATCTATAATATACTTAGTTATGATATTAAGCATTAATAAAAGTTGAAGTTATTAGGCACGCTACAGAGCCACAGAAGCTTAACTGTTTGTTTTTTTTTTTTTAATTAATAAAAATACCCATATATAAAAGTTGTGAGTATATTTTAAAAATTGAGCGTAACAATTACGAGATTTCATATGATGATTTAGTTTAAAAATTTCCTTCTTAAAGTGAACTCCAGATGTAAAGCTTAAAAGATGTGATATATATACGAGTAGTTCATTATCGCAATCAGTCGTTAGAACTTGTCAGTTATTTTTTGTTTTACTGTGTAATTTATTTCATTTCTAATTTACCAATAGAACAGCCTGACTCTCGCCTTGCAATTTACCTTCAATATGTAAAAAAATATTATTAAAAATAGTATTCTTATCATTATTAAAAAAAAAAAAAAAAAAAACGAAGATTAATGTACAATTTTCTTATTCATTTATTTATTTGTATTTGTATCTGTATTGGCTGCCTCTGTTTGGTAAATTGATAAAACACGTTTATATTTGAATAGTTCAGTGTATTTCTATGATTAATAATTAACACTTTTAGAGTATTTTTTTTTTAAGTTATTTATTAAACAAAAAATCAAGAGCAAAATGTAACGAGTCTTTTCACCCTCCCTTAACGGAAAATAATTTTTATTTATCTTGTGAAATTTAATAAAAATAAAAAAACAGTTCGGCTAAAGTACTAATTTTCTCTGTAATGCGGAGTGCGGTTTACAGGCATATCGAAGTGTGCTCTTCATGTAGAGCGTGTTGTACGTAAAAAGTGACGAATTTCGGGAAAAATTTCCCTGATTTCGTTAGAACACATTCCGTTATAGTAGCGATAGAACAGTGAAATACTCCCTACATTGCGTCGATGCTACATTGAGTCAATACAGTTGGCTACCCTACTGTTACCGATAAGCTTCTTCGCCCTCTCCTGTACGCGGTCAAGTAACTTCAAATAGACTTTAAAGCGTTGTATTCCATTTTCGGTCGAATAGTAAGGAGATCAGATGGAGTGAAGTATGTCTTGCACCGTCTTAAAAAACCGTGACACTTGAATGCTTGAGACATGAAGTTAATCCTAAACTGTGTTTTAGCGGGTCAAAAGGACCTATTGAACTTTTTATTGTATATATTTGCTGCACAAAGATACTTCGGGTCGCAGTGCCTATGTCCCTACTTAATAACATGTATGTATATAATTTCCCGCCGTTCCTACAAGGAGTATAGATCGGTAAGAAAATTCTTCAATATGTCTCTATTTTGTGCTAACGCCTTCACTTCTTCCACAACTCTTGCCACTGCTGCTTACTTCCGTCCTAATCTGCTTTTTCCATGTTTGCGCTATTTGCGTCTTCTGTTTTTCGTCATAGCGTATGATTAAATGTTATTCTCGGCCAGAATACACATAGGATCCCGCGAATACAAAGGTTCACAAATACTTGAATTTTTCGCATATCACGAGTGGCAGCGTTTCAAGTTTTGTAAGGGTTTTGAGATGACGATTTCCAAATAGATTTTAGATGGTAAAATATTTGAGGTGCCGTAGATATAATTCTATCAAATAGCAGAATTAGACGAAATCCTCTACTTTGCTTGAACCAATTTAAAGTAAATCTCGGAAGGTTGTGTAAATTTTTTGCATTCGAAATCAAAATTTTTAAACATGCTGATTAAGCTGCCACTGTTACGCTTCGGAAGTTTAGTTCGATATCTGTGCAGCTTTGAGCCAGTAAATAGATATCTTCTGCATAATCAATACCATTTAGACGGCATTTCACTTGCGTGCTATCCGCCTGGAATCTTCCAAGGATTGTGTTCACAACTAGATTAAATAGAATTGGTAACGGGGCACAACCCTGTGGAGCACCTATCCCAACTTTTTACATCCACTGCAATGAGCCTTCTGATCGGTCCTACTTGGTGAATCCTGCGTAATCCTTAACCATTACACTTCAAGACGACTCACAAACCTCTACGTTGTGGCCCCAGGGTGATGTGCTTGACTAGCGGTACGGAGCCAATTTTTTTTTGCTCAGCTGGCAACCCCATTATCGGGATGGAGTACGTTAGGCTAATCATCTATTTATTCGAAAATTTAACGATTAACATTAACAGTCAAAATTTCGAATGACCGAAAAAAAATAATTATAGTTGCTTATGGTCCTTCGAACTGGATTTGAATTGATGCAATGGAATAGAATTTACATAATTTACGAATTTTTTCCAAAAATCTAGTAGAGGAAACTTAATTCCCAAAAGCTACAACAGAGCCTGACAAGCAACAATTTTCAGTTTTAATGAAGTATTATATTTTCGCCAATCAAGACTCGGGAACGTATTGCATAGCCTCCCTGTGCACAAGGGAAGCCATCACTTATAAAAGGCTTTTGTTAAGGAGGGACCGACCGTTTAATGCAATTGTAATTGTAAGTCGATCTAAAGTGTCTTTAAAGTCATATGCTCTTCTCTGACCTTTTGTGTGCTTAACAATTCTTTTTTAACTGTTTACAACATTTACAGAATTCTGGTGATACGTTGAATTTATTTTAAACGGTCGAGCTACATCCTTATATTCAATAGAAGTTTTTAATAGAGCTTTCACAAGTTCTAGGACAAGTACGTTTGGGCCAATTATTGCCGATGGAAAAGTTATTCTTCGATTATATTTTTAAAAATATACTTGAGAACGACTCGAACAGTTTTGATAAAAAGCAAAGCAAAAAAAAAATACTTTCATTTGCCTTGATTTTTTTATAATAACATCGAAAAATATTTTTTGTTAAAAATTTAAAAACTATTGCTGAACTAAAACTGATAATTGATTGCCGGGGATCACAAAAAGTCCAAATTTTCTTCCACTGGAATTTTGAGCATTCCATCTTAAGTTGCTTTGCACTGTAAATAATCTCCTTAAAACTGTTTTTTATTTTGACTACTACCCATAAATAATATTTTTCTTTTAAATTTTATAGGTTTCTTAAACTTTGCAGTATATTTTCGTATTCTAAAGTTCTTTCTTTTATATTCTCATTTAGATGAAATTTAAATTCAAATCATTAATGGCTGAATACATGAATGAATGATATGCTAGAGATTGATTTTATTTTAAATAATTCAGAAAGTTTTCTTACACACCACATGGTTAAAGATAGACAGAAAAACAGTTGGCAATAAAAGTAAATAAACGTTTAAAAGGCTAAATTAAAAACTATATTCAAAATTATTTTTACACGTCAAGTTTCAAATTTTAATATCCTGCAGATAAATAATTTGATTTGATCAATTTTGAACGATTATATATTGTAAATCTGATATTGAGGGATTAAAGAATTTTAGACTTTGAAAGGCCATAATCTTAATATTAATAAGTGATTTGAAAAGCAAAATTAAATTTAAAAGATTTAAATTATAATCTTATATTCTTTTTAACCGACTTTGAAAAAAGAAGAACGTTCACGATTCAAGTGGTATTTTTTTATTACATACAAATTTTAAAAGTTGTGGCACGTTATCTCCCCCTAATTCTACAAAAATATTATTTTTCGCCTAACTTCGCTATTTATTCACCAATTTTCCAAGTTTTGTTTGTTTGTTTGGGTTTGCATGCAGCATGGTCCCATCGGTGGCAAGTTGCTACACTTTCTTTCATTTTTACTTATTGTATAAATCCTCAATTTATTGACCGATTTTAAAAATTCTTTTTTCGTTAGAAGGGTATTTATTTCATTTGTTTATCGGGGAGACAAACTGTATCCCGAAATATTGGTCCTATAGAAATCTAAGCACCCTCCTTAAATATTGTATAATCTATTTATGTCCTATTTTCTTTTTGTATTGCAGTCGTGATTTTTTTCTGTCAGATTTATAGTGAATAAATACATGAAGAAAGTTGTAATGTAATCAAACTTAAACAGTTTTTTAAATTACTACGAACTGTTTATTATTAATATTTGTACAGGCTAAAGTTCGTCAATGTTTTTAATCAGAGAAATATTAGGTATACATTTTTAACATATTTCGAACAACAGAGGAAAAATTTCATATTTATACCTCCCTTTTGTAGATTTTTCAACAGCACTGGCTGTATTTGTAATTGTGTATAAATAGATTTGTATTTGTAGGGGGGAAATGTTGCAGTTAATGCGGGCGGAAGAAAATTGTTTTCTTAGAGTTTCAAAGAAATTTTCCTAAGTATTTTTGCAATATTTTTCTTGAATTTTTCCAGCTGCAGATAATATATTTGAAAATACATACATACTAACTTTTTCACCCTGGAAATTGTTCCCTAAGGTGCTGATAGTTTTTGTTGCATAGTGTAATTTCGAATTGGTAATAGCATTGCTTTTCTCTGCATATTCAATGTCAATGATTTAATTTTAATTTTATCTGTATTTTTATTGTCATTCTTTCTTTCTCTCCACTTGTTGTAAATAAATGTTCACTGTTTAATTCGGTATCCACTACCTACCTGTATTTGAATGTTAAAAATAAATTTGTCTTCAAATCGTAAACTCTTGAAAAAGAATTAATTAAAATTCTGAAAGTGTTCACTTTTGCTATATTCTTTTAATTTTTTGCAAATGGCTTTTGTACAGGTTCGTGAAACTATTTGTTGTTACATACAATTTTTTAGCCAATTGCTAGAAAAACTTAAAGAAATAATAGTAGAATGATAAAGAAATCATATCTGCCTGAAAAAAAAAACACAAAAATAAAAAAATATTTTTTTTTATGTCACAGTTGATGATGAATTCGGGAGATAACATTCTTTTGAAAATAAATAAAATAAAGTTATGAAACTTAAAAGATAACAGAGAAGCTTTTAAATAAAATATACAATAAAATATCTCAAAATAAGTTTACAATTATTTGCTAGATTGTTAAGTTATTTCTGTAAGTTCTTAAGGGCATAAACGAGCCATTCCTCCCCCTCTTTCTTGACGAGTATTGGTTCTCTTTCCATAGTTTTTACGAGATGAATGATTTTAATTTGCATTCCCAACACGTTTACAAAAATACAACAATTTGATAACAAGACCTTTGTCCAAACAAATCAATTCAATGGATACGCAACAACATCAACTCTATGCAAAGAATGTGACTGAGATTGATATTTTTATTAGCATTTTGTTTTCAGGTAATAAAACAAGTAAAATGTTTAATTAATTAGATAAACGCCAATTTAAACAACCACAAACCAAAAAATTATAAAATCTAGATTTTTGTTGAAACCTGCTAAGAAGCTTTGAAGAAAATAAAATTTTACGTAAAACTATTTTGTATTTTCAACGAGCCTGAAACTACTTTTAGCTTTAAAAACTTATTTCTTTCTCTATTTTTCATCAGATTCAAATACAAAACGAAATGGTTTTGAGGAAAGCTAAAGTTTAAGCTGAAAAAAAAATTCATGATCTTCGTTGATAAATATTCGGAGCCAGGAATAAAGCTTTGATTAAAACTGAAAAGAAATTAATTTTATACTGGTTTATATTTTATGTAACCTTAATAATTGTTTTAACTTTATGATTTCTTATTGTTTATAACTTTTTTAAAATTCTTGTCAAAAGGGGTTAAGAATTTTTAAGGCAATTAAATGATATTCTGCATAGTTCAATGTTTGTAAAATCGTTTGATACTTTAGAAGCTTAAATTTTTGCCGCTAATAAACTTTTTATAACAAAATTTTTCAAAAATTAATATTTACCGATTTGCATTTTAAATCGCTGTTATATTTAAAAGCTAACTTCGCAGAGCTTTGAAATCGTTTACGAAATATTAACGCATATTGTAAAAATAATGAAAGTTTAATAAAATAAATTTGAAAAGCTCTTTCACTGTAGTTTATCTATGTTTGCCTGATTGTGATGCCATGTGCAATCTATCTGTTTCATTTTGTTATTTGGCACACTAATAATGGAATAGACAAGAATTTAATCAGTTTTACAACTGAAATTGATAAGAAAATTGTATATAATTAAATTCAAGCTCAAAATGAAAACATAACAAATATAGGTACTTACAAACACATTTTGATTTTAAATATTCGAGAACTTTCGTAAATATAATTTTGACCCTTTAAAATTTATTTCCTTATGATTTATCAGCATTCCAGTATTGTTTTACCGTTTAATTGAATTTATTTTGTTTGTTTAAGTGAAATTTTAACCAACATTAATCGCAAAGTTATTGTTTCTATTCAATTAATTTCAGACGTCGTAGTGAAGCGGTGTACTTTTATTAATTTGATATTATTTTAAATGTTTTGTTGATTAAATAATAAAGTTAATTAAAAGTTCATTATCACCTACTTGGAGGCAATAATGACGTAATTTTTATTCTATTAATTTGAAATTCAAGAAAATTGCTGTAGAAAAAAGTTCTTATTTTTTAAATTAATTTTTATAAATATTTAAACCATTGGTGCCCAGGCCCTATGCTCTTCATGCTCATTTGTTTTTGTAATACTCTTAGCTATGGGCTGTGTGTTTTAATATACTCATACAGCAGTCAACAACCTCAATGCGAAATACACAAACAACTTTGTGTTATTAGTTTTTTTTTGTCTTTCTTCACTGTATACACACGCAAGAGCACAGCGACAACACTTTCGTATGCTTTGCTGGTAAACATTGACGACAGCGATCATCAATGTACATTTGGTTTTTGTTTAACGTATGATATGAAATAAATATATGAAATATATGTTTTGTGTTTTCTTTGCATGTATTTGTTTTTACAACAAAAAATTTTGAATAAAAATTTGTTTTTCTTTAAATGTATTGGTGTTTGCTCTTCCATAAGGAACTTGTGGGCACCGCGGATTTAAACAAAAAGCAAACAAACAAATGTTTAGAGCTTTTAGTACATTCGTTTTAAGTGTCACCGAAATATTAAGTTATACAGGGTGGGCCAAAAGTTACCATGGGGTTTAAAAGTTTAATAACTTCGTTCACGCTACATGTTAAGGAAAAACAAAAAGTACTAAAAGCAAAACGCACCAAAAGTACCTGCTTTTCCTTATATTACACCGAAGAAAGTATATTATATTAATGTACGTTATTGTAAAAACAATTTAATTTTTTTTTTAATAAGAAGTTATAATAGTACCAAAAGTGACAGATTTTCATTATTTTGCCCCCAATATAAATAATAAAAACAAAACCTTCCAAAAGTACAATTTTACGCCGTTTTAATTAACACTTAAAAAGTACCATAGCAAATTTCATAAAAATCCATTAAAAAAGTATCCAAAAATAAAAAAGTACCCAAAGTACTTTTAAGCCTTCTCTAGACTTCCACAAATAATTAAAGACCAAAATTAGCCAAATCGGTCCAGCCGTTCTCGACTTTTAGCGAGACTAACGAACAGTAATTCATTTATATATACATATATACTAGCTTATCCCGGTGTGCTTCGCTACCCCCTCGTTATAAAATAAAATTAAAAGTATTTATATATCCTATTGTGAAAATTTAATGACGATCGGTCCAGTAGTTAAGACTATATTAAGATTTTTAATTTTCCTAAAAAGGGGCGTGGTTCCACCCACTTTTGTCCTGGTACGTATTCCAAATTATGCCAATACCATATGTACCAAATATCATCGACGTAGGTAAAAAAATGCCCAAAATATGGCGATTTAAATTTTTAGGTTATATGGGCGGTGCCACACCCCTTTGTCCAATCAAAACTTCATATAGCCTATAATTCATCCGAGAGTGCCAGTTAAATACTGTGAGAATTTCAGGAAGATCGGTTCAAGGGTTTGGCCTCCTATAAGGAACAAACAAACAAACAAACAAATAAACATTCGGTTTTATATATATAGAAGAAGATAGATAATTTAAATAGGATGATTAATTCATATAACAAAGTTGTTAATTAGTTTATTTTATGAAACCAATAAATTTGGTTTGTTTCTTTGCAGCTGTCAAACAATGGGTCCACCACCAACTGAAGAAATGCAATTCCTTTTGGTGGTATTAAGTCAAATTTGCATACAAAATGTACATTTTAGATTTTTTGATTTTTCGACTTATATTTTTGGCTTTTCTTCTCCTTTTTTTCTAAAGCTTCCTCGTGATTAGACGAACAAAAGAAAAAAAATCATACAAATCGGTCAAGTAGTTCTGGAGTTTTAGCGAGACTAAGACACAGCGTTTGAATTTTATATTTATAGATTACGTTTTTTTCGACAAATATTTGACAAATGTGAACGTAGCTTTAGAAAATTTTTTAAAATATTTTGAAGAAATTATTTTACTTAATACATCCTTTTTTGTTGCAAATGAAGAATATATTTTACAGATTTGTAAGATTTCCAAATTTCCAAATTTCTTATCATTGAATATATTGAATTGATATTCTTCTTGTTCTGTAACTTTTTTTGTGGAGACAACATCAAAAAAGTACTCTTACGCACTCGTTCTGTACTAAAATAGATTTCTGATGACAGCCTCCTTTTAGTCTCTATGACCTAGAAAGTAAAAAGGGACACTTGTGTGACCTATTTCTGATATAATCTTGAAGTCGTCTTGGTATATATTTACGGAATACGGAGATTATTCCCCATATTCATAAACTATTGTTAAAGTTAATGCTGGCTGGTGTATTGTAAGAATTTTGTGTGGCGAAACAGTTTTTATTGCGCCTTTATAAATCGTTCATAAATAATGGATAATAAATTTAATATCTTTACAAATTTGTAATATTACTAAGAGTCACATAAGTTGCCACATAGAATGTAATTTTTCTTAAAATCTTTATTCATAAACGACTGTCACATATGAAGTAGTTAATAAAGCAAGATTTCCCAACTGAAGTTTATACATTAAACCCACTTTAACTTTAATAATCGTTTATTAACAAGATATTTACTTTGATACATTTACTTTCACTTACACAAGCGTGCTTGTCGTAAGCTTTTTAATATCTCCGTTGCACACTCATATGTTTCACTTTATTATTGAAGATTTATCACACAGTTTTTTATATCTGCATTTTATCTATTTTCATTTTAATTTAGTAGGAATATTGTAAAATTCTTGTTTAAAGTACACCCTCCAACATTTTGTGTAAATAAATATGGAAAACAAAATCATTAATTGATTTTGAAAAGAGAAAAAACTCGAATGATATGAAAGCTTTATTTTTTTAGCAAATCTAATCAGAAATATGTTGTTACTATAATACTAGATGCCGTAAACAACAATGACATTTATTTTAGTTTCATATTGATAAGAATAAAAGCTTTATGGTTGGAATTTTAAGGCAAAAGAAAAAAAAACATCAATTTAATTAATTGTTAAATAAAGTTTTTAAAATTAAAGTAAATTTGATTGAAATGTTTTATAATTCTAGATCTTGATGAGGTCTCTCCTGCCAGTTGCTTGCTCTCTTGTTTTGGTAGTTGTGAATGAAGCCACTGTGGCAGCATGAACTCGACACGCGATACTAAAGCAGCCGTTAAGGCTCAAAAGAAACAACAAAAGTTGGTGAAAAAACAACAGCTACAGAAAACCAAATCGGAAACGGATCAAATGAACAAGAACCAAAAAAATTCTTTACATACTGCAAAACTTGGCAAAAATTCTACAACTACTGCCGTTAATCACAACAACAATAATATCAGCAACAATAATAATCTTAACGAAACTAACTTCAATAATCCAACAAATGTTAGTCAAAAATTTCGCGAATACTACGAACAACAACAGCTCGAAAAACAAGTTATCGATAGTAATACTCCGGCAATTTTAGCAATTGCCGGCCACCCCAAATTCGAAAGGTCTGGCAGCTTCTCTTTGAAAGGTAAACTCTCGAAACTTATCAACTCGATAACGAGCAGTAAAGAAAGTCTGAATAAAGTTGAAGATGAAAATGATTTGCCTTTTAAATTTAGCCGCAGTCGTTCCATGATTTTACCGCGTCGTACAAATCGTCGCAGTTTAATTGAACCACAACTGGAACAGTTATCCGAAGAAGATCCAACCTCACCGGCTTCACCACGTAAAAATTCCATGGAAACTACTGAAGTCAATATAACACCTCATACGCCTCAATCTATGGCTAATCCAGCCACTTCAACACCGTTGGAGGTTACGTCGGCAACGGCACTGTCACCGACAGAGCGTAAATCGTCTACGCCAATTTTAACTCAAGATGGGGGTACCTTTGATCCTATTGCCAATTTTAAGAAACGTAGATCTTCTACACTAATATCGTCATTTAGAACCACCTTTGGAATTAGTTCGGAAAAGAAAAAAGATAAATTAAATGACAAATGGCGGGCCTCCTTGCAATCACTGCAGGCGGTTGATACTATGGTCAGCTATGAGAATATGTCCTTTATCGATTATGACAAATTCAACAGCTATGAAAAACAATTGGAACGCAAACTCTCACAAATAAGTCTTATGGATCCCGTATTGAATTCCTCCATGGTACCCGATAATTCTCTAATATCAGATAATTCTTCTTTTATAATACCTTCGCCCTGCACTCCAAATACCACGGCCAATTCACCGTTTATTATTCCACAGACAGTGGTAAGAAGGCGTAAGACTTCATCGTCTTTAAATGGATCAGCGCGTGAATTAGCCAAACGTCGCAGTGCTTCGCGTAATAGCTTTAATGTGGATCCTGACTACGAACATAATTTGGATAAACCGCGTAATGTGTATCGTGAAAGTTTGGACTCGCGCAAACTCGTTTTACTCAATGACATTTTGAGAAATTCGTATATATTAGATAGTGATTTAGTGGACATATTAGATTTGGCATCAACGCCATTGACAGCTACCAAAAGGCCGTATTATAAACGGTGCTGCAGTCAATTAAGTATGGAACGAACGAAGGCGGGACGGGATGCGGTTGATGGAACAGTTAATGTACAGGTAAGCGGAAATGTTAAACAAAAAGGTTTCTGTGTAGAAAAATATATAAAATATTTCTTCGTGAATTTTTGTTATAGAATCGAGTTGAAATTGGGAATAAATTTTATTCGAATAAAATTATTCGAATTTTTATAAAAAAAATTTTAAAATCGTAATTTAGTCTTAACTACTGGACCCATCGTCATTAAATTTTCACAATAGATGTATTTTTGTTTTTTTTTTTTTATTAATTTTTTCGACCTTAAGTTGTTAATAATGTGTTATGTTTTTAATTAGGCTCTAGGTCACAATGGGTGTTTTGACAATAAAACAGAGGTTTGTTTTATTATATATATTTTTTCCTTTTTATTATTCGATATTTCGTGTTCGAAATATCATATTATTGTCAAAACACCCATTGTGACCTAGAGCCTAATTAAAAACATAACACATTATTTTCACAATAGGATATTCTTACGAAATAATAAATTCTTGACTATATAAAATTTTAATTGGACAAAGGGGCGTACCACCGCCCATATAACCCAAAAATTTAAATCGCCATATTTTGGGCATTTTTTGTCCTACGTCGATGATATTTGGTACATATGATATTGGCATAATTAGAAATACGTACCAGGAGAAAACTGGGTGGGAAGACGCCCCTTTTTAGGAAAATCATAAATCGTAATATAGTCTTAACTACTGGACCGATCGTCATTTAATTTTCACAATAGGATATTCTTACGAAATAATAAATACATGACTATATAAATACTTTCAGTTTTATTTTATAACGATGGGGGTAGCGAAGCACACGGGTTTTTTCGGATTTTTATTATTGTTTTGCCGCAAGATTGGCGGTCCTGCCTTTTACTAATAAATAAACAGAGACAGCAGGCGAATGTTTACAATTATTAAAAAACATTGACATCGCAACATTGTGTGTTTTTTCCACATTTAATTCAATCGATTTGCTACATTTATTCGAAAAGAATACTTTATCGGACTTACATAGTCTATAAGTATGGATCCTTGGCTTTAATTTCCCATTGGTCCAAATGAGTGACAAACAAATTTTATAGAAAAATTCTCAAATACAATTGAGAAATCGGACTTAGATAGTCTATAAGTATGGATCCTTGACTTTAATTTCCCATTGGTCCAAATGAGTGACAAACATAAATGTGCCCACAAATAACCAAATTCACGTAGAGCTGAACAAAATTTACACAATTTTAATCTTTAAAATTTTATAGAAAAATTCTCAAATACAATTGAGAAATCGGACTTACATAGTCTATAAGTATGGATCCTTGGCTTTAATTTTCCATTGGTCCAAATGATTGACAAACAAGTGTTATAGAAAAATTCTCAAATACAATTGAGAAATCGGACTTAGATAGTCTATAAGTATGGATCCTTGGCTTTAATTTTCCATTGGTCCAAATGATTGACAAACAAGTGTTATGGAAAAATTCTCAAATACAATTGAGAAATCGGACTTACATAGTCTATAAGTATGGATCCTTGGCTTTAATTTCCCATTGGTCCAAATGAGTGACAAACAAGTGTTATAGAAAAATTCTCAAATACAATTGAGAAATCGGACTTAGATAGTCTATAAGTATGGATCCTTGGCTTTAATTTTCCATTGGTCCAAATGATTGACAAACAAGTGTTATAGAAAAATTCTCAAATACAATTGAGAAATCGGACTTAGATAGTCTATAAGTATGGATCCTTGGCTTTAATTTTCCATTGGTCCAAATGATTGACAAACAAGTGTTATAGAAAAATTCTCAAATACAATTGAGAAATCGGACTTACATAGTCTATAAGTATGGATCCTTAACTTTAATTTCCCATTGGTCCAAATGAGTGACAAACATAAATGTGCCCACAAATAACCAAATTCACGTAGAGCTGAACAAAATTTACACAATTTTAATCTTTAAAATTTTATAGAAAAATTCTCAAATACAATTGAGAAATCGGACTTACATAGTCTATAAGTATGGATCCTTAACTTTAATTTCCCATTGGTCCAAATGAGTGACAAACATAAATGTGCCCACAAATAACCAAATTCACGTAGAGCTGAACAAAATTTACACAATTTTAATCTTTAAAATTTTATAGAAAAATTCTCAAATACAATAGAGAAATCGGACTATAAGTATGGATCCTTAACTTTAATTTCCCATTGGTCCAAATGAGTGACAAACAAATTTTATAGAAAAATTCTCAAATACAATTGAGAAATCGGACTTAGATAGTCTATAAGTATGGATCCTTGGCTTTAATTTTCCATTGGTCCAAATGATTGACAAACAAGTGTTATAGAAAAATTCTCAAATACAATTGAGAAATCGGACTTACATAGTCTACAAGTATGGATCCTTAACTTTAATTTCCCATTGGTCCAAATGAGTGACAAACATAAATGTGCCCACAAATAGCCAAATTCACGTAGAGCTGAACAAAATTTACACAATTTTAATCTCTAAAATTTTATAGAAAAATTCTCAAATACAATAGAGAAATCGGACTATAAGTATGGATCCTTAACTTTAATTTCCCATTGGTCCAAATGAGTGACAAACAAATTTTATAGAAAAATTCTCAAATACAATTGAGAAATCGGACTTAGATAGTCTATAAGTATGGATCCTTGGCTTTAATTTTCCATTGGTCCAAATGATTGACAAACAAGTGTTATAGAAAAATTCTCAAATACAATTGAGAAATCGGACTTACATAGTCTATAAGTATGGATCCTTAACTTTAATTTCCCATTGGTCCAAATGAGTGACAAACATAAATGTGCCCACAAATAGCCAAATTCACGTAGAGCTGAACAAAATTTACACAATTTTAATCTTTAAAATTTTATAGAAAAATTCTCAAATACAATTGAGAAATCGGACTTACATAGTCTATAAGTATGGATCCTTAACTTTAATTTCCCATTGGTCCAAATGAGTGACAAACATAAATGTGCCCACAAATAGCCAAATTCACGTAGAGCTGAACAAAATTTACACAATTTTAATCTTTAAAATTTTATAGAAAAATTCTCAAATACAATAGAGAAATCGGACTTAGATAGTCTATAAGTATGGATCCTTGACTTTAATTTCCCATTGGTCCAAATGATTGACAAACAAGTGTTATGGAAAAATTCTCAAATACAATTGAGAAATCGGACTTACATAGTCTATAAGTATGGATCCTTGGCTTTAATTTTCCATTGGTCCAAATGATTGACAAACAAGTGTTATAGAAAAATTCTCAAATACAATTGAGAAATCGGACTTAGATAGTCTATAAGAATGGATCCTTGGCTTTAATTTTCTATTGGTCCAAATGATTGACAAACAAGTGTTATAGAAAAATTCTCAAATACAATTGAGAAATCGGACTTAAATAGTCTATAAGTATGGATCCTTGGCTTTAATTTTCCATTGGTCCAAATGATTGACAAACAAGTGTTATAGAAAAATTCTCAAATACAATTGAGAAATCGGACTTACATAGCCTATAAGTATGGATCCTTGGCTTTAATTTCCCATTGGTCCAAATGAGTGACAAACAAGTGTTATAGAAAAATTCTCAAATACAATTGAGAAATCGGACTTAGATAGTCTATAAGTATGGATCCTTGGCTTTAATTTTCCATTGGTCCAAATGATTGACAAACAAGTGTTATGGAAAAATTCTCAAATACAATTGAGAAATCGGACTTACATAGTCTATAAGTATGGATCCTTGGCTTTAATTTCCCATTGGTCCAAATGAGTGACAAACAAGTGTTATAGAAAAATTCTCAAATACAATTGAGAAATCGGACTTAGATAGTCTATAAGTATGGATCCTTGGCTTTAATTTTCCATTGGTCCAAATGATTGACAAACAAGTGTTATGGAAAAATTCTCAAATACAATTGAGAAATCGGACTTACATAGTCTATAAGTATGGATCCTTGGCTTTAATTTCCCATTGGTCCAAATGAGTGACAAACAAGTGTTATGGAAAAATTCTCAAATACAATTGAGAAATCGGACTTACATAGTCTATAAGTATGGATCCTTGGCTTTAATTTTCCATTGGTCCAAATGATTGACAAACAAGTGTTATAGAAAAATTCTCAAATACAATTGAGAAATCGGACTTAGATAGTCTATAAGTATGGATCCTTGGCTTTAATTTTCCATTGGTCCAAATGATTGACAAACAAGTGTTATGGAAAAATTCTCAAATACAATTGAGAAATCGGACTTACATAGTCTATAAGTATGGATCCTTGGCTTTAATTTCCCATTGGTCCAAATGAGTGACAAACAAGTGTTATAGAAAAATTCTCAAATACAATTGAGAAATCGGACTTAGATAGTCTATAAGTATGGATCCTTGGCTTTAATTTTCCATTGGTCCAAATGATTGACAAACAAGTGTTATAGAAAAATTCTCAAATACAATTGAGAAATCGGACTTAGATAGTCTATAAGTATGGATCCTTGGCTTTAATTTTCCATTGGTCCAAATGATTGACAAACAAGTGTTATAGAAAAATTCTCAAATACAATTGAGAAATCGGACTTACATAGTCTATAAGTATGGATCCTTAACTTTAATTTCCCATTGGTCCAAATGAGTGACAAACATAAATGTGCCCACAAATAACCAAATTCACGTAGAGCTGAACAAAATTTACACAATTTTAATCTTTAAAATTTTATAGAAAAATTCTCAAATACAATTGAGAAATCGGACTTACATAGTCTATAAGTATGGATCCTTGGCTTTAATTTTCCATTGGTCCAAATGATTGACAAACAAGTGTTATAGAAAAATTCTCAAATACAATTGAGAAATCGGACTTAGATAGTCTATAAGAATGGATCCTTGGCTTTAATTTTCTATTGGTCCAAATGATTGACAAACAAGTGTTATAGAAAAATTCTCAAATACAATTGAGAAATCGGACTTAGATAGTCTATAAGTATGGATCCTTAACTTTAATTTCCCATTGGTCCAAATGAGTGACAAACATAAATGTGCCCACAAATAGCCAAATTCACGTAGAGCTGAACAAAATTTACACAATTTTAATCTTTAAAATTTTATAGAAAAATTCTCAAATACAATTGAGAAATCGGACTTACATAGTCTATAAGTATGGATCCTTGACTTTAATTTCCCATTGATCCAAATGAGTGACAAACATAAATGTGCCCACAAATAGCCAAATTCCCGTAGAGCTGAACAAAATTTACACAATTTTAATCTTTAAAATTTTATAGAAAAATTCTCAAATACAATAGAGAAATCGGACTTAGATAGTCTATAAGTATGGATCCTTGGCTTTAATTTTCCATTGGTCCAAATGATTGACAAACAAGTGTTATAGAAAAATTCTCAAATACAATTGAGAAATCGGCCTTACATAGTCTATAAGTATGGATCCTTGGCTTTAATTTCCCATTGGTCCAAATGAGTGACAAACATAAATGTACCCACAAATAACCAAATTCACGTAGAGCTGAACAAAATTTACACATTTTTAATCTTTAAAATTTTATAGAAAAATTCTCAAATACAATTTAGAAATCGGACTTAGATAGTCTATAAGTATGGATCCTTGGCTTTAATTTTCCGTTGGTCCAAATGATTGACAAACAAGTGTTATAGAAAAATTCTCAAATACAATTGAGAAATCGGCCTTACATAGTCTATAAGTATGGATCCTTGGCTTTAATTTCCCATTGGTCCAAATGAGTGACAAACATAAATGTACCCACAAATAACCAAATTCACGTAGAGCTGAACAAAATTTACACATTTTTAATCTTTAAAATTTTATAGAAAATTTCTCAAATACAATTGAGAAATCGGACTTAGATAGTCTATAAGTATGGATCCTTGGCTTTAATTTTCCATTGGTCCAAATGAGTGACAAACATAAATGTGCCCACAAATAGCCAAATTCACGTAGAGCTGAACAAAATTTACACAATTTTAATCTTTAAAATTTTATAGAAAAATTCTCAAATACAATAGAGAAATCGGACTTACATAGTCTATAAGTATGGATCCTTGGCTTTAATTTTCCGTTGGTCCAAATGATTGACAAACAAGTGTTATAGAAAAATTCTCAAATACAATTGAGAAATCGGCCTTACATAGTCTATAAGTATGGATCCTTAACTTTAATTTCCCATTGGTCCAAATGAATGACAAACAAATTTTATAGAAAAATTCTCAAATACAATTGAGAAATCGGACTTAGATAGTCTATAAGTATGGATCCTTGGCTTTAATTTTCCATTGGTCCAAATGATTGACAAACAAGTGTTATAGAAAAATTCTCAAATACAATTGAGAAATCGGACTTACATAGTCTACAAGTATGGATCCTTAACTTTAATTTCCCATTGGTCCAAATGAGTGACAAACATAAATGTGCCCACAAATAGCCAAATTCACGTAGAGCTGAACAAAATTTACACAATTTTAATCTCTAAAATTTTATAGAAAAATTCTCAAATACAATAGAGAAATCGGACTTACATAGTCTATAAGTATGGATCCTTAACTTTAATTTCCCATTGGTCCAAATGAATGACAAACAAATTTTATAGAAAAATTCTCAAATACAATTGAGAAATCGGACTTAGATAGTCTATAAGTATGGATCCTTGACTTTAATTTCCCATTGGTCCAAATGAGTGACAAACATAAATGTGCCCACAAATAGCCAAATTCACGTAGAGCTGAACAAAATTTACACAATTTTAATCTTTAAAATTTTATAGAAAAATTCTCAAATACAATAGAGAAATCGGACTTACATAGTCTATAAGTATGGATCCTTAACTTTAATTTCCCATTGGTCCAAATGAATGACAAACAAATTTTATAGAAAAATTCTCAAATACAATAGAGAAATCGGACTTACATAGTCTATAAGTATGGATCCTTAACTTTAATTTCCCATTGGTCCAAATGAATGACAAACAAATTTTATAGAAAAATTCTCAAATACAATTGAGAAATCGGACTTAGATAGTCTATAAGTATGGATCCTTGACTTTAATTTCCCATTGGTCCAAATGAGTGACAAACATAAATGTGCCCACAAATAGCCAAATTCACGTAGAGCTGAACAAAATTTACACAATTTTAATCTTTAAAATTTTATAGAAAAATTCTCAAATACAATAGAGAAATCGGACTTACATAGTCTATAAGTATGGATCCTTAACTTTAATTTCCCATTGGTCCAAATGAATGACAAACAAATTTTATAGAAAAATTCTCAAATACAATAGAGAAATCGGACTTACATAGTCTATAAGTATGGATCCTTAACTTTAATTTCCCATTGGTCCAAATGAATGACAAACAAATTTTATAGAAAAATTCTCAAATACAATTGAGAAATCGGACTTAGATAGTCTATAAGTATGGATCCTTGACTTTAATTTCCCATTGGTCCAAATGAGTGACAAACATAAATGTGCCCACAAATAGCCAAATTCACGTAGAGCTGAACAAAATTTACACAATTTTAATCTTTAAAATTTTATAGAAAAATTCTCAAATACAATAGAGAAATCGGACTTACATAGTCTATAAGTATGGATCCTTAACTTTAATTTCCCATTGGTCCAAATGAATGACAAACAAATTTTATAGAAAAATTCTCAAATACAATAGAGAAATCGGACTTACATAGTCTATAAGTATGGATCCTTAACTTTAATTTCCCATTGGTCCAAATGAATGACAAACAAATTTTATAGAAAAATTCTCAAATACAATTGAGAAATCGGACTTAGATAGTCTATAAGTATGGATCCTTGACTTTAATTTCCCATTGGTCCAAATGAATGACAAACAAATTTTATAGAAAAATTCTCAAATACAATTGAGAAATCGGACTTAGATAGTCTATAAGTATGGATCCTTGACTTTAATTTCCCATTGGTCCAAATGAATGACAAACAAATTTTATAGAAAAATTCTCAAATACAATTGAGAAATCGGACTTAGATAGTCTATAAGTATGGATCCTTGACTTTAATTTCCCATTGGTCCAAATGAGTGACAAACATAAATGTGCCCACAAATAGCCAAATTCACGTAGAGCTGAACAAAATTTACACAATTTTAATCTTTAAAATTTTATAGAAAAATTCTCAAATACAATAGAGAAATCGGACTTACATAGTCTATAAGTATGGATCCTTAACTTTAATTTCCCATTGGTCCAAATGAATGACAAACAAATTTTATAGAAAAATTCTCAAATACAATTGAGAAATCGGACTTAGATAGTCTATAAGTATGGATCCTTGACTTTAATTTCCCATTGGTCCAAATGAATGACAAACAAATTTTATAGAAAAATTCTCAAATACAATTGAGAAATCGGACTTAGATAGTCTATAAGTATGGATCCTTGACTTTAATTTCCCATTGGTCCAAATGAGTGACAAACATAAATGTGCCCACAAATAGCCAAATTCACGTAGAGCTGAACAAAATTTACACAATTTTAATCTTTAAAATTTTATAGAAAAATTCTCAAATACAATAGAGAAATCGGACTTACATAGTCTATAAGTATGGATCCTTAACTTTAATTTCCCATTGGTCCAAATGAATGACAAACAAATTTTATAGAAAAATTCTCAAATACAATTGAGAAATCGGACTTAGATAGTCTATAAGTATGGATCCTTGACTTTAATTTCCCATTGGTCCAAATGAGTGATAAACATAAATGTACCCACAAATAACCAAATTCACGTAGAGCTGAACAAAATTTACACAATTTTAATCTTTAAAATTTTATAGAAAAATTCTCAAATACAATAGAGAAATCGGACTTACATAGTCTATAAGTATGGATCCTTAACTTTAATTTCCCATTGGTCCAAATGAATGACAAACAAATTTTATAGAAAAATTCTCAAATACAATTGAGAAATCGGACTTAGATAGTCTATAAGTATGGATCCTTGACTTTAATTTCCCATTGGTCCAAATGAGTGATAAACATAAATGTACCCACAAATAACCAAATTCACGTAGAGCTGAACAAAATTTACACAATTTTAATCTTTAAAATTTTATAGAAAAATTCTCAAATACAATAGAGAAATCGGACTTACATAGTCTATAAGTATGGATCCTTAACTTTAATTTCCCATTGGTCCAAATGAATGACAAACAAATTTTATAGAAAAATTCTCAAATACAATTGAGAAATCGGACTTAGATAGTCTATAAGTATAGATCCTTGACTTTAATTTCCCATTGGTCCAAATGAGTGATAAACATAAATGTACCCACAAATAACCAAATTCACGTAGAGCTGAACAAAATTTACACAATTTTAATCTTTAAAATTTTATAGAAAAATTCTCAAATACAATAGAGAAATCGGACTTAGATAGTCTATAAGTATGGATCCTTGACTTTAATTTCCCATTGGTCCAAATGAATGACAAACAAATTTTATAGAAAAATTCTCAAATACAATTGAGAAATCGGACTTAGATAGTCTATAAGTATGGATCCTTGACTTTAATTTCCCATTGGTCCAAATGAATGACAAACAAATTTTATAGAAAAATTCTCAAATACAATTGAGAAATCGGACTTAGATAGTCTATAAGTATGGATCCTTGACTTTAATTTCCCATTGGTCCAAATGAGTGACAAACATAAATGTGCCCACAAATAGCCAAATTCACGTAGAGCTGAACAAAATTTACACAATTTTAATCTTTAAAATTTTATAGAAAAATTCTCAAATACAATAGAGAAATCGGACTTACATAGTCTATAAGTATGGATCCTTAACTTTAATTTCCCATTGGTCCAAATGAATGACAAACAAATTTTATAGAAAAATTCTCAAATACAATTGAGAAATCGGACTTAGATAGTCTATAAGTATGGATCCTTGACTTTAATTTCCCATTGGTCCAAATGAATGACAAACAAATTTTATAGAAAAATTCTCAAATACAATTGAGAAATCGGACTTAGATAGTCTATAAGTATGGATCCTTGACTTTAATTTCCCATTGGTCCAAATGAGTGACAAACATAAATGTGCCCACAAATAGCCAAATTCACGTAGAGCTGAACAAAATTTACACAATTTTAATCTTTAAAATTTTATAGAAAAATTCTCAAATACAATAGAGAAATCGGACTTACATAGTCTATAAGTATGGATCCTTAACTTTAATTTCCCATTGGTCCAAATGAATGACAAACAAATTTTATAAAAAAATTCTCAAATACAATTGAGAAATCGGACTTAGATAGTCTATAAGTATGGATCCTTGACTTTAATTTCCCATTGGTCCAAATGAGTGATAAACATAAATGTACCCACAAATAACCAAATTCACGTAGAGCTGAACAAAATTTACACAATTTTAATCTTTAAAATTTTATAGAAAAATTCTCAAATACAATAGAGAAATCGGACTTACATAGTCTATAAGTATGGATCCTTGGCTTTAATTTTCCATTGGTCCAAATGATTGACAAACAAGTGTTATAGAAAAATTCTCAAATACAATTGAGAAATCGGACTTACATAGCCTATAAGTATGGATCCTTAACTTTAATTTCCCATTGGTCCAAATGAGTGACAAACATAAATGTGCCCACAAATAGCCAAATTCACGTAGAGCTGAACAAAATTTACACAATTTTAATCTTTAAAATTTTATAGAAAAATTCTCAAATACAATAGAGAAATCGGACTTACATAGTCTATAAGTATGGATCCTTGGCTTTAATTTTCCATTGGTCCAAATGATTGACAAACAAGTGTTATAGAAAAATTCTCAAATACAATTGAGAAATCGGACTTACATAGCCTATAAGTATGGATCCTTAACTTTAATTTCCCATTGGTCCAAATGAGTGACAAACATAAATGTGCCCACAAATAGCCAAATTCACGTAGAGCTGAACAAAATTTACACAATTTTAATCTTTAAAATTTTATAGAAAAATTCTCAAATACAATAGAGAAATCGGACTTACATAGTCTATAAGTATGGATCCTTGGCTTTAATTTTCCATTGGTCCAAATGATTGACAAACAAGTGTTATAGAAAAATTCTCAAATACAATTGAGAAATCGGACTTACATAGCCTATAAGTATGGATCCTTGACTTTAATTTCCCATTGGTCCAAATGAGTGATAAACATAAATGTACCCACAAATAACCAAATTCACGTAGAGCTGAACAAAATTTACACAATTTTAATCTTTAAAATTTTATAGAAAAATTCTCAAATACAATAGAGAAATCGGACTTACATAGTCTATAAGTATGGATCCTTAACTTTAATTTCCCATTGGTCCAAATGAATGACAAACAAATTTTATAGAAAAATTCTCAAATACAATTGAGAAATCGGACTTACATAGCCTATAAGTATGGATCCTTGACTTTAATTTCCCATTGGTCCAAATGAGTGATAAACATAAATGTACCCACAAATAACCAAATTCACGTAGAGCTGAACAAAATTTACACAATTTTAATCTTTAAAATTTTATAGAAAAATTCTCAAATACAATAGAGAAATCGGACTATAAGTATGGATCCTTAACTTTAATTTCCCATTGGTCCAAATGAGTGACAAACAAATTTTATAGAAAAATTCTCAAATACAATTGAGAAATCGGACTTACATAGCCTATAAGTATGGATCCTTGGCTTTAATTTTCCATTGGTCCAAATGATTGACAAACAAGTGTTATAGAAAAATTCCCAAATACAATTGAGAAATCGGACTTAGATAGTCTATAAGTATGGATCCTTGGCTTTAATTTTCCATTGGTCCAAATGATTGACAAACAAGTGTTATAGAAAAATTCCCAAATACAATTGAGAAATCGGACTTAGATAGTCTATAAGTATGGATCCTTGGCTTTAATTTTCCATTGGTCCAAATGATTGACAAACAAGTGTTATAGAAAAATTCCCAAATACAATTGAGAAATCGGACTTACATAGCCTATAAGTATGGATCCTTGGCTTTAATTTTCCATTGGTCCAAATGATTGACAAACAAGTGTTATAGAAAAATTCCCAAATACAATTGAGAAATCGGACTTACATAGCCTATAAGTATGGATCCTTGGCTTTAATTTTCCATTGGTCCAAATGATTGACAAACAAGTGTTATAGAAAAATTCTCAAATACAATTGAGAAATCGGACTTACATAGCCTATAAGTATGGATCCTTGGCTTTAATTTTCCATTGGTCCAAATGATTGACAAACAAGTGTTATAGAAAAATTCCCAAATACAATTGAGAAATCGGACTTACATAGCCTATAAGTATGGATCCTTGGCTTTAATTTTCCATTGGTCCAAATGATTGACAAACAAGTGTTATAGAAAAATTCTCAAATACAATTGAGAAATCGGACTTACATAGCCTATAAGTATGGATCCTTGGCCTTAATTTTCCATTGGTCCAAATGATTGACAAACAAGTGTTATAGAAAAATTCCCAAATACAATTGAGAAATCGGACTTACATAGCCTATAAGTATGGATCCTTGGCTTTAATTTTCCATTGGTCCAAATGATTGACAAACAAGTGTTATAGAAAAATTCTCAAATACAATTGAGAAATCGGACTTACATAGTCTATAAGTATGGATCCTTGGCTTTAATTTTCCATTGGTCCAAATGATTGACAAACAAGTGTTATAGAAAAATTCTCAAATACAATTGAGAAATCGGACTTACATAGCCTATAAGTATGGATCCTTGGCTTTAATTTTCCATTGGTCCAAATGATTGACAAACAAGTGTTATAGAAAAATTCCCAAAAACAATTGAGAAATCGGACTTACATAGCCTATAAGTATGGATCCTTGGCTTTAATTTTCCATTGGTCCAAATGATTGACAAACAAGTGTTATAGAAAAATTCTCAAATACAATTGAGAAATCGGACTTACATAGCCTATAAGTATGGATCCTTGGCTTTAATTTTCCATTGGTCCAAATGATTGACAAACAAGTGTTATAGAAAAATTCCCAAATACAATTGAGAAATCGGACTTACATAGCCTATAAGTATGGATCCTTGGCTTTAATTTTCCATTGGTCCAAATGATTGACAAACAAGTGTTATAGAAAAATTCTCAAATACAATTGAGAAATCGGACTTACATAGCCTATAAGTATGGATCCTTGGCTTTAATTTTCCATTGGTCCAAATGATTGACAAACAAGTGTTATAGAAAAATTCCCAAATACAATTGAGAAATCGGACTTACATAGCCTATAAGTATGGATCCTTGGCTTTAATTTTCCATTGGTCCAAATGATTGACAAACAAGTGTTATAGAAAAATTCCCAAATACAATTGAGAAATCGGACTTACATAGCCTATAAGTATGGATCCTTGGCTTTAATTTTCCATTGGTCCAAATGATTGACAAACAAGTGTTATAGAAAAATTCTCAAATACAATTGAGAAATCGGACTTACATAGCCTATAAGTATGGATCCTTGGCTTTAATTTTCCATTGGTCCAAATGATTGACAAACAAGTGTTATAGAAAAATTCTCAAATACAATTGAGAAATCGGACTTACATAGCCTATAAGTATGGATCCTTGACTTTAATTTCCCATTGATCCAAATGAGTGACAAACATAAATGTGCCCACAAATAGCCAAATTCCCGTAGAGCTGAACAAAATTTACACAATTTTAATCTTTAAAATTTTATAGAAAAATTCTCAAATAAAATAGAGAAATCGGACTTACATAGCCTATAAGTATGGATCCTTGGCTTTAATTTTCCATTGGTCCAAATGATTGACAAACAAGTGTTATAGAAAAATTCTCAAATACAATTGAGAAATCGGACTTACATAGCCTATAAGTATGGATCCTTGGCTTTAATTTTCCATTGGTCCAAATGATTGACAAACAAGTGTTATAGAAAAATTCTCAAATACAATTGAGAAATCGGACTTACATAGCCTATAAGTATGGATCCTTGACTTTAATTTCCCATTGGTCCAAATGAGTGACAAACATAAATGTGCCCACAAATAACCAAATTCACGTAGAGCTGAACAAAATTTACACAATTTTAATCTTTAAAATTTTATAGAAAAATTCTCAAATACAATTGAGAAATCGGACTTACATAGTCTATAAGTATGGATCCTTGGCTTTAATTTTCCATTGGTCCAAATGATTGACAAACAAGTGTTATAGAAAAATTCTCAAATACAATTGAGAAATCGGACTTACATAGCCTATAAGTATGGATCCTTGGCTTTAATTTTCCATTGGTCCAAATGATTGACAAACAAGTGTTATAGAAAAATTCTCAAATACAATTGAGAAATCGGACTTACATAGCCTATAAGTATGGATCCTTGGCTTTAATTTTCCATTGGTCCAAATGATTGACAAACAAGTGTTATAGAAAAATTCTCAAATACAATTGAGAAATCGGACTTACATAGCCTATAAGTATGGATCCTTGACTTTAATTTCCCATTGGTCCAAATGAGTGACAAACATAAATGTGCCCACAAATAACCAAATTCACGTAGAGCTGAACAAAATTTACACAATTTTAATCTTTAAAATTTTATAGAAAAATTCTCAAATACAATTGAGAAATCGGACTTACATAGTCTATAAGTATGGATCCTTGGCTTTAATTTTCCATTGGTCCAAATGATTGACAAACAAGTGTTATAGAAAAATTCTCAAATACAATTGAGAAATCGGACTTACATAGCCTATAAGTATGGATCCTTGGCTTTAATTTTCCATTGGTCCAAATGATTGACAAACAAGTGTTATAGAAAAATTCTCAAATACAATTGAGAAATCGGACTTACATAGCCTATAAGTATGGATCCTTGGCTTTAATTTTCCATTGGTCCAAATGATTGACAAACAAGTGTTATAGAAAAATTCTCAAATACAATTGAGAAATCGGACTTACATAGCCTATAAGTATGGATCCTTGACTTTAATTTCCCATTGATCCAAATGAGTGACAAACATAAATGTGCCCACAAATAGCCAAATTCCCGTAGAGCTGAACAAAATTTACACAATTTTAATCTTTAAAATTTTATAGAAAAATTCTCAAATAAAATAGAGAAATCGGACTTACATAGCCTATAAGTATGGATCCTTGGCTTTAATTTTCCATTGGTCCAAATGATTGACAAACAAGTGTTATAGAAAAATTCTCAAATACAATTGAGAAATCGGACTTACATAGCCTATAAGTATGGATCCTTGGCTTTAATTTTCCATTGGTCCAAATGATTGACAAACAAGTGTTATAGAAAAATTCTCAAATACAATTGAGAAATCGGACTTACATAGCCTATAAGTATGGATCCTTGACTTTAATTTCCCATTGGTCCAAATGAGTGACAAACATAAATGTGCCCACAAATAACCAAATTCACGTAGAGCTGAACAAAATTTACACAATTTTAATCTTTAAAATTTTATAGAAAAATTCTCAAATACAATTGAGAAATCGGACTTACATAGTCTATAAGTATGGATCCTTGGCTTTAATTTTCCATTGGTCCAAATGATTGACAAACAAGTGTTATAGAAAAATTCTCAAATACAATTGAGAAATCGGACTTACATAGCCTATAAGTATGGATCCTTGGCTTTAATTTTCCATTGGTCCAAATGATTGACAAACAAGTGTTATAGAAAAGTTCTCAAATACAATTGAGAAATCGGACTTACATAGCCTATAAGTATGGATCCTTGGCTTTAATTTTCCATTGGTCCAAATGATTGACAAACAAGTGTTATAGAAAAATTCCCAAATACAATTGAGAAATCGGACTTACATAGCCTATAAGTATGGATCCTTGGCTTTAATTTTCCATTGGTCCAAATGATTGACAAACAAGTGTTATAGAAAAATTCCCAAATACAATTGAGAAATCGGACTTACATAGCCTATAAGTATGGATCCTTGGCTTTAATTTTCCATTGGTCCAAATGATTGACAAACAAGTGTTATAGAAAAGTTCTCAAATACAATTGAGAAATCGGACTTACATAGCCTATAAGTATGGATCCTTGGCTTTAATTTTCCATTGGTCCAAATGAT
Source organism: Lypha dubia (assembly GCA_947311025.1). Lineage (NCBI taxonomy): Eukaryota > Metazoa > Arthropoda > Insecta > Diptera > Tachinidae > Lypha > Lypha dubia. The sequence continues at coordinate 4,147,535 of OX371263.1, forward strand.
TGACAAACAAGTGTTATAGAAAAATTCCCAAATACAATTGAGAAATCGGACTTACATAGCCTATAAGTATGGATCCTTGGCTTTAATTTTCCATTGGTCCAAATGATTGACAAACAAGTGTTATAGAAAAATTCCCAAATACAATTGAGAAATCGGACTTACAAAGCCTATAAGTATGGATCCTTGGCTTTAATTTTCCATTGGTCCAAATGATTGACAAACAAGTGTTATAGAAAAATTCTCAAATACAATTGAGAAATCGGACTTACATAGCCTATAAGTATGGATCCTTGACTTTAATTTCCCATTGATCCAAATGAGTGACAAACATAAATGTGCCCACAAATAGCCAAATTCCCGTAGAGCTGAACAAAATTTACACAATTTTAATCTTTAAAATTTTATAGAAAAATTCTCAAATAAAATAGAGAAATCGGACTTACATAGCCTATAAGTATGGATCCTTGGCTTTAATTTTCCATTGGTCCAAATGATTGACAAACAAGTGTTATAGAAAAATTCTCAAATACAATTGAGAAATCGGACTTACATAGCCTATAAGTATGGATCCTTGGCTTTAATTTTCCATTGGTCCAAATGATTGACAAACAAGTGTTATAGAAAAATTCTCAAATACAATTGAGAAATCGGACTTACATAGCCTATAAGTATGGATCCTTGGCTTTAATTTTCCATTGGTCCAAATGATTGACAAACAAGTGTTATAGAAAAATTCCCAAATACAATTGAGAAATCGGACTTACATAGCCTATAAGTATGGATCCTTGGCTTTAATTTTCCATTGGTCCAAATGATTGACAAACAAGTGTTATAGAAAAGTTCTCAAATACAATTGAGAAATCGGACTTACATAGCCTATAAGTATGGATCCTTGGCTTTAATTTTCCATTGGTCCAAATGATTGACAAACAAGTGTTATAGAAAAATTCCCAAATACAATTGAGAAATCGGACTTACATAGCCTATAAGTATGGATCCTTGGCTTTAATTTTCCATTGGTCCAAATGATTGACAAACAAGTGTTATAGAAAAATTCCCAAATACAATTGAGAAATCGGACTTACATAGCCTATAAGTATGGATCCTTGGCTTTAATTTTCCATTGGTCCAAATGATTGACAAACAAGTGTTATAGAAAAGTTCTCAAATACAATTGAGAAATCGGACTTACATAGCCTATAAGTATGGATCCTTGGCTTTAATTTTCCATTGGTCCAAATGATTGACAAACAAGTGTTATAGAAAAATTCCCAAATACAATTGAGAAATCGGACTTACAAAGCCTATAAGTATGGATCCTTGGCTTTAATTTTCCATTGGTCCAAATGATTGACAAACAAGTGTTATAGAAAAATTCTCAAATACAATTGAGAAATCGGACTTACATAGCCTATAAGTATGGATCCTTGGCTTTAATTTTCCATTGGTCCAAATGATTGACAAACAAGTGTTATAGAAAAATTCCCAAATACAATTGAGAAATCGGACTTACATAGCCTATAAGTATGGATCCTTGGCTTTAATTTTCCATTGGTCCAAATGATTGACAAACAAGTGTTATAGAAAAATTCCCAAATACAATTGAGAAATCGGACTTACATAGCCTATAAGTATGGATCCTTGGCTTTAATTTTCCATTGGTCCAAATGATTGACAAACAAGTGTTATAGAAAAGTTCTCAAATACAATTGAGAAATCGGACTTACATAGCCTATAAGTATGGATCCTTGGCTTTAATTTTCCATTGGTCCAAATGATTGACAAACAAGTGTTATAGAAAAATTCCCAAATACAATTGAGAAATCGGACTTACATAGCCTATAAGTATGGATCCTTGGCTTTAATTTTCCATTGGTCCAAATGATTGACAAACAAGTGTTATAGAAAAATTCCCAAATACAATTGAGAAATCGGACTTACATAGCCTATAAGTATGGATCCTTGGCTTTAATTTTCCATTGGTCCAAATGATTGACAAACAAGTGTTATAGAAAAGTTCTCAAATACAATTGAGAAATCGGACTTACATAGCCTATAAGTATGGATCCTTGGCTTTAATTTTCCATTGGTCCAAATGATTGACAAACAAGTGTTATAGAAAAATTCCCAAATACAATTGAGAAATCGGACTTACATAGCCTATAAGTATGGATCCTTGGCTTTAATTTTCCATTGGTCCAAATGATTGACAAACAAGTGTTATAGAAAAATTCCCAAATACAATTGAGAAATCGGACTTACATAGCCTATAAGTATGGATCCTTGGCTTTAATTTTCCATTGGTCCAAATGATTGACAAACAAGTGTTATAGAAAAGTTCTCAAATACAATTGAGAAATCGGACTTACATAGCCTATAAGTATGGATCCTTGGCTTTAATTTTCCATTGGTCCAAATGATTGACAAACAAGTGTTATAGAAAAATTCCCAAATACAATTGAGAAATCGGACTTACATAGCCTATAAGTATGGATCCTTGGCTTTAATTTTCCATTGGTCCAAATGATTGACAAACAAGTGTTATAGAAAAATTCCCAAATACAATTGAGAAATCGGACTTACAAAGCCTATAAGTATGGATCCTTGGCTTTAATTTTCCATTGGTCCAAATGATTGACAAACAAGTGTTATAGAAAAATTCTCAAATACAATTGAGAAATCGGACTTAGATAGTCTATAAGTATGGATCCTTGGCTTTAATTTTCCATTGGTCCAAATGATTGACAAACAAGTGTTATAGAAAAATTCTCAAATACAATTGAGAAATCGGACTTACATAGCCTATAAGTATGGATCCTTGGCTTTAATTTTCCATTGGTCCAAATGATTGACAAACAAGTGTTATAGAAAAATTCTCAAATACAATTGAGAAATCGGACTTAGATAGTCTATAAGTATGGATCCTTGGCTTTAATTTTCCATTGGTCCAAATGATTGACAAACAAGTGTTATAGAAAAATTCCCAAATACAATTGAGAAATCGGACTTACATAGCCTATAAGTATGGATCCTTGGCTTTAATTTTCCATTGGTCCAAATGATTGACAAACAAGTGTTATAGAAAAATTCCCAAATACAATTGAGAAATCGGACTTACATAGCCTATAAGTATGGATCCTTGGCTTTAATTTTCCATTGGTCCAAATGATTGACAAACAAGTGTTATAGAAAAATTCTCAAATACAATTGAGAAATCGGACTTACATAGCCTATAAGTATGGATCCTTGGCTTTAATTTTCCATTGGTCCAAATGATTGACAAACAAGTGTTATAGAAAAATTCCAAAATACAATTGAGAAATCGGACTTAGATAGTCTATAAGTATGGATCCTTGGCTTTAATTTTCCATTGGTCCAAATGATTGACAAACAAGTGTTATAGAAAAATTCTCAAATACAATTGAGAAATCGGACTTACATAGCCTATAAGTATGGATCCTTGGCTTTAATTTTCCATTGGTCCAAATGATTGACAAACAAGTGTTATAGAAAAATTCCCAAATACAATTGAGAAATCGGACTTACATAGCCTATAAGTATGGATCCTTGGCTTTAATTTTCCATTGGTCCAAATGATTGACAAACAAGTGTTATAGAAAAATTCTCAAATACAATTGAGAAATCGGACTTACATAGCCTATAAGTATGGATCCTTGGCTTTAATTTTCCATTGGTCCAAATGATTGACAAACAAGTGTTATAGAAAAATTCCCAAATACAATTGAGAAATCGGACTTAGATAGTCTATAAGTATGGATCCTTGGCTTTAATTTTCCATTGGTCCAAATGATTGACAAACAAGTGTTATAGAAAAATTCTCAAATACAATTGAGAAATCGGACTTACATAGCCTATAAGTATGGATCCTTGGCTTTAATTTTCCATTGGTCCAAATGATTGACAAACAAGTGTTATAGAAAAATTCTCAAATACAATTGAGAAATCGGACTTACATAGCCTATAAGTATGGATCCTTGGCTTTAATTTTCCATTGGTCCAAATGATTGACAAACAAGTGTTATAGAAAAATTCCCAAATACAATTGAGAAATCGGACTTACATAGTCTATAAGTATGGATCCTTGGCTTTAATTTTCCATTGGTCCAAATGATTGACAAACAAGTGTTATAGAAAAATTCCCAAATACAATTGAGAAATCGGACTTAGATAGTCTATAAGTATGGATCCTTGGCTTTAATTTCCCATTGGTCCAAATGAGTGACAAACATAAATGTACCCACAAATAACCAAATTCACGTAGAGCTGAACAAAATTTACACATTTTTAATCTTTAAAATTTTATAGAAAAATTCTCAAATACAATAGAGAAATCGGACTTACATAGCCTATAAGTATGGATCCTTAACTTTAATTTCCCATTGGTCCAAATGAGTGACAAACATAAATGTACCCACAAATAGCCAAATTCACGTAGAGCTGAACAAAATTTACACAATTTTAATCTTTAAAATTTTATAGAAAAATTCTCAAATACAATAGAGAAATCGGACTATAAGTATGGATCCTTAACTTTAATTTCCCATTGGTCCAAATGAGTGACAAACAAATTTTATAGAAAAATTCTCAAATACAATTCAGAAATCGGACTTAGATAGTCTATAAGTATGGATCCTTGACTTTAATTTCCCATTGATCCAAATGAGTGACAAACAAGTGTTATAGAAAAATTCCCAAATACAATTGAGAAATCGGACTTACATAGCCTATAAGTATGGATCCTTGGCTTTAATTTTCCACTGGTCCAAATGATTGACAAACAAGTGTTATAGAAAAATTCTCAAATACAATTCAGAAATCGGACTTAGATAGTCTATAAGTATGGATCCTTGACTTTAATTTCCCATTGATCCAAATGAGTGACAAACAAGTGTTATAGAAAAATTCCCAAATACAATTGAGAAATCGGACTTACATAGCCTATAAGTATGGATCCTTGGCTTTAATTTTCCATTGGTCCAAATGATTGACAAACAAGTGTTATAGAAAAATTCTCAAATAAAATAGAGAAATCGGACTTACATAGCCTATAAGTATGGATCCTTGGCTTTAATTTTCCATTGGTCCAAATGATTGACAAACAAGTGTTATAGAAAAATTCCCAAATACAATTGAGAAATCGGACTTACATAGTCTATAAGTATGGATCCTTGGCTTTAATTTTCCATTGGTCCAAATGATTGACAAACAAGTGTTATAGAAAAATTCCCAAATACAATTGAGAAATCGGACTTAGATAGTCTATAAGTATGGATCCTTGGCTTTAATTTTCCATTGGTCCAAATGATTGACAAACAAGTGTTATAGAAAAATTCCCAAATACAATTGAGAAATCGGACTTACATAGTCTATAAGTATGGATCCTTGGCTTTAATTTTCCATTGGTCCAAATGATTGACAAACAAGTGTTATAGAAAAATTCCCAAATACAATTGAGAAATCGGACTTAGATAGTCTATAAGTATGGATCCTTGGCTTTAATTTTCCATTGGTCCAAATAATTGACAAACAAGTGTTATAGAAAAATTCCCAAATACAATTGAGAAATCGGACTTACATAGTCTATAAGTATGGATCCTTGGCTTTAATTTTCCATTGGTCCAAATGATTGACAAACAAGTGTTATAGAAAAATTCTCAAATACAATTGAGAAATCGGACTTACATACCCTATAAGTATGGATCCTTAACTTTAATTTCCCATTGGTCCAAATGAGTGACAAACATAAATGTGCCCACAAATAGCCAAATTCACGTAGAGCTGAACAAAATTTACACAATTTTAATCTTTAAAATTTTATAGAAAAATTCTCAAATACAATTGAGAAATCGGACTTACATAGCATATAAGTATGGATCCTTGGCTTTAATTTTCCATTGGTCCAAATGATTGACAAACAAGTGTTATAGAAAAATTCTCAAATACAATTGAGAAATCGGACTTAGATAGTCTATAAGTATGGATCCTTGGCTTTAATTTTCCATTGGTCCAAATGATTGACAAACAAGTGTTATAGAAAAATTCTCAAATACAATTGAGAAATCGGACTTACATACCCTATAAGTATGGATCCTTAACTTTAATTTCCCATTGGTCCAAATGAGTGACAAACATAAATGTGCCCACAAATAGCCAAATTCACGTAGAGCTGAACAAAATTTACACAATTTTAATCTTTAAAATTTTATAGAAAAATTCTCAAATACAATTGAGAAATCGGACTTACATAGCCTATAAGTATGGATCCTTGGCTTTAATTTTCCATTGGTCCAAATGATTGACAAACAAGTGTTATAGAAAAATTCTCAAATACAATTGAGAAATCGGACTTAGATAGTCTATAAGTATGGATCCTTGGCTTTAATTTTCCATTGGTCCAAATGATTGACAAACAAGTGTTATAGAAAAATTCCCAAATACAATTGAGAAATCGGACTTAGATAGTCTATAAGTATGGATCCTTAACTTTAATTTCCCATTGGTCCAAATGAGTGACAAACATAAATGTGCCCACAAATAGCCAAATTCACGTAGAGCTGAACAAAATTTACACAATTTTAATCTTTAAAATTTTATAGAAAAATTCTCAAATACAATTGAGAAATCGGACTTACATAGCCTATAAGTATGGATCCTTGGCTTTAATTTTCCATTGGTCCAAAAGATTGACAAACAAGTGTTATAGAAAAATTCTCAAATACAATTGAGAAATCGGACTTACATAGTCTATAAGTATGGATCCTTGGCTTTAATTTTCCATTGGTCCAAATGATTGACAAACAAGTGTTATAGAAAAATTCTCAAATACAATTGAGAAATCGGACTTACATACCCTATAAGTATGGATCCTTAACTTTAATTTCCCATTGGTCCAAATGAGTGACAAACATAAATGTGCCCACAAATAGCCAAATTCACGTAGAGCTGAACAAAATTTACACAATTTTAATCTTTAAAATTTTATAGAAAAATTCTCAAATACAATTGAGAAATCGGACTTACATAGCCTATAAGTATGGATCCTTGGCTTTAATTTTCCATTGGTCCAAATGATTGACAAACAAGTGTTATAGAAAAATTCTCAAATACAATTGAGAAATCGGACTTAGATAGTCTATAAGTATGGATCCTTGGCTTTAATTTTCCATTGGTCCAAATGATTGACAAACAAGTGTTATAGAAAAATTCCCAAATACAATTGAGAAATCGGACTTAGATAGTCTATAAGTATGGATCCTTAACTTTAATTTCCCATTGGTCCAAATGAGTGACAAACATAAATGTGCCCACAAATAGCCAAATTCACGTAGAGCTGAACAAAATTTACACAATTTTAATCTTTAAAATTTTATAGAAAAATTCTCAAATACAATTGAGAAATCGGACTTACATAGCATATAAGTATGGATCCTTGGCTTTAATTTTCCATTGGTCCAAATGATTGACAAACAAGTGTTATAGAAAAATTCCCAAATACAATTGAGAAATCGGACTTACATAGTCTATAAGTATGGATCCTTTTCTTTAATTTCCCATTGGTCCAAATGAGTGACAAACAAGTGTTATAGAAAAATTCTCAAATACAATTGAGAAATCGGACTTAGATAGTCTATAAGTATGGATCCTTGACTTTAATTTCCCATTGATCCAAATGAGTGACAAACATAAATGTGCCCACAAATAGCCAAATTCACGTAGAGCTGAACAAAATTTACACATTTTTAATCTTTAAAATTTTATAGAAAAATTCTCAAATACAATTGAGAAATCGGACTTACATAGCCTTTAAGTATGGATCCTTAACTTTAATTTCCCATTGGTCCAAATGAGTGACAAACAAATTTTATAGAAAAATTCTCAAATACAAATCAGAAATCGGACTTAGATAGTCTATAAGTATGGATCCTTGACTTTAATTTCCCATTGGTCCAAATGAGTGACAAACATAAATGTGCCCACAAATAGCCAAATTCACGTAGAGCTGAACAAAATTTACACAATTTTAATCTTTAAAATTTTATAGAAAAATTCTCAAATACAATTGAGAAATCGGACTTACATAGCATATAAGTATGGATCCTTGGCTTTAATTTTCCATTGGTCCAAATGATTGACAAACAAGTGTTATAGAAAAATTCCCAAATACAATTGAGAAATCGGACTTACATAGTCTATAAGTATGGATCCTTTTCTTTAATTTCCCATTGGTCCAAATGAGTGACAAACAAGTGTTATAGAAAAATTCTCAAATACAATTGAGAAATCGGACTTAGATAGTCTATAAGTATGGATCCTTGACTTTAATTTCCCATTGATCCAAATGAGTGACAAACATAAATGTGCCCACAAATAGCCAAATTCACGTAGAGCTGAACAAAATTTACACATTTTTAATCTTTAAAATTTTATAGAAAAATTCTCAAATACAATTGAGAAATCGGACTTACATAGCCTTTAAGTATGGATCCTTAACTTTAATTTCCCATTGGTCCAAATGAGTGACAAACAAGTGTTATAGAAAAATTCTCAAATACAATTGAGAAATCGGACTTAGATAGTCTATAAGTATGGATCCTTGACTTTAATTTCCCATTGGTCCAAATGAGTGACAAACATAAATGTGCCCACAAATAGCCAAATTCACGTAGAGCTGAACAAAATTTACACAATTTTAATCTTTAAAATTTTATAGAAAAATTCTCAAATACAATTGAGAAATCGGACTTACATAGCATATAAGTATGGATCCTTGGCTTTAATTTTCCATTGGTCCAAATGATTGACAAACAAGTGTTATAGAAAAATTCCCAAATACAATTGAGAAATCGGACTTACATAGTCTATAAGTATGGATCCTTTTCTTTAATTTCCCATTGGTCCAAATGAGTGACAAACAAGTGTTATAGAAAAATTCTCAAATACAATTGAGAAATCGGACTTAGATAGTCTATAAGTATGGATCCTTGACTTTAATTTCCCATTGATCCAAATGAGTGACAAACATAAATGTGCCCACAAATAGCCAAATTCACGTAGAGCTGAACAAAATTTACACATTTTTAATCTTTAAAATTTTATAGAAAAATTCTCAAATACAATTGAGAAATCGGACTTACATAGCCTTTAAGTATGGATCCTTAACTTTAATTTCCCATTGGTCCAAATGAGTGACAAACATAAATGTGCCCACAAATAGCCAAATTCACGTAGAGCTGAACAAAATTTACACATTTTTAATCTTTAAAATTTTATAGAAAAATTCTCAAATACAATTGAGAAATCGGACTTACATAGCCTTTAAGTATGGATCCTTAACTTTAATTTCCCATTGGTCCAAATGAGTGACAAACATAAATGTGCCCACAAATAGCCAAATTCCCGTAGAGCTGAACAAAATTTACACAATTTTAATCTTTAAAATTTTATAGAAAAATTCTCAAATACAATAGAGAAATCGGACTTACATAGTCTATAAGTATGGATCCTTGGCTTTAATTTTCCATTGGTCCAAATGATTGACAAACAAGTGTTATAGAAAAATTCTCAAATACAATTGAGAAATCGGACTTACATAGCCTTTAAGTATGGATCCTTAACTTTAATTTCCCATTGGTCCAAATGAGTGACAAACATAAATGTGCCCACAAATAGCCAAATTCCCGTAGAGCTGAACAAAATTTACACAATTTTAATCTTTAAAATTTTATAGAAAAATTCTCAAATACAATAGAGAAATCGGACTTACATAGTCTATAAGTATGGATCCTTGGCTTTAATTTTCCATTGGTCCAAAAGATTGACAAACAAGTGTTATAGAAAAATTCTCAAATACAATTGAGAAATCGGACTTACACAGCCTTTAAGTATGGATCCTTAACTTTAATTTCCCATTGGTCCAAATGAGTGACAAACATAAATGTGCCCACAAATAGCCAAATTCCCGTAGAGCTGAACAAAATTTACACAATTTTAATCTTTAAAATTTTATAGAAAAATTCTCAAATACAATAGAGAAATCGGACTTACATAGTCTATAAGTATGGATTCTTGGCTTTAATTTTCCATTGGACCAAAAGATTGACAAACAAGTGTTATAGAAAAATTCTCAAATACAATTGAGAAATCGGACTTACATAGTCTATAAGTATGGATCCTTGGCTTTAATTTTCCATTGGTCCAAATGATTGACAAACAAGTGTTATAGAAAAATTCTCAAATACAATTGAGAAATCGGACTTAGATAGTCTATAAGTATGGATCCTTAACTTTAATTTCCCATTGGTCCAAATGAGTGACAAACATAAATGTGCCCACAAATAGCCAAATTCACGTAGAGCTGAACAAAATTTACACAATTTTAATCTTTAAAATTTTATAGAAAAATTCTCAAATACAATAGAGAAATCGGACTTACATAGTCTATAAGTATGGATCCTTGGCTTTAATTTTCCATTGGTCCAAATGATTGACAAACAAGTGTTATAGAAAAATTCTCAAATACAATTGAGAAATCGGACTTAGATAGTCTATAAGTATGGATCCTTAACTTTAATTTCCCATTGGTCCAAATGAGTGACAAACATAAATGTGCCCACAAATAGCCAAATTCACGTAGAGCTGAACAAAATTTACACAATTTTAATCTTTAAAATTTTATAGAAAAATTCTCAAATACAATTGAGAAATCGGACTTACATAGTCTATAAGTATGGATCCTTGGCTTTAATTTTCCATTGGTCCAAATGATTGACAAACAAGTGTTATAGAAAAATTCTCAAATACAATTGAGAAATCGGACTTAGATAGTCTATAAGTATGGATCCTTAACTTTAATTTCCCATTGGTCCAAATGAGTGACAAACATAAATGTGCCCACAAATAGCCAAATTCACGTAGAGCTGAACAAAATTTACACAATTTTAATCTTTAAAATTTTATAGAAAAATTCTCAAATACAATTGAGAAATCGGACTTAGATAGTCTATAAGTATGGATCCTTAACTTTAATTTCCCATTGGTCCAAATGAGTGACAAACATAAATGTGCCCACAAATAGCCAAATTCACGTAGAGCTGAACAAAATTTACACAATTTTAATCTTTAAAATTTTATAGAAAAATTCTCAAATACAATAGAGAAATCGGACTTACATAGTCTATAAGTATGGATTCTTGGCTTTAATTTTCCATTGGACCAAAAGATTGACAAACAAGTGTTATAGAAAAATTCTCAAATACAATTGAGAAATCGGACTTACATAGTCTATAAGTATGGATCCTTGGCTTTAATTTTCCATTGGTCCAAATGATTGACAAACAAGTGTTATAGAAAAATTCTCAAATACAATTGAGAAATCGGACTTAGATAGTCTATAAGTATGGATCCTTAACTTTAATTTCCCATTGGTCCAAATGAGTGACAAAAAAATTTTATAGAAAAATTCTCAAATACAATTGAGAAATCGGACTTACATAGTCTATAAGTATGGATCCTTGGTTTTAATTTCCTATTGGTCCAAATGAGTGACAAACAAATTTTATAGAAAAATTCTCAAATACAATTGAGAAATCGGACTTACATAGTCTATAAGTATGGATCCTTGGCTTTAATTTCCCATTGGTCCAAATGAGTGACAAAAAAATTTTATAGAAAAATTCTCAAATACAATTGAGAAATCGGACTTACATAGTCTATAAGTATGGATCCTTGGCTTTAATTTCCCATTGGTCCAAATGAGTGACAAAAAAATTTTATAGAAAAATTCTCAAATACAATTGAGAAATCGGACTTACATAGTCTATAAGTATGGATCCTTGGCTTTAATTTTCCATTGGTCCAAATGATTGACAAACAAGTGTTATAGAAAAATTCCCAAATACAATTGAGAAATCGGACTTAGATAGTCTATAAGTATGGATCCTTAACTTTAATTTCCCATTGGTCCAAATGAGTGACAAACATAAATGTGCCCACAAATAGCCAAATTCACGTAGAGCTGAACAAAATTTACACAATTTTAATCTTTAAAATTTTATAGAAAAATTCTCAAATACAATAGAGAAATCGGACTTACATAGTCTATAAGTATGGATCCTTGGCTTTAATTTTCCATTGGTCCAAAAGATTGACAAACAAGTGTTATAGAAAAATTCTCAAATACAATTGAGAAATCGGACTTACATAGTCTATAAGTATGGATCCTTGGCTTTAATTTTCCATTGGTCCAAATGATTGACAAACAAGTGTTATAGAAAAATTCCCAAATACAATTGAGAAATCGGACTTAGATAGTCTATAAGTATGGATCCTTAACTTTAATTTCCCATTGGTCCAAATGAGTGACAAACATAAATGTGCCCACAAATAGCCAAATTCACGTAGAGCTGAACAAAATTTACACAATTTTAATCTTTAAAATTTTATAGAAAAATTCTCAAATACAATAGAGAAATCGGACTTACATAGTCTATAAGTATGGATCCTTGGCTTTAATTTTCCATTGGTCCAAAAGATTGACAAACAAGTGTTATAGAAAAATTCTCAAATACAATTGAGAAATCGGACTTACATAGTCTATAAGTATGGATCCTTGGCTTTAATTTTCCATTGGTCCAAATGATTGACAAACAAGTGTTATAGAAAAATTCCCAAATACAATTGAGAAATCGGACTTAGATAGTCTATAAGTATGGATCCTTAACTTTAATTTCCCATTGGTCCAAATGAGTGACAAACATAAATGTGCCCACAAATAGCCAAATTCACGTAGAGCTGAACAAAATTTACACATTTTTAATCTTTAAAATTTTATAGAAAAATTCTCAAATACAATAGAGAAATCGGACTTACATAGTCTATAAGTATGGATCCTTGGCTTTAATTTTCCATTGGTCCAAATGATTGACAAACAAGTGTTATAGAAAAATTCTCAAATACAATTGAGAAATCGGACTTACATAGCCTATAAGTATGGATCCTTAACTTTAATTTCCCATTGGTCCAAATGAGTGACAAACATAAATGTGCCCACAAATAGCCAAATTCACGTAGAGCTGAACAAAATTTACACATTTTTAATCTTTAAAATTTTATAGAAAAATTCTCAAATACAATAGAGAAATCGGACTTACATAGTCTATAAGTATGGATCCTTGGCTTTAATTTTCCATTGGTCCAAATGATTGATAAACAAGTGTTATAGAAAAATTCTCAAATACAATTGAGAAATCGGCCTTACATAGTCTATAAGTATGGATCCTTGGCTTTAATTTCCCATTGGTCCAAATGAGTGACAAACATAAATGTACCCACAAATAGCCAAATTCACGTAGAGCTGAACAAAATTTACACAATTTTAATCTTTAAAATTTTATAGAAAAATTCTCAAATACAATAGAGAAATCGGACTTACATAGTCTATAAGTATGGATCCTTGGCTTTAATTTTCCATTGGTCCAAATGATTGATAAACAAGTGTTATAGAAAAATTCTCGAATACAATTGAGAAATCGGCCGTACATAGTCTATAAGTATGGATCCTTGGCTTTAATTTCCCATTGGTCCAAATGAGTGACAAACATAAATGTACCCACAAATAACCAAATTCACGTAGAGCTGAACAAAATTTACACATTTTTAATCTTTAAAATTTTATAGAAAATTTCTCAAATACAATTGAGAAATCGGACTATAAGTATGGATCCTTAACTTTAATTTCCCATTGGTCCAAATGAGTGACAAACAAATTTTATAGAAAAATTCTCAAATACAATTGAGAAATCGGACTTACATAGTCTATAAGTATGGATCCTTAACTTTAATTTCCCATTGGTCCAAATGAGTGACAAACATAAATGTGCCCACAAATAGCCAAATTCCCGTAGAGCTGAACAAAATTTACACAATTTTAATCTTTAAAATTTTATAGAAAATTTCTCAAATACAATTGAGAAATCGGACTATAAGTATGGATCCTTAACTTTAATTTCCCATTGGTCCAAATGAGTGACAAACAAATTTTATAGAAAAATTCTCAAATACAATTGAGAAATCGGACTTACATAGTCTATAAGTATGGATCCTTAACTTTAATTTCCCATTGGTCCAAATGAGTGACAAACATAAATGTGCCCACAAATAGCCAAATTCACGTAGAGCTGAACAAAATTTACACAATTTTAATCTTTAAAATTTTATAGAAAAATTCTCAAATACAATTGAGAAATCGGACTATAAGTATGGATCCTTAACTTTAATTTCCCATTGGTCCAAATGAGTGACAAACAAATTTTATAGAAAAATTCTCAAATACAATTGAGAAATCGGACTTACATAGTCTATAAGTATGGATCCTTAACTTTAATTTCCCATTGGTCCAAATGAGTGACAAACATAAATGTGCCCACAAATAGCCAAATTCACGTAGAGCTGAACAAAATTTACACAATTTTAATCTTTAAAATTTTATAGAAAAATTCTCAAATACAATTGAGAAATCGGACTATAAGTATGGATCCTTAACTTTAATTTCCCATTGGTCCAAATGAGTGACAAACAAATTTTATAGAAAAATTCTCAAATACAATTGAGAAATCGGACTTACATAGTCTATAAGTATGGATCCTTAACTTTAATTTCCCATTGGTCCAAATGAGTGACAAACATAAATGTGCCCACAAATAGCCAAATTCACGTAGAGCTGAACAAAATTTACACAATTTTAATCTTTAAAATTTTATAGAAAATTTCTCAAATACAATTGAGAAATCGGACTATAAGTATGGATCCTTAACTTTAATTTCCCATTGGTCCAAATGAGTGACAAACAAATTTTATAGAAAAATTCTCAAATACAATTGAGAAATCGGACTTACATAGTCTATAAGTATGGATCCTTAACTTTAATTTCCCATTGGTCCAAATGAGTGACAAACATAAATGTGCCCATAAATAACCAAATTCACGTAGAGCTGAACAAAATTTACACATTTTTAATCTTTAAAATTTTATAGAAAATTTCTCAAATACAATTGAGAAATCGGACTATAAGTATGGATCCTTAACTTTAATTTCCCATTGGTCCAAATGAGTGACAAACAAATTTTATAGAAAAATTCTCAAATACAATTGAGAAATCGGACTTACATAGTCTATAAGTATGGATCCTTAACTTTAATTTCCCATTGGTCCAAATGAGTGACAAACATAAATGTGCCCATAAATAACCAAATTCACGTAGAGCTGAACAAAATTTACACATTTTTAATCTTTAAAATTTTATAGAAAATTTCTCAAATACAATTGAGAAATCGGACTATAAGTATGGATCCTTAACTTTAATTTCCCATTGGTCCAAATGAGTGACAAACATAAATGTGCCCACAAATAGCCAAATTCACGTAGAGCTGAACAAAATTTACACAATTTTAATCTTTAAAATTTTATAGAAAAATTCTCAAATACAATAGAGAAATCGGACTTACATAGTCTATAAGTATGGATCCTTGGCTTTAATTTTCCATTGGTCCAAATGATTGATAAACAAGTGTTATAGAAAAATTCTCGAATACAATTGAGAAATCGGCCGTACATAGTCTATAAGTATGGATCCTTGGCTTTAATTTCCCATTGGTCCAAATGAGTGACAAACATAAATGTGCCCACAAATAACCAAATTCACGTAGAGCTGAACAAAATTTACACATTTTTAATCTTTAAAATTTTATAGAAAAATTCTCAAATACAATTGAGAAATCGGACTTACATAGCCTTTAAGTATGGATCCTTAACTTTAATTTCCCATTGGTCCAAATGAGTGACAAACATAAATGTACCCACAAATAACCAAATTCACGTAGAGCTGAACAAAATTTACACAATTTTAATCTTTAAAATTTTATAATAAAATTCTCAAATACAATTGAGAAATCGGACTTAGATAGTCTATAAGTATGGATCCTTGGCTTTAATTTTCCATTGGTCCAAATGATTGACAAACAAGTGTTATAGAAAAATTCTCAAATACAATTGAGAAATCGGACTTACATAGCATATAAGTATGGAACCTTGGCTTTAATTTTCCATTGGTCCAAATGATTGACAAACAAATGTTATAGAAAAATTCTGAAATACAATAGAGAAATCGGACTTAGATAGTCTATAAGTATGGATCCTTGGCTTTAATTTTCCATTGGTCCAAATGATTGACAAACAAGTGTTATAGAAAAATTCTCAAATACAATTGAGAAATTGGACTTACATAGCCTTTAAGTATGGATCCTTAACTTTAATTTCCCATTGGTCCAAATGAGTGACAAACATAAATGTGCCCACAGATAGCCAAATTCACGTAGAGCTGAACAAAATTTACACAATTTTAATCTTTAAAATTTTATAGAAAAATTCTCAAATACAATTGAGAAATCGGACTTAGATAGTCTATAAGTATGGATCCTTGGCTTTAATTTTCCATTGGTCCAAATGATTGACAAACAAGTGTTATAGAAAAATTCTCAAATACAATTGAGAAATTGGACTTAGATAGCCTATAAGTATGGATCCTTGGCTTTAATTTTCCATTGGTCCAAATGAGTGACAAACATAAATGTGCCCACAAATAGCCAAATTCACGTAGAGCTGAACAAAATTTACACAATTTTAATCTTTAAAATTTTATAGAAAAATTCTCAAATACAATAGAGAAATCGGACTTAGATAGTCTATAAGTATGGATCCTTGGCTTTAATTTTCCATTGGTCCAAATGATTGACAAACAAGTGTTATAGAAAAATTCTCAAATACAATTGAGAAATCGGACTTACATAGCCTATAAGTATGGATCCTTAACTTTAATTTCCCATTGGTCCAAATGATTGACAAACAAGTGTTATAGAAAAATTCTCAAATACAATTGAGAAATCGGACTTACATAGCCTATAAGTATGGATCCTTAACTTTAATTTCCCATTGGTCCAAATGAGTGACAAACATAAATGTGCCCACAAATAGCCAAATTCACGTAGAGCTGAACAAAATTTACACAATTTTAATCTTTAAAATTTTATAGAAAAATTCTCAAATACAATAGAGAAATCGGACTTAGATAGTCTATAAGTATGGATCCTTGGCTTTAATTTCCCATTGGTCCAAATGATTGACAAACAAGTGTTATAGAAAAATTCTCAAATACAATTGAGAAATCGGACTTACATAGCCTATAAGTATGGATCCTTGGCTTTAATTTCCCATTGGTCCAAATGATTGACAAACAAGTGTTATAGAAAAATTCTCAAATACAATTGAGAAATCGGACTTACATAGCCTATAAGTATGGATCCTTAACTTTATTTTCCATTGGTCCAAATGATTGACAAACAAGTGTTATAGAAAAATTCCCAAATACAATTGAGAAATCGGACTTAGATAGTCTATAAGTATGGATCCTTGGCTTTAATTTTCCATTGGTCCAAATGATTGACAAACAAGTGTTATAGAAAAATTCTCAAATACAATTGAGAAATCGGACTTACATAGCCTATAAGTATGGATCCTTAACTTTAATTTTCCATTGGTCCAAATGATTGACAAACAAGTGTTATAGAAAAATTCCCAAATACAATTGAGAAATCGGACTTAGATAGTCTATAAGTATGGATCCTTGGCTTTAATTTTCCATTGGTCCAAATGAGTGACAAACATAAATGTGCCCACAAATAGCCAAATTCACGTAGATCTGAACAAAATTTACACAATTTTAATCTTTAAAATTTTATAGAAAAATTCTCAAATACAATAGAGAAATCGGACTATAAGTATGGATCCTTAACTTTAATTTCCCATTGGTCCAAATGAGTGACAAACAAATTTTATAGAAAAATTCTCAAATACAATTCAGAAATCGGACTTACATAGTCTATAAGTATGGATCCTTGGCTTTAATTTCCCATTGGTCCAAATGAGTGACAAACAAGTGTTATAGAAAAATTCTCAAATACAATTGAGAAATCGGACTTACATAGTCTATAAGTATGGATCCTTGACTTTAATTTCCCATTGGTCCAAATGAGTGACAAACATAAATGTGCCCACAAATAACCAAATTCACGTAGAGCTGAACAAAATTTACACAATTTTAATCTTTAAAATTTTATAGAAAAATTCTCAAATACAATTGAGAAATCGGACTTACATAGTCTATAAGTATGGATCCTTGACTTTAATTTCCCATTGGTCCAAATGAGTGATAAAAAAATGTTATAGAAAAATTCTCAAATACAATTGAGAAATCGGACTTACATAGTCTATAAGTATGGATCCTTGACTTTAATTTCCCATTGGTCCAAATGAGTGATAAAAAAATGTTATAGAAAAATTCTCAAATACAATTGAGAAATCGCACTTACATAGTCTATAAGTATGGATCCTTGACTTTAATTTCCCATTGGTCCAAATGAGTGATAAAAAAATGTTATAGAAAAATTCTCAAATACAATTGAGAAATCGGACTTACATAGTCTATAAGTATGGATCCTTGACTTTAATTTCCCATTGGTCCAAATGAGTGATAAAAAAATGTTATAGAAAAATTCTCAAATACAATTGAGAAATCGGACTTACATAGTCTATAAGTATGGATCCTTGGCTTTAATTTCCCATTGGTCCAAATGAGTGACAAAAATAAATGTCCCCACAAATTGCCAAATTCCGGTAGAGCTGAACAAAATTTACACAATTTTAATCTTTAAAATTTTATAGAAAAATTCTCAAATACAATTGAGAAATCGGACTTACATAGTCTATAAGTATGGATCCTTGGCTTTAATTTCCCATTGGTCCAAATGAGTGAAAAAAATAAATGTGCCCACAAATTGCCAAATTCCGGTAGAGCTGAACACAATTTACACAATGTTAATATAAATACTTTTAATTTTATTTTATAACGAGGGGGGTAGCGAAGCACACCGGGATAAGCTAGTTGTTTTATATTAAAAAGTATCAGAAGCTTTTTATTTTTATTTAAATAAGTATATATGTTTGTGCATTAGTATGCATATATGTGTATATGTGAATTTGTCAGATGTTAAGAGTCAATTGAAATTAAAAAGAATTCATAAAAAACGTAAAAATTAAACTGAAAATTAAAACGAATTAATTTATAAGAAACATATGTTTTGTGCAAAAAAATTAGTTTTGAATGAACCAAAAAAAGGGGTTTGTTTCAGACAAAACGAGATATCATGTACCGGATCACATGAGCTTAGTGTTTTCGAACTAACGAATATACTGCTAATGATATTAGGACAGCTTTTTCTTATACATACATACATATACATACCCTGCAGGAAATGTCTATAGTGAAACTGTACTGATTCACTACTGACATTGTCACCAGTACTAGTGACTTATCATACCCCAGACAATGCTATTTACTATAGACATTTAACATTTGCGTGTCATTGAAAATCCACTACTGACATTGGTACTATTGACTAGGTAGTTCTTTTGGGACCATATGTAGACATTGGAACCATTGATTCACTAGTTCAATTAAGAAAATATAGTCTACGCTTTTGGTGCTTTTCTAAAGCAGATGTCGATAATGAAAATGCATATTTTTTCACCTTAACCGACACATTATCTGCCATCTTTCGCCACCACAAATTTCTCTGTCATCAAAGCCAAATTTAAATTTGTAGACGCTTTATTGACAATGTCGCCTAATAGTCACCAATATTGTAGGCAAAAGTGGTGACTTGGAGACAGTTGCCCCCAGGATTCCTTCAGGGTATAATTAAGTTTTTGACATTAACCTCAAGATTGATTAGAACCAAGCTTAGTTACTCGTCCTAAGCTTTCTTTCCTTATTATATTTGAATATTTCTTCTGTCGATTTACCGCCAGAATTGTACTGCGAACAAACTCAGTGTTATTAATTGATTACGTTTCGCAGCTCCTTGTGTGATTTCTTCTTTAACGATTGGCTTCAGTAAAACACATTCGACTTTTAATTATCGATTAACTATGAATATAGTATTTCTTAGCAACATTTAGGAAACTTTAAGTAGGGAATAGTTGTTTTTGTTTTTATAATCAACTAGCTGAGCGCCCCGGCTTCGCACGAAAGCTATTTACTTTTATAAATTTTGATTTACCTAATCAAAGCACGCGTCGACCGATTTCGTGCAAACTTTAGATAAATCATCTACACGACCACACGAACAAACCCTAATCAAATTTAATCGAATTCGGTTCGTGAGTTATAAGGTCACAACACACTTGCAACAATTTTTTATATATATACTCGTATATATATAATTTTTATTCCCCCAAGTTTCTCTTGAGTGACTTTTGTTAACTCTACTGAAGCTATTTAAATGGTTTGTTTCTCTTATTGAAATCGGAAAGCAAACAGAGTTTAAAGGTTTTGTTAAAACCACTCAGGCGAAAAGAAGAAAGAGAAATAATAAATCCTAATAATAGTCGTGGTAGCCCTATTAAATTCGATGTTCACTGCTATAGTTTCAGGAATACTACTCCCTGATGTAACAGACCACAATGCCCTAACATTCGCCAAACCTCAAAAACAATTTAATTTTTGTTGTATTTGGGCTTGAGTAATATGACGTTTTTAGTATCTTGGATCCAAGCTGAGTACTTTGAACTTTATTGTACATCAAGTTTTCAATTTCAAGTTTTAAAATTGCATTATAAAAAATTTACAGTTACCAAGTTTTTAAAGGAATTTAATGTGTTAAATAAATTTTAAAGATCTCTTAACTAAGAAACATTTCTTAAATATTAATTTTGAAAATTTATTAAACTTATTTTTAAAGAAATACAAGTTGATTTAACACATTTCTTAAAATGTTTGTTAAGCACTATAGTTTGTTTAAAGTAAAATTCAAAATTATTTAACACTAATTTGAACTTTTAGTTTCAAAAATTAATATATGGAAATGTGTTTAAATGTAAAAAAAAAGATGTCTGTATTCGTATGCTGCTCCCTCAAAAACCTCCTTAGCTTCTTCTTTCTCTAGAATCAGATTTATTTATTTATTGAATATAATCAGTATCTCCCTTGGAAAAATGTATGCAGGCCAAGACAGTATCCAACAGATACAATGCACCCTCTATAACACACAAAGCACCCATGGCAAGACCGACTTGCCTTTCCGAGGCTACATACAAGAAATCGTTGTCTTTCATATAGCCTTTCCAGTAGTGCAGAGCGGTACCACCAACAGCAATCCACATAAAGGTACCCACCACATTCATTATAGTGTCAGATAATTCTCTACAAAAGATTTAAAATTATTAAATAGTAAAACATTTAATAGATTTTCAGACTCGCCTCTTGTGTTTGGTGGTGCCAAACAAGTACGCTATTGTATGACAGCCGGTATAGATGAAAAATCCCACCATTACTCCCGAGGCAACAATTTCGCAATCGGCACTTTTCTCCTCGTTAAGATTCCAAGTGCCGCCAACACCCAAAAATTCGCCACCATCGCCAATGCGATATAAAATCAAAATGATTAAATTTAGAATCTGTGAAGACAACCAAAAATAAAAAAGAGTTAACAAATTTGGCAATTCCAGTCAAACAGTTTAAAATTCTTTGCTTCCAAGAAATAATCTGGGCACAGTTTTTAAAAACACACTAAAATTATGAAACTAAAATCGTCCATGTTTCGAATAAAATTTGTATTCAATTAAAACATAAAGATTCAGTTATTCGATTTATTTATTCGAATAAAAACTTTGTTCAAAATCATATCATTTCTTTAGTGGTGAAATAAAAATTGTATTTCAACAGACATGAGGAGACTGAAAACAATTTACTTAAATTAAGTTTTAGCTTAGAGCTTATAATTTCTTTTTAATGTTCGAATTAAATAACAACTTTATTCGAATACGCAAATATTAAAAAAGTACATACCATCAAATTTGAGTTTTAGATAATTTAAATGTATTAAAAAAATAGGTTTCATATAAATTTATCAAATACATATATTAAACGATATATTGAATTGGACATTTTAAAAATCTTATGAAATCAATGTTTAGAACTTCTTTTAATAATACGAAAAGAAATTTATGAATTAATCACATAATCGAATAAAATTAATAATCGATTAAAAAAGATTGAATGAATCCAAAGCTTCTAACAAATTTTGCGAAAAAAATTATTTTAATGAATTTAATAAAATTAAATCGAATAAAATAATAACCGATTTTATTTTCTTAATGGATTAAAAATTCTGTAGAAAAAATTTAAATTTTAGAAATGTAAAATGTAATAAAATCAATGTTCTCAAACAATTTTAATATTGAGTTGGTTTTAAGTTTTCGAAAAGTAATTTTATATAAAGTATGAGTTGTGCCTTATGCAAATAAAATGTTTTTTAAAACTAATCGATTAGCTCAACACAGTCGGCCGAAAAAGCTTCCAATATACTAGTTACACGATGACGATTTCATTGGGTTTGATTTACAAAAATCATGAAATAATCGACAAAGCAGAAATGAACGTACATATATCTGCGAAAATGTTATTCGATTAAAACTCCCGACTAAAGCTTTTGTAAAACTATTTTGTTGGATCTTCCTGAATTATTTTTTTTTAAACATATAAAATTAAAAGTGACTTCTGATGGTATGATTTGGTTGAAATATTCGTTTAGTTTTATGTATACAATTTAAATGAATAATTAATGCAGTATGCCGAATTTTAATAATATATTTCGTATAAGAGGCGCTTAAAAGTTTTCGTTATTCGATTAATATATTTTAATTCGATTTCGCTTTTCTTCAAATACTTGTTTTAATTATATAAAACAACAAAACCCTAAAAAAATGAACGGACTTTATCTGCGAAGATATTGTTCGAATAATATATTCGATTAAAAGTTTTTATTACAATTTTTTTGAATACCAATAAAAAAAAAAAGATTTTCAGCTAGTTTTAGAATGATCGTACAAATTTATTAATCGATTAAAATAATTCAAGCAAATAAAAATTCCATTTGAAAAAGGTTAGAAAAAAATAATATAAAAAAAAGAAAACTGATCCGCCATTAGTTTGTTTATTTTACTTTCCTTTTTATTAACTTTTTGCCCACAATAAATTGTTGTTTTTTTACACATAAATTTTTTCCATAATTTTTAATAATCCTTATCAGTGTTTTTTTTATTTATTTGTAAAAAATTAGTACCTTGAAACATTTTGGTTATCAATTACTCATTTTATCGTTGTTCTTGTTGGATTTTATTCAGTGACATGCTTGTAGTATTATTAAACATACTAATGAATATTTATACCACCACAATGACAAATATGGTTTAAGCGATTACAACAACTACAGCAAATAATACGAGTAGAAGCTTTTTTTATAAAAATTTGTTTGAGATGCCCATGCTTTTGGGAGTGGTTGGTTAAAAAATGAATTTGTTTGTTTTTTTAATGAATCATTTGTTAAACAAGTGAACTTTTACAATATTTTTAAGCAAATGGTCTATTAAATTGCGAACTAGCTTTTAAAACTTTTTTTAAAACCTGGTGTGAGAAATAAATCGATTTTATTAAAAATCAATTTATTTGTGGCAAAAGTTTTCAAATTTTATTCAACCGCCGAATTTTCAATAATTGCCTTTTTCATTTTGATATGTTATTTATTGTTATTAAAACTATTTTTGATTTTCTGATTGATCTTTTGAATGGTTTTTTCAACATCGAAAATTCGAACAGCCATTCTCAACTGAATTTTTTACAGGAATATTAACATTTTTTTTATTTAAGTACATGTAATCCAAAGATGAATAGTAATTCTATTCTATATTTATGATTTTAATGAAATTTTTATGTTTTGTGTAGGCATTTCGAAAATTAGAAGCTTTTTGAAACGAGATTTTCAACCGAAATTTGTATGCTTTCAAACTAATCACATCACAATGTGATTACTGCAATTAGTTGTTTTCTTGTTTTATAGGGCTTTTTTTTATTAATTTTATAAACATTTCGAAAATTCGAACATAAAGTTAATTAAATTTTTTCCACAAATAAATAAAATTCTCAGCTGATTTACATTAAATTTTCTTAACTAATTAAATATAATTTTTAAATTAAAAAAACTGACCAACTGCTTAAAATTATTGAGTTCGACATGAGTCACTTTTGTAATATCGATTTTCTTTTAACTTTATTTAAACACTTATTGAAAATTTCTGATTTATTTAATTCTTCTTCCAATTCAATTGTTTTTAAAATTATATATTTATATTTTCTTGCATTTGTTGTCAAAAATTCCTACCAATTTCAAGGCCTTGATAAAGATTGAACCAATTGTTTCTATATCCACCATTTTCAGTTCAGTTCTTTTTTGACAATATACTTTTATAATTTTTTTTTAATAAAATTTATTTTTAAATAGAAGATTACTTAATTCTTCTTGTCGTTGCGTTTTTCGTTCGTTAACTGACACACTACGGTTACAAATGATACCGAAATACCTTTATTTTTCTTCGTTTTTCTTCTTCCAAAAACAAAAATATAAAAGAATAATACAAATAATATTCAATTCAACCTGTTGCTTTTGCAATCGCACTCTGCTTTTCACATTCTATGTATTGTTCAGTTTTAGTAAAGCAAGTGTCTGTGTGCCTAAAAATATTTCTACTGATAAGATTAGATAATAAACTTAAAAGCCTAATGTGGCAAATAAAAGCACATTTACTCATTTTGCCCGGAAAAACATATTGATAATAAAACATTTTAACTCTTTTTTAAAACAGTTTGTTAACTGGGTTACAACAAACTGCTTACATTAAATGTTTACAAATACACTCACTACCACACACACACACACACGGTAATTATTCTTATCAAATTATAGATAAAATTTGTTTCATTTGGAGAAATGATTATTCATAATTATTTATAGCAACCGCTTCCCACCGACATACGCCAAGTAACCAATCCAATCCATAATAGTACACTCTGGACGACTTTAAACTTCCTGTTGCTTAACTCTTTCAATTGAGTCTAGAGTCTTTTTAGCTAAATAAAACATAATATTTATCTAATTAAAAACAAATTATTATAAAATGAGCAATTAAAATTTTTAACAGTTAACTTAACACTTAATTATTTAATAGAAATTCTTGACTTTATGAATAATTTAATTATAGATTTTCAAGAAAACAATTTTTTGCAAATAAATCTAAAATAATTTGTTAATAATCGTTTAATTAATCGTAGTGTTATTTTTTTTTCAGTTTCTAAATGCATACAGACGGCTGACTTATTGCTGTTCGAAACAAGGGGCAGGGTTAGCACATTAATAAGAAAAAGTTACTAAACAAATTGATTTAAGGAATTTTTTGTCAAAACAAAAAATTAAATTTGATTTTGAAACAAAAACAATTCAAGTTTGAAAATTTGAACGGCAATTAAACGTTTTAGGTTAAGTTAGGTTTCGAGGGCCGTCACATCTGAGACGTGACGCTTTTGGGTCTGCTAATTCGGTTCCTTTGTGATACCCTACAGCAGACAGGGCTCAGTCAATTGGTTATTCAATTTCCTGTGATTGCCCTGTCGCCGAATCAAACCATCCTGATTGTTGCAAGAAGGAAGATAGGTTGGTTAGCCCCATGTTCGCCAGACTGTGGAGGTCTGGCAGAGTGTTGGAGCCCATAGTAATCACCCTTATGCTATTAAGCGCGGGGCATTGACATAGAAGGTGATGAACTGTTTCTTCTTCCTCCTCATCGTTACAACTTCTGCAGTAGTCATTGTAACTTAGGCCCATCCTTTTGGCATTAGTCCCGAAGCACCAGTGCCCGTTAGCACTGTTACTAGTCGTCTTGTATGATATTTACCAAGTCTGAGTAGATCGCAAGTTCTGTGCAGGCTGTAGCGGGGCCAAGTGGACCTGGCTTGCAGGACGCTACACTCATCCCGAAGTCTGAATGGAACCTTAACGTTAAAGTTTTCCACACAGAAACCTCCCCCAGTGTTTACGCCTCTTTTGGAGCCATCAGTGAACATTTTCATGGCACCTTCGGTGGCAGGGGGTAAGGAGTGATATTCCCCATTAAGAACAATAGATTGAAAAAGCCCGCCAAAATAAGGTTCCGATGGGCAGTAGTCGGTGAAGTCATGGATCGCTTGGTGCTGCCTGAGAATCTTGGAGGGACCAAGATCGGTTCTCGTCCATGAACATGTAGCATTCAGTCTGATCGCCGCGATCAAAGCTAGCTGTTTGGCCACAACGTCCACCGGAAGCCAGTTCAGCATAGCGAACAATGCTTTCGTTGGAGTAGACCTAAGCGCTCCCGTTATCAGGATCGCCGCTAGCCGAAAAATTTTCTCTATAGTTCGTCGTTTTAAAAATTACAACAAAATTAAATTCGAGAAGTATTAAATCTTTTCAAACATTCGAATTCGAACAATTAAGTTTTTTTCACGTATTCAAAAATTTAAAAATTTTTTAAACAATTTCTTTAAATACTAGAATTTTAACCTATTTCTGGCTTAAGAAAACTGAATTTCGAAAATTACGCAAAATATTTGTGCGCGTCTTTTAAAAACAATTGTTAAAATTTAATTTCGAAATTCCGAAAAGTGAAATATTTGAATGTTTGTTCCACTTTAACGTGTAAATCGCTCAATGGATTTGGATGAAGTTTGTTAGACGGATAAAAAAGGGACAAATTGATAGTGTTGACACTTTTGTAATATTATTTTAAAATTTTTTTATAACTTAATATTTTTTCGGGGGTGCTAAAATGAAAAAAATGTACTTTTGGTGCTTTTTTTTACTGTTGGTACTTTTTTTCTTGAGAAATATCTGGATTTGGATGAAAATTAGTAGACGGATAGTATATGTGACTCAGATTAAAATATGAAGTTCTTTTCAAGGCTAAAGGAAGGACTGGAATCATCCCAATCTTCTCAAAAAGTACCGCTATAGTCTCTTTAAATACTTCTTTAAGTTTCGGAATTTATTGTCGTTATGCATATCAATGTTTTAAATAAATATTAAACAACAGGAGCAAACAAATTTAATGTGAAATAATTTATTTTCCTAAAATGGTCATTGATCTGCTCTGAAAATCGTTATTAATATTTTATTTACAGTGTAAAAAAAAAATAAAGACTCTAACGACTGATTATGGCGAATGTGCTTTTAAATTTTATATCTGGCCTTTATTTTAAAACAAGTTACAAGTGCCTCCTTTTCACATTCTTAGGGGGAACATGGCTATGAATCTTTTACTCCTTATATATTTCAGGTTTAAACGATTTTTCTAAAACCAAATGTTCATACAAATTTTAAATATATTGTAAATTTGCAGAGAAAGTATTGCTTTCAAGGAAAGACAATTTAGAATCAAAAGTTTTCTCCTTATAAATCCATTTTTTTATTTTCCATATTAATATCAGCTAGACTCGCCCGTAGTACGAATAATTTTTTAATAAAAAAGCAAGCCCAAAATTTATTTAAATTGTCACTAAAGTGTTGGAGCACAAAATGTATGTAAATAATTTAGCATTTAATTATTAGGAAATTGTATAGTAAATTACAAAAAAAAAAAAAAAAAAAAAAAATACAATAGCAACAAAAACAACCGAAAGACCACAATAGTGTAACGAAAATAATAAATACTAAATAATACAGCGTATGACATAAAATTCATAGTAGGAAATTTTAAAAACATGAGTGCAAAAAAAGCGGCATTTGAAAATTAAACCAAACAAAACTAATATTTTATGTGTCACACGAATACAGGTTGTAAAATTATAGACATAAAAAGCTATAAAATTAATTAATAGACTTGAATAGAATATACGATGCGATACATCACATATAAATATATAAGCTGCTATTATACACTTTGTTTTATTTTACAACTCACCCGGATTTAAAGTGTCCCAAGTGTTTTAATTGTTCGTCTCGTCGTAGTCATTGAGCACTAATAAAGTGTTTAAAGTTGATTTCCATACAGAATTTAAAGTTAAAATTAATTAAGATTAATATTTTTATTTTTTTGCAATCAACTCAAAATGGAACCAGTTTATATATCGCTAGTTAACGCATTGAATAAATATTTACATTGTGATCGTAGTTTTGCTACAGTCATTTTCGATATAATATTGGATAATTTTAGTTTTTGTTCCCGCAGAGACGTCTTAGTTATTGTGACCTTTGACATACTAGGTAGAAGAAGAAAACATTTAACTGAGTAGTCTATTTAATATCGTTGTTGCCAAAAGATGACGAGGGAAAATGTCAAAATATGGTATAAATATGTCAAAAATGTTATAAAATATACATAAACATCTACACACGGAAAATTAATTATATTCCACAGCCAATTTCAAGACATTCACTATTTTAGTTGCGCCGATATGTAAATAATAATAATTTCTTTGTATTTCTTTGTCAAAAACAAATTACACTCTTTGAGTATGTATGAACAGTAAATTTAATTGCTCAATTAAAACTAAATTGACAAAATTAAAAATGTTTGTCTGAACATGGTATTAAACATTTGTGTTCTGTTTGAGCTGATTAAACAAATTTTTCGAAATATCTTTATTTACACATTAAAATCTTAAAATGATTTACAACAAAATTGACAGTTGAGTTTTAGTTGTCAAATTGTTCTTCTGAAGCACAACTTAACTTACAGTTAACAGTTCACTTAGCTGTCTTCGAAAAGTTTTTATCTACTCATATTGTGATTTAGAACAAATTGGTTGTGAATCACAATATAAAAAGTACTTCAGCTAAGTTGTAACATTGACAATTCAGCTTCATTTTGTTGTGAATTGTAATAAAAGCTGTAAA
This sequence comes from Lypha dubia, assembly GCA_947311025.1. NCBI lineage: Eukaryota > Metazoa > Arthropoda > Insecta > Diptera > Tachinidae > Lypha > Lypha dubia. Next base: position 4,176,424 of record OX371263.1, read on the forward strand.
TACATGCATATAAAAGGAGTATCTCGCGTTAAGATTCTAGCTTCTTGAAAGAGAAGTTAGCAATTAGAAGCAACTGTCATGTATGGCCTGCAAGGTGAACCATTCCCATGTCCATTTTTTTTTATTATGTATTAACGTAGCGCTCTTTAGCTGTTTTATATATCTCAATGTTTTGCTAAAATCTTTTGTATGCACATACTTACATTACATATGTATGCATATTTTTTAAAATCTGGTAATTTTTTATTGTGCTTTGTGTTTTTTCACTAATTAAATTCGTATTTAACGAAATCATGTTGTTTGACTTAAAAACCAGTTTTATTTTAATTTAACAATCACTTTTAAGTCCATTGCAAAAATAAGTAAAAAAGCACAATAAAACTCAAAAAACAAGGTCAATAGTTCAAATGAGCAAAAGTTTTAATTAAAATTACCTATGTTGCAAATAAAAAAATACACATAAATTCAGTTGTATTTGAAATTAAAAGCTACAAAAATGCCTAAATCTTTCGGACCAGCTAAATAAATCATAAAAATAAACGGATTAACTTTAAATAATATACAAATTTTTAAACAAAATCATAATTTTGAAATAAGAAACAAAATAATTGTAAAAGTACCTACCCATAATTCAATATCAGTCTCGAAAACTAAATACGTACTCTGAATGAAATAAATGTAACATTTGCATCGATTAAATCATTTGTAACTTTTGTTTATGTACCATTTTATTAATATTCTTTTAATTATGCTGTATTTGTTATATTTAGTATATTTATTTACATTTGAATTTATACAAGTATCATCTCTACTAAATACAACCGTTTCGTATATTTTTGGCAGTAAAACGTGTCTGAGACGCGCGCCGTTCGATGGCTAATCCCCCCATCATCATCATCATCATCGTCGTCGTCGTACCTACTGCCATATATAAAAATACACCATTTAGTTGTAAAGCTATATTTTATATTTCTCACTTTTCAAATGTATGTATGTATGTATGTATGTATGTATAAATATTTCATTTTATTTATATTTAAGTTTCAAAATACATACATATGTATGTATGTTCAAGTAAACTGACTCATATGAATGAAGACTGCAAAAATTTGTCAGTGACAAAAAAAAAAAAAACGATGCCAGAACGTCATCAACATCATTATGAAGTATTAATCACAGAAAAAACAGTAAATTTTTAAATTTATTTAATTAAATGTATTTAATCAAATTAAACGAATGTGGCAAACTGCTACAATTTGAAATTGAAAATATAAAATCAAGCTAAAAACTAAATTTGTTCGGTTTATACAAGGCGAATTAAAACAGGTAGTCTCGACAGACCAGGTGATTAGTTTTGCACCAGTTACTTTGTCAAATGCTTTGATACATTTTTCGACAAAGTAAGTGGAGGTTTTTCAAAGCGAATTGGGCCGAGTCTACCTGTTATGAATTTGACTTGGGTTTATGTTTGAATATTATGGCTCGATTATGGATAGCAACCGAACTTCAGTTGGGTTGCCAGCCGGGAACTGAAAATTTGTGGTTGCCAGAAAAGCACTAAATAGCAACTGCAACTGGAACCTCTCAGTTGTCAGTTGCCATCCGTAATACAATTGTCAGCAACTGACAACGAAACTGGAGTTCGGTTGCCATCCATAAGCGACCCATTAGTTTTGAAGATGAAAATAAAATAGACTCAAGGGTTAGTAAATGTTAATCAGTTCAAAGTTATGTTCTTATTAATTTATTATATAATGGCTCAATCCACGAGCTCTGCGTTAGGTGTTGTATCTCGGGTAAATGTTGCTGAAATATTTCATCTACAACACGTGTAAAAGGTTATAATTTGCACAATTGTATCATCAATCTATTTTGTTACCGTTTAAAGATGAATATTGAATAAATTTCATGATTAGGATTTAAAAGAATTGGATATCGGTCTTAAAAACCCCAATTAAAAGGAACATATTAGAAGTCTAAAATCTGTATGTTTATTAAACGATTTGATTCCATATGACGCCTGGCATGCAGCAACTATAAAGCCTGAATTGACAAAACAAAATCAATATGGGATTGTGTAGTCAATTATGTACGAGGTTTGTTCAAAAGAAAAGGTGAAGTTTGAATTTTTTTGAAAAGTATTTATTTATTCATCAATATCCATTTTGTCCCCTTCAAAGTAATTCTCCTCAGATATAATGCATTTAAGCCAGCGATTCTTCCACTCCTCGAAGGACTTCTGAGATGCGCTTTTCGGTATCAGATCGTTCTTCGATTCTGAATTTATCACATCAATTGTGACAAAACGCTTTCCTTTCATTGGTCTCTTCAGTTTTGGGAATAGGTAAAAGTCGCAGGGAGCAAAATCTTGTGAATAAGTTGCTTGAGGCATGATTAGGGTGTTGTTTTTGGCCAAAAAATCAAGAACAAGCATTGATGTGTGAGCTGGTGCATTATCGTGATGCAGAATCCATGATTTTTTTCTCCACAATTCCGAACGTTTGAGCCGTATTGCTTTACGCAAACGTTGCATAACTTTCTTGTAGTATACCTTATTAACCGTACGACCTGTTGGAAACAACTCTTGATGCACCACGCTATTGTAATCGAAGAAAACAGTGATCAGTGGTTTCGACGTCATATTCATGTACCCACGTTTCGTCACCAATTATGACCCTTTTGAGCAAACCTGGATCGTCGTTGACGTCATTCAACAACTCCTAAGCGATACTAATGCGACGTTGCATTTGCTCATTATTTAGTAAAAAAAAAGTAAAAAAAATTCGAAGACTACACACAAACGTGACTAACCTATTCAGTTGTCAACAACAAACTACTAATCCAAATGGGCTGATAATACCAACAAATGACTAACACATGTGTACCAACATAACAAAAGAATTTCCGTAATGTACACAGCCCGCGAAAATTCAAAATTCACCTTTTCTTTTGAACAAACCTCATACATATAACTTTGGAAATGTCATTTATCAGCTCCGGTGTAGGGTGGATACATAATGACAAACTTAATACTCTATTATATTCTCACAATACTAGACCACAAATTCGCACATGCATACATATGTACCATATGTACGTATCGTACATTAACCAATACAGCAAATAAATTTCTTAATTTCTTAAGGAGTAAAAGTCATCAAAAAGACAATCACAATTCTTCCAAGTGACTTTTTATTGCAACACAGGCAGAAAGCCAGCGATCAAACCAGCTGGTTGGTTTTTGTTGTTGTTATTATGTTTTTTTCTTTGTTCCATCCACATCAAGAAATTTGTGAATTAATACACAAAACCCATAATTTGATGTAGCCTAATGCATACCCGGCGTGGTTTGTCTGACTCACTAACTGGCTGCATCAATAATATATTGTTTATAGGTACATACCTATTTGTTTAATTAAGTTTTCAAGTTGAATCTATTTTCAATATATTTTTATTATCAACTGATATTTTGCACTTTAATTTTTGTTGTTGTTTTTGGTTTTTAATTATTCAAATTAATAAGAATCCCGCCAAATATGTAGAAAATTAATTAAATTTTATTATTATATAATTTAATTAAAATCAAAAATTCGTGTTACATTAACGTTGAGGTTGAATTTGATTTTGTAGATTATCTTGTTTTAATAAAGCGGGGATGGAAAATTTACTATTAATGTTGTTTTTATAGTAGGTACTTTGCGATGAAAGAAATACGCCACAGAACAACTACCACTGATATGAAATATATTCTGTTAAAAAAGTGGAAAAATTTCCACTTTCTCCACATATAAAGGAATTAACAATATATTGAAAACTATTTAAACGGCAACGCTGATGTAGCATTATTTTAAGCTATAAACACATAGACCACAGCAGACTTCACAACAACAGACTTCAAATGCAGTTGGCATCAAATGCCATGTAGTTAGCTTCTGAATTATTTTTAGAACGACAGCAGGGGCGAAATTACGGCATTCGATATCGATCGAAATTAACATTCAAATTGTACTGAAATTTCGATCGATATCGAGTGCCGTAATTTGAGCCCTGCTGACAAATGAACTTGAAGTTTCGATATTATTTTTCAATTTTTTGTTTTACTACATATTTCAGAGCTGCCACATAAATATTTTACAAGAATAAAAATGAAATTACCAGCTCAAATCGTTATAATATCGAGTAAAAATATTTATTTATTTTATTTTAATTTTGTTATCTTATATTCGGTTAAATAACCCAAAATATTTTTAGCTCTCATTGCTGTAACATTTATATTATATTGGCAGCTTTGAGTCAGCTTAGTGCTGCTTATGGAAATAGAAATTAGTCTAATTTGGCAGCAACAGCAAAACTAGCATAGACAACAACCTGCTTCGCTGTCGTCAAAATAATCAATTTCATAAAAACTCTTGTATGTATTTTATTTTGGAAACATTGTTGCTTGCTGCTCGCTGTGGTCTATGTGTTTATAGCTTTAAGAAGCAAACAACAACACTCAGCAGCCATGGAAAATATAGATATTTAATTGTTTATTTAAGAGAGATGAGTATAAATATGCAGAGCAGAGTTACCATTTTGGTGCTTTTCGGGTATTTTTTGGTGCTTTTTTACTCAAGCAATACCTGAAATTTTGTTAAATACCCGTTTCTAGTGCTTTTAACAATTTCTCACAGTGCTTTTAAGTGCGTTTTAAATAATCAACATATTTGGTACTAAACCATTTTCTTACAATTCTTTAAGCACGCCTAATACTTTTTTAACCAACTACGTATTATTTGCATCTATATTTTGAGTAGTACTCGCAAACTGTTAAGAGTTTGAATTCTCAAGCATTTTTTTTTTGTAAATTCGTGCAGAAATTTTTATAATTTATTTGTTTAGCAATGATTTTACTTTTAATATACATATCCGTTGATTTAAGCAAGAAAGTGTCTTGGTTATTATAAAGCTGGACAGTTATTAAAATTAAGTTCTTCATTAATTTTATGTGTGTTAAAGTTCATGATCTAACAAAAGGTGGCTTAGACCAGCAAAAGATAAACTAAAAGCGTATTGTATATGTTGTAATTGTGAAATAAATGCACGATAAGAGCGATTTACTCCGACAAAGTCGCACAAAAAAAAAAAAAAAAACGTAAAAAGGCAATAGATCAAAATGCAAGTTTTTCAGTATTTCACTAGAACTGAACACAACTTATAAAAAAATTGAACGCCATGTTTGTGATCCATATCCAGATTACGCTAAAATATGAAATCTGAATTACGGATCGCAGATCACAGGTTTTTTTTTTTGGTTTTCTTCCATATCTAAATATTTTAACACTACCCACACAGCAAACAAATATGTTAATACTGAACATTTCAATATATATTGTACGTGTAGCATTGCCTTAATAGAATATGTTTTGTTAGTAAAAAAGAGGTTTTTTTCATATGACGTTTTTATGACGATTTCAATAAGCTATATTGACGATAATGACGATTTTTGCCCAAAAATATGACGATATTACCTCTATAAAATCTGGCAGCTATGGTTACATCATGTAATATAATTTCTCTCACATGAGTCACAGTGGGGCATACAAATTTTACGCAGCTGTTTTTCATTTTTTTATGTGCGCGCGTGTATGCCGGTGTTTTTTCTTTTTTTTGTTGTAATAAAAACAACAGAAAAGCATGTTAAAAAGCAACAACATCATTTATTGAAAAGCTTTTATGAATGAAAAGTTTCATTTGTTTACAAACAAACGACAGCGAAATAAACATGTTTTGTTATTTATATTTTCCTTGAAAAAAGATACTACTAATGCTGATGATATGAGACGAAGAAATAGGGGAACAACTTTTTAAAATTAAGAGAGCCAATAAAGCAAATGATTTTCACGAAAATTGCTCTTAATCTTTATAATAAAAAAAAAAAATAAATTTTTTTTGATTTGTGCGAAAATATTTTGATATTCTTGAGGCAAATAAATTGCTTTAGTTTTACAATGTCAAAGTTGTTAGCATATGCTAAGGCATATCAGTTTATATTATAATAAACACGTTGAAATTATTGTACATGATATGAAAATTGCTTGGAACAATTGCTAGGAACTAATTCCAGTAATTTTTTCGATTACTTCATAACATTTATAAAATCTTCTAGCTGTATTTTTATCATTTGTGCTTCCATATCCTACGAGCGGCTTAACAATGTTTAGTCTGTTAATTCTTTTAAAGTTTTCTTGAATTCTTTGTTTTTCAGTGGCTCTCTGTTCCTTTAAGCGGATCTTTGTGTATTTTCATGAATACTTCTATACTTTAAATCATATGCCTGATGCAGAAAGTATTCCAGGAAGCGAATTCATGCATGCAAAGGAGAAATTCCGAATTTGAGCACTTCTTCATTTATCATTTTATCCTTAATTGAATGCGACAATTGAGATAACTTTTCTCCATGACTGACTTTTCCGCAATTATTGTTAATTCCATGTCGAAAGAAATATTGAAGAAATATTTTTCTATCTCAATTGAAATTGCAGATTTAATAAAATTGAACAAATCTTGTGTTGAAATCAGCGTTTACATTTTACATTCGAAGCAAATTGGTGCAGAGTTACAATCAGCATTTTGCCAAATCCTCAATGGAACTAATGATGCCACGAATAAATTATTATGCAAATTACAGATACATATTTATTTCTTCCAACTGCTCTGTAGTAAGCAGTGAAGCTATACGCGATGCTGTATTTTCGATAAGAGTTGAAAATTTAACACTTACTTTCTGTGCAGTGAATTCAATAGGAAATTGTATAATACCTTTCTTTTTTCCTGTACTGCGTCATATGATGATAAAATTTATCACCTTTTTCTTTTAAAACTTTTCTCAAAGTAATGTAATTATAATGACTAAGTCCTAGTTGTAACATCAGCGCAGTAGATTCTTCCTCGGTAAAAAGTGATGCTGGTGCTGGTGTCAGAATGCTTTTAACAATTATCTTAAGCCATCTAGGCGGACACATTCATATACATACATATGTTTTTACAATACAGGCAAATGACTTGTGTAGAAATTTTGTATGGGAATCATTCAAAAAAACATACAAATTTCAACTCAAACTAATTGTTTGTGTTATTAAAACCGCACATAAGTTATTACAGGTACCTGCAATAAAAAAAACAAATTAAACATTATTTCTTTTAACTTCATCTGCTTTTTACATAAAATAACACTGAGAAATCATTAAGGGTTCGCAGACAAAGAGGTGCTGTAGAATTTTTATTTGGCAATACTTTCGACTGAAGATTCTCAATCAGATCAAACTTAAATTTATTTGAAAAAAAATACCACAATTCCCAAAAAATTATAAAAACTTCCAAAAGTGGGAATTTTCAGTATTTTTCAAATAATATTTTTAGAATTACTTAATAGCGTACTAGGCCACCATGTGGCATCATTGCAGCTTTGAAATTAAAGAAAACTGGCCCAAAATTACGTATTTTCAATAAATATAGGTATATTTTGCATTAAAATAATTGTGAAATAAAAATTTGCTGGAACATCCTTGATAGTACTACCTTTGAAATAGGAATAAAAATGTTGAAGGTTTTCTTGCAAACAAATATTAATCGCATTTTTTTCAGCAAACAACGGTCTAAATCCTACTTTTTTAAATTACACTGTGTATAAATATTGACTGAGTAAAAAATTTCAATAATTTTTGTAAAGTAAATACGAGTATGTGCTAAAATTTTGGTTTTTAATCTAAGAAATAAATATTTTTTCAAATTATCTTAAGGTATAATCGTAAACCCATTAATGTCATACAAATTTTTTTAGCTCTTGGATAGGAAAATCTACTTGCGAAATTACTTTTTTATCAGATAAAAAACGTCAGTTTGGCATCGGTTCGAAAGTTCTAAAACCTCGAGGTTACCCACTTAGGGGTGTTAGGGCTCGGTCCCCTTTTAAGATATAACAGTAAAACGTCAAACTTAAACTCGCAAATACCTCCTTAAATGCCATGACAATCGGCCTGCAGATTTATTTCTAATGTTCTGTGTTACTATTTAACATTTATTGTACAAGAACAATATTGAAAGGTACGCTTTGCCAATTTAAATACTTAATTGAACCCATACCTTGGATTTACCGCTCAATGACAAACTAAATTTCCACTATTTTAAACTTGATAAAAAATAAAACAATAAACGGCGAAGTATGCAAAATAAAATGGTAACTGCCGCCAACCAGTTTAAACAAAAACTTATTTTGAAAGTCTTTGTATGAAGGTACCCGTCCTATCGCCTCAAGATCTTTCTGCAATTTTATTTTCTCAGATATGTATGGGAGGTTCCCCTACCCTATTCAATATAATGAAAATTATTTATTTCAATTTCCCGATTATCAGTAATGCGATTCTTAAATTTCAAGACGATCGATATTACCTTTTGATTGCCTATAAGAATTTATGATTGTATATATAAAATTGTTATTAATCCCGTGAATTTAATAGAGAAAAAATTTTGAAAAACCAATTTACTTATTAAAGGGATTCGCAGTGTATAGTGTTTGATAAATATACTTTTTTTCCTTTCCTGAAACTGTGAATTTGTAAAGGATTTCAGATACCTTTGATGCAATCAAAATAACATTTGATTTTAAATCGAAAAAAAAAACAGCTTTTTATTTGATAAGAGAAAGAAAGCTCTTTTGCTTAAACTTTTTTGTTTTAAGCTTTACTTTTTATTTTTGACAGACATCCTTTTAAAATATTTCGCATAATGGTTGTTTGTCCTTTCTTCGTAGTTCGTTTGCCGTTTTGTTGAGTCCTGTATAATTTTTTTATAAGATGAGCATTTGAAATTTTCGAACTTAGTTCGTTACGAACCGTAATACTTGGCGGTGGTTACACAGCAATAATTTTTTGAAACTTCACAAAACATTTAACAAATTATTTTACTCATAGCAAAAATTATTGTATGTTAAGGATAAAATAATAAATTTAAAACAATTTAAGCACATAAAAAAAACAAGTGAAAAATGTAAAAAATTAATAAAAAAGTTTTTGTTTAAATTAGAAAGATATACAATAAATATAAGTTTGTGTATAAAATTAAATATAATTGTAAGTGTAAAGCTTTAATTAAAATATGAAAAAAGTATTTTTTTAGTGAAACATTTTCAATAAATAAAAAAAGGGCTTTTAAAGGATTTAAATAAAGTCAGTGAACCAGAAAATATTGCAAACAAAAAATATATGCATACTAAATCTTTTATATGAATAATATTTTTGTGCGTGTTTAAAAAAAGCTTTTTTTTCATATGTTTGTCTCTTGATTTAAAGGATTAACTGCTTTGTGGCACACAGCTGACATGACTTAGATTTCCATAAAAGTTTTCTAGCCAAACGACAGCCAGCCAAAGAGACATCAGCAAAAAAGTAAGATTAAATTAATGTATTTTAGCAGTTTATCGTTGCCCACCCCTATATTGTAAAGTATTGCAAAATATAACAAAGCTTGAACTTATGCCGCTAAAAATATTTTTAAGGAGGGTTGTTTTTTTTTTTTTTATTGAAGAGCGTTTTCCAATAACACAAGGATTAATAACTTTGGATTAAAAATACCTGTGCAGTCCGACCTCGATTGTCGCAACATCCCGATTATCCCAACAGGAAATATTTTTACTTTAGAGTCTGAGACTATTTTTAAAAGTGCATCATGGTTTTTTTTATTCTATTACAATAATTATTTCTTTTTGTATTTCTTGTTTAGAAACGTAGTTTTATCAAAGTGATCAATGTGAAAAATTAACATTTCAACAACAGTTTTCACCCGTTATTGTGCTGTCGCAAAATCATTTGACTGCTGCTTAAGCGGCGTTCACACTTATCAAATATTTGTCCCAAAAACCGTAACCACTAATTTTGCTTCGGGTTATTGTCATTCAACTTGGTTGTTATATAACAACAATAAATGAATTATTCCCCAAAAAAAAACTATTTTTGTATCGTTTATAATAAATGCGAGCGCTCATTAAAAAAATATTGGAATTTAGATTCCTGTTTGTTACGTTTTTTCCGAAGGATTATTTCATTATATATTAAGAAACTGAATCTCGAAAAGGAAACCATTCAAAATTAAAGGCTACTGAAATACATAATACTTCTTTTTTTATTTGCAGTTACATAAATGTTTACGTTTGATTTGTTGATTCTAATAAAAAACTTTTTACGTAAAAATCTGAAAAAAGATAAAGTTTTTTTCTATTAAAATATATATTGAACCATGGTCGTTCATTTCAACTTATCGGTAATTGCAAGAGGCTAGATTTTTTGGGGTTATGTAAATCAAAACTAATACAACTTTTTATAAAAGATATTTTCGCGCCACAACTTTTAAAATTGCTGCGGTCAAAGAGCAAAAACTTTGGTTTCAATCGGAACTGCAATCATATTCTTACAAGGCGATAAGATATTGCGTCAACCGAAACTTTTCACACAGTGTTGTATAGCTTAAATTTTAATTATAAACATTCGGGGATTTTTTACAACTTCCTTCATGGCTTTTATTTTAAGCTTTAAATTAAGTCCAATTGAAGCTTTTGAAGTACATAATTTGAGGTATAATTTTAGCTTGGAGGACCAGCAGTATGACATTTCAAGAACATAACATTTTAGACCGCCCGGTTTCAGCCCCAATAACACTGAAAAAACGGTTTTACATAAATTCAACGAACTCCCGTTCCTTGAATTAAATTCTTTGCAATTCAACGTATTATACGTTGTTTCAGTAAAATATTCCTTGAAATTCAATGGTAAAATTTTATGTATTTATGAACTCAACGTTGAAACCATTATTTGATTTTATTCGTTGAATTAAACAATAAACTAGTTTTTTGATTTAACGTATAATTCGTTGAATTTAAGAAACTCGTTCATTTATTTAAACACAAAATGAACAAATAGTTTGATTCAAAGAATATAACTAATACGTGGTGGAGTACTTATCGAGCATTTAATGCAACGTAGTCATATCTTAAAATCGGTTAATTTCACTGTATTCTGTATAAAATCAACATTTATGCATCGATTTTCATGAAGTTTACTTTATTTGGAATATACATACCTTTCTAATCATGTAATAAAAATATGAAGTTTTTGCCATTTTCGTTTTTTTATATATTTTTTAAGAATAAAAATTTACCAATTTTGCATAAAAAAAATTATTTTTAATCATTGCCGTCTAAATAATTCCGAAACCTTTGAGTTTATAAAAAAATTATATAAGCATGGCTTAAAAGTAATTTCATTTCAAGTGTTTTAGTAGTTTTTGTGACAAAATTGAGCAAGTCGTTCCATAGTTGTGATAAAATTGGTAAATCGGCCGCTTCGAAAATCCCAAATTTTAGAAAAAAATTAAAAAAAAAACTTATCCATAGAATTGAAAAATTTTACCATTTTTGTACTTAGGTATTCATGATGCATCAAATCTATATAGTGGTTATTAAAGCCCTTAAAATTGTTTCGATTTTGTTCCCCTGTGTAATATATGTGTGCATCTAATTCACCGAATGTTTTAAAATTCTGCGTGTGTTACTTAAGAACAAAACACAACTTCCAGTAAAATTTTGGTGCAGCGAATCGCACCGAATGCAGCAGGTTTATAATAAATAAAAGCTAAATATTGTTCTCACAAACAGTAATGAGTAGTGCTGCTACCATGTATTTTTTGCACGGACACTCATATATTTAAAATTAAATGTCAATGACGGTGTAAAAATCCCATCAATATAGAACAAGTTTAAAGTAAGAAAAATATAAAGAAACACATTATTTAATTTTCGCGATTTTATTTTTAATAGAATAATTTTCCTTTATTAAAATAAATTATAAATATCTTTCTTTTCAACAATTGGGATTCAATACAATGCAATTTTAAAATTGTTGCTGTTAAAATAAATTTATTTAATTAATTTTTCTTGATATAAAAATAAAGTTTAACTTACGTAAATTATCCTTAAGTAAACATTTTAATTCTCTGTTTTATTGCTCACAAGCGTTGTTAAAAATGAATTGCATAATTTCCAATAAAACATGTTACAGTTAAACACGTGCGGCAGTTTAAATTAACAATTCTAAAAACTTGCTTTTGTTTTAAAAGTAATTTGTACGAAAAAAAAAAATCGTTAGACATCGTGGGCCAGGCAGTAAGGAATAAAAAAAATAAACAATAAAATCAATACAGAAATATTATTCAAAACAAAAACCTTAACGCCAAGCTCCACTCTGTACGCTCTACAATCCTTCCATCATTCATTCACCCACCAAAAAAGATGACATCAGCGAATTGGTTTGGCATTAGAAAAATATATGAGAGACTGGCAAACACATTTGAAGATACAACTTAAAATCAGCTAAATGAGATTTATTTTTGGTAACGCAGAGTAAAAGAATGTTAATAAAAGTGGGTGGTAAGAGGCCAGCAAAAAATTACAGAAAAGATTTATGGACAGGTCAAAGACTTAAATGGAGAATATTAAAAAGAACAAACTTCGTTTTTCTTACAAAGCCCAAATTTTCAATTAAAGTAATTAATTAAAAGTTTTAAACAAAAAATCTGATCTTTTTTCTGTATTCCAAGTTCTCTGGCGGAGGTGTATGGAGGATAGTTTAAAAACTTAAACGGGAGTGTTTTTGTAAGCTAAAATTAACAAAAAACATTTTGACCACAACTGAAACTTAAATTATAGCTTTTGAAAAGTTAAAATCGTCGTTATAAGACAAGCACGATCTTTGAAATAACAACATTCAAGGTCAAGATCGTGCCATTGAAATTCCACGACAACTATTCTTCGAACACAGCCACGAATATGGTCAAATTGAAGTCTTCAAACACTTGAGGTTGAAGTTCAAATATGTTTACACTCGATTGCTGTTGCCTCTGTTTTACAGACCAGCTCAGAAAAAAAGGAATAACAAAAACGCGCAAGTGTGACCTCAAGGGTCACATCAGGTTGCAACTCCTTATGCATGGTAGACCGAAGTCTATCCAGCTACTAGCCAGGGGCGAGCATCACTCCTTAAACCCATACCTCTCCCAGCTTTTCGTAGCAACCACAGCCAAAACGTGTACTCCCGAAGGAGACCTCACCAATAATCTGTCACGGAATTATGCCACCAAGGAGAAGGAGTATGTCAATATCCATCCCCAAGAGTACAACAATGCGTCTCGCAATATCACATCGCAATGTGTGTCCAATATAGGAACAACACTCCCAAGATGAAAAAATATACCCCCGAGGGAGGCACATGAAGTCCGGACTAAAGCATATTTTTTGGAGTCTGACGACCACCAGATATTTTAAACCATCCCCAGCAAAAAAAGTTTGGCTCGAAAAACTATAGTAATATATTGTTTGAAATTGCAAAAACATCTATAGCTTGTGACAACTTTTCTGCGCACCACCTAATATATGTGTGTCATACAATAGTAGTAAAGCTTCTTTTAGGCAAGTGCAAATCATTAACAACTTTGATTTTTATGATTTAGGTTATGAAAAATGTCTATTTTCCTTATTTCTATTTGCCTGCCGACTTTCTGCTGTCAAGTTTGCCTGATATCGTTTAGGACTTGACAGCTGCAATCTTTGTTGTCTGTATTTGTATTATATTTGTCAATTGCATAAATTTTAGTATTTAAGTGCTGATAAAACAAGTTAAATATAACGAAAAAATATCATTTTTGGGTTTCGAGGATTGATTCTGGTAGAGGAGAGCAAAAAAAAAAAAAAGTAATTGTGTCTGTGTTTTGAAAGATCAAATCGAAAATATAGTTTAGAGGCCGTAACCTCTGGCCTGTTCTTGCAGCATATCGGTGTATAAAACTACATTTTATATACATCTGAGGTATAGGGTTTGTCCAGCAACTTTTTAGAAAATGTTATGGCAAATATTTTTGTAGAAGATATTAAACCTCTAACTCCTGCATATAACGGTATTTTGTGGCTTTATTCTAACAAATCGTAGGGGCGGGTATAAAATGTTTTACAAAAATGTTAAGTATAAAATTTTACTATATGTATGTATATGTGTGTCGGAATACACCAAAACCCAAAACTCAACACAAACACAAAAAACCAATCAAATTCGCGATTGCCCATTGCGCCAACCTACATTTTATCCATTCTTTACACTAAATGAAACGAACACACTTGTTTATTGTAAAGACATTGTAGGCTTAATGAATGAAATGAGCATGCAGATTGGTTTTTGGTTGTATTTAATTATTAATAATGTTGGTAATACATATTAATGTCTTAAAAACTAATAACTTATGGAATGTATTGTCCAATAGATCATTTTAATTCAAATATATCCAAAGCAAGTTTAGTTTATATGTTTTACATGAGTATCACGAAATTTGCTCAATAAGAAAAAATCAAATCCTGAAATATAACTTATAGAAATAAATCAATTATAAATTTTTGCTTTCCTTATTTCATTATGTGACAACATATATAGTATACACTTTAGTTTTATTACATCATCAGCACTGCAGGGTAATATAAATTTCCTTTCGCTGGCTTTTATGATATTGCTTGCATTCGTTTTGCTGCCATTTATAGCGTCAAATGGAATGCAAAATCTCGTAACTACTCTTTTTGAGATTTTGCTGGAGAGAGGAAAAGATAATTTAAATTCTTCAAGTGGTAAAAGTGGTTCTCTCTGCTTTCGTTTTTAATTTCGATGTGATTATGATGAAGGTTTCCAAATTTGTAAGGACGTGCATTTCGATGTAATTCGCAATAGTGACTTTTAACCCACTTCAAAAATAGAAGGAGGATATCAATTCAATGGGTATATATTTTTTTTATTGTTTGAACTTTCCTCCTCCGCTATTATATTTGCTGGCAGTTGTGTACGATAATATTTTTGCGGAAAAATCAGGGCAAGTTGTACCCCGAATATTGATTATTTAATAACTCCGCTAAAGACAGCTTGCAACTGGTTTCCGTGCAGTTTGATCCCATATAATTTTTTATCAAATTCGGGAGAAATTTTGTCCCGCCCAAAAGTTGTATGATATTTTTATTATTTTATGATACTTTTAAGATTTTATGAGCGTAATTAAATGTCATAACATTCAATGGAAGGGTTGGGGATTTTCGTCAATGTTGTGAAAATATTTTATATTTTTATTTACGATTTTGCTACTAAATGCAGTACAATTATTATGAAGGTATTTAGATATGAAAATAAAATAATAAATTAAGTTGCATATACATACTTACATATATTAGTGTACTGCGGTCTTAATATGGTCATAGTTGCGTCGGAGTCGTGAACTCTTCAATTGGGTCTCGGATTGATGTCGGGTTTTTTCCTAGAATTATTTAATAAAAAATATTTAAAAGATTTTAATGTCTAAATTCGATTCATTCCTCTAAAATCAGATTACAGATCTAGTTTTCGTTTTCTTTAAACAAATTTGAAATGTGTTTCGCAACATAAAATTTTGAATTAGAGTAACAACTTCTTATTACATTTGCCTTGCTTTGAGCTTTCTTTAAAGATTGACTGCAATTTTTCGTTCTTATTGGTGATTTTAATAATACGAAAAATTAGTTTCATTGTTAAGACGTTACGATATATTTTATTTTCAAAGCTATGCATTTTTCGGTCAAAAATCTTAACTTGAAATATTTGGGTCATAAAATCTGCAAAATGGAGTTAATCTACACTTTTGGCAACAGTATTTGCAGTTTGAGTATTTCCATGATTAACTGATATGTTGAGCATGAGGGTGTTGGAACATTTCCTCTCATTGTATGACCATTTTTTCCAGCTTGTAGCTGTTGCTGTTTATAGTTAATTATTATGTAATTTATCTATAATAATAAGCAATGAAAACAACAAAAGTAAACTAATTACATAAGTACATACATACATACATACATACATACATGCATACACACATACATGCATACATATGCCTATGGTTGATTATTTATTATTTATTGATAGAGAAAGAAACACAAAAAAGAAGCAAATAAATATTTATCTTTGAATAATAAAAAGTAGTCATTTTAGATTAAAATTTAAATGCGGGAGCTTACCATTATATAAGTGTGTGTGTGTGTGTGTGTGTGTGTACCCAAATGTAAGGGCTTATTATGAATGTAATCATAATTCAGGGGACAGTTTAAGTTTAGTTGGTATTTATTTTGATTGTCACAATAACTTTTAAATCTAATTTAGAAACATTTAACACGTTTATAAAAGCTTTTCACATCCATACATTCATAAATACATTCACATGTCCCATTCAATTCAATTTATTTAATTATTTTCTTATGTAGTGCATCTCTTTTATTCAATTAAATTTTGTTTTTTAGTATCTTGAAAGGTAATCTTATAATATAAAATTTTTTGCCATATTATAGCCAAATATTGTCCTTTCAAATGTAGTCATAAATATTCTTTTATGGCTTTCGTGAGAGTTTGTTTGCTTTGTCAACCAGCTGTTCCAATATTTAGTAGCAACAACTGCATTTAAATCAATAAAAAGTCATAACAATAAAAATGATTAGAAGCCTCACATTGCATGGAGTTCTGTGGCCAAATTTTAACTTTAAAGTAAAAAAAAAAAAAAAACAAAGAATAAAAAAAGTTAAAAATAGTACAAAGTGAATAAAAGGCACAACTACATACGTAAAGTTTTTATAAGAATATTGAGGGAGACCTATAGATATTTTTGGTCTTCGTCCCTGAGTTTTTCCCTCTGCCAATATACATAATTAGGTTGTTCTAAACTTTGAGGACATCTAGACGGTGATTTCTAACTTTGCAATTTAGCTCCTAGTAATTTCTAAAGCTTAGATCGCACTATCGGCACAATGTACCGATTTTCGTCGGCTCACTGCAACAAAGTCATTAGTACTAAACCAAAATTGCATTATTTCTCAATTAAATCTGGAATAAGTCAATATGGCTTTATTACCTATGCAGTGTGTAATTATGTACTTAAGTATATTTAAATTAGTTGACAAATAAGGGAAATTTAGCTTATTATTATAACTTTATTTCAGTGAGCCGACGAAAATCTGTACATTGTGCCGATAGCGGGATCTAAGCTTAAGATTGTCATATTTATTTACAGCTTAAAATATGATCAGAACAAATTATTCTGCTGAATGCCAAACGGATGGGGGGTTTTTTTATAAAGTTGTTTTTTGACCAATTCGTAATTAATTAATGTTTATTGATTGCTGTTATCTTCAGGGGTATTTTTTATTACATTCACTTAATCTAGCAACAACACAATAATTTAATAAATGTAATATCAAAATAATTTTCATAATATTTTTAACTTTCAAAATCTTTATATTGGGCCTTACTAAGGTTCTCGAATCGACTTCGACTGTTGTACTAGATTAAAGAAACACACAACATTTTTTTTAATCTATTACAGCAGTCGAAGTCGAATCGAGAACCGTAATAAGCCCCATTTAAATTTCGCTGCTGTTTTATTTATTCATATTACAATTAATCAAAACTGGGCTTCACGACACATAATTTGTATAAATAAAATAAATAAATAAATAAATAAAATGAAAACAATGCAACAAAGATTTATTTTGTCAAATTTAACGCTAATATCATAATACTTGAACTAATTAAATTATTGCAGCAGAATACTGTAGCTTGGTATTGTCCTTATCTTCCTTTATGTTCATTGTCCTTGGTATTTTTTATTGTATCCTTAGACTTTCGAGAGTTTAACGTTTGTTTTCTTTTTTTTCCGTGTCCAATATTTTAATATTTTCTAAGTCGATGATGTTTTTGCATTCTTTTGCATGAAGGGATGCATTTCGCGAATATAAATGTATTCGAAACAGTGAAACAATAAGTATACATTAATGTTAAGCCTCAAATATTTTGTACCAATGTGGCAATCAAAAATTTAGTTATTAGCAAACTGTTAAAAGTGTTATCCATCGAAAGGGTAAATTTGTTGTTCAAAAAAGGAAACGCTATTCGCTTCTGTTTTATTTTTTAAATCTACAATAACAGATAACAGCAACCTTATAAATAACATTAAATACTACCGCATAAAAGAATTTAGCACGGAAAGCCACATGAGTCCAATAAAAATTAAAAATTGTTTAATGTGTAATTCAATTAAGCGAAAGCACTTTGCAACATTTGCTCTTCCTTCTCCTCTAACACATACATTTGTTTATATGTACTTATGTATCTGTCATATCAAGTCACATGCCAGAAAACGAACACATAAAAAAAAAATTCTCTTAAACATGTACATCCCTGACACGCGTTCCCAAATTACTATCTCTGAAACAAACAAACAGCGTTTTGTTGAATTAAACTGTTTTTCTATTTATTAATTTATAACTCACAGCTCGTGTTGGGAATTTTAAGATGTTCTTGCATGAATGTGTTCTTGCCAGTATTAAATTATTTAATATTTATGAAAATTATCTTTTACAATACGAATTCTTGTGAATACATAAACAATGATATCTGAAACCATTTTAAAATAAATAAATCATTATCTATGTAAATGCTTATTAAAATTTTTTGCTAAATTCTGTTTAATGGTGCGCTTAGCATAGGTTTCGTAATGAACGCAATTAATATGTTGTGCATTTGTTTGTAAATAAAAAAACGTGAAATAATTAATAATAACAACAAATGTTTAAAATATGATTAAGTACGAAAAACATTTACGATAGCAGTTAAAAGAAATATTTTATTATATAAACTCTGTGTAGGAGGAAAATCATTTGGAGTGAAAAAAAGTTACATAATGGGTGGTTAAATTTTAAGGGCCGATGTTGATTTTGAATAAAACACAAATTATTTAGGAAATTATTGTCATTTCTTTTTATTATGATAATATGGTATGGTTCAATTATGTATGGAGCAAAATATCGGCCAAATGGCCGCCGCGACTTTGACGACACCTCCACCTCCATCCGATGGTCCAAATTTTCGATGCCGCTGAGGCATAATTGAGGTTCTATGCCGTTAATGTGCCGAATTATCTCATCCTTTAGTTCTTGCATTGTTGCTGGCTTTCAAATAACCCCAAAGAAAGAAGTCCAACGGTGTCAAATCATATGATCTAGACGGCCAATTGACATCGCCACCACGTGAGATAATACGGCCATTGAATTTGCCCCGCAAAAGAGCCATTGTTTCGTTAGCTGTGTGGCAAGTGGCACCGTCCTGTTGAAACCACATATCATCCACATCCATATCTTCCAATTCGGGCCATAAAAAGTTCGTTATCTTCTCACGATAGCGAACACCATTCACAGTAACTGCCTGTCCGGCCTCATTTAGGAAAAAATACGGCCCAATGATGCCGCGAGCCTATAAACCGCACCAAACAGTCATTGTTTGTGGGTGCATTGGTTTTTCGACAATCACTCTTCGATTATCATTCGCACAAATGCGGCAATTTTGTTTATTGACGAATCCACTGAGGTGAAAATGTGCCTCATCACTGAAGATGATTTTCTTCGAAAATTTATCATCCACTGTTACCATTTCTTGCCACCATTCTGACCATTGACGACGTTTGGAATGGTCAAGAAGCTTTAGTTCTTGAGTCAATTGCACCTTGTAAGCGTTTAAATGCAAGTCTTTATGCATAATGTTCATCAACGACGAGCGTGAGAGGTGCAATTGTTGGGCACGACGACGAGTTGAGGTGGACGGCTCTTCAGGCACACTATCGCGAACAGCAGCAATATTTTCTGCAGTACGAGCTGTACGAGCATGCACTGGTGTTTTCACATCTACTACAGATTGTACGCACATTTGGGCGTTTAAATTGTCCCAAAAAATCACAAAGTGCACGATATGCATTTTGATTTGAACGCCCATTTTCATAATAAGCCTGAATAACTTTAACCTGTTGCTCGATTGTGTATCTTTCCATGGTTCAAATTGAGTTAGTCTGAAATTGAGAAATGTCAAATGAAATGCAAGAAAAAACTTGACGTTTAGGTGTTGTTCACATTCAACATCGGCCCTTAAAATTTAACCACCCTTTACATATTTGGAATATGTACAAAAAAATTACGTGAATTGTACATCTAAACACATGTTACAGGTAAATATGGACGAGAAAGTGATAAATTAATGTATGAGAAAGGCTTGGGGAAGAGCTAAACATAGACAAGACATAAAAAAGACATTGACAAGGCATACACAAGACACACACAAGGACAATACATAGATAAGACATACACAAGACATAAAAAAGACATAGACAAGACTTAGACAAGACTTAGACAAGACTTAGACAAGACATGACAAGACATAGACAAGACATGGGAAAAACTAAGGCAAACACACATACAAAACATAAAAAACACATACATATTTATTTTACAATAAATAAAAATGTTAAAATTTCGCAATAACACCACATACATACATATACATACTTATATATTTAAATGCGAGTATCAGGCAATGGTATTCTTATTATTTATTTTACCAGCATTAAAAACAATAAATCATAATAAAATTACAATAAACACAATAACAACGATTTATCGTTTTTCATCGTACACAAGATAATTGAATTCTTGACCGTAAAGACAGGCACAGCAAGATTTGGAATGCAAGCGAATAGAATACATTCATCAGAAATTTTAGACGAAGAGATTATATCATTATCATCGGCATAAAGGACATCAATTGTCATGAAAAATGTAAAGACGCAAAAGGTATTTTGCTTTAAAAATTGTTTCGTCTGCTGCTCAACTTTGTTTTCTAATTTGAACAAAGATTAAAAAAAATATTATTCCCTTTAAATTCTTAAACATTAAAATTGAAATTTAGCCAACTTTTGCCTGGTAAGTTTGTTCTTGCTTTCTTTCCATTTTTACTAACTTTTTTAGGCGATTCTTTGCAACTTTCAGACATTGAAGCAATATCTGGCATTATGAAAAATAAAATAAAATAATAAAAGAGAAAGAGATGCAATCAGAAAGAAATTTAGAAAAAGAATATGATTTTTTTAACTACCAAAAGTATGCTCTGGCCATTTCTTCTATTTTCACTTAAAAAATACAACAAAAATAACACCAGATTCTATGTGCTCTGTTAATATTTGTATTTCCATGAAAAATATGCAAAAAATTCCAAGACATGGAACATTTAAAACTCTATTTTGTGATGTTATACACTTTTTGGAGAAGTCTTTACGCAGCAGTTAAAAAATTCCTATTTTTCCCTACGCGCTCAAAAATTAGTTCATTGGTAAAAAAAGCGAAATATAAAAAATATGTATTTTGCACTTTTGAAATTTGCTAGGATACTAAAAAAATTGTTTGCCGGTGTTATTTTTGACTGGTACATTGGAAGGTATAACAATTTTTACATTCGCATTGTTAAAATGAGCGGACAATGCAAATTGAAGTTAAAATTTTATGACTTAGCTTATTACTTTTCTTAGTGCGAACGTCACTGATGATGGAAAAAATTCTTTCCGTGTCTGTATTGGCATGTGGCAGTGATAAAGCAAAGATAGCTAATTTCGACCAAAGGGGGAAAATGAAATTCTCATTAAAATTTTTCATTTTGGTAACTGTACTCCAAAACTTTACGATGTCCATATTTAACAAATCACCTATTTCTTGCTCTGAAAAAAATAAATTCAAAGGATCTTCACTCTTGTAGAAGAGAATTAGCGTCCACTTTTATAATTTTCGAAATATTTTTAAATGAAAATTCATTTTTATTTCCTTTTTTTTCCAATGTAATTTCAAGGTTTAAGAACCCCATTTCTCTGAATATTTCTGTATTGGGGGGTAATATTTGCTGTATTTCTTCCAAGACCAAATTGAAGAAGATTGCCAAATTAATATATTTTTGCCATATTATTGAAAAGTCCCTACATTTTAATGATTTCAACAAATCTGTAATTTTTTCCCTACGGTCATTTTTTTGACATACATATAACATTACTGAGCAGAATAGTCTTTGAGTATGAATACGAACAATTCAAAAGAATTTTCAAGTGCTTAAATTAATGTTGTTGTGTTTTTTCTTTTTTTGTTAATATTAAAAATTATTTATCAACTAACATTTTTTTTTCGTACACATTTTAAAGTTTTCTTCGATTTGTTTTTGTATTTGCTAAAATGTTTTAGAAGTGCCAAGAAAGAGCTATAAACACCTTATTTCATTTACTTTTATTTAAAAATTTTAATAAATTTAATTTGCTGCTAATACCAAGTCATCAGTAGATTTTTACCATGCTTGAAAACTTTTCAGTACCATTTACTCAGTTACAAATGTTCAACACGCACCCCTTCTAAGGGCTTTCTTTACGTAATATGTGAACAGCTTTGCTGTGTTCAGATTAATTTTTTGTTCTTCCAATGAGGCATCGCACTGACTACCAAATGAACAGATAATTGTGGTTGAACATGTCTTGTCTATATCCAGACTATAAATTGTGTCTTTTTTTTAGGACTACAACTCAGGAGATGACCCCTAATTATACAATACATTGTGCCAGAACTTAGGGAAAGGGGGTAGGGTTAGAGAAGATAGATGTTGAAAATTTAGAAGGCTTTACTCTCTTACAAATCTGCTTTGCGCGTTATGTTAATTTTTTTTTTACATCAATGTTGCAGCGTCTCTGTAAGCTGTATTGGCAGGCATTTTGTTAATTGTTTTACTTCGCCGACGGTTCTGCTAACCGAAGAAGGAGGACGAGGTTGAGTATAGTAGCTTGAAACAGTATCAATCGCTGTCGGAATAATTCTTAGTAGTGCTATGCCTTCATCACTTGAACAGTCCAACAACAATTAATGCAATACCGCAACACTATTGTACATTTGAGAATTGAATGGTGTTGATAGACTTGCTCTGACCAGGGTTTGAACCCAGACCCCACTTCAGCCAACACTACCCTCAATGTGAATGTCAATGTCTTCTCTATTTCTTCTACGACTAGTCTATGTGTTGTCCACGTCTTGTCTTGCCTACGTCATTTATGGTGTATATGGCTAACTTCCTATATGCATGTTGCTTTGTAGTAATACATTGTAGCGTATTCGTAAATGCAACCATGCAAATTTTAACAATGTATTATGTTCCCATTTGCAACACCGTTGTTGTTAATACGCAAGAAAAAGCAAGAAAGGTATTCAAATAGATTTAAATGCAAAATAAATACAACACGCAGCACAAGACAGCAAGTCGTTTATGTTTTCTTTTAATCATTTTTAAAGCAGTATGGGAGCTGGAGTTTTCTTGTTCGCACAAATCAAAAAAAAATTTTCAATAAAATATACGCGATTTATTACATTGCAAATATATATTCTTAAACAATTTCAGGGTTGCAAAGTATTAGTGTGCAGCGTATTAAAAAAGTAACTACACATGTATCAACATGGTATTAATACTGTATTGATACATTGTAAATATAGAGTTAGGAAGTCAGCCTATCTGTCTTTTGTTTATATGTTGTCAATATGTCGTGTGGAATCGTATTTAAATTTGCTGTATAATCTGATTTTAGCTAATCCGCATTGTATTAATTATTTCATAAGCTTCGTTTTTCAGCATAATTTAAATTTATATATGTACATGCATAGATGTTCATATCTATATATTTAATCATAAAATTTTAATAGAAGTTCTTCGCTTCCCCTTTAGTGCAAAAAATGTTTACATTAATTTGTGTAGATTTCATTAAAATTCTATAAGTATGGTAAATAGAACAACCATAAACACATCCTCTGCATATTTTAAATTTATTTATCTTGATTGATTTTTTGATTTTAATTTTTTTGTATCCTCTTTTCTTCTTCTAGGTAATTTTTGATAAACAACATTAGCAATTTAATGTAGAGTTTACCGGGTTTACTGCATTGTCCTTTTTTGCTTCCACAATCTGTCTATATCGTTGTCTCACTCGCTCTCTTTTCGCCTATATATGTAAGTATTTAAATATTAAAGTTGTTGTTGCTAAATTGTTATGGCTGTTTTTGGTATTTAAGACGGTTTCCCATAGAAAATTAAAACGGCAAATTGCCAAAAAAAAGTATACCCACCAAGGAAAAATGGTTTTGTTTTTGCAAAATGATTACATTTAAAACGGAAATGATCTAAAAATCCAAACAATATAAAATAAACTACAGTATCTAACATGAGATGTGGCGCAATACTTTTAGCAATTTTAACATAAATTTTGTTAACATTTTGTTGTTTAACGTACATATGTATGTATGTATGTGTTTTTATCTATTTCAGTATGGAACATTGACATTTCCAAACCAATTTCCTGTATTTTTTATTTTCGTTCAAATAATTATTCTGAAAATTATGTTTTTTTTTAAATGAATAAAATTTTTGCCTTTTATCTACAATAGATTCTTACTGAAGCTTGATTATAAGAAATTATTTGGAAGAAAACTTTTACGGCCTATTTCACTATGTCGAAAGAAAATTTCCATATGTTTTCATTCGTATAATTACATTTGAAGCAAAAACAAATTCTAAAATTTTGTTTTTGTATCAAATGTATTTGTACGAATGAAAATAAAATTCAAAATTCTTTCGACATCGTGAAATCGGCAGTTAATAATTCTATAAAAGAAATTTTTAATTCGTCAGGCTTACGTTCGTTTTCTTAAATTAACTGCCTGGCCCACGATGTCGAACGAATTTTTCTTTCGTACAAATTACATTTAAAACAATAACAAATTTTTTAAAATTCTTTTTGTTTTAAATGTCATTTGTACGAAAAGAATTCTAAAAAATTTGTTATTGCTTTAAATGTAATTTGTACGAAAGAAAAATTCGTTCGACATCTTGGGCCAGGTAGTAAATTTATAAATTAAATTATTAATTTTATTAGAAAGGAAAATCTAGAAGCTCGTAATAATGGAAAAGACAAAGAAAAATTTGATTGCACGGAAGGTTTAACAGACATCATAATGCTTCGAGATCATCATCGACCACACTACGGCAGCTTCAATCAACTAGTTAAAAATCATGTGTCATTAATTGAGTCCGCTGAGTCCAGTTTTATCATTTTAATGGGTTGGAACTTTACTATCTTCCTGTCTGTTGATCTATAAAGTCTAAAGAAAAACAATGTTTTGCTTTAATTTAAGTGTGACAGCATTAATGCCGTTAATAGCTTTTTTTGAAATATCTTAATATCAATAAGATTTTAATATATGTATTTATGTACATACATATGTACATACATATGTTCATACATATATATACATAGTTTGTGATAAATAGTTTGGACAAACATTTTTAAAATTTTTCAAAATTAAATTTTTACCTTTATAATCCTTCATCCTTTGAAACTATTTAAAATTTTCTTACTTCTCAAGAAACTTTTTGAAAATCTTTTCTTAACACACACATAAATTTGCCAACTTCTTTTGTAACATTTGTTGTTTTTTTTTTTTAATTTAAAACCAATTGAAGTGAAAAAATAAACAACGTCTTAGATGCAGCAGTTGCCAATACTTTCCCCCTACAAGTTTTTGTATTTTTTACCGGTGTACTATTCCTTCTAACACATGACAAACTTTTTCTATAGAAAATAAACATTTAAGTTAACAATGGCTTCAAATTGTCTGTCTGTGTGTATGTCCCTGATGTTAGTGTTTAACTAGATAAACTAAAAAATGCATATATTTTTGTTATTTTAGTAAATTTAAAATTACGAGTACGGTTTTTATTTCGTTTCTTGTTATATTTTTTATTTTTATATTGCATTTTATGCTGTGTGCGAATAAGGTAGCGAATGTTTTTGTTTACGGCCGACGCAATTGACCGTATTCTAGATGTAAAAAAATTTATATTTAATGTTCATAGAGAAATTATCATAAAAAAAATTATCATGCAAGAGCTTCAACTAGAACTGTTTAAAGAATGTGCATATCTCGATTAAAAATAAAACAGAACAGTTAGTTAGTTTGTTTGATTTTTTTTTTATTTTCATGCATGACTAAAACGTGTACATGGATTAGTAGAAACTTTAAAGTTTAAACGTTTATAACTCCCAAAATACTAAACCCCCAACAACCCACAATATCGCGTTCACTTTTGTGAAAAAAATACTCTTAATTTGGTTCAACTTTTGCCATAATCGGATGTAAAATGTGTGCATAAAGACCATCACAAATAATTCTATTGCCTATTATTTATATATGTAGATTTAGAGTTATGTATACTAGATATGTTTATGTTAATGTCTGTCTAACAAGTGATTGTCTTTTCATACATTTTAAAATAAATGAAAATCGGTGATTCGAATCAATTTAAAAGTCAAATGGATTTTACAAAATTTTTTAATTTGCTCGTTAAAGTTCTAATATCGTAAATTCTGTCTCTTTTTAAATATTTTTTTGTATGATTTTGTCATTATTATTGTACACTAAAACAGACTAATATCCACAAGTATATACTCGTTAATTATTTGAGTTTACGATATACATTTAATAAAATTTATTTGATAACAAGAATCCCTTGTAAATAGTAACTTTCGTCATAAAATTCATAAAATGAAAAGTAATTCAATTTTCTATCGATTATTAGATATAACAAAGAAGTAAAATTAACAAAAACCTTCTTTTAATGGAGGATAATTTTACTGCAATCATAAAAAAAAAAAATAAAATAATGTGACAAAAACATATCAATAAATATTATAAAAATCATTAATAACATCTGAAAGAATGATGCTTTTGGTAACTCTAACAATATGTTTTAAATCCGTTTTTTTCTATTCTCATAATGACCATATGCCGGCGTATCTTTAAGAATTCTTTCCCATATTAGAATGGCAAAAAAATATTGCCAAGCTTACAGGTTGCCTAGAAATGAGATGGTATGGTACCTATGAAGAACTTGGTCCTTATTTTGATCTCAGTACTTTTTACGGCTGAAATTTTTTGGATAGGATCTTGGCCTTATATTCACATTTATGTTTTCGTGCGGATAGTAATATTACTGATATCAGTTTTGTAGGAACATACATATATGTATGTATGTACATATTTGTACACCCACTAGTTCTGGTAAAGGTATTCAAACTATCTTTTAAGACAATATAATCTAGGTGATATTATTCATTTTTAACCTTATCGCATTTCAAACGCCTTATACTACAGCCGCCCTAAC
This sequence comes from Lypha dubia, assembly GCA_947311025.1. NCBI lineage: Eukaryota > Metazoa > Arthropoda > Insecta > Diptera > Tachinidae > Lypha > Lypha dubia. The sequence continues at coordinate 4,203,609 of OX371263.1, forward strand.
AAACATACTTCAGAACTGTTGGGTAAATTTACCACAAACTCTGCTTCCTTTTGAAATACTATAGTGATATTCAAAATGAAGGCATGCGTATAAATTTGATTATCCTACATTTATCACTAAATGATGGTTGTAAGTGCTTGTATCTAGAGAACATTTGGAAAATCAAATAAACTCAGAAAGGAACAAAAATTCCCATTTAGTCTATACAACTTTGTGCAATTCATTCATTTTAGTCAATGATGCTGAAATTGCAATAATCATAATGCATTGAGGTTGATGATGATGACAATGTTGTTGTTATATTTTTCAGACATTACATTCTGTTTCGTCAATCTATGGGTTCTTCTCTTTTACTTCTACCAACATTTAAGGCGGCGCAGCACATTTGTGCATGTAACCTGTACCTACCTGACAATAATAACAACATTTTGTGGTTGAAATAAAAAACCCAAAAGCCTAAAAACAACAGGAAGCACTCTCAAACTCACCCACACACACACAAGCCATACATCATTAAATACGCAGTAACACTCACATTTGATTGTGTATTTACTCTACGTGTAGGTTCACACAATGGCTAGGATTATAGATAAATATCAATAAAAAATTGTCACAAAATGATGACACACATGATTAAATAAAAGTTTACGCTCTAATGATGAACATATTTTTGGTAAAAAAAATTTATTTTATGGCATTTAATAAAGTGGCAATGGTAAATTAGTAAAATAAATATAAACGATATCTAAAATTATTAAATCGGATTGTTAAAAGTAAACAATAAAGTCATTTTCTAAAGCAATACTTTAAGCTGCTTAAAAATATCGATTACATACTTTTTGTTAATGTCATAAATAACAGTTACAAAAATTAAAGACATTTTTATATTATTATTATTACGAATAAACGTAATTATTATTCGAACTTATATTGATGTACATATGAAAAGTAATATTATCAGGCTCAAGTTCAGTTTTATTGAATTAATGAAAATTTAAAATTACTAAGATTGGATATAAATAATAATATTTTTCAACATAAAAAACTCTTAGTAATTTTGAATTTTCATTAATTCAATAAAACGGGGCTTGAGCCTGATAATATTACTTTTCATATGTACATCAATATAAGTTCGAATAATAATTACGTTTATTCGTATTAATAATAATATAAAAATATTAATTCCGCTTGGGCACGAGGGTCACAGTACGAGTAATATGTGAAATATTTGAAATTACAAAGTAGAATACTTTGATGATAACGGACTATGAGTTTGTGTTGATTGTTAGTAATTTCCAAACTGTAATGAGGGAATTTCGTACTAACCAGAACTGTTTCAATATGTAGAATAAAAAATGAATTAAAAATTAATTCTCGTATTCTATTTCTGTTGAAAAACTGGTTAAATAGTTGATATTCTCCTCAATTAGTATCCACTTTACGAAAATTGTAAAGATGGACAATTGAACGCTGATGAGAGGTGTAGCGGCCTTAAAATCATTACTGATACGTTCTGGTAAAAACTGATTGGATATAAATAATAATGTTTTTCAACATAAAAAAAATCTTAGTAATTTTGAATTTTCATTAATTCTATAAAACGGGACTTGAGTCTGATAATATTACTTTTCATATGTACAAAATTAAAGACTTAAGAAAATATGGATAGAACTAAAGACTAGAATTCATGAATTGTTGTTATATATTTTTTATAAAAATTTTACATGTTGCAACAGTTATTGGTTAGCCTGAAATTCCCTACTTCTGAACGGCTATTACTAATATTCTACAACACACTCATAGTCCGTTATTTTCAAAGCAGTTTTCTTTAACACGCCCAAATTCCGTTTAACTCATTCTAAATTATTCTAACAAAAAATACCTAAACTTAACACATAATGAAAATATCTAAAATAATCAATCATACGCTTCAGTTGTCAGTTGTTTGAAAAAATGCTAAAATAAAGGCTGACTTCCAAAACGTTCGTATACAAAGTTTGTATACAGTGTTGCTACTGTATTTAAATCACATACATATGCAAAGTTCTGAAACAATGAATCAACTATAAAACCGATGCCTTGTTTGCTCTCTTACTGCGTTAAAAATACTTGGCGGCGGCGTTTTGAAATGGTATACATTGTATAACTATTGTACTGCGGCGTTATGAAATATGATGCTTTGTTCAAACACAAAGCAATTGACGTTTTGGAAGTCAGCCATACATATGAAAAGTTCTGAAACAATGAATCAACTATAAAACCGATGCCTTGTTTGCTTTCTTACTGCGTTAAAAATACTTGGCGGCGGCGTTTTGAAATGGTATACATTGAATAATTATTGTAGTGCGGCGTTATGAAATGTGATGCTTTGTTCAAACACAAAGCAATTGACGTTTTGAAAGTCAGCCAAACATCCCAAATTGTCATAAGAGAAGAAATTATGCTTTTGCAATACTAAAGAAGCATAACAGTGGGCTAAAGAATTTATTTATTTTTTCATTTTATATTGAGTTTTCAATTTTTACATTTATTAAATTTTTTACATTTTCAAAAAAAAGAAAAAAAAATTAAACATTTCTTTTTATACTTTGCATAAATTTGTCTTGCTTTCTATAATATTTTTTATTTTGTGTTATTATTTTCATTTAATCATTCCAAGCATGCAACCATTATTAATACAATAATTTGAGTTTAGTTCCAGTCATCATATTTTGCCTCTATTTTAACCACTTGTGTGCAATTTTCCTACAACTAATGTGATTCATTTGCCAGACATACTTGCACTCATATTAACTCTGCCAACGAGGCAACGAGAGTATAAGTCATCTTTACGTTTGCTTTTTTTATGTTTTTCTTTCTGCTCTTCATTTGGCTTAAAGTGCAAGTAATCAGCAAAGAAAGGAAATAAAAATAAGAAGAAAAAAATAAAACTGGAAAAGAACCATGAAAAAGAAAAACTTGTGCTTCATGGGTTTTTAAAATTTAAATGACTTGCATGCTTTCATTTTGCTTAGTAGGAGTATCAACTGCAAATATATTTTACCTTGTGGTGAGATAATTTAAAATAATTAAAGAAAGAAAAGTCAATTGGAAATTTTGAACTAAAGACTGTAATGTTCGTAACTGCACGTGAAATTTGTGTTAATTCCATTGAACGTACTCGTCCTTTCAGAGATGAAAATGGGAGTGGTTAATTAAGGTCATGCCTTGTAGGGGATGAAAAATATTTTTATAAGTGTTTTATTCGAACACTCATTGGATTAAAACGTAGAACCTGTAAAACTGCAACCGATCGCATCTAGTTGGGAACCTTGCACTTCAAAAATAACTACAAATATTAAATATTCGCAAGCTTAAGATATTAAGAATTAGCAAGAAAAAAATTTGTAGTCGGAAAGCACAAGCAGAGTGAAGTACACCAGCACTCCATCAAACTCTAAAATTTTCTTAGGAATTTAGGCGGTGACCAATTTCTTTTGGATGCCACTTAAAATAATAATAAATTTCCAACCATCTCTCAATTAGAAATATAAAAAGAACAAAAGAAAAATGCTTCACAAACACTAAAGGCCACACTAACCAAGGAAAAATAAATGGGTTGGTTAACTGTAGTATAAGTGTATTTTAGCGGAACAGGAAGTATTTGTTAATTATGATTTTGCAATTCATAATCACACACAAGAATAACTGAGTAGCACGGAAAAATTAATAGTTGCTATTAGAAACACAAACGTTTCATATGTCATAATCAGGATACTGTTATTAAAACCCAACAAGGATTGAACGAGAAAATATGGACGAGAAAAATAGAAGAAAAAGAAAAAAATTAATATCTGTAGTTTAAACCGCTATTACATTTTATTGATTGCATGTTTTTTTTCTAATTTGCTCTTCTTTTCTTTTGCAAATTTACAACCTAAATCTTGTTTGTTTGTTTGTTTGTTTTTTTCTCATTTAACTGTTTTTTTTTTCGTTCGTTTAGAAAACACGTAATCCTTCCTAAAGGATTACTGCAGAAATTTCTTTCAAATGTCTTGTGTACAAGATATAACTTTAAAAAACATTTGGGCGATTATTTAAGAAAACGTTATTTATGTTGGTCATTCAGTATTTAAAGCATACTTGAAGGCTCTTGATAATGTTAAATTTAATTCGGAATAATATGTAGAATATTAAATTACTTATTTAAAGATAACATATGCATTTGTAAACGAATTTAAAAAATTCTTGAAAACAAATTTACATGATCGAAACTCGGTTTAAATAAAAAAATTTTGAATATATAAACTATTATTGCGATAATGAATATTTCGGGAGAATAGCTTTGCTCCGATTTTTCTTCTGTTCATCCATCTATGTTCTATGTATGTACATATGTATGTATATAAAAGTGAATGTTTGTCTGTTGGAAAGCTACCAATCTTCCTGAAATTTTCACAGAATATTTGCGGTGGTCAGGAAGGAACAATTGAGGGTAGTTGTTTATTTGATATCTTAAGTGGGCGTAGTACATCCCATACAGAGGAACTTTTTATTTGATGATATTTATGGAAAAATGTTTGTTAAACAAGTGGGCGTTGCACCCCCACACATATCTTTGGAACTGGGAAATGAAGTAAATGACCTTAGATTTTGTAGGAGGTGGTACTCAGCTGATTTAGGGAATTATTCTAGAAAAAATTAATTAGAAAACAACTTTGTGGGCGTGGCACTTCCCGTATAAAGGACCTCTTAATTTCACGATATAGACAATTGTGCGTAGCAGCTCCTACATAACAATTTTGACATATCTTGGAAACGAACGAAGTAAATGACTCAAGAATATTTTAAGAAATAGTGTACCATTTAATAAAAGCGCAATATGAATTTGCATGACACCTTCTACATACAATGAAAAATAAATCTGAAATATTTTGCAGCTAATTAAGTAAAAAACACGAAATTTTGTGTAATCATTCCCAGGAAAGAGCACGAGGATTGGACAAAATTAAAACCGATCCACAAAAACTAAAACTTTTACGTGAAAAAGCTGCTACGCTTAGCAATAACAAAAAATAAAAACGTTTTAGAACAAACGCAAGAAAAAGAACGCACAAGGTTGAAAGAATACCGACAAAAGAAGAAAAATGAAGATCAACAAGAAGAAGAACATTATGCATTGACTTTTTACAACTGTGCCCATCAGTGAGCTGCAACAAGCATGATCGAGCCTACTTTATTCCCTTACGTTGAATTTTAAGAACAACACAAACAAGTATTATTCAATTTTATACTCGTTCGCTTTTTATGCACAAGCATGATATTATATATATATACATAACTAATACGTGGTGGAGTACTTATTACTTTATAAAAAAATAATATTAGCATGGCTTAAAAGTAATTTAATTTACGGAACAAGTCGTTCCATAGTTGTCAATAAATTGGTAAATTTTAGAAAAAAATTAAAAAAAAAAAACTTATCCATAGAATTGAAAAATTTGACCATTTTTGTACTTAGGTATCCATGATGCATCAAATCTATATAGTGGTTATTCAAGTCCGTTTTAGCTGTTATTAATCCCCTCGAAAACATGTAGATATCGCAGTTTGAAATTTTCTGTTTTTGTATACTTCGATTTCTATATCCAATTGTTAATAAATTGTTAATAATAAATTACAGTTTCTTATTGCAAAATATTTAATTGGACCAAAATTTAATTACACAAACGTATTTAAACAATATTAACTCCGAAAGCATACAGTTTTGTGCAGATTAAGAAGTTCCGTATGATTTTAGAATAAATTGTCAATGTCAAGAAAATTGGATAAAGAAAAAGAAAATTTGGCATAATATAATATAACCGGAATATTGCTAATCGTGGCTTTATTTATAAAGAAAATAGCTTTGCAGTCTGTTTTTTGAATTATTTCTTTTTGCACAAAAAGAATTCATTTTGTATGGGTGTGTTATATGAGTAATCTGTGACTACCAAATGCAGCAAATTTATTATGTACTTCATTTGGGTCAATAACGTCGTTTTTACTATCAGTTGAGTAGAAAATGACATCTCACTTGTGGCATTACTGACAGACAATGAAACATATCTTGTAGAGATATTTCTTAGATTTGTTGAACATTTCATAATGGAACATGGCGATAAACACATCCCGTTTAGCATAATAATAAAAGTCTCGCTCTCAAATACTTCATTAGAACAGCGTTTCTCTTGGCATGGTGATTTTTAAAAAATTTTGTTACTTTTTATAAATGGAATTATTAAGTTTTTCGAAATAGCAGGCATTTGTTTTGAATTCATTCAAGTATTTTTTTAACAGCTCCATTTTCCGCCACCAATAGAGCATACTCACCTGTACTAATTCCCACGAAAGATTTTAAATTCAAACCAAAAGTCCTTAGTGCTTTTACATCAAGGGCGGATAGCGTGTTTGCATTAATTAACACTTCAACGTCACCTTCGATATCCTTTGTGTGTTGAACGGGCAAAACTTTTATATTTATTATTTACAAAAAAGTCAAAGACAATGTCCACTCCAATTGAAATATACAGAAAAAAGTTAAACTCCATAATATCTATGAATATTCTAATCCACTTGCAAATTAGCTGTTGCATATTTTTGGATTTAAGTACATACTCGTATGCAGGTATAATCTTCAAATTGGGATAATTTTGTATAATTTATGTTGAATGCAAATAAATAATTTTATTGGAGTGTATCCGCGCCTGATTATTCACTAAATTGGAAATAATAAAAAAAATTGCGTTTAAATATTAAATATTTTATTTTTTTATTAAATATTTTCTAATGAATTAATTTGAAAAATGTTTGTATATTAAATTTTAACTACAACCATGATATAATAAATACATTGTATATCGTACTACCAACTATAATTCAGAAATATATACGAGTATATACATATACTATATGTAAATGAATTTAGTTTGTATGTTTGTTTGTCTGTTTGTCGATTTGTCTGTTTGTATGTACCTTATAGGAAGCCAAACGGTAAGACCGATCGTCTTGAAATTTCGGAACCATATTACTGATAACAAGGAAAGTAAAATAGGCTATTTTTTTAAATTCGATGGGAGAGCTGACCCTCCATATAAATAAATTATTAATAATAATATTATTAATAAAGCAAAAATTTTTTTGAAATTCGGCGAGTGTTACTTTAAGAATAAAACAGCAAAATTTTTGGGTGGTAGGACGAGGGGAACGGGCAGATATATATCTGTGTGCAACTGAAGCGCAGAATGTCTTTAAATTAAGTGTGTTTTTCTAAGTTATCATGAAATTTCACAAAAAGAATAGAAGAATCAATTAATTATGCGAAGCGCACCGGATGCAGCTAGGATGTATTTAAAAGTTTCATTAAAATTCTTTACAGTTTAAATATTTTAAAATCTAATAATGAAATGAGTAAGTTGCAATGTAATTTTAAGAATTTTAATTAGAAACAACCGTTCTCTAGCGTATACTATTAGAAATAAATTAAAACAATAATAGCATTAAACTTTTGTTGCAAAATAATTGTTATTAAATTAATTGTATGTATTATTTTTTCAGTTATTTTATAATTCTTAGTAAGTAACTGCCTGGAGGTATTCTATGAATAAAAATTAATAAAGATCTTTTTAAAACTAAAATCTTTCTCTGCAAAAAAAAAATTAAACGAAATAAGTATTATAAAAAGATAACCCACGCAACAAAATCTATTATGGTGACCTTTTACGAGCGCCTTATTGCTCAAATAGTAAAGCTTATAACCTCTAATACGAAATCTCTTACATGATTGTGCAATTTTCAATAATGAAAAATGCAAATAAATTTTTTCGCCTCTTTTTATTTGTATCCTTATATAAATTCTAATAGACTAGATAGAGAGTTGAGGCCAAATACAAGTATTCATAGTTGGAAATGTCTTGTTTTTGGATTTTAATAAACAGCAACGGAAATGTGTTTATGTAAGTGTTATGTATGAAAAAAAAAAGAATCATACTCAACCAAACATACTACGAAAAGTATTAGACTCTAGAGGCTCAAATCGATTATGCAAACACGCAAACAAAAAAAAAACTGAATTGTATCCAAAAAGAAAACAAATAAACAGAAAATTAATTCTGTATACAAAAATTTAAAAGCCTTTCTATTCTTCAATTTATTGTTGAACACGCAAACGAAATGTAGGAAAAATCGCTTTAAAGCTTAAGAGAGAGCTATCAGCACAATATGAAATGAAATCGGCTGCATATATTTGCAAGGAAATAAGGCAGCAGCTAAATAATTTTTATTAAAGTGGAAAGAAATTCATCGAATTCCTTAAAAATTTTCGTAAAAATATTTCACTAAATCAAAGAAAAGTATTTCCCATTTGTAATATATGTAAAAAAAAAAATTATAATACGATCGCAACACCTCTTGCCTCTATTACATTCCTAGATCGTACCTACACATGCATGTAAACAACTTCAGTAACATACATAAATATCGATAATCCATGACTTTCCGGCTGATAATTAGTGATAACCGGTCTTGTCGGCAGTTATTTCGATCGAACTTATTACTAAGTATCGGTAGACTCCATCGTTTGCTTGAGACTTTATTGATATCTGCTTGTCGCTTAATATTTCTTGACTACCATTATCATCATTTTGTCCTTTTAGGCTAGATAGCCACATTGACAATGTGACGTTATGTGTCCCTGCAGTCTGAGCAGTATCGCCAAACTATTTCAAAATGTCATCTTGTTCCCATTAACGGAATTATCTTCTGCGTAGTGGAAGCTTCTTGAAGACATTCTTTCGTACAGTTTCCGTACAAGTATGTCCTGCCATATTTTTAGAGCCTAATAAAGGTCATATTCTTTTGTTAACGGATTTATGCATTTGACAGTACTACAATTATCTTTGCTCACCTTTTCGTAACGCGAGCTCCTAAAATGTCTTCTCTATCTCCATATAAGCTAATGGTTAATAAAATCTTTTAAATAATTCAAAGTGTCCTTTTTGTAGCCGTTTGTTCTTAAGACTCGTCTTCATCCGCATACGAGTTACAATATTACATCACATTTTCAGGTTTGTTGGAGTCCAAAAAGTTATACGTCGATGTTACAATCATTCAATTCCCTTATCCGCAAATTAAAGGTTGAGTCCTTGTGGCTTTTGTACCAGTAGATATATTATGCCACACTTTCAGGACCTCGCATTTTCAGATCCTAGCATAAGTACCTGACAATAGGCATTTATACCACACAAAACTGTCGAACTGCTGTGTGAACCACAATGTATTCTGTAAGTTAATTAGCCACCTACTATTTTAACTGTAGTTTTCTTTGAGTTAAAACAATTATCCGCTTGCTAGACGGCACTGCACATTTCGTTAAGCTTCTAGCCTTGACTACAGTTTATGCTAAAAAAATTGTGTTTTTCTTCAGACAAGCCAAAACTGTGTTACAAAAAATAATATGTATGTACATATCGCTCCTTTATTGCAACATAGTCATATCTCAAAAAACAAAATTTTTCACTTACTGACGAAAAAGAGTTTCTCAATACCTTCTTTATTTGTAAAAAAATTTGCATAAACATATCTCTATCTAAACCCAAGTTATAACCGCGTACATGCTCAAGCCGTCCATATAAATGCTTACGCTTTGAAAACTTTAAATGCATTTTGCCACGTTTGAGTTTTTTTTGAGATATGACTACGTTGCAATAAAGGAGCGATATATAAATCTGACAATACGATATTTATGGCCTATTTTTTGACATTTATTTTAAATTAAAATTTAACTACATAATTAGAGAAATGCAGAGGAATAGATGAATAATATTTGCGAACTATCTAAAACGTATGTATGTACATATGTATGTATATACAATGTACATACATACATAAATATTTCAAAATTTGATTTATTTTTTTTAATATAAAAAATATATCCAACTGTGCTTTTACCTTTAATAGCCATGGTTTCTACGTTTGATTTTCTTTCCAGTATGTAACACCCGATGTCATACTTTGACAAAGCCAAAATCCCATAACCTTAAAGAGAAATAATAAATCTCGGTCTTAATTTTTTAAGACATCGTTATCAATGGTTATGGGGGTTTTTCATTTTTTTTTTTCTATTAAGTGACATCACCTATTACAACTACTTTTTCGGTTCCTTCAATGAAGTAGCAGTCACTCATATAAAGCGGCCGTTACTTTTTGCACAGAGTAGCAAAAGAAGGAAGCCTAGGCAGTAAATGATACTATTAATTAGACCCCAGTGGCTTAATGTAAAGAAAAGAAATTTATATACATTTTTACAACAAAGAAATCTTTTTCTTGAGTTAAAATAATCATAAAATCAAACAGCAAACACATAAGGAGAAAAAGCAAACCTTTGCAAAATATATTGTAAAAAGAAAAATCATACAAATGAAAAAGTTTGAAGTTCCTTGTAATAAAAAAATATTATAACGCACACACGAATCAAAGAAATATAAAAACTAATGACCAAGGTGCGTGCGTCAAACTTGGATTTAATTGTATTCTTTTTCTTTTATGCAGAAGGCAAATAAGGAAAAAAAAAAAAAAAAAAAAAAAAACAAAGCAGAACCAGCGTTCGAAAGCAACTACAAAAGCCATAAAGAAAATAAAACAAAAATCCAATCGATTTTCTTATTTAAGGGGTCGTTTTAAACAATTTCTAGCGCCTAAGAGAGCGATGCAGGAAAGCAACCAGCCACCCCCACCAAATCATTCGCTTTTTCATAACAAAGCCAGCCAACAATCAGACCTTCAAGCCAAGCAAAGAGTATGTGGCACACAATAACAAGCAGGAGGGCGGGCAGTCAGCCGACACACCTTCAACAATGTGATGGCAGTATTAGCACAGTTTGATGAGACACGTTTAGCGTCATAGTTAAAAGTCATTATCACATCATCATTAGTATCATTCAGCAAAGTATTCTCTTAACAGTAGCCACAGCCGTACCCGTAACCCACTTCGTCATAAACATTTGCATTCTGTTATTGTTTTATGCACTTTGAGTGGCAAATTTTATTTAAATGTAGTCCTGCCCAGCATTTTGTTTTTTCTTTTGAAAAAAAAAAAGGAAAAATATATTCATATATTGGCTTTCACTCTTGTGTCGTGTAAGTCTCCACCCAGATTGTTGAATAAATTGCATCATACGAGTTTAAAAATATTATCAAAATAAGCTTTATAATAAAATAAAAATAATTCACAAAATAATAAAATCACTTTTATAATATTTTAGGCATTTTTTTAGGCTTATGTAGCCTAAAAGTAGCGTAAAAGTATTATGATTAACATTCACTTTCTAAGCAGTTGGAATTAATTCTTTTTTATATGCCTAAAAGTATACCAGTATTTTCTTTCAAAATATTCAAAATCAATAGTTTGCAACAACGTTACACAGTTTTCACAAGCAGAGGTAACGTAGCAACATCCGATTGAAACAAACTCCTTTTGCTTTATACATTTGTAGGTACTGTATTTCAAACTAAATATATGAAATGAAACACCTTTTAATAGCGATTTCATTATTAATGGTTGATTTGATCAGAACTGTTTTCGAATTAAAAATAAGTAAAACTTTATAAGGAACATAGCAACATGGGGAGAACCTTGAACACGATTGATAACATGGAATGTTATAATAAAATAATAAAATAATAAAATATGCAAAGAAATGCGTTAATACTAGAGCCCTCTGATGAAAATTGCAATATTTAAAGGACGCGGTCTTGTCAAATAATGGAGCTCTGAGAGAACAGACAGTAAAAAAGTTAAAGCACATATATTGAAATATCCTGTGAAAATTTCACTGTCTTCGGAGTCCATAGCTTCTAAACAAATAAACATTAAGTTTTATATGCAGTGTAACCTCGGTTAACAGAACCCTCGATATACGCAACCAGTCGATAATCGCAACACCTAAATTCTTAACATTACTGGCTCTGTTAACGCAAAGTTTTGTATATGTATGTACATATATTAATTGTAATATTTTTAAATTACTACGAACTGTTTATTATTAATATTTGTTTATTTAATATTTGTACAGGCTAAAGTTCGTAAATGTTTATAATCAGAGAAATATTAGGTAGACATTGTTAACATATTTCGAACAACAAAGGAAAAATTTAATATTTATACATCCCTTTTGTAGATTTTTCAACAGCACTGGCTGAATAGAAACAAACGCTGTTTTTCGGTAAAAGCCACTTAACCTCGTCAGTATTCATCTGCAAATGCTTTTTCACTACTTGTTAGGTAGCTTCGTTGAACGTCATTACATACTCTATTTATACACAATTACAAATAGAAATAGAATAAGCGACTTATTTCTACTGGAATTTGAGTAATTTTTTTTTTATTGTTGTGTCTTTATTTTAATTAAACTAATGTATTTGTTTTAAAAGCTAACATATGTTTTTCTAAATACGCCATCTATTTTGTTTTACATAAGATCTTTAATCAAAAAACAGGCAAACAAATTTCTAGCAACAACTCAGTTTTCGCAAAGGCCCAAAATTTCTATTGGTTGCGTTAACCGATGTTACACGGTGTATAGATTTATGTATGAATCTATGTATGTCTCGTATATACATATATACACATATCCGAGTATAATACTTTTCCAAATGTGCAAACTGTCACAGAATGTAGTTTTAATATTGTTATCATCCATTGAAACTTCGATGGCGTACTTTTCGGGATAGAAAACAAAAGTATGAAACATTTTCTATGTGCTCTTTCAATAAAGCTCTTTGAAATGAATCATACCAACACTCATACACGTTTCAGCGCCAAGTTTTTAATAGAATTTCGATGTTTTGAAAACCAAACATACTGACGTATAAATATTTTTAAATAAAGTGTTAGCTACTACCTGGGGGAGTTTGGAAAAGTTATTATGTTATTTTCCCAGGAAAAAGTTAATACTTAAATTGTGTTGGTGGCGAAAAAGAGTTGAATTTATTTGCATACAAAATTTTGCAAATTCATAAGTTAGGAAAAATAAAAAATCTCATCAAAGTTTTTGGTTTTCAAAGGAGTAGTTTGCTCTTTTGCTCATGATTTATTTAAAGGGAAATCAACACTTCAATTTATTTGTAGTGTTTTTTTTTTTTAAATAAAACAATTTTTGAGCAATAAAAATATCTATTTTAATTAACCTTCCTAAAAGTATGTTAAACTTTTCTACAGTTTTATGCTGGTATTACGCTAACAAAATTCTGTTAAATGTATATGAATGTGTTTGTGTGTGTATTTTTGTATGGGAATTACAAACATTGTTTAATAACGATTGTTATGTTTTAATTAATGTGCGCGCCACAACTGGGATGTGGAATTAAATTTTGTCTATGACTGGGGGAATGGGCGTTTACAGTTGCTATATTCATTATAGTGGTTGATGCTGACATAAAAATTAAAAAAAAAAAAAAAAAACAAGAAATACTTTGAAATTAAAAATTAAAATCCCTGTAATTGGATTGTAAAAATATAAAAGTTTCTTAATTAAGCCATGACTAAAAGTACGCTAAGGAAATCCATAAAAAGTTAAAATCTCTTGCCAATTTTCAATTTATTTAGACGAGTATGTGTTATAAAAAAAATGTTTTTCTCCCTTTCATTTCAAGTTCTCTTTTATTACCTTTGGTCTTATCTACTGCTTATCAAAGTTTTCTTTCTTTTATAAAATGATGAAGCGTTACTCTGTGCTCAAAAACTTATATTTACTCGGTGTTAACTAACACTATTTTTGGTTTGCGGGGAAAAGTTTTTGTTGTTATTAACTTTGATTGTTTTTTTCCTTTCATTAATGTTGGCCAAAATATTGTTCATCATATTTAGAAACCGTCAGCAAAAATAAAAAAAAAAAAAATAAATAAAAAAACACGTGGCAGAGAGAGACTGAAGTTCTTACAAAGTATATAATAATTATTTTTGAAGACAATATTGCTTTCGTTTTTTCACTGATAAGAATTTGATGTGTTGATTGTTTATTTTTAGTTTGTTTTTCTTTATTTCAATTTCACAAAGTTTTAAATATTTCCATTTTATGTTTATAATTCGCATTAGTGCCTACCTTATGGCAAAAATAATAAAGTACCAAAGTAAAATATACCTTCAGGCTGAAAAGTAAATAAAATATACAGTAATGGAAAGAAATATGTTTCTTTTAGTAACAAAAAAAAATATGTATATGTATAAGAAACAGAAACTTCCATAGATCTACACTAAGGAACAAGAAAAGTATTATAAGTATTCAATTTATAAGTATTCAATTTAATTTCTTAATTTACATACAGTATTATATTTAAGATATTTATTTTGTTTTTAGAATTTATTTAATAAGTTGCTAAACAATTTGTTGGCATTCTCAGGAACATACAGTAAAGAATTATTTTCTGTCACAAAAATTGTGTGAAAAATTTTGTCATAAAAGTAGTTTTCAAAACATGAACCTGGGTTCAAACCCTGGTCAGAGAAAACCAATAAACATCATTATTTGCCCTGTTGAACATCAATGTGGCATTGCGGTAATTGTTGTCTGACTAATTCGGCAGCGACTTATACAATTCCAAGCTTATGTACTCCATAGCGCCCTCACTCGTCGGTTAGAAGAATCATCGGCGAAGTAAAACAATTATAAAAATGACTTTTGACACAACTTAATAATCTTAAGGCGTCTAAAACGTGCAATACCAGCGTTGTACAGAATTAAGCCATCTAAATTTCTTCACCATACATGGCACAAGAAGGATTCATCCCCTGAGTGCTGGTTCTACAACAACAAAAAATAAAAATTGCTCAATTTATAAATCACTGGGCCCACGTTTTTTTACAGCTACCGATTGCAATGCTAAACATACGTTTTATTCACGATTAATCACCCCTAAGGGTCGTATTTTGTTTGACACACTTTTTAAAATGGGATTGATTGTAGTTTCAAGTAGACAGCCAACATATTGTCCAACCGATCGAAAAAAAAAATTCTAGAGGATTTGTGCCCAGCGACCACGTGCCTATTATTGTCACTATATACTCTCATAAAACTTTACCTTCTACATGTGGTGCACTTTAGCTTCTACATATGTATTAGCTATTAGCTACATGCTATGCTGCTCTGTTCTCTGCGGTACGCCATCAATTAACTAAATAATCCTGATATGTTTAGGAAATCATATGGACTAAAGTATTATTTACACAGTCTTGAGAAACAGAGAAAGTTGTATGCTTCTTTTGATACCTGAACAATTTTTATCAGTCCATCAGTCCATTAAACATCACAGTGAATTTTCATGTTTAAAGCATCAAAAGCTTTTAATTCCCCGATGCTTTTATAAGATCTATAATTGCAGAAGTCGTAGATAGTGTGCTAATAAGTCTGTGCGCAGAAATACACCGGGTCGGGTCGGGTCGTCCAAATGTGATCAATTTAAATTCTTTATTTAAGTAATAAAAAGTGGAGAGCGATGAAAAATCTCGGTACGCTGCACACATAAAGTGGCTTGTATTGCATAAGTTTTGATTTTACTCAAAATTATGTAACGATATTTTATGGAGCAAAAATATAGATTTCCTTATAGCATCGATATTCATAAATTTATTTTGCAAGTATAATCTGTAATTTGGTCCAATACAAAGCTGCCCAAGTCACCAATAATGAAGGATACTAATGAGCCGCATTGGACCAAACACTAAAACGTATGTTCATCTATCTATGAAGCATTCTAAGTTTCAATCAATCATTCTAGCTTTTCAATTAAATCAATCCATAATACGAGTATTTGTACATTCCCACATTATAAAATAAAGTTTAATTATTTTCTCAATTTGGTCCAGAGTCTCCCTTTATGAACTTGATCAAATATTTTAATAATAAATATACATATGTATGTAATTAGTTTGTTGCTGTAAGTTTTAGTTTGTAAGAGAAACTTTTGTTTTGTTATTTGTTGTAATTGACAGATATTTGGAAATTTAATAACTTCTTTGCAGGCTTTTAAACTTTCAACTTCATGATGTTGGAGGTTAAAATTAACGATTTATCATCATTAGATATTTTATTGTTAAGTGTTGTTGTTGTTGCTGTTGATTGATTTGCACGTATGTACATACATATGTATGTATATTGTTTTGTATCCGTCTTGTAGCGAAATCATGAAGTTTATGAATTTCTTTCATAATATTTTATACAGTTAGTTGTCGTTTTTCTTTTATTTTACTTCATTAAGGGTTAAATTTTTCCTGAAGAGGGTATTTTGGCAACTAAAATTATAAAGAACTATTCACAGTTTTTGATATACATACATACATTCTTATATGCTACATGTGCTTTTTATTTATTTATTATAATAGTAATACAGTGCGAGCTCGATTTTTGCAATCCGAAAAAATCAACCCTGTTGCAATTACCGAAAATTGCAACGATCGACCATTTTTTTTATATACTTGATAAATCGGGGTTGTGGAATTGCTCAATAAAATAATTATTTTTTCGGAAAAAAGCGTTTTATTTTTAAACAATAATCCTTTTAGCTCGATTAATTGAGTCTAAATTCTTTCTTGTTTATTTTGTTTAATCCAAACAATAAAATATCTCACAAAATCCTCAACGATAGCGTGTCTATTTGATACAAATATTTTCATTTTGTCAAATTGAGAAACAGAAACTAGTGGCATAGTTCACTATATTCTGATGAACTTTCTTCGCTTAATAGAGAATTTTATTTATATTCGTTTCGTCTACATTTATAAAACGTCCTGAACATAACAAAATGATCGTTCCAGTGGTCACACGTTGTTGTCCCCTGTATAATACAGGCCATTGCGGCAACCATCGATCGTAAAGAATTTTCATATCAAAATATATTCGCTCGGTTGAGATGCTTGCAGCCCCCGATTGTCGAATATCATTCCATGGAATTTTTTCGAATATTTCCAGCTTGACTCCCCCTCTTCTTCTTAAACCAATTGAAATTTATGGTTCTGGTTTTTATACACACAAAATAATCAAAGAAATTTTATTAGTCAGGCTTAAGTTCATTTTAGAAATTAAATTATTATTTTTATAAAAAATGAAAATCTAGAAGTTCGTAAAAAGACAAAGAAAAATTAGACTGCACGGAAGGTTGATCTGACATTAGGATGTATTGAGAGTCATCATCAGATTCTTAAACTTCACTGCCAGTTACGACAGCTGCAATCAAGTAGTTGAATATCATTAATTAAGTATGCTGACTCACTTGAAAATATCATCATAACATTGAATCATATTTGTAGTCTGGTGATCCACTATTTTTTGGAATTCCTGTTCAATCGAGCTTTTTCTAGTGTTTTTTCATACTTCGGCGGCGCCCTTGAGAAATAAACTGATGTATGTACATTTTTACCTACGTGCCTATACTGTTTTAACAATTAAATTATAAATTTTTAGTCGAACTAAACGATGTTTAATCATTTTTTTAATAATTTACATGTTAGACGCAGGTTCTCAATTTACAACAATAGTCTACTTATCAAACTGCCGTCGTATGTACGTACAAACATTAACCGCTCTCATATAATGGAAAAAGTGAAAATTTAACACAAACCCCTTCTTACTTTAATCTTAACAAATTAAAAAACAGACTTGACGCCTTAAAAGAAAAAGCAAGTAATAAAATTTTAATTATATCCAAAAATACTATTTTGGTATTTTTATTAAAAATTTTTGTGTTAAATTCAATTTGATGTCTGCCAGCCGCCACTTATAACATGTAATTGTTTTGTTTGCAGTAAAATATTTATTGTACAAACACCTAGAAATGTAATAAAAAAAAATAGAAAATAAACCTGACCTTAAGCAATTTGTGTTGCCGTAACGTAACGACATAAATAATAAACTTTTAACTTTATTTTTGGCAGCCTAAGGTTATGCAATAATTATTGTTAGCAGCAACAATAACAACAACAATAAACAAATAACAAAAGCAGTTATCCTAAAAGCGGTTCTTGAACAGCAAATACAATAAAATTTGTATTTTTTAAATTAGAATTGAAGAAATAATCAATAATAGAAGATACAAAAAAAAAACAGTAAAATTGTATAGTATACTTAAGGGCTGGGGAATATTTAGTGTAGGCCTGCAGCTTTAATCTGGAACTCTCTAAAGCTAAATCTCCATCGCTAAAAATGTCTAAAATCGTTTTAGAGCATTTTTGCTACATATTGAATTCTCTAATTCGTATTGCTAAATTAGGCAATGTCAAAAAAATTAAATTCGCCGCAATTTTAGCGTTTGCTCTCATCGCTAAAATGTTATACATTTGCTAGAAACGCTGAAATTTAAGCAACGATATTTTGAAGGCGCTAAAAAGTAATTTAAGCAAAATATTTTTTATATCATTATTGTTTAGCCTTTTTTTAGAAAAATAATGTAGGAAACTACAAAAAGAATAAAAAAGGGCAAAAATACATGCTCATTTAGTATTTGGAATAGCATAAAGAGTTTGCCCATGACAGGTTGAAGTCTTTTAGCTGTTATGAGTAGTTTAATTTAAATAAAACTCAAATAAGAAAATATGATTTTTACTATATTTCAAAATTAATAAAAACTCTGTACACAAATTTTAAATTTATTATGATCAAAAACATTTTTGTACAAATAAATACTTTCAAATAACTACGCCACAGTACCAAAGGTTTAACATAAAAAAATATTTCAATTGTTTACTGAAATTATTTCTTAACAGTGATGCCATCTCTTATAAATGTTCCCATAACTTTCAGACGTAATGCTTTCTTGAGAAATTACTACGAATTATGATGCGCTTTACAATTTTCAAAATGCATGTGCTGCAAAAAAACCATAAGTTTGGACTAGAACTTTGTGAAATAGCTTTAAAAAATACACGCTTTAAAACATATTTTAAAATTTTTTTTAACAAAAACACAATCATTGTTAGGGAGTATAAATTATAAAGTAAGGTAACACTAATATAAAATGCCAAATATATACGCATATATATTTGTCTCTTTTCAATATTATATTATCAAATAAGAAAGAAAGGAATGTCTAATGATAGCTAATTAGCTACGGCGAAAAAAGTAAATTTTAGCTAAAGCTGCCCACACACGAGTGATTTGTGCGTGTGATTTGTTCGTGCTCGACGTCTTGTTACAAGTTGATGGAGCTCTGCGCGCACAAATCATAAGAAATTGAAATTTTCAATTTCTTGTGATTTGTTGGATTGTTAGTGGACTTGTGCGCGAACATTTTAAAATTTTTCATTTTTCATTATTTAATTTTTGTATCGGTATTATTAGTTCATTGTGTCTGCAACCCACACATTTTTAAGTTTTTTTTTTTTTAATTTGATAATATATTCTTATTAAAGTACCTGTCTTTGGCGTCCATAACTCAAAATCCAGTTTAAAAATTTTTTAATTCTTCCAAATAAAATACATTTTTACACTACGCGTATGATTTAGTCAGTTAAACAACTTCCGATTTGACAATTTATTGCTTTAATTAGTAATTACAAGTCTTTAGGCTTAACTTTTAACTAATATATTTGTAAGCCTAAAATTATGCCATATTTATTTTAGACCTTAAAATGTGTATGTTAGTTTAAGGTAACAATTTTGTGTGTGTTTAAAAACGTGCTAAAAATATCATGCCTTTATACATTTAATATCTTAAGCCTTAATGTAGGCGATGCCCTTTAAAAAATCTTAACAAAATTCTTGTTTGGGTTTACATTTTCTACTGAATTTATGCCATTTATTATATATTTTTTCTCCATGTATGTATAAACAAAGCTAAACAAAATTTGTACATTTTGAGCATTTAAAATTTGTACGCTTTAAAGTAGGCAGTATGTGTGCAAGTTGTAAATCTTTAAACGGAAAAACGGTGGCAATAAAGGGGAATTTAAAACTTGATAAATATTAAAAAAAGCTTTAAAGGATTTAAATGTTTTGTTTCGTCTTTGCAAGCGGTTCAATTTATTTTCCTTAAAGTATGCTAAGCTGAAAAATCCTGAAAATTTATTTTCTACATTTACTACTACATACGATTATATTAAATATGAGAAAATTAAAATAACAAATTTAAAAGATTTTTCTTATTAATTTTCTTTTGCTTACCATACGTTTTCAGTGTTCTCATATCTTTCATAAGCCTTAAAGTGTGCTATGCATATGGGAATTTTAAATAATACTGCATAGCAGGTATATTATTAATATTATTCATATAATGTACCGATAGAAAAGCACAAAAACAAACGAATTACTATAATATATCTATTCAATTGATGGAAAATATTTCCTTAAAAGTGAGCCATTCCAATCGGCTTTGCAGTGATCCTTAAATGTTTTTATCTTTTTATATTAATTCTTTTCTTTATTCTTCTTATATAATTTTTTTTTTATCAGAATTGTTATAGCAAAAATATTTGTAAGATAACCTTTAGCAATATAAAAATTGCATATAAATTTTTTGAATTGCATACTTGCAGGCTTATATAGTTATGCCAAGTGTTTTACATTTTCTTCCCTCATTGTGTTGTTTTTGTTTTTGTGTTTTGCTACGATGATATCTACTTCCATATATAGATTGTTTTATGTCGCGTAGAGTATATTTTTTATTTAAAGTAGAATTAGAAGATTAACATGGTACATTTAAGTAATAAAGCATATTCTACGGCTTGACTACTTTCTTTTAATATTTCTGAATTTTTACTTGATTATACGCCGGTTATATAAAATAAAAAAGGAAAGGAAAATATCTTCTTTGAAATTCGTTTAGATATCTAGTGGTGTTTGTTTACTTTAAAAATCTGCTTTAATAACACTGTGCAACAAAATAATATATTTTAATGACAGCTGCTAACCAGTAAATAAAGATAATAAAAAATATCTTGAAAGAATTGTTTTAGATTTATTATTAAAAGTGATATGTATATTGTAAAACTGTTTTACAAAATATAAACTTATGAATGGACTTTGTTAAATTTTAATACGAAGAATAATTATTTAATGAGATCGTACTGGGAAAGTAAAATTTTTCTTGATATTTTTAAAAATATTTTTTTGTTATGGGCTAGCTAATCTATATGCATTTTACTGGTAGCTAAGTACCAACTCATCAGTGCTTGTGCCTTAGTAATTCCCAGATATTATTTGAGAGTTCATGTATGAGTAGATGAGTTTTTAGTCTTCTAAAGATCTACTGATAAGTTGGTATTTAGCTACAACTTAAATGCATATAGATTAGCTAACCCATAACAAAAAAAAAAAAAAAAAAAAAAAAAAATTAAAACATAAATTCTTGAGTATTTGCTCGAATAAATTGTTATAAGTTTCTTAATAGTTAACCCAATTTGTAAATCTGATTTTGCATCCGTGATACCTGCGATGAATATTTGTGCTGAGGTGTTTTTACCGAGTGTTTGTAGCGCGCAGAAAAGTTTTTCTACAAAAATAAACATAATAAAAACAGTTAATGAACATCTGTGTGACAACTAAGTAATTAATTTAAGTCATGTAAAGTTATTCAGAAGATATGTAGTATGTATTAGGAATAGTATGTTGATTGGTAATTGCAACGTATTACCAAGTTTTTGCTGGTCGTGTTTCTCTTCTGAACAAAAAATAAATTTTAAATTAATTTCAATAATATCTATAGGTAAAAAGCAAACGAAACGTTGGGCAAATATAAAATAAAATTGATAAAATTCGTTTTATTTTATTTATATTTGGAAACAAATAGTTGACCACAAATAGCCGGCAGGTAAAACCTATTGATATTATTGAAATATACTTACTGGTCATAAAAAAACAAAACTTAACATAAAATAATTTGTTTTGTAAAAATTTTGAATTTCTAAATAAATATTTTTCCAATTTTATAGTAAATTTAGATTGTCTCAATTATGTTGTAAAATATAGAAAAAAGTTTTAATATTGATCACCTTGATCAGCATAATATCAAATGTTGTACTGTATCAGGGAGTTGCTTTGACTGGAAAGTACCACAGCTTATATTAATTAGTCTTCTAGCAATTGATAAAGTTTGACATCGTGAGAATTAAAAAAAAATTTTTCTGATGGCAGCCATATTCATATATAATTAGTAAAGGTAATGTAAAGTACACAGAAAACCTTAACTATTGAAAATTCGTACAGTAAAAATAACTTAGTTAGGACCTCTCTATGTTGAGGAAACGATATGTATGTATGCATACAATTATTAATTAATACAATTAATTAATATCACAAACCGTTTCAAAATTTTTCATTAACAATATCTATGTATATAAAGTCAATTCAGCTCAAAAGATTTCTGGGTTATAAACTTTTCAGTATGTTTTATTTTTAACCAAAAGAATCTAATTTTACATAATTAAATATTTTGTATAAAATATTTAAATTTTCCACCTTCGACAAGTTAATCCTCAGTAGTAAAATTTCCTTAAGTACTTTAATTGAAATGGAAGCATATGACCCATAATTATGTTCAAAATGATGCGGGAATATCCTTTTTCACTTTAACCTTTCAATATATCGTAGTATGTGTTGTTTAAATATTTTACGCGCACCCACACGTCTAAGCAGTTGTTTATGTTATTTTTTGCGTATTTTTTTTATTAAAAATCATAAGTGCCATAACAAACATTCGAATTCTGTACAGTTTTTGCCTTCTTAAATTAAATTTGGAACTTTCCACTGCGAAGGATTTAATAAAGATCGCAAGCTAATGAAACAATGGAAAAGTTTGATGAACTGCTTTTTTCGCTTAAAAGTATATTAAAAGAAATACCATTACGAAGTTGGCACATGGCAGTTAGTGAGTGGCATATTCTTTGCTGGCAAGTTTTTTTAACCAAACGAGACTAATTTGAAATATAAATAAGAGTATTTAAGGAAAAATTTAACGAAAAATGTATTTACATGGCATTTACAATAAGCAACTTTGTTGCATGCAATTTTTATCTTTTCTCTTTCTCACTGATAAAAGAAAGTTGGTTGCAGCGTTGTCAACTTTGAAATTTCAAAAGGCACCAAAATGAAGCAAAAAGCGCGCCATTCAACAAAAAACGCACCAAGTTCAGAATTTTTTGTTTATTGAATTAATTTTACGTCTTTACAAAATCCAAAATTCTAATGTTGATACAATATTGTGCCATTGCATGAAGTAAATTATTCTCCACCGATATTGAATACTAGATAGATAATATTTCGACATCGGATTCAAATTGTACTGCTAATGGCATGATATCATATTTGCGATGGGATAAAACATTTTGTACAATGCTGGTTGTTGATGTCGTTTGTAGCTAAATGGGCTTAAAGCTGCAATGTTTTTCCCTGTTCCAGCATGCCGAACAAGGTTCGATATTTAAGCGTGATATCGCATTTGCAATAAAAACATCTTGCTTTTATGTTATTATGTGGACAAGGCCGAATCCATTGCTTAAACTCACATTGTGATTCCCAAATCTTTTTGTATTTCGCTTATGATCTCCTATTTTAGACTCCATTATTGATACTAACTTTAAATATTTTTTTGGTAAATAGAAATTTTATTAATTTTAGTGTTACAACACTTTATATAAACGCATTTTTTATGCATTTTATAAAAATCGAACAATGATCGCTAGTCTCGAGAATACTTTGTTTTTGCTAAGCTCTTTAACGGACTTGACAGCAACTTTTACGATAACAAACAATTAGGTACTCTGAAAATCTAAAAGGGACAACAAATTTCTTATAATGAAATGTTACAAATTATCTATAACAACAAGACGGTTTAACGGTTTTTGCGAATGTGTTTTGGTACCTCTTAAACATCATTAATGGTTGCTCTTATTATGGTCTGTAAAATTGAATGTAAAAATTGTACACAATTGAATGAAATGATATTCAAACAGTTGTATTTTTTGTACAAAATTCTTTTGTGTTTAATATGCTTTGGAGCCACCCAAAATTAAAAAAACGCACCAAAATTAAAAAAAAAGCGTACCACGCACCAACTCAGATATTTTTCGCACAAAACATTTAGAAAAGCACCAAAAAAGGTGCGAAACGCACCAAGTTGACAACGCTGGTTGGTTGCAACAAAATTGTGTAGTGTAAATTCAGGCTTTTGTTTTCACTTTTAAATATTTTAAAATATAAGTAGCTGTACACAAAAGTAAAAATGGCATGTAATGTAAATTACATCGCAGTCCAGTATATTTAAATTGGAATCCTTCTCAAAATCTAGTTCGCTTTCATTGAATTTTTTGACAAACATATTTGCATACATGCATACGTATGTATCAAGATTTCGTTTCAACACCAAAGCATTTTTTAGAAACCATCGTGCTGAAGGCAACGGTTTGTGTGCCTGTTACACGCAAGGCCCTAATAGTTTTTCTGGATCTATAGGTAAAAACCTCGACAAGTGCCTCCATTTTAAGTTACAAGCTTTTAAAGCGATTTCTACAGAACAGCCGGATATTAATATTAACTTGCTAAGATCTGATCAATTTGTAAAAGAAAAAGTAGAAATGTTTAAAAAAATTAGACAAGAAATTAACACTGAAAATACCTTAGAAGTCCATTTTGACACTGATCCATCCACATACAGATAATTCTGTAATCGTTGTAATGTTATTGTAATGTCCATTTTATATTATTAAAATTAATAGTTAAAATTTGCTTTACATAATCAAAATGTGGTATCAGCAGAATTTTCTCCATGTAGTAATTCGGACGATCCGAAAACTTTATGAGAACCAATTTTTTATTAGTTTATTTTAGTATAAAAATGGTTATTTTATTTAATTGCAATAAAGTTTATTATTACATCTTCTAAGAAATGAGTTTGCATTTCATAAGTTTTTCATTTACTTTTTAGGGTGGTGTTGGTTGAAGTTGTTAGCGCGTTGACTACTAAGCAAATTATGCCTAAGGACCTGGGTACAATCTCTAGTCAAGGCAAGTCATCAACATAATGAATTTTTTTTAATGTGCGTTAGTGTGGCATTGTATTTGGACTAGTATTGTTGTTCGACTAAAAACTGTTTCAACAGCGATTGATACCATTTTAAGCAGAAACGTCGGTGAAGTAAAAAAATTTAAATTAATAAAATGATACAAATTATTTGCAATTGGTGTTGACTATATTAAAAAAAACTTACCTTAAATTTAGGAAACTTAAATTAATTGATTAATAATCAAAATGGTTGTCGTGTGGCGCCAATACAAATATCGAAAATGTTCCTTGATGTTAGCAATCGCAAATTTCCAGGAAGTTATTTATAATTATAAGAAAATAAATATTAAAAAGTAATTAAATGTACAATCAATCCTGTCGCATACTTGAATCAATCACGAATCGGGATTACTTATGCCATTTTTATCCCCGCAACACAATTGAAGTAATATTTTTAACTTTCCTTTTTAAATTTATTTTTTGTCCTGCATTAGTATTGTACAAAGATCTATATGTTTTTAACTCATCAATGGACGTGGTAGTTACCACTTATTTTTCTTATATAAATTGATTCCCACATGACCTATACGTGTGGATAGCTTCGTAAATATCGCATAGCATCATTAAATGCAGCGGCGTTTCACCGATCACTTTTCTAACCTTTAAATATTACTGTCCAATGAGCTCAAAGAACAAAGTAACTGGCCATGCTACACCTACTTTTCCCAACAAATAAATTTTATATTAAAGAAAAGTAGCACTCTGGCAATTTCAAGGCTGAAGGATTCGATTACACAGCTACAAAGTTACGTCTAAATTTAAACAAAAAAAAAAAAAACATACATTCATTCCTTCTTATAAAATATGAAATATGAAATTAATAATACCTAAAATAAATAATTTAATGCCCTTGATGTTTGTATCGTATTTCACAGTATTACATTTTGCTTCTTTTACTCTTGCCAGAATTTAAAATATTTTCTGATGTGTTTATTATTGAGTGCGTGTCAGTACAGGGATATTATTTTACTAAAGTATTAACTTCTGTCAGAGTATTAAATAATCTATTTAAACATCAAAAATTAATTCAGTATTTCTTTGTGTTCTTTTAACGTCAATTATTTGTAAATGAATAATTGCTTATGTAAGCACGTTTTGACCTTAAAAGTCAAATGCCTGTGGATAGACTTAGTAATTATGTGATTTTCTAATATGATAGCGCCCTAAAGTATGCAGTAACATTTTTGAAAATAAGCTAATAAAATTATAGTATTATAAAAATTAAACTGATGAACTCAGACTTATTGCTTTAACACTTGTTTAAATTAAAAAAATGTAAACTCCTTTACAAAACTTTTTAAAATTTATTTTCTTTTTAGTAGGAAACAAATCAAACATTTTCTTTTGCTGTGAAAAATCAACAAACCGAAATATTTTAAATTTAAATTTCACTTAATTTATGTCACCACAATTTGTTATAATGTTTCATATATAATTTTACGTTAAACACCCAAATATGCTCATTTTTAGCAATTGATTTATGGATTTTGTTGGCATTTGTTCCAATAGCTGGCTTTTAAGGTACATAAGCTTACGGGTTACTTTTGTTGAAATAATTTATAAATTATTCAAGCAACAAATCAACCATTATTAATGTCATACATATTAATACAAAAAAAAAATCATAACAAATTATACAACAGCCTAAAAAAGGTCACACTTTAAATCGCCTATTTACGAGATTGATAACAAAAACAAAATGTTGTTGGCTGCTTTTAATTCATTTTTGTCAAATTTGCGACTATTTGCGATTTCCATGTTAAACGACGATCAAGATGAACACGAAGATATATCAGTGTGTTGCGGTAAAGTCTCGGTTAATAATTTGTATAGGTGGCGATGTTTCCCTGCGTAACGTAAAAGTGACGTATTAACTTTAATATGGCATTTTTTTTTTAGCTATTTTTCCAATTTGCATATAAATCCTTATAAGTTGCGGCAAGCTTCTACTGAATTTTCATGAACGCTTAGAAAAGCTGTATCATGAGCAAAAAGACAGAAGATGCTGCCTTGTGGGACTTCGGCTTCAATCGACTCCGGAGGGGTTAAAAAACTGCCTTCGCTTACTACATATTTTCGGACAGTCTGTGAGTTTGTGCAATAGTGTTATGAAGTCTGCGAAATCCGAATTGATGATCTGGAATTCATTAATTACTACTCACTATAGGGGACAGATTGCTCATATACAGCTTTTACATATTAGGTAAAAATAAGCGAATGAGCCTATACGATTTTAGCTTCGTATGATCCTTGCAAGGCTTTGGTATCATAGTAATTAGCGAAACCTTCCATTCAGTTGGATAGTGTTCCAGGCGTAGAATACTAGTAAAATTGAATAGTATTATTCCTTTTAAAATATAAGGTAGTTCTTGAAGCACACCTGGCGATTTTTTTTTTTGTGTTAAGGCTGAAAATAGCCTTTCAATCTTCGTAATGCTAAAAAATCAGCGGAATTTGTGGTAAAGAGACGACTGGTGGCAGGTCAATAATATCAGCAGAAATATTTGGAGTAAATACTTTTTCTAAGTGTTTAACAAAAGGAGCACCTTTTTCAGCTTCAGTTCTTAACCAGTCACCATTCGAAGGACGTAATGGAGGTTTGCATATCACCAGCCTAGATGCACCACAGTGTTTGTATAAAATGCGGTATAAAGACTTTTGGTAATTGAAAATCTGGGAGGTGAATAAACAGATAATATCACAAGCTTTTGATAATACTCGTAGTTTTCAATACAGATATTCGTAGCTTGAAGGAGTTCTTTACGAACATCATTTAACAGGTACTGTTTTATTCGCGTTTTTATTAGGATTGCCGAGCCACCACAAGCTCTAACTCGAGGATCCTTTGTGTCTTAAAAATTATATCCACTAATTCTGAAACAGCTTCGAGACGTCAAATGAGTTTCTGAGATAAGCATAACAACGATTTGTTTATCCAGAAGGAAATATTCTATTTCCTTTTTATGTTGGCAGATGGCGTTTGGGTTCCAGAAACAGATTTTAAAGTGCATGGTTTGTTTAATACAGCCTGCAACAAGGTAGACTGCATTTTCAACATTTCCTGCATCATACAGGACATGTTGAGAGTAAAAGTATTTACTGTTTGTATTAAGCTCTCTATTGAGGCTTTAATACGTCGTTTGCTGGTACTTGCGCTTTTGCGCTTTTTAAAATGTAAGCGTATGAAAATTGACTCTTAGGTTGTTTTTGAGCAATAATCGTGCTTGACTTCAAAACGTTTGAATATTGCTTATGGCTTGTAGACGTTCGAAGTAACTGTGGATAGTTTAAAACTCTTAAAAAACAAATAAAGAGAGCAGACCCTATATTTAGCAGTATGGTTTCCGTCGCAATCGCGGCACATACATTTTTGGCTTGGGATCAACTTTCAATTTGTCACAGTTAGCGGTACTGTGTAGCTAATCACATACAACGCAAACGGTAGGCAACTTGCAATATGCTTTGGTGAGGCGAAATTTTTTGCAGTTCAGGCATCCAGCTCTTTTATGTGACAGCTCAACTGTAATTCTTCGGCTCCACAAATACCTGAAATTTAAAATTGGGTGAGATTATTTTTTTTTATGTTTAAGTCACCTACCTGTAGATCGACTCTTAATATAGGTTGGGGAATTCTTTCCCTATTTTGAATGTTTGAAACATTTTTCACCTTGAATCCACTATTTGCAAGACCAGACTTTAAATCTTGTGGATCTACGCTAGAGTCTATACTTTTTATAACGACTGTTAGGTCTTTAGCCATTATCAGCCGTTCGAAATCATTTTTGGTGGCTTAGATTTCAATCGTTATCATCATTCCGAAAAATTTTGCTTAAGCGATTTTTATGTAACTAGTTTGGCAGCATCAGGATTTTCACAGTATTTTGACAACTAAGATCTGGGGTCAAATTAGGGCACTTGATATCGATTGAAATTTCAAAACAATTTAAATGTAAATTTCGATGGACATCGAATGCCGTAATTTGTTTTCTGTACTCTTTTGGTTTAAACTTTCTTTAGAAACTTAAACATAAACAAAATGTGCTTAAAATTCATTTGTATATGGAAAGTATACGAATACACATATAACAAAAAATACCTTAGAAAATAAATAAATACAAAAACAATTTTCAGTAATTCTCGGTTGTTGCTTGATTAGGTTTGTGTTTAAGCAAATGAGTTTGAACTTTTTCCAAGGATGGTGGTAAAGATATACTAATGAGATGGTATTTAGCAACCAACGAAATAACAAATAAATTAACGTTTGAAAATATAGAAATATTTTCAAATTTATACAGCCCAATCACGAATATTCCCTAGGAATTGGTTTCCCACGGAAAATACTTTTCTCGAGAAAAAAATCCTCCAATGCAGCGTATTAAAAAAGTAACTACACAATGTATCATCTTGGTATTAATACTGTATTGATAGATTGTAAATATACATTTAGGAAGTCAGCCTATGTTACGCGTATACATACCTCACGTAAGTTTGTAAGTTAGGCTAAGAGGTTTCCCACTTGGATATGTTAAATCGATCATCTCACGATACCTTAAATCATCACGGGATTAATTAATTACTTAGAGAGAGAGGACTTTTGATTTTCATTGTACAACCAATAGAAATACAATATATTGCGATATATGTTGGCAACATTGTACAATATTTTTTGCCGCGAAAACACAAGACTACAACTGTTTAGAAGTTGCACCATATATTATTTTAAATTTTTGTGCCAACTAGTAATCTGCATTGGTCCCAGTAAGTAAGAACTGAATTCAATAACCCAATAAACACAAAACAGTAAAAAAATATTAATTTGGAAAGAAAGAATGTTTTGTATGACAATTGTAGTTCAATAATTAAATGTTATATAAAACTTCATTGCACACTTTCAATGACTTGTATTCTTATTTATTAAAAGCAATTTCTTACTTTATCACCACTTTTCGTTTTATAACATTTTCAGTTTTAATTTTATTTTTCCCATTTTTTAAATTCTATTATCAGGTTTTCAAACCTTATAAATTTGTTGAGCATATATTTTTAACTAAAAACTTTTTAATAAGATGTGTGTATTAAATTTATTTGCTTAACGCATTTTTGAACATTTAAACATGAAAATATAACACTTGACATTGACTGCTGGAAAAATTTATACATAATACTCGTAGATAAACTTTAAAAAGGGAAACTAATGTGAATGTGTGCAAGTGTAAATATGTTAATGTGTAAGTAAGTATGTACGTGTCACAGTGATGTTTGTGTGTAGCTTAGACTTGCCATGACAAGTTCTCGTATATTAAAAGGAAAATTAGAAATCATTGCAAATTACTAAAAACAGAGGTAAAAGTTAATTTTATATGTCTATCACTTAACGATTTTTTTTTATATTGTTAGAGGCTTTTGAGGAATTCAGCAGAAGTTAAGTAACAATATGTTGTCCCTCAAGTTGTATATAAAATGCTAAAGTTATACAGACAGAATTTATGATTTAGTTAATTAAAACAGACGAAAATTACGGTTTTGTATATCATAAAGATTTCTATAATTTATATTATTTCTTTGGCATTTCTAAAATATACTTGTCACAGAAAACCGAGATATTGATGGAAAAATTTGGGTTAATTAATTTGAAAACCTACATACATAAATACATGTCGAAACATAACAACGTTTTACTTTAGTGATGTTTTTTACTAGAAGAAAAATTATCTATACATGCAGTTAAAGAGAGAATGCTTTCCATCACACACTTTTATTTCATTTCCCTGTGACGAGCCGTTAAATCGACAATAGTGGTCTGAAGAGATGGCCTGATTGGAGAAATGCTATTCATAGCAATTTGACAAGCCTACATAAATTTGCACTGGTCTCTACCAGATAAGCTAGTCAAGAATCTATCGGATCATCCAATGTAGAATATACAGCGTAAGCCCCAATTTTTTTACCAAAACGAACCCCTTAGGGCATAGAAAGTCCGCATATTTTCATCATCCGTATTACTTTTCCATGGAAGATTGGATTCTAGCATTGTGCAAAAGAGTTAAAATTCTTTTTCTGAGTGAGTCTGGCCCATTCAGATATATTGACGGGTAACGGCTTCATGTGCTCATGATGTAATCTGCATAACCTACGAGTACTTGTTTTGTGCAAAAGCAACACGTAAGCATACATGGGACTTTTTCATTGGCATTGAATTTTCATTAGCATTATTTTAAACATTTACAATGAAAAAAAAAATCAGTACCAATAAATGCCATTGCTTTTTTTTTTAAATATAATTTTTCTACTATTTATAATGAAAAAACAATGAAAGCTTTGAAATACTAATTACAATTGATAAAAAAATAATTAATACTATCTGTATAAAAAAAATATGGTCACATCAGCTTTTGAAAAAATAAAATTATAAATTAAAATACAAACCAAGAAGCTATACATTTTTTAAAACATACACATACATACATACATATATATGTCAATAAATATGTGAAATAATATTGACGTTTAATACTGATAATGCCTTTGAAAAACTTTAGCTTTAATTATTTGTAATGCTTTTACTTTTTAACTAACTAATAATGAAATAATTTCATTGAAAAGCATTAGCATTGTTCAAAAAATTGATAATGCTAAAAATTTAATTGGCATTGTTTATAAGTCAATGCCAATGAAATCGACAATTAATTAGTCAATTTATTTATTTACTTCCATGACACTGCCATCCAGTTCGTAGTCAGCAAAATTTGATAGAGAACAAAATCTAGGAATTTGTGTCTTATTTGTTTTCAAACTGTTTACAAAACAAGTTCAGTTTCGCTGATATTTTCCTCATCAATTTAAATGAAGACAAATTATATATTTTACGCCAGCTTACCAATTAAAAAATTTTTAACATTTTAAAAAAAGACAAATCAGCTTGAAGAGTATTTTATTAACTATTTTCTATTTCTATTAAGAATGAAAGAATACCACTTTTTGTAGGGGCGCTTATCACAGACCACCCTAATTTGGCAGTGGACAGCAAGAATGAAACACAACTAGGATCTAAGAATTTATTCTAGCAGAGGAACTAAAAACATATTTACACATAAAAGCATTTTGAATGGTAAAGTTCCTCCCATATATTTTGCACATTGCTACCGTGAACCGCCATTGAAAATCTTTCAATCCTTACATTTTATGTAACACCGTAATTTAAATAAATTATATATTGAAAAGAAAAAGAAAACGAAAATAAAAAAATTTAAATATTAATGAACGCCTTAAATTAGGCTGTACAATTCGTTTTAACCTTAAATAGTAATATGTTTATAAATACAATATTTAGCATAATTAGCTCAAGTTTTTGTGTCTTATCCTGACATCCTGATTCTTCAAATATGTATCTCATACAACAAGGCCATGTTTATCTCTTCAATCTCTTTTTTTTTTTGTTTCTTTTGCCCCCTTAAAGAAAAAAATCTTGTTGTGAAAAAACTTTCCTGCCCTTTTTTTATTTTTATTTATTTTAATTTTCATTTATTCCTTTATTTATTCGTATCCTTTGATTGTGTAACGTTTTAAACAAAATATGATAAAACATTTGTATACAATATTCATAGTATATTTTTAAGGGTCATCATTCAATTTAACCTTGGAAATCATAACAAGACTGATGGTGTTAAGCTCGCTAAAATTAATGAAATCGTTAAAAAAATATTTTTTTAATGAATTTATTTTTGTACTAAATAAAAATTAATCTGCATTTTGATTATTCACTTGTTGTATGGTAAATGTTTTTTTTATGTTTAAACAAAGTATATTTTTAGTCTCTGCTAAAGTATGCTGTCACTTGTTTCCCTTAGACCGAAAAAAATTTCATTTTGCTTAAAAATAAGAGAATTTATGTTTGTATATAATTGAAATTTGTAAGGGGTTTTATGTGAATTGTGTTGTCTATGAGTTTTATATTGTGGTGTTACATAAATTTAAAACAACCCCTTAAGTAAACTTAACTTTTTTTTTGTTAACATGACCAAAAATATACAACATGTTTTTAAATTTATATTTTAAATGTTTTAAAATTGAAAACATACGAGTAGTTAGTTATGCATGCAATTATTTTAATGCGGTAATATTTGCACGTATTTTAATGAGAGAGCTTTAAATGAATTTTTTTATGAAATAAGAGTTTTTCGTTTTTGTGATTGACGGAAAAATATAGCGAGATTCTGACAACAAATTCTGGATGTGCGGACCAAAACAGGATATACGTGTTTTTACGTTTCGAAAGTCTGGGTCTGAACTAAATTTTACGGGGAGTTAAGCTCCATCTCTTCTGTGAACTGACATATTTCGGAAGTAGAGAGCGCATGATAGAAATTACAGAGAATATAGGAGCATAGTTTCTTAAATCCATGACTTATTGTAATTCCATTGCAGTCATTTCAAACCAACTTGTCTCGTTCACTGTTATTTATTTCCAGATTATTATAGAATTTAGAGGATGTTTCGTGTTTTGGTTTTCTCCCGACAGTCTTTGAAATGGAAATGGAAAAATTTTAAATTTATTGCGCGGTGTCATTCGCATAGATTATTACGAATATTATTCAATGTTGATTTAAAGTACATAGATACGACCTCGTCTAACGTTAAAAAAAGTTTTGTTCCAGCAGCACAATACTCGAGTACACATTTGTGTAGTCACTCTGCTACCTAATACCGCATACTCTCAAGACTTTAGATATCTTTTTGTTTGGAGGAAATTAAAAAAAAAACAGAATGGTGCTGGACTTAATGAATCCAGCTTAAATTTTATTTTATCCCAGAGGTTACTGAGCAATTAAAGTGTCTTTATATTTACGAAAATTTTATTTTCTATTCGATTAAAATTCACATGGTGTAAAAAAAATCTTGCGAATGTCTTCCCTTACCTTAAAATGTCAGAATAAGTTGAAAGTTATGTTTTTCAAGTATCCTTTTATCAACATACTTACATAACATTTGCAATATTTTATTAGACACTGTAGCTGTCATTAAAATTTATTACATTTATCCATATGTTTGCATTGTTTGTTTTTGTTTTGATTTTATATAAACATATATTTCGCTCTTTAAACTTTGATTGAAGGTCGATAATGACTTGTTTGTTAAATTTTTTCGTTCTTTATAAAAAAAAATTTAATTTTTAAACAATAACTATAACCAGCTTAACTCCTAAAAATATAGTCCCAATTTTGTGTGTGTGTGTGTGTGTGTAAATCTTCAGTTATTTATATAGGGTGTTTATATAGAGTGTCACAACTTTGAGTTGGCATCACTGCTTTATTTTAGCACCCATTTAACAGCTGATAGTTGCTTTTTGTTTAGCTTGCTTTGAAATTTCATTATGAATCGTCTTACACCAGAGCAATGCGAGCAAATTGTTGAAATTTTTAATCAAAATAATTGTTTTATTCGTCAAACTTATCGTGCAGCGGGCGCTACAATTGATTTACTCAAAGAAACTTTTAAAGAAAAAATAGTTTCACGTAGTGGCCAAATTAATTGGCCATCAAGATCGTGTGATTTAACCCCATTTGATTATTTTCTTTGGGGTTATGTTAAGTCACTTGTCTATGTCGATAAACCACAAACAATTGAACACCAGGAAATCAACATCCGAAGAGTTATCGGCGAAATATGGCAGCAAATGCTGCGAAAAGTTGTTGAAAATTAGTGTTAGTGGCCACATGGCAGAAATCATATTTAAACATTACTTTCATAAAATTTTCTTTCTACTAAAGCCCGTTTCATTGATATCAAAAATATATTTCCTTGTTTTTTCATGATTTAAAGTTGTGACACTCCATAAAAAACACCCTTTTTAACATATCAATAACTAAAGGCAATCATATGGTAATAATAAACTATTAAAACATTTTTTACTCACAGTCGTTACGTGTAATTAAATTTTTTTTTTACAAAAATATTTTAACGTTAATTACAAAAGCTGCCTGATGCAAAAAAAACAATTAATAACGTTTCGTTTTGTCAAAGTCAAAGTATATCAATATCAAGTACATACACGCAAATCACCAACAACTTTAAAAATAAAAAAAAGCAACAGGCTTTTTATTTGTGTAAAATAAACATGGTATAATAAATTAGATAGTATTCTAAAATACAATATATTGTCTTTAAAACAAATACAACAGGCATTTTGTTAGTGTAAAATGTTTTCTGTCTTTCAAAAACACAGAAAAAAGCCGATCGCTTCGAAGGCGACCATCATCGCCGCTTTTGTAAATTCGAGCCGCTGCCAAACTCACCGTTTTTACTGCTTTTATAAGTATTTCGGCTGTTAAAAATGCATTATTGGGTTTAAGTTTCTTAATGTGATATTATACTTTTCTTAACAGGATATTTTTGTTTTTTTATAAAAAATTACAAAACAAAATTTTATACTTCACCGCGGGTTGAAATAAATTTGCTTAGACGCCGGTAAAAATTTTAAATCAGCTTGTTGCTCTGCTACATGTAATTTGACATTTATAAAACAAAAATACACGTCTACAGCAGGCAGGATGATCTTACTTGTTTTTATTTGACCATGGATTTGTTAAAAATAGCTCAGTAGCAGAGCTGTAACGAAATGATTCCTCTTTGAAAGAATCTACGAATCATAAACTCTTTTGAAATTTTTTTAAAACATTCAAGAGTTTTTTAATATTGATCCTTATCCTAATGAAAATAGTGAATTAAAAAATTTCTTTTCTATAAATCACCAATAAATTCATTCAATATTAAATTCAATTAATCTTTTTGGTGATCTAAAAGCGTGCAAGAATTTTTAATTCATGAGGAATGCATTCGTTTTTTGATTCAATTCACATTTAGTGTAAAATTAATCAATTAAACTTCTTGTAAATCATTTTAAATTAAAAACCAAATTTTAATCATTCTTTTTCAGCTCTGCTCAGCAAACAAAAATTGGGTAGAAAGAAAAATTAAAAAATTTTGAAATACATATGTATAAAAAAACACGACCAGCTAGGCTCTTGCATGTACTTATATAAACATACTTTGGTCAAAGTAGTTAAAATGTGGTTTTTGTTGAAAAAGAGTTTTAAAAAAAAACATATTATTTTTACCCCTTGAATGATTGTTTTCGAACAAACATTTAGTTGACAGTAAAATTGTTATTGAAAAATATGTTGTAGAAATAAAAAAAAAAAAATTAATCATTAAAAACAAATTCAAAAATTTTGTTTTTATTTCAAATGTAATTGTTCGAAAGAAAGAACTTCTTCGATATCGGCGAACAGGCACTTAAAACCTGAACCCCTAATAATTTATTTTTAGTGCCATTTGGAGACTTGCAGACCAAAATTAATAAAAATAATTTTTTCTTATACAAAACTTAAAAAAATTTTTACTTCTTGAATATTTTTTGAAGAGTAAAAAATTTAAAAACTTGATTCCGCGTCTTTAAATGGAATAAAATTCTTTTTCTACTTTTATGTATTACATAGGAACGTCTCATCCGATTTTGTTCTATAGACTCTTGTTGCTTTTATTTTATCGTAAAGGAAACAATCAACAAACCATCCTTCGAATCTTTTTGGATTGTGGACATATATTATATATGTAGTTGGCTCCAAACGGTGAACGAGAGTTGTAGAATTCGGTATCTAAATGTTCTTCATACCCTAGTACCCTGCCATTAAAAGAGCAATCAACTGTTTGCGGTTTTATCGCATGTCGAGTAACCAATCCGCACGAAGGTATATGCCGCACACACTAAATGCGATGGCGAGATATTCAAGTTTCACCCATATATAGGTCCATTTCATGCAACAGTATTGCTGCCCCTGTCTTGGTATTATGATATTGATATATATCAGAGGCAATAGCCTCTGCTGTCTGAATTATCATCCTTTGAATGTACTAAACAACTTAAATACTTCCCGAAGCTTTGACTACGAAACTTCGTAGCTTCGGTCACAGAGATCTGCACTTTCAAAAACAACGCTAATCGCATGGATTTCTCCTACGCTGTCTATTGCTTTAATGGAAATAACGTAGAGAAAGAAAATTGTTCCAAACTTCAACATTTGTCCTGCTCTAGAAGATAAATGTCCTACTTCTGGTAAAAAGTAGAATGAAGAGTTTCCTCCATCCCTTTTACTCTTTACGCTATCTCTCACAATCTAATGAACCTTTTCTCCTAAGCTTGACCTTCTTCCTTCGTAACTTTTTTCGGAAATTTAGCTCGTAGGGATATAATTAGCAGTTGTTATAATACTTCTTGAATAGAAATTAAATAAATAAAGTTAAATAAATATTTTAATATATTAAGAAAACGATAGCTTCTAATATACTTTGAAGTAAATATATGTATGTTATTGCTGTGTTTCTTAAATATTCATTTAATGTATTGTTCTTTTTTTCTCTTTTTAGGTAAGTGTTGAATTTTTCGTTACGGATGAATGGCTGAACTACAGCGGTAAGAAGCATTGAAATTTTATTTTATTAAAAAACGAAACAGACGAATCTTAACAAAAAAATATATATTATAAAAGGTTAAATAACAAATTCATACGGCTTGCAGCTATATACATTTTTTATAACCCCAAAAGTATGCTTAACTTTTATTTATATAATTTTTTTTAAAGTATCCCCTTCTTTAAAGCAAAATTTTGACACGCGCAAATATAAAATTATAGGCTGTTAGCATTTTAAAAATGCCCAACAAGCATAATTTTCACATTTGATGTAAAGAAAACTTTTTTAAATCACCTGCAGCACAGCTAAGAAAACCGCTTAACAAAATCACCCTTTTGTTTCTTATTATATGACCTTAGGTAAATAAATAAATATGGAATACTATTTTGCATTTTTAGATTGAAATAAGGCAAACACACTTAATTTAACAGCAGATTTTCATTAGTTTTTCCTTTTTTTTTTCATTAATACACTAGACAAGTTGACACGCATGCATGTAAATAAAATGTATGTATGTATGTACAATGTACATACATTGTGTATATTATAATCACCCGTAGAATTGCATTTGTAAATGTTTGTTGGAAAAAAATTTCTATCCACTGCGACTCGCGGTATCTTTTTTGTTTTAATGTTGGGTGGGTGAATCAAAGAAACCCTTTTGTCTTGTTCAATGTCGAGTTTAAGTCTTTGCGATATGGCAGCACTGCACAATATATGTATGTACTTAAATAAATTGGAATTTTAAAAATATATGCCCTTATTTACATGGTTTGTGGGAAGCAATAATTTCCAGAGTTCGCATTTGCTCACTTTTTTTGCTCATTGCGCAGTGTGGACTCCTTTCATGCTCATTCAAAAAAGCGCAAATACGGAGCAGAAAAAAAGTAGCAATTGGTTTGTGCGGTGCAAGCGCTTTTACTTTAATTTCTCCGGTCATTGCGCAAAGAGCATTTTATATTTTTATTTAGCGCTTTGCTCTACACATTGTGCAAATTGAGTGGCTCATTGCGCGTGCTCCTTACAGAATTGCTACTGTATTTAAATCACATACATTTGCAAAGTTCCGAAACAATGCAACAACTATAAAACCGATGCCTTGTTATCTTTCTTACTGCGTTAAAAATACTTGACGGCGGCGTTTTGAAATGGTATACATTGAATAATTATTGTACTGCGGCGTTATGAAATGTGATGCTTTGTTCTAACACAAAGCAATTGACGTTTTGGAAGTCAGCCATAATTTCATTTTTAATATTTTACATCACAGTATATGAGCAGTGCGTATTTCTTGCTCTTTTGTCTCTTTGCTGAATGCACAAACAAAAAAGCGGTGCGAAAATGAGCCAATGAATATTAATTTTTTGTGCTGCGCTTTTTTTTTTTTTTTTGAGCGGGACGAAAATAATGGCGCAGAGCAAGCGCAATAATAAATTGGCACCGCTGTTGGTGCAAGGTGCAAAAGGTGCAAAAGGTGCTGAAAAGAGCGGCACTGCACTGCGTTTTTCGTTACACTGCTAATGTCACTTATAGACATAAATATATCCGTCCATTAATAATACTGAGAATGTCTCATATGACAATAAGGTATTTAGCTAATCGATTTCCGTCTAAAAGAAAAATTATTATTAAACGTTTTCAATATTT
This sequence comes from Lypha dubia, assembly GCA_947311025.1. Taxonomy (NCBI): domain Eukaryota; kingdom Metazoa; phylum Arthropoda; class Insecta; order Diptera; family Tachinidae; genus Lypha; species Lypha dubia. The sequence continues at coordinate 4,242,783 of OX371263.1, forward strand.
AAGGTTAACATATAGAATAAGTGCTTCAAAAAAAGGACGGTACTACTTCATGAAAGTAGTTACGTACATATGCTGCACGCGTACTTAATCAAGCGTACTCCAATAATATGTGTGTAAGTTAGATTTTTAGGAATTACAAAAAACTATATTGTATTTGTGTCACAGCCCTCAAATTAACTTATTTAATATTTGGTTTGTGTATCAATTATTTAAGCTCTTAAAAGTACGCTACAATTATTAATAATACTAAAACAATTGTATGAGGACAATCTTAATGATATTTTACAATATTATTACTCCTGTTTAATATATTTAATGCCGTAAGATATGCTTTAGCTTTTAAGTACGGCTATTTTATGCAATAATTTTTAATCATATTTTTGGCGACTTTTTTTTTTAATTTTTAACGAAATTAAGAGATAATTGTAAAATATGTACAAGTTTTAATATTATTATTTACAGTAATGCGAACTAAGCGATAGCAAGCCTTAAGGTATGCTTTTAAGTATCCTTTGTTTGTTATATTCAACATAAACATTGTACATATTATCTATCTTGAGCAAAGATACATTTCTTTTTTATTAAATTATTTACTTCCATTAATGCAAAAAGAAAATAAAAGAAAAACGGAAAAACCGAAATAATAGCCGAACAATAAACAAGAGTTTGCAACCACTTGAGCTCAATTTCACACAACATTAAATCTGATTTGCCAGTTGTTGGTATTACAGGCATTTCTTTCATAGCACTTCTTTTCATTCTAAGTATAAAATGCTAAAAAATGCTTGTCAAGGTGAGTTTACATGGTAATACAAAGTATTAACACATTCTAGAATCAAAATATTATGAAATTCTCTTTGTGTATAAGAAGAGAGAACAAAAGGCAAATTCATAGCAGGTAAAGTTAATACTACAACAAGTAAAACATTACAACAACATTTGACATATCAGCCCCTATGCTTGCATGTAAAAATTTTGACATGCCAGCCTCCATTATGCAAGAAAAAAGTAGATCTGCTGCGTTTTCAACTGTTATGAATTTGTCTTGAGTATACGTAAGTTTCTAAAATGGTTTAGAAAATAAACATTTACCGAACGCTTGTCAGATTTTTCGTCCGTATTCTCTCTTACTCATAACGATTTTCCTTTACATGATAAGATATTTTTCAATTTTTGACATACCGATATATGTACATGTATTACCATGTAAAGAGGCCTTAAAAACGATAATAGGAAATGTTACACGAACATGAAAATGAAAAGAATTAGACGAAATTGTTGAAGTGTGAGAAAACAAGTGTACGTAGCATGTTAAACTTTATCGTTTCATCCCTTCAAGTCAATTAGCTCTGTTGTTTCTATCAAACAAATAAACAAATAAACAAATCGTGCAAACTTGTTTAAAAGCCTAAAAGTAAACTATAAAAACTACTTTTTATGTTTTAATTGATTTAGAACCATCTTTTGGACTATACAAAAACTTCCATACTTCACTGGACATGTTTTTCTTTTATCTCTGCTGGAAGTGGTCCATTTTAATATTTCGTTTTAACTGGCTGCCTTTAGTTTGTCAGTAGATTTGTAATTAATGTTTAACCATAAAAAACCACAAACTGTTTATTTTTCTTGGTTTTTCTGGTCATCAACAACCCGACAACACTTAAAAAAAAACTATAATAAATTTTAGGATTGGATGAAAGAAATAAAAAATAGAATTTTACACAAGATTAGAATATTTTTCAAATATAAATTGTAATCAGCCTGGTAAAATATCCAAACGTAAAGAAAATTTGCCTACAAATATCTCTTTAAAGTTTCAGAAATTACACATGTCACCAAAAATGATTGTTAGGTGCCGTTGTGGCTGACAGGTAGGAGTTGCAGTCTATTCGGTCGGACTGTTTTTTGCTGTTTATTTGTTAATACAAAAAATACCACACAAATGTTACTTTTTTAAAAATTTACATTTTTTCTCTAATTTAGTAGAACCGCCTTCATTCAATTTCTTGATATTTGCAATACAAATTAAAAAATGTAGAGATTTCGCCCGATTTTATATGTCGACAATGTCTAATGCATATTTATTTAAAAAATCTTTCCATCCATGTATCAGGCATCCATTAATGAACTATGTAAGTAAATCTTAGTAGAAACTTTAAATGTTTACAAATCCCAAAATTCTGATCCGATTTTGTTAAAATAAATAAATGTGTACATCTGAAAACACATAAGTAAATTTTTAATCGAATCTACAGTACAGTTTCAGCGTAAAAAGATTCACAAATAATTTTGGAAAAAAAAAATCATTTCAGTACCGAAAAACTTAAAGTCGTCCCATAAAAAGCGGATTAATTTATTAAACAATATTTCAGGGGGCCGCTTACGTTTCTATGGGTTTAATGTTTCGGGTATGACAAACTGCAAGAAAACCCTTCCAAACAAAAAAAGAATTTTGTAAATCGGTTAATAAAGTGAGAAGTTATTCGATAATAAAGATTTTTTTTTTGCTCATAACGTGTGTGTTGATTGCACAACGCATCACTATCAGAACGTATCAGTATACCGATTTCAATGCCGCTACACCTCACATTAGCGTTCGTTTGTCCATTTTTACAACTTATGTAAAGTGGATACTAATTGGGAAGAAAAACTAATATTTAACCAAGTTTTCGACAGAAATAGAATACGAGAATTGTTATAATTCCTTTTTATTCCATTTTTACATATTGAAACAATTTTTTTCGTTAGTAAGAAATTTCTCATATCTGATTCCGCACTACTAATATTCAACAAAAATTGTTTTGATTGGTCTATAAAAGCAGGAATTATTCGAAAATCAATATTTTAGAGGAACAAAATTTAAACGTACGCCGAAAAATACTTTTGAAAATCGGTGCATTAAATGGGTACAACTTTTCCCCGATGTGTGTGAAGATAAATTTAAATTTAACTGGCAAAGATTTCAACCAAAAATTTTAGTCAAGCCAATTTTGCAGTTAACAGAGCACTGCTAAGCACTTAACAGTTGCTGTAAAAGTTGATGAAACTCATTTAGGATGAATATTAGTGGATATTATGGAAAAATGGTGATGTATAGGAATATCCCACTACATACAAATGGTAGTCCAGGGGGTCGCCTATCATGCGGAAAAGGTGAGATATCTGTAATAATCTTGGGACTTTAAAAAAATGCGGATTTAAAAAAAATTCTGGACAGGATTAGTGGTTTTTATGGAAAAATGGTGATGTATAGGAATATCACACTGTACACAAATGGTAGTCCAGGGGGTCGCCTAAGGGTCCATACTTATTGACTATGTAAGTCCGATTTCTCAATTGTCTTTAAGAATTTTTCTATTTGGAGAGAATTTGCCCATTTGTGGGCACATTTTTGTTTGTCACTCATTTGGACCAGTTTGAAATTAAAGCCAAGGGTCCATACTTATTGACTATGTAACTCCGATTTCTCAATTGAATTTGAGAATTTTTCTATAAAATTTTGAAAATTAAAATTTATGTAAATTTTGATGATCTCTACGGGAATTTGGCCATTTGTGGGCAGATTTTTGTTTGTCACTCATTTGGACCAGTTTGAAATTACAGCCAAGGGTCCATACTTATTGACTATGTAACTCCGATTTCTCAATTGAATTTGAGAATTTTTCTATTTGGAGAGAATTTGGCCATTTGTGGGCACATTTTTGTTTGTCACTCATTTGGACCAGTTTGAAATTAAAGCCAAGGGTCCATACTTATTGACTATGTAACTCCGATTTCTCAATTGAATTTGAGAATTTTTCTATTTGGAGAGAATTTGGCCATTTGTGGGCACATTTTTGTTTGTCACTCATTTGGACCAGTTTGAAATTAAAGCCAAGAATCCATACTTATTGACTATGTAAGGCCGATTTCTCAATTGAATTTGAGAATTTTTCTATAAAATTTGTTTGTCACTCATTTGGACCAATTGGAAATTAAGGCCAAGGATCCATACTTATAGACTATGTAAGTCCAAATTCTCAATTGTATTTGGGAATTTTTCTATAAAATTTTAAAGATTAAAATTGTGTAAATTTTGTTCAGCTCTACGGGATTTTGGCTATTTGTGGGCACATTTTTGTTTGTCACTCATTTGGACCAGTTTGAAATTAAAGCCAAGGGTCCATACTTATTGACTATGTAACTCCGATTTCTCAATTGAATTTGAGAATTTTTCTATAAAATTTTGAAAATTAAAATTTATGTAAATTTTGATGATCTCTACGGGAATTTGGCCATTTGTGGGCAGATTTTTGTTTGTCACTCATTTGGACCAGTTTGAAATTAAAGCCAAGAATCCATACTTATTGACTATGTAAGGCCGATTTCTCAATTGAATTTGAGAATTTTTCTATAACATTTGTTTGTCAATCATTTGGACCAATGGGAAATTAAAGCCAAGGATCCATACTTATAGACTATCTAAGTCCGATTTCGCAATTGTATTTGAGAATTTTTCTATAACATTTGTTTGTCACTCATTTGGACCAATGGGAAATTAAAGCCTAGGTTCCATACTTATAGACTATGTAAGTCCGATTTCTCAATTGTATATGAGAATTTTTCTATAACATTTGTTTGTCAATCATTTGGACCAATGGGAAATTAAAGCCAAGGATCCATACTTATAGACTATCTAAGTCCGATTTCTCAATTGTATTTGAGAATTTTTCTATAACATTTGTTTGTCAATCATTTGGACCAATGGGAAATTAAAGCCAAGGATCCATACTTATAGACTATGTAAGTCCGATTTCTCAATTGTATTTGAGAATTTTTCTATAAAATTTTAAAGATTAAAATTGTGTAAATTTTGTTCAGCTCTACGGGAATTTGGCCATTTGTGGGCAGATTTTTGTTTGTCACTCATTTGGACCAGTTTGAAATTAAAGCCAAGGGTCCATACTTATTGACCATGTAGCTCCGATTTCTCAATTGAATTTGAGAATTTTTCTATTTGGAGAGAATTTGGCCATTTGTGGGCACATTTTTGTTTGTCACTCATTTGGACCAGTTTGAAATTAAAGCCAAGGGTCCATACTTATTGACTATGTAACTCCGATTTCTCAATTGTCTTTAAGAATTTTTCTATTTGGAGAGAATTTGGCCATTTGTGGGCACATTTTTGTTTGTCACTCATTTGGACCAGTTTGAAATTAAAGCCAAGGGTCCATACTTATTGACCATGTAGCTCCGATTTCTCAATTGAATTTGAGAATTTTTCTATTTGGAGAGAATTTGGCCATTTGTGGGCACATTTTTGTTTGTCACTCATTTGGACCAGTTTGAAATTAAAGCCAAGGGTCCATACTTATTGACTATGTAACTCCGATTTCTCAATTGTCTTTAAGAATTTTTCTATTTGGAGAGAATTTGGCCATTTGTGGGCACATTTTTGTTTGTCACTCATTTGGACCAGTTTGAAATTAAAGCCAAGGGTCCATACTTATTGACCATGTAGCTCCGATTTCTCAATTGAATTTGAGAATTTTTCTATTTGGAGAGAATTTGGCCATTTGTGGGCACATTTTTGTTTGTCACTCATTTGGACCAGTTTGAAATTAAAGCCGAGGGTCCATACTTATTGACTATGTAACTCTGATTTCTCAATTGAATTTGAGAATTTTTCTATTTGGAGAGAATTTGGCCATTTGTGGGCACATTTTTGTTTGTCACTCATTTGGACAAGTTTGAAATTAAAGCCAAGGGTCCATACTTATTGACTATGTAACTCCGATTTCTCAATTGAATTTGAGAATTTTTCTATTTGGAGAGAATTTGCCCATTTGTGGGCACATTTTTGTTTGTCACTCATTTGGACCAGTTTGAAATGAAAGCCGAGGGTCCATACTTATTGACTATGTAAGCCCGATTTCTCAATTGAATTTGAGAATTTTTCTATTTGGAGAGAATTTGGCCATTTGTGGGCACATTTTTGTTTGTCACTCATTTGGACCAGTTTGAAATGAAAGCCGAGGGTCCATACTTATTGACTATGTAACTCTGATTTCTCAATTGAATTTGAGAATTTTTCTATTTGGAGAGAATTTGGCCATTTGTGGGCACATTTTTGTTTGTCACTCATTTGGACAAGTTTGAAATTAAAGCCAAGGGTCCATTCTTATTGACTATGTAACTCCGATTTCTCAATTGAATTTGAGAATTTTTCTATTTGGAGAGAATTTGGCCATTTGTGGGCACATTTTTGTTTGTCACTCATTTGGACCAGTTTGAAATGAAAGCCGAGGGTCCATACTTATTGACTATGTAAGCCCGATTTCTCAATTGAATTTGAGAATTTTTCTATTTGGAGAGAATTTGGCCATTTGTGGGCACATTTTTGTTTGTCACTCATTTGGACAAGTTTGAAATTAAAGCCAAGGGTCCATACTTATTGACTATGTAACTCCGATTTCTCAATTGAATTTGAGAATTTTTCTATTTGGAGAGAATTTGCCCATTTGTGGGCACATTTTTGTTTGTCACTCATTTGGACCAGTTTGAAATTAAAGCCAAGAATCCATACTTATTGACTATGTAAGCCCGATTTCTCAATTGAATTTGAGAATTTTTCTATTTGGAGAGAATTTGCCCATTTGTGGGCACATTTTTGTTTGTCACTCATTTGGACCAGTTTGAAATTAAAGCCGAGGGTCCATACTTATTGACTATGTAACTCTGATTTCTCAATTGAATTTGAGAATTTTTCTATTTGGAGAGAATTTGGCCATTTGTGGGCACATTTTTGTTTGTCGCTCATTTGGACCAGTTTGAAATGAAAGCCGAGGGTCCATACTTATTGACTATGTAACTCTGATTTCTCAATTGAATTTGAGAATTTTTCTATTTGGAGAGAATTTTGCCATTTGTGGGCACATTTTTGTTTGTCACTCATTTGGACCAGTTTGAAATTAAAGCCAAGGGTCCATACTTATTGACTATGTAACTCCGATTTCTCAATTGAATTTGAGAATTTTTTTATTTGGAGAGAATTTGGCCATTTGTGGGCACATTTTTGTTTGTCGCTCATTTGGACCAGTTTGAAATGAAAGCCGAGGGTCCATACTTATTGACTATGTAACTCTGATTTCTCAATTGAATTTGAGAATTTTTCTATTTGGAGAGAATTTGGCCATTTGTGGGCACATTTTTGTTTGTCACTCATTTGGACAAGTTTGAAATTAAAGCCAAGGGTCCATACTTATTGACTATGTAACTCCGATTTCTCAATTGAATTTGAGAATTTTTCTATTTGGAGAGAATTTGCCCATTTGTGGGCACATTTTTGTTTGTCACTCATTTGGACCAGTTTGAAATTAAGGCCAAGAATCCATACTTATTGACTATGTAAGCCCGATTTCTCAATTGAATGTGAGAATTTTTCTATTTGGAAAGAATTTGGCCATTTGTGGGCACATTTTTGTTTGTCACTCATTTGGACCAGTTTGAAATTAAGGCCAAGAATCCATACTTATTGACTATGTAAGCCCGATTTCTCAATTGAATTTGAGAATTTTTCTATTTGGAAAGAATTTGGCCATTTGTGGGCACATTTTTGTTTGTCACTCATTTGGACCAGTTTGAAATTAAGGCCAAGGGTCCATACTTTTTGACTATGTAACTCCGATTTCTCAATTGAATTTGAGAATTTTTTTATTTGGAGAGAATTTGGCCATTTGTGGGCACATTTTTGTTTGTCACTCATTTGGACCAGTTTGAAATTAAAGCCAAGGGTCCATACTTATTGACTATGTAAGTCCGATTTCTCAATTGAATTTGAGAATTTTTCTATTTGGAGAGAATTTGGCCATTTGTGGGCACATTTTTGTTTGTCACTCATTTGGACCAGTTTGAAATTAAGGCCAAGCGTCCATACTTATTGACTATGTAACTCCGATTTCTCAATTAAATTTGAGAATTTTTCTATTTGGAGAGAATTTGGCCATTTGTGGGTACATTTTTGTTTGTCACTCATTTGGACCAGTTTGAAATTAAAGCCAAGGGTTCATACTTATTGACTATGTAAGTCCGATTTCTCAATTGAATTTGAGAATTTTTCTATTTGGGGAAATTAAAGCCAAGAATCCATATTTATTGACTATGTAACTCCGATTTCTCAATTGAATTTGAGAATTTTTCTATTTGGAGAGAATTTGTCCATTTGTGGGCACATTTTTGTTTGTCACTCATTTGGACCAGTTTGAAATTAAGGCCAAGGGTCCATACTTATTGACTATGTAACTACGATTTCTCAATTGAATTTGAGAATTTTTCTATTTGGAGAGAATTTGTCCATTTGTGGGCACATTTTTGTTTGTCACTCATTTGGACCAGTTTGAAATTAAGGCCAAGGGTCCATACTTATTGACTATGTAACTACGATTTCTCAATTGAATTTGAGAATTTTTCTATTTGGAGAGAATTTGGCCATTTGTGGGCACATTTTTGTTTGTCACTCATTTGGACCAGTTTGAAATTAAGGCCAAGCGTCCATACTTATTGACTATGTAACTCCGATTTCTCAATTAAATTTGAGAATTTTTCTATTTGGAGAGAATTTGGCCATTTGTGGGCACATTTTTGTTTGTCACTCATTTGGACCAGTTTGAAATTAAAGCCAAGGGTCCATACTTATTGACTATGTAAGCCCGATTTCTCAATTGAATTTGAGAATTTTTCTATTTGGAGAGAATTTGGCCATTTGTGGGCACATTTTTGTTTGTCACTCATTTGGACCAGTTTGAAATTAAAGCCAAGGGTCCATACTTATTGACTATGTAAGTCCGATTTCTCAATTGAATTTGAGAATTTTTCTATAAAATTTTGAAAATTAAATCCGCATTTTTTTAAAGTCCCAAGATTATTATATATATCTCACCTTTTCTGCATGATAGTCGACCCCCTGGACTACCATTTGTGTATAGTGTGATATTCCTATACATCACCATTTTTCCATAATATCCACTAATATCCATCCTAAATGAGTTTCATCAACTTTTACAGCAACTGTTAATTGCTTAACAGTGCTCTGTTAACTGCAAAATTGGCTTGACTAAAATTTTTGGTTGAAATCTTTGCTAGTTAAATTTAAATTTATCTTCACACACATCCCAACCACAAACTCTTTCAAACATAAAAAGAACTATGAAAATCGGTTTAATAGATGATTAGCCCCTGAATTGACAACATACTCCTGTTTTCGAAGTAGGTTAAGAAAACAAAATACCTATTAACTATTTATGTATATAAATTTAAGAGTTTTTAAGACCAAATTAATATAACGACATTATTAATTATTTACAAGGAAGCCAACCAATTCATAGAATAGAAACTATAAACGGTATAGAGTAGAGTAAATAATCTCTGAGATTTCGAAAATAACATCTATATTTTGTCTCTATTAAGAACCACTCTTTTTAAATGCTTAAAAACTTTTAAAGTACATTTTCTTGAAAATCCCTTTTTTTGTTATTTCTTTTAAAGAAAACTTCAAAAGAGTGTGTTCCTTTCTTAGCATGCACATTAAATGCTTAAAGGAAACTATAAATTTTACTAACAAAATTATCACAATGTTACTTAGTAGGTAGACAACAGCTTAACAATGTATAAACTAACACCACCTCAATGCCTGTTTTCAGGTGTTAAAAGAAATTACACACACATAAAGAAGAACAAAAATTTTTTTTCCAAGTATTCTGTTTTATGCAGAAACAATGCCGGAAGCAGATAACTAGATAAAGCAACAAAATCCAAAAATAATAACCAGAAAATCCTTGAAGTAAAAAAAACTTTAAATTTGTTGTAGAAAATTGCATTATGATATCATTTAACTTTAGATACCACCAGAAATTTTGAACAATACGTTCCATTTTATAACAACAACGTTTAAATAGTTCTTGCAATCGCCAAAAGGGTACAGTAAAAACGTTTGTTTTTGTTATTGTACTGTTTGCAAACAAAAATGAAATCTTAGGAAATAGTTTTCCTCTACTTTGCTAGATTGAAGCTAAAGAATAAATTTAATTAAATCCACAGAAACGTAGTAGGAAATTTCTTAGAAACTTGTTCATATTCTAGTAAATTTAAGTTACGTTTGATTTTTATTGAAAATAGAAAATAATAAATAACCAACCAATTTCTTTGGCTTGCAAATTATTCTCAAATTGTTCTTTTTTCTAATATTCAAGTACTTTAGCTGAAGGCCAACTTAGTTGAATGTTATTGTTCAAAGTAATAAGGCAATCAGTGCCTATAAGTATGCTTGAACAAAAAGGCACATATTTAAAAGGTTAGGAAGTTTTGGCATGTTTGTTTTGGCAGTTGATGACGCATTTGCTCAATGAAAAATTTAAGTGAGGTTCAATTCAAGTCTGTTTTACAATGAAAATATTTTTAATTGATGAAATTATTCAGAAAAAATGTAGCAAAAGTTATAAAATGGTAAGAACGGGCTGAATTCGTACATTTTGTGCTGCATCGAGCACTTTAAAGGCAATAGAATACGTGAAGAGTACTTATGCCAATTAAATTGTATTTATTTTTTATTTTTTTTTTCTTTTGCTTTAATTAGTATTCCCACCATTAGACTCAGTCATTAGAATATTGAATTGCTTCTTGTTCACTGACATCAACAGAATTTTTCATCTTTGGTATACTTCCTCGTTTATTTTACTTTCTTCAATAATTTATCAGGCACAAAACATGTACTTTGCCAACTTATCATTTATAAACAGCACAAAATGTAAATTATGTTTTCTAATTTATGTATAAATACTTTGCAATATGCTGGAAAAACTTTTACTAATAAATTTTCGAGACAACTTTTAGGAGACGTCACAAATTTCGTTTCTAATTTATGCAAAAAATTTAATTTAAAGAAAAATATAACGATATCAAATTTTATTCAATATGTGCCGCTAAATTGTTGCTAAAAAATACTTTTCGCTTTCTGAGGTTTTTTCGATTTACGTATAGAAGTGCTTTCTATAGACATTTGGGAATTTGATTATTCAATAAATCTATAATAAACCGCTTTGTTGGAAAACTTCAGGATACACTCACTCACTACAAAAGAACAGAGTTTAAACAAACAAAAATAATTTCTAAATCTTTGTTAAGCATATTTTTCGGTACATTAAGTGAATTAACATTCAAAAGGATATATTTGCGGTAAAGTTTTTGATGTTGAAAAACAGAATAGTGAATGAATTATTTAATAAATTAATTAAACAAAATTTTTACAACTGGAAGTTTCAAAATAATTGACTAAACTAATAAATTTCAGCCAACTTACTAAAATTTAAGACAGCGAATGAAATATTTAAAACAACAGTATTTAAATGCTTTAAACTAATTTGTTTTTTAATAACTGACAAAAGTAAGTTGTGTATTATTTAGGCCCAAATTTACAGTCTTTAGTTAACTAATGATGATTGCTTAACTCATGATATTTGTATGAAAAAATTTTGGTTAAAGCATTTTTATTAGTTAACGAAAGACTGTAAATTTGGGCCTTAATTAATTCAATATTAAAAGCTTTATTCATAAACAATTTATTAGAGACTGATAAGCAAAAATTGCTAAAATTGTACCCAAAAACGTTTAATTATGCTACGAAACTGCAATTAACTGCTAAAAAGCTTGAAATTTTTTTGTAGGCATAACCCTTCCTTTATTGTTCAATAACTTGACATATGTATTTTTAAAAATAAAAATAAAATTACTACATATTTACTTCAATGAGTGTAAAAAATTAGAACATAGTTGTATATATTTTATATTTTATTTATTTGTTGCGGGCTAGCAATATCTAGATATATATTTCGTTGGTAGCTATACCAATTCATCAGTAGATGTTTTACCCTTTATGTTTAAAAAAATTTCAATGCTCATCTATTTATACAAAAACTCACAAATATATTTTTGTGAATTACAATTTTTAAACATAAAGGGTAAAACATCTACTGATGAATTGGTATAGCTACCAACGAAATATATATCTAGATATTGCTAGCCCGCAACAAATAAATAAAATATAAAACATAAATACTTGAGTACATGCTCAAATAAATGTAAAAATTTTATAGTTGTATATAAATAAAGCATTTAATGTAATAAATTTAATTTCGGTAAAGTTTGAATTTAGAGTAAAATGACAAGTTCTATTGCTCAAATGGCAAGATAACTCACATACAGATAACATTTTCATGTTCATAAAATCTATGTCCATATTTTTAAGATTTGAGTTTTTTAAACATATTTTTTGTATAAATTGAAGTCTGCATTTAAGTTGTTTTTAAAGTAGAAATTTTAAGAAAAGTTGAATATTTGAAAATTTACTGAATTCATATAAAGTGAATTTATATTTTCTTTACGTTTATATAAAGTCTAGTCCAAGCCTATTATAGTCCCAGATTAAGTCTATTCTAGGCACAGATTAGTTCTTAGTGAAAGTCTTAGCTACACTCAAAATATAGTCTAGGTTGTTCTAGTCAATTCTAAATCTAATTTATGTCTAGTCCAAGCCTAGGCTAAGTCCAGCCCAAGCCCAGCCAAGTCTAGTCTAATAATATTTTTAGTTTAAGCTTAGTCTAAAGCAATGCTAATTCTAGTATAAGTCTAGCCCTAATCTAAGTCAAGTCTATGTCTAGTCTTATTCCAAGTTAAGTATAGTCATTATCTAGTCTAAGCCAAGTCTATTTCTAATCTGGCCTAATTTTAATTCATGTCTAAAATAATATTAAATTAGTCTAACTTAAGGCTAAGTCTATTCTACTTCTATGGCAAGTCTAAATTTAGTTTAGTTCAAGTATTGTCATAGTCTACGTTGAAGCCGAGTCTGAGTTAAGTTTAGGTATAGTACAATTTGTAACTTCTAAATAAATCCCAACTCAAGTCTAAATCTGATATACTTTTAGTCCAAGTCTAGCTTAAGTGTAGTTCAAGTTTTTTCTTAGTCTACATTGAATCCAGGTCTACGTCTAGTCTAAAGAATTTTGCAATCCATCCGATTGACTTGTCAAGAATATTTGAATAGAAATAACACAATTTATTTAATTTTCGTTAACATTTTCTGCACAACTCTCTCGACTGTTATGCCAAAACCGCACTTACAGAGTGAATAAGTTCTTTTCGTATCGTTGGACAAATCGTTTGAATTTTTCGAATTTCTCAACAACTAAGTGTCAACGATTGTGTATGACAAATTTTAATTGAATGTATTCTGTGCGTTTCAATTGTTAATTATCACCTCAAGAAATTTTTGGTGGTGTAGCCTCTACCTCGATTGATAACTTAACTTTCACAATGCTGCATTTTTATTTATACACAACTAAAGGAGGAATTCCTGTTTAAATATTCAAAGAATTTTCTTCTTGAAATTCTGTAATTTTTGACTGCTGTGTTATTAACTTTAAAATAATAATTATTAAACTTGTCATGCAGGAACTTTCGTAGTTGTGCAAAACTCAGTACGACTTAAAGTTATTCATCTTCATCTGCTACGAAAGTTTGTTCAGGCAAACAGATGACCATTTTAGTTTCAGCAATCATACTTCCACCACAAAATTAAATTTTAATAACGATGAAGTGACAACTCACATACTGGCAAGAAATTAATGAAAGAACACAACTTTCCAGCTTAATAAATTTATTCGTTTCTAAACTCAAAATAGTAACAAATTAAATGTTCAAGATTATTTTATGTTGTTCACTTTTTAAATATGATTTTGTGATCAGTTGCAGTTCCAACAACTTTGTGGTTAAAAACTGCAGGCAATTTTAATTTAATTATTAATTGTTTTTAGCGGTAGATTCCGCTTATAGATTAAAGACAAATAAAGTTAGATTAAGTTAGCAGGTTACTAGTGAAATAATGGAGATATTTAAGCACACTTGGGTCTAAAATCTATAATACCTTTTTGACACCATAAAAAATAGACAAGAAAATTATAGGAAGAATTAGGGTTAGCAGTAGGAAAAAATAAAGTTAGCTTGAGAAAAAAAGTGTTAAGAATGGGTACAGAGTTGCAAGTAGGAGGGCACGGAGTTCCATTTTTGATACTCCAAAAAGGGTATTGAAGGATTTTTTACTGAAAAACCGAATGTGATAATCCTCCGGAGCAAGACAGATGCTCTATTCAATATTTTTTTGTTGGCTTTGAAAGACTCCCGCCATTACCATTTTAGTGATATGCAGTATTCTACATCTATATTGGCTGTGGTATACACCCTCGTGAGGTCCTTTACAGCCGCACGATTATCCGTTATAGTTTGGATATAAGCTTTCGATATACGAAACATCTTTCATATTTCAAATTGAGGCAGGGCTAAACATAAAAAAATACTAATCCCAAACGTACTTAAATCAATCCTAATCGGTGTCAAAAATATGGTAAGTACGGATTTTCTTGAAAATTAACGGCTTTAGACTAAATGCATGAATCCACGTCCAATATCATGATGCATACAACTGAAATTCGTACTCAAATATTTTACCTAAAATCAATCCTGTCACATATCCTGGAACACGATTGAATTCATTTCATATTCAAATTTCTTGTTATTGAATATAGAGACAAATAAAACCTAAGGAAAAAATTTTTATATTCATCCTTATTCGGGACAATAGCCACTTTTATGGCCGTTTAGGTCACAACTGATCAACTTTTAACATCCTCTTGTTATTTTC